>CM073572.1:54770395-56053729 GCA_037074715.1 Magnolia kwangsiensis | reverse complement strand
GGTGCCACTAGCCGGGTGGCTAGTGGTTAGTGTTCTATGGGCCCACTATGATGTATTTGTTTCATCCAGTGTTCGCAATATCGATGTCATCGGCCGATATTATCGGTATCGCAACCCAATGATACGAAACCCGTCAGAAGATACCGAGAGTTTTTTTTATTGTATGTAAATCTCTGAAAAAAAGGAAGAAGAAGAAGAAGAGAGAAACCTTCAACAATGTGGATTTCCGTACTTGTAGAAGAGTTTGTGCTGATCGGAAGCTGCATTTAGTGGGCCATTTGAATTGAAGTGCGTTGTTCGTAGGGAATTGATTTCGGAAGTTTATAGGGAATTGATTTCGGAAGATAACGTGAAAAAAATCCGGAGATTTGGGAGAGAGATTAGGGTTTTAGGGGTCGAAACCCTCTCTGCTTACAAATAGAGCTTCTGAGCCTTTTTTATTTTGCAGTCGTACGCGGATTTCATGCGAAAGACTTTCGTTCTTACGCTGGGATGTTAGGTGGGGCCCACTGCGATGTTTGTGAGAAATCTATCACGTCCATCTTTTTTTCAAACTCATTTTAGGACATGCGACCGAAAATGTGGTGGATCCAAAACTCGGGTGGGCCGCACGAGAGGAAATAGTAGGGATTTAGTGACCATTGCTGAAACATTTTTATGGCCACAGAAGTTTCGTATCAGGATAAGTTTTTAATGTTTTCACTTCATCCCAGTGGGAATGACCTCATAAACGGTTTGGATGGCATATAAACATCAAGGTGGATCATTGGAGAGTTTCAATAGTAGAAAACTCTTTGCCCAGTTTTCCCTCTCATATGGCCCACTTGAGTTTTGGATCCACCTCAATTTCGGTCGCATCTCCTAAAATGATCTCGCCAAACGAATGGACGGGGTGAATTTCTCATGAACATTACAGTGGGCCCCGTCTAGCATTTGAGGCAGGAACATCCTGCGAAAGCCTTTTGCAGGAAATCCGTGTTCGGTGCGGATTGAAATCCTTGGAGACAGATGGTACTGTCAGAGGCTCTGTAGGGCCCACCATGATATATGTGTTTTATCCACACCGTCCATCCATTTTGATAGGTCATTTTAGGGTATAAACCTAAAATATAGGTAAATATAAGGATCAAGTGGACCACATGATAGGAAGTCATGGCAATGATATGCACCATTGAAGCTTTCCTAGGGCCCATCAGTGAGTTTATTTGCCATCCAATCTGTTAATAAGGTCTGATAGACCTAGATGAAGGGAAAACATAAATATTAGCTTGATCCGAAACTTTTGTAGCCCCTAAATTTTTTTTTAGTGGTGGCCATTCAATGACCACTTTTTCGTGTGGTGTAGTCCACCTTATTTTTGGATTTGCCTCATTTTTTTGGCTCATTCCCTAAAATAATATGCCAAAATGAATTGACGGTGTATATACATCATATTATGTCGAGGTGGCCCCATAGCCAGGGTCCCACCATATTATGTATGTCATCTTATGTGGTCCACTTGATATCCGGATCTGCACCATTTTTTCTCAGCCTTTAAATTTATCCAAAAAAATGAATGGATGGCATGGGGCCCACACAATCTACCTCATTTTTTGAGCCAAGACCTATCAAAAAGTAAATATATCAACATCATGAATTAGAGAGCGGATTAGGTGAGACCCAATACCCACCCAAGAGGGTGCGGCCCTTAATGCGAGGTCCACCTTAATGTATGTATTCTATATCCATGTCGTTCATCCGTTTTTCCAAATCAATTTAGTGTATTATCCAAAAACGAAGCACATCCAATTATTAGGTGGACCATACCAAAGGAAAACGTTTTGATTGACTATAAATGGGCCACAAAAGTTCTGGATCAATATGATATTTGTTTTTTTCTTTCATTCAAGCTTATGTGAACTTATCAATTGATTGGATGGTAAATAAACACTATGAAAACATTAGGGGGTGCCCTAAGAAGGTTTTAATGGTAGGGCCGTCAATCAATACTGTTTCATATGGCATGGTCCACTTGATAATATGGCATGGTTTTAATGATATGCTTCATTTTTGGTATGGTGCCATAAATTAAGGTGGCAAAACAGATGGACGGTGTGGATATACATGTCTTGATGCATTTATAAATGTTATGCAACATATTTGAATATGATTGTTTTAGTTCAATCGGACAGTGCATGACTTAGGACCCTATACAAAGGAAACATATTATGTGCACTTTTTTTTTTTTTATTGAGATTTTTTTATTTAAAAGTGTGTATTAAGGTCATTTTTAATAATCCCTGAAGTTTCATTAAAAAATTCAAACATTTTCCCAATGTTTCCCAATAAGTGCGATAAATTACGCGATACAAATGATATATCCCTTGCGATAACCGATACGTATTTGTATCCCAAGGGTGCAATTCCATGCGCAATACCGATATTTCGAACACTGGTTTCATCTGCGCCATTCATCCATTTTCTCATATCATTTTTTTATATTTTTTATGAAGACACAAGGTGTCCCCACCTCTTTTTTGAAGTGAGACTAATTCCTGCGGATACACGCAATCACCCACAACCACATGTATCGGGTAAGGCCAAGGAGGGGAATCGAACCCTCACCTATAGGGAGCAAACCTATGGTGAAGACCATTCGCCCAAACCTCGTTGGGTATTTTTTCAGATCATTTTATAGATCATTAATATAAAAATGAGGCATATATAAATCTCAGGTGGACCATAGCAAAGAAAAACAATAGCGTTTAAGTGCCCACCATAAAAAATCTCTTAGTGACCATTGTAATGTTTATTTGACCTCAAACTTGTTGATGAGGTCATACAAACTTGGATTGAAGGGAAAAACAAATATCAACTTGATCCAAAACTTTTGTGGGCCCAATAAGTTTTTAATGGTGGGCAATCAATCAACACTGTTTTCTATGATGTGATCCACTTGAGATTTGGATATACCTCGTTTTTGGGATCATGCCATAAAATGACCTGTAAACATGGGTAGATAGAGTGGATGAAATGAATACATCATGGTGGAGCCCACAGAACACAGACCAATAGCCATTGGCTAGTGGCAGGGACGCAGGGTAACTAGCCAATTTGCCTCCCCAATCTGGGGGAGCAGATTTGGTGTGACCCCGGATCCACGGAGGTGGGTGGGGCCCTGACTGCAGGGCCTACTGTGATATATGTGACTACATCCATACCGTCCATCTATATTGAAAGCTTATTTTAGGGCATGATTCAAAAAATAAATTAGCTTCAAATCTTAGATGGACCTTTGTATACGAAACAGTGGTGATTGACCATTTAAAAATTCTTTTGGGCCACAAAAGCTTTGGATCATGTTGATATTTGTATCATCTCTTCAACTAGCTGTTTGTGACATTTTCAATAGGTTGGATGACAAATAAACATTTCAGTGAAATTCATGAAGTTTTTAAAGGTAGGGATTTAATCACAGTTGTTTCATATGGGTAAATGTGTCAAATTAATATATTTCAAACATTTTAGATGTTAGTTAACAAACAAGTTATTCTAGATTCACTATTAGTTTTCCGACTTCAGATTCAGATTTCAGATTCAGACTTCAGATTCAGACTTCGGATTTCAGATTTAACAAACAGGCCCTGAGTTGTGAATACTCCAGAGGTAGTGAAGGACCAGGAGATGATGTCTTCGAAAAGAGGAGAAGGCTGAATCCCTTGAAGGAGGTGGAGCAAGTCTAGGAAGGCTTCAGATTTAAACTCAGTGAAGGCTTTCCTGCACGGAGGGCACCAAACTCCCGATCCTACATGAGAAAAGCAATCAGAAATGGAAGAGGATGGGTTGGAGGAGATCCCTGCAAGATTAGGGTAGGCATCAACAAGGGGCCTGTCTAAAATCCATCTATCCAGCCATAATTTGATCCTTTGTCCATTGCCTAGACTAAAGGTGACACCTTCCAAGAAGGGAACCATAGTCTCGGAAATGGCTTTCGATACATTGGAAGCTATGTAGAGGGAGGTTGGTTTAGTAAACCAGCCCCCTATGTCAACGCCATATTTAGTTGTGACGAATCTCCTCCACAATCTTCCAAGCTCCATTCCGAAGCGCCAAAGCCATTTCCCTGAAAGGGCCGAGTTAACATCGGTGAGTGTTCTAGATTCCAGCCCCTCCCTCTGTATAGGGTCTACAGACTTCCGGCCAACTAAGAAGGTGAAATTTATTGTGGGGGGAGCTGCCATTCCATAGGAAATCTCTATGGAGCTTTTCAATTTTGAGGATAATGGACTTAGGGCAGCAGAACAAAGATAGGAAGTAAGTGGGTAGGTTAGAAAGAGCAGATTTAATGAGAGTAAGACAGCCCCCAAGCGAAAGGTATTTCACTTCCGAGGGGTGAGTTTCCTTTCCATTCTCTCACTGACATCTTCCCAAAAGTGACTAGTAGGCTTGCCAATGGATAGCGGAAGGCCTAGATATTTAGAAGGGAATGCTCCTGTTTTGCAGCCAAAGACAACTACAAAAGAGAACAAAGGTTGTGAGAAATGTTAATACCCAGCAATTCACTTTTATACAGATTGATCTCAAGACCTGAAATGGCTTCAAAGCAAGTAATAATCATTCTCAGACTAGTCATGGCTTGTTCTGAAGCATCATTGAACCACAGTTTTCATCTGCAAATTGGATATGAAAGACGGGGTGAGGAGATGGCCACATTAAACCCTTTAAAGTAGCCAAAATTTTCCCCTTTGGAAAGCATGTGACTTAAGCTGTCAGCTGCATTGACAAAGAGCAAAGGGGAAAGGGGATAGGCAGAAGAACCCCTTTGGGGATCTTTTGACAATTATGGAGAAAGAAGCTGTGGATAGGCAGACCCTAATCCACCCACGCCATTGGTTTCTTAAATGGTTATGAACCCATGGTTGTTTTATACTGTCTTATACAATATTCGCTAGTATTCATGCCCATTTTATAGGAACGCTGAATTTTTGGATTTTAGAATGAATGGCATCATTTGATATATCTAGTTAGTGGGAAAAGAAAAGCATTCATATGTTTTATTGTTTAAAAACTGCTCATATTTGACTTTTAAACCTTGCAAATATTGCCTAGAAAACAAATAATCTGAGCTGTACCCATGCATGCACATGGAGTACTTGAGACCCATACATGTGGTTGTGTAACATAAATGCATACTAATCTTCCATAATTGGGCTTTGGAAGGGCACACCCAGCCTCTGGCGCTCATTACTTTCCCCTCTTTCTTCAGTCAACTTTTTATAGGGGGATCAAACCTGCAACCTCATGATTGCGACAAAGTGTCACTCTCTAGTTGAGGTATAATTCATCCCTTTACCTTCGATATATTTGCATTTGGAAACTTTAGATGAATATTTTGAGCTTTTCCTTGGGGAGTGTAAAGCTATATAGGCTGATCTTTTTTAGTGTCCATTTTTGTGGGAAGCAGAATACCGCAGTATTTCTGCTTTCTTGTTCTGATACAAGATTTTACATGTCCTTTTGGAGTGTGACTCATCTGGTTCAAGAACCGGTGTGACACACTAAAATGGGTATCGTAAACCAGACAAGTCACCTAGCTGATACAAAGATAACAATCAGAAAAATTAAACAAAATAAAAAATCAGAAAAATAGGAAACAACATACATGCATCTCCTCTCTCTTTTCTCCTCTCCTCTCTCTTGTGCTTTGCTGAAATATCCCATTGCCCATACGCTTGTCTTGTTAAGTAGCTAGGGTCTGCAGGACCCATTGCCACGTCTGGCTTCGCGTGTGGAATTAGCAAATCTCATTCCCTTAAAGGGAGAAGTTTGATACTTCATCTTATTAAATAGGTAGGGTTAGTGGGACCCATTGCCCCCCCCCCCCCCCCCTCTCACACACTTGAAACTGGCAAACCTCATTCCCCTACGTGATGGTTGATACGGAGAGGCACTAAGAAATTGTACACATGGCATATATGTAACTCAAATTAAACTTTCCAGATTGTGGTATCTAGATTTGATTGATCATATGCAAAACATCACATTGATTCAATATCCTAATTGGTTTATTGGTGGACATTAACTGGACGGTTGAAATGAAAAGTAGCAATGACTCAACTTCAATAGAAGAAAAAGTGCACTAGTCACAATTAAGATAATTCATTTGATCCGATATTATGCTGATGACCTATCCTAGACAATTTGAATAATGTAATATGAGTAGATGTGAGTATATGCCTATCAAGCATCACACTCTGCCATGGGTATCAAATAACTCCCCTTACATCACAAACGTGTTTACTTTTCCCTCTTTTAGAAAAATAATACAAATTGGCCCCAACTCATTGTAACTCATCAGGACTTATCCCAATAAAGGAGGCGGCGGGACTGAATTGGGGGCAATCCTATAGCAGGGATGTGACCTGGACTGATTCCAACCAAAGCTGAGTCATATTGGATGATATTTGTAAGGTGGATGACTTTTTGGGTGGAAAATCTCTGTTTGATTATAGTAAGCTTTGAGGTGGTTTCCGGTTTGAAAGTCAATAATTCCAAGAGTGAGATCTTAGTGGTAGGCATTTCCAAAGAGAGTGCGGACTTTTGTAGACGTTTTTAGGTGCAGGGAAGCTTCTTTTCCAACAACGTACTTGGGACTACTGTTATGCAATATTTTAAATATTGATGATATCGGCCGATATATCCCACGATATATCTTGTATCCCACCTGTGCGATATGAAATGCACAAGCAGTGTCGATATATCCCACATGTTCGATCCGGTGAGCATTTTCAATTTTAGATCTTTTTTTTATGTTGAAATTATGTTAAATCAGTGTCAAATGGTTATAAATCCATTGGTTCTTCATGTTTTGCATGAAAATCATGGAGTCGGAGCTTTGATTTCGATATCCACTAGTTCTTTTCCGTGTTTTATTCAAAATTTTCCTTCAACCAGCTATCAATTGAGACTAATTTTGAAATATTTAGGAGTATTTGATGAAATGATCATCACATATACTCTTGTTTCGAAATTTGAGTGTAGGTGGTCTGATTTGGGAAAAATTAGCAAAAATTTAAAATTTTCCCAATATCTCCCAAATTGCTTGCGATGTAGCACTCCAAACGTGAAATCAAGCATGTATGAGGGCTGATCTACTGATTTGTTAAGTCCTTGTCAATTTTCAAAAATAAAAAAATCATTTTTAATTAAAAATTATTAATCTATATATATATATATATATATATATATATATATATATTCGAAATTTCCCTTCAACTAGCTGTCAATTGAGACTAATTTTGAAGTATTTAGGAGTATTTGATGAAATGATCATCACATACATTGTAAATGTTATGCATTCAATTTGAATATCGTTGCATTAGTTCAGTTGCATTAGTTCAGTTAGACAACGCCTAGCTTGGGACCCTATATAAAGGAAACCTATTATGTGCACTTCTTTTTTGAGATGTTATGATTTAAAAGTGTGTATTAAGGTCTTTTTTAACAATCCCTGAAGTTTCGTTGAAAAATTCAACCGTTTTCCCAATGTTTCTCAAAAAGTGCGATAAATTACTTGATACAAATGATATATCCCACGGGATAACCAATACATATCCATATCCTAAGGATGTGATATGTAACGCGATGCCGATATTTCGAACACTGGGTGCGGGTAGTACTCAATCCTGGCCTCTGGGAAAGGCCCCCGCAAGAATCCTGTGCTGAGTAGGTGGGGCACACCATGATGTTAGTGATAAATCCATGCCATTCATCTATTTTGCCAACTCATTTTAGGACATGAGACCAAAAATGAGGTGGATCCAAAACTTAGTGAGTTGGCAAAAAGGATGGACCACTTGAGATGAGCCAACTCATTCACAACTGTTTCTTGTGGTGTGGTCCACCTGAGATTTGGATCTGCTTCATTTTTTGGGCCCATGCGTTAACATGAGCTGGCAAAAAGGATGGACCCTATAGATATACAATGCATACATCGAGTGGGTTGTGGGCCCATGGTCAGGTCCCACCCACTTGGAAGCAATTTTTCCAGCTTATATTAGTGGATGAAAAAAGAAAAAAGAAAAAAGAAAAAAGAAAAAAGATACAAATTTAAGGTGGACCCAGGGTGTCTCGTATCCGTTACGATACGGTCGTATCGGCCAATACGTAACGGTAACGGCTAACACAGTTACGCGATACGGGGTCGAAACGGCTGTTATGGAATTCTGTGACCGTAACGGCCGTTACGGGCCATAACGGTCGTTACGGACCCGTAACGGCTGTTATGGGCCTTGACAAAAAAAAAAAAAAGAAAAAAAAGAAGAAAACTTACCTTTTTCATTTTTTTTTTTTCTTCTTCTTACAATGGGGCTGCGACACTGCTACGGGCGGCTACTGCGGTTGCGGCTGTGGCGCTGCTACGGCTGCGGCGGCAGCCGTCTCTCTCTCTCTCTCTCTCTCTCTCTCGGTTCAGTTCCCTCTCTACTTTCCATCTTTTGTTTTTTCATTTCCCTCTCTTTTCTTTTCTTTTTCTAGCAAAACCGAACGGTCAGCCACGCAGTTTTTTTTTTTTTTTTTTTTTGTATAATCTGCAGTGCACTCTGCATAGTGCACACTCACTATTTTATTGCATGCGGTGGGGCCCACCTTGATTTATTTATGGTAAATTCATGCCATTCATAATTTTTCAAGTTCATTTTAAAGCATGATCCTTGAAATGAAGGGATCAAATCTCAATTGGACCACGCAGTTGGGATTGAATGCCTGCCATTAAAATCTTCTTGAGGCCCATTTTGTGATCCACCTAAGATTTGGATCAGCCTCATTTTTTGGTCCATGCCTTGAAATAAGTGGGCGAAAAGGATGGACCACATGGATATACAACAAATGCCATTATATATATATATTTTATATTTTTTTCTATTTAAGCATTAAATATGGCTATTTTTTTTTTTAAATTCGAAAAATCATTTTTTAATGATTGTTTTGCTGTTTTAATCATGCCATGTGATGTGTTAATCATAGTAGAACATGTTAATATGCATTTTACAGATTTGGGGTGCCATTTTATATTTTTTTTCTATTTACGCATTAATTATGGCCCTTTTTTTTAAAATTCAAAAAATCATTTTTTAATGATTGTTTTGCTGTTTTAATCATGCCATGTGATGTGTTAATCATGGGAGAACATGTTAATCTGCATTTTACAGATTTGGAGTGCCATTTTATATTTTTTAAATATTTTTTTCTATTTACGCATTAATTATGGCCCTTTTTTTAAAAATTCGAAAAATCATTTTTTAATGATTGTTTTGATGTTTTAACCATGCCATGTGATGTGTTAATCATAATAGAACATGTTAATGTGCATTTTACAGATTTGGGGTGCCATTTTATATTTTTTTTTATATTTTTTTTCTATTTACGCATTAATTATGGCCCATTTTTGAAAAATTCGAAAAATCATTTTTTAATGATTGTTTTGCTGTTTTAATCATGCCATGTGATGTGTTAATCATAGTAGAACATGTTAATGTGCATTTTATAGATTTGGAGTGCCATTTTATATTTTTTTAAATATTTTTTTCTATTTACGCATTAATTATGGCCATTTTTTTTAAAATTTGAAAAATCATTTTTTAATGATTTTTTTGATGTTTTAATCATGTCATGTGATGTGTTAATCATAATAGAACATGTTAATGTGCTGCATTTTACAGATTTGGGGTGCCATTTTATATATTTTTTTAGATATTTTTTTCTATTTACACATTAATTATGGCCCTTTTTTGAAAAATTCAAAAAATCATTTTTTAATGATTGTTTTGCTGTTTTAATCATGCCATGTGATGTTTTAATCATAGTAGAACAAGTTAATGTGCATTTTATAGATTTGGGGTGCCATTTTATATTTTTTTAATATTTTTTTCTATTTATGCATGTTCGAGAAATTCCTCAAAAATAATTGCAAACACCTAATGTAAGATATTTTCATATTACATTCATTCTAATATATCTATCATTGATAGTAAATAGTTAGAAAATTAAATATATGAATTTTGTAGTCAAATTCAGGTTATCTGGTTCATAAATTCATCAGTCAGTCCGATACAACTTCTCATCAAAGAGTGGACCGTTACACCACCATAAATGTGTTCCAATTTATAAATGAATGCATATTTGGAATGCTTAGAATATTCTGGATTTAGTCCATATTTTTTCATATTTTTTTGGCAAAATTTTTTTTTTGCGCCGTTACGGGTCGTTACACCCCCGTATCACCGTTACGCCCCCGTATCCGTATTGGTTTTGGAGGTCACCCTTACGCCAATTGATACTGATACGGGACACCTTGGGTGGACCACAAGATAGGAAACCGTGGTCATTGAACGCCTACCATAAAAAAATTGCTAGGGTCCACCATAATGTTTTTAGTTGGGTCAATCACTGCTGTTTCCCATGGCATGGTATTTAGGCATGCTTTTTGGGTTCCATTAAATGAAAATTTATTATGTAATGTATTCTTTTTGCAAATTTTTTATTCCTAAATATGCAAATATGTGTATTTAGGCATGCCCTGAAATTTCACTGAAAAATTCCACCGTTTTCCCCATGTTTCTCCCTTTTTCCCCACATTTCTGGTTATTGGCGATAATGATATTATATCTTTATCTCCGGCCAGTGAAACTTGTAGCGATACCGACAACTCGAACATTGGGTATATTTCCCTCTGTTTCAGAGTTCTTTCTCCTGACTTTTTGTCTCCTGTTTGGTAAAGTGAGATACTTAAAGGAAGAGTAAACATGCAGGCAGCAATACTGCGGTATTTCTCGGGACGTAACAGGACCTCAGTTTATGCTAGTCCATGCAAATCCCACTGATGCCTAGGCCTGGTTCACAGAATTTTCACCTGAGGTTGACATGGCCAGTGCAAGTTCACTGAGGGAAGTTTGACTCAAGGACAATAGATTGTCTTGATTTTTTTAATCTGATGAACTGTGCATTTGTTAAATCTTCAGTAATTTGGTCGAGCATGCCAAGGATAGTATATAGAGAGTCAGCAATTGGTCATTGGAGGTACAAGTCCGTGCATAGTTTTTGGAGATGTTTGATGAGGATCTTATGCAGTAATTTGGCAAATATTTTTCTGTTGTCAAAGGTAGGGCTGGCAATGGGCTTGGCCAGGAAAAATCAATATTTCAAGTAGGCCCGGCCCAACTAGTTCAAAATCCAGGCCTGAAGCAGTCCCAGGCCCTCCCTTGCCAGGCCTAGTCAAAGGCAACTGAAGCTCTCCATGCCTCTTTGATTGGCCTCATTTCTTGAAGCCCATAATGGCTATTGATTAATTCAGTTCAGCCGCAGTTTTTTGTTGTATTTTTATTGGGGATGTTATGAACACTTGGTCACACCTCTTTGAAGACCTGTTTTTTAAGGGATATATTTTGATGGGTGTTGTGGTCAATTAGGCAATAGAAACAGAACATAGGGCAGTGTTCATTTGATACGACTGTTAAGATTGATCTATAAAACTCTTATGCTCTAGGTCCTAGAAACAGATCATTGAATGGCTTTTTTCAGTGTGGGTGGTCCTTGGGAGAATAGGATGTGGTCTTATAAAGCATAGGAAATGGATTTGATGGTGTCCACTATACACTTCATGTGGTTGAGCATGGATTGTCCTGGGCTGTGCCACAAAAGCCTCTCCTTTTCTCCCTTTCGGTCATTATTGTGTGTTCCATGGTTAGCACTATTGGTATCCATATGGTAGTTTTGTGTTTCTTAATTGTTTGCAATCACCCTTTTGGGTGAAACACATAGTTAAGGCTGAATCTTAGTGTTGGGCAATGTTCATGTTGTCATGCCGCGATTTTTGGTAAATATGTGTTTGTGGTCCTTGCTATTCTTTGCAGCCTACTTGAGCATGTGCTTTCACTTTTTGTCCAGTGGTGGTACATGTATGTGCCTCAGTGCAAACTCGGGTCGCAGAAGGGCGTGGATATTGCACTTTGGAGCAATTTGAACTAACGTGCTGGTCTACCATATGTCTATCATCATCATCATCATCATTGTTGTTGTCCTGGATATTTGGAGTAATCGTTGTCAATTCTATTCTTGACATCAACTGTACTCCTTTACCGTTCTTGGAGTCGTTGGTGAATCACTTCTAGGTGAATTTTAGTTGTAAATTTAATTATGAATGAGCCTGTTAAAATTCATCATATTTTATAGGAGCCAATATGGCTTAAAAGAGAGAGTTCTTGTTAACTAGAGGGTTGTTTATGAGGGCATAGAGTTGGGGATGAGTGTGCAATCACACCCTATTGTCACATGTGCCTGTTATCATACTAGACACATTGCATATACTATCCCCCTCATAAATTATGAGTCAATGTTGTTAGGAGTCTATAAAGGAAACTTGAAACTACTGCTTATAAGTAAGGTCTAAGGTTGCATGTAGATGACACAATACATGATTTTTTAATAAGTTGCTTTGAGCATGTATCTGAGAGAGAGAGAGAGAGAGAGAGAGAGAGAGAGAGAGAGAGAGAGAGAGAGAGAGAGAGAGACATTGAGCCTTTTGTCTTTTACCATAGAACATCATCCTCAATAAATGAAGAAGCGTATTTGTATTTTGGATTTCGATAGTATCCTGCATTACAATAATGAAAATAAAGATTTTAATAATCACAACATAAAATAATTGAGTAATAACTAACAACAATAAGTGCATAATGACAAGAGTTTACCTACCGCATGAAGATTATGGTGAAGTTGTTTCGTCTAAAGCTTGTCTATCAACTTGTAATAATTTGTGTAATATTTACAGTGATGACGAATAGCCAACTTCGTTTTCTTCATGTCATTATAGAGGAAGCTCATGTTAGGTATCTTGTTGGATTTTAATAATTTGTGTAATATTTACAGTCACAACCTCAACTGGTGTCCTTGATGTCTTTTGCCCATGCTTTGTGTTCGACACATCTTGGGATGCAAACATCTTGCTCAACTCTCTTGTGTTGGTGTAAATTGTCGAGGGTTATAATGTTGTCGCAAATCTATTCGCAGCATGCCTAAATAGCTCTCTCTCGTTCGTGAATCTCCTCAGTATGGCGACTAGGTTATGGTCGTAAATGAATGTCGTCACTTGTCTTCCCCTTTCAACCAATGTGAGAAACTTTTCTTTCCAATATCTTCTAATGTGCGATAGTTGCACATGAGATTGATGCAATGTGCAACACAAGGTGACCTCTCGATCTGAATCCTCACCGGACTCAACATTCTTGTGCTTACAAATGGCCATATAATCAGGACCGAAGACCTTTTGTTTGGTTGCATAAAGAGCATTCTGCTTCTTTTTTTGCACGTCAACTTTTTTCTCTGACTCCACATTTTGTTGCATGTGCACTCTCTTGGCACACTGTTGCACCCCATGACTTACGCTTGATGTGCTAAATGTTGTTTTAGTCGTGTGATTCTGCCAGTGATAACCACGATAGCTGCACTTCATTGATAGTACCACCCATCCTTTCACAATATTGCCATCCAATATTCTCATTTCCAGTTCTAGGTCAACTATTTTCTCCCTACTCCCTACCAGTTTGAAGCAAACTAACATGTAAAGTGTTAACTAAGGTCTAAACTCCAAAGTTACAAAGTCCAAGTTGTCTGACTCTAAAGCTTCTTGACGAAAACGAATCAAGATCTTCATCAACCCAAAGCATAAACATATAAATGTAATTATTGCAAATATTATCAAGATAAAGTTAAAAAAGCATTTTTTTTTCACAGTCACTATTCATTTGAAATTAAAAATAAAAAAATTATAAAAATGAGGTTAACATCCCTAAATCTAAGGTATGATTTTGTACGTATAATCATGCTACATCTGTTAGAATCATCCACACTAAATATTAGACGAAAAAAAAAACACTTTTTGGGTTTTTTTCCTCATCGTCACTATTCAAAAAAAAAGAAAGTAAAAGAAATAAAATGAGGTTAACATTCTTATCTAAAGCATGGTGTTGTACATCAAATCATCCTACATATGTTGGAAGCAGTGTTTCCATTGTTGACGAAAAATCGATAATATCATCGATATTATTGGTGTCGCTGGACCGGCGATACCGAAACACCAAAAATTCGTTTCCCTTCCTACTGTCGATGAAATATCGGCAATATTTTCGATTTTATTGGAAAAAAATAGTTACCAGTGACAACTCTCCCTACTATTTCCAAAAAGCAAAATAAATATAGAAAAAAAATGTTTTTCCTTTTTTTCTCAAAATCTGCTTGCGAGAGAGTGGTTTTTGGATGGATTTGGTGGGCCAATCACGGTTGATAGCGCCGGATTTTCAGAGATAAGAAATCTCCTCTTTTTTTTTTTTTGAAAAGAATAGATTTGAAAGAAACCCAATTTCGGCGAGGTTGAAGGGAATTTGGGTTGGGATTTGAAAAAAAGAAAAATTTCATAGAGATATTCGGGATTTTGTTTTTTTACACGGAAAAAATGATTGAAATCATCGTCTGAGGTTTTCCAGAGAAGATGAGACGAAAGGGAAGCGGATTGATTGGTGTACCACACACCGACGTAGTTGTATGGGTACGTGTCATGCGAAGACGAGCGCTAATGCTGCTCGAGCTCCGAGTTGTACGAATGGTTCAAAGGAGATCAAAGTTAAACGGGCCCCAAAATGATGTATTTATTACATCCATAGCATTCATCCATTTTTTGAGATCATTTTAGAGCATGAGCCAAAAAAAATCATATCAAAAGCTCAAATGGACCACACCGAAAATAGTAGTGGGGTAGTGATTTTCACCGTTAAAACATTTGTAGGGCCCACCATAACACGTTTATTTTCAATCCAATCTGTTCATAAGGTCAAAAATACCTGTATTAAGAGGAAAAACAAATATCATATTGATCCAAAACTTTTGTGACCCCCAAAAGGGTTTCAATGGTATACGTTCAATCCCCCACTGCTTTTTGCAGTGTGGTCCACTTGATCTTTAGATCTGTTTTATTTTTCAGCTCAAGCCTTACTACGAGCTCGTAAAATGAATGGATGGTTTGGATATAGCACATACCTCATGATGGGACCCACAGAACTTGCTAATGTTAATACACCCGTTATCTGGTACACCAGCCAATCCGTTTCCAGACGAAAGCACTCTTTTGGTGAAACTTTGGCTTTACAAATGATGGTGCGGCCCTCACGGCGGGGCCCACCTTGATATATTTATTTTTTATCTATGCCAACCATAGGTTTTTCTAGATCATTATAGGACACTAGCCCAAAAATGAAGCAGATCGAAATCTAAGCTGTACCATATTTTAAGAAAGAGTGGTGGTTGAACCTCCACCATTAAAAATTTCTTCAGGCCCACAGTAATGTTTTTGTAATGTTTATTTGTCATCTAAACCTTTATGATGGGAAAAGAACAAATATTAGGTTGGTCCAAAACTTTGGTTACCCATGAGAAGGTTTTAATGATCAATCACCACTGTTTCTTATGTAATGGTTCACCTAAGATTTGAATCTACTTCATTTTTGAGATTATACCCTAAATTGATTTTTAAAAACAGATGGACGGGATGGATATACAATAAATATATCAAGTGGGCCCCACCATAAGTGTTGTACCGTCTTACGTCAGGCTGGGGCTATACATAATCCACTATGCTCCCCTTACACCACTGAAACCACTAAGTGGGTGGGAGTCAGTAGGTTGGGGCTATTATTATTATTATTATTATTATTATTTTCAATTCTTCCCAGCAGGAACGGGACCATGAACGGTATGAATGTGATATAAACATCATGGTGGACCAGGGAGGTTCCAATAGTAGGCATTTTCTTGCACACTTTTCCCTGTTGTGTGGTCCACTTGAGTTTTGGATATGCACGTTTTTAGGCTCAGGCCCTAACATGGTGTGGATAAATGGATGGACGGAGTGGATTTCTCACAAACTTCATGGTGGGCCCCATTGAGAGGATGTAAGGGTTAGAAGACCTATTTACACACTAAAAAATTTAAAATAGGAGTTTTAGTATTCTCCACCTGCAATTAACCCTTCATGCATAGGCACTCAAAATTGTACACGTGACATATATTTATTAAAAAATAAATTGAATGGAATGAGCTATTAACGCTTGTTTATAATAATACAACCATTAGATTGATGCATTTTAACCGTCTAATAAATGTCCACCAATCTCATACTGAAATAATAAGATATGATAAAGTTTGGGTCTACTCAAATAACTACACTGAGTACTATAAATTGGATGGTTTAATTTGATTAATTGTATGCCATGTGTGCAACTTCTTAGTGCATGTGTATTGTCCGTCTCGCACACTCACAAACACTTTGCCAGTATTTAACCATTGATGGAATGATGTGGGTCCCTAATCATGGGACCTACTTTGATGCCATGTATTCTTTTTACAATTTTTTATATCCCTAAATATGTAAATGTGTATTTAGGCATGTCTTAAAGTTTCACAGAAAAATTTCATCACTTTTCCATGTTTTCTCCTGATTTCCGGTTATCAGCGATATTATCGGCGATAATGATATTATTTCTCTATCTTCGGATAGCGAAACTTGTAGTGATAACGACAACTCGAACACTGGTTGGAAGCACCCATATTCAATATTAAACACAAAATACTTTTGTTTTTGGGAGTTCAATTTTCCTCTAATTACTATTTCATCAGAAAATCAACAAAAATAAAAAAAATAAAATAAAAAGAGGTTAACATTTCCTAATCTAAAGCATGGTGTTGTACATCAAGTCATCCCACATATGTTGGAACTTGGAAACACCTACATTCAATATTAAACACAAAATACTTTTTTTGCGAGTTTTTTTTTTCCCCTCTAATCACCGAGTTTATTTTCCTCTAATCACTATTTCATCGGAAAATCAACAAAAAATAAAATGAGGTTAGCATTCCTAATCTAAAGCATGGTGTTGTACATCAAATCATCCTACATACGTTGGAACTTGGAAGCACCCACATTCAATATTAAACACAAAATACTTTTTTTGGGAGTTTTTTCCTCTAATCACCATTTCATCGGAAAATCAACAAAAATAAAAAAATAAAATGAGGTTAACATTCCTAATCTAAAGCTTGGTGTTGTACATCAAATCATCCTGCATATGTTGCAAGCACCAAAATTCAATATTAAACACAAAATACTTTTTTAGGGGAGTTTTTTTTCCCCCTCTAATCACTATTCATCTGAAAATCATTAAAAATTATAAAATGAGCTTAACACCCCTAATCTAAGGCATGGCGTTGTACATCTAATCATCTTACATTTGTTGGAATCAACATTCAATATTGAACAAAAAAAAAAAAAATCCTTCTGGGTTTTTTCCTCATAGTCACCGTCCATCTGAAAATCAGCAAAAAAGAAAAAAGGAAAAAAGAGCTTAATATTCCTGATTTAAGGCAAGGTATTTTACATCTAATGATCCTAGATCTGTTGGAAGCATCCACATTCAATATTAAACATAATTAAAAAAAAAACTTTTTTTGGGTTTTTTCCACCCTCAAGGTTCACTATTCATCCAGAATTTAAAATTATTCGAAGTTAAAAATTTGAAAAAAGTTGGTTGTCATTACAAATCTAAGGTATAGTATTTGTATATGTAATTATCCTACATTTGTTAGGGAGCAATACTCAAATATATTACAAAAAAAATCAATTTTTGCTGTTTTTATGTAAAAACAACAATAATATAAAAAGTTTAAAAAATTATAAAAAAGTATCAAATCGACCACCAATCTTTCAAGACATGGTCGATTTGGTCTTCTAATCTTTATATAAAACTATTTTCGGCAATTTTTTTTTTGGTTTTTATTTTATTTTTATTTTTTATAAATGAGCATGTACCTCTTTTTTTGAAAATTTCCACAAGTGGCCATGGAGCTTTGAGTCATCGAGAACGCTCTAATGAAGATTTATTTTATTATTTTTAAATCCCTCTTTTGTGCACAAGATAAGTTGGAATTGCCTTAAGAGCCTATTTGGGAGCGTGGATTTGGAACCCCTTGCATTTGAAACCTCCTGGATTTGAAATCCTCCTATTTGTGTTTGGCACCATGGATTGGGAATCAACTTTAATCCAAAAGTAGCTACGCATGGTATATTTACAGGGGTTTGAATTTAATTACTATATCAACTTTAATATCTCTAATTAGTGACATATGTAATGTTTGATACAATGGTTGTAATAAGCCACTGAAATGTATGCTTTGCTTGAAAATGATGAAATTTCAAGTCTCGGATGGGCCACAAGCACAAGATCATGTTTGAGTGACGATCCAACGATTTTTAACCGCTAATTTACATGGACAATGTTTGGACGGTGCTGATCATCATATTAAAGTAATTATAGTGATGCAATTGATAATCTAATTGTTTTGGGATATCATTAGTGGGCCATGTGCCCAATAGAATAATAGTCCGGTGACACACATGTTACACATGCAACTCTTGGAAGGATTTTAGATGTAATCCAAGCTCTCATCGTGGATTTCAAACCCCTTCTTTGAGGGGATTTGAAATCCCCAATTACTTTACGTTGCCAAACAACCAGGGGATTTGAAATCCCCTCAAATCCATGGTGCCAAATGACCCCTGAGATCACTCTAAGGAGGAGAAGTTGAAAGAATTGGACGAAAAGTGAAAAAATGGGAACCCCCACCCCCCCTCTTATTTTATTTTATTTATTATTATTATTATTATTATTTAAAATTATAAATTTAAGACCCTTTTTTCGACTGGGGGGTGGGGGGTGGGAATTGCAATCGATTTAACCCTAAAGTGTGTAACGGTTCCAACTTATATCGTTACATGACTGATTCGGCACACCTTGATCTCTAGTTGCACCCTAGAGGACTGTTGAGCATGCTCACAATCTATTTCTTCATTTTCTTTTGCGTGAGATCTTAATTTTCCTGCAAGTTTCTTGATTTCTTAAAGTTGACTGTGCATGAATCTCAATCTTGCATTTGCGATTTCGTTATTGTATAACAAATCGTAATTGGGGTTTAGTTGTATTAAATCTCACATCATATTGTAAATTGTATTTTTCTTTTCAATTTCCTAAAAAAATAGAAAAATCTGAAAATATAATAAATCAGAAAAAAAGAAAACACATGAATGATACATTTTCCATCAACATGTACCAAGAAAAGTAACATATCATGACTATCAATTAAGAGCCTGTACAATGGGTGTGTATGTGTCATAGTCACTCACAATAAAGTTCAAATCATTCACTCATTCCCTTTTCTGTGTTTTTTGTCAGAAAGTAAACAAAAAGTGTCCCCTCTCGTCTTCGTCTTGATAAACATATTGTGTTCTTCATCCTCTTCAGAATAGGATGAAATGAATTCTTCCTCTTGGAACTCCCCTCCTTGCTTTTCCCCTTTCTTTGCTTCTCATGGAAAGCTTTCTAGGACCTACAATATAAGGTAATTGTCTTATGATCTTATCAATTTAGCATTACGAACTTCACAATCTACATGCTATGCTGTAATGTAGGAAACGTATCAATTGAAAAGCAACAAAAAATCATATTGGTAATGAATTTCGAGGATCCCATTGTGTCGGAACACAAATTGTACAATTCGTGTGGGCATGTGATTCATTTACCATAAATGGTGATTTGAGATATGGGAATGGAATTTGAATCGTACAATGCACAATGCAATTCTATTGTACATTGTATGATACTGACAACACTACCTGCATTTAGCTTCTATCCTTTGAATTTGAATGCGTTAATGAGAAGCATGTGGGGTCAATCTAGCTATCTTAGTAAATAGTTGTCAAGGGTTGGGATTGACAAATCTTAGTTTTCATTTATGATCATGCATGCTGATATAGGACAATTAACCACCTGCTCTAAAAACTCGAACTGATAGAGTATGGTGAATCAATCCCTTTATCTCATAGCCCAGGCCCCACATCTTATGGGTTAGGACCTCAGCCGAACTTCCCTTGTGGGCCCCACTTCACATGGGTTTTCACTTCACACGGGTGGGGGCCGCCTCACACGAGCCACCCACCTCACACGGGTGGGGGCCGCCTCACACGAGCCACCCACCTCACACGGACCGTCCACCCCGAGTGTTCTCTTGCATCTCACAGGCTACCCCACTCGAGCTCGGTGTGAAAATGCCCCTGCATTAATCACCCTCTGTGAGGAGTCTCAAACACGAGACCTCCTGCTCTGATACCAATTTGATGTAAAAACTGCCCTAGGTTGCAAGATGAGAGATCAATTTACACTAATTTTAGCAATCAACATGTGAAATCAAACTTAAACATATAATGGATTCGAAAATTTAGATTTATAACACTAAAGTCTTAGGTTATCTCATACCAGGTGCACGAAAATATAAAATAATTTAAGAGTGATACACTTAGAAGTAAGGACTTCCAATCTAGCGTGAGTGGTGCAACAACTATGTGAATAAACAATGATGCAATCAAAATTCTGATTTGGGAAAAGTTTTATAAAAATTCAGATTTTCAGTAGGGTTTTGGGTTCATAGATGGAGATTGGGGATTTGTGTTTTTTTAGAGATTTAAATGATCTAGGGAGTAGGAAGTTTTGGAGGAAAATCAAAGAAGGAAAACCTTAAATGGGGGCCCATACATGGCTGCCCGTACGGATGCACGTGTGCATGTGTGGGTCCACACGTGGATAGGAAAGGGGAAAGAAAGAGGTGGATTGGGTTGAGTTTTGATGGGTTGAGAAAGTTGTATGGGAAGGGGAGGAGAGGATGAAAGAGAAGAAGAATACCTTATCGGAGAAGAGAGAGGAAGAATACACCTTAGGGAATCCACCATCAATCAAGCTTCTACCCTTCCATAGTTCAATTGGAAGGGAGAGTGTATAAAAAAACCCTAGAAAATAATGAGAAAAATTCCTTCACACATGAGAGCTCTCTTCTTTTTTAATCTCAATTAACCACTTGCTCTAAAAGCTCGAACTGATAGAGCATGGCGAATCAATCCCTTTTTTCTCATATCCCATGCCATACATCCCAAGGGTTAGGACCTCGGCCGAACCCCCCTCGTGGGCCTTACTTCAGTTGGGTTCCACTTCACACGAGCCACCCGCCTCACACGGGCCGCCCGCCCTGAGTGTGCTCTTGCATCCCACAGGCTACCCCACTCAACCCCAGTGTGAAAATGCCCCTGCATTAATCACCCCCGATGCGGAGTCTCGAACATGAGACCTCCTGTTCGGATACCACTTTGATGCAAGATAATTAATCACTTGCTCTAAAAGCTCAAACTAATAGAGCATGGCTAATCAATCCCTTTATCTCATAGCCCAGACCCCACATCCCATGGGTTAGGACCTCGGCTGAACCCCTCCTCATGGGTCCCACTTCACATGGATTCCACTTCACACGAGCCACCCGCCTCACATGGGCCACCCACCCCGAGTGTGCCCTTGCATCCCACAGGACACCATGTGAAAATGCCCCCACATTACATTATTAAGTAAAAGAAGAGGGGTTGACGTTTTTGCTTTGAAAGAGATTGTGTCAGCTATGTGAAATACATAGAAATTAGCACTTGATAGCTCTAGGTTAATTTAAGAGTTTGCAGATGGGGACTTTGTTCTAGCTAGTACTTGGGCTGACTGACATACTTTTAATCAGATACACATTACGCTGGCTTGGAAAGCCCAATATCCCTCTTCTCCGACTATACCTAGGTGGACAGATGAATAGAAGGCATAAGTGACTGAATATTCTAACGTTAGTGAGGATTAGATGGTAAGCCTCAACAAGTATAAAGGGTTTATCTTAGGTAGCGCATTGTAGGAATTCATGTATCCTTAGATTAAGTTGAAAGGAATTTTCACCTTATGGTTGGTTTGATTTTGTGATTTGGGTAAGGATGGGATATTTTCATTATAACAATTTAATTGTCTTCTGCATCTCTAGCTTTTTGATTTTTTTTTTTTTTTTGGTAATAAGTTGTATCTTGAGTACAATTGAGCCCTTGCACAGCTGCGAGCTAACCTTTTTTCCTGGTGAAAACCTGGTGGGATGTTAAGCGCTATTCATCCAATCTGAAAATGGGCTAGCCCATGGATAGTGTTCCCAGCTAGCCTAAAAGGTAGTGACTCATCACTGTACACATGCACAGAATTCATAATGTCCAAATTATGGGTGCCATCATGCATGCAACAAAGCCCAGAAATCCTCCTGATTGGATGATCATTATTGTCTGATTTTGCAGGTTGAAACGTTCAATCAGTGTAATTTTCAGGCTATGTTCCATATAAAATGAGACCCAAATTCGGACAATCTGGATTGATGTACATGCATATCACATGTACATTCAAAGAGTTAATTACTCACCACCATTTAGGAAATGACGTTTCATGCAAACCATAGCCTTTTCCCGTGAAAATTGAGATCTTCCCAGCAGAAATTTCTCTTCAATTGCGTGACCAAGTATGAAATGCAACAAATTTCTTGTTTTCTGGTCTTTTCACCCATATCATTTTTTCATTCCCTTGGGTCGACTAACCAGCGTGTTTGTGTATCTTCTCTTGACTTACCCATGAATGTCTGCCACTCATGAATTCAATCCATCTAGGGCCCAGTATATCAACCCCTGTTACCAAATTTCTTTTTCTTTCTTCCTTTTTTTTTTTTTTTTGAAAACCCCTGTTATGAAATTTCATCCCTTTCAAATAAAAAAAAAGAAGTGAAAAACAGAGATTTAATGTTACATAGGCACAAAAACAAAAATAGCTTAAAGGTTACATGCCCGTGGTTGACATATCCTGTACACAATAATTATGGGTCATGATCTAGTGCAAATGTTTTCACTATAATTATAGCACAAACAAGTTGTGTGGGCCCCACTGTGATATGTTCATGACGTCAACTCCGACCATCATGCACGCCATCCCCTGCTTGGAGATGGACCCAAGAATGAGGGCAATCCATGACTTGGGCTGCACGAGCAGGAACAATTGGGGGAGGGTGTGCCTGCCCAAGTGTTCCCTATGTTGTGGCCCACTTGAGTCATGGATTGGCATGATTTTTGGGCCTTTGGCAAAAAATGGGAGGGCATGCATGATGGTCGAAGTGGATTTCATCAGCACGTCAAGGTGGAAGTCCATACAACTTGTTTGCACCACAATTGTGAATTTTTCACTATATGTGTATGTATTAGAAGGTTTGCTAGCCCCAGACACACCTCTCTACTTGTTTACATGCAGCACCTGTGCCAACCTGCCAAGTTTGTGGAAATCTGAGCGATGCATAAGGCAGCCTCCCTGTGAAGATGACCATATGTGAAAATCAGGCTGGTCTACTCATATGGTGTGCTAAAAGTGTATGATGAATGTGGATAGTTGGCCTTTTTATTTATTTATTTTATATATATATATATATATATATATATATATAACGGTCTATTCCTTTCATATAGGGGGGTGTGGGTGTCCCACCTGATGAGCAGACCAGACTGGTTTTTTGCGTATGGACATCTTTACTAAGGGGGCCACATTATGCACTGTTTAGATGTCCCCCACACTTGGCAGGTTAACACATTAACACATTTTCTGCAGTGTAAATGCATATGTGGAGGGTCTGCACAAACCTCACGTAGTTAAATGTATTTTTGGACATCTTAAAATTCTTTGGTGCCACCTTGTACTACACCGATCTAATATTTTCTGCTAACAGGTGATTGTAGGTGGTAATCATTTGAGTTCCCTTCTCAGATTCAAGCTTTGCCAGGCATGCCTTTTGCCCACTGTGGAATGAGAATCTAAATAGCATGCAAATGGTTCAACAAATGATAGATGCTAAAGTCAATGAATATGGGTTATCCAACAACGGAACTGGCTTGCCCACTTGCGACAAGCCACAACCCATATTGGCAAAGAAGACGGCACTTCGAGATCTACAGAACGAAACTCGAAACATCATTGCCAGACCGTCTGGAAACTCGTCACTTCCCAAAGAAAAAGTGACTTTCACTAATGCTACAAAGGTCTGTGGTAGCAAACGGTCCACACCTGATCCTCCGCTAAGTCCTGCCTGCAACCAGCCTTCATGCAATAATGGCCCAAATGGGCATCTTGTGTATGTCCGTAGGAGAACCGAGTCAGAACCTGGCAGCACAAACACGTGCAATGCTGAGAATGCTGAATCCCCACAACCAATAAAATCTAGCAACGGAAAACAGGAACTGCATGGGCCCCAGAAACGGAGAGAGGAGCCTAAGGTCACGTGCTTTCCGGCATTTGCACCAATGCCAGCAACTTCTCTGGCAACATTCTCATCTGGAGGACCTTCAGTTCCGAATTCTACTGGGAAGCTTCGTAATGGGTTGGCAGTGTCTGAACCGAACTACAATACCATTGCTACTGGGACCCCATATCTGGTTAGCCCTCCAAGTCACAGGACAGGTAATCGACATTGGGAAGAGCGGTTTAATCGATTGCAAACGTTCTTGAAGACCTGTGACCAGTCGAGTCAGGAGGAGTATGTTAAGGGTAAGCTTACTTTGAATCCAACACGCTGTTTTACACTACTTCTCTATGCCATGGTTTCTTATGCTTTCATAGTACTAACCACTTTTATTTTGTTCTCTTTTGATTTTCGTTTTACATATTGCATTAGAACTTCGATCTTTATCTGCTATTGACCGCAGCAGACATGCAGTCGAATTGGAGAAAAGAGCAATCCTTCTTTCACTCGAAGAAGGTAATCCAGCTTTTAGGCGATTTCTGATAATTTGCTGCTATATAGTTCTTTGGCATGAAAAAAAGCATATTTTGCCAGACCAATCTCCTCTGTGCATGTGGCCTTTGTATGGTCTGTAAACAGTCATATGGTGGGATCAACCTAGTGGGCCATGGATCAAAACAAAGCACTGATCCTGGTGATCTGATTAATTGATGTTTGTCATTGAAAGGGAACTGTTAGCGATTTGTGTTCTGTATACAGACATTCAGACAGTTACGATTGTCCATCTGGTCCTATTTCTGGGTCATGCTCCATAGACGGGACTCTTGTGAATGTTTACCGGTGACGTGTGGGGGAGATTGGGGGGTGACCAGCTTTTGGGGCCCGTTCGGGCACACCCTCAAAAGGGGCATTTGGCGCCTAAATGGCATTTTGAGCCAAAGCCTATTACATGATGTGCGCTTGGATGCACTTTCATGGACCCCGTCAGATGTGTTTCATCGAGTTGACCAATAAAGCAGGTGTGAAAACCCCTTTTGTAGAAGTGCATCCCAACGGGCCCTTGATGTACAAAAAGGGGCTTTATTTTATTTTATTTTATTTTATTTTGGGGGGTGCAAATTGGGCCTCTTTTTGAAAAGCACCGTAAAAGTTCTTTCCTTCAAGAAAAACCTGAAAACCGACCTCTACTTTTTGCCCTCTCAACCACAGGAAAAGAGATACAACGGGTGAAAGCCCTGAACGTCTTGGGTAAATCTTCCCCAAAAAATTATGGGTCTGCAACAGCGCAATCTCATTTTTTACAGTCGCTTTCCAATAAATGAGAAGACGAAGATGAGGTTTCCGACTTGTATAAGAAAAAGCAGAAGCCAAGCATGGAATTGTGACAAGGATGTGGTGTGTGAGATTTTTGTAGCTGTTTGGGATTTGTCATCTTTTTTGGAAGTCTGCCTTGCAAGGTATGGTTTCTTACGCCTGATTTAGTTTGAGTTGGAAACAACCACTGAGAAGATTAGGCTGTAACTGCTTAAAACTGTCACTTCAAATGACTGAGCATGGAAAGCTTTTGTGCGGAAATTCTTCGGCTGTCAGCTTCGATCCTTCGTTCTCATGAGCCTTGCTAAATCCACACCTGCACAAGGGAGACTGTGTACATGTACACGTCACCTCATGTGCCAATTTGGCACAAGCATGTGAGGGTCAAGGTGTCCCATCATACAAATGCTCTAGACCAAAATTCAGGCCCATCTCCAGATCACTTGAGCTACATTGTTCTAGACCATCCATTTGTTTCTAATATCGTGATATGTTTGTTGAGTGGACTTCCCTGATTTTAGGACACGGGCATGTGCACCTTTGGACAATATGATGGACATCTTGGATCTCAAATTCGTGGGCATGTCGGCGCATGGGGTTGTCTTTCTTTTACATGAATGTGGGCTTAGTGAAATGAACCTGCATTCTCATTCATGTCTCTGTTTGTCAGGTTTGCTAATTCCACAAGGCTTGTAGATCCTTGTTTCTCCACATGCTGCCATGTTTACCAACCGGCCTGCTTATGGAACATCCAAGCTGTCTGTGAGGTGCGCCACACCAAGTAGATGCATTGTCCCGGAAATTAGGCCAACCCACTCATCGAGTGGGACACCGGATATGAAGACAAATGGATAGCTGAAAATAGTTCTTTAATCAGGTTGTTGACAGCTTGGATCTTGCACATGTGACAGCATGTGGAGGGGTTAAGATCTGCACGTGTATGGAATTAGCAACCTTCATATTTAGATGTAATGAGCTATTATCCAGAAAGAACTTTTTGTACTGTATGATGGTGCAATTCTCTAAGTAGGCACATCTATGATCACAATGAACCTTTTAGATAGGAGGGTTTCATGATGGGAACGTGGTCCAAAACTCATGCCGTTTGGGTGATCACAGCCATTAGAGATGGGCATCAAGTTGAGTTGGACCGAGTTAGGGCTGACCCGACTTGATCCGGTTTTGAAGTATGCTTGACCCGAACTCGACCCGACTCGACTCGGAGTCTAGCATGCTTGACCTGATCCAAGTCCGATATGCCTTGGGCTGATCTGGACCGAGTCCGAACTGATCAAAAGTACTGAGTCGGATCGAGAGATGAGCGTGGGAGGGAGTGGAGAGGAGAGAGAGAGCGTGGTGGGTGGCTGCTGGATTTGGAAGAGGAGTCTGAGGGAGGGAGAGAGAGAGTTTGGGTTCGGATGGGGCCAGGTGCGGCAGGTGTATATATATATATATATATATATATATATATATATATATATATATATATATATATATAATCGAGTCGAGTCTAATGGATTGAGTTTCGGGTCGAGTTACTGGGTAACTTGGACTCGACTCGGTTTGAGTTCGGATTGGGCGAAGCCTCCTCGATTCAGACCGACTCACCCATTTGGTTCGGATCGAGTTGGGTCCGAACGAGTCGGACAAGTCAAGTTAGTGGAGTCGAGTCGTCCCATGCCCAGCTCTAACAGCCATTTGAATGAGGGCTTACAAATGGAAGGTAAGAGTAAAAATGCCCTGACCTTCCATTTGTACCATTTATTCAAATGGCTGTGATCATCAAACCAGAGTGATGATGGGTTCAAATGCAATGCGCCTATCTTATGGTTCACCGCGATCATAGGTGGGCCTTTATTCCGGCAAGGTTCCATCTCCACCCCATCTGAAGATCAAATGTTCATGCAATGTAAGGTAACAAATTAGGTAGCAGGTTTATCCTACATGCATGACCCTTGCACATCCGACCTGTGTGAATAGGAGATCCACACCGTTCATTAGGTGGCCTCATTGTGTATATGACCTGTTCTAATTATCCTAACCGGTCCATTGAGCACCAAGTGTGGGCCACCCGTCGCTTGATTTCTTTGATTTTTCATTTGTCCTCAGAACCAGCAGTAACGGTTGTCCAATTTATGTTATTTTTGGACCCGAATATCCACAAATGGCGCCGGGCCTGATGATCACTTGAAACCCACAAGCAGATCTTTGTGGACCGTCCATTGTTTTCATACATGTACGGCCTACAGGTAAGTTTAGCAACCTTGATTTTTGGCTGAATGACCTGCATGGTGGGTCCCACCTGATACATGTCTTGGATGTGCTACAAATGTGCAAGACTGGCACTTATGAGCAGCAAAGCCTTTTTTTTTTTTTGGATAGGATTAGAAATATGCATGCGATAAAAAAAAAGAAAAATGATTTAGTACATCCAAAGGTGCTGATTGAGCAATGGACACTAATGCACGATATCAGTGAATGTTTCCATGGCCAGTCAAGAACAGATAGGCTGTCCATAAGCAGGACCTTGCGGGTGTTGTCCACAACAAAGACAAGCCGTTGATAAGGTTCGCCAATAGCTAAAACTGGCTATCAGTGTTTGCTGTCCGTTCTAGAGCTGTACACGAGTTGAACCGAGTCGAGCTTGGTACAGCTCGGCAAGGCCAGTAGCTAAACCCAGCTTGAACTCAGCTCGGCTCGGTCCTCGAGCTTATCTAGCCAGCTCGGCTCAATTTGGTAAGGAGCTTGGGCTAGTTTGAGCCTGTGTGACATTTTCTCAAGTACATAGAATGCATCCTCAATTTCTCACAAAACACAAAATAGTAACAATACTTTACAGGTATTTCATCAAACACTTGGGAAACAATATCAAAATCAAGATATGAGGGCAGTCTTATAATTAAAGTGTTTTTTTTTTTTTTTTTTCAAGTAGTAATTTGTTTTATATTCATTCCTTCCTCGCCACCAGCACCAGCTGATCCTGCATAGAATGTATGCACCTGAAACAATACTTCGTTGAGCCATTTCATCAAACACTTGGGGAGCAACATCAATATCAAAATAACCAAGTCACCAATCTGATTCGATCTGAGTTGATTCGAGTCGAGGTTTGATTCGGGTCCGGTCAAGCTCGGACAAGCTTGCACTCAGCTAGAAATTTTTTTGAGCTCCAAAAACCAGCTCGACTCCGTCCAAATCCAATTTCGAACCGAAGCGAGTTGAGCTTTTCTGAGTCGAGTCGAGTGAGCTGACCGAGCTAACTCTCATGTACAGCTCGATGGCTCATTTCCAAATATCCTCAACACCGCAAGGGAAATAGGCCGGCCCAAGCTTCTCACCTCTTCAATCTCACCAAATCATGATCCGACCTGCCCATCTATAAGGTTCCCCCAGATATGGACATTGAAAAATTCGTTCGACAAAGATCTCACCATCTCGGGTGTAGTCAGCAACAAATAACCACAGTAACATTTTCGAAGCCATCTTGTTATGGGTATTAGTAGGGCTCTCTGATTAGTGGCCCATATGGGTGCAACTTTGTCAACCTGGATCCGACGGACCCAACCCAAGCTTCAGGTCGGCTGGGTTAGGTGTGGGCTAAAAATCCTCTATCCTGCTTCCAAATTGGGTTGGATTTGGACTGATACACGAGGCCATTAGACCCAATCCAAACCCAACCTTACATGCATTCATGATTAGCATACATGGTATAAAATAAGATAATTGCATGCATGGAAATTAGGCTTTATGATTAGAATCATTCATGCCATGTGCTCTTATATTATACAAAGTTCATGATAAGAACCATCATGCGTTGAAAACAAGTATCATGATTGGAGTTGATCTAGGGCTCGAATACTGAGTGGTTGGTCTAATGACCTGAACCATCCATATTGTGTACTATCTACCATGCAAGGCACGATAACAAAATTACACTGGATGGATGATTTTGACAACCACCATACTTGGATGAATTTTGAGCACTAGTAAGAAAAATTTCAAAGGCTTTGCATTTCACTCTAAAAATCAATGGTTAGGATAATCGTGATTATGGGACACAGTAGCTTATAATGGCAATAATGATTGCGGACAAGTGAGTCTTGTTGCTGGCCTTGTTAGGGGGTTGATCAACAGTCCATTGGGCCAAAAGATCATCCAATTTGCAAGCTCTTTTAATTTGAGTCAACATGCTGGTTATAAATTTTATATTGCTAGTATGATCTTGGTACTTAAATCAGTTATTTGGTAGGTTAATGTTTAATTTTATGTATTAGTTTTTTTAAATTGTAAGTGTTGATCCAATTCAACTCTAATTGCATGAGAATTTAGCTGTTAAGGGTTAGTTGGACTTGAGTTAATGCATAATAGAAACTATTCAGCTCCAGTGGGCCACAAAAAGTAGACAGCTTAGACAAATGGTCCAGATCATTGCATGCTGGAGCCCACTATGATTGAGTGACAATCCCAGAATTAGAATAGTTTGAAAATCAAAATCTAACCTCTGTTTCGCGGACTCTTGTTTCTCAAATAGAATTTGAAGTATTTATCATTTTGAACCGGTAGATGAAGTAATTGTGACAAGAATTAGATGATGAACTATCCAATAAATCTCCACTGCTCACTTAGTCAGGTTATTAAATAAGTGTAATTTTTCATTTACGAAATGGGATCCATAATTTGTTCCGTTCAATTTTGAATTAACTGTATGCCACGTGTGTGAAAATTTTAAGTTAGTTTGGTAAGCATCGTAGTAAAAGTAATTTATGTATCAAATGTAACGGCCATCAAAATTTAATAATAATAATAATAAAAGATTTTTTTTTTTAATTTTTTTTTTTAATCTTATCTCTATTTTATATTTATTTTATCTCTATCTTATATCCTATCTTATCTATATCATTAATCTGTCTACCTTATATATATCCCTAACCCTCCCCGCATCTCTCAAGATTCAAACACTCAGATGTACATTGTAAAAAGTGTTTTAATCCAAATTAGATATTAACAAAAAGGCTACTTGCGACAATAGAGAAAGGGAGAAAGAGAATTTTGAATAGCTTAAATCAGGCATTTATATCGTCATTCTTTTAGTATTTTTATACATTTAAGGTAATTTGATTCAATCTATGCAATGAACGGTGTGGATCGGCCACACGTTCATTGCATTGAATTATGAGTATATACGATGTAAAGGTGGGGAAAGTCCAAAATTCTGTAATTGTGATTGGTATGCATCTGGTCGAATTAGATTAGATCCGTATGGATCATATGATACCTAAGGCCAAAATATACGAGTATCCTAATTTTCAGATCAATCCGACCATCGGATGGGCCACATTAGTCATATCTAGAAGTGTTTAACATGAGAATCTTAAATTTTTGCACAAGTGTTGGTATCACTTGGCGTAAAAGGTTGAGATGGGCCATTGGTGTATGTATGGTTAGATCCATACCATTCATCTAATGTGTAGAGGCAAAACATGATAAGACCTCAAGAATTTGAATGATCTAATCATCCAATAGGCCACCTTATCAAGAAATTTCCATTCAATTTTATAATTTTAAAAAGAAAATAAAAGATAAAAAATCTAAATAGAAATTTTAATAATTTAATAATTAGGATTTGGCCGCCTTGAATGTTAACCAAATGTGTACCCTACCATGTAATAAAACTAGATGAATAATAATATCGTTGGTATAATTGATAGGACCTTGGAATTCAAACCAACCTAATTACCTTACGAGTCTATACTATCAGACTCAGGTGAGTAACCTAACGTGTATCATGATTCATTGGAATTAAAATAAATTATTTATGATCATTTGAGTGTTTTGTTGTAATATTATATGATACGGTAAATTATATGCTAATTTGTGCCAAATTGTATGAAATTATAATTGTACGTTGAATTTATTTATCAAGACAAGTATATATGGAAGTTCTGAAAATGATACGTTCATCCATCATCCATCATTCATTGCATTTGCATAATGCATGATCGATCCTAGGGGCCCTCTCTAGAAGAAATGTTGATCCTGGTAGAGTGTTACCAGATGCGTGCTATACCTAAGCTTATCTAATGGTGAAAGCTTACCCAATGAGTAGATGCAGGTTGACGACCTCTAATCTAAGTAGATGGACGATCATCCCATCTGATGCACTCATACACCATTTGCATTCACATCATTGTACATGGTTACATTCATAATCATACCTAAAGTGGGCCACCACCATCATCCAGGTGGATGATCCGAACCATTCAGTGCCTTAAGAGGATCAAATTGACCGTACCCTGGTCTGTTTCCTGATTTTCTCGGATGCTGTATCTACATAAAGGTTTTGACGCAGGTTGGATGGTGCCAAGCAAACCTCCGTGAGTCACCACAAACCCGACCCAAAATCGATCACGATCGACCAGTTTTTCATGGGCAATACAATGGACGAGCTGGATTTTGCATATAATGTTAATCCCGGGCTCACCAATCATAGCATAAGCCTCTAGCATTCGCAGACTGTCCGCTAGCGACCAAACAGGGGATCTTAGTGAGCCACCATCATTGTCCGTCTGATAAATCTAAACCATCCATCATGTAAGCCATCGAAAACTGTCCCAGGGGACGTTTATTCTTTGGAAGGAATGCAAGGGAAAAGGGGTTTTCTGCATTGTGTTTTGCTGCGTAAAGAAAGTCCCGCACCGACTGTATGCGTAGGTGCATAAACAGATTACGCAAAGAGATTTCCAAATCTCATGTTATGGAAAGAAGACTTTCGACTGAAGTTTTGCATGGATTCAAGCCACCGCCCTTGGGTCTTCTATAAAAAGAAAGGATGTGAGAGAGAGCAGACATTCAATTCCATGGCTGAGAAGTTGGACATCAGAGAGTTTGAGAGTGTTTTATTTGAGTTTTTAATTGTTTAATTACAATGATCAAGTGGACGATCAGAGCACTTGGTTGATCAAGTAGACCCTACATTATTTTAATTGCTATGATTATGAACCATGCTGGGTTATTTGATTAAGCCTGGCTAACTTACTTTTTTATTGATGGAAAAACCATACAGAGGAGCCATTAGCAGATGATGTGGCGCAAGAACCGGAAAGATCCACCGCACCTGAACACGACCCATGTGAAACGTGGCCATAGTTATCTGAAGATGAAGTGGCGGCATTAGACCATTTCTGATTATGTGATTTATTTGCTAGAATAATTTGATTAACATATAATGCATATTAGTATTGATTTTGAGATTTTAAGAAATTGTTTAGATTTATTTCATTGAAACAATGTTAGTTTGGAATAAATATATTTATAGTATAATGATATAATAAATGAATGATTTTTAAGATTTATATTATTTTATGGTCATCAAGATTTATATATGCCTAGTTGATTGGTGCTAAGTGTTATGTATGTGTGATTGGAGTTGGGGTGGAACTTAGACTGAATGCAATTATCACATCTAATTAAAATGATTAAAGAATTAAGTTAGTACACTTTGTGTTCAAGTTACGAATTGAAACTCGGGTCTGAGGGTGCACACTCTATACCCGTATTTTAGGGTGTGACACCAAAAGTTAGTTATCTTAATAAATAATTATTTTTAGTTTTTTTTTTTTAAAAAAATAAAAAATTAATGACTTCTCTACTTCTCTCAAAGTCCATTTTAAAGGAGACTCTCTCACGATCATCAAAGGAGACCCTATGTAGTGGACTATCCACGTTTAAGGTGGAACTCACACGGTGGACGGTCCACATAAAAGGTAGGTCCCACATGATGACTGATCTCATATTAATGTGGGCCCACATATGAATGGTCTGCATCGAAGGTCAACCTATAATGGTAAAACAAACCCACATCCAAAGTAGGCTGGTATGATGGACAACCCACTTCAAAGGTGGGGCCTACATGATGGACAATCCACATCAAAGGTGGGCTCCAAATGATAAGCAATGGATATTGAAGGTGGGCCTCACATGACGGATGACCCATATCGAAGTGGCCCCATATGGTGGATAGTCCGCATAAAAGGTTGGCCCTTGTAGACACCCCACCCAGGCTGAATCTTGAGTAAGTTAAGACTGTCCAAGAACTATGATCATACCTTAAACCAAATCCCTAAACCCAACCTAAATCGAACCCCAACCCAAAGTCTCCAAAATCCCAATCCGCAACATGAAACCCCGATTCAAACCGTTCAGCATGCACACAACCCCGCTTATACCCTATACCATGACTCAGATCCCCCTTACCCAAGCCAAAACTCACTTATTTGAGCCAAAAAAAAAAAATCTAAAAAGAGACTTCTGGGCGAACCCGCACACTGTACAAATCTCGCACGCGTGAAACTGGCCTGAATTGAGCCCGGGCAGTAGTCTGACTATTGCCTGAAGTACTTCAGGTACCGCCGCTCGCGGGCCGCGTGCGGACAGCTGTCCCAGCGTCTAAAAGTCAACTTTTCTTTAAAATTACCCTCCCAAATTTCACTATTTACCTTTTTAACGCCCCCCATAACAAATGAGAGTGTGCCATGTGGCATTCCTCTCTCTCCAACCAACCATAATTTGCCATGTCATCCTTTACCCCTCCCAAGCCCAGAAATTACCAGCATGCCATTGGAAAAGGCTATAAATAGCCCTCTCCCCTTCTCATTTCAAAGGGGGGGGGGGGGGGGGAGAACCAAGATCCACTCTTCACTTCAAGTGAGAAGGAGAGTAAGAGGGAGAGAGGGAGGAAGAGAGTGAGGGGGAGGAGGTGCTCCAAAGCCCTCAAGTCTAGATTTTTCAGTTATCACCTTAGCCCACTCCTTGCCTTCCTAGCCACCCTGACCACCCAGCCTAACCTTGTTGATCATGGTTCAACCCATATCTTAGCCTACACAAGAGAGCAAGCCAAAGATCTATTCATTTTACAAGTATCCATCATGACATTTACTCCCTTCTCAACCCCCTTGCTTCTCTAGATCTCTAGTGAACGTATGCTCTGTGGCTTACCGTACATCGAATCCTGTCACATCAGAAATTCTTAGTGATCTAGTCCATTGTTCTTACCTCTTTACATAAGCATCATCACATCCGCCTTCTAGACACACCGTTGGACATATGCTCTGTGGCTTGCCGAAATCTCGAATCTTGCCGCATCAGAAATCCACGTGTGTGCCTAGTCCCATCACGATCACAACATCCATCATCCCTTGAGATTGTTTTACCATACTAAGTAGAGACTGTACATTTGTACGGGCAGAGAGGGTGCCTAACACCTTCCCTCTTTATAATCGAGGTCCCTTTCTTGAAATCTCGGATCGCAGACCAGGAGTCAATCTAAGGTAGGGAAGTCTCTGGATTTTTCCTACCTTGTGTATTTCGTGGTTCTATCCGACAGCGAGATTTCGAGATTTTTCGGCTAATGGCGACTCCAACATTCATAATTAGCCTATCACTCCCAATCAACCATACAAATCGCAAATCCAGCGTGGACGTCGATTTTCAGTGTCTACAGCCCTTAATGATGAATCACTCACATCCAAGGTGAGCCCTGCATGATGGGCAACCTGCATTGAAGGCAGGGTCCACATGATGGATAGTCCACATCAAAAGCGGGCTCTATATGATGGGATATTAATAATGGTGGGTCGCACATGATGGATGATTCACATCAAGATGGGCCCCACATGTAACACCCTGAAAATTGGGGGTCGAGCATAAGCTCCACTCCCGAGTTTCAACGCATCACTTATGTAACATAGATGATGATAATTGAATGTTGTCCATATTAGTGCCTTAAACATGAGTGAGATTATACTGAAACAACATATCATACGTCAAAGATAGTTAAGTTTCGCAAGTGAAAGACTGCGGTAGATATATAAAATATATAAACTGTTGTAAGTCTCCAAAGTGTGAACATGTTACCAGGTTAAATATGTACATGTATACTCTAAAAATAAACAAAATGAATATATATGGGTGTTCCAAAAGTACAAAATAACAAGTGTAAATGACATCTAATCAGCATCCATGTAATCCCGTAGATCAGAACACCCGCCTGATAGCTGCATATAGGAGAAACCCTCCTCATCATCATAAAAATACGGCTCTGCTTCGCAAGCATCGCTATCATATGAAACTAAACAGGGTCTGGTAGGTGTTTAAAACACCATCCCATAACGTGGGAGTGAGTGATCAACTCAGTGGAACAACAAAGCAAAGGTTAACATGTTATCAATTCAGTCAAGCAGTAATGATAACGCAATACAACAATCAGGTCCTAAGTACTCTTGTTAATGCAAGAATGATATGCGATAATAATGCATGCCCTTGCCAACACTCCCTCAGCATCTTCATCTCACGACGCGCATGGCATCCTTCCAAAAGTTCTCTTCCTTGCAAATGCACATGCAATGCGGTGCATGCACATGATTAGCCAGGTTCTTACGTAGGTTTATTCATACAGCAGGATTGGAAAGCTAAGGTACCTCCCTCATATCAATTCTCAAATAATGATCCATTCTAGGGTCGTCAGTCCTAGTAATTCTCATATGATGTTGCAGTTCTAGGTCACTACAAAGGACTCGTCACCTGATTAGTGTAGGCCTAGTTTATACTCTAGTGGCTACGGAAAGGCTCGTCGCCTCAACGCAGTCTCAGAGTATACTCGAGGGCACTACAAAGGGCTCATCACCTGATCAGTGTAGGCCGACAGCTCGAATACAGTGTCACATACCACCGTATTCGGCTCACTAGTCTAGGTTGCTCACTGGTCACTACGGGGAGGCTCATTGCCCCAGCGTAGGCCGACAGCTCGACCACGGTGTTCCATACTACCATGTCTGGTTCATGAGTCTTAACGGATCGAGGTACCAAGGTTACGGGATTTTCACTGGTAAGTTTGGTACCTTAGATTCAAGCAGTAGCGTCCATACATGGTAAACATACATTAGGCCAATTGGGTTACTTGACAAGCTTGACTGGTATGAGCGTACATAGAGTCGATCGACATGAAACGCGTATGCACTTCGCTTGGCCTAACCACTGTCGACCAGCAGCGTACGACTAGATTCCTCGAACATATCCATCGTGGCTAAAACAGTTCGGCCACCGATCGTAAAAATTACCGATTGCTTGGACTACAACGTAGTCCCAATCACACTCAAAGTAATAGCATTCCCATATGGAAATCCATATAGCATGTGACAACTGAAACCAGATATAAATCTTACTTGAGCGATTTAACAAACACATACTACCCATATTATCCAACATAGGCATTTCATTTATTCAACACATAGTAGTAAGATAAGTTATATAAAGGATAATGTAAAGGGAATTGAGAATCCTATCCCAACACCCACAATACATGCATTTAAACAAGCATTTTTCACATTCAGGCATTTTATCAAACACTTAGGCTACACATGACATATACATGTCATATAGTAATTATAACATGTATTATAGCAAATCTCTTTACAAAAGGGTTCACCATAGGTACAACAATCATGTATTCTCAGTCAAAGAACATGGCAAGCATAAATCATAATTCCATACTCATTCAAACATTTCAACAAACACTTGGAATGCATTAAAATCAACATACTCTACATATAAATGTAATATAGGGATAACGTCGTATCTACGCACATGTGACAACAATCAAGTCAGTCATAAATCATTATTGACATTGAAAGCCTTGAGAACCATCACGTAAACATTTATAGTCCACAACTTACGCCAGTAAACTCGTACCTAGCTCGGTTTGAACGTTACGTCTTTGTTTACCGCCCAACGGCAACCTATAAGATAAATAGGTTAGCTATTTCACCATTTACTCTATTTGAATCCCTAAGACAGATTAGGGTTAGGATTCCTTATCCAAATATGGAACCAGAATCGCCGGAATAGGGACACGTTAACGGTGTTTCGATACGTAGAGCGGCAGGGAACGATCTCTGTAGTAAAACCCTAACTTCCCTCACACTTTCTCTCTCTTTCCTTCTCTTTCTTTTCACTTCTCTCACCTACGTTAGCAAATTCGTATGGATTGAGAGAGAGAGGGTTTAAGGTGCTTATATAGGCCCATAACTAATGGGAATGGCCCTACGGCCAAGGTATACTTAGGTTATAGCCAAAGGGCATTTGTTTTGATCCAACGGAGCTGTTCCGGAGACCCCTTTTCTACATGGGGTCGGACTTAAGCTTCCTGAACATGGATCTAGGTCACGCTAAGTTTTTGGTCCGATCAGGTTTACAGATCGACCGTGGCGGACCAGTTTCAGTTTGACGGTCACTGGCACTCGATCAGGGCCAAAAGTGCACTGACATGTGTGAGACATTTTTCCTGATTCGAGGGTGTAATTGGGTTAGATTTCGACGGTTTGAATCCTTAGATTCGGACCGCAAGCGAACCGACTCAATTCACTTAAGTTTCAGTTCATTTCCTAAAGATATTCGCGTTTCTCACACACTTCGCTCCGGGCTCAAGTTGTGCATTTCTGGGTACTATTAGGACTTGATTTCTGAGGTGATTGTCAAGTCCAGCAAGGCTATCATAACCATATAGTTTCGGGATAATCGGACTTTCGACGTGTGGTTCAGGTCCGATATAGAGTTTCGGCGTGCTCTCGAGAGCAACCGGGTTTAGAGATTGATCCTAGGTTTCTATGTAACGTTGGGTTAACGATTATACTCATTTTATGTCTTGTAGTTCGTATTTAAAGTGGTTCAAGCTAATTTTACTGATTATTTAGTTTAGTACTTAACTAAAGTATGACCTAATTATGACAGAATAAGGTCCTAGGGTCATTCTATATCCCTTTTTGGCACTTCTAGTTAGTATATTATTTTAATTATTTTTTTACTAGTTCATCATTAATTTGTCTTCGTCTCCACCAAATTTCATGAGATTTCTTGTTGTAGAAAAATTCTAAAAATTCCAGATGCAGCAGCTGTCCAACGAATAATTTTCGAACAGTTGTCACAATGACCTACTTTTAACTATATTAAATATTTTATTATATTTTTTACTTATTTTTATATGAAACTAGACTCATTTATTTTCAATCTGGCTTTTTAATCACTCAAATCAGAGTTATAACGAGGGAGATATAACTTTTTGAAGTTGGAAAAAAATTACAAAAAATGTGGCAAAAAACGGGCTACTTGGCCCGCTGCGGCCCGCCAGGCGGCAAGGCCTCGCGGAACCGGCGAGGTCCTCGCCCACCGCTGGACCCTGGGGTGATGCCATCCCCCCCCGGGGGTGCTGGGAATGTGCCGGACCCACCTCGGGTCCCCCCGATCTTTCAATCTAGAGTGGGTTACGTGACGTGCAATATATGATTTTGGGGTAGGAGAAGCTAATCTATCCAAATAACCTATTTGTATCATGAGATTTTAAAAAGGTTAATGGTCAAAATCCCTTTTTATTTATGTATTTACCATTTATAGTAAGTTTTAGTTTTAGTATTGTTTTTCATCATTTAAACTTTAGGATTAGTATCTAATATGAAATTACTTGTTTGAAGAATAAGGTGGTGAAAGGTGAGATTTTGAAGGAAATGGGTTGAAAGGGGATTTGAGGATTTAGAATTGAGTTCTGAGAAGTCAATTAAGGTGTTATGATCGACTCATTGCCTAAGGACGTCTAACTTCAGGTTGATAAAAATTCGGGGTGTTACAATCTACCCCCCTTAAAAATAATTTCGTCCCCGAAATTGGCTAAGGGTAATGAGTAAAGATTCTATTATTCCTTTCGCCTAAGCTTTACTGATTTCAGGTTTATATGCATGGTAGGGTGTATATTATCTATGCTAGTCTGACGCATTTTAGTCTACCATCCTTAAAATTATTTCGCCCTAAAATTTGCTAAGGCTCCTATTAAGTTCGTATTCAACGAGCACATTTGTAGATACACTAACCTTGGCTATTGTAATTCAGTTTGTACCCATTGTTAGGCATATTCTTTAATATGAATTGGTTTAACACTTAAACCCTCATTGCTTTTCTTTAAAAAAAAACTTCATTATTGACATTTTAAGGAAGATTCAGATCCTATTTAATGACCTAATCTTACGTATAACCTAGATCAATTTCCTTCGATCCTGGGCCAGTGGGGAAGGGGCCAACCACGCTTTCGCTGCGCCACTTTGATCCAACGGTTATATTAGCTGACATAACTAGATTGACTCATAATGTTCTACGCCCCTTAAAGATTATTTCTACTCTTAAAACTCAAGAATCTGTCCTGATCCATATGTCGGAACAAGGTGTAATTTAGGACCTATCCTTGACATGAAATGAGATACGATCTCCCAATACATTGGTCTTCCTTCCATCGATGATGTGTACTATGGCATTGGTACCTATGGTTATAGAAAGAAGCTAAAATGATGGGTGTTGTGGTTAATTCCAGGGACGGGTGTGAGTTTGTGACAAGATGCCTAATCTCTATTGACTATATATTCTTAACACTTTTCTAAGGCAACGTAATAACCTTTTGGTTGTAAGTGGTCGGGCCAACATGGAAGGAAAGTTGTGTAGTGGGTCTGATTCGAATACATAGATCTTCTGCCTAGCTAGGACAAAAAATTTATCGTATCAGTTCTTAATCCTAATTGATCCCGATCTTCTGCTTGATCATAGTATTGAGTTCATTGGTAACTACCAGGATTGAGAATTCGATTCAAACTGCGAATACTTCGCTTATATATAGTTCCTCTACTCCATATTCCCGATTGTAATAAGTCCTTGGGAAGGCAATTCTAAAGGGTATATTGATTTGACCTAACATTAATTTCAAGAGATTTATAAGTTTTCTCTAAGCGTGAATAGTTTCTAATCAAAACAAGCTTCCTAAGAGTTATTAAAGAAGCCTATAAGTATTAGGAGAATTCAACGAAGGAATCTCATTCCAACCTAATCAAGTTAATTAAGTCTATCTTTCAATTATCTTAGCATAATTAGTCTTTTACATTCCTGAGTATAACCGGTACCCTAGTCTTAACTTGTGAGTAGCGGTAATCCACTAATTGTAATCCAAAGTCTATGTTTATACGCTAGATGAAATCATTTCTAATACAAGGAAATGTTTTATCACTTAGGGTCAAAAGTTGTCTGATTGGAATTAAGTGACCCGAACTTGAATTTAACTGCGCTTGAGCACTTCACACACGACCCTACCAGCTAAGGAGGTCCTCTGGCTCATGTTATTAATTTATTAAATTTCCCAAACTGTCAGACTTTTCAAAATCTAGGAGTACCAACTCTAAGGTCCCAAACTCTAAATGGTCATTGTTGTCTATATAATCCTCATTCTCAAGGTCCTAGTTATCTCATTACTCCGCCCTGAACTTCATGGTCTGGTTCCTTAGGCCCATAGGGTCCATTTTTCCTAACTGTACGTGCACATATTCATGCCTTTTTGGATTTGTTTTGAGTTTGAAATTGTCAAGTACAACTTCAATTTGTCGATTAACGGTCTAAATGTGATTGGGATCCATTCGCATGATCTTGAACGCGTGTGGGCTAAACTACTGTAATTAATCTCGCCGACAGGCGAAACATGGGATTCTAATGTAGTTCCTAGATTCCATCGCCTCCTTCCTAAGTCAGAGTGCGTCGTGTTACCATAGCCCAGGTCTAGTTTAATCTAAATCATGCTCTGATACCATCTTGTAACTCCCTGAAAATCCTAAAAATCGGGGGTCGAGCATAAGCTCCACTCCTGAGTTCCAACGCATTACTTATGTAACATAGATGATGATGATTGAATGTTGTCCATATTAGTGCCTTAAACATGAGTGAGATTATACCGAAACAACATACCATACTCCAGAGACAGTTAAGTTTCACAAGTGGAAGACTGCGGTAGATATATAAAATATATAAACTGTTGTAAGTCTCCAGAGTGTGAACATGTTACCAGGTTAAATATGTACATGTATACTCTAAAAATAAACAAAATGAATATACATGAGTGTTCCAAAAGTATAAAATAACAAGTGTAAATGGCATCTAATTAGCATCCTTGTAACCCCGTCGATCAGAACATGGTCTACTTAGACCCGCCTGATAGCTGTATATAGGAGAAACCCTTCTCATCATCATAATAATTCAGCTCCGCTTTGCAAGCATCGCCAACATCTGAAACTAAAACAGGGTCTGGTAGGTATTTAAAACATCATCCCGTAACGTGGGAGTGAGTGATCAACTTAGTGGAACAATACAGAAAAGATTAACATGTTATCAATTCAGTCAAGCAGTAATGATAACACAATACAACAATCAGGTCCTAAGTACTCTTGTTAATGCAAGAATGATATGTAATAATGATGCATGCCCTCGCTTACACTCCCTCAGCGTCTTCATCTCATGGTGCACATGGCATCCTCTCGAAAGTGCTCTTCCTCGCCAAAGCACATGTAGTGCAGTGCATGCACATGATTAGTTAGGTTCTTACTTAGGTTTATTCACACAGCAGGATTGAGAAGCTAAGGTACCTCTCTTATATCAATTCTCAAACAATGATACATTTTAAGGTCGTCAGTCCTAGTAATTCTCATACAATGTTGCGGTTCTAGGTCACTACAAAGGGCTCGTCACCTGATCAGTGTGGGCCTAGTTTATACTCTAGTTGCTATGGAAAGGCTTGTCGCCTCAACGCAGTCTCAAAGTATACTCGAGGGCACTACAAAGGGCTCATCACCTGATCAGTGTAAGGCGACAGCTCAAATGCAGTGTCCCATACCACCATGTCCGGCTCATGAGTCTTAGCGGATCGAGGTACCAAGGTTAACGAGGTTTCCATTAGTCAGTTTGTTACCTTAGATTCAAGCAGCAGCGTCCATACATGGTGAACATGCATTGGGCCAATCGGGTTACTTGACAAGCTCGACTAGTATGAGCGTACGTCGAGCCGATCGACATGGAGCGCGTATGCACTCCACGTGGCCTAACCACTATCGACTAGTAGCGTACGACTCAGATTCCTCGAACGTATCCATCGTGGCTAAAATAGTTTGACCACCGATCGTAAACCATTACCGATTGCCTGGACTACAACGTAGTCCCAATCACACTCCAAGTAATAGCATTCCTATATGGCAATCCATACAGCATGTGACAACTGAAACTAGATATAAATCTTACTTGAGCGATTTAACTAACACTTACTACCCATATTATCCAACATAGGCATTTCATCCATTCAACACATAGTAGTAAGATAAGTTATATAAAGGATAATGAAAAGGGAATTGAGAATCCTATCTTAACACCCATAATACATGCATTTAAACAAGCATTTTTCACATTCAGGCATTTTATCAAACACTTAAGCTACACATGACAGGTATTATAGCAAATCCCTTTATAAAAGGGTTCAACATACGTACAAAAATCATGTATTCTCAGTCAATGAACATGACAAGCATAAATCATAATTCCATACTCATTCAAACATTTCAACAAACACTTGGAATGCATTAAAATCAACATATTCTACGTATATATATAATATATGGATAACGTCGTATCTACGTACATGTGACAATAATCAAGTCAGTCATAAATCATTACTGACATTGAAAGCCTTGAAAACCATAACGTAAACATTTATAGTCCACACCTTATGCAGGTAAACTCGTACCGAGCTCAGTTTGAACGTTACGTCTTTGTCTACGGCACAAGGATAACCTATAGGATGAAATAGATTAGCTATTTTACCATTTACTCTATTTGAATCCCTAAGACAGATTAGGGTTAGGATTCCTTACCCAAGTATGAAACTAGAATCGTCAGAATAGCGACACGGTAGTGGTATTTCGATACGTAGAGCGGTAGGGAACGATCTCTATAGCAAAATCCTAACTTCCCTCACACTTTCTGTCTCTTTCCTTCTCTTTCTTTTCTCTTCTCTCACCTAGGTTAGCAAATTCGTATGGAGTGAGAGAGAGAGGGTTTATGGTGCTTATATAGGCCCGGAACTGATGGGAATGGCCCCACGGCTAAGGTATACTTAGGTTATAGCCAAAGGGCATCTGTTTCGATCCAACGGAGCTGTTTTCGAGACTCCTTTTCTACATGCGGTCGGACTTAAGCTTCCTGACTATGGATCTAGGTTAGGCTAAGTTTTCGGTCTGATCGGGTTTACAGATTGACCATGGCGGACCAGTTTCAGTTCGACGGTCACTGGCACTCGATCAGGGCCACAAGTGCACTGACATGTGTGAGACATTTTTCCTGATCCGAGGGTGTAATTGAGTTAGATTTTGACGGTCTGAATCCTTAGATTCGGCACGCAAGCGAACCGACTTAATTCACTTAAGTTTCAGTTCATTTCCTAAAGATATTCGCGTTTCTCACGTACTTCGCTCCGGGCTCAAGTTATACGTTTATGGGTACTATTAGGACTTGATTTTCGAGGTGGTTGTCAAGTCCAGCAAGGCTATCATAACCGTATAGTTTCGGGATAATCGGACTTTCGACGTGTGGTACATGTCCGATATAGAGTTTCGGCGTGCTCCCGAGAGCAACCGGGTTTAAAGATTGATCCTAAGTTTCTAGGTAACATTGGGTTAACGATTCTACTTGTTTTAGGTCTTGTAGTTCGTATTTAAAGTGGTTCAAGTTTATTCTACTGATTATTCAGTTAGTACTTAACTAAAGTATGACCTAATTATGACAGAATAAGGTCAGAAGGCCATTTTATGCCCCTTTTTGACACTTCTAGTTACTATATTATTTTAATTATTTTTCTAGTAATTCATCATCAAGTTTACTTCGTCTCTACCAAATTTAATTTGGTGGAAACTTACAACAGTTTTTATATTTTATATATCTACCGCAGTATTCTGCTTGCGAAACTTAACTATCTCTTGAGTATGACATGCTGTTTCGGTATAATCCCACTCTTGTTTAAGGTACTAATATGGACAATATTCAATCATCATCATCTATGTTGCATAAGTGATGCGTTGGAACTCGGGAGTGGAGCTTATGCTCGACCCCCAATTTTTAGAGCATTACACCACATGATGGATGGTCATCATCAAGGTAGGCCCCACATGATGGACGGTCCACATCAAAGGTCAACCCTAATGATGAGTGGCCCATATCCAAGGCATGCCCTGCATGATGGATGACCAACATTAGAGGTAGGGCCCACATTATAGATGGTCCACATCATAAGTTGGCTCCACATGATGGACAGTGTGTCACGCCTCATAAATCGGATACAGAGTTTGCACCCTTAGACTTGAGTTATGGTCTATGACTCGTACACTAAGTGTACTTTTTTTTTGGTTAGCTTGTTAGTACACCCCACTGTCAGTTCACACTTCACTATTAGTCACCCCCACTAGGGATCGATACCAAGACCTCAGTGTTATAACGAGGTATCTTTCACTCAGTTTACCACTTGAGCTATGGATCAGGGTGTGTACACTAAATGTACTTAAAGCAATGAGTCACTTTGTCTAACTAGAGGCGAAAAATTTTCTATATTCTAAGTTTCCATGCCATCCATTATTCACATACATCGACTAATAAATAAACATTTAGTTAACATGTTTGTAACATTTATAAAAGCTAATTATTGTACTACAACCAATCCATTTGGGGCTTTATTGAATTGCTAGTCAACTAATAAAAGAAAAACATATACAGGTTTGAATCTTCCAACTAACATAAATTCTAAACCATAAATAAGTAATATAATATCAGCTCCATTTCAACAAGCTAATGATTTAACATATCCAGTTCATATTCCTTAAGATAAGGTCAGTGCTCTTGTGGATCATCTACTGGTTCATTTTCCTGCCCTAAAACTTGAGCAGCTATTATATTATTCACTAAATCTGTATGGTTTTTCCATCAATATAACGTCAGATGGCCAGTCCTAGTGAGTGAATACATCATGGTTCGTGCACATCATAATTAAAATATGAATGCATGAATGTCATGAGATGCATGGAAGCTTGAATGCATCACATGGGTTGATTTGTCCACTTCCTTGAGTTGGATCCCATCAATCCGTATATCTCCCTTTTTGGGGTAGGCTTCCACAAATTGTGGGCATCCAGGGATGGTCCCCTAGGCCACACGGTACTATAAGTACCTATAGGTCATTCAGGGAGTGCCCCGAGATATTCAACGCAATTATCTGATGCATTACATGGATGAATGAGAATGATTTATACATCATGTTAACAATTGTCACATATATAGCACTATATGCTATTTTAATTTTAAGCAAACAAATAATTCAACATAAGGAATCACAATTAGTGAAACAATCATACGGCTAATTTAATCACAACAAACAAGAAACATGTTGGGATCACTCACATGAAATTTGATGATGTGGATTCCGATATGTTACCTTGAGATCGATCGGTTAGCAATTACCTAATTGCATAGCTCAATTAACTCCTTATTTGCATCTATCTAACTTGTTTGATCAATTCACATTTGGTTAATAAATTCTCAACTCGGGACAACCCACACAGAGAATTTAACTGTTAGATTATGAATTCTTTTAGATCGCATACTTATAGTAAGTCTTCTTATAATGTAGGGTCTGCTTGATCAATCAAGTGCTCTGATCATCCTGTTATCTTTAGATGATCAAGGATTGTCACTAATTTAACTCACAAAATTTAAAATATCAAAGTTTAGAAAAACTATAAATTTCAGTGTATTGTCGACTGGTCAAACCATTTATTCTTATTTTCAGATGATTCAAAATATTAACTTTTTAAGTTTATTTATTTATTTATTTTATTTTTTCTTGTGTTTAAATGATCCACTAATTATATGGGATAAATCTAAGCCATCCATTGGCATCGCAAAAACTCAGATTAAGAATATGTCAATAGATCGCTTAGATACAGACCATTTATGTTTCCAAAAAAACTGATTCAATGTATAATAGGTATGATCCTAACCTTTTATCCTTATAGCCCATCAAATGGTCATATCCACCCATACTCGCTAGATAATAATTTAGATTTATTCCAAAATAAGCATACGTAGTGGGGATCTGATCTGATCTGTTTGATCAAAATTTTAAAGTCCAAGGTATACATGATTCTTATGGTAAATCTAATAAAAATGACCCATCCATTAATTAGATTGATAAGAAATTTAAGGCATTGGTATCTTTTGGTGCTTAGGATCAAATGACCCGTTTAGATCTATCTTACGTGATTAAAATTCAGAGTCGTTACATGATGGATATTGAAGGTGGCCCCCACATGATGGACAATAACATTGATGGTGGACCCCAATTGATGGATGACTAACATCAAAGGTAGGCCTTACAAAATAAATGGTGCACATTAAAGGTAGGGCCATAATGATGAATGACCCACATCCAAGGTGGGCCATATATGATGGACAGCCCACATCGAAGGTGGGGCCTACACAATGAATGGTCCACATCAAAAGTTGGCCCCACATGATGGATATGGTAGATGTGAGAGGTTCCAAACAGACTTGAGGGATAATTGTTGCTGATGTTGGAAACTAAACATGTTTTATTTTATTTATTTTATTTTTTATTTTTTTATAAATTTTTTGGTTGATAAATAAATTGGTGTTACCAAAAATACTTATGGACGGAATAAGTAGAAATCAAGAAAAGTTACTAATGACATAAGTAGCTTATATGCCATAAGCAGCTTAGGGTCCAAACGCCTCATAAGCTTCAAAAGATGCAGTTCACCTGATTGGTTTGAATCATACGCAGATATCAAAGACCAATTTCAGATATTTTATTCCATGAAAGGTACACTTCTGTCCCAATCTTTTGCCTTCTTTTCTAACATGTAACACATCTAGACTGGGGCAATTAATTTGGAGAGTTTACTTTGAATTACTTAAATGTCATTTACAAGATTTTTAAGTTCTTCCACCACCGTGTAAGAGGGTATCCATCACACTGTGCCATAGTGTGAAAGTATTTCCCTTCTCATAAGCTTCATCCCACCACGTGGCATTCAACGGGCAAAAGTCACGCCGCCGTGTGCTTAACGTGGAGGTTTGCTGGAATACATCCAAAAGCATCCGTTTTAATAGTAAGACATCTCTTGTGATGGATTTCATGCTAAAAATAATCCCGTTTAAGTATTTCACCCATTTTTATTCTTTGAGTCAAAGAGACCATTAATGCCAAGGACAAGAAGAGAGGAAAAAAAAATAAAATCTAAATAACTATATATCTATATATATATACACACACATGTGCACACCTTTGCACACTTGTCATGGGCGTCTAATTTGAATGGTTCATGTGATGCGGAGTCCCATGAAACCTCAAGGGACAAATTTTCAGCCTGATCTAAAATTTTGGTGGACCATAGAAAAGAGAAATGCAAATCAATGGAGGAAACCGTTTTTATTTTTCATGGCCCACCAAAGTTTTGGATCAAAGTAAAAATTGAGCCCCAAGGGTTTCATTAGGTGCTGTTTCATGTGGACTGTTCAAATTTTAGAGCCATGTCACATATGATGAGTTCTTAAAAAAGTGCACAGGAGTTATGTGCGAACTGGTGTGTAGCTGAGCATTTGGCTATACGCGCGCGCGCACACACACACACACACACACACACACACACACACACACACACACATATATATATATATATATATATATATATATATATATATATATATGAGGCTTGTGCACCTGCACATGTTCATACCTTTACACGTGTTATGGGCCTAAAATCTAAATGGTCCATGTGATAGGCACCTTATAAAACTTCCAGAACCAATTTTCACCATGATCCAAAACTCTAGTGGGCCATGTGTAATGCCTTGGTTTTTGAGACCCGAGTATACAACTCGTTTCCCAAAACCCGAGTGTTAACTGATAATAAAAAAAGTAATCAAACGAAATCAAAGTACGAGTAACAAAACCAAGCGTAGTGTAAATGTAATCCAACCAAAACAATATCTTGGGCCACTCAGTTGGGACCCATATACAAAACCTCAATTCTCATAATGTACTGAAATAAACATAAGTAAATAAGCTACTGATTTAATCCAAAATACGCAACCACCTCCTGTTGTGGCTTCTCATCATAGAGCTCTTCCTCCACCTGCGATCGCCTCTAGGTCTGCTACGTATCCATCGACCCCTGTACCTGTATCCTCTATACAGTTGAACATTAATGAGTGAGTGGCGAACTCAGTGTGATCTCCACTTAAGATTACATACCACCGCCCTAGATAAGAAATAATATAAAACATCTAAACAACCCAAAACACATTAAATGCAATCTTATTACATGCATGGATGTGTGAATGCAATCATTACGCCGGGGATGCTCATTCGTGCGGACATTAGGCTCGTCACTCACGCAATCATCGACCTGGGAAAACTCATCTAGTCAGATAAATTATGTACATCACGCATGATAGCGATAAACGCTGGTCTGTGCCATGTATGCATGATTAGCTAACCCATTATTAGTCCAGTTACAATCAGCCAATTTAAAATAAGCTTGAGGTCACTACGGGAGCTTGTCACCAATGTAGGCTGACATCTCTGGTATGGGTCCCATAACACCATCCCCGGCTCATGAGACTACTGCCTTAGGTTGTGTATAGAGCTCATCAACACGTGGTCAATCAATTCTCAATGTAAGGGGACTACCATCATATGCTGACCAGAAACAAAGTATCAAAATCATCAAATGCGACAATTAAAATGAGATGGTATGTATGATTTAAATACGAATAAACAATGGTGGTAATAAATGTCGCAAAGTTCATTCCATAGTCAGGTAAGTGAAATCACTTTATAGATGGTAACTCCATAAATCAACTACCACTAATCATAACCTCCATATTCAGGGTCTACTCATATCACATTCGGTCTAGTTATACCCCAAGTACAGACTCTCTTTAAATAGGAGTTCCCATAGAGAGATTTCAAAAAGGTGTGACTTACAACCAATACAAACCTATGAGGATGCAATATGAAGATGTAAGTATGATTCAATACTTAAAGAAAAACTTATGTATGTATACAATTCAAGAGTTTAAACATGTAATTATAGTAAATTGAGCAAGAGTCTAAGATATGCTTTTAGACAGGACTAATCAAGCGATTTAACGAATTCCAATAACACGTGATGGGGTAAACAACTCAAATGATCGGTCCAATGACATATGGTGAAATAGATTAAGAGTTGATTACTTCTAAAATCTATATATAATAGCTAATCAATGGTTAGGTAAAGCAAAAAGGGCATATATTCAAACAACTAGTTGAATGATCGTCCACTCCTAGGAAATATCATTTGCAACTGTTATAAAAGACTATTCCCTAATCTAGTTTAGAGATGGAAAGCTCAAGGGGAAGAAAATCATCACCTGATGGGGTCGTATAACCATTCTTGATCCAAGTTCTCGTGACTATCTTACGATCCAAAATCACGCGAGTAGCTCCTAGAGTTATAGTTTGCATTAGTCACATGTTTCCAAGGTCTTGAACAACTGATATTGTGTGGGGTTTGCAAGGGCTCATTAGTATGTGAATTGGGCCTGCTTTGGCCCAAATATTGGGTCCAGTACAAGCCTGAAAATTTGGACCGGACTGGTCCGTTTCTAGCCTAGCCATGTGGTCCAATCATGGCCCAGGTTGTGGCCCAAGTCTGGGCCTGGTTAGGCCCATAGTGGTCTAAGGTGAGGCCCCTATTTGTGGTGTGGCCCACCTGACCTTTACGTGTGGCTCACCTAACATTACGTGTGGCCCACCTGTTTCAATGTGGTAAGGCCCACTTGTTTTAACATGGTGCTGCCCACTAAAAAAATCTGGATGGGGTGCGGCCCACCTTGGTTGGATTCTGCATGCGGACCATTGAGATGTAAACTCAAGTGCCGCCCACATTGCTTTAGATGAGGTGAGGCCCACTTGAAATTCATTCCAAGTGCGGCCCACCTGCAGTGTATCCTTGGGTTGATCTCGGCTTGTGTTTGAGGCCTGATTTTGCCCCTATCATGGCCCATTTACGGCCATTTTCAGCATGCCTCTAGGCCCAGTCAAAGGCTCATTTTTTTTTATGTCACATTTCCGCCCCAACTGAGGGCCGTTCCAGCTTAGGTTTGAAGGTGGTCTCAGCCCGACCTTCTGGATTGGTTTCAGTCCAGAATGTGGGCTGGCTCTGGGCCCACAACATGCAGAGCTGGAAGCTGTTTTCATGGTTCAGCCGTTCTCAGCTGAACCTTTGATTTTCCAGTCCAAATCACGGCTTCATTGAAGGTGTTTTTTTAGCCAGACTCCGGCCCATACCTTGGCCTATCTGCAAGTGTCTTTCAGCCTCATATCATGGCCCGTTTTCTGCCATATTTCTGGCCCAGCAAGCACCATCCAAACGCCGGTTTTCAGCTCAGATTGCATGACCTAAATGAGGCTTTCCCAATCCGCAATAGAGTCCAGTTAAGGGCCTGTTGTTGGTCTGATTCAAAGCCAATACGGAGGTGGTTTACTGTCCACATCCCTGACCCATGCAAGGCTGGTATCCCGACCCGAACCCAAGAATATTTGAGGCCTGATTCTAGTCCGAATAGACCCTGTTTGCAGACCGACCTCAGCCCGATCTTAACTAACTCCAAAGCCTAGGTGGATGCTCATTTTCTACTACATTACCGGCCTGGTTTCGGCCCAAACTCAGTCCGTTGCATGGCCTGATCTTGGCCCACATTCCATTTGTTACATGACCCAAGCTCGGTCCATTTTTACAGCCATTACATGGTCTGTAAGGGAACCAAACGGCCTGCTGTAGCCGAAAATCCAACAGTATAAGGGAGGTGGGGTGGATGAGGTTACCTGGGCTTGACCCGAGTGTGGCCAGGACTTGAACGGTCCTTCAGAGGTGCCGCTGACCTGCACTGGCTCGACTCGGTTTGATCAGGCTGAGTCGACACAGCGCCGGATCGAGTTGCACCCATGCCCTCACTCTCTCTCTCTCTCTCTCTCTCTCTCTCTCTCTCTCTCTCTCTCTTTGGGGGCCTTGCACAAAACCTTACGATCTAGCCCTCCAGAACAAACCAGAATTATGGGATAATAATAGCAATGAAAACAATCAAAGCATCAATCACACATCACACAAGAGATTTTTACGTGAAAAACCCTCAAAGAGGTAAAAACCACGGGACCTCGTCCAGATCAACAATCCACTATGAAGTAGAACGTTACAACTTTCTTCACTCACGCAGGAGCGGATAAACCGTAAGAGAATAAAAGAAAAGCTGAGAGATCTCACCGATCACGAGGACGTAGAAGCACTGAGACGACGACTCCTTTTCACGAGCTTCCTCTCTCTCTTTCCTCTCACTCTCTCAACCTAAACATTTTAGCAAAATCTTTGTAAAGCTTTTAGGAAACCCTTCTTGTATTTTTCTCATACACTTCATTCATTAGAAAAATCCTAGAAACCCCTTTTTATAGTTTTAGGAAACTCCCTTCCACATCCCAGTTGTGAAAGGACTTGTGACACAAAATCTATGCAAAATCGTGGAACGAATCTGTGTAACTACAACTGGTCGTAGCACTCCTACGACTGGTTGTAGACCTCGGAGAAAAAATAGTACAAACTCGCTTGACTTTGAGTCGTGACAGGGCTCGAACATATGATCGGTCGAGCGCCTCCCACGACTAGTCAAAGACCATCTGCGACCGGTCGAGCAGCGCGGTGAATTACTCTAATTTTTCACCCGTTGCTATATCTCTCCTCTGAACTGAGGAGGAAAACCCCATCAAATCTCTCCTTTTCCGACTTAGGAGGGATGCATCTTCCTCAAGCCAGCCTGATTTCTACAAACCTCAAACTTACCCTTGAGCAAAGCATTGGTCATCATGTCTGACCCATTCTCGTCCGTGTGGACCTTCTCAAACTGTAACACCTTCTGTTCCAAAGTATCCCTGATCTAGTGATACCGAATCTCTATGTGCTTCGACTTGGAATGCTGACTTGGATTCTTGCTCAAGTGTATAACACTCTGACTATCACAATAGACCACGTGCTACTCCTGCTTCAGGCTAAGTTCCTGTAGGAACCTCTTCATCCAAAGCATCTCTTTACATGCCTTTATGACTGCAATGTACTCGGCCTCTGTCGTCGACAATGCTACGACCTTCTATAGCTTGCTCTGCCAAGAGCCCGCTCCCCCTGCAAACGTGAACATGAACCCCGATGTATACTTCCTGGAGTCTATGTCACCTGCCATATCTGCATCTGTGTAGCCCTCTAACATAGGTTTACCGTCACCATAGCATAGGCTCAACCTGGATGAGCCTCTTAGATACCACAGTATCCACTTCACCGCTGCCCAATGTTCTTTACCAGGATTGACAAGATACCAGCTGATAACACCAATCGCATATGCTATGTCTGGGCGTGTACACACCATAGCATACATCAAACTTCCTACAGCTGACGTGTAGGGTATCTTCTGCATCTCTTCCACCTCTGTTTTCATCTTGGGACACTGTCTGTCGCTCAATTTGAAGTAACCATCTAGTGGAGTACTGACCAACTTCGCTGCATTCATATTGAACCGCTCTAGGACTTTCTCAATATACCGCTCTTATGACAGCGAAAGCTTCCTGCTGCTTCTGTCACGGGTTATCTCCATTCCTAGGATCTATTTAGCCGGGCCCAAGTCTTTCATCGCAAATGACTTGCCCAACTCCTGTTTCAGCCTGTCGATCTTCTTGATGTCTTTTCCCATGATGAGCATGTCATCAACGTATAATAACAGAATTAAGAAATCACCATTTGAAAACTTATGCGTGAACACGCAATGGTCCGACTCCGTTCTGTCATACCCATGCTGTAACATGAACGAATCAAACTTCTTGTACCATTGCCGTGGAGCTTGTTTCACCCCATACAAGCTCTTCCTCAGCCTACACACTATATGCTCTTTGCCCTTGACTTCGAACCTCTCTGGTTGGTGCATGTAGATCTCTTCTTCCAGGTCACCATGGAGAAAAGCAGTTTTAATGTACAACTGCTCTATCTCCAGATCCATGCTAGCCGCCAACCTAAGCAACACCCGTATGGATGTCATCTTCACTACTGGTGAGAATATCTCCTCGAAGTCTATACCTTTCCTCTGACCGAACCCTTTTATCACAAGTCTGGCCTTGAACCTCGTCTGTGAATTCTTCTGCTCAACCTTCTTTCTGAACACCCACTTGTTGCTCAAAGCTTTCTTGCCCTTAGGCAGTTTCACCATGTCATAGGTGTGGTTCTTATGCAAGGATTCCATCTCCTCTTGCATAGCTTTCAACCACTCCCCTTATGCTCGTCGGCTAGGACCTCAGAATAATCTTCTGGCTCTCCCCTATCAATTAATATAATGTACTCATGCGGCGAGTACCTCTTGGACGACTATCTATCCCTAGATGACCTCCTCACCTGTGGCCCAACAGGTTGATCAGGTGGGGGTTGCTCCCCTAGTCCATCTTCTGAAGAAACTTTCTCGTCCTCTGCACCTTTCTCTACTCCCCCGTTATTAGGCATCACGAGAGAAATAATCAGATCCATGTCTTCTAGCTCACCTGAACTAGGCTGATTCTTCTTTGGCTTACCAATGTCTTCTATACACCGATTCTCAAAGAATACCACATCTTTGCTCTTGACGAGCTTCCTCTCGGTCGGATCCCATAATCTGTAATCGAACTTTTCATCACTGTCCCTAAGAACATGCACTGCCTGATCTTCATATCGGTCTTGGACCTCTCATTCTTCCGTACGTTAACGGATGCCCTGCATCCAAACACCCTGAGATGACTGTATGATGGATCCTGTCCAGTCCACACCTTCTCAGGTACTTCTCCATTAAATGGGGCTGATGGAGACCTGTTTATCAGATACACCGTCGTGTGCATTGCTTCTCCCCAGAACGTCTTAGGCAACTTCGCATGAGATAACATGCATCTGATTCATTCGCTCAGCTACACCATTAAACTGGGGGGTCTTGGGAATCGTTTGTTCATGCCGTATGCCCAGGGACTTGCAGTACTCATGAAAGTCGTCAATGTATTCATCACCATTGTCAGTACGGATGCACTTTAATGATCTACCTGTCTCTCTCTCGACTATAGCATGAAATAATTTAAACACACCAAAGACCTCATCCTTGAATTTTAATGCATAAACCCAAACCCTCCTAGATGCATCATCTATAAAAGTAACAAAATACAATGCCCCACCCAAGATTTTTATCTTCATAGGACCACAAATATCAGAATAAACCAAATCTAATGCATGCACTTTATTAACATGAGAAGTAGTTTTAACGAATGAAACTCTATGTTGTTTCCCTGATAAACAATCAAGACAGGTTTTGAGATGTGTACCTGTCATGTCTGGAAGGAGCCGCTTCCTCTCTAGTAGTTGAAGCCCTTTTTTACTCATGTGGCCTAGACGCCTATGCCACATGTCAATAGCTGAATCTTCCACCGCGTTCAACCCACCCTTGCATACAATGATACTTGCCTTGTATAGGGTGCAATAGTTCTTTCCTCTGGCTGCGATCAACAAACCCTTGATGAGCTTCCAGCGCCTACCAGCAAATCGGCTTTCATAGCCATCATCATCCAGTCTTCCCGTCGACATCAAGTTGAGGCAAAGGTCTATGATATGCCTCACATCCCTGAGAACCAATGTGCAGCCCAAATCGATCTTCACACAAATATCATCGACCCCTACGATCTTCGATACGTCAGAATTTTTCATCTTCACGGTGCCATAGTCGCCTGACTTATAGCTTGTGACGAAGTAAAAAGAAGCCCTCAAGTTTATCACCTAGTCGGTGTCCTGACTCGTAGCCGTGAGACATACATCATGATCTGCAGAAAGAATAACTACAACGTCATCATCTGAAGCGACCGCAGTGGAATCTGATTCATCTTTTTTCTCCTTTCCTTTTCCTTTCTTGTCGTTCTTAGCCTTACGACATTCATGCTTATAGTGGTCTTTCTTGCTACAATTCTAGCATTCAACATCTTTTCTATTACTCGACTTGCCTCTTGATTTATCTTGGGCCTTCCCGCCCTTCCTGTTCTTTCCTCTCCCCTGTTCTTGTGTCACAAGGGCCTCTTGCTGAGTAGACCCCTGAGACTTCCTTCTTGTCTCCTCATTGAAGAGACAACTAGTAACCTGTTTTATGAATATCTTTTCGTCTGGCACAGAGTTACTTAGAGATACCACCAATGTCTCCCAACTGTCAGGCAACAAACTAAGCAAAAGAAAAGCCTGCAGCTCATCATCTAAGACCATCTTCATAGAGGAGAGTTGGTTTACTATATTGCTGACCTCATTCACATGCTCGGCCACAGAACCGCCATCTTTGAACTTGAGATTCACAAGTCGCCTTATCAGAAAATTTTTATTACAAGCTGTCTTCCTCTCATACAGCCCTTCTAGTTTCAGCCATAGGCTGGCGGCTGGGGTTTCCATAGACACATAGTGGAACACAGAATCATCCAACCATTGTCTAATAAACCTTATCGCCTTCCGGTCCAACTTCTTCCAATCTTCATCAGACACATCCTTGAATTCTGCTGATATGCCTAAAATTGGAGAATATAAGTCCTTGCAATAAAGCAAGTCCTCCATCTTAGCCTTTCATATGGTCCAGTTAGAACCATTGAGGCTGATCATCCTTGATGAGCCACCTTCCATAATTCCAAACTGATCTTACCCATTCAATGAACTTAGCTTTGATACCACTTTGTTGGGGGCCTTGCACAAAACCTTAGGATCTAGCCCTCCAGAACAAACCAGAATTATGGGATAATAATAGTAATGAAAATAATTAAAGCATCAATCACACATCACACAAGAGATTTTTACAACCCTCAAAGAGGTAAAAATCATGGGACATCGTCTAGATCAACAATCCACTATGAAGTAGAACATTACAACTTTCTTCACTCACGCAGGAGTGGATAAACCGTAAGAGAATAAAAGAAAAACTGAGAGATCTCACCGATCACGAGACGTAGAAGCGCTGAGACGATGACTCCCTTCCACGAGCTTCCTCTCTCTCTTTCCTCTCACTCTCTCACCCTAAACCATTTAGCAAAACCCTTGCAAAGTTTAAAAATTTTTAAAATGGCAGGAGAGTTCTTGTTGCTGTGTTTTTTCTCGGTTAAAGGCTGTTTGACCGAGCAGCTTGGTTCGGTGCACATAATTCAATGATAGTACACGGTGCACGTGCATCATGTATGGGGTCCACCATGATGATTATATTAAATCTACTCCGTCCAATCATATTGGGGGCCCCGCCTAGAGGTCCTTGTCTATTTTGGGGTGCAACTGAGGCCCAGGTGGGTTGTATCACACATTTTAGGTCCTATTTGGCTAAAGTACGTTGATCCAATGGTTGGATTGGCCTGATGGTCGGTTTCAACGGTTGAATGGGGTTTTAGAATATACTGATTGTTTGGTTGGCCGTTAATTTATCCTCAAGAGTCGTTAGTGGGTGCATTGTCCTACATGACTTGACTAATTTATCCATAAGTTGTCTTAACTTGAAATATTTGAGTTGTTTTACCTCTCTGACTGGTGTCAGGTTCTACTTGGCTCCTAAATACCGTCGATGCATGGCCTTATCTTTGGTTGGGAGTCCCATCCTGCACGTATCAAGTTCAAGTCTCTTAGTTAATCGGTCTCAGTTCCTACAATCGTGGGTTTAAGAGGTAACACCCGTGTACCAGAGGTACGGGGTGTTACACCATGGCAAAGAGAGATGCAAATTAAGGAAGGAAACTGTTTTATTTTGATAGGGCCCACCAAAGTTTTGGATCAAGGTAGAAGTTGGGATATGAGGGGTTTCATGAGGTGCTTTATCACTTGAACCGTTCAGATTTTGGGCTCACATCACGTGTGATGAGTTCTCATGATAACTTGTGAGAACTAGTGCACTGCGAGCATCTGGAATATATATATATATATATATATATATATATAGAGAGAGAGAGAGAGAGAGAGAGAGAGAGAGAGAGAGAGAGAGAGAGAGAGAGAGTAACACCCCATACTTTTCAGTACTTGGGTGTTACTGTGTCACCCAACTTAGTATGAACACTAACCTAGCTTACTTGAATGTTCACCCTCATTATAATATAAATATGACCGTTGAAAGTAATTCCCATCCACATATCAAACTATCCATTCGATTAATTTTTAAAAATAGGCCATCACAGCTTCTGAGACATCTATTTTGGGATCTCAATTACTTTGATAGAACAATTAAACCATTCATCATCGATTGAAGGATCTAAATCCAAAGACCCACTGTTCATCAAGTTTACAATGTCCCATAGGGCGATCCATCATTTGAAAACACATATCAGATTATCTGGTTTTATATTCAACTCCTAGATCACACTTAAACATTCCTTAGGACCCCAAGGATTATTGATAATTAAATGCTAGTCAATCCAATCATTGGATTGTTTGAATGCTCAGTAAACCATGATTTGGTAATTAGAGATTCACGTGGTGTAGCTCACTTTAATTCAAAGTAACCCTAATATTAGGGTATGTACCTAAATGACTCACAACGAGTAGCCCCACATATTACATATAAGTATAATAATAATAATAATAAAATAAATAAATAAATAAAAATGTATAGGTAATAATAATAATAATAATAGTTAAATATTTAATAATATAAAATCATGAGATGGGTAGTCCTAATAACCTACAGAGTGGGACCACAACATGACAATACACATGCACATGTAATAATAATAAAATAAAATTATTATTATTATTGGATAGTAATAAGTCTTGAACATGCAAATGACCCATTAGGATCTTTTGACCGTTGATGGTCAGATCTGTATCGATTCGACCATCAGATCAATGTAATCGGCACCTAAAGACCGTAATTCGGTTAGTACAGCTCACCTAAGCTTTGGGTCTGCTGCATCTTTGGTCAAATGACCCAGTTAGGCCTACGGAGTCTTATGGACGAAGTGTAATTCTCAAGGCATCGCTGTGGGCCCCACACAATTTGCGTGCGTGCACAGGAGTTGTACACCTGCAATGCACCATGCCAGTCAAAGAACATTTGACTGGGCTGTCTCGAAGAGGAAACTCCTCTTTCTCGTTACGTATTCATGCCCGAGCCTAGTTCGAATGGACAACGTCCGTTTGCGACGTACGTGGCCCACCATGATCATCCAAATAGGAGATATAAAGTGTCCATTTGGTAGAGGATCCACGTGCGACCGAAACCTGATAAGTTTCACATGATTTAGCATGTGTGCATGCACACGATTTTTGACGCAAATAGGACATGTAAGCACAAATGCTTTCCAAAAATAGAAATTTCGAACCATTGCTGCCAGCTTGGCAATCCGTGTGCGCCCCTCATCCTCTATCTCGATCGTTTAATCCAAAGCAATCATAGCCCTTCAACTTAGGGCTCTCTTCCATAGCCAAACTAAAACAATGACCGGTTTTGCATTACCGACTAGTTTTGGGAGTGGTTTCTTTTTTCTTTTTTTAAAAAATTTTTATTTTCAAAAAACTAAGAATTTCATTAATCAATAGAATTTACAGCCATTCGGGTGGGTCCCTACAAAAAGAGAGAGGATCACACCTATTGTGTAATACGCACAAAAACATAAAAGAAGACCCAAAGAGGGTCCCACAAGGACCAAGGTCGAGAACACTGCTAGGCTGACACTACAGAGAAGGGCAGGGAAGAAAAGGTTAAGGAGATCTAAAGAACCCAAGCCCGTATTGTCTGGAACAAGTTCACCTTTAACGTGCTTAGGGAGCGACGCACGACTTCTGAAGGTAGTGTCCGGGTACCCTTCACTAGCTAGTCTCGTGAAAGCATCAACCACGACATTACCTTCATGGAAGATATGCGAGAAAGACAGGTTAAGGCTCTTATCCCAGACACGACTGACAATTTTTCCTTGGCAGAAAATATGGTTCAAGGACTCCACACCTAGAGGGCTGTGAATACCGGGATTAGACGATTGGTTGCTGTGGAACTGAGAAGCAGGGGAGACGCTGACCGTTGAATGGAGGGTGACAACTTGGGGTTGAAGAGGAGGTGGTCATTAGAGATGTCAGGAATATGCGCTGAACTCAGAGGTTGGGGAAACCTGTAAAACTCACATTTCGAGGCAATCGAAACTCCAAGCTTCTGGACTGTCGCATCAATAGGGACCGCCTTGTAAGTTGTTTTCCAAGCGAAGATTGCCAGCTTAGGAGGAAGGAATTTATTCCAGATCCAAGAGGACCAAGGGATCCTGGGGAGTTGCCGTTTAATGCCATTCCAGGCAGATTTAATTGAGAAGTCACCGGAAGTAGTTAAGTCCCAAATGAGCTTGTCTGGGCAGTTGAAAAATGCAACCTTAGAGGCCAGCAGGGTCTACATCACTGGGGGAGAAATTAAATCCTGAATATTTGATAATTTCCATCTGCCTAAGATAGGATGGGAGTCGCTGACTGAGGTTTGCAATAACTATGGAGGGATAGACAAAATGACGGCTCTAGCTAGGATCCCGTTTCCTGACTAATTGTGGAACCAGAAGCTTAGGTTGCCCGTTCCAATGAGCCATCTGGAATGACGGAGAGTGAAGGGCAACACCTTGACGATTTCCTTCCAGGTGGGGGAAGAGCAGGAACGCGACCTGCCATGGCGAGACAAGAATTTCCACAGATAAGCCATTGAAAAATAATTGGCCAATAGGGACGTACCTCTGATAAGGTTCCATGCCATTTTGACTCTAAGGGCATGCCTAACTTCCCCTATTTTCTGAATTTCCAATCCGCCTTCTTGGAAAGGGGTGCATATTTTATCCCAACTGATCCAGTGCCTCTTATTTCCTTGATCCGAACTACCCCAAAAGAAGTTAGCTATCGCGCTGTCGATATATTTACTAACTGCCTTCAGAATGTTGATTGCTGACAGGAGATGAATAGGAATACTTGAGAGAACGTGTCTAATCAAAACTAATCTGGTTGTTGGATTGAGTAGTTTAGCTTTCCATCCATCAATCTTGTTGGTAATCTTTTGAACAAGTTGCTGCAGCAGCAGCCTCATGATTTTACCCTTGGCAAGGGGAATGCCCAGATAAGATGTGGGGAAGAAGCCTTGGGAGAAGCCTGATATGTTGGAAAGTCGCTGGGCTTTTCTCCTTGATGTTTTCTTTGGAGCAATGAAGGTAGTTTTGGCTGCGTTGACCCTTTGGCCTGAAGTGCTTTCATAATCTCGAATGAAGTTGAGGAGAATTTTCACATCAGCTAGCCTGCTGTTAAGGAAAATAATTGCATCATTAACAAAAAATAGGTGCGTAATGGTAGGACAAGATTTGGGGAGGCGGAAAGGTTGGTAGCTCTTTAACGTAAACAGAGAAGCCATGCCTCTACTTAAAGCCTCAACAGAATGAATATGGACGGAGAGAGAGGGTCTCCTTGACAGAGACCTCTCATGCTTTAAAAAAAACCGAAGCTCCTTCCATTGGTGAGAATAAAGAAGTTGATATTTTTCCAGCATCGCTGAAGCTGAGCTATATAAGGAGGGCTGAAGCTGAATTTCTGAAGCAATCGATTGATGAAGTCCCATTCCATTCTATCGTACGCTTTTTCCATATCCAATTTGATGACGAGGTTGCCACTATATACCTTGCGGTCAATCTCGTGGGCCATCTCTCTAGCTAAGGAAATGTTATCTGTGATTGATCGACCTTTGACAAAAGTGCCTTGCTCTTTGGATATGAGCATGGGAAAAATGTGAGCCAACCTGGATGCCAACAACTTGGAGAATATTTCCATAATGAAATTGCATAAGCTAATCAGTCTGAAGTCTTTTACATACTCCGGATTCTTTTTCTTAGGAATGAGGCAAAGAAGGGTGAACTGAAACACTCTGGGGATCGGGCCTCCCTGGAGGAAATCTTCGGCCGCATGAAGAATATTTTCTCCTATCACTTCCCAGCATGAAGAGTAGAAGGCCCCTCCAAATCCATCAGGCTCGAGGGTGCTGTCCATTAGGATAGTAAAGGTGGCCGCCTTAACTTCGGCCATGGTCAGGAGTCTAGTGAGGACCTCGTTCATACGATCATCCACCAATCTCGGGATGTTGAGAATAAGGCTCGATAAGTGGCTTCCCTCCGACGAGAAGAGCTCTTGGAAATACTTAACAACCTCTTCTCCTATGTCTTCTACAGTGATAATAGTTTCCCCTGTAGATTTCTTTGGCTGGTTGATGGAAGCACACCTGTGTTTGTCCATGACAGAATTATGGAAGAACTTTGTGTTTCTGTCCCCTTCCTCCAGCCACGTGATCTTGGATTTTTGTTTATAGAAAATTTCTTCTTGTAAATGGGCCTTCTTTAGTTTTGCGTGGGCTAGATTGAGCTAGATGAGGTTGTCTTGACTTTGAGAGTTAAGGAGAAGGAGTTCAGCTCTGTTGACCTCATTTTCAACCTGTTGAATATTTCTGAAGATGTCACCAAAGACTTTCTTGTTCCACGCTTTCAACCTACCTTTCAGAATTTCAATTTGATTTGAAGCCTGAACATGGGAGAGGCTACAGGCCCGGTGGTCCAACTGTCTTTAATCAATTGCATGAAGCCATCGTGTGTAGTCCACATCCTTTGGAATTTGAACGGGTGAGGGAAATTTGTGGACTCACCTTTGATGCTGAGGAGAATAGGGGAGTGATCTGAGAAGGCTCTCGTGAGATGATCAACCTTAAAATGGGGGACTGCAGCTATCCACTTTGCATTAATGAACATTTTGTCCAATTTGGCCCATTGACGGCTACTGCCAGCCCGGTTGTTGCACCAAGTAAAAGGGGAGCTTGAATAACCCGCATCAATCAGGCCGGTGTCGGTAATAGCCTCCTGAAAATCGGACATTGATCCTGGCATATGGATAGGGCCACCAAGACGATCGTTGGGAGATGTAGTGGTGTTAAAGTCCCCACACACCAGCCAAGGACCCCTGGTGATTCGGAACGTCTCCCTAAGTTCATCCCTGAGCTGAATTCTAAGGTTTCTGGAGCAGCTAGCGTAAACAATGGTGACGATTGCCGAGAGGGTAGAAATGTCCAACTTTACTTTGATGGTGATGCATTGAGAGGAGGAACAAATTATTTGGAGCTGGATGTGACTCTTAACCAGGATCCAAATTTTGTTTTGAATCGCATCATCAGAAATCTTTTTAGCGAGTCCCAGTTTTGCGGCTACTACTGTGTTCCTAGCATCCCGAATCATCGGTTCCTGCAGTAGGAGGATCTCAATCTAGTGTTTTCTGATAAGATTTTTCAAAAACTGGGTAGTTTGCGTATTGCCTACCCCCCTCACATTCCAGGATAAGATACTAATCATCAGTAACCCAGCCCCTATTCTCAGCCCATTTGTGTTTGCTCTTCAGCCTTTGACTTTTCCTATTGATGAGGTGAAGTTCGGGAGATTTTTTCTAATCTTCTTCTTAATTTTTCCTAGCTCGTCCTGTAAAGATATCATGCTAGAACCTGAGGTTGACCTTTCTAGAGAGCATTTTAAACCCTGAATATCAACCCAAAGGTTAAGATCTTCATTCGTGATTTCTACCAATTTCTTCCTTGACTGATAAGAGTCCTGGCCTTCCATCTCTGAGGTTTCCATGTCTTTTCCTTGGGTTTCTCCTACTGCTGTAACGTCCGTGACATACATAGGGTCCCTGTTGGGAGACTTAGAGCAGTTCGCGGCAATGGTAATTAGAACAGGGGAGGAAAAGTCAGCGGCCTCGCTGGAACAATTCTTTAACTCCCGAGAGCCACTTCTCCCAAGCTTCTAGGACTCCCGTAGAAGGCTTGATCCAAGTGGCTAGAGTGGGAGCTAAGAGTTGATTCGCCTGATTTGGAATATGAGTTGAAACCTGCACATTAGAATCCGATGACATAACATTATTGCTTACCGATGGCTTGTCTGATTAAGGGGCTAAGGAGGAGACTGGAAAGGTGATCCTGTTTTCCTCGCTTGCCACAATAGAGACTGGTTGGGGAGGTAAGTCGAGAGTTTGGTGTTGGTGCTGGAGAGGGAAGGTATCTTCATTGTTAGCTTGAAGGTTCTGATACGAGTTAAACCCGATGATTTGGAGATCTTCAGCGTTTGGATTTGTCTGAGCGACATTTTAACAAACAAGTTAGAGGCGTTCCTGTTGGCCCATTTGTTGTCTTTGTTTAGCTAACAATTATTTTCCATCATCTTCTGCTCGCCCATGCTGCTTGCCAGTGAATGCCCTAGTGACCCATTGTTTAGTTCCTTTTTTCGTGTTGGCGAGAGAGGCCACAGGAGTCGATGTCTCTGAGCCTAAATGGGGGTAGAAATCAACGAATGCTGTGACCAGGAAAGATCTCCCATCGACCAGGAGGTTGATCCTTTTAATGGGAGGACTGTCTTGATGAAGATTGATCTTAGCCCTGGCATACCAACGATTTGTGCCTTCCATCGACTGTTTGTCCAATTCAATAATAGTACCCATTTCCTCTGTGATTTGGCCAATGGTGTGCTCGCTACAGGCATGGATGGGAATTCCCTCAATTCAGATTCACGTTCACTTACCAGGGATGGACATGGTAGGACCCCATGTGCGGGTATTTCTAAGTTACATTTTGAGCTAAAGAGGACAGTCTCTGGAGAAAGCGTTGGCATCTTCTCTCGAATTAAATTTGAGAATATATGTGGTTGTTGAAGCTTGAAATATTTGGATCTGGTTGTTACTGAAAGGAGATGATTGGAGAGCTTTGTGTAAATCTTTTGTTGCATCGATAGAACCGTGGACCTCTCCCACTAGAGCATAGTTCATGTTTCCCTTTCCTTGGTCCGATATCCACTTAGGAACATTAATAGAGTTGGATATTGGGGGTGGTTTGGGTGGGTGGAGGGCATCCGCATACGATCTGGTGGTAGATATGAAGGGTGGATTGAGATTAGGGTCCCCTCGACCCCTGGTGGGCGGATTGGAGGGATGAGGGCACCAACTGACCTACAAGAGGCTATTGCTAGCAGATATAGGTTCCTGTCTTGGGGCTAGGGTGGAGATGGGGATGGTTCTTTGAGATGCGTCATTGACATACATTCTGCGTCGACCCAAGAATCTATCATTGAGCATTTCCTTCGCTTGAAGGGCATCACTCTTCCGACAAAACCTTACAAAAGCATATCCCCTTTTCCTTCCTGATGGAGTTGCCAGCGGAATGTATATGTCGATGAGATCCCCAACTTGTCTGAACCTCTTTCGCAAATCGGCATCAGAAACCTCAAATGCTAGGTTCCCCACGAAGAGGCTCCACTCTTCCTTGTTGTGGTGTTTAGGTCGGACGATCATCCATTCATTGGCTTTCAGTGCCCTGGTAGCCTCTCTTACCTGATCGTTTGGCATCCTTACTCTGTTTTCATGCCTATATGAAGGAAAGAGTCACCTTAGATGCCGGAGAATCCGCCCTCACGTCACCGGAGAAGCCGCCCTCGCGTCACCGGAGAATCCAGGAATGCTTTCCAGGGATAAGGCTTAAATTACCAGCCGGTGACTTTGAATTGTTTCCATTGCTTTCTTACTTAGCCGAACCTGCCCTTCATTTTTCATGCTTCTTATGTTAAAGATGGGCCTCATAGGTCTGCCTCTTGGGGAGTGGTTTCAAACAGATCATATCCTGATCGTTTGGGTTCAATCCAATGGTTTAGGAAGAGTTAGGGTAAGCATAAAAGGTGTAAGGATTGAGCAACAAGAACAACTCCTCCGTTTTCTGGCAGTTGCACTCGAAAATCTACCTATCCCTCCTCCTTCGAACCCACCGACCCAATCTCCTCAAAGCTTTGATGAAGCTTATTTACAAGCTCCCTAGGGTCCATATGGATCGCTTTCAAGGGTCAGATTGGTGGAAAAAGTGGAGATGTCAAAGACGCCATTAATGGCCGTCTTCTTCTTCTCCATTCGAGCCGCACCAAGTCACCTCGAGTCACTGGCTGAATTGGGCTATTTGAATTGAGTCCAGACCATGTGGAAGTCCAGAGAGAGAATTAAGGAGAAAGGAAGAAAGAAGCTGTGAGAAGAGAGGAAGAGAAACAGAGAGAGTGTGGGTGTGTGAAACATCAACTTAGTGCAACCAAGTCGCTGGTGCGACTGCCCAAGTCACTGGGTCAGGTTGTACAGGTCATGTCAAGTCTAGTTTAGTCTAGCAACTCGTTGTTGTAGGGTTCTGAGTGAAAAGAGAGAGAGTTGGGGTGATGGACTTGCACCATGTTACTGTTCAGCGAGCCGAATTACTGACTTGGTTCAAGTTTAGGGCAGGTCTGGTTTAGTCCAGTTCACCCTAGGGAGGAAAGAGAGAGAAATCAGGAAGAAGAAGAAAGAGAGAGAGTGAGAGAGAAGGAAGAAAGGAGGATAATATAAGGAAAGGAAAAAAGAGACGAGAGAGAAAGAGGGAGAGTTTGGGTTGGAGTATGAGCTGACTCGCTGCCGAGTCAGCTGGTTCGAGTCAGGGGCCTGCTGGACGTTCCAGCAGGAAAGAAAGGAAGAATAGAAGCAGGAAAAGAGTGAGAGAAAAGAGAGAAAGGAAGAAGAGAGAATAAGAGAAACTAGAGAGAGGGGGCCGAGTCAACTCAGCTGGGACCGAGTCAACTCGATTGGAACTGAGTCCAGCTAGGTCGGGTCATGCTTGGGCTTGGTATGGGCTTTGTTGAGGTCCATCAGGGACAAATAGGGATAGAGAGAAATATGAAGAGTACATGTGGGGGCTATTTTTCACGAGAACACGACTTGAATCAGTCATAGACTAAGTTGGGTCTATTCTTGTGTGAGTCCAACTTGTTGTCAAGTCATGTAGACTCAACACATTGAGTCCGAGTCGGGTTTGGGTCACCAGCTAGGTAGCTGAACGAGTAGATAAGAAGAGAGAAAAGAACAAAAAGAAGAGTGTGGAGGTGAGGTGTTCCTAAGTTTGGTTCAAGTCAAGAGGCGGGGTTTGTCTCCAAGCCACATTAGATCACGTCGGGTCGAGCTGCTGAATTGACTAGCGTAAATCAACTTTCCTCCCCAAAGCATATTATTTTGGTTCATTATTATCGTTGATATTACCATAATTATTGCAATTATTAAGCATGAGTAACCATTGGTTGATTCTTCATATTAGCATTGGATATTATAAACAAAACTATGATTATTAGACATTTATATTTTATTTACCATCCTTAAATATTATCATGAATAGTTCAGTATTGATAGCTATTATTATTATTACTAGAAAATATTATCACTTTCATTACGGGATTAGTATAATTATTGTTAATATGAATATTATTATTAGTCATCATCATATTATTGTTAGTAAATATTCCATTTCTATTACCTCTATTATTTAATAGATTATTAGTCATTATAAGAACATTACATATTGTTGGTATATTTAAATATTAACTTGTGAATCATTATTATAAATATTGATGGATTAATACTCCTATTATGAATATTTTTTGATCCATTGTACAATAATAATAATAATAATAATAATAATAATAATAATTTAGGATTCAAATCCTAGAATCTAAGCATCGAACTAAACTTTAGGATACGACCCTAACCCTAAGTAATACAAAACCTAGGTTATAATCTTAACCACAAGTGGTTTGTAGAAATTCGATCTAACCTCACAATTTTATAATTCGTGGTAGGATTTGATGCTAAGGGCATGCACACTTCCCAGCGACATTAGTTGGTGAATCGACTTGTAAGGTGATGATTCTTCCCCTCGAGCTTTCCATTTTTCCATTAGCTTAAGTGATAATTTTTATTTTAATTTCGGTCAATAATTGATATTTTTATCTTATAATTACATGTGCTAGTTGTTGGAATTGGATGCTAGATTATCGGCCCACTTTCTGTGAGCTTGGTACTACGCATGTATGATATACTTTCGTTGGTGACCAGCCACATGCATGGGTTTCGCACAAAAGTCAATTGGATGAGCATCCTCAGTTGATGTGTACTCATGCATCCATGCATTTAATAAGACTACATCATTTTTTAAAATAACTCAATATGTTTCATTATAAAATGATCAAACGATCCGCTTTACATTGCTTCGGGATGACCAGAATGAAAAAATCTTGATCGACCTATCGTAAGAAAAAAGAAAAGGACTGAACAAATCTACATGTTTCTGATCGAGCCCAAGCCCACTTTGTCCAAAAAGATAAGGCCTATGATGGGAGAGGGGTTATCCGCTACTCTGTCTGAGAAAAATGTGGATTGGGTGCCACTACCCATTCTGGCCAATTCATTTGCTGCGGTGTTGCCCTCCCTCAGAGTGTGAGAGAATTGTACTTGGGTGTGGGAGGAAAGGTCATGAACTCTGGTTATCCAAGGAATTCATTTCCAACCAGGGGACGTAGAACTCGAAAGGAAGTTGATGACTAATTTCGAGTCCGACTCAACGATAATTTGGTTAAACCCTCTGCTAATGCCAAATCTCAGGCCATCATGGATGGCCCTGAGTTTAGCGTGATTGTTAGATCCAGTCCCATAGCCCTCCGCAAAAGTGAAAAGAAAAGCGCCAAAACTGTCTTTGGCAATACCCCCACCACCTAATCTGCCCAGGTTTCTGAGGGAGGATCCATCAACATTGATCTTGATCCATCCTTCGGGCGGGGGAGACCATTTGACCACTGAGCATCGGGGCCTGGAGCTGTGCTCTTGCTGCCACAACACCTGAAGCAGTGAGATAGGAGTCAACCAAAGCTCCATCTTGTTATGAAAGTATCTGATCTACCAGAAGATATGTGCGGAAAGGCTGTGCGAGGAGGGGATCTTGTCATCAAAAATTGCCGCATTCCTTGCTCTCCACACCTCTCAAAGAAGCATGCACGGAGCTAATTTTACAGCCAACGAGGATGATCTGTCAGTTGTCGCCGCAACCCACCACTATGAAAGCCGTTGCCCGACCGAAGAGGCCTCATGGATTACAATACCACAATGGGTGCTGATGCTGTTCCATGCCGAGCACGCCACGTCACCATGAATGAAGAGGTGAGTGATGGATTCACATCCTCTACTTGGATTGACTGAACATGAATCACCCTTGCAGCACACACCTCGAAGCCATTTGGATTCATTTTGCTTGAATTTCTATCTCGACAGGGATTGCTCTCATCAGAATATTCCAAACTAGGATCTATATTTTTGAGGGGGGGGGGGGGGGGGGAGGGGGGGGGGGGAAGAGGATGCCAAATTTTCCTGGCCCAAAATATGCATGGCTGACTTCTTCTACACAATTCTCATGCCGAAAAAATCATGAACTGACTGGAAGGTGTGAATGGCCAGAAAGGAAGTTCAGGACCCTCAGAGATGCAGTAGTCAGCTTGAAAAATTAGGACCGTGATGGCTTGGGGAAGGATATTTAGCACCGCCGAAGGAGACAGCAGGCCTGTTTTGCCTAGGAAATGGTTTATCTTCATATTATGGAGGTTGGGCGAGATTTGGATACCGCCAATCCTCTGGAGAGGCCCTAGGCCTATCCAATTCGAGGACCACAAATTGTTGTCGCCTGCTCCAAGTTGAATCTGCACTACCTCATCCAGCCTTGGGAAGAGTTGGACAATCTTTTTCCTCATGGAGAAGCGAAGGCTAGAGTATTCCGCTGCCCGTTAGCGCTACCACTTTGCACATATTTCGCCTTCATGAATTGAGCCCACAAGCTGTGGCTATTGCTATGCTTAAAGGTCAAGGCCATCTTATACCTGAAAGTAACCATAATATCTGATAGCTTACGAATATTCAGGCCACCCCTCCTCTTTTGGAACCACGGTTGCTTTCCAACTACGCCAATGTAACTTGCGTTTATCCTCTGACCACCCCCATAAGAAGTTAGCCATCCTCTTTTCTAGGGCTGACAAAACCTACATTGGAAGATTTTCTGCTGCTAGAGAATGGATAGGAATATTGCTCAGCACATTCTGAATTAACACCATTCTACTTTCTTGAGAAAGAAATCTGATTTTTCAACCCGAAACCTGGCCTCTACCTTTACCACTAGCGGCAGAAAATCCGCTACTTTGAGCCTGCTGATCACCAAAGGCATCCTGAGATAGGTGAAAGGGGAGACTTCTCTAAAGATGCCACTGGCCCGCTCTACAGCTCTAATCCTAGCTGGCGATAAGGAGCTACCACAAATGAAAGAGCTCTTATTGAAATTAATGGATTGGCCAGATGCCACATGGTAGTCGTCTAAAAACTCTTTCGTTCCCCTCATCGAGGTAACATTGCCATTAAGGAAAAGTAGAGTATCATCTTCATAGAGCAGGTGTAAGATAACGGGGCACCCTCTTCTAAGGTTGAACGAGAGAATAGACTCTTGGGCGACTTGCATCTTCAAACAGTGGCTCAGGACCTTCTCCGTTACGATAAACAACACTAGAGATAGCAGGTTTCCCTGCCTCAACCCTCTATGGGACTTAAAAAGACCATTCATCTGCCCATTTATCAGGACTGAAAACCAAACGCTGCTCCAACACCTTTCCATTAAACCAATCCAATCTGGGTTAAAACCGAAACGAGCTAAAACTTTCTTGAGGAAGCCCTAGTCTACTTTGTCATAAGCCTTCTCCATGTCAACTTTCATCACAATGTTTCCTCCCGAGTCTTGCTATTGATATCTCTAAACATTTCCTGGGCTAGCGCAACGTGCTCTGCTATAGCTCTGCCTTGAATAAAGGCACCCTACTCTGGAGAAATCAATGAGGGGAGAATGTCGCTCAGCCTATTAGAGATGATCTTTGAGATTATTTTGTAAAGGTAGTTGTAGAGGCTGATCGGCCTGAAGTCGACAAAATTCCTTGGAGAAGAGGACTTTAGGATGAGGCAAATAAGAGTTGCATTTATCACCCGCGAGATAGCCCCTCCCTGGAAAATGAAGGTAGCAGCATAGAGGATGTCTTGTGTGATGATATTCCAGCATCTAGAATAAAAGGCCCCAAAAAAATTATTTGGGCCTGCTGCATCATTGACTAACATGGCAAGGACGGCCTGATGAACTTCTTGCAAAGTGGGGACAACCATCAGCCCTATGTTTTGCTAATGCATGACTAAATTCGAAATGATATCTAATAGACCTGGACGATCAGCTGCATTTGGAGCTGAGAACTGATCAGCAAAGTGATTAATAGCTGCCTGATTAATTGCTTGCGGATCAGAGATGGTTTCCCCTGACAGTGTTCTGATGGACCTGAATTCAGTCTTTCTCTGCCTTTCAGTTGCTGCCACATGAAAAAATCGAGTATTCCTATCCCCCATGTCCAACCACTTTACACGGGATTTTTATTTCCAATAAACTTCTTCCATGGCTTCAAGACGACTGAGCTTGGCTTGTGAATCATAGAATCTCGAGAGTAATTCCGATTGCTCAGTATCATCATCTAGCTGATTCTACATTTCTCTTTCAACTTCTTATAGATAAGACGCTGCTTGTTCTACCTGGGAAGTAATATTGCCAAAAACCACCTTATTCCAAATTTTCAGGGTCTCTTTAACATGCTTGAGCTTGATTAGCACGTTAAACATCATTGGGTGAGCTGATCTCTCTACATTCTAGGCTTCCCAGACCAACTACTGGAATGAATCATGGAGCATCCACATGCTCTGAAAACGGAACGACTTTGGGCCACTAGACTATCTTCTCTGAAAAATCAAGAGTGGAGAATGGTCCGATTGTACTCGGGGAAGGTGGTTGACATGGAAGGAGGGGAAAGCCGAAGACCAGTCTGCGTTGTGGAGAACCCTGTCTAGCCAAGCCCAAACACGAGCCTACCCACCTCAAATCGGTTCCCAGTAAAGGCTGCATCAATCAGGCCTGCAGAATTTATTGCGTCTGCAAACTCTCTCGAACTGGCTAAATCTCTTGACCTGCGACTTCTTCTCTCTTCTGAAGAAAACGTCGCATTGAAATCACCACCCGCTGCCCAAGGCCCTTGAACATTGGACAAGATGGTAGCCAAGGAACTCCAAAGAGCTCTTCTCTGAATTCTATTACAATTGGCATAGACCACTGTTAAACAGATAACCTGATGGAAGTTTGGGATAGAAGCTTGCCGTAGCGTTGAAAGATCTTGTAGGTGTCTTCGTGATTGCAGTCAAAAGGGAGGTTCCCCACAAAAAGAGTAAAATCCCTAGGCTTTGATTCTGCCAATCTTCTTTTATTCCTGACATTTGGGATCGACACCTCATGAATTCTCCCCCGAATGGGAGCTGCCATTGTTGGTGGTGAGAGGTGTTATACTTGCAGGGTTGCCATAGCGAGTGATACAAGAGCAGCCTGTGGAGCAACTTCATGCGATCTAAGTACGGAATTAAAGACCATACCCCAGGTAATCTTCCCCATTGATCGTCGGATTATCCATGATAAAAAAAAGTGAGGAAACTATTTCAATTTGTAGAGAACAATTCTCGCCTGTTGCTAGAGGAAGGTTACACCAATTTTTAGACCTCCAACTAGACAAATCTTGGTCCCCTTTTGGACTAGAACCAATAAGACTGCATCATATATTGTCTTGAATGCCTTTTTGTTTATAACTATGCTTACCTAATGTGGCGGCGTGTAATCTTGAGGAGAATTCACACTGAGTTGGCCACTCATTCATTGAATATATAACTGTACAGGTAGTACAGGTGGCTTAAATGATATTCATATTCAGACTGATGAGGAGCGTGGTATAATTGTCAAGGATGCATGGCTGTATCTGCCAAGAGAAGTTGCGCGATCTTGCGACTTAAGTTTATATGCATTTTAATATTTTTCATGTGTTAAATTGTGTATTTCTTGTGATTGTTAACATTAAAGCATTGGTTTGTATAAGTCATTATAGGCAACTACTCGTATAATTTGAATGTATATGCAATTTCCTTTATGTTTGATTTGTTCATATTTCGCCTAAATGCTCATTTTGAAACAGAAAATAAGAAAAAATAAATATATGTGAGATTTGGTTATCTTTAAAAATTAACACTCGGGTTTTTGGAAAACGAGTCATATACTCAGGTTTTGAAAACACGGGGCGTTATAGAGAGAGAGAGAGTGAGAGAGAGAGAGAGAGAGAGAGAGAGAGAGAGAGAGAGAAATGCCCACCCATGTGCTGTGGCACCCCTTGAAACCTCATAGGCCCAACTTTCAACCCGATACAAAACTTTGGTGGGCTATGGAAAAAGGAAATAGTTTCATCCATTAATTTGCATTTCTCTTTGCTATGGCTCATTAGAGTTTTGGATCAGGCATTTAGTAGGAAGAGGGACTCTGAAGGTTGAGCAAGACATATAGTGCTATAACACGGTTCTCATAACCCGAGGATACTCGCTCAAGTATAAGAACTCAGGGATTATGTCATAAAATGAAACAATCCTTCTAACACATTTCTTAGTACTGAAATATAACTTCTATATATGTGTCCTCAAAAGGGTTCAACGCACGTAAAATGGAAGTAAGTAGTAAAGTGAGATCCCACAGCAGGGGATTTAATTGCAAAATTCAAAGACAAACAAATATAATGTCTGACATATAATGAAAGCAATAAATTCTAAGCACTTAGTGGAGCTCCTGTGGCTTGACTACATCATCGTACGGGCCCTCCTCGCCATACTCCTCTTTTGCTGCATCAGGGTGTCTTCATAGGCACCATTTCTCTCCATCATACCTGTATCTATTTGGTGCAACCGCACGACTGGGTGAGTGAAAACTTGATAAGAATTTTCCTCATAGATTCAACCATAAAACATCATTCCAAAATAGGTTAACAATTCATATTTGATTCATAGGACAATACAACTACATATGCATTTGCATGAATGTATGAATGTATGTTCAAGTCACAGATCTGGTTATGCACATCCAGCTGTTAAAACAAAAGACCGCCTGAGGTAGATAAACTACCTAGAAAAGGTCATGAAGGTGAGTGCGCCCAAGGATGACCCGACTCCTGGAATAATACACGGGGTATGCTCGAGGAGTGTCTGATCCCGAAATAGCCCCATGTAAAATATGAGCGCCCAAAGTGACTCAAATGCACAACTCTGGTCATTTAATTGATCTAACAGTAAATCGAGCAGAATGTGACTTACGTTAAGCACTCGAAAAAGCTCACATGTCATGCGTGAATGTCATGCATCATGATACTTATGTACATTCAATAGAATTTACAAGATTATTCTCACAGACATGATTAAGGTTCAATTGAGACCCATAAATGTATCATATCATATTAAGTTCTCACAACATCCCACCAAAGGTGGCATTTCACACTTAGGACTCAACCTACAACTTTAAGAATAGATGGGAACATCAAGTCATATGTCGTTATTTGGTAGAATGTTACTCCAAGTTGGATTATTATTAACATGACTTGGAGAGTACAATACTAAGTCCTAATCACATGTTTGTCACACATAGAAATCAAGTAATTAGACATTTGTATATTAACTCATTCTCAACATAACCAATTAAGAATGAAAGGAATAACGTATTAGTTCAAGACTTGATCATGCACATTAGCTTCAAATCAAAAATGGTTCTAGCATATGAAATGAATTATGGAGTGAATTTGCCAATTAGATAGAAGCAAGATTTACTACTTCTTAACATACTTAATGAAATGTACATATAATTAAGAAAATCTAGATATAGGACCAAGAGTATGATGTGAATTTCTATAAGAACAATAAGATATGAATATTTTCACATGGTTAGTGAAATTAATTTAAAGGAAGCAAGACTAATACATTGACAATTAATATTTCTACAATTTCAATCTTAACACTATCTTAGAATTCAATGCAATGAAGAAGTTATGGGGGATATCCCTCACCTAGATTTGAAGTCCTTCTTGTCGTGAGATATGGATGTAAGGATCCTAACATTCCAAGCAAATGTATAATTAATCTTCTAATTCTAACAATTTACTGGTTATATAAACTTAGACCTTTACTTACTTGATTGAACAGATTGCAAGTAGGAGTGTCTTCTAAGGTAAAATAGTTGCTGGTTGTACCTGAAGGAATTGTCATAAATGCTAGTGAGTCGAGACTGAGTTGAGTAATCCCAAAAGTTTTACTAACCACAGGGTGAGATTGAATATCTACTAACCCTATGCCTCTTAAATCTTCAATAGATGATTTAAGTCAGCTAGACACAGTTAGAAAATCGGTCGAGTTGACTCGGTACCGAGATTGGAGCTGACTCGCTTGGGGTCATCAACCGATGACTCGTTGAGATTGTTTCAAAGGCTTTGTAAGCCACGGGGTTAGATAATAGATCTATTGATCCTGACACTATTCAAAATCACACTCAACTGGTTGGAGTCAGCTTGACTCAGTCGAAAAAACTGACTGAGTCAGCCTGATAAGGTACATTGAGTTGACTCAGTCGTGAAAGGTGCCCGGGTCAAACCCCAAATGGGTGAATCTGTAACACCCATGGCTGGGTTCAAGTTCATCTGGGCAAACCACCACCCAGGCTTAACCGAATCGTGCTTTTTATCTCCAAACCGAGTATGAGTTGCTGACTCGGTTGAGGTTTGAGTGCAAATGACATCATTACTCCCTGTTTCTGGCGAAATAGGGCCCATCTCTCAATGCTGGTCCCAGTCCTAGGAAAAATTGACCACAGCCATGAAGGCAGGTCGGGTTCTTCATGCTGGAAAGGGGCTAAGTCCTCTAACTCGTAACCGAGTTAAGTTGATTGTGGAACCAATCAGCTGGTTAGGTGAAATATGGTAATAACAGAGGACAAAAATGTATGGTTACTTGGAAAGGGACAACGTCTTGATGCTGGCAGGAGGTTTGGATGCAGCGTGCTAATCTGTGAGCTCATCGGAACTCAGGAACTCATCTTCCAGGCCCGATTTTGAGTTGCCGATTGATGTAGCTAAGCCGAACAGTGACAGGAAACTGGTTCCAGTTGTTGTTTCCTCTCTCAGACACCCAGATTTCACTCTTTCTATCTTCTCTCTATTCTTTCCCCATCCTTCACAATCTAACTTCTCTCACACCATCTTCAACTTGCTCTCAGAACCGAATGACTCAGCTGAGTCGAGTTGCTATCGAACCAGCAACCCGCTCAAGCGGCACACTCTCACTCTCTCCATATTTCTTTTTCTATTTCCTATTTCTTCTCTTTTTCCTTCCTTGAGAGTCGCCCTAACGCATGGCTATTTATAGTCGTTTCCGTTTCTAGAAACATCAGCCGCTAATAGAAGGGATTAACGTGGAGTTTAAGCAAAGAGGCGTTGAGAAACCCATCGTCAGGGCTCTCATAAGGCTTTGCTCGCATGTATGGGCCCACTTTATATTCACTAATGAGTTTTAGGTGGGATGGGCCACATGGTGAACGTTTTAGATGGGAGAAAATGTCCACCCATCAAGATCCATTAACGTTGGTCAAATCGGGGAAGATGACCCGATGATTATGGTGAATTTGAATTTAGTGGTTGATCCAAGGATTGGTGGCGTTTAACTGGTTTGGATTAACCTCCAGAGGCTTGTGGGGTCCAGTGTGTGGTGATAGATGGTTGAGAAATAGTATACCATTAGCCATATATAGGCAGTTTGCGCCGATCCTTCATCTCATCAGGTTCTCTTCAATTTCTTAGCAGGCTCCGAGATTTTGAAAGGAAAAACCTAAATTCGACGACTGGGATGTGTTTTAGAGAGATATTTATTAGCAAAGGTCGGCTGAGATGGATTGCTTCCCTAAACGAAATTATTCCTCCCGCCTCAAGTCACCTCCGTGGCATTACCCAAAATGGGGTGATGACAGTGCTTTACCTGGCATATAAGCGCGTGGCCTTGAGCTTACCTGGCCATCCGGATTGCCAGCAAAATGCGCGCCCGAGATGATCTCCCCATCCAGTCGTTGCGTTGGGGGTGACCCTGCTGTTCCACAATACGAACGACCCATCGACCCACCCGATTACGATATCGACTAAGATCATGGTCGATGGGACCCGTTGATCACGATAGACGGTCTGGATCACGGAGACAGTCCGTAATGGTGGGCTGACACGTGACGACAGTGGACCCCAATGTTTGAAAATAGGAGCACGGTGGAAAAATCGGTTTAAAATCTAATTTCCTTCAAATGTATCGGGTCAACCTTAGATTGACCCGACTTTAGGTTCCATGTACACCGAGTGTACATATGTCTGTGCACACGCACCAACTTAAAAGTGGGGTCCATGAAGTGATCAATGTTGATCCACTCCGTTCATTCACCCAGCCATATCATTTAAGGTCTAAGGCAGGTGTTTTGGTAGGTCTCGATTGGTCGCTCAGGTTAGAAGATTTGTTTATCTCGTTCTTGGGAAGGCTTGCACTAGGAAAATTTGTGTTGATAACTCTAGTTAGACGGTTAGTTCCTATTTAATTATATTAGTTTAAGTGAGGTGGTTCCACCTATTTTAAGTTGAAATTTATGCAAAAATTTTAGGGTCGTTACAAGTGCACACCTAGTGACACCTAGTCAATGACGAAAAGGAAATAAAAAAGGAAGCCCAATTTAGGAAAGCATTCTTCGGGTCCTTGGGGTGGCAATCAGTATAAATCTGAGGAAAAACAAAGAAGAAAAAGTGAGAACCTAAAGATGACTACTTTTTTTGCAAGAAGCCTAGTCATAAAAAAAGATTGTGCATAATTTAAAGATTGACTTGTTTCTAAGGGTATGAATTAAGTTTTAGTTTGTTTTAAATATAATTTAGTTGATATGTCCACAGATTCCTAGTGGATGAACTTTGGTGCAACTATTCACATATGTAGTAAAGCCCAAAAGAAGTGCTTGACATATGAACTTGAGCTGTACATAGTTATTCAAGCGCTGCAATATTAGCGGCATTATTTGATTTAGAGAGAGTTTGTTCTCTACACTGACCATTAATCTTTAAAGTTTAGGAATTGTGTGCATGCTAGATGTGTTACATTTTTATAGGAATTCATGTTCGTTTTGAAGCACAAATCAGGGTAGTAGAACAAGGTGGTTGATGCACTTAGCCACCATGCATCACTACTGATTATAATGAGTAATGTGGTGGTCGACTTCGACTTTCTCGAGGTGCTGTATGCTGAGGATGAGGACTTCAAGGATGCATGAATAATGTGCCAAGAGGGTCATCCTAATGACCTATATGTGAAAGATGCTTTTCTCTTCAAAAGGAATCGACTATGCATCCCCCAAAGTTCTCTGAGGGAGCAAATTATTTAAGAGCTACATAGAGGTGGCCTTGGTGATTACCTTGGGCGAGACAAGACGTGAGCTCGTGTTGAGGAGTGGTATTACTGGCCACAATTGGTACGTGACATGGGTAAAGCAGTGTAGTATTGTTATGTTTGTCAGACCTCCAAGGGGCAGTCTTAGAATACGGGCCTTTCCATCCCGTTACCTATGCTTGACGGCCTTTGAAATGACTTATCTATGGATTTCGTGTTAGATTTTCCACGAACACAACGCGACATATATTCAGTGTTCATGGTGATAAATCGTTTTTCAAAGATGACACACTTTATCACATGTAAGAGGACCCTCGATGCAACACACATGATTAATCTATTCTTTGGTTGTGCGGTTACACGTGATTCCTAAGACCATTACTTTTGTAAGTGCTTATATTTGTAGCACATATAAAGTTGTCAAATTTCAAAGATAAAGATACCGGTAGGATCGTAAGTACGCTACAACAGTCTATGGCATCTCGAGTAGATTGGTTTAAGATCGGCTCAACATCTCAAGACTTAAACGACGTTACTCGGTTTCAAGTTTATCAAAATTAGAAGATATCTATATAGGCCAACCACCAGGTAGAATGACCTTAGAAAGACCTTAGGTTAGGTGCTTTCGAAAAATGATTAAAATGGGTTAACTTCTATATAAGTTCACTGAAGTTCGGCCAGCCTAACTTCAGGTTCGGCTAGTCTAACTTACTTCAACTAACCTAACTTCAAGTTTGGCCAACCCAACTTACTTTGGCTAACCTAATTTTAGGTTTGGGCAATTTTTTAGATTTGAAAATTTGAAAAATATGTTGCCAATTTGGCTAGCCTAACTTTAGGTTTGGCCAGCCTAACTTGAAGCTCGGCCAGTCCGAAGAAAGTTCGGGTCATTTTCCAGTAAAGGATTCTCAGATTTTTGAGTGAAATCGGCCAGTCGAATTTTGGCTTGGGCTAGCTGAATTTTGCATAAATCTTATCCTGCGCAATCTAATAGCCGTTAAATAGAATCGTTAAAATTTAGTCAACCAAACATATTCTTAGGCTTACCGAATTTCAAAATCCTTTGGACCTTCTCTCATTTTATTTTACAATGAAATTCACTAAAAAACTTTTTGCAAGTAAGAAAGAAGCTCAGGTCCTCATTAAGCTATTTGTACGATATTTATAAATTTAATTTAGCTTATTAAATTTCCCTTTTCAAGCTGATCTTAAATACATATTAGCGAGTAATCTATACTCTACTTGAGAAACATAGAATTAAATTTACAACATTAGGGTTTATATTCCTTGAAACACATTATATCTTTATATTCTTCTTGGTTAAGCATATACTGCCTCTTCGACACTCAAGAAGGAAGATCGCTGCTTCAAGCTTCGACCACATCTTCGAATCGTCATTTGAAGATAAGTAAAATTGTCAATTATATTCTTTATTTGGGTTTTTCTAAGATAGCCCGGAAATTTTTGAGTTGATTTGTGATAGCCCGTGAAAATCACAAAGGGGTTGATTTGTGATAGCTCATGAAAATCACAAGAACTGTAAGAAGTTGTTAACGTGAACTTATAAAAACCTTGGTATAGTGAAACCAAAATTACAAGGGTAGAAATTTTGAGAGTGGAGTAGGTGTAGGTTTAAACACCAAACTACTATAACCCCTTGTGGTTGTGTGATTGTTTATTTCGTTATTTGCGGTGAATGTTATATTTATTTCATTCTTTGTGGTGAATATTGTATTTATTTTATCTTCTCTTTCTAGTTTCAAAGATTGATTTCAAAGACATCTTGATATAATGTTGTCCTGCCTAAAATACTAGGTGAAGGTTGTCTTACAAATTATTTAGAATTAAAGTTTCAATACTTTAGGCAATTGAGATTATTTGTTCCGTTTTATTTCGAAGAATTTGGTATTATCCTATTCACCCCCCCTTTAGGACATTTATAGCTTATCTTTCAATTTCTGACTATGACACAAAGTTCATTGGCCACTTCTGACAGACATTGTGGAATTAATTTAGTACACAACTTTAGTTCAATAGTGCCTACCACCAACAAACCGATTGGCAGACTGAAGTTGTGAATTGCATGTTGGGAAACTTCCTTCGGTGTATTTCAGGTAACAAAGCGAAGTAGTAGAATTTGACCTTGCCTCAAGCGGAGTTTGCATTCAACAACATGATGAACTGCTCAATAGGGGAGTCCTCGTTTTAGATTATTTATAGTCGAGTGCCCTGCCACACTTAACTTCGTCCCTTTGCCCAAGCTCCTGGGCATGAGCATCGCAGCAGAACACATAGTAGACCGAATTGTGGCATTTATGCTGATGTGCAAGCCAAGTTGCATGCCTCGAACAACAAGTACAAGGAATAAGTTGACAAGCATTGGAGACCATGTTATAGTCCATCTACACAAGGAGCGATTTCTAACTAGGACTTACAACAAGTTGAAGAAAAAGAAGATTAGATTGGTACCGATCCTTCTAAAGATCAATGATAATGCTTACGTTGTTGATCTTCTGGATGACATGAAGATCTCATGTACTTTTAATGTTACGGACTTCACCGAGTATCATGAATCGAAGCAGGACGATAACTCGAGGACAAGTTCTTTTAAAGTGGAGGAGACTGATGTAGAGTGGGTCGTGGATACTTTCATGGCTAAGATGGACCAGAGAAGGCTCGATCAGAGGTGAAAGTGATCAAGACCGTCAGAACCTCAAAATAGTCGTATCTCGCAAACTGGAATGAGTTATTCAATGTACCATATATGATTTTGGGGTAGGAGAAGCTATTTTAGCCAACCAACCCTGCTATGCCGGGTTGTCCATGCCATATTTGCAAGATTCCATCAAATTGATGGTTGAAAGTCCTTTTTATTTTCATTTTTTATATAAATAGTAAGTTTTAATTCGATCATAACTTTTGATCCTATAAGTTTTAAGAGTTGTTCCCAACATGAAAATGGCTTAGAAAAATTAGGCGAATAGCATAGTTAGACCAAACTAGACCATTAGTATTTTTGGTCGAAAACCATGAAGTCTAGTAGGAATTATGACCATCAATAAATAGTAAGTCACATCTTTAGGGAGTTTTAGTTGGAGTTTGATTCTAAAACTTCATTCTAGGTTTGAGTTCACTATTTAAAGTATTGTAATTTTATTTTTTTTAATCATCAATCAATTTATTTCAAATTATTAGAAATTATTTCTATTTTTTCCCTCGTGGATTCGAGGAATCTCTTTAAGGAGTCCAAAGAAACTCCATGAATTTGGAGTAGTTATCCCTCAGGAAGACATCGTTCGACCTCATCACATCCTTCCCTGCGTCACTATCTAGCTAGAGTTCAGGGTTTAATTTTCAGTCTGGTGCTTTGGGAGATCTAGAAGACCCAGAATTGCAGCAGATTTGAAGGGGCTTGGGTAAATGCGGAGGCCACGATTGCACGTGTCAAGAGATGGGATGGTCTGGATCTTCCTGTCCCTTCCTACCACTAACACTCCATTGTCTGCCCAATTGGCCATCTAAGACATTGGGCTCGTCATGCAATAACCCCCGAGGAAGGAACTAACATTGGTGAAGTGGATGAGGTCAGAGGAAGGTTGGGTAACTCAGTAAAAGGGAACCCAAGGAACTCAAGAGTTTGTAGAGGTTGTGATGTAGAGTGGGTCGCGGACAATTTCATGGCCAAGATGAACTAGAGGAGGCCCGATCGAAGGCGGAAGTGATCTGGATCGTCAGAACCTTAAAACAAGCATATATCGTAAACCAAAATGAGTTATTCGATGTACCATGTATGATTTTGGGGTAAGATAAGCTACTTTAGCCAACCAACCTCTCTATGCTGGGTTGCCCATGCCGAATTTGCGAGATTCCATCAGATCGACGGTCGAAAATCCATTTTATTTATGTTTTTACTATTTATAATAACTTTTAGTTCGATCATAACTTTTGATCCATTGAGTTTTAAGAGTTATGTATAACATGAAAAAGGCTTAAAAAATTTAGGAGAACAACTTTGTTAGGCCAAATAGGACGCTTACTAATTTTGGGAAAACTAAGAGGTCTAGTGGAAATCATGATCGTCTATAAATAGTAAATTTACTATTTATAGTAAGTCATGAATTTTAAGGAGTTTGAGTTGGAGTTTGATTCTAAAACTTCTTCTTAAGTTTGATATATCTAGTTAAAGGATTGTAAATTCATTTTTATCCACTAATCAATTTATTTTCGATTTTATTATAATTTATTTCTTTGTTATATCTCTCCTCATGGATTCGAGGAATCTCTGTGAGGAGTCCAGAGAAGCTCCATGGATTCAGAGTAATTATCCCTTGAGGAAGATTGTGCTTGACCTCATCACGCCCATCCCTGCGTCAGTTGATAGCAGAGCAAGGCTTTTTCTTGGGATCTATGACTTCTAACAACGGGTCGAGCAACAATCCCATGGATGGTGCTCTAGGGAATCATCATTTAATCATGTCGGCTTTCAAAGCCGCACAACGTGAGAATCGATAAGTCATGCAAGGGCTATAGGCTGCCATCGATTGGATGATGGATGCCCTAGGGTAACTCCATGTTCATGGTGGTGATCCGCCCCCAGTAATTGATGGAACTTGTAATCACATTGATTATAGGACGATGTCGGCAGTGAACTATAGGAATCCCTGAGGAGGTGGGATCCAACAACGAGAAGGTCGATGACATGATCCTCCAATATCCTGGACAAGATGGCGATCGAGCAAATTTGATAGATCGAAAATTCATGATAATGATCGATATCCCTAGCTTCAATGGGCAACATTTTAATTTTTTTTAGTCAGATAACTTTTCAAAATTTGGTTCAAGACCTGATCTTTGTCAGTCCTGTTGTTAAAAGCTTCAATGACCAACTTCACATTAAGGATTTCCTCAATTAGCTTTCTGAAGTTGAGCGATTATTCGAATATATGGAAATCCCTGAAGCAAAGAAAGTTAAGCTCGTGACTTACAAGTTGAAGGGCGAAGCTTCAACTTAGTGGGAGCAACTGCAACTTGAAAGGACGAGACAGATGAAAACACCTACCCGCACATGGCAATGGATGAAACAGTTGCTACGTGTGTGATTCCTTCCTAGATTATGCAGAAGAATTCTACCATTTGGCGGCATATAATGATTTGGTCGAAACTAAATCACAACAAGTCACTCAATTTAATGATAGATTACGTATGATGATTCAGGATCAGGTCCAGATGCAACCTGTGTAGACGATGAATTATGCAATCAAGTTGGCTATTCGAGTAGAAGAAAGGTAAGAAAGGTATTGCCAAGTGAAAATGGTAGTACTGTAAAGAGAAGATTGACACATTGTGCCAGGTGTGAATTGCCCACGTTTGGCATGAAGGGAATGAAGCGGCGGATGGTTTAGCACGCTTAGGGAGTGAGACTCAATGTAAAAAGATTTTTCACCGGGCATCAGACCTTCTGTGAGACATCCGGGGCCTCATTTTCCTTAATTGAGTAGGCCTAGGTAACATCCGAGAAAGGATAATGCATATATAAGTTAGTTTTATACGCGGGGCTTTTTTAGATATATAATTGGTTGGTCCAGGGGTTTATAGTGTCTTGGCCGCCTGAAAGCTAAATGTGGCTGTATAGTCCCCTCTTCTTTAATCTTCTTTAATGAATTTTTGGCTTCTTAAAAAAAGAAATTACTTATTAGGATCTTCTCTCTTCTTCTGATGCCTCTCTTCAGCAACTTATAAAAAGTAGAAAAGTTAAAAGATATTAACTAAAAGTTACTTATAACTAATCATAAATCAAAATAAGTAACTTATCTACTGCCGTAAGTAGAAAAAGTAACTTATTTGGTGGTATCGTAACGGGCCCTAAGCTTAGGAAGAAACGGTTCACCGGATTGGTTTGAATCATAGGCAGACATCAAAGACCAATTCCAGATATTAATTGCATGAAAGGTACACTTCAGTCTTCTTCTTCTTCTTCTTCTTCTTGTTTTTATTTTTATTTATTTATTGCCTTCTTTTCTAACGTATGATACATTCAGAGACAAGGACTCATAATTTGAAGACTTTACTTTAAATTACTTAAATGCAATTGGGTGTAATTTCTAATTTCCTCACGCGGTGCTATGCCATGGAATCAAAGTCTTTCTCTACTCATAAATTCCTCCGTTGAATCAAAGTCTTTCGCTACTTATAAATTCCTCCCCCTGGAGTAAAAGTCACGCTGCACATATACTTGAAATCGATGTCTACTGAAATTCATCCAGAAGTATTAATTTCAATATTGACAGGCGATTATTCAAGGGCTTAGACTGTCCGCATGCAAAGGAAAAGAACCACGACTAACTGTCCGCATGCAAAGGAAAAGAACGAAACAATCCAAATGTAATAATGTTGAGTCACATCATATAAAGGGTTTGTATCATTGAAAAATAGCCCGCGTCACCTCATATGAAGGGTTTAGGTAACATTGAAAGACAGCCCAAGCTGTAAAGGATAGAGTCCGGCCAATACTGCTGCAATAAGTTGGGATGTATCCTAGCAAACCTCACTTACTACTAAGCTTGCCTAGTGCTTTTATAGGACTGGAATCTTTAACACCACCTACCACCTTTTGTACTAAGGACGGTTGAGATCTTTGGAGCCCACCATGAGGACATCCAGTTCCTCTGTCGCCTTGTGTTCACTGAAATCACACCTAAAATTTTTAAATTCATGTGTGACTCAGCAAGTTTTGGGTCAGTCAAATTCTTGGGATGTCTTTTCATCCTGACAAGACTCATCTTCTGAACGGGGCGGCCGTCAGGCCATAAACAACATGGAGGCCCGGTTTCTACTATGGGGTCTCTTACCACGGTTACTGTGGTGTGGCCCACTCGGTGCTTTTGGTAACCGGGTTACTTATACCAATTCTTAATATTAAGTGTTACAACTGATGTACAGAGTGGATTTTACACAAACATAGTATGCAGGTTCAGGTATTGCACACGCTTCTTACAACAGATGCTGAACAAGTTTTCCCGTTGTGACGGTTGTTGTACTCTATTTATGGTCATTATGAGAAAGGCTAATAGAAAAGTAATGTGCGTTATTACATGAAAAATAAGAGGTGAATTGGAAGTACTTTTTATGAAATCATAACTGATGTAAATCTAATTTTACATGTTAGCTGATGGCCAACATAATAATATGGTTGAGTTACGCATAAGTTTAATAAGCGAAGAGAGAAACACAATTAAGCAGTTTGAGATATAAAAGGCAACCAAAAGGAATAAAATTTGATTGATAGAAGAGAAAAAATCATGAAAAAGAAACATAACAAAAGAAGGATATAGAAAAAGACTTTTCGATTATTATAACCGTTACAATAATGAAAGAAGGATATGGAAGAATAAGCTATGCAACGGAGATAAATAAGTAGTTAAAGAAATCAACATAGTAAAAGGACAACCTAATAATAACTAATTATCTACAAATCAAATAAATTTATCTTAAGATATCCTTGGGCTGATTTTTTTTGCTGGTGATTGCTATGGTCCGGCTTTTATAATAGGTCTTTTGTGGTCCTTTTTTCTACGAAAGACCCGAATCCATGTAATTTTATCCAAATTGAATACAATTCTCTTTTTTTTGAAAAAAAATAAAATAAATATAAATAAATAAATTTATCTTTTGACTTATTCTAAGAGCAGTGGTAATCAAGTAATAGTAATTCTTAGTTATAATATTTAGTTGTAATCTAAATTTACGCTCATATGTTGAATTAGATCTCTATCTAATATCATGCTGTACTTTTAAAAGACGTATTCTTCCAATTGATCTTAGTGATCGATTATGAGTTTTTTATTTTATTTTATTTGAATACACCGGTATTCTGGAAGTCTTTTCTTGTATAAGACACAAAACAACTCATCTTTAAAGGAAGAACTCCACCTGTTAATTATCGTCTGATCATTATAAAATTATATAAGTGATTGAGTAAGTGATTTATCTTCTCAGAATCTACTTATATATATTTATATTAGACATATCTGTTTATTTTAGCACTTATGGTCAAAGTTGATGGGATTGAATCGAGCGATGTTATCAATTTTACCATGCCTGCACATATTACATGTTACATAAAACAAATTGGACCGCCAACAATATTACGCGTAGTTAAAGAATGCAACATATTGGCATCACCATTTCAAAATGACAAAGCTACCCTGATCGCATCTGCTAAAATATGGGCAGCTGTATTTCAATATTAATTGTTACCGTACAAAGCTTTGTATGCGAACCGGCCTCTCTCTCCGTATAAAAGGCTAATAATCTGATAGGTCCAATTGTCAAGGTTATGCCATATTTCTGCAGTAGCCTAAAAAATCCGTGTCAGAACTAACATACATTCAAAATCAACCAATTGAATTGTGTTAGTGGCCCAAATCAACTACGAGCTATAAACCACAGTCAAAGTCAAAACCCCTACAGAACTAAATACCTGTTTTCTACTCATTAGCTCATGCATTCACTCTCTCTCTCTCTCTCTCTCTCTCTCTCTCTCTCTCTCTCTCTCAACAGAAATGTCTGTTACCTCTTCATTGCACTACAAACGTCTTGCATTTCTCCTCTCCTTGATTTTCTTATACCAACCAATGCTAATGGCCGCCCGCGACAACAATAATAAGTGTAAAACCAGGTCGGCAGGCAGCATCGGCGCCATCATAGACTCCACGACTCGACCTGGAAAAGAAGAGAAGATTGCCATCGAGATGGCCATCAGAGACTTCTTCCGCTCCACGAGTTTTAAAGCAACAGTGCACATAAGAGATTCTAAAGGCGATCCGGTTCAGGCAGCCACCATTGGTACTCATGTTTTCTAGATTCATGAAATTTTCATTAAATCTTCTTTTATTATTATTATTATTATAATTTCTTTAGCATGATTGTTGCTGATTCAAGGCATGCAAAAATGTATTACATGCCATGGGTGTAATGTACACATGATATGCGTGCTTATCCAACATGTACACGTTGATAGATGGACGGATGGATCGATGGAGTCAGAAAGTCCATCGAGTTGGCTCAAAGAGTCGACTCAGAGAAAGCCCTAGAAAGAGCAAAGTTGTGATGATTAGTAATGCTTTTTTATATCAAAAATGTTTTATAAAATGTGATTGAAAACCTTGAGGAACTCGACACAACCTTTTTTTTATTATTATTTAAAAGATGCAATATATTCATTTCACAGCGAGATTACACCATCTATACAGCCTAAGATTCAGGCAGGCCCGAATGGCTTGGGCCCACCTATCGTAAGAAGCTAAGGAAAAGCCCGAAGTAACTAAAACAAACAAATCAGCCCTCCTGTAGGCTTCCTAATCCAATTTTGTCTAAAAACAGAAAACCACGAATATTTGGGGGGAGATCTCCCATCGATCTATACAGGCGGTCCACTTGACCGCCACTCCCCAACCGTGCCAGGCCTTCTGCAGTAGAGTTTGCCTCGCTAGGGGTGTAGGCAATACGCACCTCCATATTGTGCATGAGGAACTCGACACAACTTTGACTCTAAAAAAAATCAGAGAAACTCAAAGAATTGAAAGAAAAAATCATGATGTAAACGGGTTATGAGTCGACTTGAATATAATCGAGTCGACTAGACAAGTATCATATGTAAATGGCACATATTTTTCGTGCACCCATTATTTCTCACCATTCAAAGATGCTTGGCTAGAATCTAACATCTTCCAATAATTTTATATTTGAAAAGTCCATTTGAGGAGCATGCAATCTTCTCTACCTCTTCCAAGTAGTTGTATGCAAGCATTTTTGTACGTGCATATATATATATATATATATATATATATATATATATATATATATATATATATATATATATATATTCTTTTTATTATTCATATAGATGCGAAGTACAAAACTTTTTACAGGCTAAGATTCAGGCAGGCCCAACAGTAAAGGTTGTGGGCCCACCTATCGTAAGAAGCTAATTAGGAAAGACAGGAAATAAAATTAGTTCTCCTGCAGGCTGTCCAACCCAACTCTGTCTAAGAACGATAGACCACGAATGGTAGGGGGGAGGTCACCCAACAATCAGTAAAGACAGTCCAGTTAACCATCACTCCTCAACTGGACCAGGCCATCCGCAGCTGAGTTGTGTACGTACCCATATGTATTACTAGCAATGGGGTATTAATTAAGTTTCTGTCATCTCGCATAAAATTAAACAATCTAAACAAATCAAGAAAAATACTTTCTATAAAATTGTTTTCGGTCATACATCAACAATTCGTATCTTCTTACCAGCTTGATGAATTCATGGTTCATCGTGGACAATTCAGTAGTCGATCTAAGAGTTTGAGAGGATGATCAACTGCACTGGACCAAGACATGGCCTGGACTCTTATAGGAGGCAGCAATGAGGATTTTTCCACAATAGGCGAAAACCTAGAGTAGCAATTCAGCTCCAAGGTAGAAGGCACAACGTATCCATTCCATAGTAGATCCATTGCCAGATCAATTCATATTGGCACTGGTTCATTTAGAAAGTGAGGTTTTGAAGAACCTTGTGGTGCAATTCAGCATAAAATGTTAACTTCAACTCCTCTAATAACCTCTTATGATTTATTATTATTATTATTATTATTTTGGGTTTACGCCATATTTCCTTGTGTGGATGCACATTAACAGTGCTTTTTTGTTTTGTTTTTATTTTTATTTTTTATTTTTTATGGTATAGGAAGTTGGTGTAAGCCATCACGTAGTATGCTGCGTGTAGCAGTACCGTATAGATTTTTTTTTTTTTTTTTTGTTTTTGTTTTTTTTACATGTACTGTATAGGTAGTTCGAGGATGAAAATTTCATCAGTATGGTTGGACTGCATCTCCTCCATGGCGGCCCACCTCACCTAACACGGTGCGTCCTGACCATGTATGTATTATGTATCACACCGTCTGTCTGTTTTGACAGCTCATTTTAGGGCATGAACCCAAAAATAAAGGAGATCCAAAGCCAGGTGGACCACACCATAGGAAACAGTGGTGATTGAATGCCCTCTATTAAAAAATTCCTAGTGCTCACCTGAAAGTTTATTTCCGGTCCAACCTATTGATAAGGTCAAGGGAGAAAACAAATATCAGCTTCATACAAAACTTTTGTGGCCTGCGAGAAGTTTTTAATAGTCAATTACTACTGTTTGTTTCATGTGGTGTGGTCCACCTGAGATCTGAATCTGCTACAATTTTAGGTTCATGTTCAAAAATTCGCTGGCAAAATGGATGGATAACACTAATATATACGCAATATATACATCAAGGGGGGCCTCACAGTCCTCACCTAATCCGCTCCCCTCCATGCATACATGTGACGTGATTTGATGTGTTTGGTAAGGGCATTGCAGGAATAAATTATATAAAAGAGGGTTGCCAATTCCTTGAGAGAACACCTATCTCATGCATTCCACATTCACTCATTTCATGCGCTCTCATACAATTAAGTCATAGTGTTCCTAGTTGAATCAGTTCACTTGGACAGTTCAATCTGCCAATCCGATCGCGAACAGTCCATTAAGTCAATTTTATTTTATTTTTTTTAGAGGAAAATTCTCATTTCTCATATAATGCTATACATCACCATGAACATTACTGGCTTCCCAAAGGAGAAAAAGACCCCAAGGAAGCCTATCATAAGGCCTAAATCAGACAGCCAATCTACGGGACCTATCTTGAAAACCCATCAGGGATTGTATAATGAAACCCAGCCTGACTCTATCTAGCAAAATCAGACCCGAATTTGAGGAGGGAGGTCCGAAGCCTGCCAGACGAGAAATGACCTGAAGCTCACTCCCCAGGAAGGCCAACCCATCTGCCAGGGCATTCCATTCTCCCAGGCCAGTCCTTTTAAGTCCTGAACACATTTCATGCGCTCTCGTACTGAAATTGCACTGATAAGATAATCGATGGCCTTTTTTGTATCTATCCTTTTTCGAAGCAGCAGGTGGCATGGTTATGATTGCCTAACAAAAATGATTCTTTAAAATTATAAAAAATCCATAATGGCCCTAAAATATAGATGGATGAAATTGCTGATTGGAAATATATATATATATATATATATATATATATATATATATATATATATATATATATATATATATATATGAGTCCCGGTCTCTGCACACCGTACCGTACGGAGCTTAAATACGAGCTCAACTGCGAGCCGTTAGATCTCCTTCATCGGCTGGGATTCAACAGCCATGCGCAGGAGAGCCTCCCTGTTTGGTGACTCGCGGCAGTTTTTTCGCCGTCTCACGAGCTCCTCCGGAAGTGACGTCACCAAGTTCCGTGGGCCACCATGATGTACGCTTTATATCTACACCGTCCATTCATTTGGAGAGACCATACTACGGCATGGTCCAAAAAATGATTTGGATCCAAAACTCGAGAGGACGCCACCACAAAAAACAGTGGGGAGAGTGGCACCCACCGTAAAAAAGTTCTAAAGGCCACGACAATTCCCAACAAGGCAAATATTTCTGTTTTCCTTCTGCTTTAACACAGGAACACGTGGGATATCAAATAAACATCAGAGTGAAACTTCAGAAGGTTTCAACGGTGGGTGTCACTCTCATCACTGTTTTCTGTGGTGGGGTCCACCCCAGCCATGGATCTGCCTCAATCTTTGGACCATGCTCTAAAATGATCTCTCCAAATGTATGGACGGTGTTGATACAACACATACATCATGGTGGGCCCATAGAAGTTGGTAACGTCACTTCAATCGCCAGCCTGTCAGAATCAATCCCCGTCCTCGCGCATGAATCTTTCCCGGACGCGGATTGCGTGCTACCCCTGCCCGGACGGTAGGTCTCTGTGGGGCCCACCGTGATGTAAGGTTTTTATTCACGCCGTTCATCGCTTTTGTCAGATCATTTTAAGGTATGACTTTAAAGTAAAGCAGTTCCACAGCTACAGTGGACCACAAAGTGGGGATTGAACGTCCACCTTTAAAAACTTCTTGAGAACATGCTGTGATGCACAATCCACTGTGGGGCATGCTGTGATGTATGTGCCCTAAAGCTACTCTACGCTATCCATCCGTTACGGTAGCTCATTTTAGGGCATGATACTAAAAATCAAGCAGATCCAAACCTTAGGTGGACCAAACAGAGGAAACAGTGCCAATTGGATACTTACCATTAAAAGGTTCTTCGAGGCCACTGGAATGTTTATTTTTCATCCAACCTGTCAATAAGGTCACAAAGGCCTGGATGAAGGGACCAACAAATATCAGTTTGATCCATAACTTTTGTGGCCCTCAAGAAGTTTTTAATGGTCAATCACCACTATTTCCTGTGGTATGGTCCACCTGAGATTTGGGTCTGCTTCATCACTGGGATCATGACTTAAAATGAGCTGTCAAAACTGATGGACGAAGTGGATGTAAGGTACATAAATCACGGTGGGCCCCAAAATCAGGGATCCACTGAAGCCGCACCCTTGTGAGTTGTCCCCGTCCAATGTGAGGTACATCACATAAACGGATCGGATCAATTCGTTTGAAGTCCTGATGTATCCTACTTCGATACGTGGGGATGTATTCTTGCAAACTTCTCCATTTACGATGAGTGGATTTGATAATCATGTATGGCTATCCAGACCATCCAAATCCCGGGCCATCACGGATGCAGCACACCTCTAAATCACAACGACCAAGTAATCCTAACCATCAAAAAAAAAAAAAAAAAAACTTTTTGACTGACGGTCAAAGGTTGTTTAACAAAAAGACTAACTGAATTTGGGACATACTATCATATGACGTTGGCACAGGTGGGTGCGATCCTGACCGTCGGCCACCCTGATGTATGTGATTTACATCCTTCTCACGGTTGTTGAATCCCAGACGATGAGGATGTTCATGTGTTAAAGCGGACATGAAAGAAGGAAAACAGAAATATTTGCCTTGCTGGAAATTGTCATGGCCTTCATAACATTTTAACGGTGGGCGTCACTCTCCCCACTGTTTTTTGTGGTGGGGTCCTCTCGAGTTTTGGATCCGAATCATTTTTTGGACTATGCCGTAATATGGTCTCTCCAAATGAATGGACGGTGTAGATACAAAACATACATCATGGTGTGGCCCACAAAACTTGGTGACGTCACTTCAGGAGGAGCCCGTGAGACGGCGAAAAAACTGCCGTGAGTCATCAAACAGGGAGACTCTCTCCGCATGGCTGTTGAATCCCAGCCGATGAAGGAGATCTAACAGCTCGCAGTTGAGCTCGTATTTAAGCTCCATGCGGTACGGTGCGCAGGAGACCGGGACTCTCTCTCTCTCTATATATATATATTGATCTTTCATATTAAAGGACATTAATCAGATGGTTAGTATTGGTTAAATCAGTGTGATTACTGCATGGTGGTACATAAAATTCGTGTTGGACCCAATGAACATCTAGATCAATGGATTGAACTGTCAAAGTGTTCCAATGCAACTAGGAGCACTATAACTTAATAGTGCTCTGAGAGCAATGGAGCATTCTCTCTCTCTTTCTCTCTCTATATATATATATATGTTTTATCATTTTCTTTTTATTTTCTAACAAAGGATGCAGCTAATGCATGGAACTCTAAATGCAGCAATGGGCCTCATCAACGATCAGCACGTGCAAACAATCCTTGGCCTGCACACGTGGGAGGAGGCGATGTTTGTGGCCCAGCTCGGTGCAAGATCCAACGTACCAATTCTTTCCTTAGCCGAGGATGCTCCACAATCACCCGCGCGCCAACCATTCCTAGTTCAAATGGCCCCGAATCACCAGTCCCATATGCAAGCTGTTGCCGCCATCGTCGGCTCATGGGAGTGGCAGAGGGTGGTGGTCATCTACGAAGATTACAACTATGCCTCAGCTGGAGACATCGCCGACCTTGCCGATGCCCTCCGAGAAGTGAACTCCAAGATCGACTATCGATCAGTCTTCCCCTTATTTACCTCCCAATACAACTTAAGCATTGCGATTCGAGAAGAGATGGAGATCTTGAGGAGAATGCAATGTAGGGTGTTTATCGTCCACTCATCATTCACATTCAGTGTCCGGTTATTTGCAGAGGCCAAGAACATGGGAATGATGGGAAAAGATTACGTGTGGATCGCCACAGACAGCATTACAAATCTCTTGAACACTGCCAACCTATCTATTATTTCTTCCATGCAAGGTGTCATCGGCGTGAGGAGATATTTCCCACAGACCAGTCGGCAATTTAGGGACTTCCGGATCCGATTCCGGCGATATTTCCATCGAAAATATCCTAGAGAAGATAACTTGGAACCCAGCATTTTTGGAGCCCGAGCATATGATGCTGCATGGGTTGTGGCTCAAGCCATGGAAAGGCTTGGAGAAGGAGCTGTGGCGAAGAGTCAGTGGTCAAACAGTTCTTCCATGCTGACTGGTCTTAGGGTTTTCTCACAGGGTGAACCGTTGCTACGACGTGTCCTATCGAGTAATTCAAGTGGATTGAGCGGCCAGATCTGCTTCTTAAAGGGTAGATTGGTGCAAGTGGCCGCTCTTGAAATTGTTAATGTAGTGGGTAGAAGTTACAGAGAGCTTGGATTTTGGTCACAACAATTTCATTTTTTTAAAGGCATTCATTATGAGGAGACCAGAGCAGGCAATAAACATGGTAGATCCATGCTATTCTTAGGTCATGTGTTTTGGCCTGGGGGCTCTTATGTGGTCCCTCGAGGATGGGCCACCCCGACAATCACAAAGCCTCTAAGGATCGGAGTTCCAGCAAAAAGTTCATTTAGCAAGTTTGTGCGGTCGACAATCAATGCTACTTCAAATGAAACATATTTTGAGGGCTTCTCCATCGATGTTTTCAAGATCGTTGTGAAAAGCCTGCCGTATGATTTACCTTACAAGTTCGAAGCTTATAATGGCACATATGACTCTATGGTTGAGCAGGTTCATCTCAAGGTGAGTTGAGTAAATTAAGTAAGTTTATTTATTAATTTTATGAAAATAATTAAATAAACCTAACATATCACCAATCCATACAAAATATACGGTTAGACTTTGACGTGGCCTAGCCTTGTTCTCTTATCACCGTCGTTGTTGCCTTGTTCTATCTACGTGGGTGGGTCGGCTTTACAAATCTTGTTTTACCAATCAATGGAATCTAAGGTCCTATTTATTATATTTTGAGATTTAGATTATCCGTTGCAAAGAGTCTCATACAATATGTATGAGTGGTTTTGTTAATGTCCACCATCATCCCTTATACTTTTGAATGACACATGAGATGCCCAATTATCAATCGGGATGATTCATTCAATGTAATACATTATATATTGTAATCAGCCTATGTAATAGTTTATTACATTGTGTCTGTTGTAGCTTTGTGCTCGACCCCAATTAATTGTTACAAGGCTTGAATGATGACAACGACAGCCATGATGATATTTTCCAACACAAACTCACAACTTTGTATTTCTTTGCATTTGATGGATCATATTTTAGAAACTCAAAAACTCAAGTCGGGTAGAGTCTCAGTGAGTAAAGTTGAGTTTAGTCGAAATTCTCTGAGTTTTGATGAGTCAAGTTGATTGATTTTATCGAGTCAAATTTTCTCCGAGTCTCGAGCACGTCATTACTAAATCAAGTGTTCTTGAGTCATGATGAAATCTGAGTCCAGTTGGGCCGAGTTGAGTTAAGCTTTTGAGAAATTTTAAACTATGTGCATGGATTTTTTTGAGCTTCCTAACAGTTTCTTCATGTATGTTATTGAGAAGACCTTTGATGCAGTAGTTGGGGATACGGCGATCGTGGCCCACCGTTGGAAGCACGCCGAGTTCACTCATCCATATGCAGAATCAGGGGTTAAAATGTTAGTCCTTGTGGAACCAGAGGAATCAAGGGCCTGGATTTTCATGAAGCCGTTCACGCTGAGTTTATGGGCCCTAGTGGCCGTAGTGAATTTCTACAATGGAGTGGTGGTCTGGGTGATCGAACGCGACAGCGGCAATGAATATTTCAGGACCGGTTCGTTATGGTATCAAATCCGCTCTTCTGTTTGGTTCTCCTTCACCACACTCTTCTCAAGGCATGGTATGAAACTTTGCTTATTCGGGCTTGATCTGATAATCTAGGCCGTTCAAATAGTTGGGCCCTATGTAGATGGATCATCACCCAAAATCGTGACTAATCAGACTATTATCTTAACTATATTATGTTCCACTCACTGAATTTGGACCACTGGCAATTTTCTTTTAACTCTACATTTGATACTGCTATATTGACCGCATGATGCAATTTTTGGGCCATTGTTCATATAAAGTGGGGCCCACTATTTGGACGTTGTGGTTTCACATACATGTAGTGGATGGGCCATGATCTAAAACTACCCTGATCAAACAATCTGGATCATCCGATTTGTAGCAGCTGGCAAATGGATGGATAAAATATAAGTAGGCAAGAGTCTACATTTATCAGTCTAAAATTGATTCAATGGTCAGGAATCCATCTCAAGAAGTGGCCCATTTTGCAGGGATTGAACTCCAGCGCAATCTGGCTCGAATGGCTACGGTGGTGTGGCTCTTTGTTGCACTTGTATTGACTTCAAGCTACGCGGCTAGCCTAACGACCATGCTTACGGTCCAACGGCTTGAACCACAGCCCATCAGCGTAGAGTCCTTGATCAGGTCCAGATCGATGGTTGGCTGTGATAGCGACTCGTTCGTGGTAAAGTACCTGGAAGGGTTGGGATTCGATCCCAAGAACATTAGGAAATACACCAATGGGGACATGGAATACCCTACGGCCCTCAAGACTAGAGAGATCGCAGCCGTCTTCCTGGAGGCCCCTTACGTGAAGTTATTTCTGGCCGCTAATTGCAAGGACTACACTACAGTGGGGCCCACCTTTGAAGTGGGGGGATTTGGCTTTGTAAGTACATAAAAATGTGTATGTAATGGAGTATCTTGGACCACCCGAAATTGTAGTCCACAGGATCTCCAATGGACATGGACCCCACTCTCTCTGATCGGAACCATTCATCCTGTCCTACTGGCTGTGGAAGGCTCACAGAGCAAAATCCCACCTAGTAGCCAATCCCTTCTTTAAGCATATGGGCGCAATTTTCAGTGGCGATTGGATGAATGGTTTTAATCATCGTAGGTGAGTGACCACCAGATCACTGTACAGGGAAAGGGACCGAGGTCTACGATTTTGGATGGTGTCACGAACTTCTAAATTAATCTTAAAGTTGCACTGAAATTTCAATCGTAATCGTCTGATAAGCAGACCTTTGAACTACTGAATGTTGGCCATTGCCTGTTTTTATAGTAGCCGTCCTTTTGATGATAAGGGCCGAGGATCTTGCAACGGTGGCATGGTCCATCCATGTAGAGGCCCATCCGATCAATTCCTGGGAGAACATCTTAGATGGGCAAAGACACAACACTATACTGACTAAATGATCTTATCCGTCCAATTAGCCCGCTTGACCAATCTAAAGCAGTCTTCATGCCATGTTTAGACTGATGGCCCACCAGTGATATGGCGGCTGAATTGAACAATTTCAATCCCTAGGCTTGAATCCATGGGCTTGTTTGTGGAGATGGCCTTAACCAATATCATGATTTTTATTTTATTTTGAAGGATTATCATGAAATTAAATGATATTTGGTGCAACCAAACACACCCTTATACACCAAATGTCCACATATAATCTACATGTTTGATGGTTGAAGATTGTTGAATTGATTCCTTTGATCAGCATGGAACTGAGTTCATGGACATGCCTCAGGTGTTTCCGAAGGGTTCATCTCTTGCGATTGACGTCTCTGAAGCAATCCTGAAAGTGCGAGAAAGTGGCCAAATGCATGAACTTGAAGATGGCTTGCTGGCCTCATCAAAGTGTCCAAGTTCAGGATCTAACCGTGAGAACGATAGCCTCACCCCAAGTAGCTTCCGCGGGCTCTTCGTGATCACAGTTGGGGTGTCCACGGTGGCCCTTGTACTCTTCTTCTTCCGTCAAGTTCATCAAAATTGGCAAGTTTTGCACACATGCATGAATATTCATGGACTGATATGGGCCCTTGCAGAGCGTTGGATGGAAGTGTTGCGCAGGTTTCCATGGAGGAACCCGCTATTTATAATCTAGACCGTCGATTCAATGGCGTTGAGTTGACCCAAAACAGAAGGGAGTGAAACCCTGGAAGATGTCTTTGTAAATCTGAATTGATTTTTGAGAGAAAATGACATAGTGACCTTTTGTGTGTGTGTGTGTGTGTGTGTGTGTTTAAGCATACAGATTTTTGAGAGGGAATGGTCCCACATATAGAAGATGGATGGAGCATCAGAATAATCTATGTTCTAAGCACTATCATAGATGATTCAGAATCCATTGCTCAAGCTGCATGACAAATTCTGACTGTTGATATTTATAGACAAAACGGACCATTGAAAAGAGATTTTTGTATTGTTCACATTAAAAAAATTTAGAAACAAAAGAATATAACACAAGCATTCTCAATAATTTCATCACATTGTGCAGTTATGCAAACTTCAACAAAATTTAAGAATAACAAAAGATAAAAAAAATAAATTAGACAATCACAATTATCAATAATCATTAATTTTAAAAAATTAAAAGTATAATAATCACCATTTAAATTAATCATCCTTGCCACTTCCCAAGTTACAATGACAAATGGTCACATACAGTTCATGTATGTGAACTTTCACATACACCCCTTTCTTTCCCGCTAATGTATCAAATATGTAGAATATCTGAGCCATGGAATTGATGGCCCACACTAGGATGATCAACTAATGCGAAATTCAGTCTGATCAATTCATTGAGATGACACACCATTGACAAATATTGAATCATGGCATTGGCCGTCCATTTAATTCAACATTGTTTCCTGCTTGATGGATGGATGGATTGGCTTGATTTTCATAATAGTTGATTATCATGGCATAGACGACCTTTTTGATGGCTTGGATATCCTATATACGTAACACGTTAGCGGAAAAGAAAGGATTACCCATCAATTTTGTCTCCATATTTTGGAAACAAAATGTAGAATTCAATGAAAATAATGAGTAAATTGAGTTAACATCAACATCAGAGACATACCCATGTGGCCATTGCTTGGTCCACAGAGAATACAATAAGATCAAAGGTCTAAATCTCTTCAAATTCCCAACCGTAGATCTAAAACAAGCTCAGATGAAGAGTCCTCAATCTCTGTTGGGGTAGGCAAGTTCAAGTCCAAAACACAACCTTTTGTTGTGGAAGAACAACTCAGACCCTGTTCATCCCCTTTCTCAAAATGGCACCTCTTATGTCCACCAAGGGCTTGACCACTAGAGAAAACCTTCAAACAAATGCTACACTTATGGCCCACTACCATATCATTAATCTTCTCTCCTCCAATCTCCTTGACCTTCCCTTCTCCCTTATCATCACAGCCGTCCAAGATGACACCATCATTGCCATTACCGTCTCCATCTTCCTCTCCATTGCTCTTTGTATTAGCAAAACAACCTTTGACATTCTTATGCGTAGCCCTATGGCCCCCCAGTGCTTGGTGGGACCCAAACACCCTTTTGCAACTCGAGCACTCGAATCGCCAATTCAGTGGGTACAATTGGGCCATATCCATGTGAGCCGTCCCTGATGGGTCCCCACCAATAGAGTCACCGGATTCAGGTGGGCCACGATCAGGACAGAAGTGTAACGCATCTCCTGCGGTGGGCCCATTTGCCAACATCACTAGACACGTGGCGATTTCGTGATCCACACTCGTCAACTCGTCGAGGGTAGACGTAGATGGGCGATCGCTGGAGATGGGCTTACGGAAATTGGGCGGTGGATTGATACCGCGCCACTGGCGTTCTGGATGGCAACGCATGTGGCCGAACAAGGCCTTCCAGGACCAAAATCGCTTGCCACACTCACTACACGGGCGGGTGATCTTGGCCGCTGTGGGGTCTGGTTTCTTCACTCCTTTCGGTTTCAAGATCCCCATCGGATCGGATATCCGGCTGAGTTTGGACCGTTTCTTGCGACGGTGCTCACCGCCGCCATTGTCGCCGACGATGTGGATCGGCACGATTTCTTGATTAGATGGAGTTGGGGAATTGGTAGGGTTCATGACTATGCAGTCTATCCTGCAGGAATGGGAGCCTAAGAGCTTAGGGGCGTGTCTGCAGTTCTTCCCCAATGTAGTTTGAGCGGTTATTTTCTTGTTTGAGTAATCGTACAGCGATTCGCCGCCCGAGTGACTCGCTGTCTGCTTATGACACGTGTCCCTCAGCATTAGGAAGAGACTCGGTTTGGCCGATGGCAGCCGGCTAGTGGTCGGTGCTATGTTGATCCCACCGTGATTTATGTGTTTTATCCACGCCGTCCATCCATTTTGAAAGATAACTTTAAATCTTGATCTCAAAAATGATGTTGATCTAAATATCAGGTAGACAACACCATGGGAAAACAGTATTGATTTAATGTCCACCATTAAAAACCTCCTAAGGCCCACTGTAATGGTTATTAGACATCTAACCTGTTGATTAGGTCATGCGGACTTCGATGAAGGTAAAAATATATATCAGCTTAATCCAAAACTTTTGTATCCCCGAGAAGTTTTTAATGGCGGGTGTTGAATCAGTACTGTGCGGTCCACCTTAGATTTGGATCAACCTAATTTTCGGAATCATACCACAAAATGATACGAAAGAACAGGTGGACAGCATGGGTGAAACAAATATATCATGGTGGGGTCCGACCACTAGCCATTGGCTAGTGGCAGAGTCCGTAGCCCATTCATTCCCATTAGGGAACACGACACACACAAAAAAACTCTGTGGGGCCCGCAGTGATGCGTGTGGCGCATCCACTCCGTCCATCATTTGCGACGGACCACGTTAGGATGATAGAACAACAATCAGGACGAATGCTGTTGGAGACGCACACCATTGAAATCTTACTGAGGCCCACCGACATCTTGGAACCGGCTATTTTATCTGTTTTTTTTTTTTTCATTAATCCTGGTTCTTCTCAGTTTATTAACGAGTTTGATTGAATGAAAACATCACGGTGGGCCCGGAAGGGTTTCAATGGTGGATGTCCTTATTCCCACTGTTACATGTGGCGTGGCCCATTTGGGTATCGTATGCACCTCAGTTTCTATATCACGATGTAAAGTGAGCTTTTCTAACTGATGGACCGAGTGGATTTTCTACACAGACAATTTTGGGCCCCACCGAGCTTTTGGTCGTATAAGCGAATGGCTTTTGAATTGAGAGCGGTTATTTTTTAGTTACGTTCCCGGCAGTTTCTTTCAATTCATCGCGAAATGATGCTCCGGAGATATGATTAAATGATATATTGTATTGTACACCTCAGGAGCATATTTTTTTCGTACACCACATTCAAAAAATTGGTAAACTTGGATTTTGAATATGTGATCGGAACCGTAAATAGAATAGATACAGTGGAAGACCCCCAGTTTAAAAATAAATCTTATTGAATAATCATAACCCTCTGAACGGAAGTACTTGTGATTGTTGAATTTCAATCGTTGCTTCACATTTTTGTCTATAGTGAAGTTCTAGTTTCGGGCAGGACGCTTTTTGAGTGTGTAGCCTCCTTAGAACGGAAGCGGATTGGCTGGTGAACCAGACACCACCGATGTGGCTGATGTGTTGACGTCATTACCTTATGTGGGTCCCATAATAAGGTATTAGTTATATCCAAACCGTCCGTCCACTTGCTGAGCTCGTCCTAAGGCTTGAGACGAAAAATAAGACGGATAAAAAATAAAAAAATAAAAAATGGACCACACTGTAAAAAGAAGTGGGGGATTGAACGCCTGCCATTAAAACCCTTTTGGGGTCACAGTAATTTTAGATCAATATGATATTTGTTTTTTCTATTATTCCAGGTCTGTCTGACCTTATGAATAGATTGGATGGAAAGTAAACATTATGGTGGCCCCACGAATGTTTTAACGGTGAGAACATTGTTCTACAGCTATTTGTGGTGTGGTCTTTTTGAGCCTTGGAAATTACTCATTTTTGGGATCAAATTTAAAAATGATCTCGCCAAATGGATGAACGGTGTAGATATAATAAATACATAATTTTGGGGGCCATGTAACTTTGAAATCCTTTGAACCGGTCGTACAAATCGGAGCTTAAGGAGCGTCAGCGCTCGTCTTCGCACGACACGTACCCACACCAGTTTAGTTGGTGGTGTGTGGTGCACCAGCAAATCCGCGGTCCATCCGGTGAAAGATTGAGATCTTATCAACATATGCCACGTGGAGGTTTTTGTGTGGAATGGATTCGGCGTACGGAAGTCTTACGTGTTGTCTAGTACAATCGCTCGTGTGAGATGGAGTACGCTTCAAGTAACACGTGACAGCAGGACATACCTGCTCAGGGTCAAAAAGATCCATCAGCTAGGACCTAGGGGTGGCATGCGCTGGCCTGAAAATCATGTGGATCCACTCAAGAGGCGGTCCCCACTTATTATAGGGTACTCTGTACATTGACGAATCAGATCTCTCACACGTATGCCATGTTCGCCCGTGCGAGTAAAGGTACGTAGCCATCCTTTTTCTAAGATAAACAAGATAAAACTTTTTAACTGTCTATGCACGTGTCAGTTTAAGAGCTTACAATTAAACTGAGAATATGACACGTGGCATTCTGCTAACTGTCCATTTTTATCTCAGCACGTGGACTTCTAAAAGTAAAAAATCATAAGATCACGTGCTTTTAATTTAATCTTTTTTTAATTTTTTTTTAAAAAAAACCAACTAAGTTTTTCAATTCCAGAAGAGATCTAGTACGGACTAAGTTTTGGGCGTACCGCCAACAAAAAATGTATGGATTGCTTATCTGAATCAAAGGCAAACAAAAATTAGCCCACTCTCAAGCTACCCAACCCCATTTTATCTCGGAATAAAAGACCTCCAATAAGAGGGGAGCTCTGTCGATGGTCCGAATTGGCAATGCATCTGACGGTCACTCCCATGGGAAGCCAGCCTGCCTAGGGGTGTGTGAGAAGGTAACCTCCACTCTAGGTAATAAAAATCAAGGTCCTAACCTGCCGTGCCACATGAACCATAAAGGAAGAGATTGCTTGGAGAGGACTCTCACCTTAGACTTGGAATCACTTGCCACTTCCAGCTTAGTGAAGTCCAATTCCACACACCGGAAGAGACCCTTCATAATCACCCTGATTTCGCCCTAGTATTGGAGCCATAGACGTTCCTTGATGAGAAAGTAAAAAGGAAGTCATCGACCTATTTCTACCAATTACCCCCTGACCCCCTGGTCTCAGGGCCCCGGTTTTCCAACGCAAATCCATCCATGTTTATTTTAACCCAGCCATGCTGTGGTCTGGTCCACTTGACCATATAAGCTTTCCTCGTGTTGGACAACTGTCCCTTCAATCCCCAAAGCTTTGAGCACTCCTGATGTGGACCTCTTCACAGCCTTGGGAAGGGGGAGAGTGTGGCCAACTAGACTGATCCAGTGGTAGACCTTAGAGATCACCTTAGACGTACGTATAACATTCTTCAAAGCAGGTGTTGTTCCCGGCCATCAAAATTTTCCAGAGGATGAAGGCGGGAATGAGCCCCCTTAAGAGGAGGAAACAGTCAGAAGTTAGCAGCTGCTGCCCACCATCTGCTTGACCTACCGACAGTCGAGGTGGCATTACAGGCGTGTATATTAAATAACAACTTAAAGCTTTCTCATACGTTTCTTGCTTTATCGCCCCAAGAGAATATGTGATCAATCGTCTCAATATGGGATGTTTTGAGCTGAAAGGCAACATGCGCATTTAGAAGCAATACAGACCCTCTGGCTTGAATTCTGGTGTCCACTGGAACAACCCTCTGTCTGATGTTCCATGTTAGGATCAAAAGCTTCGGTAGGAGCTTTCAGTGCCACACCCACTTGCACTAGTCTTTCTTCGCACCTGCAGTTCTGATAATTTTCCAAGTCAGCCCGACGTCAAATTCACCCGAAGCGGAGTCTATCAAAATATATTTTTCCTCAAATGTAGAGGTATAGATCTCCTCTTCCGAAATGTGATCAATCACTGCCTGAGGGAGGAGATGTTGCACACAAACTTGTGAACTCAAGCCATTAGGCCCAATCAACTCATGAGCTCTTGCTGAATAAAATTGTAACATCCCTTTTTTTTTTTGACACGGTATGCATTCCAAACCCCACTGATCCCTTCGGTGTGGCCCACCACAACTTCAGATTGCCTTCATTTTTGAACCCATTACCTATCATAAGTAGGCAAAACAAATGAACGGAATGGATTCCCCGAAACGCCACTATAGAGCCCATTGTGTAAAAATAAATAAATAAATAAAATGTATTACAAGAGACATGCGTTAACCAATCTTCTTGAGCTTCTCTCTTGTTTTCCATTTTTTTCGCTCACAATTAAAGGCTCCTAGAACCATCTATTACCTCCAAACCATCGGGTAAGTGGGCCCAAGGTCATGATCTGAACCATTCATTCGGTGGATCTTGTCATTTTAACCTATCTTTTTTAAAACACACACACACACACACACACACACACACACACACACACACACATAATGAATGACATGTGTCACTACCAAACCAATATTCCTAATTTCTCTCCCACTTCTCCTATTTTTTCGTTTGACAACAGAATGAATCCGCACCAAAAGCAATACAAACCATTCATCTTACAAAAAGAATAAAAAAGGAAGAAAATAATGTTGATAATAATCAGTGATGTGCGTTGTGTACACACACCGCCTTAACCACGAGGCCATGAACCTCCAAAACCACTGATGAATTTGTATTAAATTCTTAATCACTCACCTCCTAAGCTTCCAACATCAAAATCCATCATCTTGAAGAAGGAAAATCGTCGAAAAATCATCGATCAACAAGTCCCTATTAGAGAAGGTACCATCTTCCTCAACAAGATCATTAATTGTTAAGTTGTGTTATAGCCGTCTTTTGACACAGGTCATGCATCAGGTAGGTGATCAAATCCACATCTCACACCGAGATTTATACCTAAACATTATATGTGTTGAATCCTTTAGTATTGATGTGTTGTTAAATAATATACAGATTGATGACTACTTGTGCATAAAAATCTGAAATATATTATATTCGTTTTGCCCTCTTAATATATACCTTTTTGAGTTACCGTCAAACAGTTAATATTTTTAATTATAAAATTCATGAATTCATTTTGCTTTATTAAATAAGATATACATTGGATTGATGTTACTTATACGTAAATATATTATGTCCATTTTTCCTTTATAGTGTATGCCTTCTTTAAGTTATCATCAATGGGTTATTATTTTATTCAAAATTTCATGGTATTCTTGTTGAAGTTGCTTCTCTATAAAAATCTGAACTGCTATATATGTGGTATGTTTATTTTTGGGAGAATACATTGTTGATGTAATGTAGCGGTAATTAGTTATATTTGGTATACAAAAATTGTGAAATTTTAGAGTGTATGGCTAAAATATCGTGATACAAGTGGTCTGCCCGGGGTCACTCGCAAAAGATCGGCACGGGTGCTCTGCCTTGAGTAATTCGGATCCCTAAAAGATATACACCCGGGTACTCTGCTTGGAGTCACTTTCAAAATATCGGCACGGGTGTTCTTCCTTGGGTAATTTCTTAAAAGATACATACATGGGTGCGCTGCCCTAGATTCACCCCTAAAAGATATCACGTGGTTACCTAAGGTTGTTCCGTAAAAGATTTCACGTGGTGCTCTGCTTAAGGTCATTCCCTAAAAGATCGTCAGGTAGATATATTTTCAAGTTAATTGCAGAGGAGTACACTTTTAATTCAATCATTTATGGAATCATTTTCTTTGATTTTAAAATTTTTTTTATGAATAATTAGTCTCCTAAAATTTTTTTTTTTTTTTTAAATATTTATTATTATGAAGGTGTGTTATGGTATTAATGTAAAAATTTCGGTTGGGATGAAAACTATTCTATTGAGTTGTCGTACTCAGGGTGTTTAAACTATTTCAGGTACTAGGTATGAATATTTCGAGGATGCATGCTATTGTTGATGAGCTAAAGTCATACTTAGTCTTAGGGATTACTTTTGTTTTAGTTTTAATTTAGACTAAATAAATTATATATTTTCTTTTTCTCAATTTTATTTTAATGAAAGAATGATGTATTAAAGTCAAATGACTTTACTTAGTTATTTTGGCATTGTGACATGGAATTTTTATTTGTGCTTAGTTGATGTAAATGATGTTATGAGGAATCTTAGTATATTGGAAATGAAAATTAGTTATATAAACTTAAATAAAAATGAATCTTGTGCCTCACGGGCTTGGGATTTGGTTCCGAATTACTCTATTCGAATACTCGAATTTTTGGGCGTGACAGAATGGTATCAGATCCAGCTAGGTTTTAGATTCTATTTGAGGATATAAGATAACAATTAAATTAGTGACCCTAACTTAGGAAACTTTGCTTTTATAATGATTTAAATTAGAAATATGAACTTAGATTCCCTTTCATTTATGTTGACATTATATTTAATCTTATTTAAGCTATGCACTGAACTAATACCCCAAATCTGAATCTTAAAGAATTTTTAAGAAATTATTACCTACTATGTTAAGTTGGACAACAATAATTAGTAGAAAATACTTGACTTACAAAAATCATAACTAATTAAGTATAACTCCAATCGAGGTGATTCGATATCTAGAACGTAGATGGATAAGTTCAATTTTATATAAAAAAAAAATTAGAAATTATAATTTCATACTTTTTTTTGTACCGATTTGGGCTTTTTGAAAAATGTTCAAAAATAGTTTACTTCTGAACAACTCTCATTTTTTGCATTTTAGTATTTTCTATAGACATTTGATGGGGCGAAAATTTTGCATAGTAATATTAAAATTATAGATGTTTTTTTAGAAAAATTTTGAGATCTATAAAATACCTATAAGTCCTTAAATTAATAATAAGAACAACAATTTCAAAACTTGAATTCTCTACACCTGAACCTTGATACATATCTCAACTCAATTTCTCTTAAACCTCTGTGTATAACTCTTCTAGACCATTCAATATTCTTTCGAATATGATAAAATCTTCAATGTATTAGTATTCCTTCCAATCGATCACAAATTATACCTATGAATGATACGAGCCAAATGCTCCATCGAGAACCCTTGAATCGATGCCATTAGGAGCGGATTTCTTACGAGTAGAATAATTAAGACCCTAGACAATCTTAGAACTTTGGCAGCTTTCCAGAAAAATTTTGAATTAGACATAATGTTTGACTAAACCAACATCCACGTCATCCTTGCCCTACTCTGAAAATCCTACTTCAACTGAGGATTTGAAAACCATGTTGTGCGCATGCTCGATCGCCTCGCCCTGTGTCACGCCCCAAATCCGAAAATCGGATTCACATAAATCCCGATTGCTGAATCCGGTGCCGACAGCCTCCGTAGTGCCCCATTCTCGGCTCCTAGTAATCAAATGCCAGATTCCAATCCTGGGATCCTACAAGGAGGATTTTCAGAAATTTTTTTTTTTTTTTTGTAATGGAGCATAACCACAAGCATAACCAAGTCACAAAACAACATCACCACATATCCACTATATCAAAAATTTTAAGTACAATGCGAAAAGGGGAAATACAAGGTGATCAAAAATCTCCAAAAGGTCCTGATACGCGCTCCTGTCTCAGCGCTGCTGCTGTCCAACGCTACCTGCACGCAACTATCGTGCATAAGCTTACAAAAGCTTAGAGGGTGGTGTAAGTGTGTGCGGAGGGCAAGCGCCGAGTGTACAAGATCAGGTAATGCAGAAGTATGCGGTAAGTCTATGAATATACCAGGGCTATGTAATGCAAGGCATGATGCGAGATATGAATGTCATCGGCCACACCGATGCAATGCAAGGCATACATAGCCGAATGTCATATGCGAAATGCAATCCAAGTAAGTCGGTACTCATCATGTACACATATCAGTACAGTTCCTCTCTGGATATCACCGGGGTCTAATACACTTCGCAGAGACTGCCACCTCCCTAGCTGCATAGTTAAGAAAGCGGAATAGACCTCACTATCCGCCTGACCAGTAGTCTACCAATACCTACCTGGCTCGTCGATAGCGGACTCATTTGTGAACTGGTCAAACTCAGCCTAGCTTATAGCCCCCTCTCTCAGGCGGATAAGGCCACACCCCCTTCTAACCGACCACGACACAGTGGGAGACGCGGCCTACTGGTATTCGGTACTCGGGCGCTCGTGTATCCACTCGGTCTAGACGTTGGAGCATCTCCTGGTACCAAAAAGGTTCTGGGACTCTCACCCAAGGACATCCTAAGTGCCCACAGTGCTAGAATAAGTATTTTCGGTATCCAATACGGCCATCCACGATATACCTGTGAAGCCACGGCCCTGATGTCGCTAGGGCGTGCAGTGATCAAGTCACACGTATGCGAGATGCATGAATCATACGTCAAATCATGCAGAAGTCCAGCGCGTACTGCGCGATCATGTAGGGCACTCCATCTCATAACGGGTCCCATAAGTGGTCTGCCCAATGGCATATGCTATGATCAGTTGCTACTCAAATCAAGCATACATATGATGCGTATGGGCATGAGTCATGAGATTATACTAAGCATATTATAAGGCGAGGAATAGCAACGAGTATGGGCCTATTAATGGGCCCTAAGGAGAGTTACAATGCGGACATTTAACCAACATTGTTCCTTAGGCACGACCCGCCATATATATCATTACATGAACCATGAGAGATCACTCATTGTAATGGACCCTGAGGTCATCTCGTTAGGCCTCGACCTATGGGCCTTAGATACATCAAATGGGCCGTATCACATGGGCCTTACGTTTATCAAATGGGTTACATTAATGGGCCTCGCCAATGAGCCTTATGTACATTGCAATGGTCCACGATCCATGGGCCTTGAAATACATCAAAGTGGCCTCACAACTTGGGCCTTAAATATGTCAGATGGGCCTATACACATGAGCTTTAAATATATCAACTAGGCCACTCCATTTGTGCCCCAAGCACATCAAATGGGCTTGAATCCCGTGGGCCTTATATAGAATAAGTGGGCCGGATCCCATGGGCATTGCATATGTCAAATGGGCCGAAACCCATGGGCATTACATATGCCAAATGGGCGTAATCTCATGGGCATTACATATGCTAAATGGGCTTAATCCCATGGCCTTAGATGTGCACCAAGGTGGGCCTAAATGAATGGCCATAAATGGATCAACATGGGCCCTATATACATACCAAAGTGAGCCCATTTGAACCATAGATCTGCCTCATTTTAGCTATTAAAATGGATGGACGGTTAGGATACAACTTATACACCATGGTGGGTCCCACCATCCACACCTGGATGGTGTGAATAAAACACATACACCACAGTGGGCATCCACACCGTCCGCTGGACGGTGTGAAGATAGCACATGCAGCAAGGTGGGCTCCACCGTCCACAGGGCTCCACCATCCATGCTTGTGGACGGTGTTGTAAAACACATACATCAAGGGTGGGATCCACGTGTGTGGCCCACCATTAAGTTTGCATGCCATCCAAACCGTTGGTAAAGGTCACAGGGACCTGGGTACAGAGAAAACACAAATTTCGGCTTGATCAAAAACTTCTGTGGACCCCAAAAGGATTTCAATGGTAAAATTTAATCACCACTGATTCTTGTGGTGTGGGCCGCCTGAGTCTTGGATGGGCCTCATTTTTGGGGAGGGCCCACCTCAGAAAGTGGGCCACCTAGTGGACGGCGTGGATACAAAATATACATCATGTGGGGCCCACGGCAGGGGCCGTGGTCGGTCCCGTCCACCCGCCAGCGTGAGCGCAGGCGCTGCCTGCTCCTTTGACATGCAGCAGCGTCTGCAGCTTGCTTCTTTTTCTTTTTTTTTTTTTGAAAATCCTATTTTTTTAAGAAATTCTTAGGTGGGGTTCGTGTAAGATAAATCCAATCCACCCATTGAATTCTATGCCTCGAGATAGACCAAACGAGTCTAATATTATATATTTTTTAGCATGTAGCAAAGATCAAAGTGAATTTAAACGACGAGAATCGCTGTTTTCAAAGGTATGGCCCGCCCGATGAACGGATTAGCTCTATTTTTCTGCTCAACGCCTAAAATAAAATGGGAAATAGAATGGATGGATTGGATTGGAAACATACATCAAGACGGGGCCTATGCAAGCGGCCCCTTTCCAAAGGCTTTAAAACAAGCCACTATTTGTATTTTTTTTTTCCACGTCCAGCGTCCAGACGCTGGACGTTCCATTTCTTTCCCTTTTTTTTTGTATAGGTGGGCCATCACAACATGAATGATGCATCAAGATAGGCCCCACTCATGGACGGATTGGATAAAATACATATATCATGGTGGGGCTCATTCAAGTGGGCCACATGGCCTTATCAACATACAAGAAAATAAGTAAAAATGGGAGGGAGAGATAGAGATAGAGTGGGACACGCGTGATGGAGGGACCCCGGCACTATGGGCCCTCCGTTGCAACCATTCAATCATACATCAACGGGTCCCGTTGCACATGAACCATCCAAGTAAAAGATTAACGGTGGAGATCCTTCTCCACTAAAAATAGACGGTCTAGATGACCTCTTAATGGAAGAAAAGTAAACATCATGATGGGGTCCATGGAGAATGGGCCCATTATGGAATGATTTGATGATCAAGATGGGCCGTTGGCCACATCTTAGGGTCCCAAATGAGATCCACACCATTGATCGGTGGGCCTCACTTAGCCCATCATAAAAATAAGTAAACTACCCTATAGAAGCACCCACCACTTGATCTTCTTGGTCCGTTGAGATGCCGGTCTCCTTACGCTTCATTTTGATGGTGGAAGATGGAAAATGGATGGCTAAGATGAGAAATTTGGGATGGAAAGTGGGCCACCAAAATCACACTTTCTCTTGAGAAAAACTTGGACGTGTGATGCTCTCTTGGTTGCTTGGGTTTGGTGTGAGAAAGGAGAGAGAGAGAGAGAGATGAGATGTAGGGAGATGTGAGGTGAGTGATGGGGTGATGGTTGATGGATGTGAGTGATGGGTGAGGTGATGTATTAGTTGACTTTGGTGGTTGCTTGACTTGTGGAGAAAGGAAGCATGGGTGTGTGTACTTGACATGAGAGGTGATTGATGGGATTGATGGGACATATTGTAGAGATTCTCTTGGAATTTACAACGCGCGGTGTTTTTCCTCGAACTAAACGCAGGTCCACATCTCATCGTCTGGGTATCGGATCGGTGCGTGAGTTTCGGCGTTGGAACCGCAGCGACGGTGCGGTCGCAATGATACAAGTCTTAGATTAAGCCGACTCAAATGAATAGGATACGATTTACGGTTATGCGCAATGTCAACTATAGGTCACGGATTGCCGGAATTCGACGAGAAGGATCGCGGGAAGCAACGGAACAGTACGGATTAGGATACGGGTCTTACACCCTGAGTACTAGTACGAGTGTCATCTCCACATCCTAGAAGCTGCTACATTGTAAACTCAAGGGACACCTAGGCCTCCACGTCAACAACCATCTCAGCTTCGCCAACTACAGAGTCAAGGGTCATTGCCTTAACAAGTCTACGGACCGCCTCAACAAGTCTATAGACCATCTCTACAACCTACGTCCCCATCTATGTACTAAGAATTCACACAACACTTTTCAACACTACTGCCACCCCAAGCTCACCTCCACTAGGGCGCTACAGTTCTAATTGAGGTCACACCAACAAGAACTATCCATGAGATATCTAAGAAGCCACCTTAACAGCTGCATCTACATGTTAGATCTCTTTAACATTAACAACTAAGGCTAGAAGGACATGCACCAAAGACCAAGCACGCCATTATGAAACTTCCACCACTCTTTGTCATAAATTGTCATAACTGTGGATACATAGGTCATTATGCCCACCTCTATCGACGGTCCTCTCATTTCCAATATTCACATAATCGACTTTCACAACACGACCACCTCCATTGTTTGTGCAACCAATATTCTCATACAAGTCACCTCCGCCGCCTTCTTAAGGTACACAATTGACTTCAACACCATTGTAGCCATATTCGCAAAGGTCCACATAGCTATAGCAATTGTATCAGCAAGCGAGACAAAAAATTCAGACACCACGGTCGTCAACTCTAAGATGCGTCCTTGACCTAACATAATCCAAAACGATTCAACTCATCCTTAGGAGTACTGTAACACCCGAATTTTTGCCAACCTGGAGTTAGACGTCCTTAGGCAATGGGTCAACCATAATACCTTGGTAACCTATCAGAACTCAATTCCAAAGCCAAAGAAATCCTTTAGGATTAAATTCTTTAGAAATTTAACGTGAATTAACTAGCGCTATACTAGATTTCCTACCACATTAGCACCAACCACTTTAAATACGATTTGTAAAACCCAAAACCTATAGACTTGTTACCGCTATGTTATTCTAAAATTTAGGATCCAACTCTAAACCCAGATGCTCCCGAAAATGCTTTGTAACTTCGTATTGGATCTAAACCGCACGTCAAAAGTCCGATAGCGATGAACTTAGACCATTATGACTGCCTAGTTGGACTTGACTATCACCTCGAAAATCAAGACCAAACAATGTCCTGGGACTGTTTCCTTGCGTCCGGAGTGAAGAGAGTGAGAAAAGAAAGATATTTAGAAAATTGATTCTATTTTTAAGTAATCTGGAACGGTTCACTTGCGCGTTATTCTTAAGCATTCTGACCGTTAGATTTCGACCCAAATTCACCTTCGGAACAGGATAGGTGGCCCTTACATGTCATAGAACTTATAGCTCTGATCGAGTTCCCGTAACCGTTGAACTGAAATTGGTCCGCCACGGTCGATCTGGAAATCCGACCAGACTAAAAACTTAGCTTGACCTAGATCCAGTATTAGAGAGCTTAAGTCCGACCGCATTTACTAACAGGACCTCCAGAAGTGCTCCGTTGGATCGGTACAGACCCGATTTGGTTATACCTTAAGTATACCTTGACTTCAAGTCTATTTTCGTCGTGTTTGGGCTTATAAAAAGGCCTTAAACCCTCTCTCACAAATCTCATACGAATTTCCAAACCCTAGCTTTCCAAGAGAGAAAAGAGAGAGAAAGTGAGAGAGAAGTTGGTGATTCTTCCTGGGATTCTTTCCATCTTTGCTACGTGCCTAATCCACCTATTCGTATCGCTTTTCCGGTGACTCCGGCTTCGTTCCTAGGTAAGAAAACCCAAACTCTAACCTGTTTTGAAGTTTAGAATAGTCTAAGTGATGTTGTAGCTAACCTGTTTCATGCCATAGGTAGCATATCCTTTGTTGATGAAGACACATTGTCTGAATAATCTCGAATACGTATTTTCTGGTTTAAGGTGCGGACTATATACATTTAGGTTATGGTTTTCAAGACTTTCAATGATAAGTAATGATTTATTCTTGCATAGGATGCTATTTCACATGTATAAAGTGTTGTCTGTTTCGTTTTTCAGTTATACGTTAACTATGTTGAATATACTGTATTCCTCGTACTTGTAGAAAATACCGTATACGTATAAAATTTAAATTTGTGCTTAACATGATTAATTACCGTGAATATATGCTTATTGTATATGTGACAACTCCTTAGCGAAAGGACTTGTCCTAAATCACGCCACGGCCAATATACGCTATATATGTAAAAGTGTGTAGCTCACGTGTTTGTGAAAATGTTTAAATGAATACGGAACCCAGATTCATGCATGCTATGATTATCCGTCGTGGATATATGCAAGTGATATATGGGGCAATTCCCTAGTGAAAGGATTTGATCAAATACATGATATATCAACATACGATATGTAGTTAGTATGTGTAGTCTAAGTGTTTGTGAAAATGACTGAATGAGTATGGAATTCGCTTTCGTGCTCGTCATGACTAATTGTCACGGATGTATGACTGTTGTATAGGCGATAACCCTTTGACGAAAGGATTTGCCCTAATACGTATGCTAATGGATACATAATATGTATGATGTAATGTGTAGACTAAGTGTATGTAAAAGTGTCTGAATGAGTTAGGAGTTAGTAAGATATACCTGTATGCGGGTTGAGATATGATTCTCAACTACATCAATGATGCGTATGATTTCCTCCATAACTTGTGTAACCTAGATTATTTATGTTAATTATGCGTATGATTTTCTCCATGACTTGTGTAACTTAAATTATTCATGTCTATTACATGTATGATTTCCTCCATGTATTGTATTTACGTTCCAATCATATTTCATGATCGTTCATATGAATGTAGGATATGAATCGTATGCCTGTTATTGAGCTTGTACATGATTGGGGCTATACCAGAGTCCAGGTAATCGGTAATCGTACTCCAAATGGTGGTTGAGGGTGTTTTCGCCACACAGGATGAGTTTAACGAATCTGAGTCGTGCTTGGGGTGTTCGACAGTGGTTAGGCCACACGGAGTGCTTATGCATTCCATGTCGTTCAACTCAACGTGCGCTTGACCTAGTTGGGCTTATCAACTAACCCGATTGACCGATGTTTGTTCACCATGTTTGGTCGCTACTGTTTGAATCTAAGGCACTGAGCTTACCAGTGAAACTCCCGTTAACCATGGTACCGTGATTCCCTAAGACTCATGACCCAGGCATGGTGGTATAGGACATCGTGGTCGAGCTGTCGGCTTATGCTGGGGCCACAAACCTCCCCGTAGTGACCAGTGAGCACCCTACTCTGAGAAAATTATGGTGGTATGGGACAATATATTCTTACTGTCGGCCTACACTGATTGGTGACGAGCCTTCTATAGTGACCTTGAGTTTATCCTGACACTGCATAGGGGCGACGAGTCCTGTTGTAGTCTTAAGGATATAAATAGGCCTGTATTGATAAGGTGATGGGGGAGTGGAGCAACGATTGCGAGCAACAACCCTGACAGCCCTTGCAACGACCTAGAACCATAACATCGTATGAGATTCCTATGACTGACGACCCTAGAATGGATCAACGTTGGGAAATGATATAAGGGAGGTGTCTTAGCTTCCCAATACTGGTGTATGAAAAAGACTAATAAGAACTGGGTAATCATATTCATGACATCGCACTGCATGTGCCATTGGCGTTGGTGTGAGAGCACAGTGGTAGTGATTCGTGCCGCGATCGTTAGATGATGTCACATGAGGGAGTTTGTGATGAGGGCATGCATCATTCTTTATATCATCCTTGCATTAACAAGAGTATCTAGGACATGTTTGATTGTATTGCCTTATCATTACTACTTGATTGAATTGATAACATGTTAACCTCTGCTGTATAGTTTCCGCTGAGTTAGCTACTCACTCCCACGTTACGGGACGGTGTTTGCAACACCAACCAGTCCCTGTTTTAATTTCAGATGATGACGATGCTTGCGAAGCAGAGCCGGACTTTATGATGATGAGGAGGATTTCTCCTCTATGCAGGTTCTGATCGACAGGGTTACAGGGTTACTGATTAGATGCCAATATACTTGATATTTTATCTTTTATTTAAATACCCATGTATATTCTTTTCTTTCCATTTTGGAGTATACATGTATTTACTTAACCTGGTAACATGTTCACACTCTGGAGACTTACAATCAATTATATATTTTATATATTTATCACAGTCTTCCGCTTGCGAACTTTAACTATCTCTGGAGTATGATATGCTGTTTTGGCTTAATCCACTTCATATTTTATGCACTAATATGAACAACATTCATCTATCATTGAAAATGCTGCATAAGTGATGTTCTGGAACTCAGGAGTGGAGTTTATGCTCGACCCCCCAATTTTTAGGGCATTACAAGTACGCACCTCAACAATACGAGGACTATGTTCAAGGTTAAGTCAATCTGACACCTTCACAGGACAACATGACACAAGAGTATGATGCCATTACACGACCATGAGAGAACAATGTTATGAGTGGATTATACCCCACACGAGCTAACTTAGAAATTCTAAAGGTATTAGTTTTGCACTTCCATCTTTGTATAGGCAATAGGTAATATGATTTAAAATGATTTCCAAGTTACTACATGATAGAATTAGAACTAGTGACCTCGCAGTGGATTATTGACTAAGATTAGGCCATATAGACCTTGCCTATCGTGAGAGAGAATAAAGAACTCTATCAATTTATCTCATAATCGCACTAATGAAAGTCAATAAGGACTTCAGGAAGAGCTTGAAGCAGATAAAGAAATAAGCCTGAATCTGGGGCAAGATCACACCAACTGTCACGCAACTGGCTGAATAAAGAAACAGTGGACCACACCAACCGTCCACATGGGTCGCCACAACATTCGAAGTCTCAACCACAACACTGAACTTCTCCACAACCATACCAAGTATCTCAGAGACAACGATGCCAACAACCTTCGTCATACTTGTCAACATTGCATCCATAGCAAGGACCATACCAAAAACATTAGCAACTATTTTAACAACATCAACATTAATCGCAGCTATCAAGACCCTTAAAGACTCAACCTCAACAACAACAATCTAAGCCAAGAGGACGTCATCTCATCCATTAATTCAAGACACCAATGCATCACTAGAAGGGAATAAGCTTCAGTATAAGTACACAAGCCGCCTCTTGAAGAAGTGATGCAATTGGAGGAAATGACAACACAGAACCACTGTTGTCGCAAACATACATTAATTGATTTTTCTAGCATAAACGATAGTGTAGTAAATTTCGGGGATGAAATTTTGTTAAGGGGAGTAGAATGTAACATCCCATTTTTTTACACGGTAGGTACTCCCAACCCCACTGATCCCTTTGGTGTGGCCCACCACAACTTTAGATCACCTTCATTTTTGAACCCATGCCCTAGCATGACTAGGCAAAACAGATGAACAAAATGGATTCCCTATAATGCCACTATAGGGTCCATTGTGTAAAAATAAATAAATAAATAAAATATATTACAAGAGACATGCATTAACCAATCTTTCATTTCTCTTCTTTTCTATTTTTTATGCTCACAACAAAAGGCTCTCGGAACCATCTATTACCTCCAAACCATCGGGTAAGTGGGCTTAGGGTCATGATCTGAACCGTTCATTTGGTGGATCTTGTCATTTTAACCTATATTTAAAATTAAAAAAGAAAAATACACACACACACACACACATAATGAACGACATGTGTCACTAGCAAACCAATATCCCGAACTTGTCTCCCACTTCTCCAATTTTTTTTCACTTGACAACAGAATGAATCCGCACCTAAAGCCATTCAAACCACTCATCTTACAAAAAAAAAAAAAAAAAAAAGAGAAAAAAAGGTAGAAAATAATGTTGTTAATAATGATAATAATCAGCGATGTGTGTTGTGCACGCATACCACCTCAACCATGAAGCCATGAACTTTAGAAACCACTGAAAAATCTCCATTAAATTCTTAATCCCTCACCTCCCAAGCTTACAACATCAAAATCCATCATCTTGAAGAAGGAAAATTGTCGAAAAACCATCAATCAACAAGTCCTCATTAGAGAAGGTACCATCTTCCTTGGCAAGTTCATCAGCTATTAAGTTGTGTTATAGCAGTCTTTTGATATAGGTTATGCATCAGGTAGGTAATCTAACCCACACCGGGTCAAGGGTTCGAGTAGACTCCCTGGAGTTTCAACACCGGGTCAAGGGTTTGAGTACCCACGATGGTGAAATCCCACGGCGTGTGTGGGGTGTGTGTGCGTGTGGCGTGAGTGTGTGGGGGTGTGTGTGTGTGTAAAAAAAAAAAAAAAAAAGGTAATCCAACCCACACCCCACACTGAGATTTATACTTAAATATCATATGCATTGAATCCTTTTATGCTGATGTGTTATTAAATAATATATAGATTGATGACTACTTGTGCATAAAAATTTGAAGTATATTATGTTTATTTTTCCCTCCTATATGCCTTTTTGAGTTACCATTAAACGATTAATATTTTTAATTATAAAATTCATGAATTCCTTTTACTTTATTAAATAAGGTACACATTGGATTAATGATTACTTATACACAAATATATTGTCTGTTTTTCTCTTATAATGTATGCGTTCTTTGAGTTACCATTAATGTGTTATTATTTTATTAAAAATTTCATGGTATTATTGTTGAAGTTACTTGTCCATAAAATATGAACTGTTACATATGTGGTATGTCAATTTTTGGGAGAATACATTGTTGATGCAATATAGTTGTAATTAGTTATATTTAATATACAGAAATTGTGAAATTTTAAAGTGTATGGCTAAAATATCGTGATATAAGTGCTCTGCCCAAGGTCATTCCCAAAAGATCGGTACGAATGCTTTACCTTCAGTAATTCCCTAAAAGATACACACCTGGGTGCTCTGCCTGGGGTCACTCCCGAAACATCGGCATGGGTGCTTTATCCTGGATAATTTCTTAAAAGATACACACATGGGTGCACTGCCCTGGATTCACTCCTAAAAGATATCACATGGTGTTTTGCCCAGGGTCATTCCCTAAAAGATCGTCATGGTAGATATATTTTCAAGTTAATTGCAGAGGAGTACACTTTTAATTCAATTATTTATGGAATCATTTTCTTTAATTTTAAAATCTTTTGTGAATAATTATTATTTCTTTAAAGGTTGTTTATTATTATTATTTATTATTATGAAGGTGTGTTATGGTACTAACATAAAAATTTCAGTTGGGATGAAAATAATCCTATTGAGTTGTCGTACTCGAGGTGTTTAAACTATTTTAGGTATTGGGTATGAATACTTTGAGGAGGCATGCTATTATTGATGAGCCAAAGTCATACTTAGTCTTAAGGATTTCTTTTATTTTAGTTTTATTTTAGACGTAATGGATTATGTATTTTCTTTTTCTCAATTTTATTTTAGTGAAAGAATGATGCATTAAATTTGAGTGACTTTACTTAATTAATTTGACACTGTGACATGGAATTTTTATTTTTGCTTAGTTGATGTAAACGATATTATGAGGAATCTTGGTATATTGAGAATGAAAATTAGTTATTTAGACTTAAATAGAAATGAATCTTGTACCTCACGGGCTGGGGATTCGATCTGGATTACTCTATTCAGATACTTGAATTTCGAGGTGTGACAGAAACTGAGAGGGCGATGACTGCAATCTCCAAGTGTTGAGGGGTCCTAGGCCTGACCAGTCATCGTCTCATAAGCTACACTTACAACAGCCGATTAACCAATGGGCTCGGTCAGCAACAGTCAGGATTAACTTGCAGATTTGCTTCCACAAGGGTGAAGCAAAAAGGTGAGACTCGTACCTCCTACTATCTAGAAGTCTTTGGAATACTTCGCCTCCATGAAAGCAACCCAACAACTAGACTTCCCCATGAATCTGACTATCCATGCCATCTTCATCCATAATGCCTTCATCACTGTTTTTATGATTTTCACCCCCAATCCATGCTCAGATTTTGGGAGAGTAAATTTGTGCTAGTTCAACTAATGGTAATGTTTATTGTTCTCTTCCCAACCCTAGAAAAAAAAAATTAGAGAGTGATTTTTAGGGGGAGGCCTCCTAATGCTTGGAAATACCAGTCCACTTAACCTGCACTCCCTAATCGAGCCAGTTCACCAGCAGGGGAATTCGCCTCTTTGGGGGTGTGGGCAAACCATACATCGACACTGAGAATGAGAGCCTTGATCCTAGCCTTCCACTACCACAGAGTATGAGAGGGACGATTCATTTGAGAGGGCTTACACCACTGACTTGGAGTCGTTGGCCACCTCCACTTTGGTAAACCTGAGCCTCGCACATAGGTTTAGCCTATCTAGGATCGCCCTAATTTCGGTCGGCGTATTGGACCCAAGACCATAACCATGAAAAAAAGAAAATAGGATCTCCCCTGAGCTATTCCTTCCAAGCTCACCCCCCCACCCCCCCCAAAACCTTAAGGGGCCTAGGTTCCCTAGTGTTGATCCGTCAACGTTTATCTTAATCCAACCATGCTGCGATCTTGCCCATTTGACGACTTAAACTTTAATCGTCGCAGAAACTGGAGCACCGATCCTTGAGACATTTAATGTAACTATAAGGATAGATTAATGGATGTAGGCAGAGGCAAGAGTGGGCCAATATGGTTGAGTCAGCGTTAGATGTTGGAGATAACCTCAGTGATAAAAATCTAGGCACCTTCGAAGCGTGCTGTGTTTCTGGCCATACATAGCTCCCAAAAGATGAACGAGGGGATAAGTCCCTTCAGGGGAAATCTCCGGTGCATGGATGAAGCTTCAACCCACCACATGATGGCCATGTCAATCGCTGATGTAGGGGCAAACTTGTGCATGCCAAAGTGAGCCCAAACTTCCCTTGCCTTGCCCCCTGAGGAGAGATGTGGTCAATGGTTTCGGTTTGGGGTGCTGGGGAGGAATAGTAGTTGCACATGGACACGATGGAGACCCCTTTGGATTCTGTTATCCACTGGGATAGCCTTGTGGATTATTTTTCATGTAAGGAGGGATAGCTTAGGAGGGAGCTTCACGTGCCACACCCGTTTCAACTAGGCCTTCTTCTCGGCATGAGCTTTAAATAGCTGTAACGCCAGCCCAATAGAGAGTTCACTCGTGATGGAGGCAGTCCAGATGCACTTATCCTCCATAGGGGAAGTGAAGATCCCTTCATCTGAGATGTGGTCAATGACAGCTTACCACAGGAGGTGATGCACTGGGGTGAGAGATCTCCATCCATGTGCCCCTATCAGCTCTCTAACTTTGGCAAATTGAAGGGGAGGGGGAGATGAGATGAGAAGACCACTCGCTTAGGGGTCCCAACCTCGTGCAAGCAGAGTTCTAGAAGCTACATTCACCTCTTTCCATCATCCAGCGTGAGCGGATAGCAAGCATTGGGCTCAATTTGTAGATATTCTTCCAAAGCGGAGATGCAAACGCAGTAAGGGTTTTAGTTCTCGTTTCCTAGATATTTTGAGCATACTTCGTGTGCATGAACTTGCTCCAACAACTATTTTCTCCCCTGAATCAGACTGACCAAGCCATCTTCAAATGGAAAGCTTTCATCACCAAGCTGAGGCTTCTCAGCCCCAGTCCAACTTCTGCCTTTGGGAGAGCAATTTTTTGCCAACTATGCTAGTAGCACTTCCTCTTGTTCCCATCCTATCCCCAAAGAAAATCAGAGAAGGCTCTTTGAAGCTTCCCCAAGTGGTTGGAGGGAACACCCGTGGTTGCTAACGTGTGGATGGGAACACCCGGTAGCAAAAAACCAGGGTAATGCCGACGGCTAAAAACCGTCGGCCTTGACATTCCCCGACGACTTTTAGCCGTCGGATGGGCCCTCATGGAAGGGGGCGTGGGTGTTGCTCGCCGACGGATTTAAACCATCGGCGTTTTCGATCGTTAAAACCGTCGGCGTTTCCAACCGCAAGTCCGATGGCCAAAACCGTCAGTGTTTCTGACGGCTAAAAGTCGTCAGTGTTTCTTATTAAATTAAAAAAATAATAATAATGAAAATGAATTACCTAATCAATGCCCAAATCCAAAACAGACGAATCTAATCGACATTCAAATCATGTTTATGAGAGCAATGCATTGCCAAAAAAAAGGATCAAATTGACTAATACATGCTTTGAACAATGCATTTTTAAAATAATAATTGATGAAATCTAACAAGAATGATGAGATCATTGCTGAGTTACCAATGAATAATTTTTAATACTATATTGTCTAAGTTTTTTTCTTTTTTGGGAGTCATCCGAAACTTCAAATATGTATACCCACAATGGGCGTGTATATAGCTTGTTATACTAAAGCTAGCAATATAAATTTCTTACAATGCAGTAACAGTAGTAGATGAGCCAGTCTAGATCCTAATACCCATTAGTTGGGAAGGTCTAAAGGGCTTACTTGAATTAAGAATTACCAATGAAAAAGTGTTATTATAATGATTTTATCATTGCATAATAAAATATTTTTAAGTTAGAAGTAAAGAAATTTGTAATTATCGCACTTTTCAATTGTATTATTGTGCAAATCTAGAATCAAAACAAGACGTTAGTATATAAATTAAATAATCTGACATCAAAGTAACAAGAAAGTTCTGTCATTGTAATTTTATTGCTTATAAACCAAGCACAACAATCATCGTCAAATGCATATGTTTTGAATATTTAAGTAAAAGAATTTATGGGACCTCTACTCATGACTTAGTGAGTGGTATGCGTAGGTGTGAGGGTGCATGAAAAAGAAAAAAGAATTTGTAATCATTACCCTTTTTCAAGACAAAGGTTAGGTGTAAACTTCCCTTGGTGGCTGTAACACTTACCATGAGGCTTGCCTTAATGGTAAGTGGCATGTCCACACTCTCCATCGGTGGTGCAACTACACAGTATGAAATTCGCATGGTATACGCCTAATCTCCAAACATTGTGGGGATGGAAACATAAACCAAAAAGTTAGAGAGGAACTAGCTCAAAATTCTATTCCATATGAAGTTTTTAATGCAAAATCACCTTGGATTTCTTGAAGAGGGCATCATAGAAATCACGCTCAGCTTCAACTTGTTCACATTCCACAAGTTGGATGTCAATAGGAGGGAGAAAAAGTATAGGCCTGAAATCCATACATTTAAAACATCAAAATAGAAAACAGAAGTAAAAGGGCATTTAACTTGTGAAAAAGGCAAGCTTTTAGTGTATTTGGAGTTTGGATGCAATATCTAATTGAATTGCGATAATTACACGGATCTGTTGGTAACTTTTCTTGAATAAAACTAGCATCATTGTTATTAATCCACTTTGCATTCACTATTTCCACCGACCTTCCTCCAACAAGTTGTCCAACTACCTGATAAGTAAGAAAATATTGCGTTCATGCAACATCAAATGTAGGTTTGCTCTCCCATGAGGATCTCCTAGTGTAAAATTCACCATCATATAATCATTTGGCGGGCCATAACACATAAGAATACAAGTTCTATCGACTGATAAATTGAAAAATACATGTATGCTCCATGATTGACAAACCTATTGTATGGACTAGATGTCACCCATGCAGATGAAAGACTGAAAGTTGTCTCCTGGGTGGACAGTAACATGTAGTCCAACCAATATTATCAGGAAAATCTTGCTGAGAATCTCATTATAATATTACTTCTAAATAATTTCTGTTAAAATCACAATAATTTCACAACAAAATCACAAAATCAAAAAATACTGCTGATATATAAAAATCTAACTATATTATCATAATAACATCATTTAATCAGATTTCCAATAATACCACAAGATTTTCCAAATCATGGTGATATTTGTAATAATGGCTACGATGATGCAAATAGGGTGCATGGTTGCAGTAGTTTCATAATTTGATGTCATTTGTTCAATGTAGAGGATTCAGAAGTAAAACATATGGATCAGATGGATATTGGACAGGCTGCATCATCAGATGGATCTCCAAGATCAGTGATATTTATGCCAAATATCAAAGGAAGATAAATGCTTTATGTGCATGATCTAGGGACCATGAGATTTACAAGGGAAAGCCCATTGTAAGAAACAGAAAAGTGTAGATTTAGATATTATTATATTATTACTAAAGGTGGCTCTGATGAAAATTGAAGTGAAACTTAATTTGCAATACAGAACCAGCAAATAATTCAAATCTAGGAGCATCAAGATTCTTGTCATATTGAAAAACACATTCCAAGGAGAGTTTCGATTTGCAATCTAAACATGAATGAAGTTTGAAAATCACCCACTAAAAGCCTAATATAGCGTTAGTACTTTGCAAACCGTCACATTCCATCTTCTAAAAAAACATTTCAGCATTCGTTGTTACCACAACCTTGGCAATAGTTTCAAGAAGACAATTCAATTCCTTGTCTTCTACAAAAGTTTCATAGTTTATAAAGCTGGGTTGCACCACCTAACAATGTGGAAGTTCTGCTTTATAAAGGATGGGTTGCACCACCTTCAATGTGATAACCTTGGTCACAATTCTGCTTATCTAAGGCACAAGATCCCATGCAAATTAACTCTATAGTCACATTCTTTGATGCACAAAAGAAAATATTTTTAGTGTGACAATACATAATGTGAGAGAGGGCCAGAGATATGTTTGTGCATAAATGCACATGCATATCTATCAGATCTTTCAAACTAGCATGAATAAATGCATCATCCACCTATGGATAGTATAACATAGCAATCTTATAGGGAAATGTCCACCTCAAGTCCATCTTCATCGTCAATTGAGTCCTCAGATACATCACCATCATCCTCATACTTCCTTTTGCCAGGTAATGCATCTAACAGTTCTGATTACCAGTCTAAAAATTAGAAACCTATATCTCAAGGTATGCAAACCATTCATTTGTAAAGAAAATGAGTTTACAGGAACGGGTGGGAAGTGCAGTGGAAGAACAGGGGAGATTGGCCTGGTAAAATGTCAATAAAAACATGTACCTCAGTGTCGTTCACAACTTCAGGTCTTTCTTTTCCTTTACAATACCAAAAACATCAAAGCATAGGTCCTTCATAGAAGTTGAAACCTGTAACCATGATTTGGAAGTCCAATAAAAAAATGCTACTATCTAGAAATAAAGAAATTGCTAACAGGAGCATGTCTTACACTAGTAAATTCAGATTCTGATGTGCTACAGAGCTCAATAAGCTTAATCTTGTCTACTTTACGCTGCAAAATAAGAAAACACTGAAATGTAAGAAACATTTTAAAAAATTATGTAGGTTGAAACAAAAAGAGAAAAAAGAATTTCAATGATTAGCTACCTTGTGTCTTTGTCAACACAAGTAGAATGCAGTGGCCATGAAAATAGGCCAACTGAACTCAGCACTTGCTTGACGAGGTGTTGGCAAGGCAACAAGAAATCAGTCCTTGTAGATGAAAGTTAACACTCACAAGAGATATATAAACATTGAATTCAAATAATACCTGTTCACTTGACCCAAAGCTTTAAATCACTCAAATGCAGCAAGAAAATACAAAACATAACTTTTGAAAGAAGGGGAAAATATATATATATATATATATATATATATATATATATATATATATATATATATATATATATATATATATATATATATATATATATATATATATATATAATTTAGTGAATAAAATGGAAAAATCAATGAATATTAGAAGAACAAAAATCTAGAAGAATAGCTGGCAGCACATTTTGTTATATATATTAAGCATATATTATTCTCTATTATGTAACATGTACTGTTGAGAAAATAATGGCTGTTATTTAAAGGGCATTTCCATTGACTGTTCAATTATAATGGTTATTACATGCTTTATAGCATTTTTTAGCCTTTTATTTAACCCCTTATCAAATATTTCATAAATCAACAACATACTAAATATAAAATAAAAAATAAAAAATTACAAGCAATTCGCATCATGCAAACAAGCCCGACATAAAGCCAAAAAGAAATTTTCAATTGAATCCAAACCAATCCAAATCAAAGAGAACAAAATTTAATTGACGCGGTACACCCCAGGACTACCAGCCTTCTCCTTGGCATTTCCACAAAAATCTACTAGGCATTCTTATGAACTCATTAAAGAGAACTCAATGAAATAAGGAAATCATCTCTACCAATCCTCAAGGCTTTCCACATATGGTCCATCCACGAGAATGCCCATCATATCAATAGTCTGGATCACCTGAAATGGTCCCCATACACCATATAACTTCTGAAATCTATACAGAAAAACAAGGAACATGATGCACGCCTGTTGCTACAAATAACATCCAAATAAGTTTGGAAGAGGAGGCATTCGAGAGATCGTTTTAACCTTTGGATGTGTTTCTTTTGAGAGAGGAGGCATTCAAGAATACATTCCTTATAGAAGACATGGCATTTCTGGCAGCCGAGAGGGTCGATAAGGGATTGAGGCAGAGGCAGCAAGCGTCGAGGGGCTTAATGGAGTCCTTGCCCAACTCTTCCTGTCTCTCTTTTTTAGATGAATCAAAACCCTAACCCTAACAATAATCAATCTGAAGAGAGAGAGAGAGAGAGAGAGAGAAATAAGGGTATCGGACTGACGGGAATGGGAATGGATGAGGATTACGGAAGCGGATTGGCTAGTGTACCACACACCAGCTATATAGCTGATGTATTGATGTCAGCAAGTTCTGTGGGTCCCATCATGAGGTATATGTTATATCTAAACCGTCCATCCATTCGGCGAGCTCGCCTAAAGGGTTAGGACGAAAAATAAGATAGATCTAAAGATTAAGAGGACCACACTGTAAAAAACAATGGGGGATTGAATGTCTAGCATTAAGACCCTTTTGGGGGTCACAAGTTTTGGATTAATATGAAATTTTTTTTTACTCTTCATCCATGTATTTTTGACCTTATTAACAGATTGGATGGAAAATAAACGTTACGGTGGGGCTATGGATTTTTTAACGGTGAAAATCATGATCCTCGCTGCTATTTTTGGTCTGGTCCATTTGAGATTTAGATATGATTCATTTTTGTTATTATACACTAAAATGATCTCGAAAAATGGATGAACGGTATGGATATAATAAATACATAATTGTGGGGCCATGTAACATTGATCTCATTTGAACCGTTCGTACAACTAGGAACTCGAGGAGCGTCTGTGCTAGTCTTCGCATGACACGTATCTACACCAGCTACCAGCTATATAGGTGGTGTGTGGTACACTAGTCAATCCGCTTCCATAGCGGACATGGATTAGATACTGCAGGTTGAGTAACGACTCAGACGTCACCAAGTTCTGTGGACCCCACTAGGATGTATGTTTTGTATCTGCAACGTCCATCCATTTGGATATATCGTTTTAAGGCATGAGCCAAAGAATGAGGTAGATCTAAAATTTTAGTGGACCCCACCACAGAAAACAGCAGGAATATTGATGCCCACCGTTGAAACCTTCCTAAGGCCCACCATGATGTGTTTTTAAAATCCAACCTATTAACTAAAACACAAATATCAGCTTGATCGAAAACTTTTGTGGCATTTATAAGTTTTTAACGGTGGCATCACTCTCCCCACTGTTTTCCGTGGTGGGGTCCATTGGAGCTTTGGATGTGACTCATTCTGTAGATCCTACCCTAAAATGATCTCTCTAGATCGATGGATGGCGTGGATACAAAACACACATCATAGTGGGGCCCACATAACTTGGTGACATCACTTCAGTAGCAGTCTGGCTGCTCAACCTGTCAACAGCCAATCCACGTCCGAGGATTAGAAGGGTCAGTGCGAGTGGCTAGTGGTCAGTGCTCTGTGGGACCCACCATGATGTGTGTTTCATCCATGTTCATCCATATATTTTTATAAATAATTTTATGGTATGATCCCAAAAACGACTTAATCCCAATCTCGAGTCGACCACATTACAGGAAACATTGTTGAATGAACGTCAAACATTAAAAACTTTTTCAGAGCCATAAAAGTTTCGGATGAAACTGATCTTTGTTTTTTCCTTCATCTATATTTGTATGACCTAATAAATAGATTGGATGTTAAATAAAAACTACAGTGGGCCTTAAGAAGATTTTAATGGTGGATATCCAATCACTATTGTTTTCATGTGGTGTGGTCCACCTGAGATTTATATACCTCTCATTTTTGATACAAAAACCTAAAATGATATGTAAAAATGGATGAACGGCATGGATGAAACACATACATCATGGTGGGTCCCACAGGGCACTGACCACTAGCCACCGGGCTAGTGGCAGGGAAGTAGCCAATCCGTTTCTGCCTGGCTTCCTTTTTACTCAGACGCTGCTACTAGACAGGTGGCTAGTGGTAGGTGGTGGGCCCCACCATGATGTAGGTGCTTTCTCTACACCGTTCATCCATGTTTGAAGATCAATTTATGGATTGATCCGAAAAATGATCCAGATATAAATTTCAGGTGGATCACACCAAAGCAAAATAATGCTGATTGAATGTCTACCGTTCAAAAGTATTGGCAGGTGAACGGTTTATTGTGATTTGCCGACAGATTTTAGCTGTCAGAGAAACCACTACACGCCCTTGGCTTCGGTCATTTTTTTGGTAGTGACTAGACAACATGCGATTGACCCACTTGAGATAAGATCCTTTCTAATTTGAAATTTTGTTGCATGTTTTATCAATCCGCGCCTGAAAGTATGCCCTCCACGGTCCTCCTTGGAAGATGGGGATACCCAGGTAGGTGAATCGAGAGGCCTCTATTAAAACCCATAATGCTGCTGGCCGATCTCATACGAGCCTCTAATTGCTTAGCCGACATGATGAAGAAGCTCTTCTGGGTGTTAATCTTTTGACTTGAGATTTGTTCATATTTGTTGAGAAACCTAACAATCTTCCTCAAGGAATCGTTATTTCCATTAGCAGAGAGGACCATGTCATCGGCGAAGAGAAGGTGAGTGATCAATTGAAAACTCCTATGGATCTTGAATAGTTGGCAGTGGCCACTCCCCACTAGATGGTTGAAGCCTCTGCTAAGGAGTTCCGCTGCCAGGATGAAAAGGCCCGACGAATCAGGTCATCTTGGTGAAGTCCGCGATGACTTGAAGAAGCCGCATACCTCACCATTGATGAGGACAAAAAACCAAGTATTAGACTAACACTTTTCCAACATGCTAGTCCATTTCTTATCAAACCCAAATTTGCAAGCACCTTTAACAGGAAGTCCCAGTTGAGCCTATCGTAGGCTTTTTCCATGTCTAGTTTAAGTAAAATGTTTCTTCTAACTTTTTTGTTAATATCACGAAAGATTTCTTGCATCAAAGCATAGTTTTCTGCTATGGATCTGCCCTGCACGAAAGCCCCTTACTCAGCAAAGATGTTTTGGGTAGGATGCTCCCCAACATGTCAGCAATAATTTTGAAAAAAAAAATCTTATAGATGCAGTTACATAAACTAATGGGCCTAAAATCAACAAATTTAACAAGAGGTTTTTGGAATGAGGCATATTAGGGTCGAAGAGAGTGCTCTAGGGAGAGAGCTGCCATTGAAGAAAGAGTGGGCTGCCTAAAATAAATTTGCTTTGACAATGTCCGAACAGGCTTGGAAAAGGGCCCTGTAAATCCCTCAGGGCCGGGAGCACCATCTGGCGGAAGGGCTTTGACAACCACATGGACCTCTTCGATTGACGGTTTTAGCAAGAGGGCCCCATTATCTTCTTTTGATACATCGTGTGGAATGATGTTAAGGAAATCTCCTTGATTATTCCATGGTGATTCATGTTATTTATGAAAGCATATCAATTACAAAATTCTGCTGTGGTGAATCATCAATAACAAAATTCTGCCATGGAGAATCATGTTATTTGGTGATTGAAATTAGCCCCACTTGATTATGCACCATCTCCTAAAGTGGCAAGGCTAGCATTCCCTCATTCCTACTCGTCAATTAAGATTCATCAATGGATTTTTGCTAATTCCAAACGTATTCATGTCCTGGGCACCACATGCCAACAATCTCAAACTATTTCAACATCTTAGCTGTCCATTAGATAGGACAGGTCATGTAGAAGTGCTGGGCCATCCACTCACCAGGTGGGCCTCTATGAAACAAGTTTTTTCAGGCATCTATTTGCTTCATGTATTGTGGCCCATTGGATGAATGCTTAGGCTTGATATTTTAGGCGAGGGCCATCTACATACTGGATCTTGCACACGTCCATATTGGCACGTGGCAATAGCTTGGTGGGTTGGGATAACATGCATGTGGATTAACTAAAAAAAGTAAAGGAACTCACATTACATTGTCAAGAATAATTGTTTTCTATAGAAGAGTGGCTGCTTACTACAACGACGGACTCCGTCTGTCGCAAAAATTGCTTGGTTTTGTGCCAAATCAAACGGAAAATGTCCATTGCCAATCTCGTTATTCTCAAAAATCCGTTCTCGTGGAATTTCGCGACGGACTAAAAGCCGTCACTAAAATCTAACTTACGACGGATTAAATTTGTCACAGATTTTGATTTTGCGACGAAATACAGTTGCAAATTATTGCCCAAATTGTACTTCGCGACGGTTTTTAGTTGCTTTTGCGATGGATCATGGTCCGTTGTAAAAGCACTTTTGCCTACATTTGGTTTTTTTTTTTTTTTTTTTTTTTTCGTTTTTTTAGAATATGGTGGAAAATTATGTTTTTTTGTAGCCTAAGAATTGTTTTTTTAATAGAATTTAAGTGGTTTAATTGTACATATTTGTATCTAGGATTATTTTTTAACAATTGATTAAATGCAAAGAATTTTTTATTTTATTTTTATATCAGATGAGTGGAAATTATTATTAATTTTTTAATTTAAAACTAATATTTAAATGATTTGTAATATCACATGAAAAATAATATTGAGAAGTTTGAAACTTTTAACAACGTTTGAGAAAAATTGAGATTTTGAAAAAAAAATCTTGATTTAATAAAAATCTATTTTGTGGGAAAAAAGAATATTGAATAAAGTTGATAATTTTGAAAAAAAAGAATTTTATTTCGAGAAAAAAATAATATCCTTAAAAAGAAAATTAAAAAGATTTAAAAAATGTAAAAATTTTAACAACGTTGAAAAATGAAAATATTTTGAAAAAGAAAATGAGAGCTTGTATTTTGAAAATTAAAATAAAATTGAGAAGTTCGATAAAAATTGACAAGTTTTTTTTTTTTTTTTAAATGCTTTAAAAAAATGGAGAAGTTCGAAAGAATAGGAATTTTTACGATAAAATGATATTAAAAAAATTGATACTTTAACAAAAAACAAACATTTTGAAATGAAAAATAAAGAAGTTGAAAAAATTTGTGATATTGAAAAATAATTGAAAATTTTCAAAATTTGAAATTAAAAGAAAATTTTATTTATAAAAACACTGAGATTTTGAAAAAAAATATATATCATTTCATAAAAGAAAATTGAAAAGTTGAAAACAAAATGATGCTTTTGAAGAAAAAAAATCGGCATTTTGAAATTTTTGAGAAAAAAAAATAAAATTTGGGAAATTTTTGGAGATTTTGTAAATAAAAATTTAGAATTTGTATTTTTTAAAAAATATTTGATAATAAAAATGAAATTTTGTTAAAAGTTTTCAATGAAAAATTAAGAGTAAAAAAATATACATTTTGAAAAAAATGTGATTTTTAAATGGAAATTGAGATTTATCTGTGAAAAAAAAAATATTTTTTACTAAATTATCAGGTACATCCACTAATTGAACCTTTAACTATTTTTGGACAATCTAATCAGTCTAGATTGAAGAGTAAATAACTTCAGTTGTTTAAATCAAATTTCACTCAAATTGTTGATCAATATTGTATGCCCAGTATCTTTCTCATATGTAGCTTGATCGGGGTGAGTTAGTCAAATTGAGGGTACTGATCAGTAAAATAGAGTGAATGGACTAGACATGTAAAATGTGTCAAATATTCTAGTCAAAATTGTGACCCAACTTATTAACCTCGTGAGAGTAGAAGAAATGATGTTAGTAAGTTTTGTGGGCCCAATCATGATGTGTGTCGAACATCAAAACCGTGCATTTGATGTGTCCCCTTTAGGTTATGAGATATCTCAAAAATCATCCGTATACGAAACTCAGGTGGGCCATACCATCTAAAACTATGTGAAGACATCTTAAAAAATATAAAAGCACTTGGTGGGGCCCACGTGAGTTTTGGATGCGGTTAAAACTTGGTCTGACCCCTCATCCAAGTGGAACACACATAATGAGTGGGTTGGATATGTGAATCACATTTAGGCAAGCCCAATATATGATTATGAATGTTTTAAGGAAACCCCTCTCCACTACATTTAGGTGAGTTACTCATTACCCTTGGCATACTGAGTAAACTCTGTGGGGTCCACCGTTATTTGTTTATTTTATCTACTTTGTTTATCCATGTTAACAGATAATTTGAGGTCTAAAGAACAAAAGGCAAGCATATACAAAGCTCAAGTGGACCACACCATAAAAAATAGTGTGATTGAACCTCTACCATTGAAAAATTCTTGGAGGCCATAGAAGTTTTGGATCAAGCTAATGTTTGTGTTTTCTCTTCATTCATATCTTTTTGATATTATGAACGGGCTAGATGGAAAATAAATATTACTGTGGGCGTAAGGAAGGTATCAACTGTGGAAATCATTATTCTACATTGTTTCGTATGGCAGTCCACTTGAGCTTTGGATTTACTGAAAATTTGGGATCAATCCACATCATTCATCCATTTTTTGAGATCATTTTAGAGAATTATCCAAAAAATGAATTATATCCAAAGATTAAATGGACCACACCACAAATACCAACAGGGTGATGATTTTCACCATTAAAAAATTCCTAGGGCCCACCATCACGTTTATTTTCCATCCAATCTATTCATAAGGTCACAAAGACCTGGATGAAGAGGAAAAATTAATTTCTTACTGATCCAAAACTTTTGTGACCCCCAAAAGGGTTTCAATGGTAGACGTTCAATCGTTCACTGCTTTTAATCGTGTGGTCCACTTGATAGTTAGATTTATCTTATTTTTGGTCTTAAGCCTCACGACGAGCTTGCCATATGGATGGACGGTTTGGATATAACACATACATCATGATTAGACCCACAGAACTTGTTGACGTCACCTAGCCCATTCCCATCGGCGACATCAACAGACGCAGATTAGCTACTAATAGGTTAAGTACTGAGACTTACTACTAAGTCACTAAGTTCTGCGAGCCCAACCATGATGTATGTTTTGTATCCACACTGTCCATCCACTTGAAGAGATCATATTAGGGGATGACCCAAAGAATGTGTCAGATCAAAATCTCAACTGGACCCCACCGCAGAAAACAGTGGGGAGAGTGACGCCCACCATTAAAAAGTTCTAAGGTCCACAAAAGTTTCAGATCAAGCTGATATTTGTGTTTTCCCTTCTTCCATGTCTTTACTAACACATGAACAGGTTGGATCTTAAAAAAACATCATGATGGACCTTTTGAAGGTTTCAACGGTAGGCATCACTCTCCACACAGTTTTTTGTGGTGGGGTCCACTCCAGCCTTGGATCTGCATCATTCTTTGGTTCATACCCTAAAATGATCTCTAAAAATGTATGAACAGTGTGGATATAAGACATACATCATGGTGGGGCCCACATAACTTGGTGATGTCACTTCAGTGGCGAGTCTCACTAATCCACCTGGCAGTAGCTAATCCGCGTCCGATATCAACGAGGACTGGTTAGGGCGCCAGCCCTAACCACTCCCTCTCCCTCCATCTCTCTCTCTCTCTCTCTCTCTCTCTCTCTCTCTCTCTCTCTCTCTCTCTCTCTCTCTCCCTCTTCACTCTCGAACCCTACCCTCCCCTCTCCCTCTCTACTTGGTCTACCGCTCCCTCACTCTCTCTGTCTCTCCCTCTCCCTCTTTTATTTTCTTATTTTCTTTAGTTCAACACATCAAGGAGCATTTTGCAACATTAGGTATCTCTCTCTCTCTCTCTCTCTCTCTCTCTCTCTCTCTCTCTCTCTCTCTCTCTCTCTCTCTCTCTCTCTCTCTCTCTCTCTCTCTCTCTCTCTCTCTCCTTATCTATTCATATCAATTTGGGCATTTTTTATAGCATTTTTAATCCTTAAAGTAACATTGTGCAATGATTTGTGTATTGGAAAATTTTGAGTTACGAATCCCTAATTAGGGATTTGTAGTGTCGATTCCCTAATTGTGGATTATAGAGTAAAAAACTGAAAATTCCTAATTAGGGATTCAAAATTCAAAAAGCTTAATTAGAAAATTTTTAAGGGGATATATAGTCAACCCGAGCATACTTCGATGGGCCACATTTTTTACTTGACTGACTGGATGCCCAACATAATTTGGCCTGAGGTGTCTTTTAAACTGGTTGGGCTAGATGATTGGCCTGGGGGTCGACATGACGCCAGCTCTTGATATGATTGTATTGGCGTGTCCTTTGTCATAGGACCCATGGTTTGGTTACATTCTCGAACTAATTGTCCTCACAAAAGATCTGACCATGCCCTAAAAATCCCCCCCAAGGGACACTTCTCAAGTCCCAACACTTGGTCAGTGAGGTCAGGAAGAAATACATCTACAGTCCACATTCGATTGGAAAAGTAGTCTTGGATTGCTTGGATCTTCAAAACTGAGATTTTTAGTTATGGTCCATCCATGGCGGGTCTATCAGATCAATGGTTTAAATCTCCAATTCTGAGACCACTTGGACAAAACACAATGCCGGAGGTTCCATATTAACACCTGTGTACAACACGCACGCACAAACTTGCACTTCAAGGCATGTATAATGATATAACTTCCTCTTGTATATTCTACTTTCTAATGGAATGAGATTACCGTCGTAGAAAAGGGGAAAAAAAAAAAAAAAACCTTAACCTTTGTAAATGTTGTTGGCAGGTGCATTTTGTTCTGTTCTCAGATGATGTTTACAATGTATGGTTGGAGAAGGTTGATGAATTGTTGTAAAGAGTCAAAGAATGCAACTAGCATTTCTTTGTAAATTGCATTTCTTATCCTTCCGGTATCCTAGAAAATGAGAAAAACTAAACAATTTGCAAGGAGATCCAGGTCACACATGCCAACAAGACACACGTGTAAGATCTGGACCATTCATCACGTGATGTTTGGCCCATTGTGAACATCCCCAAGTCTAAAATCAGGCTGGTCTACTCTTTAGTGTGCAGTGCATATATGACAAATATGGATGGTTCGAAGCAAATGACCAAGGGTCTATATTCAACATACATGTGTCGCCCACCTAATGATCGGCCAACTTAATTTTTGGGCTGACACCACCAAAATCGTTCAATTGGAAGGGTTACTATTTTGGTTCAGAAACGGCTTCAAGCCATTTCTGATTTGAAACGGTATTCAACCATCTTCAAGCTGTTTCTGATTTGAAACGGTATTCAATGGTATATATATTATTTCCACTTTTTTGTTAGTGTCCTAATTGAGTGTTGGTCTTCTTATTTTTTATTATTATGTTTTATTGTTTTATTTTGAAACAGATTAACGGAAGGGATTCGATTAATAAACTCTGAGTGGACCCCACAAGGCCCAAAAGGCACATTGGTTTATATCTGCCGCATACTACCAATTCATTTTCAGCCCTTTCTTACGCCAAATTAAAGCTCCCAAACCATATTTCACATCCATTTTCATCTCCCTCTCTCAATCTCCCTCTCTTTCGATCTCCCTCTCCCGATCTCAACCCTCTCTCTCGATCTCCCTCTCACTCTCCCTCCCTCTCTCTCAATCTCCCTCTCCCTCGATCTCCCTCTCTTTCAAACTCCCTCTCCCGATCTCAACCCCCTCTCTTGATATGAACGGTTCCGATCATTGAACCATTCTGCATGTGGGCCCAGTGACGGTGACATACACATCAGTTGTGACAAGAGGTAAATCGAATTCTTCTTATTTATATACCTTCCAAGCGTTTAGGGTTCTTGTAACTCTCTCTCTCTCTCTCTCTCTCTCTCTCTCTCTCTCTCTCTCTCTCTCTCTCTCTCTCTCTCTCTCTCTCTCTCATGGTTTTATGTTATTCTAGGGCAGAAGGGGCTGAGATGTAATTGGGGAGAGCTGTTATACGCCATAGCTTTGAATATGCCTGTAGGTTCTCTGCAGATTGCCTAGCTTAATCTCAGCCCTACATCAAATGATGGTCTCTAGAACCCCTGACCTCAATGTTGAAACACACTCTATCTATCATAGAGGCTTCTTTTGGCAACATTTGGATGTAGGGGAGAATTGAATTACAAGCATTTATTTTAATTAAAAAGGAATGAGAAAAAGTAATGAGGTAGTAGTAGGTAATCAGAAAAAAAAAGAAGTTTGGGTCGAACCTAAAAGAATAGGATTACCAATTGGAGATGGGACCCTCGATATATATGAATGCTAAGGGAGGAAGCTTTGAATTGGTTATTTCCATCTGGACTGCACTAGCTTACCTTCACTAATCAAGCACCACATTGATAGAACTTTCATGAGATCCACCCTCCATTAGGTAAGCTACTTCATGTTCACATGGAACCCAAAAATCCTGATGATCCAAAATTAGGCAGGCCACACCATAGGAAACAATTGAGATGGGCACACCCACCATTAGTTTTGTGTAGGGCCCACTATAGTGTTTATAAACCATTCAATCCATTCATCTAATATGCTTCATTGAGATGAAAGAATTAGCCAAAACTCATACTGTTCCATAAGGCTGTTAATGGGCTAAGCTTTGGGCTGGCTTCTGAACTCTTTGGCCGAGATTTCAAGCCAGACCTAAAATATTTGTCATTGTGTAACACCCCGAAAATCGAGGGTCAAACAAAGCTCAACTCCCGAATTCCAACACATCACTTATACAACATAGATAATGATGTTTAAAAGTTATCCATATTAGTACATTAAACAAGAGTGGGATTATACTAAATCGGCATATCATACTCCAAAATAATTAAGTTAAGCAAGCAGAAGACTGAGATAGGTATATTAAGTAAATAAGTGTTTCTCAATTCCCAGAGTATGAGTATGTTACTGGGCTGAATATATACATATATTATTCTAAAATTTACAAAATACAAAATGTAAGTGCCCAACTAATCCTTATAGTCTCTGTAATCCCGTCAATCAATACATGGTCTACATAGACCCGCCTAATAGATGAACATAGGAGAATTCCTCCTCATCTATCAAAGCTCAATCAGCAGCGTAGATATCGTCGCCACCTGCATCTACAATAAGGTTTGGTTGGTGTTTTAAAACACTGTCCCAGAGTAAGAGTGAGTGATCAACTCAGTGATACTATAAGGCAAAGGTTAACATGTTATCAATTCAATCAAGCAGTAATGATAAAGCAATATGACAATCATGTCCTAAGTAATCTTATTAATGCAGGAATAATATACTGTAATGATGCATACTCTCTCCTACACTCCCTCAGCAACACCATCTCACGGTCACGCATGGTAACTCCCACTATACACTTTCTCGCCAAAGCACATGCAGTGCGGTGCATGATAGTGTTAGCCAAGTACTTAGTTAGGCTTATTCATACAACAAATTCAGAAGCTAAGGTACCTCCCTTTATGTCATTTACCCAAATGATGATCCATCTAGGGTCGCCAATCCTAGTTAATCACATACGATAGACAAGTTATAGGCAACATCACCCTTGATTGGAAAAATAGTGGATAGGTAAGTTCGCGAGTTTACACTCGAGTTTATTATGGAAGGCTCATCACCTTAGCGTAAGCCTGATTTATACTCGAAGTTACTACGAGAGGCTCGTCACCTAATCATAGGTCGACAGCTTGAATATAGTGTCTCATACCGCCATATTCATTTCACGAGTTTGGATTGTTCACTGGTCACTACGGGGAGGCTTGTCGCCCCAGTGTAGGCCGACAGCTCGACCACTGTGTCCCATACCACCATACCCAGCTCATAAGTCTTAGAGGATCATAGTACAAAGGTTGAAACGGGTTTTACATTGGTAAGTGGTATCTTAGATTTAAGCAATAGTGTCCATACATGGTAAACACAAAACAAGTCAATCGGGTTATTTGGCAGGTGCGACTGGTACGAGCGCACATTGAATTAATCAACATGGAGTGCGTAAGCACTCCGCGTGGCCTATCCACTATCAATAAACGGCGTACATCTCAGATTCATCGAACGTGTCTGATGTGGCGGAACGACCTTGGCCACTAATTCAGGAATCATTACCGATTGTCTGGACTACGTAGTAGTCCTAAACATACTCAAACATAGCATGTGGATACATGTGATATTCATAACAATATTTAATAGACAATTTAAATATAAATTCCATTCAAGCATTTTATCGAACACATCTAACATATTGTCATACATATGTATTTCAACCATAAATTCCGTAGTAGCAACATGAAGGAAACTATTCATATGAATAAGGAGACTAAGAATCCTGTCTTGATATACTTAATAAGAACAATCCATTAACAAGATCTCATTCAGAAATTTTAACAAACACTTAGACTACATAATACCACATACATGAATCAATCTAGTTATAGCATATATTGTGACAAATTCTTTCATAAAGGAGTTGTCTCACATACAACAAACATGTATTCTAGGTTAATAGGCATAGCCAACATAAATCATAATTCCACTTTCATTCAAACATTTCAATAAACACATATAATGCATTTTATACTCACATATTTCACACATGTATAGTTTCTCAAAAAACACGTCGTAGTTAATATCATATGGTAGCAATCAAGTCAAGCATAAATCATTGCTGACATTGAAAGCCTTAAAAACCATAACCTAAACATTTATAGTCCGCACCTTTCGTCGGTTTACTCGTTACGAACTCGGTTCGTACACTACGCTTCCGTCTACAGCACAACGGCTACCTAAATCACGAAATAGGTTAGCTATTTCGTCATTTCCATTATTTGAATCCCTAAAACAAGATTAGGGTTAGGATTTCTTACCTAAAACAAAGTTGAAACAAGTTGAGTAGCTAGACGTAAAGGCGATTTGATGCGTGGAGTAGCAGAACAGAAGTACTGCAACAAACTCCAAGGATCCCCCTTCGGTCTCTAATCTTTTCTCTCATTTTCTCTCTTCTCTCTTAGGATTAGAAAAAATTCATATGGGGTAGGAATGGGGTGGGTTAAGGTCCTTATATAGGCCCAAAACTGATGTTAATGGCCCCAGGGCCATGATATACTTAAGTTATGGCCAAAAGACGTTTGTTTCGAGCAAACGGGACTCATCTAGAGGCCCATTACTCACCTATGTTATGGAGTAAGTTCCGTCACTATGGATTTAAGCCAGGTTAAGGTTTTAATCCAATCGGATTCGTGGATTGACCATGGAGGACCCGTTTCAGTTCAACGGTCATCATCACTCGATCAGGGCCACAAGTATACCAATGGGTGCAGGAAAATTTCCCTGATCCAAGGGTATAGTTGGATCAGAATCTGATGGTTTGAAACCTTAAAGTTGGCCTGCAAGTGAACGGCTCAATTCACTTAAGTTTGAGTTCATTTTCTAAAGATATTCGTGTTTCTCACACATTTCGCTTCAGGCTCAAGTTGTGCGTTTCTAGATACTATTTGGACTTGATTCCCGCGATAGTTGTCAAGCCCAATAAGGTGGTTATAACCTTATAGTTTCATCGTTATTGGACTTTCGACCCCCGGTCTAGGCCCGATATGGAGTTTCACTGTGCTCCCGAGAGCGACTGGATTTTGAGATTGATCTTAGGTTTCTAAATAATGTTAGGTTAGCGATTCTAATGGTTTTGGATCTTGCAGTTCATATAAAAAGTAGTTCGTACTAATTTTTCAATTTATTTAGTTTAGTACTTAATAAAATTTTATATAATTTCTATAGAATTTGATCCTTTATAATTTCTGCCTGAGGTGATACTCGGGTTCTTGTACAGATTTTTTCGAGAGGTTACAATCTACTCCCCTTAAAGAAAAATTTCATCCTCGAAATTAGTACCTTTTCATACTTCTCGAGAATCTGAGGGTAGTTCTTACAGACCTCGGCTTCTGTTTCTCAAGTAGCCTCTTTCTCAGTGTGACGCATCCACAGTACCTTCACAAGCGGGATAACTTTATTGTACAGCACCTGTTCCTTCCTGTCTAGGATACCTGTTGGTCGCAGTACATAAGTAGCATCTTCACTCAACTGTACTTGCTCCTATTTGATAATGTGGGAAGGATCAGGAACGTATTTCTTCAGCATCGATACGTGAAATACGTTGTGCACGCCTGTGAGTGGAGTGGGTAAAGCGAGGCGGTATGCTACCATACCCACTCGGTCTAAAATCTAGAACGGACTAATAAATCGTGGCATGAGTTTTCCCTTCTTGCCAAATCGAAGGACTCACTTTATTAGAGAAACCTTCAGGAATACATGGTCGCCAACTTTAAACTCTAGCTGTCGCCGCCTTGTATCAGCGTAACTCTTCTTTCTGCTCTGTGCTGTAAGAAGTCGACGCTTGATAATGTCGATCTTTTTTAAGGTCTCCTGCACTAACTCTGGGCTAATCAAACTCTTCTCGCCAACCTCTACCCAATAATATAGTACTCAACATGGGCGCCCATACAAGGCTTCGTAGGGAGCCATGTTAATTAATACTAGCTTGAAAGTTGTTGTTATAAGTGACTCAACATAGGGAGGACAATCATCCTAACTGCCTTTGAAGTCAAGCACACATGCCCACAACATATCTTCTAACACCCGATGTACCCATTCCGTCTGCCCATCAGTCTGTGGGTGGAACGCGATACTGAACTTCAGTTTCACACCCATTGCCTCTTGGATACGAGTCCAGAAGATAAATGTGAATTGCGTGTCTCGATCTGATATGATCTCCATAGGCACTCCATGCAGACGTACTATCTCCTTGATGTATAGCTTGACCAAATCGTCTGTTGAGTTTAAAACTCTAATCGGGAGGAAATGAGCCGATTTCATTAATCGGTACACAATCCTCCAAATGGAGTCATGTCCCTTTCTTGTCTTCGGTAACCCTGAAATGAAATTCATAGAGATGAAATCCCATTTCCATTCAGCTATAGGCATGGGCTGAAGTAAACTAGGAGGTCGGCGATGTTCGGCCTTGACCTGGTGGCACGTGAGACAATGGGACACAAAGTTTTTTATGTGGGTCTTCATATTGTCCCACCAGTACGAATGTTTTATATCCCGATACATCTTTGTACTACCAGGATGCATCGTCATCCTCGAATTGTGAGCAGCTTCGAGAACTTCCTTTCTCAAGTCATGAATGTTTAGGACGTATAGGCGGCCACGATAACGTAAACCCCCATCCGAACCAACTCTTCATTTAGAATCTTCATCGTCACTAGCTTGTTTTCGCAACTCTACTAACCCTTTATTTCCCCTCTGAGCAACAATGATTCGGACATCGATAAGTGGTTGTACACGAATATGCTTGATATTCCATTCCTCTATCACTAGCGGAGCTGCAAATACTATCATCTTTTTGCAGCTTAACGTGTCTGCCATAAGGTTGGACTTGCTAGGATGGTAGGAGACCTCAAACTTGAAGTCTTTCAAGGTTTCCATCCATCGTTGTTGTCTCATATTCAGGTCTCTCTGTGTGAATATGTACCTGAGACTCTTGTGGTTGCAAAAGAGCTCGAACTCCTCTCTGTAGAGGTAATGTCTCCAAAACTTTAATGCAAAGATGACTGCTGCCAGTTCCAGGTCATGTGTAGAGTAGTTTTCTTCGTATTTCCTCAACTGTCGCGATGCATAGCCAATCACTTTGTCCTTCTGCATAAGAACACAACCCAAACTAACACGAGAGGCGTTGTTGTATAAGGTATATCTGACCTTCTGCTCTGGTAATACTAGCATAGGTGCGGACGTCAACTTATCCTTTAGTTCCTGAAAGGCTGCTTCTGCCTTCTCATTCCAGGCAAACTTGAGATCCTTCTGAGTGAGCTGAGACAATGCCTAACTATCTTGAAAAAGTCCCTAATGAATCGATGATAGTAACCTGTTAGGCCAAGGAAGCTCCTCACTTCAGTAACCAAACCGGGCTGCTCCTAGTCCTGAACTACGGTCACCTTAGTAAGGTCTACAACTATTCCTTCCTTGGACACCACATGTCCCAGGAACTTGACTTCTTCTTTTCAGAAGTCGCACTTCTTGTACTAGGCAAATAACTGGTTCTTCCTAAGAGTATCAAAGACTACTCACAAGTGCTCCTCATGGTCTTTTCGATACTTGGAGTATATCAGGATGTCATCTATAAATTCGATGATGAATCGGTACAAATACATTCGAAACACCCGGTTCATCAAGTCCATGAACATGACCGGTGCGTTTGTGAGTCCAAACGACATCACAAAGAACTCGTAGTGCCCAAAGCTGGTTCTGAACGCTGTTTTCTACACGTCCTCATCTCTGACGCGTAACTGGTGATACCCTGACTATAAGTCGATCTTAGAAAAGTACCGTGCTCCTTTCAACTGATCGAACAGATCATCTATCCAGGGCAAAGGATACTTGTTCTTCTTTGTCACTTGGTTCAACCTGTGATAATCAATACACAATCACAACGATCCATCCTTCTTCTTTACAAATAACACGGGTGTTATGAAACCCGTATCGTGGCCCGTACTGTTCCGTAGGCTTCCGCAGTCTTTCCGGTCGAATGAAGTGATACCCAGGCCAGGAGATGTGGGCCCGCATTCAGTTCGAGAAAAATGCCACGCATTGCAAATCCTAAGAGAGTCTCATCAATCACATCAAATGTCACATCAATCCATCAATCAAAGTCAAGTACAAGCAACCCATACCCTAGCCTTATCTCTCTCTTACACAAGTACCATAAAGTCAACAAATACCTTACCTCTCATGTCACTCCACCATCCCTCTCTCCCTCACTTCTCTCCCATCACCTCTCTCTCTCTCCCTCTCATCCTCTCTCTCATTCTCCCAAGCAACCATGGGAGGTGGACGTCTAAGCTCTCCATGAGAAAGAGCTTGGTGTGGCCCACATTCCTACCATCCAATCCCACCCTCCATGATCAATCTCAACCGTTGAAGTCCGTCCATTGGAGCTCTAGAGGTTATAGGCGGAAAAAGGAAGAGAAGATTCTTAGGTGGGTGCCTCTATTCTTCTCTCTCTTTCTCTCTCTTTATCTTTTACTTTTATTATGTGTAGCAATGTGGTGGTGTGGCCCACCTAGATGTACCCCACTTGATGTAACCGTCCAAACCATTTGAGCCCTACCTTAGGGAGATGGGAGAACACAAATATCAAGTTGGTCCAAATCAAGTGGGCTACGTCCACGTGGGACCCACTAGCCATGGTCCCTACACGTGGGACCCACCTCATACATGTGTTTTATGCAAACGGTCCAGCATCCAGGTGTTGTGTACTGATAAGCAAACAAAGATGTTAGTTTGATTTTTTTTAAAAAAAAAAAACTTTAGGTGGACCACTCATACACGCCCCACCATGATGTATGAATTCAATCTACGCCGTCTATCTTACTTCTCAGATCATTAATAGGCGTTGAGCCGAAATTTAAGACCTAACCGATTCTCGGGCAGGCCATACCATAGAAAATAGTGGTATTACTGTTAAAACCCACCTTGATTCTTCTATTCGCCAAAAACACGTCGCATATTGGTCTCATTTGGTTGATCATGGGCCGTAGAATACAATGGATGGAGTGGATTTTACTGATGCGAGCCCCACCATGGAAAAACCTCAAAGAACTCATTTTTTTAAATATATATAGATATATAAGAGATTTTGGTAGCAGCGCTGACACTAGAGGACGCAGCAGCATCTTGCTGCTGCGTGGCTGCCGGACGGGCCATGGACGTGGTCCCAGTTGTAGGCCCCACCATGATGTGTGTAGAACATCCACTCTATGCATTTGGTAGGTCCCCTATGGGACAGTGGGCCCTCGAAAAATCAGCCTTATGAGAAGCTTAGGTGGCTCACGTCACAGGAAACAGTGGGATTGAACGTCTGCCATTGCAACCCCTTTTTGTGCCCCAGAAGTTTTAGATCATCATGAAATTTGTTTTCTTTCTTCATCTGGGTCTACGTGACCTTATCAACAGATTGGATGGCATATAAACGTTATGGTGGACCCTACGTGGGGACCCACTCGATCTGGCAAGTAGATTGGCTGGAGTACCGCACCAGCTGTATAGCTGACGGTGGGCATCAGCAAGTTAGGTGGGTTCACCAGTATGATGTATATCAGGGCCGTCTATCACATGGGACCCATTTGTTTAGCACGGGTGGTGCATCCACACCATCCAAGACCGAAGTAGATCCAAATTCTGGTGGGCCACACAATGTATGTATTGTACCCACCGTCCAGCTGTTGGACTGTGGTGCACACAGTGATGAATTTGCCATCCAACTACCCGTCCATCGTTGGGCTGCCATGAGACCCACTCCACATGTGTTGCACGTGTGGAGGTGGGGTGCACAGATGTATACATTGTGATGTATGTGGCTGGGAGGATGTACTGTACATCCCAGCCATCCGCCCACCACACCTGGACACTGGAACTTGTAATATTTAAATAATATTATATATTATATGATATATACATATATCTTGTATTTGGTGGGCATGCACGTGGGACCCACCAGAGGGATTGGTTGACGTACCCCACATCAGCCATATTGCTAGTGTATTGGCGTCACCATGGTCTGTGGGCCACACATGATAGATGATGTGTTCTATTCCTGCTGCATTGTAGCCGTGGGACCCACACACGTGTGGACTCCACCATGTTGTATGTATCTTATCCACACTGTCCAAATGGTGGACCACACCTTGATGTATTTGTTTCGATCCACACCGTCCAGACAGTGCTGGATGGTGCTGGACATGTTTGGGTGGTACTGATTTACTTATAAGACTGTTTGGATGGTCTGCTGCACACCAGTCATATAGCTGTCGTGTTGCAGCGCGTGAGGCCTACCTTGTATGATGTTTGGGTCTCATCCACACCGAGTAGTGTTCCTAGGCGGTGGGGACCCACCTTGGAGTATGTATTGTGTACCCACTCCGACCATTTGTCTAGATGGCGTGGGCCCTACTTGTAATGTATGTTTTGTAACCACACCGTCCGTTCCTGGACGGTGAGCGTGGGGCCACCTTAGTTGTACGTATTGTATATCCACCGCCCATCCATTTTGACGTGGCCATGCCATGATGTATAGTTTCATCCACACCGTCTAGATTGAGCTGGACGGTGCTGGACAATGTTTGGTCGGTGCTGTGGACCCCACCCCGATGTATGTTCCATACCCACACCATCCACAATGTTTGGATGGTGTTGGACAATGTTTGGACGGTGCCGATTTACATGGATAATGTTGGATTGTGCTAATTTACTTGGACAATGTTTGGACAGTGTCGATCACCATTAGGGTGCCATGTGCCCCATAGTATGATGTGTACAGTGATACACATGTTACACCTACAATTAGTGGAATGATTTTAGATGTAATCCAAGCTTCTCCTTGAGGTTTGCCTTGATGTATTCTGTGGCCTATCTCTGAGGCCCACCTTGATATATTTGTAGCCAACTTGAGGCCCATTGGTGTGGCTCATCCATGAGGCCCATCATGATGTATATTTGAGGCTCATGTGATAGGGCCCACCTCCCTTGTATTTAAGGCCCATATGATAGGGCCCATTATGATGTATTCTCGGCCCATAAGATGCGGCCCATTGTGTTATATATAGGCCCAAGTATGTGGCCCATGTGATGTGACTCACTTGATGTTTATGAGGCCCAATGTGATGTATTTATGGCCATCCATTGATGCCCACCTTGATGTGATGCATAATGGACCCATGTGAGAGGCTCATTGTGATGTATTCGGGGCCCATGGGATGTGGCCCATCCGATGTATAAAGGCCCATGTGATGCAGCCCATGTGATGCGTATTAGGCCCATTGGTACGGCCCATTGATGTGGCCCACTTGTTGTATTTGAGGCCCATGGATTGTAGCTAGTATGAAGTATCTGAGGACCATGTGCAAGGCCCTCCTTTGTGTTGTATATTAGACCTTTGTATGAGATAGTGGCCCCACTATATGTTTGGCTCTATGTGGGCCACTGCTTGAGAGCAATGTTGGTTTAATGGCCACATTGGTAGGCAATGATGGTTTAATGTCCATATTGTGACCTTCCCTTAGGCCATGTTTGGCAAATTCTGATTTGTTGTAGCCGATTACCGATTATCGATCGAGGCCGATTACGGATTCCGATTTGTCATGACCGATTACTGATTATCGATCGAGACCGATTACCGATTCTGATTTGTCGTGGCTGATTGCCGATTATCGATCGAGGCCGATTACCGATTCTAATTTGTCGTGACTATTTGTTGATTTTCAATCGAGGTCGATTACCGATTCTGATTTGTCGTGGTCGATTGTCGATTATCGATCGAGGCTAATTATCGATTTTGATTTGTCATGACCGGTTGTCGATTATCAATCGAGGCCAATTATCGTGGCCGATTACCGATTCTGATTGTCGTGGCCGATTGTCGATTTCAATTGTCGGGGCCCAATGTGATGTATATGCGGCCCATATTTGAGGCCCATTGTAATGTGCATTCAGCCCGTGTTTAAGGCCTAATGTGATGGATATGAGGCCTATGTGATGAGGCCCATTGTGATGCATTCGAGGGCCAGGCGATGGAGTCCATTATGATGTATGTTAGGCCCAGTTGAAAGGCCCATCGTGGTGTGTTCTAAGCTCTTAAGTGGGGCCCATGGTGTTGTATATTTGTCCCTTATGTGAGGCCATGGGTCCACTATATGTTAGGCTCTATGTGGGTCATTCCTTGGGGGCAATGCTGGTTAAATGTCCACATTGTCGAGGTTGATTGTCGATGTCAGTTATTGATATTGATTATGAGTATGTGACAATATAATATCATGATACATGCCCATACTCATCATCTGCATATTTGTTATGAGATGTGGTTGATCATTGCATATGTCATTGAGTATGTTGTTATGAGATTTCCTGATAGGCGGAGGTTATCTCACATGAGCGCACGGTATGTGCAGGATTGATGCATGACAGGATTGTATGACCCATGCATCTTGCATTATGATTACTGTACGCCCTAGCGACATCAGGGTCATAGCCTCCAGAAGCACACTGTGGATGACCAGATGGGACACCGAAAATGTTTGGTTCGAGCATCAGGCCACCATAGATGGCCCTGGGTAAAAATTTTTAAAACCCTCTTGGTACTAAAGGACGCCCCAACGTCGAGACCGAGTGGATACATGAGCGCCAGAGTGCCGAATACTAGGAGGCCGCGTCTCCCACTGTGTCGTGGTCGGTTGGGAGGAGGTGTGGCCCTATCCTCCAGAGCGTAGGGGGCATTGCTATGCTGAGTCTGATCAGCTCTAGGAATGGGTCCGCAATCGACGTGCTAAATAGGCATTGGCAAACTATTGGTCAGGCGTATAGTGAGATTTCTTATGCTCACTTGGACTGTGCAGCTGGGAGAGCAGCAGTGCCATTTGGAGTGTACTAAACCCCGATGATGATCCTAGAGATGAACTATACTGATATATGGACTTATTAAGTAGGATTTGCATACTCATTCATTCATTCATTCACTATCCACTCGGGCTGGTGGTGTGCAACTATTTGTTATGTGAACCTTCGCAATGGCCAGGATTTTGGTTGGAGCGCACGACTAACCCGAGATCAGGAGTTTACCACATTGAGTTTGACTATCTAAATTTAGGTATGAGACTGGTTTGGATAGAAGTCCCTTGTAATGGACCCCATAGCCTGCGATACTACGTATTATCATATCGACTTCACACTCCAGCATGGTCATTCCATTTGCACTGCATATTTCATTACATTCACGGCATACGACATGTTGGGTTACCTGTGATTCTGCATTTAAATGGTTTAGATACGGCATCTGATATTTGACTCTTTATGACTCCTAATTTGTATAGTTGATCTGTATAGCGTATTTTGATATTGTTTGACTCACGGACTTGTCAATATTTTCCCTTACTCTGATTATGTATGATTCATGACCTTGCGCCTATTATAACATTGCGTTGAATACTTGGCACTTACCTTGTGCACACATTTACACCACCCTCTAAGCTTTCTATAAGCTTATGCACGATAGATACGTGCAGGTGATGTTAGGTTGCAGTAGTATGGAGTTTGGAGCATGTAGCTGACTTCTGGAGTTTTGATTTTAACATATGTATTTTTCTTTCAACATTGTATTCCAATGTTTATATTAGTGGATATGTGATGATGATGTTGCCTTTGTGATTTGGGTAAACTTGTGGTTATGCTTATTATGAGTTAAAATGTACAAAAAAAAATTCTCCTTTTATGATCCCAGGATTGGAACCTGGCATATGGGCACTGGGAGCCGAAAATAGGGTACTACGGAGGCTGTCGACACTGGATTCGGCAATCGAGATTACTGTGAATCCGATTTCTAGGTTTGGGGCATGACAAGTGTTCTCCAAGGAGATACACTAGGTCGTATGAAGCCTGCATCCAACAGATCATCGATCTGTCTCCTCAGTTCCTCCATTTCACATGAAGGCATTCGATACGTCGGTAGAGAAATAGGTGTCGCACCAGGCACAAGGTCGATAGTGACGTCGATTTCGTACCGAGGAGGTAGTCTAGGTATTGTCCTGAACACGTTCGTGAAATCTCGAACTACAGGTGTGTTCTCAAGTGTCGGACCATCAACATTCTCTAGCAAGGTAGCATAACAACTAATATGGCAGTACCAACTGACCTGAACTAGGAAAGTAAAGGTCGTGCCCTCAGATTCATAGGTTGTCACCACTCTAATATCACAATCGATCTCTGCCTTCATCTCAGTGAGCCAATCCCTACAGAGGATGACATTATAATGATATAGCGGGATAATGATCAAGTCAACGTGTACTGTTCTGCTTCCTAAGTCTATCGAGCAACCCTTACAAATCTTGGTAGTGTTTGAGAAGGTCCTTGTGGTGGTAAGGGGTCTCATCCCAACTATAGCAGTAGTTTTCAATACTAGTTGCTTGATTGTTGCGCATGATATTATTGAAATAGTGGACCCGGTGTCCACCAATAGGAAGACTGGTGTACCTTGGATGTGTACTGTGACTTCGAAAGCCAATGACAGCATAGCTACTGACTCAGACGCTTTAGCAGCAAGCGCATGTACTTGCGCCTGTTGAGAACTGTTTGGTTGCAGTGCCATAGGTCGTTGAGGTGACCTAAATCGAGGTGCGGGTGGCCGGTAAGATGGCTGTGCAGGTGGCGTTGATCGTAGAGGTGGAGTTGAAATGGCCTGAGGTAACTAACAGTTGATCTTTTGAGGCTGAGTGAAGCCATTGTCCCTCATCCTGGTAAAGCAAAAGTGTCAGTATGGCCTAACCTCTTACAATAGATGCACCACACATCTGATCGCCTAGCCTGTGTTGGTGAAGCCATGAGCATAGGAGGCAAATCTGGACGTGGCATCTTGCCAAGGAACGGTCTGTTTGACAAATCAAGTCGAGGCTTCGGGCCTATGAGTACACGTGTACGGGATAGTCTATTCTCATCCTGCTCAACTCACAGGGACATGTTCACTAGCTCAGCATAGTTGGGAATGCTAGCGCAACACATCTTTATGTGGATTTTAGGCAGCAGACCCTCAGAGAATCATTGCATCTTCATTGGCTCGTTTGTTAAGATCAAAGGCGCATATCTGGCCAGCTCCATGAACCTGTTTTCATAATCAGCAACGGTCATCCCTCCCTGTCGGAGGCGAAGAAACTCACCCTCCTTTTCATTGTGGTAAGTGACAGGGAAGTATTTTCCATAGAAGTGAGTCTCAAAAGCTTCTCACATCCATACATACCCATCAGCCACTGTTTGTAGGATGTTATCCCACTATAGACTAGCCTCCTTCTTGAACATGTACGTAACTAACTCAACCTGCTCTGCCTCAGTGTAGTGCAGTGGCTTCAGCATCTTAGAGATGCGATCAAGCCAGTACTTGGCCTCCTCGGATCTGTGAGTGCTCACAAAGGTGGGAGGTCAGAAACGCTGGAATAGCTCAAATAAACAGCTGGCATTCATGTTTCCAGCAGGGTGCATGGGTGGTGCAGGCGGGACCACGTTCATGTTCTGGGCAAGAGCCCTCGCAATGGTGGTCCAAATCTGATGCTGTTGCTGCTTAAGGAGCATCATCTGCTCCAACCTATCAGGAGGAGAAGTCGCCTGAGGCATGTATGGCATCGAGGTAAACGCATGATTCTGTTTTGGAACCGGCGGTGCACTAGGTGTTAGCTCATTGGTGTGGCCAGTGGCCGGCTGTAAATTCGGCATAGTGTCACTATTAGGGCCCAAACTGGGGTCCATGTGCCTATCGCTCGGGGGGTACCCCGTCAGATGATCAGCCAAGTGCAAGACATGTTGTATTTTGAGTGACTTTCGGAGGCATTCCCTATACACAACATAGGGTGCAACACGTGTAAGATTTAGCATAACAACACTCAATTTCTCAAGCATTCTACACATTTCATAACAAAAGGAGCTTCATGCATTTCATTTAACCAAAATTGTCACAGTACATGGGATGCAGTCTTACATGGATCATGACAAAAGATGCATGTGAGCTAATCTAACAAAGCTTTAACGCTAAAACACACCAACAACTTTAACATGCTACTAAGCCTATTAAGGCTGTCACATAGAAAGTAAGAAAAATAAGAAAAACCCAAAGATGACTACAACATATGACTAGTCGTCTGACTCTGGTGATGGTGGAGGAGCACCCTTGTCCTGCATAGAGCACAGGAGGGTCTTTAGGGTGTGAAAATCTTTTTGAACTTCTGTTTCATATAGGCCTTATTCTCCTCAAGCTGTTGCTTCACTTTAGCCCAGGTCTCTTTGACCTCCTGCCTCAGGATGGCTCTCCTCAATTTGAGCCAAGCGGGCTTCTAAGGTAGCCCTATCACGGTGGTACTCTTGTGTAGCAGGAGGAGAGCCCCCATCAGAGTCTTGGGCCTGAAATAGCGGTAATGACTGCTTTAGTTGAAGTAGGAATATGTCAATATATCCTAGAGGGGGGTGAATAGGACTTTTTAAATATTTTATGGTTATTTAAAATTCTATCAATCTTATCCTGAGTAAGTAAGCATGTATCAGGATTCCTTTATAGTAACTCTAATGGCTTCCAAGCCAAATAGAGGATCCAATCATAAAACTACTTTGTAAGATAAAAAAGATGCGTATCAGAGTTTATGATGGATGTGACTGTGTATGAAACGTGATCTCAGATAATCAAATATGAAAGCATATAATCACATAAGGAATGAAAGGCAATAACAATCACAAACACAATCATTTTTATAGTGGTTCGACTACTTGTCTACTCCACTCTCGGCAGGCACACTCAACCCTTGAGTGTACCAGATTTTACTAAGGAGGTTTCACAATATGTTCACCTCAAACCGGAGGTTTTAAATCAGGTTCACCTTTAACCAGTATAACCTACACCTAGGCTGACAGTTTATGCTCCCGCGAGCAAGGGTCAACACATAGCACCCAATTTTAAGCACACTGGCCAAGGATCCACTCAAGGAACCTCACACATTTATGCTCCCACAAGGAAGGGTCAACACAAAGTATCCACTTTTAAACCACTTTTGTCAAGGACCTACTATAAAGACCTAACAGTTTATGCTCTCCATAGAGCAAGGGTCAACACAAAGCACCCACCACATACACTCCCGCTGGAGGCCTCCTACGAGGGCTTGCAAGGGGTGAGAAACACTTTATACCTAATCCTACAAAGGAATGATCATAATGGTCCTCTGGACTCTAATGACTTACAGATAAGTAGATGAGCTCCAATTAACGTGTTGTCGAAGATCTCCTCCTTTGATGATGAAGAAGCTTCTGCTTCCTTAACTGTAACTTAGAAGATGTACCAATACATGGCGACGGGTTGGATCAAGGTAATGATGGAATCCTACTCTTAAATGTTTTCCTATAAGGGAGATAGAGTGATTCTAATCATCTATGCATTCAAGATATCCCAGCGTAATGATTTGCCATTAAGGTGGTAGCTGGAGGATCCTTGAATGTGGAAGTTCATTCCTTAATATACTCTATTGAATGTCAATGATGAGGGTGGATTGGAGGATGAACTCCCATGAGAGAGAAGGCATAGGGTATATGATCTAGGGTTAAACACACAAAAGCACTCTCTATTTTCTCTCTACCAGCAACTAAGGACAAGCTCTTTATAAATAGACAAAAGGTTTCAACAGATATAAAATGGTCATATTTATGACAGAGTTCGATATCATCAAGCAGGGTCGATATCATCGAGCGTATACTCTTAATTGCATCAACTGGCCGCTCGAAGACATAAGCTCAAATGTCAAACACTTTTGAAACATTTTTTCAGCTGGTCGAAGGAATCGAAACATGCGTCGATGTCATCGGATTTTAAACTTCGATTTCATTAACATGAGGATCAATTCCTCAACATTTGAAAATGAAAGACACTTTCCTGTGAACTATTTCAGGTCAAAAGAATGATCGAGGCACACACGATATCATCGAAATTTGAATGTCGATGACATGGATAGACGCGTCGATGCATCGATAAATCCAAAGAATTTTCTAGTAAGCTTGCTAGACAGTTTATGTCCATTCTCGATGTCATCGACCCGTCTTTGATATCATCGATATTTGTATATCAATTCTATCGAGTGACCCTCGATCCAAGATAAAACAGCTTGAAAAATATTGCTTGATAACAGAGTGTCTAATCCGATATTATCGAGATTTGAATTCCGATGATATTGAGAAGTACTTCGATATATCGAAGATTTCATGATTTGCCTGAGCAGAACATTGGACACAACATATATGATGTTAATTTTATCGAGCCAACTTAGATAGACTCGAGATTCAAATTTCGATGATATGGATACAACTATTGATACACCGATAATTCCGTCCAGAAGTATATGCGGTTGCTAGACATCTTATGTCTTCATTTCGATTATATCGAGTGAGCTTCGAGGACATCAACAACACTTTTCAATTACATTGATCAGTCTATCGATAAATCGATAAAGGTATAAAACTTAGAGATTTTTCTGAAGTTTGAAAAAAAAATTTCTAATCCAAAAACCCGATGATATTCTAATCAATTTTAAGGGTTTTAATTACCTGGTGTTTTAGGACATGGGATGTGAGGCTAAGATTTACCAGTGGCGAGTTCGGGACTACATTCAGTTGAGGCAGATAGTTGATTGATCTTCCTATGGTGCTTCCCTGTCTAGTTGTCTCATGCTAATTGACAAACCAGGACACTTTCAATCTCCCCCTTTGTCAATTACGTGACAAAATACCAAAACACCCTAGAATAACTTCTATACTGACACCCTAAATTGTGTGTACATGAACTTTACACAATTGTACAATGCTATCTAGTTCACATACACAAACATTCTGAAGCTGCTCCTCCTAACTGCAAACTACCCGTTTCGCCTTGCAGATGCTCCCCCTAACACCTGCATCAACATCCACAAGTAGATGCACACAATTTTTCTTCGGGATATGGATTTGTTCTCCCCTTTTTTGTTTGTCATTGGAAAAGGTAAATATAATAGTTGATATTGACTAAAGTTGCAGAATATGAGGAAAAAAAATTATAGGGAGCATATGCATAGCATGAATAGATGTAAACCAAACATCGCATTTCAACAACCATGTATGCATAGCAGACAATATATAGATCAAAATATCACATGCATCTATAACCAGATAAAACAGGGGATCTCACAATATAACCATGGCAGTAAATATGTGTAAATTATAACCAGCCATATCCTAAAATATCCAAAATGTGTATACTGCCCAAGTTTGGCAGCGGTATAACAGTCATCCCATTTAGTTTAAAACAAAAACCATTCGAGTGGGCTTAAATATGAGCACAATAAAAAGAGTAATGTTTTGTAGACCCATGACAATTTTGTATTTCTTCAGTGGGCACCTAACATCCACGAAGCTCACCATACATGAGCAAGTCCACTACTTGTTGGCTTGTTTGCTGTAGGAAATCGAATTTTTCTTCAATTGTGGTGAGGAGCCTTTCACAGTTGTAAAGACGTTCCTCCACACTAGTCATCCTGTAAAGCAGTTGACGTTCTAGGTGATGAGCTTGGCGATTTGTGATAGACTCCAGACTGAGTTGTGAAGTTCGATTGGAACTCCAAGGATTGGGAGGATATGAAGGTTGAGCATGCTGGGTAGCCAACTGCATGAGAGCACTATTCTCGGGAAGAGATGAAGGGAGACACAACTATTAAGTCTCCTAGGCTGCATCACTATCAAACCATGATTCTAGATGGATGACATCAGATGAGGCATGGAGGCCCACATAATGAGCGAGTTTACATATAAGTGCATGAAAAGGTAGTGTATCCCGATGATCGCCTTGGATGACACGAATTAGTTGCTTGAGAAGCAGCGTTAGAAGGCATACTTGAATTTCTTAATACACATCAAAAAGAACATTTAGCACAAAGGGAGGAAGATGATTGTATACATTGGACCCGAGAATGCTATGGAGAATTTTAAAAGTGGGTCCAAGATGATTGATGTGAAGCGAATTGTCATCACTCCGGGGGATAGTGGTGCCATAACACAATGCACGGGTGATTTCTCCCCAGACACTCAGACCAATGAGATTCTAATTTGTCAATGGGATTCGAGTGACTTTAAGATTCAGAAGTTGTGCAAGAGTGATGAGTTTGGAGTGATGCACATGTTCGATACGGATACAAGGAGGATCATCACGAATGATATTATCGCTGTTGAAGAATTCATGGATCAAACCTAGTTGATAGGATCCTCCAAGATTCAAGATATTCTGCCATCCAATCACTTCCAGGAGAAGATCCATGCTAAAGGGCTCAATGGCGTTGTTCAAGACAAGACATTTAACTATAGGGACTGGATTTCTTACCACCAGAATGAGATGATACTGGCTAGATACAAGCTGTTTGTTCTTAGGTTTTGAAGATTGAGGAAGAGACTTTCCTTTACCTTTGACCATGATTTGTCGGTGTGAGAGACAGGTAAAGGTAAGAAGCAACCAGAGAAGAGAGGGAATATGACAATTTGAAATAGAATACTCCCTTCGTTATTATAGCAGAGTCGTCGATTATATTGATCCCTCATCGATGGAATCAATCTCACGCTCATAATGACATTAAAGACCGTGTTGATGACCGTTGGGAAGGTGATAATAGCCAGTGAAAATTGTGACAGTCCAACGTTGGGAAGGACCGCTGGTTATAACCTTGCATTCCTGAGATTCTTTGATTTCATCGATGGTGAATATTGATATCATCGAACTTTAAATATCGATGATATCAATACAGTCTAGATATCATCGAAAATGTCATAATCTGGCATCCCAAAACTAATATGGTTATGGCTGATACTTAACCATGAATATCCCAGCATGAAGATTTACCTATGAGAATCATGGTCACTGGGATATCATCGATGAGTGCATACTCCAATGGATTTTTAAAGGTCACTAAACCTATTTGTATCAAGAGATTTAGTTAGGATATCTGCGAGTTGCTTTTTTATGGATACATAATCTAACACAATAATCTTGTTTTCAACAAGTTCTCAGATAAAACGACGACGAATGTCAATATGCTTGGTCCGAGAATGTTGAATAGGATTTTTTGAAATGTTGATAAGGCTTGTGTTATCATAGAAAAGACTCATTGTGGGTTGTTCAATCCTGTAGTCCAACAGCATCTGTTTCATCCAAAGGAGTTGTACACAACAACTTCCTACGGCAATCTATTCAGCCTTGGTAGTGGATAATGATATTGAGTTTTGCTTCTTACTCTGCCAGGAGACTAGACTATTTCCAATGTAAAAACATCTTCCTCTAGTCGATTTTTGATCATCTAGATTGCTAGCTCAATCGGCGTTAGAGTATCCAGCAATGGTGGTGGATGTTTCAAATGGATACCACAGCCCAAAGGTAGTCATTCTTGCTATGTATTTGATGATTCTTTTTACAGTTGTTAGGTGGGATTCTTTAGGATCTGCCTGATACGGAGCACACAATCCCACACTAAAAGATATATCAGGACGATTTGCAGTGAGATATAGTAAGCTTCCTATCATACTCCGATAGAGATGTTGATCCACACTCTTGCCATTAACATCTTTTAAGAGTTTGAGTGTACTACTCATGGAAGTATGATAGGTATGACCAAATTTGAGCCCAAATCTTTTCACAAGGTCGTTGGCATACTTAGTTTGACATATGAAGATTCCGTCATTTAACTGTTTCTCTTGTAGCCCTAGGAAGAAGTTTAGTTCGCCAACCATACTCATTTCAAATTCTAATTTCATGAGATCGACAAATTTGTATGCAGTGTCTTCGCATGTCGAACCAAAGACTATATCATCCAGATAAATTTGTGCAATGAGTAATGACTCATTTGTTGTTTTAGTGAATAGTGTTTTATCTACACTTCCTCTGCAAAATTTATGATCCAAGAGAAAATTCGTCAGTCGTTCATACCAAGCATGTGGTGCTTGTTTGAGACCATAGAGAGCTTTGTTCAGACGATAAACATGATAGGGATATTTAGGATATAAAAATCTCTTGGGTTGTTCTACATAGACTTCTTCAACAAGATCCCTCTTAAGAAATGCACTTTTTACGTCCATATGGAATAATTTAAATTTCAAACCACATACAATAGACATAAGTATTCTAATAGATTCAAGATGAGCTATAGGAGCAAATGTTTCATCAAAGTCAATCCCTTCTATTTGCGAATACCCTTGAGCCACAAGTCTTGCTTTGTTCCAAATCACAATCTCAGATTCATCAGATTTATTCTTGAAGACCCACTTAGTTCCAATTACATTTGTATTAAGTTGTCTGGAAACCAATTCTCACACCTCATTTCTTTAAAATTATTGAAGTTCTTCTTGCATAGCATTTATCCAGTGTTCATCTTGAAGAGCTTCTACAATATTCTTGGGTTTAATCTTTGAGGTAAAACAGAAATGACTATAGATACTTTCTATCTGTCGTCGAGTTCTCACACCATCATTAGGATCTCTAATAATTTGCTCTCGAGGGTGATCCTTAATGATGGGTATGTTAGATGATGGTTGTGGTTCATTTGATGATGGAGATTTGTTATCTTATTTATCTAGAATACATAAATCTACATGTACTAATTCATTCACAAGGCTATCTTCTTCATGAGGTTGGTCATCGATTACCACATTGACTGATTCTTGAATAATGAGGGTTATTAGATTGTACATGCTATAAGCACGACTATTCAAGGCATACCCAGAAAAATACCTTCATCACTTTTAGACTCAAATTTTTCTAGGTGATCTCTGTCTCTCAAGATATAACATTTACTTCTAAAAACTTGAAAATATTTCACACTAGACCATAGTTCGTATAGAGTTTTATTCAAACTTACTCTAAGATATACTTTATTTATGATATAACAGGCAGTATTGACAGCTTCCGCCCTGAAACTTTTTACCATATCTTTCCCATTCAACAGAACTGACCCCATCTCCTGCAATACTCGATTTTTCCTCTCAACGACTCCATTTTGCTATGGGGTTTTTAGGGCTGAGAATTCATGACGAATTCCTTTCTCATTACAATATTTTTCAAATCGCTCATTTTCAAATTTCCCACCATGATCACTTCTAATGCGATTGATGCAATGTCCTTTTTCATTTTGAAATCGCTTTGCCAAAATTACAAATTCCTCAAAGGGATTTGATTTCTCTCAAAGAAATGCGACCCAAGTAAATCTGGTGTAATCATCTACTACCACCAGAAAGTATCTTTTCTTGCTGTGGCTTTCCAGTTTGGTCGGGCCAACCTGGTCCATATGTAGCAGATCCAAAGGTTTTGTTGTTGCTATGGTGGTTGTCTTTTTGTGACCTACTTTTATCTGTTTTTCTTTTAGACATTCTCCACAGACAACTTTTTTTTTTCTTTTCTAATGTTGGAAAGTCTTCTAACCAAATTTTTTGAACTAAGCTTAGTTAAATTTCGATAGTGAACATGTCTCAACCTTTGGTGCCATAATTTGGATTCATTTCTTATGGCCATATTATACTTTGTGGATAACACACTCTCATTTTGTACTTTCAATAATGTAACAATTATCACTAGTACGTAAACCTTTTATGAGAGTTTTCCTGCATGATCTAAGATCCTACACGCATCCTTGGAGAAGGTGACCCGATGTTCCTTGTCATAGATTTGGGAGATACTAAGGAGATTATGTTTCAGACCTTCTACACAAAGAACATGTTTGATTTTTGGAAGGAAGGCCTGGTACAACTATCGTTCCTTGTCCAATAATTCTGGCAGAGGTACCATCTCCAAATGTGACTGATCCTTCATCAAAGTCTGAATACTCATAAAAATGAGTTTGATCACCAGTCATGTGTCTGGAGCATCCACTATCAAGGTACCATTTTGAACTATTGCCAACTTTCAGAGTAGTATAGATTACTAGGCAATTGTTCTGATCTGTCACATTCTCTGAGACACTTTTGGTCATGATTTCAACTTCATTCAAAATCACTCTCTAGGCGGTTAAGCCCTTAAGAGAGACCCGCTTTGATACCAATTGAAATTGTGGTAATGACCACTTTAGTTGAAGTAGGAATATACCAATATGTCCTAGAAGGGGGTGAATAAGACTTTTTAAATATTTTATGGTTATTTAAAATCCTATCAATCTTATCTTGAGTTAGTAAGCATGTATCGGGATTCCTTTAGAGTAAATCCAATGGCTTCCAAGCCAAATATAGGATCTAATCATAAAATTATGTAAAATAAAAAAGATGCGAATCAGAGTTTATGATGGATGTGACTGTGTGTGAAACATGATCTTAGATAATCAAATATGAAAGCATATAATCACATAAGGAATGAAAGGCAATAGCAATCACAAACACAGTCATTTTTATAGTGGTTTAACTACTTGTCTACTCCACTCCCGGTAAGCACACTCAACCCTTGAGTGTATCGAATTTCACTAAGGAGGTTTCACAACAGGTTCATCTCAAACCGAAGGTTTAAAATTAGGTTCACCTCTAATCAGTACAACTTACACCTAGGCTAACAGTTTATGCTCCCATAAGTAAGGGTCAATGCATAACACTCAATTTTAAGCACACTGGCCAAGGATCCACTCAAGGAACCTCACACGTTTATACTCCCACGAGCAAGGGTCAACACAAAGCACCCACTTTTAGACCACCTTGGTCAAGGACCTACTACAAAGACTTAACAGTTTATGCTCTCCACAGAGCAAGGGTTAACACAGCACCCACAATATACACTCCCGTCAGAGGCCTCCTACGAGGGCTTGCAAGGGGTGAGAAATACCTCAAACCCAATCTTACAAAAGAATTATCACAAGGGTCTTAAGGACTCTAATGACTTACAGATAAGTAGATGAGCCGCATTTAGCGCGTTGTGAAAGATCTCCTCCTTTAATGACGAAGAATCTTCTGATTCCTTTAATCGCAACTCAGAAGATGTACCATTACATGGCGACGGGTTGGGTCGAGGTAATGATGAAATCCTACTCTCAAATGTTTTCCTATAAGGGAGATAGAGCGATTCCAATCATCTATGCATTTCAGGTATCCCACCTAAATGATTTGCCATTAAAGTGATAGTTGGAGGATCCTTGAATGCGGAAGTTCATTCCCCAATCCACTCTATTGAATGTCAATGATGAGGATGGATTGGAGGATGAACTCCCATGAGAGAGAAGGCTTAAGGTATATGATCTAGGGTTAAACACACAAAAGCACTCTCTATTTTCTCTCTGCCAGCAACTAAGGGCAAACTCTCTATAAATAGGCAAAAGGTTCCAATGGATATAAAACGGTCATATTTATAATAGAGTTCGATATCACCGAGCAGAGTCCATATCATCAAGCGTATACTCTCGATTGTATCGACTGGCCGCTCGATGACACAAACTCAAATGTCAAACGCTTTTGAAACATTTTGCCAGCTAGTCAAGAGAATTGAAACCTGCAGCGATGTCAACGGATTTTGAACTCCGATTTCATCGACGCGAGGATCGATTCCTCGACTTTTGAAAATGAGAGAGACTTGCCTTTAAACTATTTTAAGTCAAAAGAATGATCGAGGCACACTCGATATCATCGAAATTTGAATGTCAATGATATGGATAGCCGTGTTGATGCATCGATAAATCCAAAGGAATTTCTAGTAAGCTTGCTGGACAGTTTATGTCCATTCTCGATGTAATCGCACCAACCTCGATATCATCGATATTTGAATATCGATTCTATCGAGTGACCCTCGATCCAAGATAAAACAACCTGAAAAATATTGCAAGATAACAGAGTGTCCAATCTGATATCATCGAAGATCTTCCGATATCATTGAGATTTGAACTCCAATGATATCGAGAAGTACTTCGATATATCGAAGATTTTAATGATTTGCCTTAACAGAACATTGGACACAACATATATGATGTCAATTTTATCGAGCTAACTTCGATAGACTCGAAATTCAAATTTTAATGATATCGATACAGTTATTGATACATTAATAATTCTGTCCAGAAGTATATGCAATTGCTAGACATCTTATGTCCTCATTTTGATAATATCGAGTGAGCTTCGAGGACATCAACAACACGTTTCGATCACATCGATCAGTCTATCGATAAATCGACAAAGGTAGAAAACTCGGAGATTTTTTCGAAGTTTGAAAAAAAGTTTTCTAACCCAAAAACCCTGTGATATTCTAATCAATTTTAAGGGTTTTAATTACCTGGTGTTTTGTAACATGGGATGTGCGGCTAAGATTTACCAGTGGCGAGTTCGGGCCTACATTCAGTTGAGGCAGATAGTTGATTGATCTTTCTATGGTGCTTCTCTGTCTAGCTAGCTTAGCACTTCGCTAATTGACAAACCAGGCCACTTTCAATCTCTCCTTTTGTCAATTACATGACAAAATATCAAAACACTCTAGAACAACTTCTATACTGACACCCTAAATTGTGTGTACATGAACTTTACACAATTGTACAATGCTATCTAGTTCACATACACAAACATTCTGAAGTTGTTATCCCTAACTACAAACTCTCCCTTTCGCCTTGTAGATGCTCCCCCCAACACCCGCATCACCATCCATAAGTAGATACACACAATTTTTCTTCGGAGTATAGATTTGGTCTCCTCCTTTTTGTCAGTCATTGGCAAAGGTAAATATAACAGTTGATATTGACCGAAGTTGCAGAATATGAGGGAAAAAAATATAGGGAGCATATGCATAGAATGAATAGATGTAAAACAAACATTGCATTTCAACAATCATGTATGCATAGTAGACAATACATAGATCAAAATATCACATGCATCTATAACTAGATAAAACAGGGGATCTCACAATATAACCATGGTAGTAAATATGTGTGAATTATAACCAGCCATATATCTAAAATGTGTATACTGTCCAAGTTTAGCAGTGGTATAACAATCATCCCATTCAGTTTAAAACAAAAACCATTCGAGTGGGCTCAAATATGAGCACAACAAAAACCGTCAGTGGGCACCTAACGTCCCTGAAGCTCGTCATGCATGAGTAAGTCCACTACTTGCCGACTTGTTTGCTGGAGGACATCGAATTTTTCTTCAATCGCGGTGAGGAGCCTTTCATAGTTATAAAGACGTTCCTCCACACTAGCCATCCTGTTAAGCAGTTGACATTCTAGGTGATGAGCTTGGTGATTTGTGATAGACTCCAGACTGAGTTGTGGTGTTCGATTGGATCCCCAAGGAGTAGCAGGATATGAAGGTTGAGCATGTTGGGCAACCGACTGCATGGGAGCACTATTCTCGAGAAGAGATGAAGGGAGACACAACTGTTAAGCTTCCTGGGCTGCGTCACTATCAAACCATGTTTTTGGATGGACCACATCGGATGAGGCATGGAGGCCCACATAATGAGCGAGTTTACATATAAGTGCATGAAAGGGTAGTGTATCTCGATGATCGCCTTGGATGACACGAATTAGTTGCTTGAGAAGCAACGTTGGAAGGCATACTTGAATTTCTTGATACACATCATAAATAACATTTAGCACAAAAGGGAAGAAGATGATTACCTTTTACATCACATGGGTATACATTAGACCCGAGAATGCTATGGAGAATTTTTAAAGTAGGTCCAAGATGATTAATGTGAAGCGAATTGTCATCACTCCGAGGGACAGTTGTCTTAAAAAGTTTTTCAGAATTAAATTAACATTGTCCTTGTATCAGTAGTTATATAGTATTTCAGACCAAATTCCAACTCTTAACACATCACAACCCCGACTCTCACAACCTCGACCCTTAACACATCACAACCTCGACTTTAATAACCTTTCATCCATTTTTTTGTATTAAAGAAAGTGAACATATGACAACTCTGACCCTTAACACATCACAACCTCGATCCTCATAACCTTGACCTTGACAACTTCGACCCTTAACACATCACAACAAGGTCAAGGATATGAGGGTTGACGTGGTCACTACAAGAAGAAAGACCTTTAGTGGCGCTTTTGAGCGCTGATAAAAGCCCTAAAAAGCTTAAAAAGCCCCATTTAGCTGTGCTTGCCCAGTGCCAAGAAAAGCAAAGCCGACGCTAGGCAAGCGCCGGTAAATAGGGTGTCAGAAAAAGTTTTGCCGGTGCTAGCATACTTTTTCGGGCGCGTGTCTGAGCGCTGGCAATTGTATATCCTTTCCGGCGCTCCTGACTTTACCGACACTTCAATGGCTGCTGGTATTTCTGATAGAAGTGCCGGCAAAATCCTGTCCAAGTGCCAGTAAAAGCACTGTTTCTAAACACTTTTTTTTTTCATGGAAAAGCGCCGATAAAAAAAATTTACACAAGCATCGGTAAAAGTCTTCGTATAGATTTGAAATTCCCAGCAAGCCAATAATATTTTTTATTATATATAATTCAATTGAAACCTGCATTTTTTTTTTAATATTTGAAACATAAAAAAATGATGCAATACAATTAAAACTGAATATTAAACAAAATTTATATTACTTCACAATAAAAAAATATAATATTTATTACAATAAATTAAAAATAGTCTCGAATAAATAAATAAAAACAAATCCTCTATATGGTATACTCGTAGCATGAGTGGCGTCAAAAGGCTGAAGTTCTTGTAGGCTTGAATTCAGGCACAATTGATTAAAATCCTGCAAAAAAAAAAAAAAAAAAAAAAAAAAAAAAAAAAAAAAAAGAGTAAAAAAGTAGCATTCAACAAATTGATGCATGAAAAATAATCAATCCTTGGATCCTATCCTTAAAAGTCAAAAACTATCAAGGCAATAAATGTTGTAACATGAATTCCATTACATCTATTGGCCCTACATTGATACATGTGTTTTATCCACGCCCATCCATCCATATCAAGGTGTCCCATATCAATTAAGTATCGGCCGTGAGGTCCGTTACGCGATACGGGGGTGTAACGGGCAATGCCCCAATTTTGTTACCGTTACGAGCGTAACGGCCATTACTGACCCGTAACGGTTGTTACGGGCATAACGGCCCTTAAAAAATAGGGAAAAAAAATACTTACCTTTTTCTTCTTCTTCTTCTCCTTCTTCTCTCTCTCTCTCTCTCTCTCTCTCTCTCTCTCTCTCTCTCTCTCTCTCTCTCTCTCTCTCTTCTTTCCCTCTTTTTTCTTTTCAGTTTCCCTCTCCCTTCTTTTTTTTTTTTTTAAATTTATTCACAGGTGTACCACGCACCAGCCAGTTGCTGGGGGTACGTGTCATGCTAAGACGAGCGCTAACACTCCTCAAGCTCCGAGTTGTACGAACGGTTCAAAGGAGATCAAAGTTACATGGGCTCCACAGTGATGTATTTATTATATCTACACCGTTCATCTATTTTCAGAGATCATTTTAGAGCACCACCGAAAAAATGAATTATATCCAAAGATCATCTGGACCACACCAAAAATAGCAGCGAAGATAATGATTTTCACCGTTAAACAATTCGTAGGGCCCACCATAACATTTATTTTCCATCCAATCTATTCAAGCCTTAAGACAAGCTCGTCAAATGAATGGACGGTTTAGATATAACACATGTCAGCTTGATCTAAAACTTTTGTAGCCCCCAATAAATTTTTAATGGTGAACTTTTAATTATTGTTGTTTCTTATGGTGCAGTCCACCTGAGCTTTGGATGTGCCTCATTTTTGAGCTCACGCCCTAAAATTATTTGGCAAAATGGATGGACAGTGTGGATATAACACATTCATCACGGGTGGGGCCTAAAAAACTTTGACAAGTGTGCTACACTTCACAATCCGAGTCCCGCCTAATTTGAGCCCTTAAAAATTGTACATGAGATATATATTAACTTAAAATTTACAAATTAAATTATGGACTACAATTGCTAACTCACAATGCCAAAATTAAATTGTTTGAATAATTTTAATTATTAATTTGTGGACTTTTATATTTTAAAATAGGGCCTTTTGATTTTTTTCATGATTCACTATCCAATAAATGTCCACCAATTCATAAGTGGGATAATGTTAAAATATTGCATGAATTTAAGGCTAATTTGGAGCATAGATTGGTCCTCCAAGTCAGCCCCCAAATTGGCAACACCATCTACCTGAATTTAATTTCATTTTTTTAAAGAACTTTTGGGACAAATGATATCAAATTGTTAAGTATAAAAATTAGATATTTAGAAAATTAAATATATGAATTTTGTAGTCAAATTCAAGTTACCTAGTTCAAAAATTAATCAGACAATCCGATACAACTTCTTACCAAAGAATGGACCGTTACACCACCATAAACATGTTCCAATTTATAAATAAATACATATTCGGAATGCTTAAAATATTCCGGATTTAATCCATATTTTTTTGTCAAAAATAAAAATAAAAAATGCACCGTTACGGGCTGTTAAACCCACAAATCGCCGTTACACCCCCGTATCCGTATCAGTATCGGAGGGCACCGTTATGCCAACCGATACCGATACGGGATACCTTGATCCATATGCACCATTCACACGTGACATTCAAGTGTACACGTGACCAATATCTAGAAATTCAACAGAAAGATTTTCCTTTTCTATTGATAACTAAAAATTGCATTTCTACTCATCAAATTTTGTTTCCACTAGCATACATTTCAATTAAATACAAGAAACATGAAACCAGGAAATCACCTTCAGAAACCAGTGCCAAGCTATCATAAGGAATGATGATTTCAATTGTCGGAGTAGCTGGGACTTATTTCATTCAATCTGTAGCACTTCTCCACTACAATGTAACAAGGCAGAAAGAAAAATCAAGTAATGAAATTGCAAGATCTGGAGAATTATAGAATTCAATTCGTTCTACATTAGATAATGAGATAAATCAAGTGATAAAACCAAAAGATCAAAAACATCAGGCGAGAAATAAACTAACAATATAACCCCACCAACACAAACCAATATCACAACAATCACCAAAACGACCATTTTGGTTGAAAATAAATTAGAATGGTTTTCTGGTGGCCACCCAAACACGCCCTCAGAATTTAAATCCAACACTACATCAATTACCACAGCAAGAGTACTATAATGATCACCCAAAAGACCACTTATTACTACTACAGAATGAAAGAAAAAAAGAAGAGCTACAAATAAGATTACATCCCACCCATCTGCATAAAAAAACCTCAAATTTCTATCCCAGATATCGTAGAAAATACACCTAAAAAATAACCAGCCCTCATTTGTTCTACAAAGAGTAAAGATGTAAATAGAACAAAAAAATTAAAAAAATAATAATAATAAATAAATAAATAAATAAAATTAAAAATTAAAAATTAAAAATTTAAAAAAATAAATAAAAATCACTGAAATAATGATACAATTATGACTTGGACAACATCGCTTAATAAGATCATTTACAAAACAGAGGTTTGCTATGAAGAGAAAAGAATTAAAAATAGAGGGAAATGATGTTACCAGAAGAGGAGAACTAGAATTAAAAAATTCCTACAAAACAGAAACAAGCAACAACATGGCGTAGTAATCAGTCGACTGCCTGAACGTAAAAGTACAGAAGCATTAAAGGAGAAGGTAGTACATGTGTGATGTGCAGATTATGGTGCACAACTACATAGGTGTAAAGTAGTAGTTTCCTACCTCACCTTAGTATGAAATTCCAGGGTGCACTCACACACATGGCAATCTGCTCTATGAGGAGATTGACTGGTTTGTTCTGCCTGAACGGATGCAAAGACCGGCAAGGGAGACAAACAACTTAAGCTGTATTGGAAGGGAGAGTTCCATGATGTTTGTGTAGAAAAGCTGACTGAGCATATAGTTAGGGAGAATTTTGAAAGGCGTATTTCTTCATCTACATGCAAGCACACCCACCCACGTGATTACTACAAGGATGAGGGTCCGTAGAGCAATCCCAGTAATCATTCCACTCCAAATTCCCTTAATACCAAAGACAAATAAATAAAATTTCACATACAGAAATACAGAATTGTAACAGAGAATCAAGCCTACCATAAATGACAACTATAATACCACTCACTACAAAATTACAGGAAAGCCCCTAATTATCCAAATCAATTTTCCAATATCTATGTGATTGCTAAAAAAGATAAGCAGTCATTCCAACTTACCTCCAACGCGAAATTGAATTTGAATCCCAAAAGAAAAGCAGTAGGCAATCCCACAATGTAATAACACCCAATATTTATATAAGCGACAGTTGTTTTCAAGAATAAATAAAAACAGTTTTCATGATAAATGGAATGTCCATGAACAACCAGCAGAGATGCTGCCAATGGATTTTAGATTGGGTCCAGTCGGGTTGAGCAAATTCAGGTCGGGTTAGGTCAGGTTGGGTCAAGGATGAGGAATTTGGGTTGGGCACCTCGGGTTGGAATCAGGACAGGTCAGGTTGCAGGTTGTGTCCTCTTGAAGTCGGGTCGGGCTTGGGTTGACCCTCAACCTGACCCCACCTGCTCGAGTTGCATCCCTAAAATAAACAGAGAAATCTCATCCATATGCTTGGAAAGATCAAAACTTCAAACATAAACTGATATCACGGATTACTGAAGAAATCAAACCAAGATTTGATGCTTCTTACCGATCAGGTTTGAATAAGAGAACTATATATAAACCACTGAAAGAAACAGAGAAATGAAAATAGTTAGACTAAAATCATAAGAAAATGCAATCTATCTTTTCCTTTTCAGAAATAACAGATGAATTGAACTACTTACCCAAGAAAACAATATTCCAACAGCCTCAAGTACAGTTGGGATAAGAGGAAGCTTGTCTATGGCCTACAAATAAAAAAAAGTTTCAGTACTGCATAAAGGCTAAACCTGGCAATGAGCACAACAGTCGTCTGTTTTGAGTCTTTTGAAAACAAATATGGGGGGATTTACATAGAAGGTAGGAATTTTGTGAAATAAATGCGAGGGATGTTCTACACAGACACCAATCTGGCATGTAGGAGTGACATCCAAACCATGCATCAGGTGGACCCCTCTATGCAGATTCTCCAACCAAAATCAGGCTGGTCAACTCATCCAGTGGGCCACACATTCAAAAGCAATGGTCAAAAAGACCCGCCACTCGTCAGCAATTTTTTGATTCTCAAAGCTACAACCAAAAGTGATCATCCTTCTATTTGATTCTCGAAGCCGTTGTATCTCGTATCCTGTTTTGTCGATGTCTGTATTTTGCTGTCACATGCATCAAATACAGATGGTTTTGTCAAAGGAAAAAGAAATTTATTTTCAATGAAATAAAGCATATGTTTCTTTACTCTTTTCTAATTGATTAGCTAAAATGTTGGTAGAGAGGAGCTCTGAGAAAATTGTTGAAATCCCATCAATGAATTGGTGCACAACAACAATGAGAAAATTGTTGAAATCCCATCAATGAATTGGTGCACAACAACAATGAGAAATTTGTTGAAATCCCATCAATGAATTGGTGCACAACAACAATGAGAAAATTGCATATGATACTTTTGCACCTTTACACCAATTTTCAGATTGGCAATGTCAATCAGTTCCACATGCTCATCAGACTTGATAACTGTTATATGTTCATATCTGAATTCATGCTTCTATGTTTTATCTGCAATTAGAAGAATTTTCTTAGGAATTGAATTCCAAATCTGCTGCAAAGAGTTCCTAATTCAGGTGTAATAAACTTTCCTGTTTCTGCATACGGTTCCCCATTGGAGTTTGGGTTCAGCTTCCCTATGAACAGGATATCCAGTCTCCTGTTTCTTCTCCCTCTTTCCCCAGTCTACTACAGGCCCCCAGACAAGATAAAAGCCATCCAGTTTTCTGTTTCTTTTACCTATTCCTCCCGAGACAAATCAACAGCCCCATAGACCTAGAACCAGTCCCTAATTCCCAACCATTGGATGTATTGTTGGGGCCCAACATAGAGATCCCAACATAGAGAGGGGAAATTATACAAAAGACAAGGAAGAAATAAAAAAGATGAAAGTATAAGCAAAAGGATATAGAGAAGCAGAGCTTACCCAGGTTTAGATGCAGATACACTTTCCGGAGCAAACATGTAAAAACAATTAAGAAGGCTTCTCAAATCCATCACAATCATCCCTCCTTCCAGAAAGCCTCACACATGCTTTCAGAGGGAAATCTTTTGAAGAAACCAACTGTTATTAAATAGCTAAACTGCATTGATCAATACAAGAAGCGATTCATATAGCATCTTATTCCTTCCATTAAAGATAAAAGGGTCTGTCAAAGTATCAAAGTTTAATTTCTCTAATCACATGGGAACATAATCCCAACTACACACACAAAAATTGGATATAGCATTATCAAAGATGGATTTCCTCACCTACGTTTTTCTTTGGCAACTTCACATCTGGATTCCGCATGGGCTTGAGCCACATATCCACCATCACCCGCACCGAAATGCTCTAAAGGAAAACATGGGAAATAATAACAAAAATAATAGTAATCAGTTTACTGAATTTAGAATACAGAGGAAACAATTTACTGAATTTCTTTTTCAAAAATAATAACTCAATGCACAGGTGAGATTAGAGGAACATGTATGAAACTCTTGTTGAGGTATCTATGGGTAGAACATGAGAATTCTCTTCAAATGCACTAATAGTAATCAGAAAGCTCGTGTACCCATCCATAGTTCCATGCTGAAACAAATCACAGATGCCTCTGGACTATGGTCACTAGAAGTGTGAAGTGAAGCAGCAAAAGATACGGGTGCAGGAGTGGTTTTCTGCATCCCAGAAAATGTTTTCTGCATCCATGGTTTGAACCATCAAATCCCTATTACGATTAAATCTGCATACTTTGCAAACTAAAATACATGATGTGCCATTGCTCAGCCAGAACCTTGAAAGATCAGTTTCATTCAACTCATTCCCTCTTCTTGTAATGAACTCAATGACAGCCTGAATTGCACATTCTGGTGACTGCTTCACTTTATCACATATAGCAGCAGTGCATCCATGCATGGTGATTACAAATTGCACAAAATCGATGAGAGATATAGAGCTGCTCAAACTGAACTTCATGCAAATCAACGGAAACAAAAATAAAATAAAATAAGATAAAATGAAATAAATCCTTACCTCATCTTTGGTTAGCAAAACGCAAACAAGAAACAACCCTGTTGAAGACCTCCGACTGATTAATAGAAGCATCCTACAAAAGAAATTTTTAAAGATATTTTCATGCATGATAATGTTTCTCTGCAACGTTGGCAGAATAAGCTTATTCTACAACTAGGCAAATTCCTCAGTGACGTGTAGAATAAGCTTATTCTACAATATATGTGAAGCCCATCATGATCTGTGCAAGGTTCCACTGTCCATCATGTGTGTCCCCCTCATTTTCCTTTTGGAGGACAAAAATCAGGCTGAACCAAAAACCTGATGCACATTGGGATAGAACTCAAGTGCCCTACCACCTGATGCACAATGGGATAGAACTCAAGTTTCCCACAATCTGATGCACATTAGGATAGAATGCGTCCATCCACCACAAAGCCAAAACGCTCAAACATACCAATTCATAATATTTTTCTCAAAATTATACTGATTAATCGTTAAATATCATGATGTTTCTTGATGATAAAGATTTTGAAAGGAAAAAGACTTACCATTTGAGACCCAAAGATGACCGTTGGAGAGGCGGTTTTGGTCTTATCTTAATTCAAATTAGCAAATGGTCCCCTACATTGTCCTTTCTTTTCTCACCATCCCCAGATCTGCCTTGTGCAGTTTAATGGGCAAAGGCACCCTTTTCTTTTTCTCCCCGTACAGGAATCTAATCCGGCACATGATCTACACTGCACATTTTGGTGGGCCCCACCATTAATTGATCATTGCCCAGATGTCCCACCAATGAAACAGTCCTAAGCATCCAAATACAGCCTGGAAACGGGCAGTTGGAAATGAAAACGATTCTACAGTGACAAACAGTTATTACAGTATCAACCATCTATGGTGGAGGCCACAAAATGAATGGTCTGGATCTTGTACACGTATGTGGTTAGGAGTCATTGAAGAAAGGAATCCTTTTTACATAGGATCAAGTACAACTCATGTAATCAAACTTAAAAAAAAATGGTTAACCTTTGATAAGGAGCAGGTCTCATTTTTTTTTGAATATTCAAGAGAGTTAAGTCAACTTATCACCATCTGATCTCACATTGGTGTCAAACCATTTCCCACAAACATTGAATAGAAGAAAGAAATTGGAGTCTGAGAAACCATGTCCATGAGAGGACTAGATGAACACATGCCAACATGGCCAAATATGCGTTGGAAAGCGCGGAAGGTGAGCCCTCAAGATTTGACAGTCTACACGAGTTTTGGAACCCTCACAAAGCAAAAGATTAATGCTCCAACGGCCCGCCTATCTACTACTGGAGTAGATGGATCTATTCACACCTCTAATCCTACGGTATAGGTGACCCAGATCACGATCTATGGATTGGATCATCCCAAGGACAAGCCAAAATGGACAAATTTTAGTGCACACTATATATATTTGTATACCCACAGTATTTCTTATGATTGATTGCATGAAAGAGTCTCATCCTTTTATAGGAAAGAATGAGAGATTGGATGAGACCTAAATAATCTGGTCATATCCCTATCTCCCATCTAAAATCAAATTCAAAGTTGAATTTGAAATATAACAGAAAGGAAAAAGACGGAAGAAGCCTAAACATATGGGACCCACCCACTAGTGATTGCTCACTAGTGGGCCCCACTGGCCTACGTCCAACAATGTGGGGTCCAGGCAAAAAATAAGGTGGGTTCACTCATCAGGTGAGCCATACATATATAGAAAAATGGATTAGTTAAGAAAGGAAGATCAATAGTCCAGATTCGTGTATACGCATGGCCCACCTTATGAGTAGACTAGCTTGATATTTGGATAGGAACATTCACTGTAGGACCCAAATTCTTGTGTGGGCTCCAGGCTGTTTAACTTAGGCCAAAAATGAGGCGGATTCACTCATCAGGTGGGCCACACATGCATAAAAAATGGACTGTCGAAAAAAGGAAAACTAATCTGCATTCATGGACACGCATGGTCCACTTTATGAGCAGACGAACTTGATTTCTGGGCAGGGAACATTCGCCATAGGATTGGCACATGGTGCTCCTACCTGTTGCGTTAGCTGCTCTCCATCTAGAAGCAGCATTCCTGTCTCTGGAAATGGAAAGGAATTGATCGGCCTTGAAGATGGTGTGAAGGAAAGGTTAAAAGAAAAGAAAAAGAAAGAGATAGCATAGAATAAGCACATATCATTACACCATAAGAAAAGCAACCCATTTCTGTCAAAAGGTAAAGAAGGGGTTAAAAATGACGAAATTCTTTCATAACCAATACAGGTATGGGTGAAAAAAAGAAGGTGAGATTAAATGAGAGTTGTCTAGCTCAAGAACAGTGAAGGAATTCGAAAAGAAAGATGAAAGAAAATCATGTATTCAAGGCAGAAGATGCCCAACTAAATCCTCAAACAAATCTGTACAGCAAAATGCAGTTTTGGGGAATTGAAGGAATTTCCAGTATTTGGGCTTCTATCTTCACCTAGAGATGATTAGGCCTTGCATCAAGCAATGGGGAAACAACAGCATCAAGTGATAGTAAAAATTGCAACTAAAAGAGAATTTTGTGAAAGGGAAAAGGTTAGGCTACACAATTTCAAAATACAAAATGCAGAAAACACAAATTAGGGCATCAAAACAACTAAAAATAAGAGTAATCAAATACCTATCACCAACACATAAGAATTCAGGGCTAGGGTTGTATACATAGACTTGAGACCCATCCAAAATATATTACATCCTAAAATAAACATAAACACACAATCCAAAAGAGAATTCAAAGTTATGGTTTTAGACAAAGTTGTGCCACAATTTTGGATGTGCTTGGAGATAATAAAGTTGTCTCATTACTAGCATTGTTCATTAGGAAATGACCTCCAGAAACCATGAAATGAAACGCTGATTATAAAGGAAAAGGGCAGCACAGAGAAAGTGCAAGAGGTGATTGATATACCTCTGGAGACAGAGTGGCTGAGATTTGTGGAAGTGGACCCCATGTACAGGGCCATCGTGCTCATCGAATCTGTCGATGAGGGTCCCCATCCTGTAATCCCAAAGCTGGATGACACCACTATGGAGGCTCGCTAGGATACATGGCCTATTGCTGTGGAAGCTCAGCCCCTTTACCCTATTACTCTGTCTCGAATTTCGTTAGCATTCTTCGTCTCTCATATTCTCTCAAACCCCTAACAAATTGCAAACTGCAGCCAAACATCAAAAATCAATTATCCCATTTCACGAAATCCAGCGAATTCCAATTACGAAGTGCAGAATGGGCACCAGGGTTCTGATCTAGAGATCTGAGGACATGGATCTGTAGAGATCAAGGGTCGAGAGAGAGAGAGAGAGAGAGAGAGAGAGAGAGAGAGAGAGAGAGAGACTTACTACAGATCTGAGAAGGAGAAGGGCAGATCAGGCAGATTCCATCGTCTTCGTTCTGTGTCATGGCCAACATCAACAGAGAGAGAATCGGGGGCAGCTAAAAGGAGAGAGTCGGGGGTTGGGATCGAAATGAAAGTGTAGGTTTTTTTTTTTCTTTTTGGTATATATAGAGAGAGGTTTGTCGGCGCCCTATTGTACTTAGCGCTGGTGAAAGGTCCGCCCCATGTGCCAGATAAGCTCTTATTTGTTGTAATGTGTGATGTGTTACGGGTCGACGTTGTAATGTACGAGGGTCAGGGTTGTCATGTATTTATTTCCTTTACTACAAAAATTAGATGAAAGGCTATTATCAGTGCAATATTAATACGAAAAATGGATAAAAGGCTATTACCAGGCTATTCGTGGGATGCACTTTGGCTAAGTCCCCAACATTTTTGAGTGGACAATCCTAATTTGGCATTGATGTGACAATCGAATCAGTGCGATATTATCCCCAACCACATAGGAGAACATGGATGGTTTTAATGAAAGAAGCTATGAAATTAGAGGTTAGCTTTCTTTGAGGCTGGTCCATAACAGCTGGTCCTGCCCAATCAACACCGGGTCAAGGGTTCGAGTACCCACGGTGGTGAAATCCCACAGCGTGCGTGTGTATAAAAAAATAAAAAAATAAAAAAATAAAAAAATAAAAACCTTCCTAATCTCAATTAATGGAGATCTGTGCACGTCCTTCTATGCTAGAAACCACAGTACAACACGTATGTAAGCATGTATGATGGGGACCTCTCTTCAGTGGGATTTTTACAATGTACTGTCCAGGGTGGGACTTGCCAAATGGACGGGTGGTTTGCAACATGGTGGTGCAGTAAAGCCCCGGAATATTTGCATGTATAATCTACGTAAATTACTCCTACCCAAAGTCTCTTAATCGTAGGTAGGCTGACTTGCAAGAGAAATATTTGGTATGTACGATTAATGGTAGCCAATGCACCCATCTCTGTCATAGTGGGATGGGACAACATTTAACTGTCCACATGTCAAGGTGGACTCTGTGTTGGGCCCACACATTAAAAATGGATGTTTGTAAACATCATATTAATTACCTTGAAATGAGCACGAAAGCACAAGAGGATTTAATAGTTGAAATTCAAGGGGTAAAGTATTAGATGATGTCGTTTCTTGTGGGCCATTCGATTTCTCTTGCTAAGGTGCATGTCCCATTGACTTATTTAGCATATGAGGGTGAAAGTTTTGTACCAGGGTAAAAGTTGGGCCCTTGAGTTTTAGAGAATGCTGTATTTTACAAGTTCTCATGAAAATTGGTGCACAAGTGATATATATATATATATATATATATATATATATATATATATATATATATATATTGTTGATGTCAAAATCTGGTCGGCTCTCCCTTCAGTCACTCGAACCGTGGATCACTTCAACATCTTGATCCTGCACAGTGAAAACAGACAATTGTGACCCTAGCTAAGCTAAGGGACCCTCCGATGCCTAAGTCAAGTCAAGAGAATCTGAGTTTAAGTGGAGAGTAAAGGAGAGCACGAGCTATTGTGTACCTGTAGCGGGGGGGTCTCAATGTATTTATACTTGACTGTTGGACGATCTGGGTCCACTATGATCGATATGATTCACTCAATTCGCAGGATACTAAGATCGTGGGGATATTATACGCAATCCGTGGATCGTTTAGTGCATCAGGCGGATAATGCGTATCTAAGAGCGAAGAAATCGGTCGCGTACGCTTATGGTAGTTTCTGAATTTGGCACTCGGAGCTCCCGATTCAGCATATTGCCTCGGCTCGGTTCGTTTGGCCTTGACCATTTATCTAGTTGAAGAGGAACGCTTTCTTAGTCCGAGCTGAGCCTTGAATGACTCCGCCCCTAGCTTATCAAGCGCTCTGAAAACTCTGGGATCCAAGGTAAGATGTAGGACTTATTCGGGTCGGACTCCCTGTACTCTATATCAGTGATCGAATCATTCATTTTCTGTCAGATGTCAAGTAGATAGCTCCACTTCCGATTGAAGTATGGATGTCACCTTCATAGCGCGTGACTTCTTCAAGGACGCTCACATCAGGTCCGACAAGTATCACCTCACTTGTTCATGCACTTGGTTGAATTAGTTTGGTACTTACTTTTGGATTCATCAGGAGCTCGAATCTTCCCATAACTATATATATATATATATATATATATATATATATATATATATATAGGATTAGGTACCAATCATTATGTTCCTGTTCTGAACAATGGACAAAATGCATTCTTTAATCCATCTCAGCCATTTTGAACTGAACCACATTTTTTCAAGCAAGAAAAGTAAAACTCCCAATCAACATAGTCATAAGATTAGGAACCGGTTATTACATTCTCATTTGAACAATGGACGAATTGCATTCTTTAATCCATTTCATCCATTTTGAACCAAACGACATTTTTTCAATCAAGAAAGGTTAAACTCCCAATCAACATAATCATAGGATCAGGGACCAGTTATTACATTCTCATTCTAAACAATGGAAGAAATACATTCTTTAATCCATCCTATCCATTTTGAACCGAACCACAATTTTTCAAGCAAGTAGGTCTCCCAATCAACATGCTCATAGGATTAGGTACCAGTTATTACATTCTCATTCTGAACAATGGCCTCATGGTTCCACCTACATTCTCAAGCATGCCCAAACTGGCCCCAACCTACCTTTGTAGGAGTCCCACACAGAAATTGACTACTCTTGAACAAAGATAATATTACTCATGGAATTGGTTTATAAATAAAGTGGTATTCTGATTCCGGATGGCTCCTGTCCGTTCATCAGGAGGACTACGGTGAGCAAAATGATAACCAACGATCTGCATTCAAGTTGCATGTGTTTATCTGGTGCTTGAAGATGGAGCATCTGGAATTAGCAACCATCCATAAATCGAATAGGAGAGAGGGGTGCTCACATTCCTTCCCATACAAACAGTAGAAGATTGAGCATTGGTGATAAATATCATGAGCTTACACCATCGTGTTTCGCTTGGGTGTGATAGAAGAAAACATCACAAGAAAATCCAAAGCTTCATCTACCCACAATGGAGACATTACCTTCATCCTTTAATTTGTCAAAATATCACAAGTCACATCATCATGCACAAGTCCTTGATCAAGCAATTTTTTAAAAAAAAATTTTTTGTCAGAAACCATCGATGTAACTCATGCAGTAAAGGCATTTGGAGATACCCCGCTTTCACACATTTGGTGATACATGGACAGGGCCTAGGTCATGGTGCCCTCTTTTATGAAGCCATCAATGATGCTGTTGAAGTCATGTAGAGGGGAACAAACCCCTCCGTGAACTAATTCACCATATAGACAGCCTCAGATGTTCAGCTTGCTTTACAGAGCCTATTGATGATAGTGTTGAACATGAAATCAATGGGAGCAATCCTCTAGTCCAACAATTAGTTACATAGACTGAATACTCGATCAATCTCTCCCTTTCTGAAACATCCATCCATCAGAGTAGTATCGCTGACAGCAATGGTCTTGATACCTCCCTTGTGCATTTGGGAGAACAAGGTAGAAGTTGTATCCATATTCCCTTCTTTCCAGTGTCCGAGTATCAAGTTACTGAACGAAACAATGCTTGGTACCACTCCTTTCAGAACCATCTAATCCCATACATCACAAGCTTCGCTCATTCTACCCTCATTGAGGCCAAAGAAGGAGCGGAGCAGCTCATCAGGTTCTAGGAAGAAATCATCCAGCTCCCGGCTGTCAAGTGACTAGAGAGAGGCTAGAAGAAAGATCAGACACCAAACATCTGGCAATTGATGGAGCTGTTTTCCATAGTGTAAACTTCAACTACTCCTCGAGTGTTGTAGCAAGCAAGGGGATCAAGACACTTAAGCGCCGAAGACCTTTGGCTGGGCTGGGATCTCTAGATCAGCGAGGCCTAGGCATCCTAGCCCTCAAAAATAAAAAAAAATTAAAAAAAATAAAAACGAAAAAAAAAAAAATTAAAAAAAAAAAAACAAAACAAAACCAAAAAAACAAAAACAAAAGGAATCCTAACTGTCATGCAGTCCAACATGGACGGGGAACTATTCTATGGCGACCTAGATTACATGAGCCGTCAAAATGGTGGGAATCTAGAGCACGAGGTTTTGGTACTCTTAACCTATCCTAGATCAGAGGTCAAAGCTGCAATGGCTCCTTTTACCAGACATTGCATCAGAAGTTGTTCGTGGAGGCCAGGCGGAAAGATCGGACCAAGAAGCAATACTAGAGAGGTAACACCAGACCGACAGGTCTTGCCACACCCATCTATACTATTGGACATGGGCAAAATGAATGCTGGCAATCAACGAGGTCATCTTGAAGAAGGTCAGCATTTACAAAGCAAATCAAGCAACAACTATTGGTTCTTCCAGCACACTAAAACCTTCCAGGTTCTGACAGAGTTCTGGTCACCGTCAATGAACACTTTCCATTTCGAATACACCCTAGCAATGAAGAACTGAAATATTTGGTGAATGGCCAGCCATGACATTCCAGAGTGGTGTTTAAGTGTTTGCCAGTCTGAAGAACTCGTCCTGTTTCCACAGCCAAGTATTCGATCATGCACTGGATCTCCTTCTCTGGCTTGAAGGATAAAGTAAGGTGAAGAAGCAGAAGAGCATCCCCCAGCCTCGAGAAAGGGGAAGGAGAAGGTTGGTGAAACGTCCACAGTGGCAGCAGAGCTGAATAAGAAACTATCTGCCAAAGGAGAGCTGGTGGCATTCCTGGCTACCTGGATAAGCCGAGTTGCATTACCAAGCTCACATCAAGCGGACAGAGAACCCATAGACTCTTGTGATGGCCAGCAGGATAGCGGAGAGGAAGAGGATCTCCTTGGCCCCTCCAGCCTTGGGCAAGCATCGATAGGGCTTTGAGTGTGATCGCCACTATCAACATTAAGAGCCCGGGTAAGCACCAATTTTTGTTCTTTGTCAATTTTGAATTGTTTATGTTGAGTTTACAGATACCTTCTACCCATCGCATAATCTATGCGGTTAGCCCATGAATATATTTCCCCTGGACGCATGGGGATAACAACCAGGATTTGCACAGTACAAAAGGCTTGCCACTCTGCTGTTTCATGAATCGGAAGATGCTGTCCCCACCAAAATCCTTTTGAAGAATTCAGACCATGTGCCACAATGACAGTTCCCTCACAGCCTGGTGTCAGATAGGAGAATCAATGACAAGTCACACCACTGAAGGAAAAGGAATACTTGATCAGCACCTGCTCATGCATGCTACTAGTAAGGAAGAGCGAGGAATTTCGGAGAGAGCCTTATTATCCTTGCAGTGGTGCTTGTTAGCTGGGCTATAACCAAGAGATCAATGTATGCTGGTCGGGCATGCCAATTGCTATTTGTAACACTGACTTCGAACCAAACCATTAGGTGGGCACCTGGAGGCAGTTGCTTGCAGGACAGACTTGGGCTCAGTTTGTGATACATGACTAACAGAGGAAGCCACTGGTCACCAACCACTGGGTGTGTGGGTATGCTCAACAGTATCACTGAGTACATATAGGAGTGTCTGCAGCCGAACCTGTGTGGACATCATTGCCGAGGTGGGAAAACTAACAAGTGGACATAAAATTCAGGTGGGTTCAATTTGATAGTGGTAGACAAGCAATCAAATAATAATCAGATGCTGCATCGGCTCAGAGTACCCCAGAGATTGCTCCTTGACAACCATTACGAGGGTGATGTGTTGATTGCTCCAGGCAGAATGGTGCCCAAGGAGGGTTCGGGCGATGAAGAAGACAGTGATCCATATTACGAGAACTCGTCCAGCAACCCAATCACAGCAGAAACAGAACACAGCATGGCAGACTCCAAACACGACCCAAGCAGGGGCACTGTGTTCGAAGATGATGACCAAGAAGTGCCACCGCATGCCGAGAACCAAGGCCAAGAACAAGATGATGCTAGCAATTATTCCATGTCCAACGGTTCCAACTCCAGTAGCTCATCAAGCTCCAGATCTACTTCAAATGACGATGATGTCAGCTGAGCATACAACTGCCAGTGTTGCGACCCATGTGGAAGCAGTCACTATTGTCCAGCCAATGGCACAAGCCAGAATGTCCTATAGGCACCACATTTAAAACCTGCAGGTTCAGGACAAAGATGAATACTCCAAACAGCATAGGGGCTGAGCACTAGGTTGTTGATGACAAATGCCGAGCTGCACACCCACCACGCCAAAGAAAGGCAGACCGAGAAAGAGCGATTAAAGAAAATGCTGGATGACAACCCCGCTGCAGAAGCTGAGGCTTGTCTGGCAGAGCAACAGGAGGCGGCAGTATAGCATGTGCTGAGCAACAAGCGGTTGAAATTGCCTTCAGAAACTTGAAGACATCATGAATCGGGAGGCCACAAAGATGACAAGCATGGCTCATTTGATAACTGAGACAGACCCTTTGAAGACTACTGTGCAGCCGTGGATGTGGGCACTAGTAATGGGGCAGAGGAGTTGAACTTCACCACGGAGCTGGATAAGCCAGCAGTTTCGGCAAAAGCTGTACATGATACAAACAAAAGCACAGATGAGAATGTTGAGGCCGAGGCACAAAAGGATCAAGCAGCTAAAGCCGATATTATTCCCAAGAATAAGGGTGAATCTAGCAGCACACCACGCTCCCAATTAAAGCAATGCCCGAGCCGAGCCTGCTGATGGGAGTTTGGAGCAACCACGCAGCCATGCCTAAGCGTGAGAGATTGGCTTGGCCCATTGTGCAGCAATAACTTGAGAGATCACCACAGCCATTGAGGTGGCCGTTGCCTGAGCAGCAGAGTGAGCAGGCGGCCTTAGCAGGTCGTACAGATAGGAGATAGCAAATCCTCCAATAAGGAGGAAGAATACAAAAGCCCAAGTTGTAAAGCAAGCCATCTCCACGCGGCGAGTTGAGCAGTTGTTGAGAGCAGGAATTGCAGGATGCCTGCACATCACAACAACAATCCTCCCATGAGAGCATGAGAGGTAAGAGGGGACGCTTAAGCTGTGTACTCGTGTACAAAGAATGTGCTCCTTGGTTTTTGCCTTAAAAGATGACGCAAGGAATGTTACCATTAGGAGCCGTCATTTTTTGCACTACTTGTGGTACCAAAAAGGTCTCTCGACAAGTAGCATTGTGGGTATCATATGCAAAAAGGAGGAGAAACAGAGATTCTAGGACCACGAGAATAAGTGGTGTTCCCTAGATGATTGAGGCTTTAAGGAATCCCTCCCTCCCTCCCTATCTATTTGTGTGTGTGCATGCGCGCACATATACATAAATGCGTAAATACATAGATGCATGCATACATGAGTGTGATTTTAGAGAAGACACGGCATTGTAGAGAAGGTGGCACTAATCCTCTTTCATTTAATAAAAAGGTTCTTTTTTTTTTTTTCTTTTTTTCTTTTTTTGTAAGAAAGTTGTCTTCTGGCTTTTTATCTTTAGAACTAACTTAATGCAACATAAAACAGTTGGGTATTTTAGATCTCAGGTCAGATCTTATTTGCTTCTTCACTTATTCTCTCTTCTATTATTCTCCTTCAATATCCATATATGTCAATTGTATCAAAGCGGTTCCCTTTGGGATCCAGGGTTTAATTACTTCTAGTTGATCCAAAGGAGTCCTTGCAAAGATCCAACGATTTGTTTGATCCAAATTGGTGCATAAGTGTCTCTACGGTTAATTAAACGGTTGATCATGGTGGAACTAAAGGGATTAGGGAACCATCCAAGGATGATATGTGACAAAGAAAAAGTTGCATTTAGCAGTTTTTCTCACAAGATTTGGAATTTAATCAACAAATCTGAGTTATGCCAAAGTTAAATCAATAGATTTGAGCTAGCTAGCCAGAGTTGATTAGATATGTGGAAACAATGGGCTTTTGTAGTGGTGATGAGCCTGTCAAACACCACAAGAAACTCATTCCATTGCCCCGCATTAAAAGCTGAACAGCATAGAGAATTTCAAGCCCTAGACCCACGAGCAAGGTATTCCATAACGGTAATGGTGTCTATAATGGACACCACTGTTACTTTTATGATATGGGTCGTAATGACTGTTACGGCACCCGTAACAGCCATTACGGTCTCTCTTTTTTATTGAAAGTTATAAAATAAAATAAATAAATAAATAAATAAATCCAAAAATCATGTATCTGCCTCGTAATGTTGAAAAAAAAGCCCAAAAAACTCGTATTTGCCTCGTAATAAACCATTACGGGGCTGTCATGGCCTTTTCAGGGGGTACAATAGGTCGTTAACAATGGTTACAAGTCAATTTTTTCATAATGGCTGTTACGACCTCATAATGTGTAATGGTTGAAGCCATTACCTTTATGTAATAGCTTTACGGTCCTATAACAACCTTTACGCCACACCATGCCCACAAGTGATCATGGCGCGATAACAAAGATCATGGTATGGACCATGAATAGGCATACAAAATCAAAGCAGATACTCCCAAATTTAACCAAAAAGAAAAAGAAGTTGATCTAGCCATCTGGGAAGGTTTCTAGGTCCGTTGGATTTTACACCTAAATTGACAGTGGAAATCAAGCGAAAAAGATTAAAAGATAATTAAAAATAAAATAAAATTGCTATGATGTGGTTTGGATAATATGACAAGATCGACGAATACCTCATCACCGATAAAGGAAGCACCAGTGGAAGATCCAAATTGCAGAAGGAACAAGATTATCCTTCAATGGATGCCCAAATGGACGATCCAAGGAGCCCGATGCAATGTCAACTTCCCTGGTTGTCTCAAGAAAATTGGAACTGACGATTACAAATTTTATGCATTTACTTCCATGTGTCGCCATTCCTAAAGACAATGCAGACCACGTGTTTTGGAAGTAATATCAAAGGTTTGATGACCAATTAGGTACGCAATTGCGCATAAAAGACGTGCTTTGTACATTATGCGATTCAAGAAAGATCATTCTAGGGTGACAAGGTGGAATAGAATCAGAAACTAATGTAACATAGTGAAATGGACCACAGATGGACCAATCACATTGATGGTTTAGATCAGGACTAGGGAAGAAGTTCCCTTTAAGAGGTGGGATTGATTCAGGAGAAATCGATATAAAATTTACTCATGCTTACATTTGCTTTAGGCCTTAAGGAGGCCTTAATATGGACATTAGGAGTCTAATGTGTAGGTTTGGATTGTGTAAATGTGTATATAAGTGTATGTTCAAGTCAAAGGCTCTAAAAGGGCAAGTAAAGGCCTAAAAGTGCGTGCATGGAGGCAGCATGAGAAGACTAGAGGACACTATGGTTTAACTGAGGATATGATCCATGATAGAGAGTTATGGCCAAGGTGTCCCGTATCGGTATCGGTTGGCATAACGGTGACTTCCAAAACTAATACGGATACAGGGGCGTAATGGCGATACGGGGGCGTAACGGCGTAAAAAAATTTTTTTGCTAAAAAAATATGGATTAAATCCAGAATATTCTAAGCATTCCAAATATGCATTCATTTATAAATTGGAACATGTTTATGGTGGTGTAACGGTCCACTCTTTGGTGAAAAGCTGTATCGAACTGTCTGATTAATTTTTGAACCAGGTAACCTGAATTTGACTACAAAATTTATATATTTAATTTTCTAAATATCTAATTTATATACTTAACAATTTAATATCTTTCTCCCGATAGTTTTTAAAAAAAATGAAATTAAATTCAGGTAGATGGCGTTGCCAATTTCGTGCTGACTTGGAGGACCAACCTATACTCCAAATTAGCTTCAAATTCATGCAATTTATTGTCATTATTCCACTTATGTATTGGTGGACATTTATTGGATAGTGAATCATAAAAAAATAAATCAAAAGGCCCTATTTAAAAAAATAAAAGTATACAAAATTATAATTAAAATTATTCAAATAATTTGATTTTGGCATTGTGAGTTAGCAATTGCAGTTTATAATTTAATTGGTAAATTTTAAATTAATATATGTCTCGTATACAATTTTTTAAGGGCCGAAATTAGGTGAGACTTGGATCGGGAAGTGTAGCACACGTGTTAAAGTTTTTTGAGCCCCACCCATGATGAATGTGTTATATCTAAATCGTCCATTCATTTGACGAGATCGTCTTAAGGCTTGACACGAAAAATAATACAGATCTAATTATCAAGTGGACCACACTGCAAAAAGTAGCAGGGGATTGAACGTCTACCATTGAAAACTTTTTTGGGATCACAGAACTTTTAGATCAATATGAAATTTGTTTTTCCTCTTCATTCAGGTCTTTTTGACCTTATGAATAGATGGGATGGAAAATAAATGTTACGGTGGGCCTACGAATTGTTTAACGGTGAAAATCATCATATCCGCTGCTATTTTTGGTGTGGTCCAGACGATCTTTGGACACGATTCATTTTTTAGCTAATGCTCTAAAATAATATTTAAAAATAGATGGACGGTGTAGATATAATAAATACATATTGTGAAGCCCGTATAACTTTGATCTCCTTTGAACCGTTCGTACAACTCGGAGCTCGAGGAGTGTCAGCGCTTGTCTCAGCGCGTGACACGTACCTACAGCAGCTACGCCCGTCAAAAAAAAAAAAGAAAAAAAGTGGGGGGAAACTGAAAAGAAAAAAGAGGGAAAGAAGAGAAAAGAAAAAAAAGAAGGAAAGAGGGAAAGAACAGAGAGAGAGAGAGAGAGAGAGAGAGAGAGAGAGAGAGAGAGAAGAAGAAGAAGGAGGAGGTGGAGGCTGCAGCCGCAGCCGCAGCAGGCCGAGAAGAGGAAGAAGAAGAAAAAAAAAGAGGAGGAAAAGAAATGAAAAAGTAAGGGTTTTTTTTTTTCTTTTCTTTTTTTCAAGCCCGTAACAGCCGTTACGGGTCAGTAACGGCCGTTACGCCCGTAACGGCCGTTACGTGGACAAAAATGGGACTCGGCCGATACGGCCCCGTATCGCGTAACGGGTACCACCGTTACCATTACATATCGGCCGTAACCCGTTTTGGGACACCCTGGTTATGGCATAATAGGATTCATGTAGCCTACCCCAATTAGTTGGGATAAGGCTTGGATGATGATGATGACGATATGTATGTGTGTTTGTGTGTGTGTGTGCGCGCGTGCACGCGTGTGCGTGTGGATATATCAATGCATCCACACAAACAATTGTGGAGAAGGCATCATCAAACTCTTTTATTAAATGAGTTTTTGAAGAAGACAACTTTCTCCTTGATTTTACCTTTAGAACTCAATCCATCATGAAATGTGCAGGGTTTCAAGATTTCAGATCAAATCTTCTTCCCTTCTACACTTGATCACTCTACTATTCTCCTTCTCCAATATCCATCTACACCAAATCCTCATATATATAACCAATATTCGAAATATTGGTATCGCATTACGTATCGCATCCTTGGGATACAAATACGTATCAGTTATCGCATGGGATATACCGTTTGTATCGGGTAATTTATCGCACTTTTTTGGAAAACATGGGGAAACATTAGGGAAATGGTTGAATTTTTCAATGAAACTACAGGGATTGTTAAAAAAGACCTTAATACACACTTTTAAATCATAGCATCTTAAAAAAGAACTGCACATAATAGGTTTTCTTTGTATAGGATCCTAAGTTGTGTTGTTTGACTGAACAAATGCAACTATATTAAAATTGAATGCATAACATTTAGAGTGTATGTGATGATTACTTCATTGAACACTTCTAAATACTTTGAAATTAGTCTCAATTGACAGCTGGTTGAAGGGAAATTTCGAAAATAATTTATTATTTTTATATTTTTTATATTAAATTTTAATTAAAAAATATTTTTATTTTTTGAAAATTGACAAGGACTTAACAAATCCGTAGATCAGCCCTCATACATGCTTGATTTCATGTTTGGAGTGTAACATTGCAAGCAATTTGGGAGAACTTGGAGAAAATTTGAATTTTTCTCAATTTTTTCCCAATTGGACCACCTTTACTCAAATTTCAAAATTTGAGTGTATGTGATGATTATTTCATCAAATACTCCTAAATACTTCGAAATTAGTCTCAATTGACAATTGGTTGAAGGAAAATTTTGAAAAAAAAAAAAAAAAAAAGAACATGGAGAATGTGAAGAACCAATGGATATCGAAATCAAAGCTCCAACTCCATGATTTTATTTTTTTTTATGCAAAACATGAATAACCAATAGATTTATAACCATTTGACACTGATTTAACATAATTTCAACAAAAAAGGGATTAAATTTTGAAAATGCTCACTGGATCAAACATGTGGGATATATCGGTGCCACTTGTGCATTTCGTATCGCACAGGTGGGATATAAGATATATTGTGGGATATATCGGTCAATATCGTCGATATTTAAGATATTGTATATAACTACATGCATGAGATAACCATCATTGAGAAATGCCATACATAAGATTAGAAATACCATATGTGCAGAATCCAAGAAAATTCCACCATGAAAAGCTAATATCATGCAAACATACCTCATCATCAAGTGATTCTTTCAACCGCTTTAGAGTTACTGATTCACCACCCCGAAAAGGAGGAAATTTTTCCTGCTACACCTTTCTTCTTCTTGTGAAGAATTTAAATCTAAAAGAGAGTGCATTTCTCTAGATAAATTCCAGAATAAATGAAGGATTCAGACCTCACTGCTGTCCCCATAGCCAAGTTCTTTGATAGTTGGAACACTTGGTACTTTATAGTCTCCAATAAGCATTATACAGAGGGCCACAGTCACTATGGTGGTTGTAGATGCGTACAATAAGCACCACAATCCTTGAAACTTTGCTGCGAGATTACAGTTCCTATGATATTCCTAAAAGAAAAGGATTAACCTTGACTTGATTGCCTCGAACCAGTGAATGTTGGGTCTGTATCGAATTCAAAGCAATGCTTTCCAATATTCCACTACACGTAGTGGAATATTGCAGACTCTGGGCAATCCACAGTTCATCCAGTTATTGGCATCAAAGCTCCAGTAGCTAGGTTAGAAAAGTGAAAACTTTTAAATCTCCCATACAACATATATATATGTTGTATGGGAGATTATGCATTAATAAAGCCAAGAGGCAAAAGGGAAAAAAAGAAGAGCAGGAAACAAACAAAAGAATGCATTAATAAAGACAAGAGGCAAAAGAGAAAAAAAGAAGAGCAGGAAACAAGCCTACCCCACCCAGAAATAGAAAACCCAAGGGCAGCAAGGAGAGCAGCCTTCCACTTAGCGGCTCCAAGAAGACTGCCCCTACCAAAATGCCAAGGCCAAAATCATAAATCAATAGAGCAGGGCATCACCCAGCTAACATTGACAGATCTAAGGATACCAGACCAAACAATGTGAGAGAAAACAATCGATGAACAAGTGGTCAACCGATTCTTCTGCACTAAGACAGAGGGCACACATAAGGCAAAATGAGGGATCTCTTGTGCAAGTTATTGATGGTGAGGATCCTATTTGTCCCAACAAGTCAGGCAAAAGCTACACCTCCATAGGACACACAAACATCATGTGGCTAGGCGTAGCCGCAGGACAAGATCAAGAAAGAGACGTAAACAGTGACCAGACATGGACAGCCCCAAACTTCAGAAAGTGAGAAACCAGTTGATCCAGGACACATGATTTAATGCTAGCATGCAATGTGGAGATTATGAAAGAGTCCATAAAGTAATTCAATAAACAAAATATGCAAATCTACCAATTAATTAAGAGTAAACAATAGGAAATAAAATCTGATTTAACCTAAATCACATGCCCGCATGCTAAGAATTGACATAAATCAATTAAAACTAGGACCGATGGAAGGATAGAACTTCCAACTTTCTAGGGGAGTAGGTTCCTCTCCATTCTCTTTACCACCTTCTCCCAGAGATGGAGTTTTCGCTAACTTAAGCACAACGGAAGGCCCATATAGGACGATGGGAAGGAGCCAACCCAGCCATTGAAAAACTCAGCTAGCTAGACGACCACTTTCTAAGAAACATTGATACCATAAGTTCACTTTTAGAAACAATAATATTTAGGCCAGAGACTACCTTAAACCAACCAATCCTGAGCTGAAGGTAAGCTACCTTAGACTCATGAGTCTCAAGAAATAAGAAGGTATCATTTGCAAACTAAAGGTGGTTAATAACCTCAGGATAATTAGGAACATGGAAACTCCCAAATAAAGCTTCAGACTGGCCTCTGCTTAATACCTTACTTAAGAGCCTCAAGAACCACAATACAGGAAGGGGGAAAGAGGATCCCCTTGGTGGAGGTTCTGAGTGGCTTTAAAAAAGATAAACAGGGATCCATTAACCATCACCGAAAATTTCGCCAAGGAGATCTAATTTTGGATCCAAATTCTCCACTTCACTCCAAAACCCAGGCAAGACAACATGTAATTTAAAAAAGACCAATCCACATGATTGTATGCTTTCTCCAAGTCTAATTTACCCTAACTACCCACCTTGAGGCAAGAATCTAGACATTCATGGGCAATTAAGGCACTGTCATGGATTGTCTACCAGTAACAAATGCACTCTGGAAAGGGGAAAATACCTTAGGGAGAACCACCCTAATCCTTTGACCAAGAATCTTAGTAATAATCTTATAAGGACCTCCAATGAGGCTAATAGGCCTGAAATTCTTGAGACTATTAGTGCCTTCCACCTTGGGAACCAAAGCCAAAAAGGAACATCTCAACTTGGTCGCACTACAACCAGAATCATAGAACTCATTAGCCAAAGCCATTAGATCAAGGTGAACAACATCCTAGAAGGATTGAAAAAGGGCCCAAGGAAAACCATCGGGGCCCTGGCTTTGTCCTTACCTAGGGCCCAAACAACTTCCTTGACTTCCTTTAAATGAATGGGGACCTCCAGGGATTTAGCCTCCTCCAAAGAGAGGAAATTGAAAGCTAAATTGTCAGGGAGAGGTCTCTAGAGGCCCACATTTGAGAGCACAGAGCGGAAATAATCCATAATGGCCTCACAAATGAAGGCCTTTGTCAACCAATCTCACCCTATCAACTAATAAGGAAGAGTTACAATTGGCCTTGGCTCTGGCGTTGTCTACGCCATGAAATTACTTAGTGTTTTTATCAATTTCTTTTAGCCAAACCACGCGCAAGTGCTGACACCATTTGGTTGCATCCTCATAAATCCTAGATTGGTATTTAAAAGAAAACTCATCTCTTTTTGCTTGCTCCAGATCAAACAGTAAATAACTTTCTTCCTTGATATCCAGCGACTAGATATTGAACAACAATGAATCCAGCTCCAGTTCCCTGAGAGCAAAAACTTCATGCTTCCAAGAGACAAGCTTAGCTTCATACAATTTCAGCTTTTTGAAGAACCTAAAGCTTACTCGGCCTTCAATCTCGAAAGAAGACCACCATTCACTAAGGATCGAAAACCCTCTAATTCGAGCCAAGCTAGCTCACGCCTAAAGGGTTTGGGACCCCAGTTCAGCAGGATAGGACAGTGATCCGACATAGACCTAGGAAGACCAAGACTGTCTAGAAAGGTGGAAAACTGGAAATGTTGAACCCAGTCAGCATAAACAAAAAAATGATCTAACAAGGACATGAACGGGAAAGTCTGGCCATTAGGCCAAGTGAACCTCACACCCTTCATGTGGAGGTCCACCATGTTATGCTTGAGGAACCAATTTGAGAAGCCCCGCGTGGTAGCAGACACCCTCCCACCATGCAACTTTTCATGTGCAAACCGAACTACATTAAAGTCATCTCCCACACACACCATGGGAGCTACCACCTTTCATAGACAAAGGAGAGGTTCTCCCAAAAGTGAGGGCAAAGGGAAGGACGATTAGGGGGTGTTTGGATCAGAAGTTACTTTAGATAAGCTACTTATACCATAAGTAGCTTATCTTGGTTTTTACTTATTCAGCAGGTAAGTATGTTTGGTAACCAACATACTTATCAACCAAAATGTAAAAAAGCATGTTTGGTTGCCAATATAATAAGAAATTATCCCTCAAGTCTGTTTGGTCCCCCCTCACATTGACTATCCATCATGTGGGGCCAACCTTTGATGTGAAGCATTCATCATATGGGCCCCACCTTTGATGTGGGTCGTCCATCATATGGGGCCCACCTTGGATGTGGGTCATTCATCACTATGGCCCAACCTTTAATATGCACCATTCATTATGTAGGGCCTGCCTTTAATGTTGGCCATCCATCAAGTGGAGCCCACCATTAATGTTATTGTCCATCATGTGGGGCGCACCTTCAATATCCACTGCCCATCATGTGGAGCCCACCTTTGATGTGGACCATCCATCAAGTGGGCCCCACCTCTGATGTGGGCCGTCCATCATGCAGGGCCCACCTTGGATATGAGCCACTCATAATTAAGGTTGACCTTTGATGTGGACCGCCCATCATGTGGGGCCTACATTGATGTAGACTGCCCATCATGTGGAGCCCACCATTATTAATTGCCCATCATGTGGAGCACAAATTTGATGTGGACTATCCATCACATATGCCCCACTTTCAATGTGGGTTGCCCATCATGGAGGGCTCACCTTGGATGCGAGTCATTCATCATGTGGGGCCACCTCAATATGGGTCATCCATCATGTGGAGCCCAGCTTCAATGTCCACTGTCTATCATGTAGAACCCACCTTTGTTGTGAACTGTCCATCATGTAAGCCCCACCTTTGAAGTGGATCGTCTATCATACCAGCCCACTTTGGATGTGAACTTTTTATCATTATGGCCCGACCTTTAATGTGGACAATCCATATGTGGGCCCGCATTAATATGGGGTCATCCACCATGTAGGGCCCAACTTTTATGTGGACCGTCCACGGTGTCAGCCCCACCTTCAATGTGGACAGTCCACCACATGGGGCCTCCTTTGATATGGACCATAAGAGAGCCTCCTTTAACATTGACAATGAGAAAGACAAGTAGAAAAGTAATAAGTTAGAAAGCTACAAATAATTACTTATTAAGATAAGTAGCTTTTGGCACATAAGTTACTTTTACAATGATGCTCACCAAGCTAACTTAGGTGAAAAAAGTAACTTACTTAACATAAGTTAAAAAGTAACTTATTTCGCGATATCCAAATGGGCCCTTAGGGTTGTTGACCCTAGAAAGAAAAGGAAAAAAAAAAAAAAAACCACTCGAAGCCTGACGAATTCTCCAAAAAGACAACACTAACAGAAAAAGACCCCACACAACTATCAACCTTGTTCCAAAGTGAGGGATTCCACATAATAGTGATGCCCTCGACACCCCTACCGAATACAAAGAAGCCCATTGGACTGACTTACGAGCCCAAATGGACTTGACAACGCTCCTATCAATAGATTTGAGTTTAGATTCTTGAACAACAATAATAATTTCTTTCATTTTCTAGCAAACTAACCTAACTTAATGTGTTTCTGGGGATATCCAAACCATGGTGTACCATAACAACTGTTACGGAACCATAAGGGCCGTTACGTAAAGGTAACAATGGTAACTGTTACACATTATGTGGTCGTAATGGCCATTATGGAAAAAAAAAAAAAAGAAGACTCGTAAGGCCATAATCGCCATTACGACCCTTGTAACGGCGCGTTATACCCCCCATAAATACAGGTTTTTCAGTTTTTTTTTTTCAATTAAGAGAGAGAGAGAGAGAGAGAGAGAGAGAGAGAGAGAGAGAGACTATTGCAGGCATTATGGCCCATATCAGAGAGAGAGAGAGAGAGAGAGAGAGAGACAGAGACTATAGCAGGCATTATGGCCCATATCATAAATGTAAAAGTAGTGGTTGTTGCAGCCACCATTACCATTACGAAACACCCTGATCCCAATCCATGAACATTCCAGGAAAGGATCTTCATTGGATAACCTTCATAACAAAGGATCTTCATTGGATAACCTTCTAAACCTATCTCCCTCTCCTTCCACCCCAAGGAAACCCAACGAAGTGCTCATCTGGATCATCTCATAGATTAACAAGTTCTCTACTTCCCTTATTAGACTTGGGAGATCTGTTCTACACCACCCTGGCCAAGATCTGAATGCCTCTTTGCTTCATAAGATGGAACATGGCAACATAATCCTCGTCCTGATCTCCAAAAACCACCCCAAGGAGTCTACGCATGTGACAAATTGCATCCCATAACCATCTCTTGCCCCTAACTGCAGCCACTAGTCCTTTCCATAGAGCCCGGGGGAAGGATCGAGGAGAAAGAGTTACCAGAGGGGGACTGGGATTCATCTAGACAAAAAGCAGCCTGAAGGGGAGCAACATCCAAAGCATACCCATGCAGATGGGGATCAACAGGCCCAAACTAGGTTCCATACCCATGGAAGAGGTTGAGGGGCTGGGCATCAGGAGAAAAGGGGACTGAAGCAAAAGACCCAAGGACCCTCAATTGGCAGAGAAGCTTGACCTCAGGAAAGGAGAACAAAGACAAGCACCCATTATTAAAATATTGGTAACGAATGCATTTGATTCATACATAAACGTTGGCCTCCATTGCAGTTACATGTATGCACTTCAGATTGTTGATTACATATTTACATATCCTTCATCATGCTAAGACTTTCTGCCACAGTCGAAAAGAGAATGGAGATAGAGGGTCCCCTTGCCTCAGAACTCTAGAATTGGAGAAGAAGCCCAGTGGAGATCCATTAAAAGGATAGAAAATGAAGCCAAAAAGAAATGCATTCTTTAATCCACCTCATATATTTTGAACTCAACCACATTTTTCAAGTTAGAAAGTAAAAACTCCCAAGCAACATGGTCATAGGATTAGGGACCAGTTATTATTACATTCTCAATTTGAACATTGGAATCATGGTTCCACTTACAATCTTAGGTATGCCCGAAATGGCCCCAACCTTCCTTTGAAAGAGTCCAACACAAATATTGACACTTCTTAAACAAAGATAATGTAACTCATGGAATACATTTAATGTTGATTTCGGAGGGCCAAATTTCAAGAGCCAAACACAAACATTACCACACACCAACATGGTACTCCTGTTCGGGAGAGGGAATTCATAGGAGGGTGATTCCTAGTTCCTACTATGAATAATTTAAAAAAAAAAAAAAAAAAAAAAAGCTGCTCCATTCATCAGGTGGACTATGGTTAGCAAAATGATAACCAAATGTCAGCATTAAAGGTGCATATGTTGCTTATCTGACATGCCAGCCAACCTGGTTTATGGTATGGGATGCATGCATTGAGGGTTCCGATTGATAAACATCCTGGACCTGACAAACATCTGTTGTATTGCACACATGTTGTGTGTTTGTGCCTAGTACTTTAAGGTGGAGCATCTAGAATTAGCATCCATCTATAAATCAAATAGCAGAAACAAATAGGGTGCTCAAATTCCTTACCTTCCTGTAAAAATAGTGGACGATTGAGCATCGGTGATAAATATCACATGCTTCCACGCTTTTTTTGCTTGTGTGTGACATAAAATTATCTCAAGAAAATCCAAAGCTTCATCTACTAGCAAGGGAGACGTTGCCTTCAACCTTTGCATTCACCAAAATATCGTAAGTCACGTCATCAGGCACAAGGCCTCGATCAAGCATTTCATCATGTAATCTAAAAGCCTCCTGCATATTGCCTTCCCTGAAGTATCCCGCAATCAAGGCGTTATAAACAAGAACATTAGGACACTTCTTCTCTCTATCCATGTCATCCAAGACTTTCCGTGCATTCTCCAGCTGTCCACTATTGCATAGACCATTTATGAGAACTGTAAACGTGATGATATCAGGCTCAACTCCCTTGGCCAGCATCTCGGCATAGAGTTCTGAAGCAAAGAGGATATTACCCACTTTCAGTGATCCATCTATTAAGGTTGTATAAGTAGCTAAATCACAAGGAATCCCCTCTTCACACATTCTCTTGTGCAGATCAAATGCTGCCTCCATATTGTTTTGATTCCTATACCCACCAATCAGGCTGTTGTAAATGACGGTGCTGGGAGCCAAACCTACTCTAACCAATTCGTCGAAAAGCTCACATGCGCTGTCCATATTTCCTTTCTTGCAATACCCATCGATTAGAGCATTATACACAGCAACATCTAATTGGAGACCCTTGTTTTTCATCTCATTCCACATCTTCAGAGCAAGATCTATACTCCCATTTCTGCAGAAACCATCAATGAAACTTGTGTACGTAAAGACATTAGGGGACACCCCACTTTCACACATTTGGTGATATATCGACAAGGCCGAGTTCATGGTGCCCTCTTTTATGAAGCCGTCGATGATGCTGTTGTAAGTCATGCAGATGGGAACAAATCCCTCCTCTGCGAACTTCTTGAGCATATCAACTGCCTCAGATGTCCGCCCCGCTTTACAAAGCCTGTTGATGATAGTGTTGAACGTGAAATCATTGGGAGCAATCCTCAAGTCCAACATTTGGTTATGTAGATTGAATGCTCGATCGAACTCCCCCTTTTTGAAATATCCATTCATCATAGTAGTGTAGGTAACAACATTGGGCTTGATACCTTCCTCATGCATTTGGGAGAACACGGTAGATGCCTCAGCCATATTCCCTTCTTTGCAGTGGCCGAGTATCAAGTTATTATATGAAACAATGCTTGGTGCCACTCCTTTCAGAACCATCTTATCCCATAAATCGCAAGCGTCCCTCATTCTACCCTCATTACACAACCAATATATAAGATTGTTATAAGTAAAAACATTGGCTACTCCACATTCAACTGCCTCATTGAACAACTTCAGGGCCTCTTCCCACATCTTCTTTCCCAAGAACCCCCGAATCAACGAATTGAAAGTAAAAACATTCGGTGAAATCTCCATCATTTTCATCTGCCCATAAAGCTCCAACGCCTTTTCCATATTTCCATTTCTAAAGCAACCTTCAATCAGGACCGCATAGGTAACACCACTGGGAGCAATCCCGCTCTCAACCATCTTGGAGAACATGTCCAAAGCACTATCCAAGTCACCTTGAATGCAATAGCCCTTCATCAGACTTGTCGCGACCACCAAATTCAGCAGATGTCCGCTTCTTATCATCTCATCCTTTAACCTCAACGCCTCTATCATATTCCCCTGCTTCATACAAACTCCAATTACGCTCGTGTATACAGCCTCAGACGGAAACCAACCTGAATCTCTCATCTCTTTCAACAATTCACAAGCTCTCTTTGAATTGGGTTTCTTGCAAACCGCCTGAATCACTGTACTATATGTAACAGCATTGATCTCAGATCCCCGAGACTTTGCTTCTATGAAATACTCCTCGGCTTCCTCAGGCTTCCCTTCTTTCAAACAAGCATGCATAATCACATTAAGAGTAAAAGAATTGCAATCTCTTCCTCTATCTTGCATCTCCATATACAACTCCCGAGCTTCCAGAATCATATCTGATCGCACCAAAGCAGCCAAGAGGATATTTCTAGACCTAATGCTGGGGACTACGTCATTTTTCACCATCGCAGTAAAACACTCGATAGCCTCTTTGAGCCGCCCATTCTGCACATAGCTATCTAATGTTAATTTGAATAGATAAGGAGTTTTCGAATTGCACCTTCTGGAGACCTCTATCAGGCGATCTACTAGGACGCTTGGACTGGGACTGGAGCTGCCTGAAATCGACCGTTGCAAAAGCCAGCGAACTTTGCTGATTTTCCCCGACTGTATCAGGATCTGGAGCATGGTGCACAGGGAATCGACTCCTCGGATGAATCCTCGCTGCTGCTCGGCCCAGTGGAAGTATCTCAGTGCGGATTCGGGATTGTCGTGGTTGTTGAGAAGAACCTCTATTACATGATCTTGAGAGAGGACAGGGTTTGAGGGACGATGAATTTCTCCTGGAAATACAGTTTCCGATGTGGGTTTTTCTGGAATTACAGTTTCTGAGGTGGGATTCTCTACAAATTTTGTATCTGTAATAGGGGTTTCTGGAAATCCTGTTTCTGAGATGGGTTTATGCGGAAATCCTGATTCTAAGGAGGGTTTCAGTTGAAAGTTTGAATGTTGCGCAGGATAAGGGCGGAAGGTTGAGGTTGAACGGAGAGTGCTTGGATTTATGCATAACCGAGGCAGCCGTGGTGAGAACGCTGAAGAAGCTGAGAACCTCATTCGGACTCTCTCTCTCTCTCTCTCTCTCTGTGTGAAAACACAGTAGTGGCGTCTGACATAGAAACGAGGGCAGTTTCTATCGCGGTCTGTAAAACCGGGTAGCGACTTCGCTGCGACCCCGAATCGAGCGATGTGGGTGGGACCCTGATCGCGGGGCCCACCTCGATGTATCCGGTGTATATCTACGCCGTCTATCCGTTTTTCCGGATTATTTTAGGGCATGGATCGAAAAATGAACCAGATCGAAAACTCAGGTGGACCATACCACGAAAAAAAAAAAAAAAAGTAGTGTTGAGTGACCTTTAAAAACTTGTAATGGGCCACAAAGTTTTTGATCAAGCTGATATTTGTGTTTTCCCTTCGTCTATATCTGTGTGGCCTTATCAACAGGTTTGATGGAAAATAAACATTACGGTGGACCCTAGTAATTTTGTAATGGTAGGCATTCAATGACTACTGTTTGTTGCGGTGTGGTCGACATGAGATTTAGATCTACTTAATTTTTCGTTCCATGCTCTATAATGAGCTGGAAAAACGGATGGACGGAGTAGATATGCATTTCATACTCCGATATGGCCTCATGTCCATTATTCCAACCCACATTACCGTATTCGGGATAGCAGGCGTTGCTAAACCGTGGCTCCGAGGGGCTGGACAAGGATAGGGGTGTCAAGGGCCCGATCGGGCTTACAATTCGGAATTTTAAATAAAGGTGGCCCGAAATAGTTTAAAATCCGGGCCAAGACCTACCCAAAGCCCTGCCCATTGACAGCCCCGGACGTGGATTGTGTGTTTTAGACACAGCACCCCCGATTAACTGTGCTACTGGAAAAGCTCTGTTAACCTACTATGATGTATGTGTTTTATCCACTCCGCCCATTCATTTTTTAGATCTTTTTAGATTATGACTCAAACAAAGAGGCAGATCCCAATCTCAGGTGGACCACACTACAGGAAACAGGGTTGATTGAACGTCCACAATTTAAAACTACTGAAGACCCACTGTAATGTTTATTTTCCATCCAACCAGTTGATTAGATAACATAGAAATGGATGAAGGGGAAATAATAATATTATATTGATCAAAAACTTTTGTAGCCCTCAGGAAATTTTTAGCGGTGGGCGGTGAATCACTACTTCCTATAGCGTGATCCAACTCAGAGTCTCAGTTTTTGTGCTCATGCTCTAAAATGACCTGGATAAAAATTATGGACAGTGTGGACAAAACACATATTATGGTGGGCCCATAGATCTTTTCCAGCGGTAGAAATTACCTACGATCGGTGTTGTGTGATACACGATGCGATCTGAGTCCAAGATGAGAGCAGATGGTAGGGAAACTTAAAAGTCTGTTTGCTCTAACGGTTCAATTCATCTTTAAATGTCATGAGCAGCATAAAAATGACACAGATCTGCAAATCTCTTTGATCAGTGTCTTATCACCATCCAAGTGGTGCCCTTCGAGTGGATGGTTGAGAGAATTTTCCGTGGACGAAATTCAGCGTGCAAAATCAGAGAGTGAAAATCGTCCAGCCAGTCCCACTAGGATGACAAAATGTGGAAGGTCCAGATTGATGTATACATTACATGCCTTTCCTAATGAGCTGTAAGCTTGCACCATACATCCATTGTGATGTAGCCTATTTTACTGTGGGCCAGACAAATTTCAAGGATTAGGATGTCTAATTTCATAGTTTGTTGGGACACCTCCATAAAATCCATTGGATCAACGGTTTAGACTACGAAGGCCATGGGCCCATATGCATGAAATAAAAAAGCCGATGAACCGTACAATTGCTTAGGCAAACCAACCATACAATGGCTAGGGGCTCATTTGGGAGCTTGTACATGGGACGTAAATGAGAAATGGCACGGGAGGTATATGAATCGGAGTAAATGGCTTCTTCGATTGTGTTTGGATGGTAGTCATACGGAATAAAATGGGAGAAATTAAAGTGCATTTGAATTTTTCAATGTACTCACATGAATAAATTATATTCTAAATCAATTTTAATATCTTAAATTAGTTTATACACGTAATATTTAATAAAACAAATATAATAAACCCAATGGAATATATACTTTAGCCAAAAGTAAAGAAATTTCTAACTATAGGTAGACCACAAATGTAAATATTACAAACAAGTAACTTGCATGTGTTTTTTAATCATTCATTTAGATGGCCAACCTTTGGGTGGTATAAATTATTTTATTAGTATGATTTTAGCAGCATAGCTAATATTTAGATTGTTTCCAAGTATCATCAACATGCCACGTGACGTGCATGGAGGATATGTGTAGCAAAACTTCACAACCTTCAAAAGCAGATCAAAAAGACGTTTCACCTCTTTCATTTTGGAAGCCTCTTTTAAAAATTATTTTCATTTACAGTCCAATTTACTCTAATTTTATTTTATTTCATTTTCACCCATGTACTCCATTCCAAACACACCTTAAACGCCATTTACTTTCATTTACTACCAATTTCCTTCTCTTACCTTCGTTTACTCTCACCAAACGGTCCTAGGATCTTTTCCAATGCAATGTTTATATGAAATCCACACCAACCACCAACTATTTCACCCCATTTTAGGAGTATGGTCTATAAATTAGCTTCATCCATGATTTAGGAGGACCACATGACTGGAAACAATGTACCGGGCAAAGCTTTCTCTCCAAGCTATTTCTCTTAGTGTGGACCACCTGAATCACATATTGCCCTAAATTTTTTATCTTAAGCTTGACGTTTGGTGAGGCATCTAATGGTTGGAGTGGATTTCATAAGATCATCACGGTTAGCCTGTAAAAATCAAGGGTCAACTTCTCTCTCAAATTGCTTCCTTTAGTGTGGCCCCACCTGAATCAAACATGAACCAATTTTTAGACATAGGGCTAACGTGGGATTACCCATTTAATGGTGGGAGTGGATTTCACATATGCATTACTGTGGGCCACTTAAAAATCAACATGGGTGTCATCTTCCAATTGTTTGCAAATTTCTTTTGGGTTTTAAGGGAATTTTATTGGACGCCCACCCTTGTTTTTTGTCACTCTCAGTTCCATAGCTTTAAAAAAAAGGCTGATATATGTATTAAAGGGCCACTTCCCAAAGAGATGAGACAGATGTTCAAAATAGATTTTTACAATGCCCGTTGTGATAATTGTATGAAATCCATTCTATCCATTAAATATCACACCAAAATTTAGGCTTCTTATTAATTCTGAAATTTCATGATATTTGGTACAACCAAATATCATTTTGCACTTACTCTCAGTGCTCACAGTGCACCTTGAAGCCATGCATTTCTTATTATTTTGTAGGTTAATCATCTCTTATCTTCTTCTTAACGACTTAAACCCCTTGCCTATGTTTAACATAAAATAAGGATGGCATATCAAAACTTACTCTTGAGGCCATAATTTAAAAACCCAAAAACTCCGCTCAAATTGATGTCCAATCCAGTCAGGTCGACTCAATTCGACTTAACTAAATATTTAATAGTCAAACTAAGAATAATAGTGGATACTTAGAAATGATATGACTATAAAAATAATTAAGTTAAATCATAAATCACAAAAGTTGTGCTCATCTTGCTGGTAGGCACTGTTTTCTACTGAAAAATGAATCAACTCGGCTAGCGACTCAGTTCGAGTCAACCAAGTAGTTGAGCCGACTCAACATCCCATGTATGAAACTAGTCAGGCTTGATGGTGAGTTTTGTGGCGACTGGGCTCGATTTCTGGCCGAGTTGAGTTGACTAGGCTGGATTTTTGAGTTTTGAGTTTTTTTTTTTTTTCAACTTGTTGGTTTTTCAGCAATTGCTTGCTTGTTAGCTGCCTGAAAGCTTGTTAGTAAAACGCGCATTTCAGCCTTTGAGTTTTTTGTACTATACTTGAGATGTCGACCTTCAAATATTTTAGTGATCATCGATTGGTGTGGACCCGGCATTGGTTAGGTCAAGTAAAAGGTTAGTATAATAATGTGATGATTAGGAATGCAAATGCTAGATTTCTAAGTGGATTTGAATCATTTTTGGGGTTTGGGATTATTTCGTAACAAAAATTGGTACATGGGCCCGGTGCTTGCTCGCACCTAGAGGTGTACATGGCCCACCTCTGGAAACCACCAATCTCTAGCCCTTTTCCTATGTGGTCCTTTGAACGATCCAGGAGAAAATTGTAGCCCTTTTCTTCACAGTCAATGAGGCAATGTTACTGTTGCAGATCACAAACACATTAAAAGTTTATGTACATCCATCTCTACCAACTTTTACACTGATCAGGTTTCGTATATGGTGGGCCACAGGGTATTTTTAAGCCTTCATTGGTTTCAGAGACTATGTGATGAGTGCAGGGCCATCTTCACAGTGAGGCCCACCTTATGAACGCACGAGATACTCTGCGCACAGTTTGTGTATGATGGTGCATGTGGGTCTAGCTTTGGTGGGGTGTAAATGTGTGAGGATGGTCTAGCTTTTGCTGGCCTGATGGGCCCATTAGCAAATGATCTAAGCCCAGTCCCATGCTAGAAAGTTAACCAAGTCCCGCCTTAGCTTTCTATAGGGGTGTATGCCGAGCGAACCGGGTCAACCTAGCCTCAGCTCGACTCGGTTCGGCCACTAGTTGACCCTAGCTCGAACTAGGCTCAGCTTGGTCATCGGGCCTGACTGGCCAACTCGGTTTGGTTCGGTCAGTAGCTCGGGCCGATTCAAGTCAAGATTGAGCCAAGTTTGCCTGTGCAGCATTTTTACAAACATATGGACTACACCTTCAAATCTCATTATATGTAAACCAATAGCAGTAGTTTTACAAGTATTTCAACAAATACCTTCTAAGCAATATAAAAATCAAGAAAAAAAAGGGTATTATTTCATATACATATCTTCCTTGCCACCAGCCACATTTCGTTGGGTCATTTCATCAAACACTTGGTGAGCAACATCAATATCAAAGTAACCGAGTCACCAAACCACCAAACTGGTTCGATCCAAGTTCGATCTGAGTTGAGTCAAGCTCGGGAAAGCTCAAAATTGGTTTGAAATTTTTTTCGAGCTCAAAAAATCAACTCGACTCGTTTCAAACTCAACTTTGAACCGAGTTGAATCGAGCTTTTTCGAGTTGAGTTGAGCGAGCTAACTGAGCTAGCTCGATTCATGTACACCCCTAGCTTTCGATGAGGATGATTCTTGTGACATATGATGTGCATGAGGATTCTCACCACATGCATGATTTGATTTCTTATATAAACATCTCTGGTGGGCCTCACACAGCTGATGATGTTTGGGGCCTTGTATGAAACCTTAGGATCTAGCTCTCTAAAATAAACCAGAATTATGGGATAATAAAAGCAATGAAGTAAATTAAAGCATCAATCACACAACACCAGGGATTTTTACGTGAAAAACCCTCAAAGAGGTAAAAACCACGGGACCTCGTCTAGATCAATAATTCACTATAAAGCAGAACGTTACAACTGAGCACAAGCACACACCGCTTGGATCAAACCTTCTTCACTCACGCAGGAGCGGATAAATAGTAAGAGAACAAAAGAAGAAAATGGAGAGATCTCACCGATCACGAGGACGTGGAAGCGCTGAGATATGATAGATCACCTCTACGAGCATAGCCTCCCTTCCACAAGCTCTCTCTCTCTCTCTCTCTCTCTCTCTCTCTCTCTCTCACCCTTTTGCAAACTCTTGCAAAGCTTTAGGAAACCCTAGAATACCCTAAAATACATCCCAATTCCGGATACACCCCTTTATAAAAGAATAGAAAGAGATAGAACCCAAATAGGAAACAAAATCCGCAGAATCTGCGTTTCCGCAATCGCATCTGTGGAACTCTTCAATAATATTGAAGGTCTCTCGATAACAGCGTCAATATCATCTGAAGATCTCTCGATGATATCGAGATAAGACCAAAACTGTCCAGCAACCAAGGGTGGAAATTCCAGCAATTATCGATGTCATCGAGCAACTCTCGATGACAGCCTCGATATCATCTAAAAGTCTCTCGATGATATCGATATGACAAAAAAAAACTGTCCAGCAACCAACGCTGAAAAATCCTGCAATTGTCGATGATATCGAAACTGGTTCAATTTCATCGATTCCACCAATGAGGAGAAAATCCCCATTAGATGATTCTTTCGCTAAGTGATCTCTGAGGTGGGCCAACTTTGGTTAAGTCAGACCATGACTTTATCTTTACCATCCTTTTGAAGCGTCCTTGAACAGACGTCGTTAGTTTACAGAAAGAAGGAATGAACTCGCCTCCATCAAAAGAGAATTGTTCACATATAGCCAATTGTAGCTTACAACTTATTGTAGTACAAGGCATCCAAAAGAATTCAGTCATCAGGTGGGCTAAAACATGAGTTTCATGGCTAAACCAACTGCCCAAACCAAAACATGAGTTTCACCCACATCACCCAAGGCAGTAAGGCCCTGATGCCGTTACACTTAATTGGGCCAGCTCATGAGTGACACGCACGTAGTTGACTGAGCCCCATCTCAAACAGTTGGACATAGTCCAATCAAATGTCACCACATTAGGGGTTTATTGTGTTGGGTGATGTAATGACCCTGAATTTTCATGCACTTAGAATTACAATTTATACTTAAAATTTTTATTTTAATTTAAGAATAAAAACAAATTAATAGTTAAGTTGGTATAAACACTCTTGGTTGAGAGAGATTGAGCGATTGGCTCTTGCCATCGTGACTCTCGATTGTGGATGAGGTCAAAAGATTAATTTCTAAAGCACTATAATAACTTTTTATCAAATGCCACAAAGATTTGCTAATGAGGTCAAAATATCGATTCTTTGAGCAGTAATAATAACTTTTTGTCAAATGTCATAAAGATTTCAAGTTATGGATAAGGGAGGATGTTCTCATCCAATGTTATCTAGAAAAATTATCTTTAAAAAGGGATATGAGAGAGGTTTCCTACAGAAAAACCGAAAGAGAGAAAGAAAATCAAAGAGAGAGAGAGGAGATTCTGGGATAGCATAATTAGGTAAGTTTTTACTCTTGGATCTTTTTATTTTTATGTTATTTTATTTATTTCTGCCCGATCTATACAATGGATGGTGTTGATGTGCCACACAATCATTGCATAGGTGTGTAGAGAAATCTTAAGTAAAATATGATTTGAAATTTCAGATATATGTGATAGTATTTTAAGAATGAATTAAATTGCTTGCATCCGACTATGTTAGGATGGATCTAAACGGGTCACTTAATCATAAGGGCCAAAACATATTGATACCTTAATTTTCAGATTGATCTGATCAATGGATGGGGCATATTAATCATATTTAACTGTATAAAGCATTTATACCTTAGATTCTAAGATGGTGATCAGAAGGATCGGATCTAATCCTCACCATTTATGCTCATCTTAGAATATATCTAAACTATAATCTAGAGAGTATAGGTGGATCTAATTGTTTGATGGGCCATAAATATGAAATGGTACAATCATGCATCTTAGATCTAAAAGTTGAAAGCATGAATGGTCTACATCTAAGTCATCTATTGACCCATTCTCAATTTGGGATTTTAGGAGTCAATGGATGGCTTAGATCGAGCCATATGATCAATCGATCATTTAAAACAAGAGAAATAAGAAAAACAAGAAAAACCAAACAGTTATGAGATTTGGATCATCTGGACTTGTTTCAAATTGTAAGACCCTAACCCAGGTGTGTACGTCGTTCCTTTAGGTCTCGCAGTCCAACCGGTCAAATCCTGAAAACCCGCAACCTACGGATAGTGTTTGCGGTCATCCTCAAGTTCGGTCATGTAGACTCAACTCGGATCAAACTGAAACCTATGCCATTTCGTCCGTATCGGCGCCGTGGTTCCAACGCCGCGTCCCATGCGCGAATTTGATGTATACATCTCAAGTTGTGGGCAATGTTCGATATGGAACCTTAATGTGTGGATGGTGGACCCCACCCCACACGTTTTCCCATGTGCATGTGATGGATGATGTCACCTCTAGTGTAGGTTTCTAAAAATCCTACACCCTATGAACCTACACCCTCCTAGTAACCTTGTTTATATCATCCTATCCTAATGATGCTTTTACCTAACCTAGGTAGAGAGAGTAATCATTACTCTCCTACACCTCCCAAGCAACTCTCTCTCCCTCTCATTTCTCTCTAACTCTCCTTCTCCTCTTCCTTTACTAACCTTCCAACGTCCCACCTCACCCTTATTTTCAGCCCTTGCTACCCTAAATACCTCCCAATCTCACCTTCTTCAACTCATCTCAACCATAGATTCACTTTCCTAGGAGCTTGTACATGAAGATGGTGTAACTTTGGAGCTTAATTGCTTAGGTGGGTGTACATGCATTGTAAATTTTATATTTCTTTAGTTTCTTTCTTATTCTTCTTTTTTCTTCTCATGTTGGAGCTTTTGGGGCCCATCAAGTGATGGTGGTGATCCCAAGTCTCCATGGATGTGGCTTGTAGCCCATCCTACATTGCATGCATGTTGCATTCAAGCGACCATTGTCCATGGATCCCTTCATGCCTTTAACTTCCTTAGATCAAGGATCTTTGGGTCATCCAGACCATTGATCTTTGGTGGAAATTACATCTCCACTATAGAACCCAAGTAAAAATTCTATGATCATGTAGATCTTTGTATATCATGTGTGATAGTGTATGTATGTGTGATGAGGGGAAAGGCCTCAATGTGCGGAAACCCTTCCTTTGTGGTTGTATTCTTCTTCTTTTCTTGTTAATTCATCTCTGATCATGAGTGTGGGGCCCACCTTGTGGACCAACAAAATCCAGACCGTCCAAAGTGGGAGGACGCCCATGGTAGTCCACCCTTGGACGTGTGGCCCCAGAATCCTCATAAATGGGGTACATACAAAGGTGTTTTTATGGTGGGGATGGTATAGAAGTTTGTGGGGCCCACTAGGGTGGACCAAACCATGATTTTATGGGGTTAAATCCCCTTTTAAATAGTGTTTATAATTTATTTAAATCAGATATATGTTGTTATCTAGAACTGTTTGGACAAATTTTTGGGCCATCTTGGGGCCTAATTTTTGAACTTTTAATAGGATGATGGATACCATATATTATATGATTCTTGAAGGTATATATCCCACCTATAAGCATACCAAATTTCAGCCCCAACTGACCCTATTTGAGCCTCCAAAAGGGTGGGCCAACATGATGGACTGCTAGATTTTTCTGCTATGCAGTCCATCAACATTACCTCAAGAAAACTTTAATTCATAAATTATTTTGATGAAGGTGGACCATCTTTCTGGGTTCTGTCTTGTTGTAGACATGATGAGGGACCTTGGCCCTCAATTTCACGAATTATAAAGGCCCTGGACCCACTCCATTAGAGTGCCCAAATTTAGGACGGCAACATGTACATTTCTAAATTTTTCTACCTTGTTGTCCTCTCCATGTTTATAGCAGTAATTGGGCCTAGCCCATTGGGGCTTTTGTGCATGATTGTGGTGCCCACCTTGTGATGTTTTAGAGGCCTTTGGGGCCATGGTTGTCTGGCCAACTAGCTGGACCAACGAGCATGACTGGACGTCCAACCATGTTGGCCGTCCCTAGCCTAGGCCTACCATGATGTATGTTTTTCATCCTTGTCGTCCTTCTGTTTTGTGGGGCCCATGTGGGTGGGTCCACCCTAGGTGGACGTCCCCTGTGTGGCTCACTATTGGGGCATGTGGAGCCCACCTTGATGTGTATTTGGCCTAGCAGTCCATGGCCTTTCATCGTCCCACCCTTAGGATGCCCATGCCTTGGTCTGCTGCTGGGCCTGTGTTCCATCAACAGGCCTACTTATGTTGAAGTGACAAATCCCCTCCTCCATCTGGTGGGGGGCCCCTATAAGAAGTTCAAGCCCTTATGAGATTAATTCCCTCACACTTTGATAAGTTTCTAGGCCTTAATAGGCCCAGGAGATTAGGTGGACTGAAGGTCTAACTATGGGCAATAAATGTACATATATATTGCTGATTTTTTATTGGATGAGGGGCCCACCACATTGAGGGAATTGGGTACTTGTTACTTCCTCATAATTTAGTATTTTCTTGGGCTTAATTAATGTTTGTTTGGGCCACCATTGATGACCATTTGTGGGATCCAAACTTAGACCAGATTTTGGGAGTCCCTAGTTGGCCTAGATTGGGTTGGAATGTCCCAACTTGGTCAGCCATGTGTTTAGGCTGACTTTCACCATTTTGATGGACTTATGAGATAAGATAAGGGTGGTATTGGGCCCTTGATTGCCCACTTAAATTTCTAGTTATTGAGTTGATGTAGTAGGGCCCATTTCACCTAACTTAGACTTATTTTTGGGCCACGTTTTGTGCCCATGGGTTGCCCATTCAATCCAACTAAATGCATGGATTTGATGGCCATTGGAACTTGGGCTTTAATTCCCTTCCTTTGGCCCATGTTGTTATGGATGGATTGGTCCCATAGTTATTACTGTTTTATATGGACTTATGTACATGGATTGGATGTGGGCCTTGGGCCTTGTAGCTTATGGTTTGTGGTTGGATGCCCTGGGGCAATGGTGGTTGAATGTCCCCATTTGGACCCCTCTAGGGCCATTTATATCTAAGTGTGGTTGAATGTCTATCTTAATCTCTTACTAGGCCCATCTTTATATTATTTAGGCATGTAGCTTATATGTTTGGTCTCGTGGGCTACCCCAAGTAAATGGGTCCTCTCTAGAGGTTGTATTCCTTATGAGAAATTAGTTAAGTACCTAGATCCTTCATGGTTAAGTAGAGAGTTCATCTTTACCTCATTGACACCCCTATTCATCTCATGGCCCACTCCCGTATGCATCATATGCATGCTTGGTTGAGGTATGATTGGTCATGGCTGTGCCATTGTGTATGATATATTGGTATCTCCCCGAGGGATAGAATTTCTCCTCTTGAGCATGATGGATGTATGGGATTAATGCATGGGTGATTGTGTGATTCATGTATCTAGCATTGTATAGCATGTGGATATCCGCCCTTGCTCCATTAGGGTCGTAGCCTTCACAGGTATATCATGGATGACCATGTGTGGACACTGAAAATGATACTTGAGCATTTGGGGCTCATACGATGTCCCTGGGTGAAAGTCCCTAAACCTTCACGGTACCGAGGAGACGCCTCAACGCCAAGACTGAGTGGAAATCATGAGCACCTGAGTGCCTTATACTGTTAGGCCACGACTCCCATTGTTGTGAGGTCGGTTGAGATGAGGTTTGTCCTTACTCGCCTGAGTGAGGGGGACATAGCTAGGTTGAGTCTGACTAGCTCGTAAATGGGTTTGCTACCATCGAACCTTGTTGGTGACTGGTTGTCCACAAGTAGGTAGTGAGGTCTCCTACGCTCATTTGACTGTGCAGGTCTCGGAGAGAGAAAGTCATCTTACAATGTACTTGACCCCGGTGGATTCCTTATGATGAAACTATACTTGATGTGTGGATTGGATATGAGGACTGGAATTACTTTGCATTACATTGGCATCGGCTGTGTAAGCCTTATGTTACATCGCCTCGGTATGGCGTCCAGTACTCATGTATTACATTATATAGCCGTGGGTACGGCTTACTGCATTCATAGTTTAGCCTCGGTACGGCTAGTATCATTCATGTTTCCTTCTGCATTCTCCACTATCTTCTTCTGAGAACCATTGTCACACACCTTCACCGTCCTCTAATCTTTCTATAAGCTTATGCACGATTGATGCTTGCAGGTGATCCTACGTCAGTGTAGTAGTAGTGGGACATTGGATTGGAGCGTGTTAAGGACCCGTTGTAGACTTTTCTCTTCCCTTCTTACCTTATGTATGTCCTTTTGAACCTTATGTACCTATAAAAGTTTAAATTTCTAGTAGATTTTGTAATCCTATGGTTACTTTCTGAGATTTATTTGCTATGATCTTAGGTATGCTCGATTGAATTGGATTTACAATATAGAAATTCTCTTTCTAAGATCCCAGGATTGGAACCTATCTCAAGAGCTGAGAATGGGGTACTACGGAGGCTGTTGCGGCTGGAACCAGCTATCGAGTTCCTTGTGAGTTCGGTCATCGAGTCCGTGGCGTGACAAGAGTTGGTATCAGAGCATAACAAGTAATTTGGGACATAACTTATGATAACATTGCATATCTGCTGCAAGCTTAGGACAAGTAGTGTCCCGAGGACGTTCCTTTCGTTCCGTTGAGCCTGGAAGATTTTGATCCCTATGCGTCTATCGACCTTGTTGTTTTGTAAATGATGCCGCCTAGACGTAGCGCCCATGGCCATGGTGCTTGTGGTCGAGGCACGAGAGGTAGAGGCACCCGTGATACCTGGTTGACCTGAACACATCCTACTCCACCCATTGTGGACCTTAGTCCCGATCTTATACCTGAGATTGTGATTCCACCCCCAGTGGCACTTGTTCCCCCACCTGAGCATGTTATTCCAGTTTCTGAGGCTCCTTCCGCTCCTGTGCCTCCACCTGATGCGAGTACCACCCATGTTTTCCCAACGGTTCCTATAGGGATTGAGCATTTCAGCAGTTGATGCAGGCTGTCACCGCTGTCATGCAGACCCGTCAGCCTGCTACTAAGGTTTTTGAGCATTTTGACCAGCTGCGAGTAAGCATGATATTCTTCGAGTTCTGGCAGCATGATCCCCCGAGGTTCAGGCGTGAGCCCGATCCTTTTGCCGCTGAGTTGTGGCGCACTGAGGTGGAGAGGATATTCGACACCATGCAGTGTCTGAGCAAGTAGAGAGTCTCGTTGGCCACTTTCCTTCTGCAGGGCAAGGCCTGACATTGGTGGTCATCAGTATCGAGGATGGCCAAGCCATGATTTGTTTGGACCTGGAAGGACTTCGTGGATCATTTTGACCAGAAATGTTTTCCCTAACATGTTCAGGAGCAGAGGGCAATTGAGTTTGAGACCCTAGTTCAGGGTGATATGACAGTGTCTCAGTATGAGGCCCGTTTTGTAGTGCTTTCTCGATTCGTTTCCTACCTCATCGACGACGAGAAGCAGAAGGCTCGCCATTGTGTGAGCATCTTTCGACCTGCTTTTCGCAGCCGCGTGGTGGGACATTGCTTGACGACGTTTGATCAGGTCATTCACAGAGCGTTGGTATATGAGGAGGACTGGGCCATGACCTAAAGGACCCGAGATCAGAGTTCCGCCGGAGACCGGAAGAGGAGGACACCTTTCAGCAGCTCCAAACAACATCGTCAGCAGAGGTGGAGAGGCCGATCTTAGTTTAGGTAGCCCACAACACAATCAGTAGCATCATCATCAGTCTAGCCAGCCGCTCCTTCCTCCGGGCCATTTTTCGGTGTTTGCTATGGATGTGGGCAGACAGGGCATTGGAGGCGTGATTGCCCTCTCCCCTTGCAGCAGCAGAGGCCACGCAGTTACCACCTCCCCATCCTCCTCAGTAGCAGCAGCATCAGCAACGAGCACAACATCAAGCTCCTACTCCTAGGCCTCCTCCTCAGCATAAGAGGCAGCCAGGCAGGCCTCTACAGCTGCCAAAACAGCAGCAGAGGGAACATGTACCTCCCCCATAGTCCTTGGGTCGAGTATATATTATCGCACAATAGGTGTAGAGTCAGGATCCACAGTCTTCAGGCTTGCTTCCTTTGCCAACTCATGGCAGATTCTATTTCGCGCAGCAGGCGCAGGGCCAGGACCCCCAGTCTTCCACCGGTGGAGTTGTCGAGGGTATTCTCCTTATCTCTGCTTGTATAGCTCATGTTTTGTTTGATTCTGGCGCTTCTCATTCCTTCGTGGCCGACAAGTTTTATTGATCTACAGGTATTCCGTTGGAGTCCGTGTTTGAGGCTTTGGCCGTTTCGACTCCCTTGGGGAAGTCCACCGTTTTGTGTCGTCGTTGCCCTTCTTGCCCAGTTTTGGTTGGCGATATATTCTTGCCCACTAATTTGTTTGTTTTACCGATGATGGAGTTCAATGTTATCCTGGGTATGGACTACCTTGTTGATTACCATGCTATCTTGGACTGTGCCGTGAGGACAATCACCTTTCATATTCCCATCTTACCAGTGTTCCAGTTCGTTGTCGAGCCCATAGGAGAGTTGTTGTCCAATTTGTTGGCTTGTATTATTGAGAAGCCTGTGGCAGGATGTTTTAAGCAGCTGCCAATAGTTTGTGAGTACCCAGATGTGTTCTAGGAGATCCTAGGTTTACCGTCGCATCGGCAGATTGAGTTTCAGATTAATTTGGTGCCCGGTACCGCGCCTATCTCGAAAGCCCCCTACTAAATGACATCGATGGAGTTGTAGGAACTATAGGAGCAATTGGATGAGCTTCAGGACTTAGGTTTTATTTGTCTTAGCAATTCGCCCTTGGGAGTCCCGATATTGTTCATGAAGAAGAAGGATGGTTCGTTGTGGCTCAGTGTGAATTACCACGAGCTCAATAGGGTCACTATTAAAAACAAATACTCGCTTCCCAGGATAAATGATTTGTTCGACCAGCTGCAAGGTACACAATTCTTTTCTACGATAAACTTGTGCTCCAGTTACCATCAAATTTGGGTTCGAGAGGAGGACATTTCGAAGACAACATTCCAGACATGCTACGGTCACTTTGAGTTTCCGATCATGTCGTTCGGACTGACCAATACGCCCGCCTTGTTCATGCAGCTAATGAACGAGGTCTTCTGGCCCTTCCTCGATCAGTTCATGGTTGTGTTTAATGATGATATTCTGGTATATTCGAGGACCCGGGAGGACCATGTGATGCTTTTGCAGGTTGTGCTTGAGACCCTCCGTGCCCACTAGTTGTATGCAAAGGTGGAGAAGTGCAAGTTCTGACAGGAGGAGGTGAAGTTCCTCGGTCATATGGTGAAGAAGGAGGGTGTCTCTGTGGACTCCTTGAAGGTTGATGCAGTGCTTTAGTGGGGCCAGCCCATGAACGCATATGAGATTCGTAGCTTCCTTGGTCTAGTAGGATATTATCGACGATTTATCGAGGGTTTCTCCTGTATTGTAGCACCGCTAACTTGGTTGACGTGGAAGGGAGCTAAGTTTGTCTAGAGTGACACATGCAAGGTGGAATTTATGGAGTTGACTGCTCCCGTCTTTACTCTTCCTAATGGGAGTGATGGTTTTGTTGTACTTACCGATGCCTCCAGAGTTGGCTTGAATATTGTTTTGATGTAGCATGGGAAGCCTGTGGCTCATGCCTCGCGCCAGCTCAAGGTCTACGAGTTGAACTACCCCACCTATGATATAGATCTAGTAGCAGTCGTCTTCGCACTGAAGGTGTGGAGGCATTATCTTTATGGGGTTAGATTCGAGCTCTTTTTGGACCATAAGCGCTTGAAGTATTTATTTTTGTTGTCCGAGTTGAACATGTGACAGATGCGATGGATGAAATTGTTGAAGGATTATGACTTTGACCTTTAGTACCACCCAGGTAAGGCGAACGTGGTGGTGGACGCACTTAACTGTCAGTCACAAGGCCTGGTGGCATAGATGATGGTTTAAGAGTGGTAGATGCTCGAGGATGTTTTAGAGTTTGACTTTGAGTTCGATCTACATTCTTCCATGGTTCAACTTTTGAGCTTGTCAATTCAACCCTTTCTAGTGGCTAAGATGATCGAGGCTCAGCAGACGGATGAGTCACTTCAGAAGTACCGAGCAAAGGCAGCATCTGTGGAGCAGTCAGAGTGGTAGATTGGTTCCGACGGTGGATTACGCTTCAGAGTCCGATTATGTGTCTCGGACGTGCTAGATTTGCGTCGTGATTTGATGACCGAGGCACACCGATCAAGACTTACCATCCACCCGGCTCCATGAAGATGTACAGAGATACAAGGAGGCAGTACTTTTGGTTGGGGATGAAACGCTAGATTGCTAGCTTCGTGGCCGAGTGTGACACTTGCCAGCGTGTCAAGGCCGATCACCAGAGACCCCTTGGTCCCTTGCAGTTGTTGAGCATTCCAATTTAGAAGTGGGAGCATGTCTCAACAGATTTCTTCATGGGTTTTTCAAGGACTCAGTGCGATCACGATGTCATCTGAGTTATCATTTATTGTCTGACGAAGTCGGTGCATTTCATTCTGATGCGTGCTTCTTGGACTATGGATTAGTTGGCGAGGATCTTCATCGAAGAGATAGTGAGACTATACGGCATTCCGGTTTCGATTTATCTGACTAAGACCCTAGATTTATGTCTTAGTTTTGGAGAAGTTTCTAGCAAGCGATGGGGTCCACTTTGTATCTTAGTACCGCTTATCATCCGCAGACGGATGGGTAAACCAAAAGGGTCAACCAGATCCTTGACGAAATGCTCAGAGCCTATATGATTGACTTTGTAGGTAGTTGGGACGAGAATTTGTGCCTTGCTGAGTTTGTGTAGAACAACAGTTATTAGGCGACTATCAACATGACTCCTTTTGAGGCATTATATGGTAGATCGTGCAGATCTCCTAGCTGTTGGACCAAGGTTGAAGAGCGTCGTCTCTTAGGTCCCGAGCTTGTGCAGTATACGTCAGAGATTGTAGATATTATTAGGCAAAGGATGCGTATAGCTTAGAGCTAGCAAAAGATTTTTGCTGATCGTCGGCGTCGACCCCTCAAGTTTGCAGTTGGGGACATGGTATATCTTAAGGTCTCACCTTTGAAGGGCGTGGTTCAATTTGGAGCAAAGGGTAAGCTTGCCCAGAGATTCATTGGACCTTTCGAGATTACCGAGCACGTGGCGCTATGGCCTACAGGCTTGCCTTACCTTTAGAGTTGTCTAAGATCCACGATGTGTTCCATGTATTTATGTTTAGGAAGTGTGGGTTGTACATCATTCCGGTGATTGATTGGTAGCCCCTTGAGGTCTATGAGGATGCTTTCAATATCGAGCAGCCGATTCATATCCTTGATCGGAAGGATTAGGTTCTCAGGACCAAGGTCATTTCTTGGGTGAAGGTGTAGTGGGGTCATCATTCAGAGGTTGAGGCGTCTTGGGAATGCGAAGTTAAGATTAGAGAGCGTTATCCCCATCTATTTGATGCTTGATTGTTGTATGATTCTATGTATTACGTTCTCCCATGATTGTTGGTTGTTATATATAATGGTGTTTCTACATTTCCATTTTGTCCTTAATATGGTAAATTTTGAGGATGAAATTTTTTTATTTGTGAGGAGAGCTGTAAGACCCTAACCCAGGTGTGCAAGCAGTTCCTTTAGGTCTCGTGGTCCTACCGGTTGAATCTCGTGGACCCGTGACTTACGGATAGTGTTTGTGGTCATCTTCAAGTTCGGTCATATAGACTTGACTCGGATCGACTCGAAACCTATGCCATTTCATCCGTATCGGCGCCGCGGTTCTAACGGTGTGTCTCGTGCATGAATCCGACGAGTACATCTCAAGTTGTGGGCAACGTTCGATATGGACCCTTGATGTGTAGATGGTGGACCCCACCCCACACATTTTCCCATGTGCATGTGATGAATTATGTCACCCCTAATGTAGGTTTCTAGAAACCCTACACCTTAAGAACCTACACCCACCTAGCAACCTTGTTTATATCACCCTAGCCTAATGATGCTTTTCTCTAACCTAAGTAGAGAGAGCAATCATTACTCTCCTACACCTCTCAAGCAACTCTCTCCCTCTTATTTCTCTCTAACTCTCGTTCTCTTCTCCCTTTGCTAACCTTCCAACGTCCCATCTCACCCTTATTTTCAGCCCTTGCTACCCCAAATACCTCCCAATCCCACCTTCTTCAACTCATCTCAACCATAGATCTACTTTCCTTAAAGCGTTGTAGATGAAGATGGTATAACTTTGGAGCTTGATTGCTTAGGTGGGTGTACATGCATTGTAAATTTTATATTTCTTTAGTTTTTTTCTTATTCTTCATTTTTCTTCTCATATTGGAGCTTTTGGCGCCCATCAAGTGATGGTGGTGACCCTAAGTCTCCATAGATGTGGTTTGTAGCCCATCATATATTGCATGCATGTTGCATGTAAGGGACTATTCTCCATAGATCCCTTCATGCATTTTTCTTCCTTAGATCAGGGATCTTTGGGTCATATAGACCCTCGATCTTTGGTGGAGATTGCATCTCCACCATAGATCCCAAGTAAAAATTTTATGATCATGTATATCTTTGTATATCATGTGATAGTGGAATGTGTATGCATGTATGATGAGGGGAAAGGCCTCAATGTGGTGGAGACCCTTCACTTATAGCCATATTCTTCTTCTTTTCTTGTTAATTCATCTCTGATCATGAGTGTGTGGCCCACCTTGTGGACCAACAAAATCCAGACAGTCCAAAGTGAGAGGACGCCTATGGCAGTCCACTCTTGGACGTGTGGCCCCAAAATCCTCCTAAATGGGGTGCATGAAATGGTGTTTTTATGGTGGGGATGGTTTGAAAGTTTGTGGAGCCCACTAGGGTGGACCAAGCCATGATTTTATGGGGTCAAATCCCCTTTTAAATAGTGTTTATAATTTATTTAAATCAGATATATGTTGTTGTCCAGAACTGTCTAGACAGATATTTAAGCCATCTTGGGGCCTGATTTTTAGAATTTTGATAGGGTGTTGATACCATATAATATATGATTCTTGAAGGTGTATATCCCACCTATGAGCATACCAAATTTCAGCCCCAACTGACCCCATTTGAGCCTCTAAAAGGGTGGGCCAACATGATGGACTGACATATTTTTCTATTGTGCAATCCAACAACATTACCTCAAGAAAACCTTAATTCATAAATTATTTTGGTAAAGGTGGACCATTTGAGCCTCTAAAAGGGTGGGCCAACATGATGGACTGACAGATTTTTCTGCTGTGTAGTCCAACAACATTACCTCAAGAAAACCTTAATTCATAAATTATTTTGGTAAAGGTGGACCATCTTTCTAAGTTTCATCTTGTTGTAGACATGATGAGAGACCTTGGCCCTCAATTTCAAGAATTATAAAGGCCCTGGACCCACTCCATTGGAGTGCCCAAATTTAGGACAGCAACATGTACATTGATGAATTTTTCTACCTTGTTGTCCTCTCCATGTTTATAGCAGTAATTGGGCCGAGCCCATTGGGACTTTGTGCATGATTGTGGTAACAACCTTGTAATGTTTTAGAGGCCTTTGGGGCCATGATTGTGGGGCCAACTAGCTAGACCAGTGAGCATGACTGGACGTCCAGCTGGTGGATGTCCAACCATGCTGACCATCCCTAGCCTAGGCCTACCATGAAGTATGTTTTCCATCCTTGCCGTCCCTCTGTTTTTATGGGGCCCATGTGGGTGGGTCCACCCTAGGTGGATGTCCCTTGTGTGGCCCGCCATTGGGGCGTGTGGAGCCCACCTTGATGTGTATTTGGCCAGGCTGTCCATGGCCTTGGACTGGCCCACCCTTGGGATGCCCATACCTTGGGCTGTTGCTAGGCCTGTGTTCCATCAGCAGGCCCACTTACGTTGAAGTGACAAATCCCCTCATCCATCTGGTGGGGGCCCCTTATAAGAAGTGCTAGCCCTTATGGGATTAATTCCCTCACACTTTGACAAGTTTCTAGGACTCAATAGGCCCAAGAAATTAGGTGGACTGAAGGTCCCGCTATGGGCATTAAATGTACATGTATATTACTAAATTTTTATTGAATGAGGGGCCCACCACATTGAGGGGATTGGGTACTTGTTACTCCCTCATAATTTATTATTTTCTTGGGCTTAATTAATGCTTGTTTGGGCCACCATTGATGATCATTTGTGGGATCCAAACTTACACTAGATTTTAGGAGTTCCTAGTGTGCCCAGATTAGAATGGAACGTCCCAACTTGGTCAACCATGTGTTTGGACTGACTTTCAGCATTTTGATAGACTTATGGGCTGAAATAAGGGTGGTATTGAGCCCTTAGTTGCCCACTTAAATTGCTAGTTATTGGGCTGATGTTGTAGGGCCCATTTCGCCCGACTTATTTTTGGGCCATGTTTTTGTGCTAATGGGTTGCCCATTTAGTCTAACTAAATGCATGGATTTGATGGCCATTGAAACTTGGGATTTGGGCTTTGATTCCCTTCCTTTGGCCCATGTTTTTATGGATGGATTAGACCCATAGTTCTTAATGCTTTATATGAAATTATGTACATGGATTAGATATAGGCCTTGGGCCTTGTAGCTTATGGTTTATGGTTGGATGCCTTGGGGCAATGATGGTTGAATGTCTCCATTTGGACCCCTCTAGGCCTGTTTGTATCTAAGTGTGGTTGTGTCACACCCCAAACTCAAAAACCAGGCTTACAAAATTTTTGATCACCGAATCCATTGCTGACAGCCTTCGTAGTACTCCATTCTCGGCTCCCAGCGCCCATATGCCAAATTCCGATCCTGTGATCTTACAAGGAGGATTTTCCATCGTACATTTAACTCGTAATAAGCATAACCGCAAGTTTACCCAAATCACACAGGTAACATCATCATCACATATCCACGAATATGAACAGTTGGATACAGTGTTAAAAGGGAAATACATATATCGAAATCAAAGCTCCAAAAGACCACTGCATGCTTCAAGCTCAACACTGCTGCAACCTAACACCACTTGCACGCGTTTATTATGCATAAGTTTATAGAAATCTTAGAGAGTGGTGAAAGTGTGTGCGCAAGGTAAGTGCCAAGTATTTAATACAATGTCTTAATTATACAATGTCGAAAATACTAGCAAGATCATGAATCATATGATATCAGAGTAAGCGGAAACATACTGGCAAGTCCACGAGTCATATAATATCAGATGTTAATGATGTATACAATATGCAAATGCAAATGAAATGACCAAGCTGGAGTGTGAGGTCGGGATGATAGTATGTAGTACCGTAGACTATAGGGTCCATCACAAGAGACTTTTATCCAAACTAGTCTCATACCTAAATTTGGATAGCCAGACTCAATGTGGTAGACTCCTGATCTCAGGTTGGTCGCGTGCCCAAACTAAAATCCTGACCACTGTGAAGGTACACATGATAACTTAATTTCATACCACCAGCTCGATTGGATAATGAATAAATGAATAAAATGCTAGGTATACAATTTCTGCTTGATAAGTCCACATATCAGTACAGTATATCTCTGGGATCATCACCGGGTTCTATTACAATCCAAACCAGATTGCTGTCCAATATCGGGCCCGACACATTGATAGCGGATTCATTCCTCGAGCTGGTCAAACTCAGCCTAGCTTTGCCCCCTCCTCTCGGATAGATAAGGTTGCACCCCCTTCCAACTGACTACGATACAGGGAGAGACGTGGCCTAACAGTATACGACCCTCATGCGCTCATACATCCACTTAGTCTAGATGTTGGAGCAACTTCTGTAACTAAGAGGGCTTAGAAAATTTCATCCAGGGATATCTATAGCACCCTATGTAGAATAAATTTTTGATGTCTCATCTGGCCATCCACGATATGCCTGTGGAGGCTACGACCCTGATGTTGCTAGGGCATACGGTGGTCATATCATAAAATGCGAGGTGCATGAGTCATAATATCTAGTCATGCATCAAACTTGCGCGTATCGCATGCTTATGTGGACAACTCCTCCTATCAGGGAGTCTTATAATAATCTGTCCAATGGCATATGCTATGATCAATCATTCTTCATATCAAGCATACATATGATATGCAAGGGCATGGATCGTGAAGTTATACTAAGCATGTTATATGATGATGGTGTACTCCCCTCATATCAAGGATAGACCTAGACGACCTACTCATAACAAGAATGGGCCTAACAACGGGCTCAAGGGAAGGTCACAATGTAGACATTTAACCTGCATTGCCCATCAATGTGGACATTTAACCAACATTGCTCCCAAGGAGTGACCTACATAGAGCCAAACGTATAGTGGGCCCATGGCCTCACAAAAAGGCGTAATATACATCACAATGAGCCTCATACAAGGGCTACATATACATCACTATGGGTCGCATCACATGGACCTAATACACGTCATAATGGGTCATATTACATAGGCCTACTACGCATCATGATGGGCTGCATCACATAGGCGTTGAATACATCACAATGGGCCTAATCGTATGGGTCAAAAATATATCACAATGGGCCACAACATATGGGCTAGAAGTACATCTCATTGGGCCTTACCAAAATAGACCACAAATATATCACATTGGGCCACATCTCATGGGCCTAGTACACATCACAATGGGCCGCATGACATAGGCCTAATACATCACAATAGGTCACAACAATGGGCCTCTAACATCACAATGGGCCACAAATAATGGGCCTCTAATACTTCAAGTAGGTCGTAATGCATGGGCCTCATATACGACAAATAGGCCACAATACATGAGCCTCATATACATTAAATGGGCGGCAATGCATGGGCTTCATACATTTCAAAAATGAATCATATCGAAAGATCATCTGAACCACACCCTAAATGGCAGAGATGATGATTGGAAAAATCATTTGGACCATTCCACAAATAACAGTGGAGATAATGATTTTCACTGCTAAACAATTACTAGGGGCCAGGGCCCACCGTAGCGTTGATTCTCCATCCAATATGATCATAAGGTCATAAAGACCTAGATTAAGAGGGAAAACAAATTTCATATTGATGCAGAACTTCTGTGACCCAAAAAGGATCTCAATGGTGGACGCTCAATCTTCACTGATTTCTGTAGTGTGGTCCACCTAATAGATCTGCCTCAATTTTCTCCTCAAGCCTTAAGACGAGCTCACCAAATGGGATGGGCGGTTTGGATGTAACACATACATCATGTTGGACCCGCAGAACTTGCTAATGTTGACGGTTGAGATGTAACACATGCATCAGGGTGGAGCACCATTGCACCATCTAAATAGATCCAGCACTGTCTAAATCATCTAGTTGAAACACTTGCATCATGTGTGGCTGCCACGGATGGACAGCAGGATATAAGACATATACATCTGGGTAGGGCCCACCGTCTAGACAGCTAGACAGTGTGGATAGAATACATATTTAGCACAACACATACATCATATCAGGGCCCCATGTGGCACTTATCTAAATAGGTCTAGCACCAACCAGCACTGTCTGGATGGTGTGGATTCATAATACATACATTCATGTGGACCTTATTTGTTCAGAATAGATGGACGATAGTGATAAAACACTAACATTATGGTGGAACCACGTGCTGGTAGCACGTGCTTCAGGTGGATCCCCACCATCTAAAATCTCTTGGACGGTAGAGATATAATATATACATCATGTGGGACCCATAGATCTGCTAACGATAAAGCAAAAGCAACAACTACTGGTGTGAGGTACTCCAGCCAAGCCTCACAGTAGGGCCTACAGAACTTGCAGACATCAAAGGCAGCTGCTGCTGCGTGGTGTGGCTTGCTGGCCCACCGTCCAAATGGATGGTTAAGATATAACACATATCATGGAGGGCCACAGATGAACGATATACATGCAAGGTGGGTTTTCACCATCCAGATCACTAGATGGTGCGGATGCAAGGCATATACATCACGGTTGGCCCATACAGCACCGTCTAGAAATGGATGGTGTGGATACATAGTACATACAACAAGGTGGGTCCCACCCCCACACGTGTGGGGCCCACATCCATTATGTTTGGACGGCTTGGATAAACAGATGAACGACGTGGGCATAAAACATATACATCAGTGGTGGGCCCCATTTGAGGGATGGATGGCATGGATAGATCGCATACATCAGGTGGGTCCACACATGTGGTCCACATGCTTTGTATCCAGGTGATATTTACTTTTTCCCTTCTGTATAGACCTGGTAACAGGTTGGGCAGTGCAGATCCAACACATCCATCTGGTGGGTCCCATGTAGGTGGGCGGTATAGATCAAATACGTGCATCATAGCGGGGTCCACAAAATAGGAAGAGAGAGAAATCGGTGAGATAGACGGAGAGACCTCCCCACTATGGGCCCTCCCTATACAATGCATACATCAAGATGGGTCCCACTATAAGTGGGCCCTCAAATCATCAAATCAACAGTAGAAATCATATAATCACCCACTTAGACTTCTTCTTAGACTCCCTAGCTCCAAAGCTTTGACTTTGATGGAGGATGATGAACATTAGACGGTTGGATGGTGGAGATGGGAGGTAAGAAGTGGGCCACTTCTAGCTTCTCTCCCATTGAAGCTTGAACAGTTCTCTCCTTTGGGGATGCTTGGGAGAATGAGAGAGAGAGAGAGATGAGAGCGAGAGGTTGTAAGAGAGAGATGGGCGTACTTGATAAGTAAGGATTGTAAGAGAGAGATTTGACTTTGGGGAGGGTGGTTGTGATGGGTGTACTTGACATTTTATGTGATTGATTGACAGGATATTCTCTTGGGATTGCAAATGTGTGGTGTTTTCTTCGAACTGAACGCGGGCCCACATCTCCTGGCCCAGGTACCGCCTTGGCGTGGGAGACGCGGCATCGGAATCGCGGTGATGGTGCGGTCACAAGGGTACAAGTCTCAGGTCGAGCTGACTCTGAAATACGGGATACGACTCAAGGTCAGCATAACTGCTATATAAGTATCACGGGTCACCAAAATTTGACCGAGAGGATCGCAAAAGCCTACGAAATGGTACATGCTAGGATATAGGTCTCACAAGTTGAATGCCCACCTTAATCTCATGCTAGGCCCATCTTTATATTATTTAGGCCCGTAGCTTGTATGCTTGGTCTCATGGGCTACCCCAGGTAAATGAGCCCCCACTAGAGGCTATATTCCTTATAAGAAATTGGTTAAGTACCTAGACCCTTTATAGTTAAATAAATAGTTCATCTTTACCTCATTGGCACCCCTATTCATCTCATGGCCCACTCCCATATGTATCATATGCATGTTTGGTTGAGGTATGATTAGTCATGGCTGTGCCATTGTGTAGGACATGTTGGTATCTCCCCGAGGGATAAAGTTTCTCATCTTGAGCACGATGGATGCTTAGGATTGATATATGGGTGATTGTGTGATTCATGCATCTGACATTGCATAGCATGTGGATATTTGCCCTTACTTCATCAGGGTTGTAGCCTCCATAGGTATATCGTGGATGGCCGTGTGTGGACACCGAAAATGATACTTGAGCATTTGGGGTGCATAGGATGTCCCTGGGTAAAAGCCCCTAAACCTTCACGGAACCGAGGAGATGCCTCAATACCGAGACCTAGTGAAAATTATGAGCGCCCGAGTACCTTATACCGTTAGGCCGCGACTCCCACTCTTATGAGGTCGGTCGAGATGAGATTTGACCTTACTTGCCTGAGTGATGGGGACATAGCTAGGCTGAGTCTGACCAGCTCGTAAATGGTTCTGCTATCGTCGAGCCTCGCTGGTGATTGGCCGTCCACAAGAGGGTAGTGAGGTCTCCTACACTCGTTTGACTGTGTGGGTCTTGGAGAGCGGCAGTCATCTTACAATGTACTTGACTCCAGTGGATTCCTTATGATGGAACTATATTTGATGTGTGGATTGGATATGAGGACTGACATTACTTCACATTGCATTGACATCGGCTGTATAAGCCTTATGTTGCATCGCCTCGGTATGACATCTAGTACTCATGCATTACATTACATAGCCTAGGCATGGCTTACTGCATTCATAGCTTAGCCTCGGTACGGGTATCACTCATATTTCCTTCTACATTCTACCTTATCTTCTTCTGAGAACCATTGTCACACACCCTCGCCACCCTCTAGCTTTTTATAAGCTTATAAATGATTGATGCGTGCAGGTGATCCTAAGTTAGCGTAATAGCGGTAGGGCATTGGATTGGGGCATGCTGAGGACCCGTTGTAGACTTTTCTCTTTTCTTCTTACCTTATGTATGTCCTTTTGAACCTTATGTACCTGTAAAAGTTTAAATTTCTAGTGAATTTTGCAATGCGTTCCTATGGTTAATTTCTGAGATTTACTTACTATGATCTTAGGTATGCTCAATTGAATTGGATTTACGATATAAAAATCCTCATTGTAGGATCGCAGGATCAGAACCTGCCTTATGAGCCGAGAATGGGGTACTGCAGAGGCTGTTGTGGCCGGAACCGGCTATCGGGTTCCTTATGAGTCCGGTTACCGAGTCCATGGCGTGACACAAATAACACCAGATTAATTAATCGACTGATAAGTTCAATCAATCAAATGTGGCAAAGAAAAAAATAGTCCAGAGACTTAAATATGAATATTTTGATTTTGTTCGATTGATTGAGAGAATTGTTCAATCGATTGAAGGTAGCGTAAAATAGTCCAACTACCAAAATCCATAATTCGAAACATAGATAAAGCAATCAACAGAGTGATTCAATTAATCGAAGGACTAGTTTGATCAATCAAATGACTAGTTCGATCGATTGAGCAAGCAGTCTTAACCAATCGAAAGGGATAATATGTGTCCAAAAAGCTATGTTAGAAATCTAAATTAAGGTCGATCGATCAAAATTGATTTTGATTGAACTATTAAGATGATTAGATTTCTTCAGTTAGTTAAATGTACCACATATGAAGAGATGATTGTTTATATGTGATGTGGGTGAAATCTAATGTTGATTTTTCAGATGGACAGGGAATTGATTGACTAAAGATGAACTGATCATGTAGGTTTAAATTGACATAATCAATGAACTAATTAGACTATTTAATTAAGTGATTTCAAACCGATCAATCTTGGCGTAACATCTCGGAATTCATATCACCATATTTTAGGTGAGTAATCCTAATATATTACCTTTTTGTTGTGATTAAAATAGTAATCTATTTGTTTTACTGATTATGATTTCTTCATGTTGAGTACTTTGCTGAATTTGCTTAGATTGAATTGTCATATACTGCTATATATGTGACAATTGTTAATATTATACATCATGCATTCTCATGCATCCATGTCATGCATCGTATAACTACGTCGAATACCTGGGAGTACTCCCTAGATGATTTGTATGTACTTACAGTACCAAATGACTTAGGGACCATCTTTGGATACCCATAATATGTGGAAGCTTACCAAGATGGTAGAATCCTACCCCAAAAAGGAGAGATGTAGGTTGATGGAATTCAACTCAAGCAAGTGGAATGATAGACCCACTTGATGCATACACGCATCCGTGCATATCATGACATTCATGCATTCATATTTTAATTATGATGTGCATGAATCATGATGGGTTCACCCACTAAGCTTGACCAGCTTACCTAATATTGATGGAAAAATTGTACATATTTAGTGGACGATGTAACAATTGCTCAAGTTTCGAGGCAGAAATATGAACCAGTAGATGATCCACAATGGTAGTGGCCCTATCTTGAAGAAGATGAACTGAATACATTAAATCAGTGCTTGTTTAAATGGAGCTGATATTATATTAATTTTTTATACTTTGGAGTTTATTTTAGCTAGAAGATTTAGACTTGTAAATGTTTTGCATTTATTAGTTGACTAGCAGTTCAATAAAGCCCCAAATGGGTGAGATGTGTTATAATGATTAGTTTTTGTGAACGTTACAAACATATGAACTGAATGTTTATGAAATTATTTATTAATTGATGTATGCAAAAAATGAATGGTATGGAAACCTAAAATACAAATAATTATTGGCCTCTACTCAGATGAAGTGACTCACTGATTTAAGTACACTCAATGTACGAGTCATGGACCTTACCTTGGGTCTGAGGGTGTACACTCTGTATCTGAATTATGGAGCGTGATAGAATGGTATCAAAGTGAGTCTTTTTCTAAAACTTAAAATGACATATGAGTTATGCACTGTTCACTCCCCAAGTGCAGGGTTGTGATGTAGTAATAACTCGGTAAGACCGAGGTCGAATCCCAAGGGACTGAAACTTGTACGTTATCTAAAACTAACTAGAACTAGAACTAGGCTAAGATGAATTCTAAATCAATTAGCAATGGTGGAATACTTGCAGAATAATTAATCTAAAACTTAGGAAACAAATCAGAGATAGGAAACTAGGGATTCAGAGGATCCACTTGTAGAGATCAGGGAGAACTTATGCTTGCATCAAAAATCATGGAAATTACTGAACTGCCGTTGATCTAGTTTTCAAAGAGATGAAAGGTGTCTGAATTAGAATGGATTCCATCACCAAACCATGCCCACAGACTATGGCAAACAACAGAATTAAACTAATTACCAACCAATCATATGTATGAAGGTTAAGAAGGGTACCGTCATCCAACCATGCCCAGGAGACTATGGTGAACAACGGGACGTCCTAACGTCATAAACATAAAAGGGATAAGAAAATATTCAAAGCATTGCAGACCCATTGTAATTTCAGTCACAACAGACCATTAAAGACCAAAAATATTTCCATTAAAATCAAACTAAAACCAACTTCAATTCAAAAATTAAAATTAAATTAAAAGCATATAATCTCTCATCTCACTACAAGCTTCACCTCCTAGCCCTAGCTAGGAGGATTTAGCCTGCCATGGATGGGCTCAATCCAAATAAATAAAGAGAAAAAGAAAAGGAAAAGAAAAGGGAAAGAAAAAAACCAAGCTCCTCTCTCTCTCCTCTGACCACGTTCAAACCCAAGCTCGAGCCCTCTGTTCTTCCTCCTAAGACCTTGAATGAATCCTCCCCACGTCCAAAAACCTCTTTTTATAGCTGCTGGAAGGCTGGAGTCAGTGACAGAGTTGTAGCAGGACACGGAGTGCAATTTTCACAGCCAAGTTCGGTGCCTCGAAACACGCCACTTTCCTTGCTCAAATTCTAAAAAAATACCGTCCCTTAGTACTTTCTTGGGTCCTCTACATGATAGACGGTTCAGATCTGCCATATGATCAAAGATGGTGGGCCAAAACCGTCCGAAAAAGTCAGTTTTCGCGGATGTGCGAAACCTTTCGCACCATTTCGCTGTTGTGGTCGGTGGGCCCCACAGAAGCATTTTCTGGAAAATCCACCCCGTCCATTGGATTCAAAATGAAATTTCAGTCAAGAATGGGTGGTTTTGAACGTCCATTGACGTGTCCCAGAGAAGAAATCACAAAAGAATCAGTTTTGAACGCTACCAAGCAGCCCTTTTGTGGCCTCTGTATCTCATACATGTGCACGCATGGGTAAAAAGTGATAACATGGTTTTGTAGTGCTCGAAGCCCTCTACACGGTGGACGGATCGGATTGAGCTTATGGGGCACGTGTGGGGCCCACAACTGATCGCAAAAACGGCCAGCGCCGTGCGTCCGCTGCACGTTTTTTTTTTTTTTTTTTTTTTTTTGAGTTGTAGACGGAAACGTCGGTCAGCGCAGCTGACCGACTTTTGGAAATTTTGGTGCACGGCGAGTGCACATGTGTACTGTACACACTCATTTCATATGGGGTCCATTGCAATGTTTTAGAGAAATCTGCACCGTCCATCTGTTTTGACTCCTTATTTAAGGCGTCAATAATAATTTTGAGACAGTTCCAGATATCAGGTGGGCCCAGAATCAACGGTTTATGGGCTGATCTGTCAGTTGGGGCACTTCACGAGATCTTCAATGGCTGAAATTTTATATGTACGGTTAATTTATGGTCCTCAGGCGACGTATGAAGTTTCGAGCCGAACGGATGGTGGGAACCTCGTGATCTTGCATTCTAGACGTCCTTCAAGCCACTTGAGCTTCAATTTCTAACTTTTCTCGGATTTCTGACCGTGTATATTTGTCAATCTTGATCCCCTGGAGTGTGTCCCTTGCCTTTGGCGTCATCAGATCGTTAAATCTCAACTTTTAACGTCTTTTTTCCATCCATGCTCATAAAATCACTTTGCCACACAAGAATGAGAAAACGAGCCATTAGACAGCATTATATTCGTAAATCCAGACAATATCTGGGGTCTAACATGCCATATTTGACCCTCAACACAACCCCCAACCAGCATTTTGCTAGTCCCGAGCAAAGTATGCGAAAAATAAGTTGAGAATTATAGGAGAACTTTCTATGAAATCAAGTGAGATTTTGAACAAAATACGAGAAATTTAATATTCATGAATGTTAGAAATTGTATTCTCCTGAGCTCAAGCGCACCGTAGACTTCATAATCAAGTGTAAAGCATTAATCCATCAATTAGAAAAATTTTAAACATTGAGATCCATGGATGTATAGTGTAATCTCAGCTAATCATATTAAGATTGAATTTGTTATTTCAGGATCTCATTGGTAACCAGCAAGAGAATTCATGATAACCAAACTTGCCTCATAAATTTCATCTTTTGATCTTTTCAACTTTTTATTTTTCCATTAATAGTCATGCCAAAAAGAGGAATCAAATCCTTACCAATAGGGAGCAAACCTATGGCAAAAGACCAATTACCTAAAATTTTTTTTTTTTTTTTTTTTTTTTTAATGTTTAACCTTGGGGAATCAAACCTTCACCTGTAGGGAGCAAACCCATGGTGAAGATTAATTGCCCAACCTGTTCAATTTTTATACCCTGATGGCAAGATATTTCAGACTGGTTCCCTTCGTGCTTAGTGATTACCAAGTTAATCCTTCGATATGGAACTGAAATCTTAATGTGTAAGCAAGACGTGTCCTGAAATCATGATTCAATCAATGTTTACAACTTCTAATCATGGATTAATAATTCACTTAACTATGAAATCTAACAGATACGGAATCCAAGAGTCATAAATCCACCATTATGTACCTTGAAAATTTAAATTAGGGATATCTGTCAAAATCACTTCGAATTCATAAAAATTTTCAGAAAAAATCAAAATTTTTTTCACAATTGTTGCTCAAGACCAAGAAAATACTGATTAGGTTACCTAATTTCCCACCCCCAACCTAAAATTTACATTGTCCTCAATGTAAAAGATATGAGCATGCAATGCACATGGGACAATGAAAGTAAATGAGAAGTGATGGGAAGATAGTACCTGAATAACGAAGCAAGAGAGTTTCCAATAGATCACTGGGAGAGAGCAGGTTAGTACGAGAGAAAGAAAAATAAAAATAAAATCCTACCTATACCACTTTCGCAGGTGCTCTCGATTGCATTTAGCATATGCAACAAGCCTTTAAACCCCTAGGTTACCCCTAGTGGACGAGTTGTAGTCTCGTGAGGGTTTGCAGTAATGTTACCCACAAACATTGAATCGATCATGCCGCAAGGTTCTCCTTCCGGCCAATATCTTGATAAGTCTCTCAGTAAGCTCCTCAACAGGATCATCCAAAAGCCCTTTTTGCAATAGGCTTGGCCGCCCTGAAGCATGACTCTCCACAGAGACTTATGTACCTCATAAGAAATCTTCCATTGAATTGCTGGAGGTATCCATAATATATACGATTCACCTGTGACAGAAGAAGTTTCAACGTTAGTATCGCATGGTGAATCAAAGACTACAAGTAAATAAAGTTTAGAAAACTTCTTAAAAAGTAATGTAGTCTCAACATATTCCGAAGCTCCAAACTTCGGTTTTAGATTTAGCTCCTCTTCCTTTACTAGTAGACGTTTAGGATCAGGGGAAGAGAGGGTTTCAGAATAAGGGTTCGTTCGGTCAGTGATGACTACCGAGATGTTGTCTCGCAAGGTATCCACTTTGTCTTTTAACATGGGATCGTTTGAAACTGCAAAGTGTGCCAAGTAATCCCACGAGTTGGGAAATTCAGATGCGCATGACTCGTTTTTGTGGCTTGTGATGATCTGCGCAAAGAATCCATCATCCTTGAAAGTGGATGGAGGTACGCTCTCTTGCTCCAGTCCTGCACAGATAGATTGAAAATCAGTAAGTGAAGCATTGATGTGATCACTCTGTTCATTGAAATTACTCAATTGAAGCGCTGAATTCTCAATTGTTTGCAGCTCAGATGGTGGCCTCAAATGAGTGGTTTCAAATTCCAGAGTCGTAGCGGGCAACTCCTCCTCCCGAATCATATCATCATTCAATTCAAGAGAGTGGTCTAAACATGTCTCACAAGAGTTAGAAGAGTCGGTTGTAAGAAGTTCATTCTCCACATTTAAATCAGGCATGTCAGATGAGTGGAGTAGATCTTCCTGACTGATCACTTCGTGCATGTCTTGATCGTTGACCGAGACCAGATTTGAGATTGATTCAGGGAGAATTTGGGCTGCACATTCATGATCATCATCCCAATACGCATCATTGTCTAGTCCAGTGTAGTGCACATTTGGGATGGGATCACTTTCCTCACATTCTACACCTAGCATGGGTTGAGGTTCGCATAAACTAACCTCTTCCTCATCATTGAAATCTTGTGTGTAATGTAAGGAAGGTGTGTCATCATCAATGTATTTAAAAGACACCCATGTATCTTCACCATTCTTTCGAATAGTCATTGAGATTGACTCATCGGGAAATTGAACCGCATACTCATTAAGGGAATCCCACTCCTCATTCCAAATTCCAGAGTTTTTCAAAAGAGAGTGAGGATCACTTTCCTTGCATTGTACTTCTAGATTTGGATGAGGCTGGGATAACCTAGCCTCTTCCTTCTCCATAAGGTGTGACTGAATTATTGGAATTGAGGATTTGAGCAGTTCACATGATTGTATGACAAGTTGATTGAATTGCTCTTGTGCTTTCATGAGTTTCTGAAGTGAATTCTCTTGGATTATTTCTGGTTGGGCTTCAAAGGTAGAGGACCCAAGAGAATTATCACTATGATATATAGCTGGTTCAGCTTCCCGACATTGATGTTTCCACTGGTTATAGTCATACGGATCATAGGTGGGAGAATCGGATGGTTGGTAATACTTATTATCACTCATAATATAATCACGTATTGTTTTCTTTTTATCGGATGAGTGATAATAATTCTCACAACCATAGTTATGATAACTCCAACACTCACGTACTGTTTTGTTAATCTGTGGGGTGTAATTGTTCTCCTGCATATAATCACGTAAGGACTTCTTAGCCGGTGGATCTTTATATTCTGATCGGTTCTCAATGATAGTTTCAGAAAAGTTTTGAGACATAAGTTGATTTATCTCATTATCATCCCAAAATAAGTTATTCTTCTCAGCATACTGACGTTGCCACTCGTGCATATACATGGTGAAACCCTTAACTCGAATTTAATCCTATAAAAAATAGAAGAGAAGGTCCTACAGCAAAGTGAAAAGTAAGAGGGGGAGAAGTTAGAAAGATGTTACCATACTAGAGATTCCTATATTAAAATCCTGCAAAATAAGACAAACAAGTTAGTTCTAAAAAAATCAGGAAAATCTAAACCTAAAACTAAAGTTAGTAAAAATCCTAATCTAGAATAGAGAGGAAGAATTTAAGAAAGAATTTACCAATTTTGAAATTATCTTAAAAACCTACAAAACAGGGAAGACAAGTTAGTTTCTAAAAATCGAAAAAAAATAAAATAAAATCTAAACTTAATCTTAAACTAATCCTAAAACTAATTAATTTCAGAAAAACGTAGCCGACAGTCCCCGGCAACGGCGCCAAAAACTTGTTCACTCCCCAAGTGCAGGGTTGTGAGGTAGTAATAACTCGGTAAGACCGAGGTCGAATCCCAAGGGACTGAAACTTGTACGTTATTTAAAACTAACTAGAACTAGAACTAGGCTAAGATGAATTCTAAATCAATTAGCAATGGTGGAATACTTGCAGAATAATTAATCTAAAACTTAGGAAACAAATCAGAGATAGGAAACTAGGGATTCAGAGGATCCACTTGTAGAGATCAGGGAGAACTTATGCTTGCATCAAAAATCATGGAAATTACTGAACTGCCATTGATCTAGTTTTCAAAGAGATGAAAGGTGTCTGAATTAGAATGGATTCCATCACCAAACCATGCCCACAGACTATGACAAACAACAGAATTAAACTAATTACCAACCAATCATATGTATGAAGGTTAAGAAGGGTACCGTCATCCAACCATGCCCAGGAGACTATGGTGAACAACGGGACGTCCTAACGTCATAAACATAAAAGGGATAAGAAAATATTCAAAGCATTGCAGACCCATTGTAATTTCAGTCACAACAGACCATTAAAGACCAAAAATATTTCCATTAAAATCAAACTAAAACCAACTTCAATTCAAAAATTAAAATTAAATTAAAAGCATATAATCTCTCATCTCACTACAAGCTTCACCTCCTAGCCCTAGCTAGGAGGATTTAGCCTGCCATGGATGGGCTCAATCCAAATAAATAAAGAGAAAAAGAAAAGGAAAAGAAAAGGGAAAGAAAAAAACCAAGCTCCTCTCTCTCTCCTCTGACCACGTTCAAACCCAAGCTCGAGCCCTCTGTTCTTCCTCCTAAGACCTTGAATGAATCCTCCCCACGTCCAAAAACCTCTTTTTATAGCTGCTGGAAGGCTGGAGTCAGTGACAGAGTTGTAGCAGGACACGGAGTGCAATTTTCGCAGCCAAGTTCGGTGCCTCGAAACACGCCACTTTCCTTGCTCAAATTCTAAAAAAATACCGTCCCTTAGTACTTTCTTGGGTCCTCTACATGATAGACGGTTCAGATCTGCCATATGATCAAAGATGGTGGGCCAAAACCGTCCGGAAAAGTCGGTTTTCGCGGATGTGCGAAACCTTTCGCACCATTTCGCTGTTGTGGTCGGTGGGCCCCACAGAAGCATTTTCTGGAAAATCCACCCCGTCCATTGGATTCAGAACGAAATTTCAGTCAAGAATGGGTGGTTTTGAACGTCCATTGACGTGTCCTAGAGAAGAAATCACAAAAGAATCAGTTTTGAACGCTACCGAGCAGCCGTTTTATGGCCTCTGTATCTCATACATGTGCACGCATGGGTAAAAAGTGATAACATGGTTTTGTAGTGCTCGAAGCCCTCTACACGGTGGACGGATCGGATTGAGCTTATGGGGCACGTGTGGGGCCCACAACTGATCGCAAAAACGGCCAGCGCCGTGCGTCCGCTGCACGTTTTTTTTTTTTTTTTTTTTTTTTTGAGTTGTAGACGGAAACGTCGGTCAGCGCAGCTGACCGACTTTTGGAAATTTTGGTGCACGGCGAGTGCACATGTGTACTGTACACACTCATTTCATATGGGGTCCATTGCAATGTTTTAGAGAAATCTGCACCGTCCATCTGTTTTGACTCCTTATTTAAGGCGTCAATAATAATTTTGAGACAGTTCCAGATATCAGGTGGGCCCAGAATCAACGGTTTATGGGCTGATCTGTCAGTTGGGGCACTTCACGAGATCTTCAATGGCTGAAATTTTATATGTACGGTTAATTTATGGTCCTCAGGCGACGTATGAAGTTTCGAGCCGAACGGATGGTGGGAACCTCGTGATCTTGAATTCTGGACGTCCTTCAAGCCACTTGAGCTTCAATTTCTAACTTTTCTCGGATTTCTGACCGTGTATATTTGTCAATCTTGATCCCCTGGAGTGTGTCCCTTGCCTTTGGCGTCATCAGATCGTTAAATCTCAACTTTTAACGTCTTTTTTCCATCCATGCTCATAAAATCACTTTGCCACACAAGAATGAGAAAACGAGCCATTAGACAGCATTATATTCGTAAATCCAGACAATATCTGGGGTCTAACATGCCATATTTGACCCTCAACATGCACCTCACAAAAGTCCATAAATTGTAGGCCTTTGAAATTAGAAACATGACATTTAAGATTTCCACAATTTAATTAATGTATGAAATTATGAACATCGAAACCTAAACTAGATATCCTATTAATTGTTGTTGAACATAGAGATTTCAATTAGGTTCCCTAGACTCTGATTTGAAAATATTTTAGATTAAGATGGGTTACTTTGAACTATAATGAATTTAAAAGATATTTAGTCCACAAAGTCCTACTAGATAGTAATGGGCATTAGGAATAACTCAACTTGAAAAATTCATAACTATAAAAGTACTACTTCAATTAAGGAGATTTGAAAGCTTAATCTAGGATCGATAAGCCTAAATTAAAATTAAAATATTTAGAAAATTTAGATTTGATAGTCACTATACTAATTTAGGGAGTTAGTGCAAGATGGTTACAAATTGATAAATTTTGAGCAGACTTCACTACAGAAAATCTTGAAAAATTTATAGTTGATGAAACATATAAAAATTTTACAGAGACATTATAAAATTAAGTAAGGGTATCCGGAAAATTTTGAGACAAAATTGAAATTTATAAGTAAACTATTAATTAGAATAGTAACTAGCGATAACAATTTGGTCTGTTCAGTATGAACTTTGCAAAAACATAATTGAGTGGAATCCTTTTACTAAATTCTTTTGAATCAAAATGTAAAGATTTAATCCTATTTTATAACCTTACTAAGTCTTAATCAAACCTTCTTATAGAGGAATTACAACACCTAAAAAGATATGCAGTCTCCAAGATATAATACCACCTGTTAATGTCACCATTCCTCGTGAACCAGTAGTAGATGTCACCATGCTAATTGAAGAAGAGTCTGCAGAAAGGGAGTAAGATGAAAATATAGTAGATGGTCATGAGGACAAAGAGGTGCCTCAATTTTCTGTACCTCCTCCTCCTACAACAAACCAAGGTGAGGTTGGACCAAGTACTCAATTACCTTTGTCCACGGACACTATGCGTGCCAATTTCGCTAGAGCTAACTCGCAGCCTTAGGACATCGCATTTGAATTAGTAAATCAGACATTGACGTTGATGAAATAGTAGTAGGATAAATTCACGATTTAATGGAACCTGTCGACAAATCATAATCGAACATATTTATGAAGTGTAGTTACTAAATTCATGAAGTTCAGTCCTTCGATATTTAAAGGTGCCACAGATCCTAAAATCGCTGAGGATTGGATGAAATAGGTTAAAAAGATATTGGAAGCTATAAGTTATCATGAGAACTAGAAGATTCCATTAACATCATTTGTTTTGTAAGGTGAAGTGGATATTTGGTGGAGCTTAGCTAAACAAATGGTTGTGAAGGGTCATGTATGGACTTGAAAGGAATTTTAAGACAAGTTTTATGAAAAGTATTTCCTCAGGGCCTATCATAGTCAGAAAATGATTGAGTTTTTAAGGCTAGAACGAGGTACAAAGACAGTAGCCCTATATGAAGCAAAATTCATTGAGCTGTCAAGATTTATGCTGAAGATAATAGATGATGAGGAATATAAAATTTCAAGGTTTGACGAGGAATATAAAATTTCAAGCAAAATTTCAAGGTGTGATGACATCAAGAAGTATTCTGAAATTGTTGATAAGCTCTTTCGGTGAAAAGAGATAATGAATGGTTTTTGAAATCTCAGGCTTAGATGAGAGAGTCAGGAAGTCATATTAGGACTGTCCCAGATCAAGAACAATCATTGGAGAAGAAACAACAGGTGAATATTTAGATTGTAGTACCTAATAGTCATGACTAATTTTTCTTTGGGAATTGCACATATTGTAGAAAGTATGGATATAAAGCTCAAAGTTGTATAACCTGACTTAGAGATATTTGTTAGATTCCTCCATTATAAGATGTTTCTCTTAAGATGCAACTCCTTGCCTCCTCTCAACAGTTTGGTCAGTCTTCATAAGCTTTTAGACCATTGATTACGTATCTGTAGGCATCTCGCTCTCTACCTCCAAGGCCACTGCAAAATCTACAGAACCGACTTCATCCATTAGTGCGACCTCAAGTATCTCCGAACCAAGGAGGACAAGTTTTCAAGTAGCAACCACTTCAAGCTAAAGTATATGTCATTACAACCACCGAGGAATAAAAAATTAATAACAACGTTATTGAAGGTTTGGTCGATGTACATCAGAAACTTGTTTCTATTTTGTTTGATTCTAAAGCTAATATGTCATTTATTGCAAGTGTCGTAGTAAAACAACTAGGGTTAAAGCCTGCGAACCTAAGTAAAGAGATCATTAAAAAATCACTAGTGAAGAAAGTAATTACCTTGACCCAAAAATATTAAAAATCTATGACAATATAATGCCAGATGATGTAATAGTGATGGTTATGAAGGGATATGACATAATCTTGAGAATGGATTGACTCACTATTAACAATGCAAAGATCGATTATCATGTAAAGACTATTACATTTTTTATCCATAAGAAGGAACCTTTACAATTTTTAGGGGTATAAATGACATGAATGCGAAGCGCTTCATGGTATTAAAGGAAAAGAAAAGGAAAAGAAATTGACAGAATTAGATATAGAGAAGATTTCAGTTGTGAAAGAGTATCTGGAAGTTTTCCAAGACGTACTCAGTCTAACACCCCGATGAGAAGTAGATTTTATTATTGATTTATTGTTATGTACTACAATTTCTATGTAAGCATATTGGATAACTCCACTTGAGCTAAAAGGATTTAAAGAAACACTTGAAAAGACTGAAGAACTAGGGTTTTATTAGACCTAGTATTTCACCATGTGGAGCACTAGTATTCTTTGTAAAGAAGAAAAATAGAAGCATGCAGTTATGAATAGACTATTGTTGGCTAAATGAAGTGATGATTAAGAATAAGTATCCTCTACCGTACATCGACAATTTGTTTGATCAGTTGAAGGGAGCGTGTTACTTCTCCAAGATCAGTTTAAGATCAGGATACCATCAATTGCACATCAATGAGTCAGATATTTACAACACAACCTTCAGGATGCATTATGGCCATTACGAATTTTTGGTTATACCCTTTGGACTAATCAATGCCCTAGCTGTGTGTTCATGAATTTGATGAACATTGTATTTCTACCATATCTCGATTAATTTATTATCGTATTTGTTCACAATATATTGATCTATTCAAGAGCTTGCGAGGACCAGGAAGAACATTTGAGAGTGATATTGCAAACTCTGAAAGATAATAAGATATATACCAAAATTTCCAAGTGTGAATTTTAGAAACAGGAAGTTAAATTTATAAGGCATATAATAACCAAGGATGGTGTTGTAATTGATTCAACCAAGATTAAAGTAGTAGTAAAATGGGAACATCCTAAGAATGTAGTTAAAATTAGAAGTGTGAGGCCCGTATCATACACTGTACCATTTCGCAGGCTTTCGCGGTACTCTCTATCAAATTTTGGCAACCCGCGACGCGTAGATAGCATTTGCACGCCACCATAAGTCGCATCTTAAGGTTTTGAGTCGATTCGACTTAAAACTTGTACTATTGCGACCGCACCATCACCACGGTTCCAATGCCTGTCTCGCATGCTGATGCGATACCCTGGCCAGGAGTTGTGGGCCTGCATTTATTTTGAAGAAAATGCCACACAAAAGAATCTCTACCAAATGTCAAATCAATCCCATCAATCAAAGTATACAACCCATTAAGTCAAGTACTGTATCCCATCCCCAAGTACACAACCCATCCCCAAAGTCAACTCTCTCTCTCCGCCCATCCTTTCCTTACACCCATCACTCATCACTCCTCTCTCTCATTTCTCACTCTTTCCAAGCAACTCTCAAGAGAGCCAACATCCAAGCATCCTAAGGGAGAAAGGAGAAGCTAGGTGTAGTCCACTTCCTACCCCAAGATCTTCACCATCCAACGCTTCAACTCTCATCATCCTCCATCAAAGAGGAAGCTTAGGAAATTGGGAGATCAAGGAGCCTAGAAGATTTGTAATCGGTGGGTGATTTATCGTTGATTTTCATTTGAGGGCCCACTTATGATGGGACCCATCTTGATGTATGTACATGGAGGAGCTCATAGTGGCGAAACTCCTCCCATTTCTGCCATTTCTCTCTCTCTCTCTCTCTCTCTCTCTCTCTCTCTCTCTCTCTCTCTTTTCCTTTTCATATGATGATGATGATGATGAGGTGTGTGTCCCACCTAATGTGTGTGTGTGTGTGGACCACCTTGATGTACATGTTATTCACGATGGCTATCCAGGGACAGCAGGCTTGCCATGATATATATGTTTTAATCTGCACTGTCCAAATGGTGAGGACTGGACGAGAATGCACAAATATCAACTTGGTGTAGTAACTGGTGGGCCACACACGTGTAGACCCACCTTGATCATGTGTTGAATCCTCACCGTCCAAGTAGGATGGTGGGACCCACGCAATAGACAATGGCTGCTACCCAGGATGTCAGCCAGTGAGTGGATCTGACCATGGGATATTTGTTATATCTGCACCGTCCACTGTCTGGACGGTGAGACCCACCTGGCACGTGTGGTGTCCACACCTTCCAGCAGATGGGCGGTGGGACCTACCTCATATATGTTTTTCATCCAGCCGTTCATCACTGGATCCAACAGATGGGACAGTGGGTCCCATTGACGGTTAACGTTAATAGCTCTGTGGGGCCCATCGTAATGTAGTGTTTTATCTACACTAGCCATCCAGATCAGGTGGGACCCACCTCAATATATGTAGCCATCCATCAATTCAAGTGGGGCCTACCATGTTGGATGTGTCTTACATCTAGGCCGTTCATCGAGCGCTGGACACTGGAGCCTCCTTTTAAATAGTATATATTTATATTATGATATAATATATAATAATATTATATTATGGTGGACCCCACATCGGACCCACCTGATGTGTGAAGAAGATTGGTACAACAGCTATATAGCTGAGGTATTGACGTCACCAAGTGAGGTGGGCCCCATCATGCGGTATGTATTATATGCCTACCGTCCGTCTATGTGGACCCCACCATGATTCGTGTGTTTTACCCACGTACGCCGTGTGGGGTGGCCACGTGTGGACCCCACCTTACTAGTGCTATCTCCACCATCCATTGCTTGGACGGTGGGACCCATCCCACATGTGGGATAGCTGGTGTACCTCCCACCATCTATGTAGCTACTGTGTTGCGTCAACATGTTCTGTGGGACCCCTACGTGATGTAAGTGTTGTATCCTCACCCTCCACGTGGACGGCGGGGCCTATCCATGATGTATGCATTTCATCCATGCTGACCGTCCATTTGTTGGGGTGGGGCCCACTTGGAGGATGTGTTGTATATTTACACCATCCATCACATGATTAACATGGCCCACCATGATGAAGGTATTGTATATCCGCACCATCCAGCTCGCTGGATGGTGGGACTCACCCCCCGATGTATGTATTTCATATCTGCGTTGTCTATTTGTTTTAATGGTGTAGGGCCCACTCGGTGCATATGCTGGGCCAGCTTGCACTATATAGGCCCACCATGCTGTGTATGTTTCATCTATACCGTCCACTTGTGCGGCCGACCTGGACGTATGTATTTTGTATCCACATCTTCCATCTCTAGACGTGGCTTCATCCTTATGCATGTGTTGTATCCATATTGCCTAATCATTTGTAGAGATCGTTTAATGACATTACAGAGAGAATGCGTTAGATCTAAAATCCAAGTGGGACCCACCGTTATGTACTTCATCCACGCTGTGCAGTAGTTGTGGGTCCCAACATGATGTATGTGTTGTAATCCACACCATCTAGACATGGATGGTGTGACTTACATGATGTATGTGTTTTATATCACGCCATTCGTCCGCATTGTTGGGCGTGCAGGGCAAGCCTGCCGTACACGCAGGGCCCACCTACTGTATGTGCGGGGTCCATTTTGGCCGAATGTGAAGCCCATTGTGGCCATATGTGAGGCTCATTATGGTTGTAAGTGTGAGGCCCACTTAATTGTGTTCATAGGGCCCATGTATATAGCCCAATGTGATGTATTTGAGGGCCATGTGTGAGACTCGATGTGATATATATTAGGCCTTTGAGTGAGGCCCGTGGTGATGTATATTAGGCCCTTGTGTGAGGTCATGGGCCCACCATACGTTTTGGCTCTATATGGGTCACTCCTTGGGAGCAATGTTGGTTAAATGTCTACATTGATGGGCAATGATGATTAAATGTCCACATTGTGACCTTCCCTTAGGCCCTTTGTTAGGCCAATTATCAAGATCAATTACCAATGCCGATTATCGATGATGATTATCAGTGCCGATTATCGATGTTGATTATCAGTGCCGATTATCGAGGCCGATGTTGATCATCGATGCCAATTATTGAGGCCGATTATCGATACTAATTATGAGTATGTGACAGCATGACATCATGATACATGCCCATACACATAATCTGCATGTTTGTTATAAGATGTGGATGACTATTGCATATGCCGCAGGGTAGGTTGTTTATAGGACTCCCTAATAGGAAGAGTCGTCTCACATGAGTGCATGGTATGCGCAGGATTGATGCATGATTGGATTGTACGCCCTAGCGACATCAAGGCTGTGGCCTCTATAGGCATATCGTGGATGGCTAGATGGGACATTGGAAATCTTTTTCTACATGGGATGCTATAGATGTCCCTGAGTGAAATTCCTAAACCTCCGTGGCTAGGAGATGCTCCAACATTTAGACCGAGTAGATACATGAGCACCCGAGTGCCGAATACCAATAGGTTTCATCTCCCATTATGTTGTGGTTGGTTGGAAGGGGGTGTGGCCTTACCCGCTCGAGGGTAAGGGCATAGCTAGGTCAAGTTTGACCAACTCATAAATGAGTTCACTATCGACGTGTCAAGTAGATATTGGTAGATTACTGGCTAGGCGAATAGTGAGGTCTCTTCCACTTACATGGTTGCGTGTCCAGTGGGCAACGATCGCGTGTAGAGTGTACTAGACCCTGGTGATGATCCCAGAGATGTACAGTATTGATAGGTGGACTTATTGAGCAGGAGTTGCATACTCAGTATTTTACTCATTCATTCATTCATTCACTATCCACTTAGGTTGGTAGTGTGCAACTAATTGATGTGTACCTTCGCAATGGCCAAGATTTTGGTCGGGGCGCGCGACTAATCTGAGTTCAGGGGTTTACCACATTAAGTCTATCTATCCAAATTTAGGCATGAGACTGGTTTAGATAGAAGTCCCTTGTGATGGACCCCATAGCCTGCGATACTATGTACTATCATCCTGACTTCACACTCTAGTTTGGTCATTTCATTCGCACCATATATTGCATTATATCTGCGGCATATGGTATTCTGGATTGCTACGTTTCTACATTTATATGGCTTAGATGAGGTTGACGACATTCATGGACTCGTTAGGATTTACATATTTCATTGTATCCTCAGCACGTGATATTTAGTTTACTATGTCTTCGTATTGCATAGTTGATCCACATTGCTTCCTTAGTATATGATATTGACTTATTATCTTTTTGCATCACATAACCTGGATAAGGCTAATGGTATTTATGGACTTACTAGCATGTTTTTCCATTGCTCTGATATTGTATACTTGACACTTTCCTTGTACACACACTTACACCACCCTCTAAGATTTCTATAAGCTTATGCACGATAGATGTGTGCAGGTGGCGTTAGGTCGCAGCAGCGTTGAGCTTGGAGCGTGCAGCGGTCTTCTGGAGCTTTAATTTTCGATATATGTATATTTTTCTTTCAGCACCATAATTAATTATTTATATTTGTGGATATATGATGATGATGTTGCCTTTATAGTTCGGGTAAACTTGTGGTTATGCTTTTTACAAGATAAATGTACATATTGAAAATCCTCCTTGTAGGGTCCCAAGATCGGAACCTGGCGTATGGGTGCCGAGAGCCAATAATGGGGCACTACGAAGGTTGTCGGCGCTGGATTCGGTGATTGAGAATTTTGTGAGCTCGGTTTCCAAGTTTGGGGCATGACAAAAAGTGTCCTTCAACTCGTTGGGTATTACAAAAAATTTATTAAGGACTTCTCAAATATTTCAGATCCATATATTAACTAATCTAACTAAAAAAGGTGTACATTAATTTACATGAAATGATAAATGCAAACACACATTCACTAAGTTAAAGGACCTTCTGCCTTTTACACTTGTTCTTACTCTTTCCAAGGAGGGAGTGAAGTTTTTTTTTCTTTTTTAATTAATTAATTTATTTTTAAATAATATAAACAGATGCACCGATCCGAGGCCTTGGTCGTGTACTTATGCTAGAGGATAATGTGTTTGCATATGCATCAAGGCAACTGAAGAATGATGAACGATATTATCCAACACATGATATGGAATTGGCTGCTATCGTATTCGCTTTAAATATCTGATGACATTACCTAGATGGCAAACGATTCGACCTCTTCACAGGTTATAAGAGTCTTAGATATCTATTCTCTTAGAAGTATTTAAATATGAGGCAGTGAAGATAGGTTGAATTCCTGAAAGATTATAACTTCAAATTGTTATATCACCCAGGTAAGGAAAAATTTGTAGCAAATGCTCTTAGTAAAAAACAACATAATCAACAAGTTGTGGTATGATTAATGGTTTAAGAATGGAGAATGCTGGATTACGTAAATGACTTCGATGTTGAGCTACAGTGTTGAGAGCAACATGTTCACCTATGTAACTTAATCATGAAATAGATATTTAAGGAACAAATCATAGAAGCTAAAGAAGGTGATGAATGATTATCGAAAATGGTGACTAAGCACTAAAGTAAGGATGTATCAGAATGAGTAGTATGAAAAGATAAATGGATTTAATATCACAACCATCTTTACGTACCAACAATCCTAAAATTAAAGGAAGAAATTTTGAAGCAAGCACATAGGAGTAAATTTACCATTCTTCATAAGGTACAAAGATATATCGAGATGTGAAGCATTCGTTCTGGTGTCTAAACATAAAGAAAGATATTGCCGACTACATTGCATGGTGTTTCGTTTGTCAGCAAGTAAAAGATGATGAATATTAAATTATTTAATTATTTGAATATCAGAACGGTGGACGTTTATTGAACGGTTTAAAATGAAAAATATCCAATTGTCCTATTTCAACAAACAAGTGTGATTTTGGCATGTTATTTAGCAAAAGTGGGCTCCACAATTTTGTCACTTTAGTTTGAGTTAATATATCTTGTACAACTTTTGAATGCTTGTGTTTCAAGTGACATACTCTACCATATTATCAAATAACTTGACATTATACTAAATATATTGATGGATGGATGTATGGGGTGGTTAGGTGAAGTAGATGAATGAATAAATGTATCATATATGAATGATTTGTTTCGGTGGTTAGATGATTGAACAGATGCAACTATTAGTTTATTAAATTGATTTCGTTTGTTAGATTGTTTTAAATTTATTAAATTGTTAATTAATTATTAATTTATTAAATTGTTAATTAATTATTAATTTATTAATTTATTAAATCGTTAAGTTATATTTTATCTATTACTATTAGATTGTTATTTGCAATATTGGTTTTGTTATATTTTTTAAAATAGATTGTAAGGAATAAGGATAGATAATTAGTTATCCATTTGAGGATTTCTATATTGGCAGACATAGATACAACGTATTCTTGGAGATATAGAAATTCTTAAATTATCCCATTTTTAGACAGTTCAGGGTTAGATAGATTGTAATGTCTTAATTTGAATGCATATGACTGTTTCGGTTTTACCTATCATTTTTCTTTCTAGATATTTTTCTGCATTTATTTCTGTCGTCAAATGTCCACACTTTGTGTTGATGCTTAACATGAGAATCAAATACAGGATGAATATATTCTGGAGAGATAAGGGGAGATATTGTTAGAATTTTAGTATGACCTTTAAATTAGAAAATGAAGGCATTAGAATCTATCCAATCTTGAATGGGTGACTGATTTAGAAAGTTAGGCAAGTATCCCCGTCTAGGTATAAGTAAGCATTACATCCTGCAATTCTATATAGCACTGTGGTGAAGATTATAACATATCAAGAACTTTATTTTATAGATGACTAGTGAAGAGGAAGACCCAAATACCCCTGGTGTGGGTGTGTCAGCCACATCTCCTCTTCTTGTAGAGGGAGACATGTCTTCAAATGTAAGCGATGAAAGAAAATATCAGCAGTGTGAGATGACTTTAAAGAAGTCACGGTTGATGGTGTGTTGAAGATCAAGTGTATATATTGCAAGTTACTATACAATAAGATTTCATAAGGATCAACAACACATTTAACTAGAAATAAGCAAAACTGTTCTAAGAGACCAAGACTCACACATCCAAGCCAACAGTTTGCTATCATTTACTAAGTTAGAAAGGGATGACTCACAAGGCATAGTTTCCACTTATAAATTTGATAAAGAAAAGATGAAAGAGTGGTATGCTAGATTGGTGATCTTTTGATGTATAACGTGTCACGGAGATATTCCCAGCATGGTTCAGCCACAAGGAGATGGACCGTGAATTGACCATAACTTTTGATCCGGGTATCGTTACGGGGCGTACAACCTATCAATCTTTACTAAAATAGGCCATCTGAGGTGAACCGACCCATAAAGTGGATCGCATCTGTCATTTCATCAGAAAACGTGCACTTTCAGTTCAAAAATGAATTTTTAGGAAAATTTTACTATTTTTAGTAATTTCAATTTTTTAATATTTTTAGAGTTTTAGATTTTCTTTCCTTTTAGAAATAACTTTTAGTTATAGTAGGACTCTTTTAGAGAAAGTTTATTTGTAATTTTTATTTTTAGAAATTAGGCCTTAGAAGAGTTTTATTAGAATTAGGATTTGTGTTAGAGTTAAAATATTACTATTTTTGGTAATTACGAATTTTAGTTTATTTTTTTTTTCTATATTAATGGTGTAAGGAGACACATTAGAGAATCATCAATTATTCATCAATCAATTTCAAATTTTATTAAAGTTTATTTCTATTTTCTTGCTTTCTTTCCTCATGGATTCGAGAAGTCTCTGTGAGGAGTCCAGAGAAGCTCCGTGGATTCGGAGTAGTTATCCTTGAGGAAGATGGTGATCGATCTCATCATGTTCATCCCTGCGTCAATTTGGTATCAGAGCGAGGATTTTCCTCGGGCTGATGACAAATAATGAAGGTATGAATCAAAATCCTATGGACGGTGATCCAGGGATTCGTTATCTTTTGGAAAGAATGGAAGCTTTCCATCGGGAGAGTCAGTTGACCATGCAAGGGCTGCAGACAACCCTCAACCGTATTGCGGATGCGCTAATTCCGCCCCAAGCTCAAAGTAATGCTCAACCACCTATGGCCACTGTACGACACAATCCCAATTTCTGCAAGGCACCATCAGATGATGGTAAATCACGGCCACCACTTCGATTATGAGGAAGCCGTTATATATGCCAGAGGTAGAGATAGAATTACAGAGAGACAACATCTTTCGAACAAGGTGCACTGTATACAAAAAATTCTGCAATGTAATCATCAATGTAAGGAGCGATAAAAATTTCATGTCAAAAATAATGGTGGAGAAGCTACAACTGAAAACAGAAAGACACCCATCTCCATACACGATTGGATGGATCAAGGGGATCAACAAAATTGAGGTAACTGAACGATGTCGTATATCTTTTTCCATTGGTAAATATTATAAGGATGAAATAATGTGTGACGTGGTCGACATGGAAGCTTGTCACATGTTACTTGGTCAACCCTGAAAAAATAATATTAATGCTACACATAGGGATCAGGATAACTTATTTATCTTCTTTATTAAAGATGACAAAAAGATTATCCTCGCCCCTATGGAAAGGGAGAACCAACCCAAGACTTCTAAAGTTGAGGAACAGTCTCTCACAACTGAACAGGCTTTTATTAAACAATCTAAGGAAACATGAGATATATATCCATTAGTTGAAAAGAAAGAATATATGAAACCTGTGAATATCTCAAAAGATTTGAAGCCGATGTTGTAGGAGTTCAAGGAGATTGTGCTCGATGAACCCTCCAATTGCCTCCCATACGAGATATACAAAATCACGTTAATCCCGCCTCAGGGGTAAGTCTGCCTAATTGCCCACATTATAAAAAAAAATATGAGATCTTAAAGACGGATGTGAAGGAACTGACCAATATTAGTCAAATCAAGGAAAGCATGAGTACATGTATTGTGTCAAATGTGAAGGAACTGATCAATATTAGTCAAGTCAAGGAAAGCATGAGTACATGTATTGTGTCAGCTCAAGAGCTTAATGTCAAGTACGAAAAAAGGGCTAATGAGCATCGGCATCAGAAGTTATCTCAGACTCATGTGCCAAGTCTCTTGTGTAACTCGAGAACGAGTTTTTTTCAAGTGGAGGGGTCTGATGTAGAACGTGTCACAGAGATATTCCCAGCATGGTTGAGCCACAAGGAGATGGATCGTGAATTGACCATAACTTTTGATCCGGGTATCGTTACGGGGCATACAACCTATCAATCTTTACTGAAACGGGCCATCTGAAGTGAACCGACCCACAAAGTGGATCGCATCTGTCCGTTTCATCAGAAAACACGTGCTTTCAGCTCAAAAATGAATTTTTAGGAAAATTTTACTATTTTTAGCAATTTTAATTTTTTAATATTTTTAGAGTTTTAGATTTTCTTTCCTTTTAGAAATAACTTTTAGTTATAGTAGGACTCTTCTATAGAAATTTTATTTGTAATTTTTATTTTTAGAAATTAGGCCTTAGAAGAGTTTTATTAGAATTAGGATTTGTGTTAGAGTTAGAATATTGCTATTTTTGGTAATTATGAATTTTAGTTTATTTTTTTTTCTATATTAATGGTGTAAGGAGACACATTAGAGAATCATCAATTATTCATCAATCAATTTTGAATTTTATTAGAGTTTATTTCAATTTTCTTGCTTTCTTTCCCTGTGGATTCGAGAAGTCTTTGTGAGGAGTCTAGAGAAGCTCCGTGGATTCGGAGTAGTTATCCTTGAGGAAGACGGTGATCGACCTCATCACGTTCATCCCTGCGTCATCTTTGAAGAAAAATCTTTCAGAATGATAGAAAATAAAGTGTTTATATCTTTCTATCAATTCCTTAACCCTCGATTTGATAATGTCTCCCTCGTCACTATGTAGAGAGAATGCATGAAGATGTACACAAATGAAAAGATGAAACTAAAAAAAGTATTGACTTCAGTATGCAAAGTAAGTTTGACGTCTGATTTATAGACTGCGTCTAATGAAAGAAAATGCTACATTTCATTAACTGTACACTACATAGATAAAGATTAGAAACTCCGCAAGAGAATTTTGAACTTTCGTCATCTTCCTCCTCCTCATACTGGTTTACTTATTTAAGATTGCATCTACAGTTGTTTACAAGACTAGGGTATTAAGAAGAAAATTTTAGCAATTACTTTAGATAATGCTTCAACAAATGACAGTGTGATTTCATGTTTACATAACCAGTTTAGGGCAACTAAAAATTTATTTATTGATAGAAGAATATTCCAAGTCAGACGTTGTGCCCATAGTCTAAACTTGATTGTACAAGAATGACTGAAAATAATTGACTACACTGTAGAGAATATAAGAGAAAGTGTGAAATATATAAGAGGGTCGCCATTGAGATTGAGTGTATAGACCGACATCATTTAACGTTTGAATGTGCCATCTAAAAAAATGTTGAAGTTAGGTGTGTGTACATATTAGAACTCGGCTTATGAAATGTTAGATATGATAATAGAATTAGAGCTTACATTTTCTGAATATGCAGCACGTAATAGAACATATTCTTGGTTTTCAAGCGTAGATGATTAGACCAAAGCAAAACAAATTCGCAACTTTCTCAAAGTTTTTTTAGCTGCACGAAGAGATGAAGTTTGAACAATACTGGGACGAATGTCATTTGTTGATGTCCTTAGCAATTATTCTTGATCCTCGTTGTAATATGGGCTTAGTTAAATTTATTTTTATGAAAATTTATTCTGTTAAAAGAGTGGTAACGGAGACTTTCAAGGTTTGTTAAGCACTCAGAGATTTGTACAATTCGTATGCTACTACTTTACTTATAACAGGTGTTAAAGAAGGTAGAGATTCAGATGTTTCTATAACTAATGATGACGATGTGCTAAATGAATATATGTCTTACTTAGCACAAGAACAAATAGGAGTTCAGACTAAGGAATTAGAGTTAGAATTGTACCTGAAAGATCCAATCGTAAAGCGATCCGACTTTTATGTTTTGAAATGGTAGAAGACAAGGGTTAGTGAATCAAATTACCCTACATTATCTATGATGGCACGGGATATATTATCAATACCAATTTTAATAGTGGCATCAGAATCTGCATTTAGCGCAGGAAGTAGGGTTGTGAGCAAGTATCGAAGCTCACTTTCATAAAAAAATAGTCGAAGCATTAATTTGTATAGAAGATTGGTTGCGTCCGATATGGAGATGAGACGATATTAACGATGAGGAAGATGAAGAGATTGATATTCTTGATGAGACTGTACCTACAACAACAACTACATGAAGGTGTTTATCAATTATTTTCTTTTTTGTTAAAACTTCAATGCTATGTAATATTACTTAACTTGAAACTTGAAAGTGGTATAATGTGAGTCTGTGAGACAGTGATATTTATTTACTCATTATTATTTATTTTCTTTTATTTTTTATATATTCATATTACTTTTATTTTGTTCTTATATCAAGTTCAAATTATTCATTAACATTTTGATTTTTTAATAAAAAAATTGAGTGTAGATATGTCATCATCTGACTAATCGACCAACATTTTGGACTACACTTCCCTAGTCGAATCACCACTAAGGTCTAGAAGAATAAAGATTATGTGTGGTTTATGTGGGATAAAATTTGTGAATAAGACAAATTGATTTTCGTTATACTTGTCATGTCGAGGTGGTGATGCAAAACTATGCCCCAATGCCCCAAAGGATGTTCAAATTCTTTTTTTTAAAGGACATTTTAGATTGGAATAAGAAACCTTTTACTCCATCCAAACATTCTATATCATGTACATGAATAACTTATACAGAAGAGATAGAAGAGGAAACCAGATTAAAATTTTTGGAGGAAGAACAACTCCAACTTGCCTTAAAAAGTAGTATGGAAGATGTTTCTATACTTCATGGACATCATACAAGACAACATGATGTTTAAGCAGGATAGAGTACGAGTAACAAAAAGAAGAAGAGTAAAAAATTTAAGTTCCTCACTTATCTCGGTGAATTTTATAAGGCGTTGAGTACTATGCACAAATATTTATATAAAAAAAGTTTGAAAAGTCTAGTTCAAACTATAAAAGAAGACGAATAAAATATCTCTTCACCTTTTGACTCGGTGAATTTTATAAGGCGTTAGGTACTACGTACAAATTTTTACATAAGGAAAGTTTGAAAAATCTAGTTTAAACTATAAAAGAGTATGAAAGAAACATCTCTTCACCTTCTGACTCAGAAGAAGTGAACTAATATGTATATGAAAAATTAAATAGCAGTTCGGATGGATCGGATGCTGATGTAGGAACTTATAATTATGTGTCAGGAACAGGAAGGCATTCCTATGGAGGTTATTAATTGTAATTTGTGAACAATGTAATTATCGAAGCTTTATAATTGTAATTTATGCGTTTTATATATTTTATTATTTTGTTGAGTTTCAAACTCAAATTTGAAATTGAATTTAAATTCAAATCGAACTCAATATATAACTTGAACTTGGCTCAAAACTAAAAATCGAATTCAAACTCGAAGTTGACTCGAAAACTCGAACTCGAAGTTGACTCGAAAACTTGAACTCAAACTCAGATCGAACTGACCCGAGTTGCTGACCGAGCCAAGCTGAGCTTTTAATCCGAGCTCAATGACCGAGCTGAGCTGGGGTATCTTATTGGCCGAGTCGAGCCGAGCTAGGTAAATCTCGACTTGGAGTGACTCATGTACATCTCTTTTCACTCTGGATGAAAGGTACGTGATAAAATCGAGATATTTCAAGCAATAGTATAAAAACGGATGATATTGAAATAAAAATATTGAGATTATTTATTTATTTCCTTAGAAGAGTTTTCTAGGCCACGCGAGAAGAATCCATCTTGATTCTTGAGCTGAGATTTGCAGGGAGTTTTTGTATCTTGGACCCAACTAGTGCCGACCACACTCCTTCACACGAATGAACAAAACTGCCATCGTGACCAAAACGCTTTGCTAATCCATGCACATGCTTTAAGGCCCTTGTGCGAACGTGGCAGCATCAAGGGCATCCACATCACAGCCTACCAAGTGGTTATGAGGAGGTTATGGAAACATAGAAAAACAAGATAGGGAACATTCTCACATTTCGAAAACTCATGCTAGCTTTTGTCTTTTTCTTCACACTACACAACAATAATATCAGCGGGTTTTCTATTAATCGCGATAATTTCAAATGAAAAGAATTCTCATGAGACGATCCGATATGTGCGCATGTGTACTTCAGCCCAGCATCCAAGCCGTCCGTAAGTGTTGACGCCCCATCATGAAAATCTAAAAATAGGCCGATCACTTTTGGGGCATGTTTATACATGCGGATTAGGTGGGGGTAGAGTGGAGTAGGTGGGATAGGGTTTTGATATCCCACCTCATTCTCCTGTAGTTTTGTTTAGGCAGTGCGGTATTAACGATGGATGAGAGTGGTCTCTAGATTTGAGAGAGGATCCAGTGGATTGCGAATCCCACATACTTCAAATCCCGCCTCATCCCTATCCCATGCTCGATCCCATCCCTAGCCTGTCCGCAGTACAGTGTACGGACTATGGGATGAGATTTTCTATGCTTCGGATTTGGTGGGAGAGATGCTGCGGTAGGTTTCCATTTTGGTACAAAATAGGGTTTATAACAACCACCTGAGGGTCTTAATGGTTGTCTTCATCGATCGGCTACCATCGCGAGTTGAGGGTCTGCTCATCCTGAGGTAGGTCTTCTTCCACTCACGATCAGCATGAGACCCCAAATGGCAACAACTTTGGATGATTCCCAAATGGCCCTTTCTATTAAGTTAAAATCCTATGAAATCATAGCTGCCAAACTTCCTTAAAAGGGGGTGAAATGGATTTTGATCAATTTCCTCCAAAATCCTTGCAAACAAACAGCTCCTTACTGTTTGATGTTTTATGTGAGGTGTTTGTTTAAATCTATGCCATGATTTTCTTTATAGTTTCGACTCTGTTTTATTCGGTAATGTTACGTTGTTGGTTCTTGTTTTTCTACACTATTTTTAGGGGAAAGTATCAGATGTTAAAGTGTTTAGTTATTAAGCAGTATCCGCCCACACATGGCAGAGATGTATTTGATCTGAGACTGCTCATATGTTGGGCCCTACCATTGCTTGGCCATACACTGAAATTTGAATGGTTTTATGATCTTCCCACCAGTTGGGTCTTTTGCCCCATTGAGATTTAACCATTGGTTGGGGTTCTTTCCTACTTACCTATTTCTGCTTCTTCTATACTGTATATGATTTTTGGGTTTTCTAGTTACTATTTTTTGTTTTAACAAGTTTTTCGATCTATGTCATAATTGTCTATGATATGAGTTTCGATTCTGTTTGCTTTTGTAATGCCATGTAGGTTCTTATTTTTATTTGTTATAGGAAAGGATCCAATAGGTTCGATTCTGTTTACTTCTGTTATGTTTTTATCTGTGATACGAGTTTCGATTCTTTTTGCTTCTGTAATGCCATGTAGGTTCTTATTTTTATTTGTTATATGTTCTTATTTTTATTTGTTATGTTTTTATTTTTTATCGGTTCTTATTTTTATTTGTTATGTAAAGAGAGAAAAAAAAATAGCCGATTTAATTTCCCTACTTTCCTCTCTACTGTTGCATTAGTTTGAAGACTTAAAAAGTGAGTTTTGCTATCTGAAATGTCCCAAAAGTAACTCTGTTTCTAAGAAAGAAATATTGTCAGACACTTTTCAATGTTGAGGGTGTATTTGGATGCACAACAAAATTGAGTTACAATTAGTCTATTAGTGGAAGAGACCAAATCGTTGTTCCCTTAGCATTCATTTGAGGGTCAACACTGCAGATTTCCATAGCTTTGCTTTGAAGTTGGGTTTCGAAGGAACACCACTGCAATTCGAGGGCTACTTTCTCTTTTATAATACTGGGAACCATCATTTTGTTTTGTCATTTCCTTTTCATTAAACTAAATATTCAAAATCATTTTGTATTTTATGCATCGAATGAAATCAAAACCATAATATACTAGTAGGCGATGTCAAATTCAATGTTGGCTTCAATTTTGTTCTCACCAATTGTGAAATGATATGAAAAAGAAAGAAATAAATAATGAAACCAATCGACTGCTGGTTTGCTTTTCATTTCTGTTTTTATTTGTTATGTTTTTATCTGTGATACGAGTTTCGATTTGTTTGCTTCTATAATGCCATATAGGTTCTTATTTTTATTTGTTATGTTTGCATTTGTTATAGGTTCTTATTTTTATTTGTTGTGTTTTTCTTTGTTATCTTCTTATTTTTCTGTTTGCTTCTGTTATGTTTTTATTTGTTATAGGTTCTTATTTTTATTATTTTTATGTTTTTATTTGTTATTTTTATTATTTTTATTTGTTATGTTTTTCTTTGTTATAAGTTCTATTTCATCTACTCTAATTATTTGATTGTTCACTCAATGAGACTTTGATTCAAATGTATAAGAAAATATTACGTTGTTGATGCCGAATATGCACATTCACCCGGTTTTCTGGCTCCATACTGGGGCATTCATACCACTTACAAGAGTATCGAACCGAGAGAGCACCTGCCAACATGAAGGAGCTATTTAATTATCGACACGCACTATTGCACAATGCAATTGAGTGTTGTTTTGGTGTTATGAAAGGCAGATTCTCCATCTTGAAGACCACCATGCAGTATGAATTCCACACACATGTCAAAATTATGATAGCATGCTGTGTATTACACAATTTCATACGTACCGGTCCAGAAATTGATGAAGAGATGGAATACGCTGGAATATCTATTGCTGATGGGGAGAGTAACCCAACGCCTCATGATGTATCAACAAACGACGAGTGACAATAGTTGCTGCGAGCATCTCAGCGTGAAAAGGATGTTTGGATTCACATGCGCAATGATATCACAACCAAAATGTAGGCGGATGCACAACAAAATAGTAGGAGTAGATAATTGCATATTATATGTTACTAATTCCGTGACTTGCTGTTATTTACTTTCACAAAACGTTGCGTACTTAACAATGGAATTGGGATCTTCTAACTTCTGACTACATAGATTCATTATATGGAGATACCAAATGATGATTTTGTTAATCATGATTTCTAAGTAGTTGTCATTCTTGTGATTATGGTTGACAGTTGTAAATCATCATATGTACTTGATATTCAGGTGATATGACAGACCGAGTGTTTGATGATCCATTGACACCAACACATTCACAGGTTAAGACATCAGTAATGCCTACATGATCTGCCCCACGTATGAAGACGGTGAAATCCCTGGTCGAGCCTGCGTCTAGAGCCCCAAAAATAAAATGGACTCCCGACATGGATTGAGTTATGATCGACATATTTCTAGAACAAGTGGCATTGAGATGCAATGGTGATAATGGTTTCAAATGTGAGGCGTACCAAATTGCTGTAGAAGCCATAACAAAACATACCAATATAGTCCTCAAGTCGTAGAATGTGTCGAATGGACTAAGGTATTACAAGAGGGAGTACACTGCAGTGAAGGATATACTGGCGGCTAGCGGGTTTGGATGGGACAGTGAGCGGATGGTGGTGACGGCCCTCGATGAAGTCTGGGAGGAATATCTTGAGATATGATTTTCGAAATATACAGCTTCCGCCATCTGATGTGTTATTAACTCGCATACTATACTTACAACTACTGATTGTACGGTTGCAGTCTCACCCGCGTACGGAAAGATTGCATGGGAAATGGATTGAGAGAATGGATGATCTTGCAATGATTGTCAGTTCAGACTAGGCAACAGGATGGTATGTCTACGGCAGTAGGAGTATAGCTGCATCATCATCATCATCTTGTCCTCAACGAGAACTCAATGATGCATGAAGAGAGGCAGATGATGATATCGATGATACAATAGACTTTTCAAATGATTTTGGCATAGAGTCCACAGGGACCATCCCATTCTCACTAGATAGTCCTTTGATGAGACAACACGGCTCAAGTAGCACTCCCACTCATACATCTGATTCCAACGCCACTCAAAGTGGGAGCGCAGGAAGGAAACGATCACGTTATCTTCGTCTCTGTGAAGTACTAGGGGCATCTCTACAGACTGTCACCGATTGAATGCTTAAATTTAGCCTCGGGAAGTTAGTGAATCACACTTCCAAAGTACTTGATGTACTAGAAGAGATCCAGGCCTGGTCAACTCAGAGTTTTTTGAGGTTGGTCAGTTCTTAAGTAAAGACAAGGAGCTGGCGTCATTCTTTGTGAGTTTGCGACCTGAGCGTCGCATTGACTGGTTGGAAAAAACTCTCTATGACAACTTTGGGAATTGAGGTGTCGGATCCATCTAAGGATTTAATATCTTTGGTTATGTTCTCTTGTTTATTAGGTGTTGGCATGTAATAACTTTGATTTACTTGATCTAGTGTTTGGATTTTTTATTTTTAAGATTTATTTTTCTGAATTGACAAGCATGGTGGTATATCCGTATTATATACAAATATGACTTGTGCTGGTATGACAACTTTTCTGTAGTTAACATCATTTATATGCTTTCACATGAACTAAATTAGTAAGTTTATTTTCTTAAGACAGATAAGACCATACAATCCGTTAGCTTGGAAGGGTACGTATTGACAACTGTATAGCTTTTTCATTTTCTAGTCTCTTTGTAACATGCAATACTACTCGATAGGACAGTATTGCATGTAAACTTCGATTGCGAATTTTTATTCAAAGACACGAATCACGTGTCAATTACATCCATGTCATTGCAGATGGGAAAGGAGAAGTTTTACATCATCTTGGTGGGATGTAAGCCTAGAATATACATGTGTTGGGACAACGTGAGGTTGGAGGTGGAAGGATATAGTGGAGCGATACACTGCACATTCAGGAATTGGAAAGAGGCAGTTGCATTCTGGGACGGTAACTTCAGTAAGGCATGTGTATCATCGAGACCTCGCACGGATTCTCATGCGGTTCAATTTGCCGTATTTTTTGATGATCTGGACATCCACCATTCTTTGTCATCATCCATCCGACAGACAGTATAGGCGACACCGGCCATGGTTTTTAGGGCCGTGTCGACTGATGATCTTCCCTCATCAGACAGAGAGATATTCTGTGCCCTTGTAGTTGGTCTCTGTGTCCTTTTTCTTGCCTTCCTTGTTATTTTCAAATTCTAGCCTAACACGGATGACTATATGTATCTGTAATATGTCATTTTTTCTTTTCCTCTCAATTCCCAACACAACCTATGTTTTGACATGTTTCTCATGTATTCATATATTTTTATTTTGGACTGCCATACACCTGTTGGGATCTATCTGTATCACACCACTGTCACATGATGTGGTCCATGCCGATACAAGGTTATGTTCCATGGTGAAAGTGATATTGATTGAGTAAATTAGGTATTAAAGGCGCTGATGGGTCTATATCTTAATGTGGTGTGGTCCACCTGAGATAAATCACGCCTTAAATTTTTAGGACCACGGTGTAAGGTGATTTGTTAAAGTGGATGGACGACATGGATGAAACATTTACGTCATCTCGTGGCACAGAGAGCATAGACAACCAGCCACGTCATAGGCTGCAGTGCATGTATATTTGCAATCCGTTTGTTGATGCGAATGAGATGCGGATTAGCTACTCCCCCTGACACCAGCCAATGGCTGGTGGTCGGTCTACTGTGGGCCCCTAACATGACTTATGTGTTTCATCCATGCCATCCATCTATTTTTACAGATCATTTTATGGTATGAGACCAAAAATGATGTATATATCATTCTCAATTGGAGCACACTACAAGAAATAGTGTCAAATGAGCTTCGAACAATTAAAATTCTTTCGAGGCATTCCTTGTTCTGGATGAAGCTGATATTTTTGCTTGCCATTCATCTGTTAATGTATGACCTACTTAACACATTGGATGTCAAATAAACAGTACAGTGGGCCGTAGGATGATTTCCATGGTGGATATCCAATCGCTATTGTTTTCGTGTGGTGTGGTCCACCGGGGATATATATCCACCTCAATTTTTGTGTTAGACCCTAAAATGATCTCTAAAAATGAATGAGTGGAATGGATGAAACATATACATATGGTGGGTCCCACATATCACCGACCAGCAGACACAAGGTTAGTGGCAGGCCGTCCCTCTGTCCAAGTATATTAATTCCTTTTACAGTTTATGCTTGCCCAAACGCACTATGCGTTTGAAAAAATTCCATTTCATCGGCTGTCCAAACATAGAATAGATGAGCCGATGGATATAGCAATCCAGTGGGATTGCATATTGCCAGACTCATTTATGGCATTGGATGCCTTGCAATCCAACCCACTCCCACGTAATCCGCGCGTACAGACACGCACTTATTGGTTGCACTTTTCAAGGTGTTTTAATCCGTTGGGTCTGATGTTTGGACGGACAACTACGTGCTGGGTGACACCTGCCCGATGGCTTGGATGCACGTACTCGGACTCGGTAGTGATCCCTCTCATACCGAGATCTCAGTGCAGGTCTGTGCTGTTCCTCTGCATGTGTTTTATCCACTCGGTTCATCCATTTTACTAGATTATTTTAGGCCTTGATACCATAAAGGAAGCAGATCTAAGTCTCAGGTGTACCACACCATATGAAACGGTGATGATCGAATGCTCACCATTAAAAACTTCCTAAGGCCCAATCAAATGTTGATTTTCCATCCAATACGTTAATTAGGTCACACTGACCTGGATGAAGGGAAAACTCAAATTTCAGATTAATTCAAAACTTTTGCCGCTCTCAAGAAGCTTTTAACGGTAGGTGTCCAATCACCACTGTTTCATGTGGTGTGGTCTATCTAATACGTACATCTACTTCGTTTTAGTGTTCTGTCCTCAGAGATGAGATGCAAAAGTGGACAGATAGCATAGATAAAACGCATACGTCGGATTCACGGAGCTTTTCAAAGCACCGACTAATAGGAAGCGGATTGGCTGGTGTACCACCAACCTAGCTGGTGTGGGTACGTGTAGTGCGTAAGACGAGCGCTGACGCTCCTAGAGCTACGATTTGTACGAACGGTTCAAAGGAGATCAAAGTTACATGGATCTCACAGTAATGTATTTAGTGTATCTACACCGTTCATTCATTTGGCAAGAAATTTAGTTATTGATCCCAAAAATGAGTAATAACAAAGACTCAAATGGACCACACTACAAATAGTAGTGGGAAAATAATTCTCACCGTTAAAACATTTGTAGGGCCCAACGTAACGTGTAACGTTTACTTTCCATCCATTCTGCTCATCATGTCACACAGACCTGAATGAAGTTAAAAAAATAAAATAAAAAATCATATTAATCCAAAATTTACGTGAAAAAAGGTTTCAATGCGCAGGCGTTCAATAATCCACCTTTTTCCATAGTGTGGTCCACTTGATTTTCGAAAATGTCTTATTTTCAGCTCAAGCATTACGACGAGCTAACCAGGTGGACGGGCGGTTTGGATGTAACTCATACATCATGATAGGATCCACATAACCTGGTGACGTCAACACACAGCCACATTGGTGGTGTGTGGTACATCAGCCAATCGGACGTGGATTGCGTCCTACCCTCGCCCGGTCTGTAATCCGTCCGGGTAGGGCCCTGTGGCGTCCACAGTGATGTAAGTGTTATGGGAAATCCGAGCCGAGGCGTAATTCTTCCGATCCGTTTCGAGACGTGACCCTCCCGAGCAGCCGACACGGTTGACATGCAACTCAGGACCATACTCCGATCGGATGACACTTTACGCCGTGACTACACTTTTTTCAACGAAGTCAGCCTTGCTAACTATGAAGGAATTAACGGAGCTGACCAGGTGGGTCGGACCGGTTGTATGTCCCATTCGCTGAGCCGAGCCGAATAGACGTTCTGAGCCGAACATATGCACATGTCCTATTCGCTGAACATGGAAACTGTCATAATCGAACGTGGCCGATAACTTCGCGCACAGATACGCATAATCCGCCTGATACGCTACACGAATCGATAGATTGCGGACGGTATCTCCACGATCCGGGAATCCCCCTGATCGTGCCGAGATTATCGGATCCAGACCATCTCACAGGCAAGTATAAATAGTACATCACGCTATATCTATAGGTACGCGAAATCAAGCTCTTCTCCTCTACTCTCGACTTAGACCCGGATTCCCTTGTCCTGACTTAGGCATCGGAGGGTCCCCTGACTTAGCCAGGGCCACCTTTGCCAGTTATCTTGGTGCAGGATCTTGAAGACGTGGAGGGAGAGCCGACCAGATTTTTGCATCAACATTTTTTGGCGCCGTCTGTGGGAACCTGAAACTAGAAGTTAGGTTCTCATTCACCTAAGCAATGGCGAGGAAGAAGAAAGTTGTAGTGGTGGAACCGGTACCAAGCGAGCAGGCTCGGTCATCATCAACACTTCATGCCGAGTCCGCACCAGGACCTTCTCAACGTTCTCGTAACCGGTCGGGTAAATACCGGGCCATGCAGAACGAGATCCAGGCCCTACGCGACGAGATCAACAAGATGAAGCAGCAGAGGGAACCAGAGTCACGTCCGGTTCAGGAACAGCCTGTTCTCGAACCGATGGGACTGTTCGTGGAGACCTGCTCTGCGCCTAGGAGTGTAAGACATGAAGCCCCCCAGCATTCAGGGGTGCCGTGTTCAGGATAGAACCCTCCTGCTGTGCATGGCGAGGGATCTGCACGGAATGCCGCTACCCGGGTTCCCACAACCGTTCATTCCTTTACATCCGCTCTGCCACCCACGGACCTCCGACATCAGTTAGAACGGAAGAGAAAAGGGAGAACGCCAGAGGGAGAGGATACCCCAGAGGTCGTCGCGGAAAATAGGGACCCATGGGAGACTTGATTTACAGAGTTGAAGGACAAGTTTCTGATATTGGAGAAGAAGCAATAACAATTTACAGTTCCAGCCACGATCCAGGCGATGATAGAAGAGACTGAGCCTCCCTTCACCTCAGCCATCATGGCTGAAGTGATGCCACAGAGGTTTCGGATGCCTCCCCTCATCCAGTATTCAGGGTCTGGGGATCCATCCGAACACCTGGATTCCTACAGATCGTGGATGCAGATCCAAACTGCAACGGACGCAATGATGTGTAGGGAATTTTCCATCACCCTCACAGGATCTGCTCGGATTTGGTATTGCCAGCTCAAGCCAAACTCCGTGGGCTCCTTCGCAGAGCTAAGCCGACTATTCCTTATACAATTTATAAGTGGTAAGAGAAGTCGAAAACCGAAGGAGTTGTTGAAAGACTACATCTCCCGTTTCAATGAAGAGGCGTTGCATGTCGAAGACTATGATGACAAGATGGCTCTCGCTGCCATCTTGAGCGGACTGAAGGAAGGAAAGTTCGCCTTCTCTATCGGTAAAAATCCCCCGAAAACGCTAGCGGACTTCATGGCGAAGGCTCAAAAGTACACTAAGGTCGAGGAGTTCATGAACGCCCGTAAAGGAATACAAGTTGCTGACTCGACAAACAAAGGGAAGAGGCCGAGGAACGAAGACTCTCAGCCGAACGGCAAAGGCGCCGATGACCGCGCTCCCCGCGATCGTCGACCGAGCCGTGGGCTGGAGGGAAAATTTCATTCCTATACTCCTCTCAACACATCTGCCAAACAGATTCTGCTAGATATCCGAGGAGACAGACTACTTAATTGGCCGGTCTGCATGAGGGCTGACCCCGAGCAACGGGACAAGCGAAAATTCTGCCACTTCCACCGAGATCATGGCCATAACACGGATGACTGCGTGGACCTGAAAGACGAGATCGAGTCCCTCATCCTTAAGGGATATCTGCGTCGTTACACCAAAAGAGAAAGATCCGCTCAGAAAGAGGAGCAATCACGGGAAAAGCCAAACAACCCCCCAGAGGAACCCGCAGAAATTCGTACCATCTTTGGGAGATCAGCTGGGGGAGGGGATTCAAACAGGGCTCGAAAAGGCCACTCCCGAAGATCCGAGCCGGAGCATCACTTTCACGGAACGTCCCAGTAAGTAACTACGAGTCGCTTCGTGCAGCCTGACCTTCATGGAAGACGATTCCCGCGGGATCCATCATCCACACGATGACGCGCTAGTGGTTACCATGACCATAACGAATCACAAGGTGTTCCGCATCCTAATCGACACCGGGAGTTGGGCTGATGTTATGTATTCCAAAGCGTTTCGACAAAATGGGAATTCCACGGTCTCGACTTCGACCCGTGAAGACTCCCTTGCACGATTTTGCCGGAGAGAGAGTAATCTCCGAAGGAGCTATTTTCCTCCCAGTAACAGTGGGAGAATGACAACATCAAGTCAAGCTCCTGGTGGACTTTTTAGTTGTCAATGGTCCATCAGTCCACAATGTAATCCTGGGCCGACCCTCCCTCAATGCAATGAGAGCGGTCATCTCAACTTACCATCTGATGATGAAGTTCCCATCTGAAGGAGGGATCGACTATCTCCGAGGCGATCAACGTGAGGTCCGAAGATGTTATGCTATTGCGGTTAGGAAAGGAGCAGCTAAACAGGCTCTCGTCGTGGACTCCTTAGACTCCCGAGGACCAACAGAAAGTTCATCAGTTGAGGATCTGGAAAAAGTTCCCCTCGATGAATCGGACCCGGGTAAGACTGTCCAGTTTGGGTCAACATTGAATTCCGAGCGGAGGAACGAGCTACTAGCCTTCTTGAGGCAGCATCGAGATGTCTTCTCATGGTCACATGCGGATATGCCGGGAATCTCTCCTAACGTACTGGTTCACAGGTTGAACGTGGACCCAGATCATAAGCCGGTCAAGCAAAGGAGAAGGCCGTTTGACGCCGAACGATATGAAGTCATTGCCGAGGAGGTCTCCGTCCTGCTCGATGCGGGCTTCATAGAAGAGATATATTACCCTAACTGGATAGCGAATGTGGTTATCGTCAGGAAATCCAATGGGAAGTGGCGGGTCTACGTAGACTATTCTGATCTGAATAAAGCGTGCCCCAAAGATAGCTTCCCGTTACCTCGGATCGACCAACTAGTGGACAGCACGGCCGGACATGAGTTACTCTCGTTCCTGGACGCTTATTCCGGGTATAATCAGATTGCTATGTATCCTCTAGACAGGCATAAGACGACCTTTGTCACGGACAGAGGACTCTACTGTTACCAGGTCATGCCATTCGACCTGAAAAATGCTAGGAGAACATATCAGAGGCTGGTGAATCAGATGTTTGCCAAACAGATCGGGTGCACCATGGAGGTGTACGTGGACTACATGCTAGTAAAAAGTACCAAAGCCTCCGACCACCTTATTGATCTCGAAGAAACGTTCAACTTCTTCCGAGAGTATCAGATGAAGCTTAACCCTGCTAAGTGTGCGTTCGAAGTTGAGTCAGGGAAGTTCCTTAGCTTTCAAGTTAGCCAGCGAGGGATCGAGGCTAACCCGGATAAAATCAAGGCCCTCCTCGACATGAACTCGCCTCGGACTCGTAAGGAGATACAGTGTCTCACGGGAAGAGTTGCCGCCCTCGGACGCTTCATATCCAGGGCTACAGATAAATGCCTTCTCTTCTTCCAGCAGCTGAAGGGCTATAAGAAGGCGGAGTGGACGCCAGAGTGCGAGTAAGCCTTTCAGCAATTGAAACAGTACTTGGGTTACCGCCTCTATTATCCAAGCTTGAAGAAGGGGAGCCCCTATTCCTCTACCTCGTAGTCTCGACTTCAGCTGTCAGTTCGGCTCTGATCAGAGAGGTCGGAAGCAAGCAATACCCCGTGTACTACGTAAGCAAAGCCATGGTACCAGCTGAAACAAGGTACCAGTCATTGGAAAAACTGGCGCTCTGCCTCGTCGTGACGGTCAGAAGACTGCGGCCATATTTTCAAGCCCACTCCATAGTTGTGCTAACGGACTCTCCTCTGTGGCAGGTCCTCCAGAGGCCTGAAGTGTCAGGTCGGATAACCAAGTAGGTCGTGGAGCTCGGAGAGTTTGACATTCAGTTTCGCCTTAGCGTGGCAATCAAGGGTCAAGCGGTAGCCGATTTCATCGCCGAATTCACCGCTCCGAGTGAGGAACAGATCAACAAGGAAGTTGAGATGACGCCACCCGTCCCGTTGAGCGACCAAGAGGCAGCGTCGGATCCGGGATGAGTCTTTTATGTTGATGGGTCTTCCAACATCAAAGGGGCAGGAGCCGGGATTGTCCTAGTTGCCCCTGATTCAACGACAATCCAATACGCGGTCAGACTCGGATTCAAAGCTTCAAACAATGAGGCCGAGTATGAAGCGTTACTAGCTGGGCTCAGGTTAGCAGCGAGCCTGGGCGTTCAGACCATGCAAGTCCGTTGCGACTCACAGCTGGTGGTGAACCACATTTCTTCAGAATACGAAGCTAAAGAAGTCAGAATGATCACCTACCTCGAAGAAGAGAGAAAATTGATCGAGAAATTTTGGAGTTGCACTATCCGGTAGATCCCAAGAGCCGAGAACTCATGGGCCGATGCTCTAGCGAGGCTCACCTCAGCCTCTGAGGGGAAGATTCCACGTTTTGTTCCGGTCGAGTTCATTGAACACCCGAGTATCGGCCAGTGGAGAAGATCAATCCCGTCCTGCCCATTCCTAGTTGGATGGACCCAATCTTCAATTATCTATCAACCGGCGAAACCCCCTCGGTTAAGCTAGAGGCGAGGCGACTTAGGGTCAGAGCGGCTTGGTATGTTATATTAGACGGAGTGTTGTATAAGAAGGGGCATTCTCAGCCTTACCTTAGATGCCTCCGACCGGACGAAGTCGACTACGTGATTCGGGAGATTCACGAAGGAATCTGCGGAAACCATTCTAGTTGCCGCGCCTTAGCCATGAAGATACTTCGTCAAGGGTATTTCTGGCCGACTCTTAAGCAAGACTCCAAGGATTTTGTTCGGAAGTGTGACAAGTGTCAGCGCTTCACGGCTGTGCTAAGGCAACCGACAGAAGAAATGACTCCCATGAGCGGGCCCTGGCCGTTCGCCTAATGGGGGATCGACATCATCGGTCCTTTACCTACAGGGAAGGGATGAGTCAAGTTTGCCATAGTTACGGTCGAGTATTTCACTAAGTGGGCCGAGGCCGAACCAGTCGCCAAGATCACCAAGTAAAAAGTGATTGACTTTGTATGAAAAAATATCATCTGCCAGTTCAGAATCCCACATACCATCATCTCTGACAACGATCGCCAGTTCGATAATGATAAGTTCCGTAGTATGTGCAGAAGACTTGGCATCATGAACGCCTATTCATCGCCTCGGCACCCACAATCAAATGGGCAGGTTGAAGCCATCAATAAAATCATCAAGCATCACCTCAAGACAAAGCTCGAAAAAGTAAAGGGAAGCTGGGCCGAGGAGCTCCCCCTCATCCTCTAGGCCTACAGGGCCACAGCCTAAACTTCGACGGGTGAAACCCCATTTTCGTTATCCTATGGCTTGGAGGTAATGGTGCCAGTAGAAATTGGATTCCCTACGACGCGGGTTAGGAGCTTCGAAGAAAATCAGAACTCCGAGCAGATCGCTGGTAATCTGGATTTACTCGAAGAACTTAGAGATGTTTCCAAGTTCCAAACGGCGGCTCGACACCAATAGGTAGAGCGCTTCTACAATTCAAAGGTAAAAGTCAAGCGCTTTCGACCAGGGGACTTAGTCCTCCAACGAGTCTTCCAGAACACGGCTGAGCCGGGGGCAGGAGCACTCGAACCCAACTGGGAAGGACCATATCGTGTGGTCAGATCTACCAAACTGGGCTCGTGCCACCTGGAAGACCTCGAAAGCCACCAGCTCCCTCATCCCTGGAATGCTGAACATCTGAAAATCTACTACCCATGAGGAACTAGCCTTTAAGGCTCATAATAAAGTGTATGCCTCCGAGCGACTAGCCTTTAAGGCTTTTAATGAAAATTCTAATTCGGCCTCGGATGTTTACTCAACTGTCTTGGTTAGTACGACTATGACCTAATGGTCCGACCCCCAAGGGGTCGGAGCTTAATCCCACAAAGATCGACAAGGCATCCCTTTGAGGGAAAAAGCCTAATCATAATCCGATTCTCCAGTGGAGTATTTGGCTCGACATACGACAATAAAAAGCTCTCGCCCGATGGGCGACGAACCGAGCACTCCAAAAAATCAGACTCATCTAAGACTTGGGCCGAAAATGGATTAAGCAACAAATAAGGGGTTAGACCCACAAAGAAGTCAAGTCAGTCACAAAACGACATTGCGAGTAAAAAATAGACAAGTCCAAAAGAATCTTTCTCATTAAATCCCCTCAGAGGGGTAAAAAGTACATCAACACAATTAATAACGACAGTCCAAAAAAAAAAACAAGGCCTTCACGATGGAGGTGCTTGGGCATCAGGAGCTTGATCCGACTGGAGGGCTTCGGCGGGGGTGTCTTCAGGGTCCTCGGATAAAAGAGGATCAAGGTCAAGGTCTGGGTATAGACCCAAGACCGCCTCGATACAAGCGTCAAAGCCGCTGTTGTAAAACGTCGCGGCCTCGACGTCACTGTCCTTGGAGGTTTTGAAGTCTTCAATTGCAGTGGCAACTGCCGCAGCCGAGGAAGCTTCATCCTTGACCAGTTGAGCCTCCACAGCCTGGGGGATGGCTCGGGCCCGTTCTTTAGCCGCCTCGGCCTTGGCGTGGTTCACCGAGCCGAGCGGTCTCCATGGCCAAAGAGTCCGTGTGGGCCCTGGTGCGGGTCAGCTCAGCAGACGCTGTATCGCCACTCTTCTTAAAGTCATCTGCCTTGTCCTGCAGATGCAGCTCCATGGCTTCTAAGTCGACGACGACTCCCTACAGTCGCCTAACCCTGGCCCTCTGGCCCATGAGCTGTTGGCTCAGATTATACTGCTCAAACCTCAAGGCCGCTGCCTCGGCCTGAAGAGCCTCCAACTCTGCCTCCCTCCTCTTGTGCTCCCGCACCCTCTGCCGAATTGAGAGTAGCACCGGGACGGCCTGAACAGGAAACAAATATCAGAATCTACGAAATATATGTATAATGACATGAAAGAAAGAGAGTCTTCTCGGAGATATACCATGTAGTATACGGAGGCGAAGTCGTTTAGGAAGCCGCCCTCCGACCGCTCAAGGTTCTGAGCGATATCATCCTCCTTAGCATGCTTGGCAGCCCACGGAGCTAAGCACGCCATATGATAGCTGGGCTCAAACCTCCCACCACTTGTGCCTGCCTGGGCCGAGTCCTCAGCCCCCTCGGCCCCCACCCTGCTGTCGGCCGAGTTTTAACCCTCGGCGCGGACCTCTCCCCCGACCTCGGGAGGGGGGGAAGCTTATTGTGAGCCATTTTATTGGCCTCCTCCCGTTCGGAGGAGGGAACAACGATGAGGAGCTCGGAGGCTACGGCAGGCACCTCCGCGGTGGGAGGAACGACGACAGTAGGAGCTCGGCACGACTAGGGTGCCGACCACAGTCGTTTGGACGAGCCCTGGTGGAAGACGTATCAATGGACGCAAGACTGTCGAGGGAGCCGTGACAGTGCTAGGGCGCTCCGGAGTCGGGAGTGTGGAGGGAGAGCTGACGGGTCTCGGTGTTGGGACTGCTGGGGTCGGCGCTGTGGAAGATTCCCCCACACGAGGGGGAGCCGTCTTCTTCCAAGTGATCTTCACTCGGGGGGCTTCCTTTATCAACTCCACTGCGGTCGGAGCCGCTTTCCTCTTCCGAGCCCCAGACGCCTCGGTCATGCCTGCGAAAAAGAAGATCATGTCCGCTACTAAATAACCAAAGGAAAGTTCATCGGAGAGATTAGGGCAGCTTACTAAGGGATGTGAGCAAAGGCTGCGACTTGCAGAGCCCGGACCAGTGGAGGTTGGCCGCGGTGATCAGATCACCCCAAGAACAGAGCGTCTCCGATCGCGATCTGGCTTTCGCTATGTAGTTTTTCTGGTCCGAGTCAAGGAGCGGTAGCCCCTTTTGGAAAGTTGTAAGAGGAAAAAGAAATTTTACTTCGACTGAAACAGGAAAAAACTAAAGCAGCAACCCAGATGTAAAATGAAGTCCGACCTGATTTTGTAAAATGGGTCGAAACCCAAGCCGTTGAAGTTCTAAGCTCAGCCGCTAGTGCCTCTCATTCACCGGCCGCCCAGAACCACTTATTTTTTCAATCTTTGTTGAAAGATGGCATGTGCATCATCAATCCCAACCCCTTACTCCCCTGAGTCGCAAATAGTACCATGGATCGTTGCAGTCATGCTTGACCATGTACAGACTCAGCAGTTCCTCTGGGGTCAGCTCGGAGTTTCTAACTTGTATCCATATGATGTAGGCAGAAATCATCACCCTCCATGCATTCGGAGTAAACTGCCTGGTAGCCAATCCAAGGTAGGTCACAACCTTCCTGATGAATGGGTGTGGTGGGAGCTGGACCCCGCACTGCAGCGCACAGAGGAGGATGACTACCTCTCCCTTGGCAAGAGCACCAGCAACGTCCAATGGACCGAGAGCCCTTATCTGAGCGGAGTCAGGGATTTGAAACTCCGAACGAATCCACTCTGTCAAGCCCCAAACTCAAAAACCGGGCTCACAAAATTTTCGATCGCCGAATCCGGCGCCGACAGCCTCCGTAGAACCCCATTCTCGGCTCCTAGCGCCCATTCGTCAGATTCCGATTTTGGGGTGCTATGAGGAGGATTTTCAACGTCAGTTTGATTCGTAATAAGCATAACTAAAGGCATAACCCACAAACAACAACCAAGAACTCCATTATATTTCCACTATGATCAAAAACTTTATAAGTACAATGTGCATAAAGAAAAATACAATGGTAAAGAACAAAAACTCCAAAATGATATGTAACGTGGTCCTGCCTCAGCGCTGCTGCGAGCCAACGTCACCTGCACGCAACGGTCGTGCATAAGCTTATAGAAAGCTTAGAGGGTGGTGAAAGTGTGTGCGCAAGGTAGTAATATGAACATGCAATGTCAGAGTAATACGGAATATGCAGATGGATCCATAATATCATGAACCGTACCAAGGCTATGTGATGCAAGACATGAATGGTATCGGCCTTCCCAAGGCCATGCGATATGTAATGCAACTCAAGCATACAGATCCTCATCTATGTCCACACATCAATACAGCTCAAATATGGGATATCACCGAGGTCTAGTACACTCTAAACCAGATTGTCGCCACATTGCGCGCAATAAGGTAAGTGGAAGAGACCTCACTATCCGTCTACCAATATCGGGCACGACTCGTCGATAGCGGACCCATTCCTCGAGCTGGTCAAACTCAGCCTAGCATTGCCCTCTACTCTCGGACGGGTAAGGCCGCACTCCTTTCCAACCGACCACGACACGGTGAAGAGTGCAACCGTCTGGTAATCGGCACTCAACGCTCATCTACCCACTCGGTCTACACATTGGAGTAACCTCTTGGTATCATAAGGGTTTAGGGACTTTCACCCAGGGATATCTATAGCACCCCATGTAGAATAAGATTTCCGATATCCAATCCTTCCAACCACGATGCGTCTGTGTTGGCTATGACCCCGATGTCGCTAGGGCGTAGAATAACCATATCACACAATACGAAATGTATGAATCACGCTATCCAGTCATGCAATAAATCCTGCGCGTATCGTGCGCTCATGTAGGGCAACACCGCCTAATTGGGAGCCCATAAACAATCTGCCTGAAGGCATATGCTATGATCAGTCACCTCTCATATCAAGCACACATATGATGCTTATGATTATGAGCCATGGAACTATACTAAACATGTTATAATGAAATGAACTATCCTTACCATGCAGGTGGGCCTGGACGGCCTATACACAATAAGTACGGGCCTAATAACGGGCCCTAAGGAGAGTCGTAATGTGGACATCCAACCAGCATTACACTTGCAATGTGGACGTCAAACCAACATTGTTCCCAAGGCACGATCGTCGTAAACATCGTTACATAATCCGTGTTGGGGTCACATATTGCAATGGACCTTAGGTACATCCCATTGGGCCTTAAATATATCAAATGGGCCATATCATATGGGCCTTCCATTCATCAAGCGAGCCACATCAATGGGCCGCACCAATGGGCCTTGTGCGCATTGCAATGGGTCATAACTCGTTGGGCCTTGAATTGCATCAAATGGGCCTAGCCTCATGAGTCTAATATGTAACAAATGGGCCACACCAATTGGGCCCCATGTGTTCAACAAATGGGCCTCAACCCATAGGCCCCTTAAACATCCAATGGGCCAAATCCCATGGACTTCTAAATATCAAATGGGCCTAGTCCTATAGGCCTTATATAAGTTAAATGGGCTTAAATCCACAGGCCTTAGAGGCCCACTGAAATGTTTATTTTCCATTCAAACTGGTTGGCAAGGGGCCCACCATAATATTTACTTTCCATCCATCCATTGATGGGTCACACAGACCTGGGGGCCCACTGTGAATTTTTTTTTTTTTATTTAAGACGGTGGGTATTCATTCAACACTGTCACATGTAGTGTGGGCCAGCACACATCACGGTGGACCATGCACACACGCACGCACCGTCCACACGTGGGGAGGGGCCCACTGTCTAGAGGGACGGTGTGAATAAAACACACACGTCACCGAGGGCTCCACCGTCCGCTGGACGGTGGAGGTAGAACACGTGCATCACTGTGGGCTCCATGTGGGGCCCACTCTAATGTTTTAATGCCATCCAAACCGTTTGTAAGGTCACACAGACCTGGATGAAGGGTAAATACAAATTTCAACTTGATTCTGAACTTAGGTGGGCCCAACAATGGGTTTCAATGATAGAGGGTCAATCCCACTGTTTCCTACAGTGTGGGCCACTCGAGCCAAGGATGGGGTTGCAATTCGGAGAGGGCCCACCTGAGGATGGGGTCCACCAAATGAATGGATTATATGGAAGATACACATTAAGGTGGGGCCCATATGTGGGGCCGTGGGCCCCTCGCGTCCGCCCGCCCCAGACGCTGCACGCGGCAGCGTGCAGCTGCTGCTGCAACATGTCAGAGGCAGAGGGTTTGCCTCTTACCAAAAATCAGAAAAACCCATTTTTTCGGGGTTTTTCGCGTGTGGGGCCCGCTCCAAGTGAATCCACTTCTGCCATTGCGTTCAGTGGCTCGAGGCTGTCCCAATGAGTCCAAAGTTTGAATTTTTATATGTTTAGAAAATAAAATAAAATAAGAAAATGAGATTTGAATGGTAAAGATGCGATCTTCGACGCTATGACCCACCAGATCTTCCAATCAACCTCAACTTTTGGCTCAATGCCTAAACTGTAATGGGTAAGAGAATGGGTGGCTTGGATTTCATACATACGTCAAGGTGGGGCCTGCATAAGCCGGTCCACCGAAAACCTTCCTTCTTTCCCTTTTGTTTTTTTTTTAGGCAGAGACGTCCAGCGTCTCAGACGCTGGACGGTTGAGTTTTTTTTTAAAAAAATATATAATGCTTTGAGGTGGTCCCTGATTAGGTGGGCCATCACATGGCTACCCCATGCACATACAAGGTGGGCCTCATCTAAAAATGGATTGGATCCAAAACATGCATCCTAGTGGGGTCCATCCAAGTGGGCCACACAACCATATATAATGACATAAAAATAAAATAAAATAAAATGAAATGAGAAGTGAGAGAGAGATGGAAAGTGAGACACGCTTATGATGGAGGGGCCTCGATACTATGGGCCCTCCCTTGCAATGAATCATACAATCAAATGGGTCCTTTAGCACATGGAACCATCAAAATTTAAAATCAACGGTGGGGATCCTTTCCCCACCAATATGAATGGTCTAGATGACCTTTCTAAAGAAATAAACATCATGATAGGGTCCATGGAGAATGACCCCATCATGGAATGATCATGATGATCCTAGTGGGCCATCGGTCACATCTTAGGGTCCCAAGTGAGATCCACACCATTGATCGGTGGGCCTCACTTGGCCCATCATAAAAATAAGAAAAACTACCTTATAGAGGCACCCACCGTCCGATCTTCTTGCTCCTAGGGGTTCCTTAGCTCCTTAGCTTTGATTTCAATTGGTGAGACGAGGAATGGATGGCTAGGATGAGAGATGAAGGGGGTAAGAAAGTGGGCCACCTTTGAGATTTTGGAAGAGAGGGAGAGCTCATACGTGGGATTTTCTTGCTTGGAGAGAGTGAGATGAGAAATGAGAAAGAGAGAGAGTGTTGTAGAGAGAGATTGGTGATTGATGGATGTGGTGAATGATGAGTGTGTAAGAAAACCTTGACTTTTGTGACCTTTTGTGTAAGAGAGGTATGGGCTTTGTAAGAAAAGCTTGAATTTTATGGTTGCTTGGGAATGGGTGAAAGGTGATGTGTACTTGACATGTGATGGATTGATGTGACATATCGTAGAGATTCTCTTGGGTTTCGCAACGCGAGGCGTTTTCTCGCACCGAACGTCGGCCTACATCTCTCGACCAGGGTATTGCCTCGGCGCCGAGTCGCAGCATCGGAACTGCAGCGACGGTGCGGTCGCTATGGTACAGAACTCGGGTCGAGTCGACTCAGGTTGATGGCGTATGAATCAGTGTCGCGCGTGACTATCGGTTAAGGGTCGAAGGCTGCCGAAATTCGACCGGCAAGACCACGGAAGTCTATGGAATGGTATGGACTAAGATACGGGTCTTACACACTCCATCTGAGATTCTGACATGACAGAACCTCTTGTAACTAGCTCGGCGGTGCGCAAACTCGCGGGCATTTCGGTAGTGGTAGTGGTCTCGAATCGGCGGGCTCGGGTGGCTGTCTTCTTACTGAGCTGCTTGGTCTTAAAACCCAACGTTTTTTACCTCCGAGGCGGGGGGTATAAGGTAGTGGTCTCGAAAGGGCATTTGGAAGACCCACTCCCACTTTCAGTACTCTTCGGCTCGGAGTCATCGGTATATTCGCGGACCATCTCGAGGTTGGAAGAATGACAGAAAGAAGAGTGAAGATCGACGGGACTCACCGGGTGGTCGTCGAAAATCGCCTTCTACCGAGAACTTCGAATTCGGCCGGAATCGCCTCCTCCGGTGTGCTCTTCTAATGCAGAATGTAAAGTGGTAAATGAAAATTCAGAACGCCTTATATAGGCTTCGAAAGGATTTTGCATTAATGGCGAGCCTTAATGGCAGTAGCCGAATCGGCACGAGCCGATCTCCGAGGACACATGGCAGCGTTGCATTGGAGGGATACCGATCCGGTCGTACGGCTCTGATATCGGGCAGCGTACCTAGATATGCGAAGCGATGTTGAGGCACTCGGAGCCGTCAAGTACACGCCTCCTCAGGCTTGCGTGGCAACCTCTCATAGGCGGGGGAGAGATTCGAAATCGTAACCGTCGCCACACGTTAGCCAGGGCGACCAGCGCACGCGCAATTCGAGATCCATTATAATGACGATGAAGGGGGGAGATTTCCTACATAAGTACTCTCTGAGCCTGCAAGCAAACTCGAAGAGTAGGGAGCTTCTGTTATGGGAAATTCGAGCCGAGGCGTGATTCTTCAGATCCATTTCGAGACACGACTCTCCCGAGCAGCCGACACGGTTGAGATGCAACTCGGGACCATACTCCGATCGGATGACCCTTTACGCCGTGACCACACTTTGTTCAGCGAAGTCAACCCTGCCAACTATGAAGGAATCAACGGAGCCGACCAGGTCGATCAGACTGGTTGTATGTCCCATTCGTTGAGCCGAGCCGAACAGACGTTCCGAGCCGAACATATGCGAATGTCCTATTCGCCGAACATGGAAACTGCCATAATTGAACGTGACCGATAACTTCACGCACAGATACACATAATCCGCCTGATACACTACACGAATCGATAGATTGCGGACGGTATCTCCACGATCCGGGAATCCCCCTGATCGTGCCGAGATTATCGGATCCAGACCATCCCACAGGCAAGTAGAAATAGTGCATCACGCCATATCTACAGGTACGCGAAATCAAGCTCTTCTCCTCTACTCTCGACTTAGACCCGGATTCCCTTGTCCTGACTTAGGCATCGGAGGGTCCCCCGGCTTAGCCAGGGCCACCTTTGCCAGTTCTCTTGGTGCAGGATCTTAAAGCCGTGGAGGTAGAGCCGACCAGATTTTTGTATCAACAGTAAGTATTTTATCCACACCGTTCATCATTTTTCTCATATCATTTTAAATTATGAGACAAAAAATGAGGCAGGTACAAAGCTTAAGTGGACCACAAAGTGGGGGATTGAACTTCCACCATTAAAAATTTCTTGGGAGCTGGAGAAGTTTCGGATCAATCTGATATTTGTATTTTCCCTTCATCCGTCTACATGACCTTATGAATAGGTTGGATGGTAAGAAAACATCACAGTGGCCCTTAAAAAGGTTGCAACGGTAGGTAACGTTATCACCGCAGCTTCCTTTGGCGTGGTTCACTAGAGCCGTGGACCTTCTTCAATTTTAAAGTCATGTATTAAAATTATCTGATAAAAGCGATGAACGGCGTGGATAAAACACTTACATCAGGGTGGGCACACAGATCCCTGCCCCGTCCGGGCGGGGGTAGGACGCAATCCGCGTCCCAACCAATCCGATAGGGGTCGTTACCAAATTCGTTGGAGGTAGACGCGCGCGTAGGGTAACCGAAGTCTTTGAAATGATCTACTTGAACGCAGTAGGTTAAGATGGACGGGAGTTTCGTGCAGAACCTGTTTCAAGAAATTCCAGCAGCAGTTTCTTTCTATTCATTCATTTGATGGTCAGCATTGTCTTGTTGCTCGACTCTTCGGCCTATGCCTTATGCAGCAAACCGCAGGACGTTCTGATCTAGCCTGCATGCATGCCACGTGAATGGCGAGTTGCCAAAATCTAGTATGCCAAACGCACATTGTAATCTCAATCTCATGCAGCTTCCAGAGATGGGGAGAAATAGAGCTGCAATGATTTAATTTAATTTTATTTTTTCAATAATTCGATTTTGACAAACGGAGGGAGTACGAGTATTTATAAATTGTCATAGTCGGCCGCTAACGCACTGATAGACAGAAGAGAGAGAGAGAGAGAGAGAGAGAGAGAGAGAGAGAGAGAGAGAGAGAGAGAGAGAGAGAGAGATCTGGCCATGGATCCTTACAAGGTATGATGATTCTTCTGGATTGATTTCTTATGTATTGATTGGATTTCGTTTCTGGGTTTTCTTTATTTTTTTTCAATTGCATTCATGGGTTTTCTCGCGTTGATCTGTACACACATTCTCTCTATCTCTAATTATCTATTTTAAGATTTTAATGTTGTTGAATTTCTTTATTGGGTTTTCTTTATTGAAGGCTGTTAAAAGATGTAAACTTGGTTTGATCTCTCTCTCTCTCTCTCTCTCTCTCTGTTTGATGGCTTTTTAATATATATATTTATTTTGTTAAATGGGATTTCGTTTTTGAGCTTGATTTGTTTGAGATGCAGATATTTGGCCTTGTTTCTCCGTTATAAAAAACACATTAATTTCAATCATAGGCTCTTTTTCCGTATTATGTAGTTTTGTTCTGTTTCTGTGGATGCTTGATTTCGTTGAGTTTTGGTTGGTTTTCTCATATCATATGATCAAAATTCAATTCATGGATCCTCTCTGTCTCTATAAAACTGCATGAATTTTCCGTAGCCTTACATCTTTATATCAGATTTCCTTAATGTGTTTTCCTTTTTATGCTTCTTTTGAAAATTAGTTTGATTCAAAACTCTTATTTTGTCGAATTTCGTATGTGGATTTCGTTCTTAAGTTTTGGTTTTTGATTTGATGCAGTACCGCCCTTCGAGCTCTCACAACTCTCTCTTCTTCACCACTAATTCCGGCGCACCAGTTTGGAACAACAACTCTTCGTTAACTGTAGGATCTAGAGGTATTCGTTTTTATTAGTTCATTGAATTATTCCTTGAGTTATTTGAATATATCTGGAATTTAAGTTGCAGATTTTCTTCCTTAAAGAGGAAATGCAATTTTCTTCTACATCCAACTGGCGAAGGATCCTATTATCGTGATTGAATCTTTTAATTCTGGGTGCATTTGGTTGCATCAAATATCAAGACATTTAAGTCTATTTTAGTGAAAAATATCATGAAACTTTTTATGATATTTGGTCCAACCAAACATACTCTTAGCAGATGTGAATATATAAAAGGTGCAACATCTTTCAATGTCAATATCTAAATATGCATCAGGATCTCTGGTTACATAGTTGTGGATTCACCATTGATTGAAACAATGTTAGAACTGTTCATTTATTTATTGGAATAGTGATCGTGGATCCAAATTTATGATTGGAGATTTGAATCCCATTTTCATTGGATAGGACCGATTCTCCTTGAGGACTACCATTTGGTCGAGAAACTCGCTCAATTCGTCAGGGAGCGTATACCGGAGCGTGTTGTTCATGCCAGGGGAGCTAGTGCAAAGGGTTTCTTGGAGGTCACCCACGATATTTCTCATCTTACTTGTGCCGATTTCCTTCGCGCACCTGGAGTTCAGACCCCTGTCATAGTTCGATTTTCAACTGTTATCAATGAGCGTGGCAGTCCTGAAACTTTGAGGGATCCTCGAGGTTTCGCCGTGAAGTTCTATACCAGAGAGGTAATATATATAAGGCTCGTTTTTCGTTATTGTTTTTCATAGTTATTTGAGTCTTGATTATTTTTAGTTTCTTTTGGCTTATGTTTGTGGAGTTGGATATTTTGTTTTTAATTTATTTACTTCTATATTGATCAATAAAATGCTCGACTGCTGGTGATAGATTTCATACTGTTGATAGAATTGTTGGAGCTCTAACATGATACTTCGAATTCCACCTTCCTATTTCTGCCTCTAGTAGTTCTATTAAATCCACGGGACAAGTTATCAATTTTTTATTTTTTATTTTTTTAATAGTAAACTCTTTGGTGGGTATTGAGCATTCCCCTTTTATGAAATTTTCTCTTAGATGTGCATTCACGTAACCACGCAAGTTTTTTTTTTTTTTTTCCTTTACACGCACACACCTCGACACACTCACGCATAGTGGTATTTCACCACCTATGGATACTCGAACTCTTGACCGGGTGTTGAAACTCCTAAGAGTCTACCACCCGTACAAGAGTAAGGATCCATAACCACGCAAGTTTACATGTGTGCATTTTTATTTTTTTGGGTATAGTGATCGACACCTAATTCTAATTTGATAATTTATAAGATTTATATTTTTTCACCACCACCATCATCATCATCTAAGTCTTATCCTTAGTGATTGGCTTCTTTTTTTTTTTTTAAACAAACGCACACACACCCCCACACACTCATGCCACAGGCACACACACCCCACACACGCATACCGTGGGATTTCACCCCGGCCCATGGGTACTCAAACCCTTGATCCGGTGTTGAAACTCCAAGGAGTCTACCACCCGGGTAAGAGTAAGGACCCAAGTAAGTATATGAATATATGGCTTCAACTATATGAATTCTATTTTGCAATTCCACTGTATTATGAATTGTATCCTTAGTTCAAAAAAAAAAAAGAAAAGAAAAAAACAACAACACTGTATCTTTAGTTAAATCATAGGCCTTCAAAGTCATTTTTTATTACCTCCACCCATGATGTAGGGAAGGGTTTAAGGAGGAAGATCACCATCTACCTCAAGTATACAAAACTTTGAATCCACAAGATAAAAAGGAAAATTAAATTTTTTATTAATCAATAATGCTCAGACTTCCCGATATCATTACTTATAAAGAAAAATCAAATACCCTAATTAAGAGTCCTCATTCAACTAAACTAAAATTTACCCAAAATAATAAATTTTACTAAGAATAAAAAGTCTTAATTTAATTATGCCGAATGATTCCTAGCATGATTAGAAACAATTTCTAAGAATACTGCATATGTTAAAACTTTAAAACGAAGGAGACAATCCAAATTAAAACTTACTAAAAATAGTAAATTTTTCTAAAATTGCAATTTTGAATTGCAATGAAGCATTTTCTCATGAAACGGACCAATGCGACCCACAATGTCTGTTCACCTCAAATGGACTGTTACAGTAAAGATTCGTAGGTCGTGCGTCTTGTAACAATAACCGGATAAAAAGTTATGGATGATTTAAGGTTCACACATCGAACAACAATTTCTCCCTATCTTGAATGAATTTCTTTGATTTGGACATACTTGGGGCCCAATTACGTCATGCCCTATGTAGGACTAGGCTCGGATCTGACAAATTACGTCCGCTTTCATTCAGGCTTCTTTTAGTCCAACAATACCAAGAATAGTTCTACGGCCCGCTCTACATCAACCCATAACCTTTCGGGCCTTCTTCAAGCCCTTTTAGAGTGTTCAAATTTTGCGTAGCTACAATTGTAAATTATTTTGTAATTTAATAGCCATGGTTCTGAATATTGGTATCGGTGGGCATATAAGCCTATCTAAAAAATGATATGATATGGTGTCACTTATTGGTATCAGCCCATTCAAAACCATATTAGTTGATTTTTAGCCATAATTTGAGTGAAAATATCAAAGAAAAAGAAGAGAAAAAAAGATATATTTAAGAATCTATCTTTTTTTCCAACATGTATTCAATGATAATTGGACCATTTTTTGGTAAGAATGTTGTCGGTTGGGTTGACTATTGAAAGTAAACCAAATTGGCCTTAAACACAAATCAAGCATAATTTGGTGAATTACATTTCATAACATTAAAATATAACTAGAAGAAGGTGAAAATACAAAAAAGAAAGAGATGATTTACCCTTTTACTATTTTTTTTTTCCAGTAATGGTCCATTCCACTTTAATTCTTTGAGTGCCACTCAAATCTTGTGTTTTGATCCCAAAATAGATGTATATTTAGTGTAAAATGACTTCCTAAGCTTCCTCTATGGTTGAAGTGAAAAAAAGAGAGAAAAAATGATGGAATTTGGAATATATATATATATATATATATATATATATATATATATATATATATATATATATATATATATATATATATATATATATGCAAATTTAGGCCTATATTGGCCTGTACTGACACTAATATACCCCGTATTGGCCAATACGAGACAATATAACCCACTTTTATTTTGGAGCAAATACAACTACATATGCTGATACAGATACAATATAAGATATATTGGTTAATACGATACAGATATTTCAATCCATGATAATAGTCCTATACATCACTGATTCATTTCCTTTGGCTGTTGACTCAGGGCAACTTTGATCTTGTCGGTAATAACTTCCCAGTGTTCTTTGTCCGCGATGGCATTAAGTTCCCCGACGCGATCCATGCTTTCAAACCAAATCCCAAGTCTCACATCCAGGAGAACTGGCGGATCCTCGACTTCTTCTCACACCATCCCGAGAGCTTGCACACGTTCGCTTTTCTCTTTGATGATGTTGGTGTCCCACTTAATTATAGACACATGGATGGGTTTGGTGTCAACACCTACACTCTCATCAACAAGGATGGAAAAGTCCATTACGTGAAGTTCCATTGGAGACCCACCTGTGGAGTGAAGTGTTTGTTGGAGGATGAGGCTGTGATTGTAGGAGGGACTAATTACAGTCATGCTACTAAGGATCTTTATGATTCAATCGCCGCTGGAAACTTCCCTGAGTGGAAGCTTTTCATCCAGGTCATGGATCCTGAACACGAGAATAAGTTTGATTTCGATCCCTTGGATGTTACTAAGACCTGGCCAGAAGATATCTTGCCTCTTCAGCAAGTTGGGAGCTTGGTCTTGAACAAGAACATCGATAACTTCTTCGCAGAAAATGAGCAGCTCGCTTTTTGTCCTGCGCTTGTGGTGCCCGGAATCTATTATTCGGATGATAAGCTTCTCCAGGCTCGGATTTTCTCCTATGCTGATACTCAGAGGCATCGGCTTGGGCCCAACTATTTAATGCTTCCCGTGAATGCGCCCAAATGCGCCCATCATAACAATCACCATGATGGTTTCATGAATTTCCTGCATAGGGATGAAGAGGTACTACTTTTAATACAATTAATTAACTTAAGAGTCTGTTTGGGCAGGAGATCCCACATAATTGGAAGCAAGTCTAATCCTGATTTTAGTGGGCCCATCCTCGGATTCTCAGAACTAAAGTCATGCTTTCCTACCCATAATTGCAATCAGTTGCAAGGGGTCGTTTGGATGCCTGTAAATTTTTTTAGTTGTAAACACATTATGCTTAAAAAGAGTTTTAGGTGTAATTGGTTTATATGCTATTCTGTTTACCTTTTAAGTAGTAATCTATTTATGGGTAAACAGATTGTGTGTCTACTAGCTTGTAAAGTGTTTACAATGAATATAATAGGTATTCATATGATAGAGCTTGGGCCATGAACCTTCCAAAATCTGCTAATCAAGTAAGAAAGACTTGATATTTTTAGGGTCCTAATAAAACATTAAAGCACGCACATACAAAATGGATTGGATATCTTCCACCCATCACAGTGGGCCCCAAACACAATCTAGAAATTTTTAATGGTAGACATCCCATCCTTCCATCATGTGGTCCATTTGATAATGGATGAGTTATTTTTTAAGGCGACAAGAAAGCATCATGGGAAGATCATACACATTAAGGTGGCCCCCACATATTATTAGTGTATATTAACCATTGTGTTCTAACATGTATAATACCTTTTTAGCTGTAAAGACTTTACCGGTAATATGAAACATGACTTTTTACCAAGTTTCAGATTACAACAACAATTTGTAATCTCTTAACTGCATGTAAAGGCATTATAGGTAAATACATGCATTCAAACAGTCCCTGTAATCCCTTTAATACTTAAGGACTTTACCGGCATCCAAACGGCATCTAAAACTTTCATAATTCCATTTACATGGAGGAAAGTGCCTCTTTAATTGACTGAATTGGACGCTGAGAGCATGGGGCCTGCGTCCTCTTCCCAAATGGACCTTGAGTTTCAATACTTGTCTTTTGTTCTTGTTATGGGTGATTTCATGTTCTTGATATTTGGTTCGATGATGTTAATGGGAGTGATTTTCAGGTGAATTACTTCCCTTCAAGGTATGATCCTGTTCGACATGCTGCACGATTCCCCATTCCATCCCGTATTTGTACTGGGAAGCGTGAGAAGGTAGAGTTTCTATTTTTAGTACTTCAATACAGTGATGGGATTTCCTGTTTTGAATTATCTAATTTCTTTTGAAAATTTCTTACGGTTGTCCATTGAGATGGTGGTTTCAAATGCTGTTGGACCCAAAAGTGGGACTGAAATTGCTATTTGGGTTTTCCTGATTCTATAATTTCTCATGCTCGAGTTACTATCATTATCAGAATAATTGCAATTTATCGTAAGCCAGCTACTATTATACCCATCCTTACTACAGAGGCGTCCTTTTCTTTGTGCTTTTAGTAATACAATAGCAGAGCAGCAGAAGTAGAAAGAAGAGGTTGTGTCTATCAATCAAAATAGGTGTTGATTTCAATTTTTTAAAATTCTTTTATTGGCATATCAGTTACGTTATCTTAATTAATGTTAAGTACTATAACCTTGTTAAAAAAATGAAGGAAACCAAAGACAATGAAATAAAATGCCATCCATTTTTTGACTGATTCTCCATTTTGTTTTGTCTAGCCTATTGAAAATATAAAAAATGCTTCTTGGTGTAGTTTTTCTAATGATAATGGGTCTATCTATTAGGGTTGCTACTCAGGGAGATTGGGTGAGGTTGAGGGTCAAACTGAGCCTGATCCGACCTTGAGAGGACCCAAGCCACAACCTGACAGGACCCGGATTCTAACCCAAGGTTCCCAACCTGAATTCCTCTGCATTCAACCCTAAACTGACCCAACCCCACCTGACCTAACCTGACCCAAATACATGTGTGTGTTCCCAACCTAACCTAACTTGATCTAAATACATGCGAATATTCCCAACCTGACCCAACCCAACTGGAATTTGCTCAACTTGAACCAACCTGAATTCAAATTGGGTTGGAAAACGTTTTCCAACCCTAACCCGACCCAAGGACCCTGACAACCCAACCCAACCTACCTAAACTAGGGTTGGGTCGGTTGGATTCGGTCAAACAAGTTTTAGCCATTTATATCTATTTATCTATGTGCCTGCATTTCTTTATATCCATCCATCGATCTTTCGAGGTTTGCTACCAAGGCCAAAAAATGGGGTTGCAAACATGGATTGATGACTTGTTCAAGTAAAGATTTGGACTAGTCTGATGGGTTAGTATTGAGAATAGAGGATGACTCTGTCCAACTCGTCTGAGTAATTCACTTCTTGTCCAGTTGCAACTAAAAAAAAACACAACGTGTCTACCTTCCTCATAAAAGGGGCTTCTTTAGAAGGCACCAAAATGCATCGGAATTGAGAATTGGCCATAACCACAAAAAACAACCATAGTGTGGGGCTTGCTAGCAAAATTCCTTCCATAGCCATCTAACAATACTTTATCTTCTGGAAAACACAGTGCATAATTGAGAAGGAGAACAATTTCAAGCAGCCTGGAGAAAGATATCGGTCCTTCGCACCAGACAGGTACTTGCACTTCTTATAAAACTTCTCTTTTCTTGATTATAACAATTCAATTGGATTTTCAATCCTTTTTTTATTTTTTATTCTTAACTTCTATCATTTGTAGGCAAGACCGCTTCGTCCGCCGATGGGTTGAGGCATTGTCGGACCCAAGGGTCACCCATGAAATTCGTGGCATTTGGATCAGCTACTGGTCTCAGGTAAAGTTCCCATGCTTTTATTTATGTTGTTGCTTCCTAAGTGCTTTATTGAATTTTTTTATTTTTATTTTTTCTTGATTATTAGTAGCACATGTGCAATGCAGTTAGTGGGTATAAGTTCAGGAATGAATCTCAAGGTAGCCGGTGGGAATGTTTTTGGTAATAGATGTGTAAAAAAGCAAGAGTTATTTGATTCCTTGGTTGCATGGGACCAAACTAGCTTGTGATTCCTGGACACAAATTTATTGAACCAAATTAGCCTCCGACCTCTTCACCGATGATTACGTATTGATCTGGTTCGAACGCTCATTGTTTTTGTCTCACTAATTAGTGGTCAGGATCGACGTTCAGTCTGTGAACCATTATCTCTAGGTTGATACCGGGCATGTCCTGGTGGGACCATGTGAAGATGTTGGCATGCTGCTTCAATAGGCTAATGATCTCATCTCACTGAGCTGAGGCTAATAATGAGCCAACTTGAATCGTGCAGGTTGGGTCGGTCTCGCAGAGGGGTAGAACTACTAGGTCTTCCACAAAGGACCTTATTTCGACCAACTCTTCTCGGAGGTCTAGGGAAGTGATCGCCAGTGTCTGTTGTTGCGCTTTTGCGCTAAGTGCCATTGAGTAGCATTGTAGGGCCTCGTGCTGATCGCCTCTGACTTGACCGACCCCATGCTTAGTTGAAAACTTCATTGCAAGGTGATAGGTAAATACCGCTTCTCTCATGACATTGAGTGATGGTCGTCCGAATATTATATTGTAGATAGAGAGGCAGTCAACTACAAGGAAGTCGATCATCATGGTGGTCTGGTTGTGACCCTCTCTCCTATTGTCATGGGCAGCAATATACTTCCTTTAGAGGTGATTCTCTCTCCTGTAAATTTGAGCAAGGGAGTGCGAATAGGGAGTAGCCTAGATCTCCTAATTCAATCTTATCAAAGGTGGCGGCAAAGATGATGTTGGCTATGTTGCTAGTGTCCACTAGAATGTGGTGCACCTTGTGGTTAGCCACGGTCATGCTTACCAACAAGGCCTCATCATATGGGTGGTGGATACCTCAGGCGTCTTCCTGAGTGAAAGTCAAGCTATAGGGGCTCAATTTTTGCTCTTTCGTAGCCTTATTAGTGAGGTATATGTGGTGCTCCATGCTACTGCTATTGATGCTTTGGGCGTGCACCCTGCAAGTTATGTTCGAGTCTCTACCTCCTGCAGGTCCTCTGAATATCGTGCAATTATTTCACCTAACGCTTCATTGTTATTTTTTTTGCCTTGTTGCTTGTGCCGTTTATCAGGTCATTCATCTTTCCTTCTGTTGATGTACTCCTGTAGGTGCTTGCCTCAAATGAGAGACTCGATTTCTTCCTTGAGATCGAAACATTCAGCGGTAGTGTGGCTGTGATCACGGTGGAAGTGGTAGTACTTTCGCTTATCTCTTTTATCGGTGTCGGCCTTCATCCTGCTTGGCCATTTTAGGATCCTTTTGTCATGAATCTCCATTAGAACTTGTTTGGGAGTCGGATTAAGTGGAGTATAAGAGCGGAACCTATTCTTTGGTCGTCGGTTTGGACGTTGACCTTTGCTCAGTTAGTCGTCCTTTCTCTTCTTGTTGTTAGCTGTGGATGAACCCCTTTCCTCTTTGCACTTCCTGTCCTTAGTCGAGCTACCTATGCTCCAAGTAGCTTTTCACGAGCTGAAGATCTCATCCACGTTTGAGTACTTCTGGGCTCAATTAAGGAGATTTGCCAAGGTAGTTGGGGGTTCTTTCCAATTGAGAAGAGGAACTCCCCCTCCCATATACTAGATATCATGACAGCCAGAGCTATCTAATCAGAGTAGCCGTCCACCTGTACTGCCTCCTCGTTGAAGCAGAGATGTAGTATTTTAGTAGCTTGTCTTCCCTTTGGATAATGGTGAGGAGGTGGGTCACTGGTTTCATTTTATCCTTCTCACCGATGAACTACATGAGAAAGGCCTTACTGAGTTGGCCAAAGGAACTAATGGACTTCAGTTTCAGCTGTCTGTACCATTTTGGTGTTGCTCCTAATATGGTCAGGGAGAATGCTTAGTTCATTATTAAGCTCGAAGCGCCGTATAGCTCCATCCACGCTCTAAAGGATTTAAGATGCTCGGTCGGATCTCCAGCTCCAAAGTAAGGGGTAATTTGAGGCATCTAAAATATTGGCGAAAGTTAAGATCTCATGATGTCATTAGTGAAAGGAGGTTCTATTTCCTCCAACATGCCTTCAACGGAGGTCGGAACCTGAGCACGGTACACTAGTTGGATGTCACCGAGCTGTACTCGGATTTCTCTAACCTCGACTTCTTATGGGACCTCACTTTTTGCGATAACTTTAGGGGTCTTCTCAAGCCTCCTTTTCTATAGAGTGTGGGGTAGGTTGGAGTTTGTGAGCACGGTGGTTCCTGCGGTATGTGTGAGATCTTAGCTATGTTGCTCGGGTCTCTGCTTTATCACGTGGGAGTCGTGAAGCACTTGAGGAGGTCGAGACATTTCGGTTGACACACCTTCTCCTGCATTGCGATTAGGAGGTGGTGTTACCTTTCTAATATCTGCATTATTCGGTCGATGTTGCCAGCTAAAGCTTCGACCTGATTTTCTAATGAGATGAGTCGACTTCCCTTATTGCGGGACCTCTATGCAGCCACCACATTAGGAGGGTTGGTATAATGTTCTGAAGGTGGATCCTAAAAATTATCAGGCTGTTCCTTTGGTGCGGGGGTTTGTGCAGCAATGGTGGCCAAGGCCTTCTTCCTCCCTTTAGCCATTGTAGAGTAGACAAAGATGCAATAAGTGAATTTAGAATGGCTTCACTGTCGTTTACACAGACGGTGCTAAACTGTTGATGCTACGATCTGGTTATCTTTTTTTTTTTTTTTTTTTTTTTTTTTTTTTTTTTTTTTTTAAGATAAGCTTTTGATTCATATCAACAATTGAAAGATACAAGGAGTGTACTTCAGGTTGCCTCAGAGTGACAAAAATAAAAACTCAGGGCAACCTATCATAAAGGACACTATACATGCTCCATCACCCTGATGGCTCCCAAACCAACTTTGTCTAAAACCACCATACCCTTAACATCTTGAGGGAGGTCCCTTATAGCATTAAAATGTCGATAACATTGAAGCTGGCTACCTAGCTTAGCCAGGCCATCTGTTGGGCCGTTCCCCTCTCTCTTAATGTGGACAAAATGAAACAGGCTCCTCATGTTAAGACTAGAGATGTGGGTTGCCCACTTCCACCTCACCTGAGATACTCGGCTGAGCGTATCCACCACCAACTTGGAATTTGATTCCATAGGCTCATGTTAACACAAATGGACAGGCCATCGAAGACCGCCAAGAATTCCATACTATTGTTGGTGCCCTGACCATAGCCTAAAAGAAAGCAAAATTCATACTCCCATCTTCCCTTTCGCAGATGTCGCCACCTCCTCACATCCCTGGGTTAAGCAAAGTGGAACCATCAACATAAAGCTTGACCCACCTACTCTTTGTCCTGCCCCACTTCACAATTTCGACCCTCTTAGTTAGTAGGGTAGCCACCAGGATATGCAGACTTCTAAGTTGGAGACGGGCCATCCAGGAGGAGGTGTTGGTGTTCTCATTAAGGCCCCCCCTTGTAGGCCCTTCCAAGCTATCGGTTAGTGCGGGTAATGACAGCCCCGATGCATAGCTTTTTATCGTCAAATCTGGAGGAGTTACGCTCCTTCTAGATTTCCCAAAGAAGGAAAAATGGGGCTAAACTGCAAACCTGAAAAAGGGTTACTCCATGGGCCAAAGCCCCCCACCAATACGCCAATCTATCTTGCGACGAGTTGTGGACAATTAGGCTGAAATTGAAAATACTGCTGAATTGAGTCCACACCACTTTGGCAAGATGCCCAGAAATGAAGAGATGATCCAGCATTTCCAAGGCTAGTTGTTGGACGGTCAGAGGACAACATTCACACCAAGAGGCCAGGGCAACTCCTTTAATCTGAACCCTACCATCAACAGGAACTGCACCTGCATGAAGCCTCCAGATAAAGATAGATATCTTAGGAGGGACCTGAGAGTGCCACACCTAATCTGTTTATCCCCGTTATCTCATCGTGTACCTGCAAAACCAAGTGACAATGGGGGAGCTGGTTGTAGTTGGGGGCCCTCCAATGCCTAAGTTAGATCAAGCACATAATTGTGGTGGTTGAATTGGGGTAATTGTAAATACCTTTTCCTGTAGAGAGGGTCCTTATTCATAACCCATTGTTACTACTTATGTATATGGCAGTGAATCTGTTAGGCAAATGTGTATCATAGAAGGGATTTTTTTCCAGATATGTCGGGCTCATCTTGGCATGATCCTCGGTGAAGATCTCGAGGAGGCAATCCTTTTCGTATATGGAGGGGATCTTCCCTAGTGGTCAGTATCCGAGGCCGAGGTCGATAGCTGAGGCCAACCTCTAGGTCGTCGGTCAAGATCTTGCTAACCGAGGTTGGCAGCCGAAGTTAGTGGCTGAGGTCGGGGTCGATAGCTAAGGCTATCCTTTAAGTTGGTGGTAGAGGCCAATCCCTAATGTTGGGCCCTTTGTCGAAGTTGGTCCTCGTGATCATCTCTTGAGGTCGGCATACCGAGTCGTCCCCTAGGTCGAGATTGTGAGGTATCAACTAGGCAGCCGAGGCTGCCATTCGTGGTCGCTACTCGAATTGGTCACGGATGTCATGGTTGGCATTTGAGACATTGATCATACCCGACCTCTCACCCGAGTTGCTTGCCTTTGATATTTCCATTTCTTTCAAGCCGTTTGGTCAGTCTAGATTTACCCATAACAATCAGTAGCTCATATGCAATGCAATCAGTGGGTATGAGTTCATGAATGAATCTCAAGATGAGGTCCATGCAGCCAGTAGGAATGTTTTTGATAATAGATTTGTAAAAAAAAAAAAAGAGTTATTTGATTCTCTGGCTGCATCGACCAAACTAGCTACTGATTCATGGACACAGATTTGTTGAACCACACTAGCCTCTGATTCCTGAGCACTCGTTTGTTTGACATAAGACCATTAGATGCTACTCACTTTTAACCATCCAATAAACATCTAGCAATTTGATAGTTACATAACCAGACAATAGTAACATTTGTCCATGATACATCTGAACTGATTTTCATAAATTTGTACGCCACGTCTGCAATTTCTCAGTTGAGAAGGCTCAACTCCAACCCGTTGGACCACAAGTTATGGTCCACCCAGTGAGTAACTTCCACCCTGTCATATGGGTGCAACATTCAATCCATCATGGAGTGGGGCCATCATAAGAATCTCCCTGTGGGAAAAACCAAATCCACTCATTGAATGGAGAACACTGGTGTTTTTCTGTTTATCAATGGCTAGATATTTGTTTTTGAAAACCAAGAGGAGCCGAAAGCTTTTATGTATTTGAGACAACCCGAAGAGGTTGAATATATAGAGATTACATCAGCTATACAAGTAAAGTAACAAAATCAAAGAATCAAAATTCTCTACATATGGAAACCATTTATACAAGGTATGCTAGCTATATAAGGTATATTTCAGTCCGTCTAACAGCTTTATAGGGTGAAGCCCACCTGTCGAATAGATGAGCCTGATTGTTGCACAAGGTGATCCTCATTGTGGGCCAATGACAGGTCGGATACTACATGAACTTAATAGGTTGGAATTATCTTCCTGAGTTTCATCCTTCACACTGCCAGTTTGTCAAAGTATCTCTTCGTAAAATAGGGGCTGGATTGCATCGTAATAGGTGCGTCAAATAAGCGGGCCACTTTGGGAACGAGTGGTCTGGATACTAAGTAGGTCGTATATTTGAAAGCATGTGTTAGTTTGAGGTATCGCGTCTGGCAATCTGTATCAAAATATCAGACAGTTGGACTAATCTTAACCACTTGATAGAAAAGCCTGTGGTGGTCCTTTTTCCCCTCCCTCCTTAAATCTAAACTGGGCAATTTTCAGCCATTTCCCATATTTTGTAGGATCCACTATCTGGGTGCTCTTGATTTTTATATTACTTCTGTGACATCCATTGGGAACTTATTTAGATAACTACATATGATGTATTGATGAAAAAAATAAAGAAGTCCTGATCTGTGTCCGTTCTGATGATGCAGTGTGACAAATCTCTGGGACAGAAGCTGGCGCATCACCTCAACGTCAAGCCGAGCATGTGATGAGATGCATCCCATATGCAGAGGTAAATGCGAATCGGAAAAATGGTTTTGAGCACTAGAGTGTAGAGAAGGGTATCGCGTCATGGTTTCGAAAGAGAAGAAAATAGGAAAAAAGAAACTGCTGTTAATAAGCTTATTACAGCATAAGAATGTCTTCAGAGTCCAGTTACTGTTCCCTGTCGAGACACTTATATATGTAATAAAATTGCAGTTTCTATGCATGAAATAGTCTTTCTCATTGCACACATGAAATTATTGTTGTTGTTCTCATTACTATCTATACTATTTCTAATGCAAGTATCTTTTGACAGTTTTGCCAGCCCAACTAGTTTATGTAAGGTGACCTTTAATATTCGAAAGGACATAGGCCCACCCAACTATTTTCTGGAGAGTACGTGGAGACCTTCAATATTCAAAAGGACATAGGCCCCCCAACTAGTTTTTGTAGGGTGTAGACGTTTAATATTCAGAAGGGCATGTGAATACATTTCTAGTAAATATTCTAGTAAAAAAGCTATTTTGGAAAGTAAAAAATGTGGCTGTTGTCAGACAAATGGTTCAGGTGAAACCTGTAAAAGCCTAAGGAGTATCTACTCTACTCTTTGTGGCTAGCCTTCGTGTTGACAATATTACTAGAGAGCCATGCAACAAATAATGTGATCCATTATGATAACTCCATGCGATTATTAAACTGGGCTGCCTAACAACTTACGTTAGGACGTCAGCTCAAAAATAAGATAAATTGAAAACTAAAGTGTGCCATGGTACCTAAAAAGACAGTGATGGGTTTCCCACTTTCACGCAATGTCTTTACCTTGTTTCTCTCCTCTACTTTCCTCAGTGTTGAATTGAGGCTATCTTCAATCAGTCTACCACCTGAGCTATGGATCGGTGTGTAACCGAGTTGACTCAATTAACTTCACTAAGTTTCAGGAGTAAAGGCAATTGGGTGCTGATTTTTGACTTGCCTGACTGATCGGGTAGCGAAAACATTGCCTACTGGCCAGCGATTGGCTTGGCATCATTGAAAGATAACCCTGATAGTAGGGTGCAAGCCTATATATTCATCTTTGACAGTCCAAATATGGAAAATCCTAAAGACGCTCAGAAATGGAATTTTTTGAAGTCCCATTTTGGAACAATCCTGGTTATTGGATTGCAAGTTATGTGCATGTATCAGTTCTTGGCTCACCTTCTGTGCATGTACCTACCAGGTTTACTTTCTCTAACATGAGGGATTTGACAAATTAGCGGGCATGGAATATACCCCATCCATCAAGTACGCCGCCCCTTGTTGGCCTTGATCCCAAAATTTGAGGCTGATTCATTACTGAGTTAGAACCCTATAAAGTAATAGCTAAGGCCTCTCAGTATGAGTGGCATGCATGGCACATCGGATGAATGGATAGTTCTTTCATCTTGATTGGGCACATCAGGTGAATGGATTAGATGGCACATGAACACTATGATGGGCCCTACACAAAACTAATGGTGGGCGTCTCTCCAATGTTTCGTATGTTGTGACCCACCTTAGTGTTGTGTTACCTCCTCCCTTTTTTTTTTTTTTCCATGATGAAAGTGAGGCAGCGTACGTTTACCTGTGGCCATGTCTCGAAACCCGGCCAGTCAACTCAACTCGGGTCAACTTGATATGAATGTGTCAGACTCGACTGAGAAACCGGATGTGTTTGCCGCGAGCATGATAAATACCACAACTATATTCTTCTTTTGTTATTTTGTTTTCATTACTATTCTTAATAATTACTTTTTTTTTTTCTAACAAACCATATAACTTCGGTCTAATTATCAAAATATCGAGTTGAGTCCAGTAAAGATTCCGCCGAGTCTTCGAGTTGACCCTACCCACCAGGACATCCAGTTGAGTTTTTGAGTTTTCGAATTATGGTGCCAACTTTTTTTTTATTATTATTAAATCCATCTGATATATTTATGTAGCAAAATCTTTACAGAAGTGGATTCCAGCGGACCCACAATTTGGCCCTGCCTATCATAAAATGTACATGAAGCAGAAAAGACTGGATAGAGCCACCAACTAGCTTACATGGATGCTACCCAAGCCAGTTCTATCTAAGAAAACGAGGCCTCTAATCTTTGCTGGTAGATCTTCCAGCATCTGGAAGAAGCGATCCACTTGGCCTCCACTCCCCATGCGGGTTAACTCATCAATGGGGAAATTAGCCTCTTTATGACAATGGCCAAAGCGAATTTTGATTGATCGAGTGATGGCCCTAATCCTCATCATCCAGTACCATATGGTCCAAGAGAGGGTCGAGGCATTCAACAGGGCAGGAGTGACACACTTCGAGTCACTGGCCACCTCCACTTTGTTGAGCCCAAATCTCACAGACAAGATTAGGTTGTTAAGAATGACTCTCACTTAAGCCCGCGTGTTGGATCCAAGGCCGTAGGCCTGAGGGAAGGCAAAGAGAACCTTCCCAGCCCTGTCCCTGGCAATTATGGTACCTCAACTTACATCATGTGGATAGTCTGGTCCTAAAACCCAGTCGGTCAACTCATCGGGTGGGCCACACTTTGAATTGCATCGCTTATTTGGTTCATGCTAGTACCAATATAGCAAGTATGATAAATGGGGCCAATGGTTCAATGACTCAATCCATTGATGCGATGGGACACTCTGAATGGTTCATTTACTAGAAGTGACCCTATTGGATTATGGTTAAGAAAATATAATGAGGGCCAAGATTATTGGGCCAGGAGCTTTAGAAGAAATTAACCGTAGGTAACTAGAATTAATTAATCACTAGAAAGCAACAAGAGAACATTCCTATAAAAAGAAATATTGCGCATCACATGAATGACAAACGCTGATAAATTAATTCTCTAATCACAATACTCTGTCCAATATTTCTAGTTGAGGAATTATCAAGTGCGACTAATAGCAGGTTGTGGACGTTGGATCGTATTCGTAGGGTCTTTTCAGGCTTTTTGGTATATTTGTGACTTGGAGTATTGTATATTTGACTCGAAGTTGACACTAATTAATATTCAGATTTTCACAGACGGCTAAGCCCAGTAGAAACCTTAGTGTAATTCCTATCTTAAAATGACTTCTAATCTACGACTTGGTATTCTAGGTAAAGGACTATGGTAATAAAGGGAGAAGATGTTAGATACTCTCTCTGTCCATACAAATATACGGTATCTACTTCACAGGATCTAATGAATACAAGGGATCAAATTAGTTCTTGTGCACAAATGGTGCAAATGTAATTAATGGAATGTAGTAGGGCAATGCGATGACTGCTTCAAGTGATGAACCGGTAAAGACATCTCTACCTGGACTCACTCAATTAGAGAAGCAGACAAGATGTAGTCAACTTGAAAATTTTATAGGGATATGAAATTCCAATAAGCCGCAGAGCATACACTCAAATAAACTAAATGAATTGGGGGTTGAGAGTGGAGATGATGATGTATAATGTAGGTGCAATTATGAATGAAATTAATTAGAGATGGATAAGTAGATGAACATATTCTCGTAATGATTGATTTGAGTGGACCATATAACCCTTCAGCGACTAATTAGGTGGCTATGGGGCTTTTTGTTAACACTTAGAAAAATTATTGTGAATGTAAAATTTAAAAAGCGCTCCATGTTAAGTGGTGTTTGTTAATGTTTATTTTTCTCAGGAATAGATAATACATTACATATTCACAACCCAATTTTTAATGTATGGAACTTCTTTGGTCCTACAATGATATATGTGTTAGATCCACACCGTCCATCAACTTTTCCAAATGGCATATAGGATAAATGCTGGTGGTTGAAAAAATGGAGGAAAGAGAACGCCTGTGTAGGTAGTCCGTTCCAAAAAACCCTCGAATCCTCCTTTCACGATTTTCGCAGGGAATCTCACCTATGACACTATGGCAAAAGATCTCTACCACATTTTTGGGAGATTTGGGAAGGTATTGGGCGCCTTCATTCCATGGGATAAAAGCTGCAACAAATCTCGAGAATTTGTTTTCGTCCGATTCAGCTACGAACAGGACGCCATTAATGCTGTGAACTGTCTCAATGATAGAACATTGCCAAAAAATCGACCAAAGGCTACAGACTTTAGATGTTTTTGGCTATGGATATAAACCATAGCTAATATGATACATATTTAATCCGTAGCTAAATCCTATTTAATCTGTAGCTAAAGGTTACATTCCCACCAGGATTTTATTAGAGATTGATGGTGCTTGGGGCTCTATGGGGCCCGTTGGAATGTATATGTCTTATCTAAGCAGCTCATATATTCTGATATATAGTTTCAATTGTTGAGCCCAAAAATTAGGTAGATTGAAGGTCTAAGTGGACCACACCATAAGAAATAATAAAAAATTTATATCGTTAATATTTTATGGGATTTACTTACAACTTCAATATAAGTCTTTTTTTGGATCAACCGTTAAAATGATCTGTTAAAATGAATGGACGGAGTAGATCAGTAACATACATCATAGTGGGCCCCACAAATCTAAGCACTTTTTGTCCGTCACCGGCCCCTAAAACCAAATCCCTTTTAATCCTCTCGCGCGCGCACCTGCAAATAAAAATCCTCTTTCTCTCTCGCGCCCGCGCCCATCTCCCAAAACCCAAACCCTCTCTCTCTCTCTCTCACTCAACCTCTCCCTTTCCCTCACCCTCTCTCTATCTCTTGCGCTCCCTCACCCTCTCTCTGTCTCTTGGCCCCATTCCCCTCTCTCTGTTTCCCAACCTCTCTCTCTCTCTCTCTCTAGGGTTTTCAAAACCCCCTTTCGCCCAAACCCACCATTGATCCGTGAGAGAGACTTGGAGAGCACTCGATGGAAGGAAAAGAAGAAGAAGAAAAAGGAGGAGGAGAGGAAATTCAGACATTGGTTATTCTCTCTCTGTGTGTGTGTGTGTGTGTGTGTGTGTGTGTGTGTGTGTGTGTGTTTCTGAAATTTGTGGAGTGGGTTTTGAATATTGAAAGGAGTGCCCACTGTGTTGTGTGAGGGTCATACAAGCTGTTCATTAAATTTGCACCCCATGTTAGGCATACATCTCAAAATCTAGGCTAATGCACCCTAGTTACCTTTTTCAGAAATAGGTAACTGCTGGACCCATATAAAGGCTAGCTGACGGTCTCTAAATGCGGTGGGGGTGAAGTCTAATGGTTGCTTGACCGACTTACAAGCCTCATGTTCTCTTTAACGTTCTTAAGAAAATCGAAAGCTTTTGTCTTTATAACCTTTTCTTATTTTTTGAATGATTTCCATCAAGGGATTAAAGAATTGGATCGTGGCACATGTGTGAGAGATGTGCGATCAAAGTAGCTGTTCATTTTTTTATATGAGTGTGGCCCACCTGATGAGTGGATTGACCTGCTTTGTAGCAGGGCATATTCATGGTTGGATCTACTCAGTGATAGGTGCAGATCCCACATGACTGGTGTGCTGGCATATGTCCTCTTATTCATCTCTTCAATCTCTGTGTGTTTGAATTCCTGTAGGATTTTCAGGTTGTGAAACGTCCATTAATCTTCATCATCATCAAAACCTTATACCAACTAATTGGGAAACATCCATTGCCAAATAAAAATAAGAATCAACTGTTGCATTTTTATGCAAAATACCGTGAAATGTTGGATGCATTGGATTCTAGTTACACAATGCCATGGTATTTCTACAGCATTCTCACGATAATTCTTAATTGATCAGTGAGCAGTTTTTCTTGTTTTGATGGGCATTTCCACCGAATCTTCTGATGCCAATTATGGTTTCCCCAACAAATAAAATCTGGTTTCTATTTGAGCCTCATATGATAACCTATTTTACATTTCATTTTGAGTGCACAAAACAAGTTAAAGAATGTAGAACCTTTTTATCTCATTGAACTCGCTCATATGAATCTGGTTTTTGTCTGAGATGTGTATACAAAAGCCAAATTTTCTAGCACATGAAATGTGAAATAGGATTCCAGCACATGCAAAAATTTTTGGATGTGCTCATATCATGATTTAGTAATTACAAAAAGGAATCCAATTTTTTTTTTCATGTGCTCATATGAATCTAGTTTTGTCTAGTAATTTCCAGCACAAAACAATTTTTTCTCGCTCAGGTGCTAGAAAATTCAGTTTCTGTCTTAGCGTCATATGATAACCTATTTCACATTTCATGTTGAGTGAACAAAACAAGTTCAAGAATGTAGAACCTTTTCATAACCTTTTCGTTTGAAAATTTTTGGATTCCTTTTTATCTCAATGGATATGAATCTGAAAATGATGTGATCTATCACCGCACTGCAAGTTCTGTGAGTATCTGTCTGTTCCATACAGAAATTTGGATTCTCTTCAGTTTTTATTTTGGATATTCCTTTGCTAGTTTCCCCTCTTTGAGTCCTACCTTACAGTGGTACTAGTACCACTGGGGCGCACCTCATTTCTCTATGTTTTGCGAGTCCATATTTACCCGCACAGTGATTGATGTGCTGAGCCTACCATGTCACTTGGCTTATAGTAAAAAATCATGCTCTTTGAAACCCAAAAAGGAATTAGCACTACAAAAAAGAGGATTTTTACCGACGAAACTTTTAGCGATGAATTTTTTTTTTCATCGGTAAAAGTGTACTTTTAGCGACGAACATTTTCGCCACTAAAGGATGTTTTGAATTTTTGAAAAAACAAAAAGTGAGATGTTTCCTTTTAGCAACGAAATTTAGTTTTGTAGCTAAAGGTGGCTTTTAGCGACGAACATTTTCGTTGCTAAAGGGTGTTTTGAATTTTTGAAAAAAATAAAAAGTTGAGATGTTTCCTTTTAGCGACGAAATTAATTTCGTAGCTAAAGGTAGCTTTTAGCGACAAAACTTTTTGTTGCTAAAGGGTGTTTTGAATTTTTGAAAAAATCAAAAAGTCGAGAAGTTTCCTTTTAGCGACAAAATTAATTTCGTAGCTAAGGCGGCTTTTAACGACGAAACTTGTCGTTGCTAAAGGGTGTTTTGAATTTTTGAAAAAAATAAAAAGTTGAGATGTTTCCTTTAGTGACGAAATTAATTTCGTAGCTAAAAGTGGCTTTTAGCGACGAAATTTTTCGTCGCTAAAGGGTGTTTTGAATTTTTGAAAAAGCAAAAAGTTGATAAGTTACCTTTTAGCGATGAAATTAATTTCGTAGCTAAAGGTGGAGTTGAGCGATGTCAATTTTCATTGCTAAATGGTGTTTTGAATTTTTGAAAAAAAAGAAGTCAAGATGTTTCCTTTTAGTAACGAATTTAATTTCATAGCTAAAGGTGGCTTTTAGCGATGAAAATTTTCATTGCTAAAGGGTGTTTTGAATTTTTGAAAAAACCAAAAAATCGAGAAGTTTCCTTTTAGCGACGAAATTAATTTCATAGATAAAGGTGGCTTTTAGCGAGGAAAATTTTCGTCACTACTATAAGACCCGAATCCTAGCCCGTACCGTTCCGTAGGCCTCTGCAGTCCTCTCGGTCGAATTTCAATGACTTGCGATCCGTTATCAGCATTTGTGCACGATCCTAAGTCATGTTCCGTAGATTAGAGTCAGCTTGAATCAAGACTTGTACCCTTGCGATCGCGCCGTCATCGCGGTTCCGATACCTTGTTTCACATGCTGGGCGATACCCGGGCCAGGAGATGTGGGCCCATGTTTATTTCGAGGAAAACGCCGCGCATATGAATTCTGAGAGAATCTCTACGACCTATCCCATCAATCCCATTAATCAAGTACACATCACCCCTCAAGTCAAGTACAAGTAACCCATACCCTACCCTTACCTCTCTCTTACATAAGCTACCCCAAAATTAACCCTTACATCACTTCATCCATCACTCAACCCATCACCTATCCTTATCATCCCATCACTCATCTCTCTCCCTCATTTCTCAAAAATATCTCCCAAGCAACAACATCCCACATCCAAGCTCTCTCTCTCTCCCAAACAACAAGTGTGGCCCACCCTCTCATCTCTCATCCCCACCATCAAAACTCCATCAACCACCATCAAAAGTGAAGGCAAGGAGCATAGGAGTCCAAGGGATCTAGGAGGAGTGCAATAGGTGGGTGATTTATCGTCAATTTACATTTAAGGGCCCACTTATAGGTGGGACCCATTATGATGTATGTGTTATAACCATGAAGGGCCCATAGTGGCGGGGCCCCTCCATAACCATCTCTCTTGTCTTTCTTTCTCTTTCTCCCCACCAATTTATGTTAAATCTACTCCATCCATCAAACGGTATGGCCCACTGCATTTCAGGCGGGATCCGCCGTTCGTCGGGACGGTGGAAAGCCCCACATGCTAACTAAGTAATATATATATAATATTACATTTATATTATATTAATATATTAAATAAATATATATACATATATACATCCATGGTGGGCCACGTCCATGTGGGACCCACCATGATGCCTGTGTTATTCCACACCATCCAGCGTACAGAGACACTGGATGTGGCTCAACAAAGAAGTGTGAACTGATGTTGGGGTGTACTAAGGTTGGGGTGGGCCACCCATGTAGGCCTCACCTTGATGTATGTATATAATCCAAGCCGTCTATCCCGTTCCCCAGCCCATTTTAGGCGTTGAGTCGAAAAATGAGGTCAATCCGATAATCAAGAGGGCCATACCATAGGAAATAATAGTGTTTACCGTTAAAACCCACCTTAATGTTTTTATTCATCAAAACATGCAGCATATTGGGCTTGATGGGTCTGTCCCGAGCCATGGAATCCAACGGCTGAGTCGGATTCCCCTGATGCGAGCCCCACCTATGAAAAATCATAGGAAAAAAAAATGTAAAACAGCAGCAACAATGTTTGCTACTGCCATCCTGAGGACGGTGTCCTCTGCGCACGAACGAGAAGGCAGGGACCCATGGTCCCACAGCCGTGGGCCCCACCGTGATGGGTGTTACCATCAACACCTTACATTAGGTGGGCCCCTTAGGGCAGTGAGCCCCCTCCCAAAAATCAGCCGGATACAAACTCAAGTGGCCCACACGGCTGGAAACAGTGAGGATTAAACCTCTTCCATTGAAACCCTCTTGGGTCAGAGAAGTTTTGAATCAATATGATATTTATTTTTCCTCTTCATACGGGTTTACGTGACCTTATCCACAGGTTGAGTGGAAAATAAACATTGTGGTGGCCCCAGGTCCGTGTGACCTTATCAACAGGTTGGGTGGAAAATAAACATTATGGTGGGCCCATGTGGGACCACTGATGTATGTGTTCCACACCTCCATTAGTGTGGCTCCCACCATGAGATATGTGTTTTTCCTATGCTGTCCATCCCTATGGGACCCACCATGATGCACGTGTTGCATCCAAACCGTCCAACCACTTTGAAAGATAATTTTAAGGCTTGAGACTAAAAATAAGATAGATTTAGGATCAGGTGGACCACATTATAGGAACCAGTGGGTTTGAATGTCCACCATTAAGACTCTTGGGGCTACCAAGTTTGGACCAAAATAATATTTGGTTTTCCTCTAGATCCAGGCCTTTGTGACCTTATGAATAGGCTAGATGAGAAATAAACCTTAAGATGGGGCCCACTGGAATTTAATCGTGGAAAAATCATTATCTTCACTATGGTCCAGTTAATCTTTTGATATTATTCATTTTATATATATTGATTCCTAAAAATAGATGAGTTGGGTTCGGCTTATTTGAACTCGGCCCAGTTGATTCGACACTTTATTTCGACCCATTTAATTAGGCCCGATGTGATATATGAGGCCTGATGTTGAGGCCCACCTGGATATGTATGAGGCCAATGTGATGCGGCCCATTTGATGTATTTGGAACCCTTGGGTAGAGGCCCAACGAGATGTACGTAAGGCCCATTGCAATGTGTGATTCCACCATGGTTTACGTAATGATGTTCATGGCAGGCCGTGCCTTGGGAGCGATGATGGTTTGATACCCGCATTGTAAGGATGATGTTGGTTAAAAGTCCACATTATCACTCTCCCTAGAGCCCATGTGATTAGGCCAACCTCGATATATACATGTGGCCCATGTGATTGGGCCCATATTGATGTATTTATGGCCCATCCGTTGAGACCCACCTTGATGTACATGCTCTATATTCGCTCGATCATCTGGACGAGTGGCGTAAGGCCATCATGATGTATTGTTATATCCAACCGTCCTTCCGCTTGAGGACGTGGACCCCACTTGAATGTTTGTGGTTCTCCAGCCATCCATCTGTCCACGGTGGTGTGGGAACCCACCGTGATGTATGTATTCACCACGCCACCCATCAACACGTGGGGAACACCATGATGAATATGTTTCAATCATGCTGTCCATTTTTTTTTGCTAAACCATGGACTGCCCCATTTGGCCCACTTAATATATATGAAGCCCACCTGTTGTATGAGGCCCATTGTGTAGTATTTCAGGCCCAGAAATTAGACCAATGTGATGTATTTATGGCCTTTGAATGAGGCTTAATGAGATGTATTTGTAGCCCATTTGATGAAGCCCATGTGATATATTTGAGTCCCATGTGATGGGGCCCACCTGTTTTGTATTTGAGGCCCATGGGTTATGGCCTATTGTGACGTATTGGGGCTCATGGGTTATGGCCCATTGTGACACATTCAAGGCCCAGATGGTGCGGCCGATTATGATGTATTTGTTGCCTAAAGGCAAGGCTCATTGTGATATGTATTTGGCACATGATGTGTGGCCCACTTGATGTATTCAAGGCCCATGTATGTGACCCATTTGATGTATATGAGGCCCATTAATGCGTTCCACTTGATGTATATTGAGGCCCATGGGTCGTAGCTCATTATGATGTATTTGAGGACCATGGGTCGTGGCCCATGGTGATGTATATTAAGCTCGTGTATTTGGCCCATTGTGATGTATATTAGACCCTTGTATAAGGCCGTGGGCCCACTGTATGTTTGGCCCTATGTTGGCCACTCCTTGGGAGCACTGTGGGTTGAATGTCCACATTGATAGGCAATGATGGTTGAAAGTCCTCATGTGACCTTCTCTTAGGTCTTTGGTTAGGCTGATTATCGATTGAGGGCGATTATCGATCGATTCCGATTGTCGTGGCCGATTATCGATTAGCGATCGAGGTCGATTATCGTGACCAATTGCCAATTTCGATTGTCGAGGCCAAATATCGAGGCCGATTGTCAAGGCCTAATGTGATGTATATGTGGCCCATTGTGATGTACATTCAGCTCATGTTTGAGGCCCAATGTGATGTATATATTGCCCGTATTTGAGGCCTGTTGTGATGTGTATTCAGCCCGTGTTTAAGGCCCAATGTGATGTATATGAGGCCTATGTGATGAGGCTTATTATAATGTATTCATGGCCCATAGGTAAGGCTCATTGTGATGTATTCGAGGCCCATGGGCAAGGCCTATTATGATGTATTCATGGCCCATGGGTAAGGCCCACTATGATGTATTCGTGGCCTATGGGCAAGGCCCATTGTGATATGTATTAGGCCCATGATGCATGGCCCATTTGATGTAGTCGAGACCCATGTGTAGGGCCCACATGTCATGTATTTGAGGCCCATAAGCAAGGCCCACCTATTGTGTATATGTAGCCTTTGAGTAAGGCCCACTGTGTTGTATATTAGGCCCTTGGTGTGAGACTGTGGGCCCATTATATGTTTAGCTCTATGCGGGTCATTCCTTGGGGTCAATGTTGGTTAAATGGTCACATTGTTTAGGTCGATTGTCGATGCCGGTTATTGATACCGGTTATGAGTATGTGACAGCATAGTATCATGATACATGCCCATATGCATCATCTACATGTTTTGAGATGTGGTTGACCATTATATATGTCATTGGGCGGGTTGTTATGAGACTCCCTGATAGGCGGAGATTGTCTCACATGAGTGCACGGTATGTGTATGATTGATGCATAACCGGATTATATGACTTATGTATCTTGCATTGTGTGTTATGATTACCATACGCCCTAGTGACATCAGGGTTAAGGCCTCCACAGGTATATCGTGGATGGCTAGATGGGATACCAAAAATCTATTTTAGCATCTGGCTGCCATAGATGGCCCTGAGTGAAAATTTCTAAACCTCCGAGGCCAGGAGACGCTCCAACATCGAGACCAAGTGGATACATGAGTGCCCGAGTGTTGAATACCAGGAGGCCGCGTCTCTCACTGTGTCATGGTTGATTGGGAGGAGGTGTGGCTTTACCCGCCCGAGGATAGGGGACAATACTAGGCTGAGTTTAACTAGCTCGTGAATGGGTCCATTATCGATGTGCCAGATAGGTATTGATAGACTATTGGTCAGACAGATAGTGAGGTTTCTTACGCTCACTTGGACTGTGTTACTGGGAGAGGGACAATGCCATTTGAAGTGTACTAAACCCCGGTGATGATCCTAGAGATGAAATGTACTGATATGTATACTTATTGAGTACGAGTTGCATACTCATTCACTCATTCATTCACTATCCACTCAGGCTGGTGATGCGTAACTATTTGTTACATGTACTTTCGCAATGGCCAGGATTTTGATTGAGGCGCGCAACTAACCTTAGATCAGGAGTTTACCACATCGAGTTTGACTATCCAAATTTAGGTATGAGACTGGTTTAGATAGAAGTCTCTTGTGATGCACCCCATAGCCTACGACACTACGTACTATCATTCCGACTTCACACTCCAGCATGGTCATTATATTCGCACTGCATATTGTATTACATCTGCGGCATATGACATTTTGAGTTACTGTGTTTCTGTATTTATATGGTTCAGATACAGTTAACATTATTCGTGAACTTATCATGAATTGCATATTGCATTGCATCCTCGGCATCTGATATTTGGTTCTTTATGACTCCTCATTTGCATAACTGTTCTATATTGTGTATTCTAATATTGATTGACTCATGGACTTGTTCATATTTTTGCTTACTCTGTTATCGTATGATTTATGATCTTGTCAGTATTTCTGTTTACTCTGATAATTCATGATCTTGTCAGTATTTCTACTTACTCTGATAATTCATGACCTTGTTAGTATTTCTGCTTATTCTGATAATGTACAATTTATGGATTACCAGTATTTCCAGTATTGTATAATGATAACATTATATTGAATACTCGACACTTATCTTGTGCATACACTTACACCACCCTCTAAGCTTTGTATAAGCTTATGCATGATAGATGCGTGCAGGTGATGTTAGGTTGTAGCAGTGTTGAGCTTGGAACATGCAGTGGTCTTCTGGAGCTTGATTTTTGATTTATGTATTTTCCTGTTAGTATTGTACTCAATGATTATGCTAGTGGATATGTGATGATGATGTTGCCCATGTGAATTGGGTAATCTTGCAGTTATGCTTATTACGAGTTAAATATATATATAAAAAATCCTCCTTGTATGATCCCATGATCAGAATTTGACGTATAGACGCTAAGAGCTGAGAATGGGGTACTACGGAGGCTGTTAGCACCAGATTCAGAGATCGGGATTCCTATGAATTCGATTTTCGGGTTTGGGGCGTGATAAAAGGGTGTTTTGAATTTTTGAAATAACTAAAAAGTCAAGAAGTTTCCTTTTAGTGATGAAAATTTTTGTCGCTAAAGGGTGTTTTGAATTATTGAAAAAATCAAAAAGCTGAGAAGTTTCCTTTTAGTGACGAAATTAATTTTGTAGCTAAAGGTGGCTTTTAGTGACGAAAATTTTCATCATTAAAGGGTGTTTTGAATTTTTGAAAAACAAAAAAACTCGAAACGTTTCCTTTTGCCGACGATACGGTTCGTCGCTAAAATATTTACAGAACTTTTACCTACGAAAATTTTCGTAGGTAAAAGTCTCTCTTTTTTTAAAAAAAATATTCCAGCACAAAAATTCACACAAAATTCCTCATATACACCTGTTACAATATATTTCATCATATATTCATCATATTCACATTGACATTCATTAAAACCCAAACATAAACTACATTCATCCAAACATAAACTACATCCATCCAAACGGAAACAATCTTATCCACATCACATTCATCCACGTATTGTGGTTATAGGTTTTGGTTTTGGTTAAGGTTTAGGTTATAGGTTATAGCTTTAAGGAATTGAGAATAAGTTAAGGTTTAGGTTTAGGAAATTGGGTTCGTGATCGGGTTTAGGTTTGGGTTTTCAAGTTTAGGTTTAGGATTAGGATTAGGTGTAGGTTTAGGTTTAGGGATTTGAGAATACATTTAGGTTATAGGTTTAGGTTTAGGTTATAGGTTTAGGTTATATGATTAGGTTTAGGTTATAAGTGTAGGTTATAGGCTTAGGTTTAAGTTAGGTTATAGGTTAAGGGAATTGAGAATAGGTTATAGGTTATAGCTTTAGAGAATTGAGAATAGGTTAAGGTTTAGGTTTAGGAAATCGGGTTCGGGTTCGGGATCGGGTTTAGGTTTGGGTTTAGGTTAGGGGATTGAGATTAGGATTAGGTGTAGATTTAGGTTTAGGGATTTGAGAATACATTTAGGTTTTAGGTTTAGGTTTAGGTTTTAGTTTATAGGTTTAGGTTATAGGTTTAGGTTTAGGTTAAGGTTAGGTTATAGGTTATAAGTTTAGGTTATAGGTTAAGGTTAAGGTTTAGGTTATAGGTTTAGGTTTAGGTTATAGGTTTAGGTTATAGCTTTAGGGAATTGAGAATAGGTTAAGGTTTAGGTTTAGGAAATCGGGTTTGGGTTTAGGATCGAGTTTAGGTTTGGGTTTTCAAGTTTAGGTTTAGGTTAAGTAGTTGAGATTAGGATTATGTGTAGGTTTAGGTTTAAGGATTTGAGAATACATTTAGGTTTTACATTTAGGTTTAGGTTTTACGTTTAGGTTAAGGTTATAGGTTTAGGTTTAGGTAATAGGTTATAGGTTATAGCTTTAGGGAATTGAGAATAGGTTAAGGTTTAGGTTTAGGAAATTAGGTTCGGGTTCGGGTTCGGGATCAGGTTTAGGTTATAAGTGTAGGTTATAGGTTTAAGTTTAAGTTAGTTTATAGGTTAAGGGAATTGAGAATAGGTTATAGGTTTAGGTTTAAGTTAGGTTATAGGTTCTAGCTTTAGGGAATTGAGAATAGGTTAAGGTTTAGGTTTAGGAAATGGGGTTCGGGTTGGAGATCGGGTTTAGGTTTGGGTTTTCAGGTTTAGGTTCGGGTTTAGGTTAGGGAGTTGAGATTAGGATTAGGTGTAGGTTTAGGTTTAAGAATTTGAGAATACATTTAGGTTTAAGGTTTAGGTTTAAGTTTTAGTTTATAGGTTTAGGTTTTAGGTTTAGGTTAAGGTTAGGTTATAGGTTATAGGTTATAGGTTTTGGTTAAGGTTTATGTTATAGGTTATAGGTTATAGGTTATTGGTTATAGCTTTAGGGAATTGAGAATAGGTTAAGGTTTAAGTTTAAGAAATTGGGTTCGAGTTCGGCATGGGGTTAGGTTTGGGTTTTCAAGTTGAGGTTTAGATTTAGGTTAGGGAGTTGAGATTAGGATTAAGTATAGGTTTAGGTTTAGGTTTAGGTGTTAGGTTTACGTTGTAGATTTAGGTTTATGTTATAAGTGTAGGTTATAGGTTTAGGTTTAAGTTAGGTTATAGGTTATAGCTTTAAGGAATTGAGAATAGGTTAAGGTTCAGGTTTAGGAAATTGGGTTCGGGTTCGGGATCAGGTTTAGGTTTGGGTTTTCAAGTTTAGGTTTAGGTTAAGTAGTTGAGATTAGGATTAGGTGTAGGTTTAGGTTTAAGGATTTGAGAATACATTTAGGTTTTAGGTTTAGGTTTAGGTTTAGGTTTAGGTTATAGGTTTAGGTTAGGTTTAAGTTTAGGTTATAGGTTATAGGTTATAGCTTTAGGGAATTGAGAATAGCTTAAGGTTTAGGTTTAGGAAATCGGGTTCGGGTTCGGGATTGGGTTTTGGTTTGGGTTTTCAAGTTTAGGTTTAGCTTTAGGTTTAGGTTAGAGAGTTAAGAGTAGGATTAGGTGTAGGTTTTGGTTTAGGGATTTGAGAATACATTTAGGTTTTAGGTTTAGGTTTAGGTTTTAGTTTATAAGTTTAGGTTATAGGTTTAGGTTTAGGTTTTAGGTTAAGATTAAGGTTAGGTTATAGGTTATAGGTTATGGTTTAAGTTTAAGTTATAGGTTTAGGGAATTGAGAATAAGTTAAGGTTTAGGTTTAGGAAATCGGGTTCAGGTTCAGGATCGGGTTTAGGTTTGGGTTTTCAAGTTTAGGTTTAGGTTTAGGGTAGAGAGTTGAGATTAGGATTAAGTGTAGGTTTAGGTTTAGGTTTAGGGATTTAAGAATACGTTTAGGTTTAGGTTTTAGGTTATAGGTTATAGGTTATAGGTTAAGGTTTAGGTTTAGGTTTAGGTTATAGGTTTAGGTTATAGGTTTAAGTTTGGGTTTAGGTTAAAGGTTTAGGTTTAGGTTATAGGTTTAAGTTAAGGTTAGGTTATAGGTTATAAGTTTAGGTTATAGGTTATAGGTTATAGGTTTAGGTTTTGGTTATAGGTTTTAGTTAAGGTTTAGGTTTAGGTTATAGGTTATAGCTTTAGGGAATTAGGAATAGGTTAAGGTTTAGGTTTAGGCAATCGGGTTCGAGTTCGGTTTGGGTTTTCAAGTTTAGGTTTAGATTTAGGTTAGGGAGTTGAGATTAAGATTAGGTGTAGGTTTAGGTTTAGGGATTTGAGAATACGTTTAGGTTTAGATTTTTGGTTATAGGTTATAGGTTTAAGTTATCGGTTAAGGTTTAGGTTATAGGTTAAGGTTTAGGTTTAGGTTTAGGTTATAGGCTTAGGTTTGGGTTTAGGTTATAGGTTATAGGTTTAAGGATTTGAGAATAGGTTTAGGTTAGGGCATGAGTTATAGGTTAAGGTTTAGGGATTTGAGTTTAGGTTATAAGTTATAGGTTTAGGTTATAGGTTGTAGGTTAAAGTTTAGGTTATAGGTTATAGGTTTAGGGTGTGGTCCCTGCAAATACAGATATAAACACGGTCTGTCCAAATGGTCAGGCCACTCCAATGCTATCCATAGAAAATAGACAGCTTCATCATAGTCATAATAACAGTTCTCACCTTATAGGGACCTCCGCTCAACATCCGGATAGCTTCGATGCACATCCGGGTCTGCTCCATCAATTTCGAGTAAATACATAAACACGGTCTGTCCAAATGGTTACGCCACTCTAATACTGTCCACAGGAAACAGACAGCTTTATCATGGTCATAATAGCGGTTCCCACCTTTCAAGGACCACCGCTTAACATCCGGATAGCTCCGACGCACATCCAGGTCTGCTTCAACCAATTCAAGCTAATACATAAACATGGCCTACCCTAATGGCCAGGCCACTACAATGCTGTCCATTGGAAATGTACAACTTCATCTTGGTAATAACAGCGATTCCTATCTTCCAGGGACCCTCGCTCAACATCCATATAGCTCCGACGCACATCCGAGTCTGTCCATAAGGTTTACAAGGACCATTTTAGGCAACAGAAGGCAATGGAATAATATGCACATTTTATCTTCATACTGAGAACAGAAATATAATACTAAGTAAACAAACATTTCTAACAAACTTTTACGTGAAAGAAAATCTCTAGAATGTAATATCTTAAAGTCAAATAAAAGACTTCAATTGATATTTTGTTATCCTAATACTTTGATGGGCGCAAGACAACTTTTGCTGAAGCAAGCCTTACATAGGCTTCGTCCATAATACTGGAAGATGAGAAAGTCCTCATGTATAAATGTAAAATGAAGACAAGGATGCCCATTGCCAAGAGATGAAAAATTTTGTCATGCTAGTAGCCTATAAGTACCTTGAAAGTTAGAGAAAGTATGTTTTTTTAGGATTTCCTAAAGGTTTTCTATCCTTAGCTATAGATGAGCATGTTAAGAAGTAAAAAAGTTTTTCACCAATGGGTTTTATGCCAAATATCTACTGTGTAAAACCAGAGAGAAACAATGAAGGGTAAGAATGAATTATAATGAACAACATACTATAATAAGTAATTATATGCCTTTTTTGCCCAAGAAAATGTGAACACGCACACACACAGTGCGTGCAGAAATACATGGTAATTTACATTGTAAAATTCTATACAAGGACAGCTTATACATTCATAGACCACAAAGTTATGTACACGGTCACTATATACAAAGTAAGTGCAAACACTAGACTAAAAAGTAATCTAGAATGAGAATAGAAAATTTTCATCAAGAATTTGAAGGGATAAACTAAAGAGACCTCATAATTTAATTAAACACTCCAATTGTTAGGTCATGTCAGTTAAATGTAAGGAAGCCTGTTGGAACCCAATCTGACAGTCTGACTGCTAAATATACCCATCCTTTCTACTTTTGGTTGGACAACTTTACTATTTTATAATCAGAAGTAGAAATGATGGGTGCATCTAGCAGCAAGAGTGGATGCAAAGGGTGGCTCCCAAAATGTTTGGGAAATTACTCGAGTCATGATTCATGAATAAATTTAATACCGCTCTATGATTGACATCATAGATCCATTACATACAAACATTTTTTCATAATATCAACACTTTTATTTTTAGTAGAATAATACAGAAAAAAATTAAATGATACGATGATGCCCCATTGAAGACACTAATACTCAAATTTAAAAATACTATTGCAGAATCTTCTAGCATTTAGGACCAAAACATACAGAGGAAGGTTGTAATAAATAGCCCAAAACTCCTCAATCCACAATAGAAATAACCCATTTAGTCAATAACTTGCATAAAAAATGGCTTGAATTTGACTTCAAGAATAAGTGGACCCAAAATGATCCTGTTTCCTAAATTATGGTCCACCTGGTAATTGGATCTTCTTCATTTTTGGGATGATGTCCCAAAATGATCTAAAAACACAAATGGACAGGGTCGATACAAAATACACACATCAAGGGAGACTACACTCTAAAAATCATTTTTAGTAAGGTTTTGACAGCCATGCCTTGCAAAAGTGGCGCCTATATTCATCCAAATACTTTTTCCTAGTTTCCTGTTGGATGCTGGTGATGCCCCTTGCGAAATGAGAAGCTGAGAGTTTGACCTGTGGGGTGCTGCTTCGAGGAGGATGAGAGGTTGTGTTGTTAGTGCTGCTTCGAGGAATACCTCTATCCCAGGCAGAGACGCCTGTCAGTATCCCCATGTCCAATTTACCGTATTGGGTATAATTGCTTGTATGGAGTGATGTGGGAATGAGTGCGCATGACGTCCTTCCTCGATGTTATTGACAGTAGAGGTGTCGAATGTTTTGGGCCCTACTTGGTGCGACGGCAAGGGATTATGGATGATGTTGGCTTGAGCCGTAGTGTTAGCCTGTGGGGTGATCACAATCTTTTGGCTTTTGAACAAATCCTGGACCACGTATTTTGAGGTGAAACATCTGTTGATTAGGTGGCTAGGAGACTAATGATATGTGCAATGCTTGTTCTCATTATAGCTTACGAGCAAGGGATTTGTTGAAAGTCAAGGTTGGAGCGGTGTCAGAAGTTACTTTTACACTAACATTGTCATGACCTGACTGTATGTTTATGCCAAAGGGGTGAATTTTCTGCCCAACATTGCCTGCATGTATGGATTTTGCACATTTCACCTAGGCTGTTGTTATTGTTGTTGTTGTGGCGGTTATGCTTAATATCTCTGTTGGGATTGTTGTAGTTAGTATTGCCCATTTGGTTGTAGTTGGTATGCTTTTTTTGCTATGGCTCCAATTGCAGAGCGTACTAGTTGCCTTGAGTGTTGGCGACAATATTGTTAACTTTTGTAGTACGTTGCACGTGGGCAATGCCATTTCCATTCCCATATCCGTTGGGCTTCCCCTTGACTTTATTTCTTCTGATTGAGGGGTCTGATGCGGCCATGGGGAGATGGTTTTGGGTCTTATCCCAACTTCCACTTGTTCCCCAGCTCGGATAAGATGGGAGAAGTTCACATATGGGTACGAGATTAGATATCCAGAGATGTTTGAGTTTACTGAATGACGATCATGGATATTTATTCCTCGTTGTTGATGGAGTTTCTCATTCGGTTGGCCATGGACCGCCATCATCCTACGTATGCCGATAATGATTTGTCAGCCTTCTGTCTCAAGGCAGCCAAATCCGCTCTTCTTAGAGCCATGTTTAGATTATAGGAAATTCTATCAATGAATGCCCAGGAGAGTCTCACCCAGGTCCTAATTTGATTGTTGTTCAGTGAGGTGTACTAGTCCAGGGCATCACTGTCACGCCCCAAACTTAAAAACTGGGTTCACAAAATTTTTGATCCCCGAATCCAGTGCCGACAACCTCTGTAGTACCCTATTCTCGACCTCCAATGTCCATATGCTAGATTTCGATCATGGGATCCTATAAGGAGGATTTTTAACGTATATTTATTTCATAAAAAGTATAACCACAAGTTTACCCAAATCACAAAGACAACATCATCATCACATATCCACTAATATAAACATTTGAATACAATGCTGAAGGAAAATAAATATGCTGAAAATCAAAACTTCAGAACACCGCTGCATGCTCCAAGTTCAATGCTGCTATAAGCTAATGCCACCTGCACACATCTATCGTGCATAAGCTCATAGAAAGCTTTGAGGGTGGTGAAAGTATGTGCATAAGGTAAGTGTGAATTATGCAATACAATGTCATAAATCATACGATATCAGGGTAAGTGAAAATACTGACAATCCATAAATCATAAAATAATAGAGTAATGCGGAAACATACTGGTAAGTCCATGAATGCTATCAGTCATATCAAGGATATACAATATAAAAAAAATATAATAAGCCAATATCATATGTTGAGGAAGCAATGTAGATCAGCTATACAAATGAGGAGTCATAAAGAGCTATATATCAGATGCCAAGGATTCAATGTAATATGTAATTCCTGATGAGTTCATGAATATCGTCAGTCGTATCTAGGCCAAGCAGAAACATAGTAACCAAAATGCCATATGCCACGAATGCAACGCAATATGCGGAGCGAATGGAATGACCATGCTGAAGTGTGAAGTCGGGATGATAGTACGTAGTATCGCAGGCTACAGGATCTACCATAATAGAATTCTATCCAAATCAGTCCCATACCTAAATTTAGATAGTCAGACTCAATGTAGTAAACTCCTGATCTTAGGTTAGTCGCACGCCCCAACCGAAATCCTGACCATTGCGAAGTATACATAATAAACAGTTACGCACCACCAGCCCGAGTGGATAGTGAATGGATGAATGAATGAGATGCAACTCTTGCTCAATAAGTCCACGTATCAGTACCGTACATCTCTGGGATCATCACCGGGGTCTAGTACACTGTACGCTAGCTTTTCGCCCCATCAAGCGCACAATACAACAGGGTAAGTAGAAGAGACCTCACTACCCGCCTACCAATATCAGCCTGGTTCATCGATACCGGACCCATTTAGGAACTTGTTAGACTTAGCCTAGATATGCCTAATCCCTCAGGCGAGCAAGGCCACACCCTCTTCCAACCGACCACGATATAGTGGGAGATGTGGCTTACTGGTATATGGCCCTCATGCGCTCATATATATCCACTCAGTCTCGACGTTGGGGCATCCTGTAGTACCAAGAGGGTTTAGAGATTTTCACCCAGGGCCATCCATGTCGCTTGATGCTAGTAACAGATTTTTGATGTCTCATCTGACCATCCACGATATACTTATGGAGGATACGGCCATAATGTCGTTAGGGTGTACAGTAATCACAACACACAATGTAAGATGCATGAGTCATACAATCCAGTCATGCATCAATCATGCGCATATCGTACGCTCATGTGAGATGATCTCCGCCTATCAAGGAGTCTTATAACAATTTGTCCAATGACATATGCAATGATTAACCACATCTCATAACAAACATATAATTGATGCATAGGGGTATGTATCATGATGCTATACTATGTCATACTCATAATCGGTATCAATAACCAGCATCAACAATCGGCCTCAATAATGTGTACATTTAACCAACATTGCACCCAAGGAATGACCCACATAGAACCTAACATATAATGGACCCATGACCTCATATAAGGGCCTAATATACAACATCATGTGCCTTACTCAAGAGCTTAATACACATCACGACGGGCCTTTCACATGGGCCTAATATACATCACAATGGGTTCCATCACTTGGCCCTCAAATGCACCACAATGGGCCTCATCACATAGGTCTCATATACATCACATCAGGCCTTAAACACGGACTGAATACACATCATAATAGGCCTCAAATATGGACCACATATAGATCACATTAAGCCTTGACAATTGGCCTCGACAATCGAAATCGACCTCGACAATCGGAATCAGCCTCGACAATCAGAATCAGCCTCGACAATCAGAATCGACCTCAACAATCCAAATTGGCCTCGATAATTAGAATCGATCTCGATAATCGGTCTATATAATCAACCTTAATAATTAAAATCGACCTCGATAATTAGAATCATCCTCGATAATCAGAATTGAAATCAGCCTCGACAATCGGTCTCAATAATTAAAATTAGCCTCGATAATTGGAATCGGCCTCGACAATCAGAATTGACCTCGATAATTAGAATCAGAATCAGCCTCGATAATTAGAATCTACCTCGACAATCGACCTTGATAACAAGAATCGAAATCGGCCTCAATAATTAGAATCAGCTTCGACAATAGGAATCATCCTATTCAATCGGAATCAACCTCAACAATCAAAATCGGCTTCGATTATCAAAATTGAAAGTGACCTCGATAATTAGAATCAGCCTCGACAATTGGAGTTGGCCTTAATAATTGACCTCGACAATCAAAATCGGCCTCAACAATCGGCCTCGACAATTGAAATCGGCCTAAATAATCGACCTAACAAAGGGCCTAAGGGAAGGTCACAATGAGAACGTTTAACCATCATTGCCCATCAATGTGAACGTATAACTAACATTTCCCCCAAGGAGTGACACACTTAGAGCCAAACATATAATGGGCCCATGACCTCACACAATGGCCTAATATACATCACCATAGGCCTCTCATACATCAGGTGGGCTGCATCATATGAGCCACATATACATCATAATGGGCCACTCACACGGGCCTAATATACATCTTAATGGGCCTTTAACACGGGCCTAATATATATCACAAAGGGGCCACATCCCATGGGCCTCAAACATATCACAATGGGCCTCAGCCCATGGGCCCCAAAGACCTCTCAATGGGCCTCAACCCATGGGCCCCAAATACATCATATCGGGCCTTAACAAATGGGCCACAAATACATCATATTAGGCCTCTCAAATACCACAAGTGGGCCGCAATACTTGGGCCACACCATCTACACCATTCATCTACTTTTAGAAATCATTTTTAGTGTTAAAAAATGAATCATATCAAAAGATCATATGGACCATACCACGAATAGTAGTGGAGATAATGATTTTTCCACTGTTAAAACCTCAATGGGCCCACCATAGAATTTATTTTTCAGCCGGTCTATTTATAAGGTCACAAGGACCTGGATTTAGAGGAAAAATAAATATCACATTGGTCCAAACTCTGTAACCCAAGGGTTTTAGTGGTGGACATTCAAACCCACTATTTTTGTAATGTGGCCCACCTGATAACTAGATCTATCTTTTTTTTAGTCTCAAACCCTAAGACGAGCTCGCCATATGAATGGACGGTTTAGATATAATACATACATCATCTAGTGGGTCCATCGAGATGGATGGCCAGGATGAAACATGTACATCGTAGGTGGGCTCCACACAACACTTGTTGATGATAACGCAGCATCCAACAGGTGGGACCCACCGACTGATTAGATGGTGAGGATGTAACCCATATACGGTGGGGTCCACAGGACTGGTGACGTCATTGTATAGCTGGTGGGTTCCCACGTCTAAATGGACGGTGGGATGAAACCCATATACGGTGAGGGTCCACAGAACTGGTGACGTCAATGCACCAACTATATGATATATAGCTAGTGTATGTACACCATCCATCCTAACTGCCATCAGGTAGGTCCCACGTGGGGCCCACAGATATATATATATATATATATATATATATATATTGTATATATATTTTATAATATTATATTATATTATATATATAGGGGTTGCTGCCCTGATCTACCATCTAGATTCATTTGGACAGTACTGATATACATGATAAAGGTGGGTCCCATGTGGGAGTGGCCCACCCAGATATATGTCATAATATTATATATATATATATATATATATATATATATATATATATATATATATATATATATATATATATATATATATATATATATATATATATATATATATATTATACAACCAAGATCAGTCCCGCATCCAGAGAGTCTAGACGCTGGATGGACAATTTAGATTTCTCACATGCACTAGGGTGGGTTCAGGTGGTGTGGCCCACCAGGGATCTTGATTAGTGACATTTGTGTTTTGCCTAAGCAACACACACACACACACACACACACACACACACACACACACACACACACATATATATATATATGGTGGGATCCACACCAGAGGGCCACTCTACTTATCAAGCTGATATATGAATTTTTCCTTTAATCAAACCCGTCCAAATGGCCAGCCAGGTGGGCCCACTTGGTGGATGACATGGATGAATTACTTACTTCATGGTGGGCCACACACACACACACCATCCATACAAGAGAGAGAGAGAGATGGTGAGATGGAGGGATCTCGCCACTATGGGCCCCTCTTATACAATGCATACATCAAGTGGGTCCCACAACAAGTGGACCCTAAAAAATTAAAATTTAACAGTGGATCACCCACGTTTGGCCTCCTTCTTTATCTCCTTGGACTCCTATGCTCCTTGCCTTCAATTTTGATAGAGGTTGATGGAGATTGGAAGGTTGAGATGGGAAATGAGTGAGTAGGAAAGTGGGCCACACTTGGCTTTGGGAGAGCTTGGAGAGCTTGGACGTTAAGTGTTTCTCTTGGGAGTTTGGAGAGTTGTTGTTTTGAGAATGAGAGAGAGAGGAGTGATGGATGAAAAGAGATGGATGGAATGGGTGTTATAAGGAATGAGGATGGAAATGTATGGGTTTGGTTGAAAATTGAGTAAAGGAGGAATGGGTGGGGGAGAGAGAGAGAGAGAGAGAGAGAGAGAGAGAGAGAGAGAGAGAGTTGACTTGGGGGAAAAGAGGGAATAGTTGCTTGTACTTATGATAGAGTGAGGTGGCATGGGGTATGGATGATGTAATTGACTTGATTAATGTGACGGATCATAGAGATTTTCTCAAAATTCGTAACGCACAGCGTTTCATAGAAATGAACGGGCCCACATCTCCTGGCCTGGGTATCGCATCGGCGCGCGAGATGCGGCGTTGGAACCGCGATGATGATGCGATCGCTAGGGTACAAGTTTTGGGTCAAGTCGACTCCAGTTTGTACGACTCAGCTTAGGATCACGTGTAAACGTTGGATATACGTCGAGGGTTGCTGAAATTCAACCGAAAGGACTGCGGAAGCCTATGTAATGGTACAGTTTAATATACAGGCCTTATGATCGCCCTTGAGGGATTTCTAAAAAATAGCATTAAGGCCCCATCATTCCTTGCTATTGCATTGAGTTCCCCATAAAATGCTTTCAGATGTGCTGTGAGGCACCCACTACCGTCGTATCTCTTAAATTTCAGCAGCTTAAAGTTTGGAGGCACCCGAGCATCTAGAAAGGGACACAAATATGTGAATTTAGTGGATGGATGATCCACTCCTTACTGCCTCTGTAGCTGATTTTGTTCTATTTACAATTATTCACGCAACTCTTTGATTTCTAATTTGTTGTGTTGCGGGTATCTTGCCCCTTGATGTAAGGCTTGAACTGCTTCCTTCTCAAAAGGGTCGATTTCCTCGACCCTTTGATTTTCAAGAATGGGGGGTTGTTGGAAAGAAGACAGACTCCCAGTGGCGGGCGGTAACTAGAATTGAACCCCGCTACCTTTCGGGGGACAGTGTGATGTACGAAAATGGCTCCCGCCTGAGATATTTGCCAATTTCGAAATGTTACTCCCATTAGGGGGAGTGAGTTGGACTCGAAACTGGCCCCCCTTATGGGCATCCGCTAGTTCTTGTCTGTGATTCCCATTAGGGGGAACCTGTATTGTAAGTTGATTGTTGTTCCCATTTTTGGGGAGATGTGTTGAGTAATGGTGTGTGTGAGGGTTTCTCCCATTTGTCTATTGTTGTTGATCTTGTGTTGATTCCTCTAGAAGAGGGAGAACAAGATTCACTGGAGGGATGAGGGCGAAGGCAAAAGGAGTCTGCAGGATTGAACTATTTTGCACACTAGACTGTGTTGCCTGCATGCTCGGTATGGAGCTTGGTACCAAGCGAAGTAGTAGCTCTTACAATGCCTTGAAGTTTTGAGACATCTCATGTAAGACTCGTATTCTAATCCATATTGTTCCGTCTACTCCTGCGATCCTTCCCGTCGAAGTCTGGCAACCCGCGACGTATAATTAACGTTTGCGCGCAACCCTAAGTCATGTCTTGTATATTTGAATCAGCTTAATCTAAGACTTGTACCATTGCGACCGCACCGTTGCCGCGGTTTCGACGCCACGACTCGCTCACCAATCCGATACCCTAGCAGGGAGATGTAGACCTGCGTTCAGTTCGAGAAAAATAACGCGCGTTATAAATCTCAAGAGAATCTTTACAACATGTCAAATCAATCCCATCAATCATCTCATGTCAAGAACAAAGTAACCCATGCTTTCTCTCTCCAAAGTCAACTCTTTCTCACCCTCTCTCTTACACCACCTTACATGTCAAGTACCACATCCATCACTCACCTCACCCTTTCACCCATCACACTCATCCCTCATCTCTCTTACAACTCTCTCTCTTTCTCATTTCTCATCTCAACTCCCAACTAGCAAGAGCATCACACGTCCAAGCCATTTTCAAGAGAGAAAGTGTGTTGTGTGGCCCACCTTCAAATCCCAAAAGCTCTCATCATAGCCATACATTTCTCATCTCCACCATCAAAGTCAAGAATTAGGAAAGTGGCTTCCTAACGGACCAAGAAGATCAAGCGGTGGGTGCTTCCATAGCCTAGATTTTATATTTTTTTTTATGATGGGCCAAGTGAGGCCTACCGATCAATGGTTTGGATCTCACTTTGGACCCTAGGATGTGGTCGATGGCCCATCTTGATCATCAATATCATTCCATGATGGGCCATTCTCCATGGACCCCATCATGATGTTTACCTTCCTAGCTTGTATATGGGTTATCTAGATCATCTATTTTCGTTGATAAGGGAACTCCACCATTGAATTTCTATTTTTATGAGCCCACATGTTATGGGACCCACTTGATTTATGTTATAGATCATGGAAGGGAGGGCCCATAGTGCCGGAGACCCTCCATCACACGTGTCCCACTCTCTATCTGTCCCTCTTTTTTTTTTATATTTAACTATTTGGTGTGTGATGTTATGGCCTTGTGGCCACTTGGATGGACCCCACTATGAGGCATGTATTTTACCCAAACCACCTATAAGTGGGGCCCATCTTATATGTATTGTACTCACACCATCCATCATGTGGTGGCCCACCTAAACAGGGCCCACCTTATATATGTTGTTAAGCCCAAAAACGTCCAGCGTCTAGACGTTGCTGGAAAGAAAACATAAATATGAGCTTGGCTTTCCAAGCATTGGAGAAGGGGCACTCGTATAGGCCCCACCTTGAAGTATGTATTCCATCCACGCCGTCTATCCTCTCCCTCAGGCCATTTTAGGCATTGATCTGAAACATGAAGCTGATCCAATCTTCTGACGGGCCACACCTTTGAAAACAATGATTCTCACCGTTCAAAACTCACTTTAATTTTTCTACATACCGAAAAATGCCCAATATTGGGCTTGATGGATGAGTTATGAGTGTAGAATCCATTGGCTGAGGTGGATTCTTTCGATGTGGGCCCCATGTATGAAAAACCACGAAAAAACCGCATTTTCAAAACAAAAAGGAAGCAGCAGGGCTGCTACTGGCCAGAGGCGCATGCAGGGCCTGCGCTCGGCGGGCGGGCGGGCGATCAACAGGGACCCACGGCTCTAGCCGTGGGCCCCACCTAGCCGTGGGTCCCGCCTTGATGGTTATTTACCATCTAACCCGTCCATATGGTGGGTCCTCAGGGCAGCGGACCGCCCTCCAAAGATTAGTCTCATCCAAGGCTCAGGTGGCCCACACTGTAGGAAATAGTGAGATTGAACGCGTAGCATTGAAATCCTTTCATGGGCCACAGAAGTTTCGGATCAAGCTGAAATTTGTATTTCCTCTTCATTCAGGTCTGTATGACCTTATCAACAGATTAGATGGAAAATATATGTTATGGTGGGCCCCACGTGGGAGCCCAAAGTGATGTATTTGTTGTACTCCCACCATCCAGGTGGACGGTGAAGTCTACAGTAATGTATGTGTTGTAATGTCACCGTCCAGTGGATGGTGGAGCCCACTGTGATGTACACGTTTGTCCACTGTCCACTGTTTGGATAGTGGGACCCACCATGATTTATGTGTTCTATCCACTCTGTCCACAGTATGTGTGTGTGAATGTATATATATATATATATATATATATATATATATATATATATATATATATATATATATATTATAATATTATATATAGTATATATATTATATATGTATATATGTATGATGGTGGGCCTTTATGTGGACCCCCCCCACCATGATGCACGTGCTGCATCCCATCCCTCCAACCATTTTGAAAGATTATTTTAGTGCATGAGTTAAAGAATGAGGAAAATTTAAAGTTCAAATGGACCCCACCACCTAAAGTAGTGGCCAATGACATCCACCGTTCAAAATTCCAAAGGGGCCATAGTAGCTTCCTATAAACTGATATTCGCTTCCACGTCATCCAGCAGGTTGGATGGAAATAAATGTTATGGTGGGCCTTGTAAATTTTAATGGTGGAAATCATTATGCCACTTATATTTAGGGTATGGCCCATTTGAAGTATATGTAGGGCCCATTGGTATGGCCCATGCCCATTGGTATGGCCCATTTGAAGTATATGTAGGGCCCATTGGTGTGGCCTATTGATTTATATAAGGCCCATGTGATGGTGCCCATATGGATGTACTTGTGGCCATCCGTGGAGGCCCACCTTGATGCATTTGTAGCCCATATTTATGGCCCATTGTTGTGGTCCATCTCGAGGTGTATAAGGCTATTGTTGAGGTCTACTTTTCTATAAATGTAGGGCCCATATTATGAGACCCATTGTGATGTATTTCAAGGCCCATGGGTTATGGACCATTGCAATGTACATAAGGCTCGTTGGTGAGGCCCATTAATGCAACCCATTTGATGAATGTAAGGCCCATGTGATATAGCCCATTCAATGTATCCAAGGCCCATGGGTCGAGGCCCAACTGGATGTCCTTAGAGTCCATTGCAATGTGTGGTTTCTCATGGTTCATGTAATGATATTTATGGCGGGCCGTGCCTAGGGAACAATGATGGTTTGACGTCCACATTGTAAGTACAATGTAGGTTAAATGTCTGTATCGTAACTCTCCTTAGGGCCCATTAGTAGGCCCATACTTGTTAATAATTTATCATTTTATAACATGCTTAGTATAATTCCATGATTCATGCCCATATGCATTATATGTATGCTTGATATGAGAATGTTTGATCATAGCATAAGCCGTTGGGCTGAGACATTTACGGGACTCCTTATGAGACGGAATGCTCCCACATGAGTGCCTGGTACGGCAGGATTGCTGCATGATTTGACGATATGACTCATGCATTCCGCATATGTGTGACTTGATTACTGCACGCCTTAGCGACATCAGGGCCGCGACCTCCACAGGCACATCGTGGATGACTGTATTGGATACTGAAAATGCTTGATTCTAGCACTGTGGGCACTTAGGATGTCCTTGGGTGAAATTCTCAGAACCTTTTTGGTACCAAGAGTTACTCCAACGTCTAGACCGAGTGGATACATGAGCGCCCGAGTGTCGAATACCAGTAGGCCGCGTCTCCCACTGTGTCGTGGTCGGTTAGAAGGGGGTGTGGCCTTATCCGCCTGAGTGAGGGGGCTATAAGCTAGGTTGAGTTTGACCAGCTCGTAAATGAGTCCGCTATCGATGAGCCAGGTAGGTATTGGCAGACTACTGGTTAGGCAGATAGTGAGGTCTATTCCGCTTGCTTGACTGTGCAGCTAGGGAGGAGGCAGTCAGTGCAAAGTGTATTAGACCCCGGTGATATCCAGAGAGGAACTATACTGATATGTGTACTTGATGAGTACCGACTTGCTTGAATTATATTTTACATATGACATTCGACTATGTAAGCCTCGCATTTGCATTGGTGTGGCCGATAGCATTCATGTCTTGCATCACATGGCCTTGGTATAGCCGATAGCATTCATGCCTTGCATCACATAGCATTAGTATGGTTGGTTTTATTCATGAACTTACCGCATACGTCTACATTACTCTGATATTGTACACTTGGCGTTTACCTTGCGCACACACTTACACCACCCTCAAAGATTTTGTAAGCTCATGCACAACCGTTGCGTGTAGGTAGCATTGAATAACAACAGCACTGAGGCAGGAGTGTGCATCTGTCTATTTTAGAGCCTTTGATCACCTTGTATTTTCCTTTCCGCATTGTACTTAAAAGTTTTTTATATAGTGGATATGTGGTAATGTTATTTTGTGATTTGGTTATGCTTGTAGTTATGCTCCATTATAAAAAAAAATTCATTCTGAAAATCCTCCTTATAGGATCCCAGGATCAAAATCTAGTATATGATTATCAGGAGCCGAGAATGGGGCACTATGGAGGCTTTCGGCACTGAATTCGGCGATCGGGATTCCTGTGAATCCGATTTCCAAGTTTGGGACGTGACATCTCACTCAAGGTTGCAGTAACTGGCATATCTGTTGGAGCTGCCAGAGGTGTAAGTGTCGGTGCCGGTACAGGTGCTGGAGCTGATGCCGATGTTTCAGGAGCTGGCCAAGCTGCTGGCTCTTTTTCATGTGTAGCCATGACTAAACGGGATCGAGCAGTCATAGCTCGGATCGATGCCTAAACAAGTGTAAGCCAAAGATTGATGTTTTTTAGTTAGTTAGTTAGTTTGTTTGTTTGTCTTACGACTGTTATGTATATTTTTTTATTTGTATTATATGAGTGCAATGATGAATGTCCCTTAAGATTGGAATACCACACGCTTTCGAGTCAGGTCTCAGTTAGTGCGATCTTAGCATGTCCCCAGTGAAGTCGTCATTCTGTGAAGACTGAAAATCGGCATCCATGTAGATTTATGTTTGTGGTGGGATGATTTGGTTGATTTGGATTGGTGATGCAATAGACTTGGAGTCGCCACTAGCCACTTAACTTAAAATCCCGCGGTCGGCTAGAACTCGCGGAATATGTAAGGTTGGAGAAATCTAAAGATTCTCCTACCTTATATTTACTCCTGGTCTGTGATCCGGGATTCTAAGTAAGGGACATCGGTTACAAAGAGGGAAGGTGTTAGGTACCCTCTCTGCCCGTAAGAATATACAGTCTCTACTTGGTGTGGTAAGAAAATCTCAAGGGATGAATGATATGGTCAACGTGGGACTAGGCACACGTGAATTTTTGATGTAGGAAGATCCGAGATTTCGGTGAGCCACAGAGCATACGTCCAACGATATGTCTAAAAGGAGGATCTGATGATGCTTATGTAAAAAGGTAAAGAAAAGTGGACTAGATTGCTAGGAATTTCTGATGTGACAGGATCCGACGTACAATAAGTCATAGAGCATATGTTTACTAGAGATCTAGAGAAGCAGGGAGGGTTGAGAAGAGAATATATGTCATGATGAATACTTTATATAAAATTAAAAGATCTTTGGTTTGATCTTGAGTAGGCTAAGACATGGATTGCACCATGATTAATCCAGGCTAGACTAGTAGGTTGAGATGGTTGAGAGGAAGCCAAGGGGTAGCTGAAAATTCTGATCTTGGAGGATTGGGAGCTCCTTCTCATGCTCAATCTCATCCTCTCTATCTCTCTCTTTCTCTCTCTCTCACTTGGATTTTACACTTGAGAAGTTGTGTAAAAATGGTGTAGAGGAAAGGGCTATTTATAACCTTCTTCAATAGCATTACTTTAATTGCTAAGTTTGAGAGGGGTAAAAGCTGACATAGCAACTTGGGATTGGTTGATGAGAGAGGAATGCCACATGGCATACTTTCACTGGATCTTGAAAGTTGGTAAAATGGTAAATAAGGTGGGCTGGGGGGGTAAATTCATATGAAAGTTGACTTTGGGACGAGGGACAACTGTTACTCGGAGGAGACAATTGTCCATTTATGGGACGAGGGACAACTGTTACTCGGAGGAGACTACTGCTTGGGTATAGTTTCTCCCGAATTTGGCTGGTGGGCCATTTTTTAGGTCATGAGAGCGGAACAAAGTCCGTTTTGGATATTTGGCTTGAAAATGGCTCAAAATTGGCTTGATCATGACCTGAAGTGGCTCGAAAAATGGATTGATTATGGGTAAAGGTTTGTGTATGCTTTGGCTTGAATGATGGCTCAGGTTAGGATTAGGGTTTAAGTTGGAGTTAGGCTGGGTTTAGGATTTAGGCTTAAGTTTGGGTTAGGGTTAGGCTGGTTTTTTGATTTACGGTTCGGATTAGGGTTTGGTTTAGGATATGATAATGGTTCTTGAATTGTCTTAGCTTTCTCAAGATACTACCCTAGGTGGGGTGTCTACAGGATGATATAATATACTTTGGTTAACTTCACAAAGTCAATTAGAATGGATCATATGTGAGTGTTGTTGAATTCATGCATTAGGATATAGTTGAGATCTATATGATATAACAAGGGGTCCATTAGACTCCTAGGGATAGTTTGACTAAGATTTGGTAGATTATACCACCTATCAAGTGATTTTTCATTAGTACTGATGCCTTAAAAATTTTCAAATGATTTACGAATATTTTCAATTATTAATTTTATTTTTTTTATTTCAACCATTAAAATATTTTCATCATACTTGATAATTCTAACATTTGAGATCCTGTGATTGATTGCATGATTTACATGAAAGTTAAATTAAGGATAGATGACCATGTTCAGTAGAAAGATAGAGTCAATTTGGGTATATGGTTAATTACAATTGTGAACTTTAGATGTGGTGATGCATTACTAAAGTTCACATGGTGGTGGAGTACTATATTGGTCTCTCCTTTATACCCTAACCTATTATAAATAAGCTCCTATTGTGGAAAGAGATTAGAGCCCTAGACACCGATACCCCCTAGGGGGTCACCACATAAAGAGAACAAAAAGGTGAAATAAAAGAGAAGAGAGACTTCTATCCCTCCTACCCTGCATCCACATGTCCATGCAAAGTAGGGTCTATGGTGTACGTGTCTCAATAGTGTGGTAGCTCCACTCTAAGGTTTGTATATTATCTTTCCTCCTCTTAACATCTGAGATATTGTAAGACCCGACCCGAGTTCATGTGTGTGTAAGTATGCATTTCGTCTCCCTTGGTCCCGTGGTCCTACCTGTAGAATCCCGGTGACCCGCGATCTTCAGATAATGTTTGCGGTCATCCTTAAGTTCGGTCACGTTGACTTGACTCGGATCGAGCCAAAACCTATGCCATCTTGTTCGCATCATCGTCGCGGTTCCGATGTCGCGTCTTGTGCATCCATCCAATGTGTAGATCATAAATTGTAAGCATTTAATCATTTTAGCCCTTTATTCATGATTGTGTGGCCCCACCTAGAGTGGTGTACACATTTTCCAAGGTGGCCCACTCTATTTACATATTTTCCAATCAACACCACCTAAACCTACATCTCTTACACCATCAACACTACCAACACAACCCACACCTACCCTATAGCCACTATCTAGCCTCTCTTTTGCTAACTCATCATAAGACTCTCTAACCAAGCACCTCTTTCCTAGTAAAATCAGATTTTTTTTCTTCTCAAGAGAGAGAAAGAGTGCATGATGGTTGCTCTTTTCAAGCCTCTTGTAATGATGGACTTGCTACAACACCCCTCTCTCTCCTCTCTCCCTCTCATTTTCTCCCTTCCCATTTCCTTCTTCCTACTTGAGAGAGAGGTGGGACGTTCACACACTTCAGCCCCCTTCTCCTCCATTTCCCCTCAATCCATCCATCTCAACCATCAATCTTGCTTGCTTGGAGCTTTAGAAGCTTAAAGTTGGAGTTTTAGTTGAGATCTTTGAGGTGGGTGCTCCTCTAGATGTAAAAATCTGATTTTTATAGCTTAGATATTTTCTTTCTTTCATGAGGGAAGTGTAGGACCCACCAATCAATGGTGGAGATCCCACACAATCCTATGTTGTGGTCTAATGGCCCACTTATGCATGCATGATCCATGCATGGGGCCTTTCTCTATGGGCCCCATCATGGTAGTTTCCTTTCATACCATATCATGTTTGGGTCATCTGGACCTTGGAACCATGGTGGTGTTAGCATCCCCAACATACATTTTGATTATAAGCCATGCATGTGTAAGATTCATGTTGTAAATGTATATCTATGTATGATGTATGGGTGTGATTGATCTTAGTAGGGGCTCAATAGTGGCGGAGCCCTTTCCCTATGGCCGGATTATCCTTATATATCTCTTTTTCCTCCTTTTATTCCCTGATATATGTAACCCATTTGGTGGGCCTGGGACGTCCAGAAATTTCAGCAAGGTAGGACGCCCAAACTGCCCATTGTTTGATTTTGCGTGTCGTACTTGTTGGCTTAATGTTGCATGCAAGGTGTGTTGGCTTCAGATTATGATCTGGACATTAGTGGGGCCCACTAAGAAAGGTCACACCATCCTCTATTGATATATTTCTCTTTTTATTTAACTTATATAATTAATTTTATCTAAGTACATGTTGCTGTCCAGAATTTTCTGGACAGTTTCTTATTGATTTTAAACCAGAATTTAGGATTGTTTGGAGGACTTTTATTATCCATCAAATATATTTTTCTGAAAGGTGATGATCTCATCTTGATGTCCCCTAAATTTCAGCCCTACTTGACCCTAATTAAGGTCCCAAAGGTATGGCCCAAGTGAGGTGGTTAGTCTGTAATTTTTGCACTATTTCAGCAACATATTAGTTTGAAATTTCTTAAATATAAAATAATTTTTCCACTGGTGGGCCACATCCGTGGACCGTACTTTGTAGTACACATATGAGGGGTCATAAAAACTATTTTCTCCAATTTTTAGAGGCCTTTAATCCACCCCATTGGAAGCTCAGATCAGGGCTTGTCAAAAATTTACACTAAACAGATTTTCCGGACAACTAGTGCTCTTAAAATTAAATAAAATATTTTTTCTATTTCAAAAATCATGAAATTTTACAGAGAGGTTTTCCACCCATGTTACGACCCACCTACCAATATTTGGGGCTAACGGACCCCTGTGCATACCATGACAAGGGCTAGACCGACCCACCAGGTTGGGACCCCCAGGTTAAATAGATTTTTTGGACAGTATATTTTCTTTAAATTAATTAAAATACTTCTTCTATTCTAAAAATTCTGAAATTTTACAAAGATATGGCCCACCCATAGTAGGACCCACCTACCAAGTTTCGGGGCCAACGAACCCCTGCGCATTTGGTGACCAGAGCTGGACCGGCCCACCAGGCTGGGACGCCTAGGTTGGGATGTCTAGCCATGGCTGGGCGGTCCCCCCCCCCCCCCCCCCCCCCCCCTTGCGAGCCCATCTTGATGTATTTGTTACCTCGACGTCCATCCATCTGTGGTCCACATGAGACGTGGCCCACCTCCCTAAGAATTTTCTATTTTTGGGACCCAATTTTTTTGGCCAATCGCCCAGGCCCATTGGATTATTGCTGGACTTCCAATCCAGCAACATGGTCCACTTGATTTATGTGTGAGATTCATTACTCCCATCTGGTGGGACCTATAGAGATATATGTGGGCCACTAGTGAACATAAATTTAATTTATATTTATTATTGCTAGACTCCAGCAAGCCCAGAAATGGGTGGGCTGAAAACTCTAGCAATATACCCATATTAGCTACCCCTAATGGTATGATTTGGGGCAGCGTGACCCATCAGATTTAAGGATGAATTATGCACATAAGCTTGCCATTTTCTAAGTTGCATTTGAGCTTTATTATGTTTACTTGGAGGCCCACCTCCATTGGATTTTATTTTGGATCTATGCTCATAGTTTTGGATGACCATTCATCTTGGATCTTCTAGTTAGGTCCCTTGACCTTTAGGCATGTATCTCACCACTTATTATGATGGGTTTGTGAGCCATAATGTGCAAGTAGTTGGGCCTTCGGTTGCCCACCAAAATAACCTTTTACTTGGGCCAAGTTGTGAGGCCCAACTCACTTGGATAAAGCATAGAAATTGCCCATATGGTTGGATTACTAGACGGCCCACTAGGCCCACCACAATATGTGGATTTTTAACCTTTATGGTTGGGCCCAATCCTTACTTGAGGGCCCACCATATTGCCTTTGAGTTGGGCTTTGAGTATGACCCACTAGGCCATGGATTGCCTTAGGCCCTATGCCACGCCCCAAAGACAGAAATCGGATTCACAGGAATCCCGATCACCGAATCCGGTGCCGACAGCCTCCGTAGTACCCTATTCTCGGCTCCTAGCATTCATATGCTAGATTTTCGATCCTGGGACCTGCAAGGAGGATTTTTTTATACATTTAACTAGTAATAAGCATAACCACAAGTTTACCCAAATCATAAAGGCAACATCATCATCACATATCCACTAATATAATCATTTGAATACAATGCTGAAAGGGACATATATATGTCAAAATTAAAGCTCCAAAAAATAGCTGCACGCTCCAAGCTCAATGCTGGTGCTACCTAACATCACCTGCACGCATCTATCGTGCATAAGCTTATAGAAAGCTTAGAGGGTGGTGTAAGTGTGTGCACGAGATAAGTGCCAAGTATTCAATATAATATCATAATCATACAATACCGGAAAGCTATTAATCCATAAATCATACAATGACTGAATAAGCAGAAACACTGATAAGAGCAGGAATTATCAGCGTAAACAGAAATACTGACAAGATTATAATCATGCGATAACAGAATAAGTGGAAGTATGAACAAGTCTATAAGTTAATCAATATCAGAATACGCAATATAGGACAGCTATGCAAATGATGAGTCATAGATAATCAAATATCGAATGACAAGGATATAATGTAATACACAATTCGAAAGAGCTAACAAATATCATCACTCTCGTTTAAGTCACAGGAATACAGAAACATAACAACCCACAATGCCACATGCCGAAGATGTAATGGAATATGCAGTATATGGTGTTAATGGAATGACCATGATGGAGTGTGATGTCGGGATGATAGTACGTAGTATCGCAGGCTACGGGGTCCACCACAAGGAACCTCTATCCAAACCAATCCCATACCTAAATTTGGATAGTCTGACTCAATGTGGTAAACTCTTGATCTCAGGTTAGTCGCGCGCCCAACCGAAATCCTTGCCATAACGAAGATACACAACAATTAGTTGCTCACCACCAGCCCGAGTGGATAGTGAATGGATGAATGAATGAGTATGCAACTCTTACTCAGTAGCCTGTCAGCACAGTAGCCTGCCAACCGCTGCTAGCTCGCCCAGTGTGGTAGCTCGCCCAGGCCTTAGCCCCGCCCACATCACACCCGCCCACATCAGCGTCCGCCCACGTGCGCCTGCCCACATGCACAACAGTGACGGGTTGTCATAATTTCATGTCAGTCCTCATATCAGTACGGTTCCTCTATGGAAAAAATCACCCGGGTATATTACACTTCACACCACCTGCCGCCCCAATCAAAAGCACAACTGGGTAAGTGAAAAAGATCTCACTATCCACCTGTCAGTAGTCTGTCAATACCTACCCGGATCACCGATAGCGGACCCATTCCTTGAGCTGGTCAAACTCAGCCTAGCCATGCCTACTCCCTCGAGCGGGTAAGGCTGCACCCCCTTCCAACCGACCATGACACAGTGGAGAGCGCAGCCATCTGGTAATCGGCACTCAACGCTCATCTACCCACTCGGTCTAGACGTTAGATCATCCTCTGGAATCAAGAGGGTGTTTAGGAATTTTCACCCAGGGCCATCTATAGCGGCCTGATGCTCGAACAGATTTCTAGTGTCCCATCTGGCCATCCATGATATGCCTGTGAAGGCTACGGCCCTGATGTCACTAGGGCGTACAGTAATCACAACACAATGTAAGATGCATGAGTCATACAATCTAATTATGCATCAATCCTGCGCATGTCATGCACTCATATGAGATAATCTCCACTTATCAGGGAGTCACACATCATCCTGCCCAATGACATATGCAATGGTCAATCACATCTCATAAAAAATATGCAGATGATGGGCATGTATCATGATGTTATGATGTCACATAAACGGTATCAATAACCGGCGTCAACAATGTGGACTTTTAACCAACATTGCCCCCAAGGAATGGCCCACATAAAATCAAATATATAATGGGCACAAGGCCTCACACAAGGGCCAAATATACGAAACAGGTGGGCCCTGGTCATGGGCCTAACACATATCACAATGGGCCTTGCCCATAGGCCTCAAATACATCTGGATGGGTCGCACCCATGGGCCTCAAATATATCACAATGGGCCTCAAATATACTTCGCAGGTGAGTCACATACCTGGGTCTAATATACATCAGTATGGGCTACATCACATAAGCCTAATATATATCACTATGGCCACAACCCATGGGCTTTAAATACACAATAGGTGGGCCCTACACATGGGCCTCAAATATATACCACGGGTGAGCCTCAATGGACAGGTCACCAATACAACAGATTGCGCCTAATGACATGGACCCCATAAATATATCGAATAGGCCGCACCAATTAGGCCTTACATACATTGCAATGGGCCATGACCCATGGGCCTTGCATACATCACAATGGGCCTTGCAACATGGGCCTCATATATATTTAAGGTGGGCCTCAACAACGGGCCTCATACACATCAAGGTGGGCCTCAACAACGGGCCTCATACACATCAAGGTAGGCCTCAACAACAGGCCTCATACACATCATGGTGGGCCTCAACAACGGGCCTCATATATGACCCTAGCAACAGGCCACAAATAGATCAAGATGGGCCTAATCAATCATATAGCTAAATCAATCAAATGGCCGATACGAGCAGGCTGATCAAATGGACCGATACAAATGGGTTGTGCGTCATGGAGTTATACTAAGCATGTTATAAAGTAATGGCCTATCCTTACAACACAGCTGGCCTAGATGGCTTGCATACAACAAGTACGGGCCTACCAATGGGCCCTAGGAAGAGTCGCAATGCGGACATTTAACCAACATTGTACTCGTAATGTGGACGTCAAACCAACATTGCTCCCAAGGTGTAGCCCGTAGTGAATAACATTACGTAAATCAGGTTGGGATCACACATTGCAATGGACCTTAGGTACACCCCATTGGGCCTTAAATACATCAAATGGGCCATGTCATATGGGCCTTTTACTCATCAAATGGGCCACATCAATGGGTCACACCAATGGGCCTTATGTGCATTGCAATGGGTCATAACCCGTGGGCCTTAGATTACATCAAATGGTTCTCGACCCATGGGCCTTACACATATCAAATGGGCCTAATCCCATGAGCTTTAAAATACATCAAATGGGTCTAATCCCATGGACCTTGGAACACATCAAATGGGTCCACTCTATGGGCCTTAAATTACATCAAATGGGCCTAATCCCATGGGCCTTGGAACACATCAAATGGGTCCACTCTATGGGCCTTAAATAGTTCAACAACTAGCTACATTCATGGACCCAATTAAATTCAACTATGGTGGGCCTCAAAAGTAAATTCATTAAGCCCAACATTTAAGGAACTAAAGATATAAATCATTTCCTCTAAGATCTTTATAATATGGTGGGCCCCACTCCTCAAAATTTTAACCCAAGGCCAGCATAATTATAACATATTGTTGTCCTAAATTTGGGCACTCCATTGGAGTGGGTCCAAGGCCTCTAAGACTCTGAAAATTGAGGGCTAAGGTTCCTTATGATGCATACAATGAGAGGAAACCCAAAAAGGTGGCCCACCATCACAAGAAATATTTTTAAATTATGGTTTTTTATCGAGGCATATTGCTGGACTGCACAGCAGAAAAAAATCTGGGAGTCCAACCATCTTGGCCCATTCTTTTGGATACCCAAACGGGGTTATTGAGGCTAAAATTTTACAGAGTGATACTTCCATAGGTGGGCCACACCCCACAAAATTTCATAATTTTTAGATAACTCTAAACAAAACAGACTGTCCAGAAAAATCGGACAGACCTGGATGTCCCAACGTGGTGGGCCAGTCCGGCCCTCACCACGGTTTGTACAGGGGTCCATTGGCCCTTAAATTTGGTAGGTGGGTTCTAACATAAGTGGACCATACTCCTAAAAAATTTTAGAATTTTTGGACATCTGTAAATTATTGAGGGTCAAATATTGCATATTAGACCCCAGTTATTGCCTGAATTTACGGACTTTGTGCTGTCTAATGGCCTGTTTTTATCGTGATTATGTTGCAAGACATTTTTAGGAGCATGGATTGAAAAAAGTGTTAAAAGCATGGATTTAACAATCCAAAGTCATCAAAGGAAGGGACGGACTTCGGAGGACCAAGATTGACGAATTTACACGGTCAGAAATTCGAGAAAACTAAGAAACTGAAGCTCAGGTGGCCTAAAAGTCAGCCAGAATGCAAGATCATAGGATTTCCACCATCAGATTAGCTCCAAATTTTATACATGGCCTGAGGACCATAAATGAACCGTACATGTCAAATTTAGCCCCTTAATTCATTAAGTGGGGCCCACCTGATATCTGGAACTGCCTCAGAATTGTTCTCGATGGTTAAAATAATACGAGGAAAAGGATGGACGGTGTAGATTTCTCGTAAACATCACGATAGGCCCTGTGTATAGGGTGTGTGCACACTGCACAATGCACGCATGCGTGCACCAGAGACAATGCACGCGGGTCAGCAGCGCTGACCCACACCTTTCTAAAACAGCAAGTGCTATTTCGTTTTCGCTTACGCACGGACGGCCTGCGTCCGTTTTGCGATCGACTGTGGGCCCCACTTATGGACCTTATGACTCATCTGATCCGACCATCTTGTAGAGAGCTGCAAACACTACAAAACCATGTTGACTCTTTTCATTCATGCATACACACGTGTGCGTTACAGAGGCCACAAAAGGGTTGCCCTGCAACGTTTAAAATTGATCCTTTTGTGATATCTTCTCTGGACCGCGTCGATGGACCTTCAAAACCACTCATTCTTGATTGAAATTTCATCCTTAATCCAATGGATGGGGTGGATTTTCCAGAAAATGCTTCTGTGGGGCCCACGGATCACAACAGCGAAATGGTGCAAAAGGTTTCACACATCCACGAAAACTGACTTTTCTAGGAGGTTGTGGTCCACCATCTTTGTTCATATGACAGATCTGAACCGTCTATCATATAGAGGACCCAAGAAAGTCCTAAGGAATGGTATTTCTTTGGAATTTGAGCGAGGAAAGTGGTGATTTTTGAGGTACTGAACTTGGCTGCGAAAAGGCTTTCGCTGGGCATGCAATAACTTTTCAAATCCGATTCAAGTCCGATTTTCACCACTCCAGCAGCTATATAAGGAGGTTTTGGACGTGGGGAGCATTCATTCAGACCTTGGGAGGAAGATTCAGACCCGTGGAGGCTTGGGCTTGGACGTGGGACGGCTTAGAGAGAGAGACAAGGAGAATTTTTAGTTTTTCTTTCTTTCTTTCTTATTAATTTATTAGAATTTAGCCTCACTATGTTAGGCTAAACCTCTTAGCTAGGGCTAAGAGGTGAAGCTTGTAGTGTGATGGGAGAGCTCCATGCTTGTGCCTTTTATCTAGATTGACTGATATTGATTATAATTTAATTAAGAGAATATTTCTAGTCTTTAATGGTCTGTTGTGACTGAAATTACGATGGGTCTGAGATGGCTTTGAATATTTTCTTTTCCTTTTAATGTTTATGACGTCAGGAAGCCCTGTTGTTCACCATCGTCTCCTGGGCATGGTCGGATGACGGTACCCTTCCTAACCTTCATACATGTGATTGGTTGGTAATTAGTTTAATTCTGTTGTTTGCCATAGTCTCCTGGGCATGGTTTGGTGATGGAATCCATTCTAATTCATATACCTTTCATCTCTTGAAAACTAGATCAATGACAGTTCAGTTTAATTTTCATGAAATAGGTGTAAGATCTCCCTGATCTCTATAAGTGGATCCTCTGAATCCCTAGTTCCCTATCTCTGATTTATTCACGTTTTAGATTAATAATTCACCATTATTCCCTCAAATTCATTAGTTTAGAATTCATCTTAGTCTAGTTCTAGTTCTAAGTAGTTTTAGATAACGTACAAGTATCAGTCCCTTAGGATTCGACCTCGGTCTTACCGAGTTTATTACTACATCATAACCCTGCATTTAGGGAGTGAACAAGTTTTTGGCACCGTTGCCGGGGACTGTCGGCTACATTTTTCTGAAATTAATTAGTTTTGGGATTAGTTTAAGATTAGATTTTCTTTAGAATTTTTAATTCTAGGTTTAGAATTAGTTATTTTCCTTATTAGAAAATTTTTCTAACTTTAGAAACTTGCTATTCTTCATTCTATCTGATTTTTAGAACTAACTTAATTTTTCTGTTTTGTAGGAAACTTCTAATTTAGTAAGCTCTTTCTAATTTCTCTTTCTTTGGAATTTCTTCTTTTTTCTAAAAATTAAGTTACTCTTAATTAGGATTTCCTATTCTTAGAAACTAACTTATTTTATTTTGTTTTGCAGATTCTTAACCTAGGACTCCAAATTTGGTAACTTCTTTCCATCTTTTCCTTTTTCTAGATTTCTTCTTCCTTTCTCTTAGGTTTAAGTTGGAATTTGAGGGCTGAGTGTGTTTTATGCCCCAGTGGGCACGCGACAACACTCGACGTCTCGTGACTGAAGGAGGATTAGTTGAGGGGTTGACTGTCCATCACAGGACTAGACACCACTTGAATTCTCCTGAGACAGAGGAGGTTATGGCTGAAAATCAACCTCAAGCACTACCCCAACCTAGGGTTGAGGAAGTATATGATGAGAATGAGGTGCACCACGCACCCCCACCTCGTACTTTACGAGATTATTTACAACCGGCGGGGGTGAGTACGCCCTCATGCATAATTTTTCCTGCGAATACAGGACATATGGACATCAAGCCAAGGGTCATCCAACTCCTTCCCAAGTTCCATGGGCTTGAATCTGAAGAACCATACTTGCATCTGAAAGAGTTCGACAAAATTATAGGCACCTTATATTTCCCTAATGTATCTGAAGATACAATTAGGCTGAAACTCTTCCCATTTTCCTTGAAAGAAAAAGCCAAGACGTGGTTACATTCATTGCGTCCTAGGTCCATTGGCACATGGAATGATATGCAGAGGGAATTTATAAAGAAAATTTTCCCACATCATAAGACAATTACCCTCAGGAGAGTAATCATGAACTTTGCCCAAAAGGAAGATGAAACATTCTTTCAATGTTGGGAAAGGTTCAAGGATCTGGTTAATGCATGCCCACAACATGGCTTTAAAATATGTCGCATTACAAATTTTTTCTATGATGGGCTAACATCTTCCATGCGCCAAATGGTCGAGACAATGTGTAACGGAGATTTCATCAATAAAAATGTCGACGAGGTATGGGATTACCTTGATAGTCACGCTGAAAAAATACAATCATGGGACTATTATCCAAGGACGAACGCTACGTCTAGGCCAACTCATTCAAGGGAAAAAGGAGGAATATATCTCCTGAAAGAGGATGATGATCTTAACGCTAAGGTGGCTAATCTCACCAGAAAATTTGAGGCCATGGAAGGAAAGAAGGAAAAGGTTAATGAAAGTGTTTGCGACATCTGTGATTGCAACATTCATACAACTGAAAATTGTCCTTCAATACCTGCCTTTCGAGAAATATTGAATGAACAATCTAATGCCGTAAATAACTATCAACGACCTTTCAATGGACCACCCTCTAATACATACAATCTTGGTTGGAAAAATCATCTAAATTTCAGTTGGAGGAATGGACCAATGGCTACACCTCAAGGTTTCCTAAACCAAAATCCAACTCAAGAGAAACCTCAAGAGGATTTGGTTCTAAAACATTTTCAAAAGCAAGTGCTTTTCAATCAGGGTATGATGCAAGCCTTTCAAGACCTTACAAAAGCAATACATGAACTTAAGGCTGAAAATACGATTGGAAACAAGGGGAGCTTCCCAGCTCAACCTCTTCCCAATCCTAAACCGCATTATGGAGTTAATGATCCCAGCTCTTCAAATCAAATGGGGCACGCTAAATCTATCATCACTCTTAGGAGTAGGAAGGTTATTGATAAAATCCTTCCGGTTAGGTCCGAAAAGCCTCAAGAACTAGAAGAGGATAACAATGATGATCTAGTGACACCCCACAAAAATTTGAACCGGAACCTCTAGAGAAGCCAGTTGCTCCGTTTCCCCAACGGTTGGTTGAACCAAAACGTCTATCTAACTCTCAGGATATCCTAGAGGTATTGAAACAAGTGGAAGTTAATATTCCTCTGCTTGACGTTGTAAAACAGATACCTTTATATGCTAAATTCCTAAAAGACTTATGCATGACCAAACGACGAAAAAGTGTTCAAAAGAAAATTTTCTTAAATGAGAAAGTGAGTGCCATCCTGAAACAAGACGTGCCGCAAAAATTCAAAGTTCTGGTTGCCCAACCATATCATGTGTAATCGGGAACTATCGAATTGATCACGCACTTATTGACTTAGGAGTGAGCGTCAATCTAATTCCCTACTCGGTATACCAACAGTTAGGCTTGGGTGAATTAAAACCCACTCGAACCACACTACAACTTGCTGATCGTTCTGTTCGTGTACCAAGAGGGATCATCGAGGATGTGTTGGTCCAGGTTGATAGATTGTACTACCCTGTTGATTTTATCATCTTGGACACCGAACCCATCAATGACACGAGCACTCAGATTCCCGTCATCCTTGGTCGCCCATTCCTGTCCACTTCAAATGCAATTATCAATTGCAAGAATGGTGTTATGACTATGTCTTTTGAAAATTTGACATTGGAATCGAAATCTTTTTCAATAACGGCAGCAACTCGGAGGATGATGACGATTTCCACGATGTTAACATGATTGATTCTTTTGTGGAAGATAGAACGCCTCTCACCTTATCCTCTAATCCTCTAGAGACGTGCCTGGCCCACTCCCATGATCTTGATGATGATATAATTAGGGAGACGTGTGTCATGCTTGATACTGCACCGGTACTTGAAGTTAACCGGTGGATGCCACAAATTGAAGAATTGTCCCAAACTGATGTAGTGCCTCTACCATCTAACCTCAAGCCACCGAAGCTTGACCTAAAACCTTTGCCCTCTGAATCCCTAGTTTCCTTTTCTCTGATTTCTCCTAAATTTTAGATAAATATTCCATCATTATTTCTTAAAATTCTATTTGATTTAGAGTGCATCTTAGTCTAGTTCTAGTTCTATTTAATTTTAGATAACGTACAAGTTTCAGTCCCTTAGGATTCGACCTCGGTCTTATCGAGTTATTACTACATCACAACCCTGCACTTGGGGAGTGAATATAAATATTTTAATTCATTTACACAAATCAATCTGTCATAAAAATCGGACTGATCTGGACACCATATTATAATGGGCCGGTCCCGCCATCACCATGGTGTGTACAGGCGTCCATTGGTCCCAAAATTTTGTAGTTGGGTCCTACCATAAGTATTCCACCCCCATGAAAATTTTTATAATTTTTAAACACCCATAGGTATTTTAATAAATTTTAAAAATCCAACTATCCATGGTGGAGTGTTGCTGGAACAGTGCAGAAAATTCAGACTGTCTACCTCACTTGGACCACACCTTTGGGATCCTAATGAAGGTCGGTTGTGGCTGAAATTTGGGGTACAACAAGATGAGATCCCCACCTTTCAAAAAAGTATATTTAATAGGTATGAATAGTCCCCCAAACAGTCCTAAAATCTGGTCCAAAAATAACCAGAAACTGTCCAGAAAATTCTGGACAGCAACTTGTACTTAGATAAAATTTATTATATAAGTTAAATAAAAAGGGAAATATATTAATTGGCCATACACATCAGGAAATAAAATGAGGAAGAATACAGATAGAAGGACAATCCGGCCATAAGGAAAGGGGCTCTGCCACTATTGAGCCCTCCCAAGATCAATCACACCCGCACATCATACCTAGATTTACATTTACAACATGAATCTTGCACGTGCATGGCCTATAATTAAAATGCATGGTGAGGATGCCATCCTCACCATGGTTATAAGGTCTAGATGACCCAAACATAATATGATATGAAATAAAACTACTATGATGAGGCCCATAGAGAAAGGCCCCATGCATGGATCATACATGCATAAGGTAGGCCATTAGGCCACAACCATGGGATTGTGTGGGATCTCCACCATTTATTGGTGGGTCCTACACTTCCCTCATGAAAGAAAGAAAATATCTATGCTATAGAAATCATTACATCTAGAGGAGCACATACCGTTCGATCTTTTTGCTCCTATGAGTTCCTTACCACCTTAGCTTTGATTCCAATGGAGGAGATGGGGAATGGATGGCTAGGATGGGAGATCATGGGGTAGGAAAGTGGGCCACACTTGAAGTTTTGAAAGAGAGGGAGAGGCTTGGAGAATTCTCATACGTATGGGATTTCTCTCCTTAGATTTTTTGAGTTTGAAAATGAGAAAGAGAGAGAGAGAGTTGTAAAGGGAGAGAGAGATGGGTGATGGATGTGGTGAGTGATGGGTGTAAGAAAATATTGACTTTTGTGGCCATTTGTGTAAGAAAAGCATGGGTGATGTAAGAACTTTTTGACTTTGAGGGCTCTTGGTGTAAGAGAGGTATGGGCTTGTAAGAGATTCTTGACTTTTGTAGTTGCTTGGGTATGGGTGGAAGGTGATGTGTACTTGACATGTACTTGGCATGTACTTGACATGTGATGGATTGATGGATTGATGGGATTGATGTGACACCTCATAGAGATTCTCTTGGATTTCGCAACGCGTGGCGTTTACTTCGCACCGAACGTTGGCCCAAATCTCTTGACCAGGGTATCGCCTCGGCGCGCAAGTCACGGCATCAGAACCGCAGCGACGGCATGGTCGCTATGGTAAAGGTCTTGGGTTGAGTCGATACGGGTTGACGGCATACGAATCAGGGTCGCACGCAAATATTGGTTAAGGGTCGAAGGTTGCAGGAATTCGACCGGTAAGACCGCGGAAGTATATGGAATGGTACGGTATAGGATACGGGGCTTATAACTCTCTCTTCCTAATAAAAATTTCATCCTCAAAATTTAAACCATAACATAACCAATACAGAGCTTACCAAGGGAGGAAAATCCTATCCGAACACAACATGCCAACATAATCAAACACCTAAGAGGTGGGAACAATGCCTCTAAATCCCAATCCCCTGCTCCCAAAATGCCTCGCCAACACAACGATGATCCAACAGAACTTCAAATCCTGGATTAGAAACGATCGAACTGGAACACTATAAAGCCTCAATCTCAATGGTAGAGAACTATATCAGAAAATCTCTAAGTTATTCGAACTCGGGGATCTAATCATTTACGTTCTTAACAATCATAGAGTGAAGGATAGCTATTAGTAGATATGTGATATTATCTCCAGGTATTCCCAAGTTATACGCTAATACCAACTTCTGTCACGCCCCAAACCCGGAAATCGTATTCACAGGAATCCCGATCGCCGAATCCGGTGCTGACAGCCTCCGTAGTACCCCATTCTCGGCTCCTAGCATTCATATGCCAGATTCTCAATCCTGGGATCCTGCAAGGAGGATTTTTTTTATACATTTAACTAGTAATAAGCATAACCACAAGTTTACCCAAATCATAAAGGCAACATCATCATCACATATCCACTAATATAATCATTTGAATACAATGCTGAAAGGAAAATATATATGTCAAAATCAAAGCTTCAAAAAATAGCTGCACGCTCCAAGCTTAATGCTGGTGCAACCTAACATCACCTGCACGCATCTATTGCGCATAAGCTTATAGAAAGCTTAGAGGGTGGTGTAAGTGTGTGCACGAGATAAGTGCCAAGTATTCAATGCAAAATCATAATCATACAATACCGAAAAGTTATTAATCCATAAACCATACAATGACTGAATAAGCAGAAACACTGATAAGAGCAGGAATTATCAGCGTAAACAGAAATACTGACAAGATTATAATCATGCGATAACAGAATAAGCGAAAGTATGAACTAGTCTATAAGTTAATCAATATCAGAATACGCAATATAGGACAGCTATGCAAATGATGAGTCATAGATAATTAAATGTCGAATGACAAGGATATAATTTAATACACAATTCGAAAGAGCTAATAAATATCATCACTTCCATCTAAGTCATAGGAATATGGAAACATAACAACCCACAATGCCACACGTCGAAGATGTAATGGAATATACAGTATATGGTGCTAATGGAATGACCATGCTGGAGTGTGATGTCGGGATGATAGTACGTAGTATCGCAGGCTACGAGGTCCATCACAAGGAACCTCATCCAAACCAGTCTCATACCTAAATTTGGATAGTCTGACTCAACGTGGTAAACTCTTGATCTCAGGTTAGTCGCGCGCCCAACCGAAATCCTTGCCATAACGAAGATACACAACAATTAGTTGCTCACCACCAGCCCGAGTGGATAGTGAATGGATGAATGAATGAGTATGCAACTCCTACTCAGTAGCCTGTCAGCACAGTAGCCTGCCAACCGCTGGTAGCTCGCCCAGTGTGGTAGCTCGCCCAGGCCTTAGCCCCGCCCACATCACACCCGCCCACATCAGCGTCCGCCCACGTGCACCCGCCCACATGCACAACAGTGACGGGGTGTCATAATATCATGTCAGTCCTCATATCAGTACGGTTCCTCTCTGAAAAAATCACCGGGGTCTATTACACTTCACACCACCTGCCGCCCCAATCAATCGCACAACTGGGTAAGTGGAAAAGACCTCACTATCCGCCTGTCAGTAGTCTGCCAATACCTACCCGGCTCACCGATAGCGGACCCATTCCTCGAGCTGGTCAAACTCAGCCTAGCCATGCCTACTCCCTCGAGCGGGTAAGGCCGCACCCCCTTCCAACCGACCACGACACAGTGGAGAGCGCAGTCATCTGGTAATCGGCACTCAACGCTCATCTACCCACTCGGTCTAGACGTTGGAGCATCCTCTGGAACCAAGAGGGTGTTTAGGGATTTTCACCCAGGGCCATCTATAGCGGCTCGATGCTCGAACAGATTTCTGGTGTCCCATCTGGCCATCCACGATATGCCTGTGGAGGCTACGGCCCTAATGTCACTAGGGCGTACAGTAATCACAACACAATGCAAGATGCATGAGTCATACAATCCAATCATGCATCAATCCTGCGCATGTCATGTGCTCATGTAAGATAATCTCCACCCATCAGGGAGTCTCACATCATCCTGCCCAATGATATATGCAATGGTCAATCACATCTCATAACAAACATGCAGATGATGGGTATATATCATGATGTTATGATGTCACATACTCATAAACGGTATCAATAACCGGCGTCGACAATGTGGACTTTTAACTAACATTGCCCCCAAGGAATGGCCCATATAGAATCAAATATATAGTGGGCACATGGCCTCACACAAGGGCCAAATATACGAAACAGGTGGGCCCTGGTCATGAGCCTAACACATATCACAATGGGCCTTGCCCATAGGCCTCAAATACATCTGGATGGGTCGCACCCATGGGCCTCAGATATATCACAATGGGCCTCAAATATACTTCGCAGGTGAGTCACATACCTGGGTCTAATACACATCAGTATGGGCTACATTACATAGGCCTAATATATATCACTATGGCCACAACCCATGGGCTTTAAATGCACAATAGGTGGGCCCTACACATGGGCCTCAAATATATACTACGGGTGAGCCTCAATGGACAGGTCACCAATACAACAGGATGCGCCTAATGACATGGACCCCATAAATATATCGAATAGGCCGCACCAATTAGGCCTTACATACATTGCAATGGGCCATGACCCATGGGCCTTTCATACATCACAATGGGCCTTGCAACATGGGCCTCATATATATTTAAGGTGGGCCTCAACAACGGGCCTCATACACATCAAGGTGGGCCTCAACAACAGGCCTCATACACATCAAGGTGGGCCTCAACAACGGAACTCATACACATTAAGGTGGGCCTCAACAACAGGCCTCATATATGGCCTTAGCAACAGGCTACAAATTTATCAAGATGGGCCTAATCAATCATATGGGCTAAATCAATCAAATGGCCGATACGAGCAGACCGATCAAATGGACCGATACAAATGGGTTGTGCGTCATGGAGTTATACTAAGCATGTTATAAAGTAATGCCCTATCCTTACAACGCAGCTAGCCTAGAAGGCTTGCATACGACAAGTACGGGCCTACCAATGGGCCCTAGGGAGAGTCGCAATGCGGATATTTAACCAACATTGTACTCGCAATGTGGACGTCAAACTAACATTGCTCCCAAGGTGTAGCCCGTAGTGAATAATATTACGTAAACCAGGTTGGGATCACACATTATAATGGACCTTAGGTACACCCCATTGGGCCTTAAATACATCAAATGGGTCATGTCATATGGGCCTTTTACTCATCAAATGGGCCACATCAATGGGCCGCACCAATGGGCCTTATGTGCATTGCAATGGGTTATAACCCATGGGCCTTAGATTGCATCAAATGGTTCTCGACCCATGGGCCTTATACATATCAAATGGGCCTAATCCCATGGGCTTTAAAATACATCAAATGGGTCCAATCCCATGGACCTTGGAACACATCAAATGGGTCCACTCTATGGGCCTTAAATTACATCAAATGAGCCTAATCCCATGGGCCTTGGAACACATCAAATGGGTCCACTCTATGGGCCTTAAATAGTTCAACAACTAGAAATATTCATGGACCCAATAAAATTCAAATGTGGTGGGCCTCAAAAGTACATTCATTAAACCCAACATTTAAGGAACTAAAGATATAAATCATTTTCTCTAAGATCTTTATAATATGGTGGGCCCCACTCTTCAAAATTTCAACCCAAGGCCAGCATAATTATAACATGTTGCTGTCCTAAATTTGGGCACTCCATTGGAGTGGGTCCAAGGCTTCTAAAACTCTGAAAATTGAGGACCAAGGTACCTCATCATGCATACAATGAGTGGAAACTCAAAAAGTTGGCCCACCATCACAAGAAATATTTTTGAATTATGGTTTTTTTATTAAGGCATATTGCTAGACTACACAGCAGAAAAAAATCTAGGAGTCCAATAATCTTGGCTCATTCTTTTGGATACCCAAATAGGGTCACTTGAGGCTGAAATTTCACGGAGTGATAATTCCATAGGTGGGTCACAACCCCACAAAATTTCATAATTTTTAGATATCTCTAAGTATTTTAATTAATTTAAACAAAATATTCTGTCCAGAAAAATCAGACAGACGTGGACGTCCCAACGTGGTGGGCCAGTCCGGCCCTCACCACGGTGTGTACAGAGGTTCATTGGCCCTGAAATTTGGTAGGTAGGTTCTAACATAAGTGGACCATACTTCTAAAAAATTTTAAAATTTTTAGACATTTGTAAATATTTTAATTCATTTACATAAATCAGGTTCATTGGCCCTGAAATTTGGTAGGTAGGTTCTAACATAAGTGGACCATACTTCTAAAAAATTTCAAAATTTTTGGACATTTGTAAATATTTTAATTCATTTACATAAATCAATCTGTCCTGAAAATCGGACTGATCTGGACACCATATTATAATGGGCCGGTCCCGCCATCACCATGGTGTGTACAGGCATCCATTGGCCCCAAAATTTTATAGTTGGGTCCTACCATAAGTATTCCACCCCCATGAAAATTTTTATAATTTTTAAATACCCATAGGTATTTTAATAAATTTCAAAAATCCAACTGTCAATGGTGGAGTGTTGCTGAAACAGTGCAGAAAATACAGACTGTCCACCTCACTTGGACCACACCTTTGGGACCCCAATGAAGGTCGGTTGGGGCTGAAATTTGGGGGACATCAAGATGAGATCACCACCTTTCATAAAAGTATATTTAATAGGTATGAATAGTCCCCCAAACAGGCCCAAAATCTGGTCCAAAAACAACTAAAAACTGTCCAGAAAATTCTGGACAGCAACATGTACTTAGATAAAATTTATTATATAAGTTAAATAAAAGGAAAAATACATTAATGGGACACACACATCAGGAAATAAAATGAGGAAAAAGACAGATAGAAGGATAATCCGGCCATAGGGAAAGGAGCTCCGCCACTATTGAGCCCTCACAAGATCAATTACACCCGTACATCATACCTAGATTTACATTTACAACATGGATCTTGCACATGCATGGCCTATAATTAAAATGCATGGTGAGGATGTCATCCCCACCATGGTTATAAGGTCTAGATGACCCAAACATAATATGATATGAAATAAAACTACCATGATGGGGCCCATAGAGAAAGGCCCCATGCATGGATCATGCATGCATAAGGTAGGCCATTAGGCTACAACCATGGGATTGTGTGGGATCTCCACCATTGATTGGTGGGTCCTACACTTTTCTTATGAAAGAAAGAAAACATATAGGCTATAGAAATCATTACATCTAGAGGAGCACCCACCATTCGATCTTCTTGCTCTTATGAGTTCCTTAGCACCTTAGCTTTGATTCCAATAGAGGAGATGGGGAATGGATGGTTAGGATGGGAGATCATGGGGTAGGAAAGTGGGTAACACTTGAAGTTTTGAAAGAGAGGGAGAGGCCTGGAGAATTCTCATACGTATGGAATTTCATGTTATATCGTATTTCATGATAGTATCGTCGTTGTTTCAACAGGGCCTTGCCTCCACAGGAACATTCGTGGATGATTGTATATATGGACACCAAAAATGTATTACTTGAGCATATAAGGTGCATAAGATGCCCATGAGTGAAATTTTCAAAACTTTCATGGTACGAAAGATCTGCCCAGCGTTGTAAACGGGTGGAAAATATAAGCGCACGAGGGCCTTACACCTTTGGGCCGCAACTCTCATTGTCGTGTAGTCAGTTGGAACTAAAAATATAAGCGCACGAGAGCCTTATCCACCGTGAGAAAGGGCATTGTTAGGCTGAGTCTGACCAGCTCATGAATGGGTCCACTACCGTCAGGTCTTACTGGTGATTGGCTATCAACGGGCAGGTACTGAGGTCTCTTATGCTCGTTTGACTGTGCGGGTCTGTAGAGCAGCAGCCATTCTGCAGTGTATTGACTTGAGGATTAAATATGAGGACTGTGTAAGCCCCGTATCCTATACCGTACCGTTTCATAAATTTTTGTGGTCTTACCGGTCGAATTCTGTCAACCTTCGACCCTTAACTAATATTTTCGTGCGACCCTGATTCGTATGTCGTCAACCTGTATCGACTCAACCCAAGACCTTTACCATAGCGACCGCGCCGTCGCTGCGGTTACGATACCGCGACTTGCGCGCCGAGGCGATACCCTGGTCAAGAGATGTGGGCCAACGTTCGGTGCGAAGTAAACGCCGCGCGTTGCGAAACCTAAGAGAATCTCTACGAGGTGTCACATCAATCCCATCAATCCATCAATCCATCACATGTCAAGTACATGTCAAGTACACATCACCTTCCACCCATTCCCAAGCAACTACAAAAGTCAAGAATCTCTTACAAGCCCATACCTTTCTTACACCAAAAGCCTTCAAAGTCAAAAAGTTCTTCCACCACCCATGCTTTTCTTACACAAATGACCACAAAAGTCAAGATTTTCTTACACCCATCACTCACCACATCCATCACCCATCTCTCTCTCCCTTTACAACTCTCTCTCTCTCTCTTTCTCATTTTCAAACTCAAAAAAAATCTAAGGAGAGAAATCCCATACGTATGAGAATTCTCCAAGCCTCTCCTTCTCTTTCAAAACTTCAAGTATGACCCACTTTCCTACCCCATGATCTCTCATCCTAACCATCCATTCCCCATCTCCTCCATTGGAATCAAAGCTAAAGTGCTAAGGAACTCATAGGAGCAAGAAGATTGAACGGTGGGTGCTCCTCTAGATGTAAAAAATTTGATTTCTATAGCTTAAATGTTTTCTTTCTTTCATGAGGGAAGTGTAGGACCCACCAATCAATGGTGGAGATCCCACACAATCCCATGGTTGTGGCCTAATGGCTTACCTTATGCATGCATGATCTATGCATGGGGCTTTTCTCTATGGGCCCCATCATGATAGTTTTATTTCATATCATATTATGTTTGGTCATCTAGACCTTATAACCATGGTGGAGATGGCATACTCACCATACATTTTAATTATAGGTCATGTATGTGCAAGATCCATGTTGTAAATATAGATCTAGGTATGATGTGCGGGTGTGATTGATCTTGGGAGGGCTCAATAGTGGCGGAGCCCCTTTCTCTATGACCGGATTGTCCTTCTATCTCTCTTTTCCCTCATTTTATTTCCTGATGTGTGTGGCCCATTAATGTATTTCCTTTTTTATTTAACTTATATAATAAATTTTATCTAAGTACATGTTGCTGTCTAGAAATTTCTGGACAGTTTCTGGTTATTTTTGGACCACATTTTGGGACTGTTTGGGGGACTATTCATACCTATTAAATATAATTTTCTAAAAGGTGAGGATCTCATCTTGATGTCCTCCAAATTTCAACCCCAACTGACCTTTATTGGGGTCCCAAAGGTGTGGTCCAAATGAGGTGGACAGTCTGAATTGTATGCACTGTTTCAGCAACATTCCACCATGGACAGTTGGATTTTTAAAATTTATTAAAATACCTATGGGTGTTTAAAAATTATAAAAATTTTTAGGGGGGTGACCTAATTATGGTAGGACCCACCTACAAAATTTTGGGGCCAATGGACGCCTCTACACACCATGGTGATGGCGGGACCGGTCCATTATAATATGGTGTCCAGATCAGTCCGATTTTCAGGACAGATTGATTTATGTAAATGAATTAAAATATTTACAGATGTCTAAAAATTTTAAAATTTTTTAAAAGTATGGTCCACTTATTTTAGAACCCACCTACCAAATTTTAGGGCCAATGGACCCCTATACACACCGTGGTGAGGGCCGAACTGGCCCACCAAGTTGGGACGTCCAGGTCTGTCCAAGTTTTTCTGGACAGTCTGTTTTGTTTAAATTAATTAAAATACTTAGAGATATCTAAAAATTATAAAATTTTGTGGCGGTGTGGCCCACCTATGGAAGTATCACTCTGTAAAATTTCAGCCTCAACTGACCCCGTTTGGGTATCCAAAAGAATGAGCCAAGATGGTTGGACTCCCAGATTTTTTCTGCTGTGCAGTCCAGCAATATGCCTTGATAAAAAAAACCATAATTTAAAAATATTTCTTCTGATGGTGGGACACCTTTTTGGGTTTCCTCTCATTGTATGCATGATGAGGGACCTTAGCCCTCAATTTTCAGAGTTTTAGAGGCCTTGGACCCACTCCAATGGAGTGCTCAAATTTAGGACAGCAACATGTTATAATTATGCTAGCCTTGGACTGAAATTTTGAGGAGTGGGCCCCACCATATTATAAAGATCTTAGAGAAAATGATTTATACCTTTACTTCCTTAAATGTTGGGCTTAATGAATGCACTTTTGAGGCCCACTACAGTTGAATTTAATTGGGTCCATGAATGTAGCTAGTTGTTGAACTATTTAAGGCCCATACAGTGGACCCATTTGATGTGTTCCAAGGCCCATGGGATTAGGCCCATTTGATGTAATTTAAGGCCCATAGAATAGACCCATTTGATGTGTTCCAAGGTTCATGGGATTGTACCCATTTGATGTATTTTAAAGCCCATGGGATTAGGCCCATTTGATATGTATAAGGCCCATGGGTCGAGAACCATTTGATGCAATCTAAGGCTCACGGGTTATGACCCATTGCAATGCACGTAAGGCCCATTGGTGCGGCCCATTGATGTGGCCCATTTGATGAGTAAAAGGCCCATATGACATGGCCCATTTCATGTATTTAAGGCCTAATGGGGTGTACCTAAGGTCCATTGCAATGTGTGATCCCAACCTGGTTTACGTAATGTTATTCACTACGGGCTACACCTTGGGAGCAATGTTGGTTTGACGTCCACATTGCGAGTATAATGTTGGTTAAATGTCTGCATTGCGACTCTCCCTAGGGCCCATTGGTAGGCCCGTACTTGTTGTATGCAAGCCGTCTAGGCCAGCTGCGTTGTAAGGATAGGGTATTACTTTATAACATGTTTAGTATAACTCCATGATGCACAGCCCATTTGTATCGGTCCATTTGATTGGCCTGCTCGTATCGACCATTTGATTGATTTAGCCCATATAATTGATTAGGCCCATCTTGATATATTTGTGGCCTGTTGCTAAGGCCATATATGAGGCCCGTTGTTGAGGCCCACCTTGATGTGTATGAGGCCTGTTGTTGAGGCCCACCTTGATGTGTATGAGGCCCGTTGTTGAGACCCACCTTGCTGTGTATGAGGCCCGTTGTTGAGGCTCACCTTGATGTGTATGAGGCCCGTTGTTGAGGCGCACTTTGATGTGTATGAGGCCTGTTGTTAAGGCCCACCTTGATGTGTATGAGGTTCGTTGTTGAGGCCCACCTTGATTTGTATGAGGCCCGTTGTTGAGGCTCACCTTGATGTGTATGAGGCCCGTTGTTGAGGCCCACCTTGATGTGTATGAGGCCCGTTGTTGAGGCCCACCTTAAATATATATGAGGCCCATGTTGCAAGGCCCATTGTGATGTATGCAAGGCCCATGGGTCATGGCCCATTGCAATGTATGTAAGGCCCAATTGGTGCGGCCTATTCGATATATTTATGGGGTCCATGTCATTAGGCCCATCCTGTTGTATTGGTGACCAGTCCATTGAGGCTCACCCGTGGTATATATTTGAAGCGCATGTGTAGGGCCTACATATTGTGTATTTAAAGCCCATGGGTTGTGGCCATAGTGATGTATATTAGGCCTATGTGATGTAGCCCATACTGATGTGCATTAGACCCAGGTATGTGACTCACCTGCGAAGTATATTTGAGGCTCATTGTGATATATCTGAGGCCCATGGGTGCGACCCATCCAGATGTATTTGAGGCCTATGGGCAAGGCCCATTGTGATATGTGTTAGGCCCATGACCAGGGCCCACCTGTTTCGTATCTTTGGCCCTTGTGTGAGGCCATGTGCTCATTATATATTTGATTCTATGTGGACCATTCATTGGGGACAATGTTGGTTAAAAGTTCACATTGTCGACGCCGGTTATTGATACTGTTTATGAGTATGTGAAATCATAACATCATGATACATGCTCATTCGCATCATCTGCATGTTTGTTATGAGATGTGATTGACCTTTGCATATGTCATTGAGCAGGATGATGTGAGACTCCCTGATAGGTGGAGATTATCTTACATGAGTGCATGACATGCGCAGGATTGATGTATGATTGGATTGTATGACTCATGCATCTTGCATTATGTTGTGATTACTGTACGCCCTAGTTACATCAGGGCCGTTGTCACGCCCCAAACTCGGAAACCGGGCTCACAAAATTCCCGATCTCCGAATCCGGCGCCGACAGCCTCCGTAGAACCCCATTCTCGGCTCCCAGCTCCCATTCGCCAGGTTCCGATCCTGGGATGCTACGAGGAGGATTTTCAACGTCAGTTTGATTCGTAATAAGCATAACCAAAGGGGTAATCCACAAACAACAACCAAGAATTCCATTTCATTTCCACTATGATCAAAAACTTTATAAGTAAAATGAGCATAAAGGGAAATACAATGATGATAAACAAAAACTCCGGAGTAATCTGCCACGTGCTCAAGCCTCAGCGCTACTGCGATCCAACGTCACCTGCACGCAATGATCGTGCATAAGCTTATAGAAAGCTTAGAGGGTGGTGAAAGTGTGTGCACAAGGTAGTAATATAATCATGCAATATCAAAGTAATGCGGAATATGCAGATGGATCCATAAACATCATGAGCCATATCAAGGCTATGCGATGCAAGATGCAAGTCAAGCATACAATCCTCATCTAAGTCCACATGTCAATACAGCTCAACTCTGGGATATCACCGGGGTCTAGTACACTTTAAACCAGATCGCCGCCACATCGCGCGTGATAAGGTAAGTGGAAGAGACCTCACTATCCGTCTGTCAATATCGGGCTCGACTCGTCGATAGCGGACCCATTCCTCGAGCTGGTCAGACTCAGCCTAGCATTGCCCCCTACACTCAGGCGGGTAAGGCCGCACCCCCTTCCAACCGACCACGACACAGTGGAGAGCGTAACCATCTAATATTCGGCACTCAACGATCATCTACCCACTCGGTCTAGACGTTGGAGCAACCTCTTGGTACCATAAGGGTTTAAGGACTTTCACCCAGGGATATCTATAACACCCCATGTAGAATAAGATTTTCGATATCCAATACTGTCAACCATGATACGCCTGTGAGCCTATAGCCCCGATGTCGTTAGGGCGTACAATAATCATGTCATACAATGCAAAATGCATGGATCACACTATCCAATCATGCATCAAATTCTGCGCGTATCGTGCGCTCATGTAGGGCAACACCGCCTAATCGGGATCCCATAAACAATCTGCCCGAAGGCATATGTTATGATCAGTCACTCTCATATCAAACATACATATGATGCGTATAATCATGAGTCATGAAACTATACTAAACATATTAAAATGAGATAAACTATCCTTACAACGCAAATGGGCCTAGACTACCTATACACAATAAGTACGGGCCTAATAATGGGTCCTAAGGAGAGTGGGCTGCCCTCGTGGGCTCCAAATAGTGAGTGGTGTGGGCCACCAAATGATGGGTGGGGTACATGAGACCCACATCAAGGTGAGGTCCCTTTGGATGAGTGGTTGAGATGTCCCACAACCCATCAAGTGGGCCACAAAATCGTATTACCAAATGAAAGAAGAATGAAATAAGAGAGAGAGAGAGAGAGAGAGAGAGAGAGAGAGAGAGAGAGAGATTGGAGAGTGGGACACGCGTGTGATGGAGGGACCCCGGCACTATGGGCCCTCCCTTGAACCGATCATACATCAATTGTATCCCTTACACCTGGAACCACCAAGATCAAAAATCAATGGTGGAGATCCTCTCTCCACCAAAATGGACGGTCTAGATAACCTTTCTTTGCAATGAAATAAACATCATGATTGGGTCCATGGAGAATGACCCCATCATGGAATGATCATGATGATCCTAGTGGGCCATCGGTCTCATTTTAGGGTCTCAAGTGAGATCCAAACCATTAATCGGTTGGCCTCACTTGGCCCATCTTAAAAACATAAAAAAAAAAAACTACATTATCAAGCACCCACCGTCCAATCTTCTTGCTCCTATAGGTTCCTTAACACCTTAGCTTAGATTTCAATGGAGGAGATGAGAAATGGAGGGTTGAGATGGGAGATGGTGGGGTATGAGAGTGGGCCACACTTGGAACTTGGGAATGTTTGGAGAAATCCTCATATGTATGGAGCTTGCTTGGGTTTTTTTTTTAGTTTGAAATGAGAAAGAGAAAGAGAGAGTTGTAAAGGGAGAGAGTGATGGATGGATGGATGAATGATGGTTGTGTAAGAAAGTCTTGACTTTTGTGGCCTTTTGTGTAAGAAAGGCATGGGAGGTGTAAGAGATCATTGACTTTTGAGGCCTTTTGTGTAAGAGAGGTATGGGCTTTGTAAGAAAAGCTTGACTTTTGTGGTTGCTTGGGAATGGGTGAAAGGTGATGTGTACTTGACATGTACTTGACATGTGATGGATTGATGGGATTGATGTGACATCTCATAGAGATTCTCTTAGATTTCGCAACGCGCGGCGTTTCCTCGCACCGAACGTCAGCCTACAACTCTCAACCAGGGTATCGCCTCGGCGCGCGAGTCGCGGCATCGAAATCGCAGCGACGGCGCGGTCGCTATGGTACAGAACTCGGGTCGAGTCGAAATAGGTTGACGTCATATGAATTAGGGTCGCGCGTTAATATCGGTTAAGGGTCGAAGGTTACCGAAATTCGACCGGTAAGACCGCGAAAGTCTACGGAACGGTACAGACTAAGATACGGGTCTTACAGCCGTAGCCTCCACAGGCATATCGTGGATGGCCAGATGGGACATCGAAAATCTGTTCGAGCATCGGGCCGCCATAGATGGCCCTGGGTGAAAATTCCTAAACACCCTCTTGGTTCCAAAAGATGCTCCAACGTGTAGACAGAGTGGGTAGATGAGCGTTAAGTGTCGATTACCAGATGGCTGCGCTCTCCACTGTGTCGTGGTCAGTTGGAAGGAGGTGCGGCCTTACCCGCCCGATGGAGTAGGCATGACTAGGCTGAGTTTGACCAGCTCGAGGAATGGGTCCGCTATCGGTGAACCGGGTAGGTATTGGCAGACTACTGACAGACGGATAGTGAGGTCTTTTTCACTTACCCAGTTGTGCGCTTGATTGGGACGGCAGGTGGTGTGAAGTGTAATAGACCCCGGTGATTTTCTCAGAGAGGAACCGTACTGATATGAGGACTGACATGATATTATGACACCCCGTCACTGTTGTGCATGTGTACGGGCGCACGTGGGCGGACGTTGATGTGGGCGGGTGTGATGTGGGCGGGGCTGAGGCCTGGGCGAGCTACTACACTGGACGAGCTACCAGCGGTTGGCAGGCTACTGTGCTGACAGGCTATTGAGTAGGAGTTGCATACTCATTCATTCATCCATTCACTATCCACTTGGGCTGGTGGTGCGCAACTAATTGTTGTGTATCTTCGTTATGACAAATATTTCAGTTGGGCGCACGACTAACCTAAGATCAGGAGTTTACCACGTTGAGTCAGACTATCTAAATTTAGGTATGGGACTGGTTTGGATAGAGGTTCCTTGTGGTGGACCCCATAGCCTGCGATACTACGTACTATCATCCCGACATCACACTCCAACATGGTCATTTTATTAGCACCATATACTGTATATTCCATTACATCTTCGACGTGTGGCATTATGGATTTTTATGTTTCTGTATTCCTGTGACTTAGATGAGAGTGATGATATTTGTTAGCTCTTTCGAATTGTGTATTACATTATATCCTTGTCATTCGACATTTGATTATCTATGACTCATCATTTGCATAGCTGTCCTATATTGCGTATTCTGATATTGATTAACTTATGGACTTGTTCATACTTCCGCTTATTCTGTTATCGCATGATTATAATCTTGTTAGCATTTCTGTTTACGCTGATAATTCCTGCTCTTATCAGTGTTTCTGCTTATTCAGTCATTGTATGGTTTATCGATTAATAGTTTTCCGGTATTGTATGATTATGATATTGTATTGAATACTTAGCACTTATCTCGTGTATACACTTACACCACCTTCTAAGCTTTTTATAAGCTTATGCACGATAGATGCGTGCAGGTGATGTTAGGTTGCAACGGCATTGAGCTTGGAGCATGCAGCTGTTTTCTAGAGCCTTGATTTTGACATATATATTTCCCTTTCAGCATTGTATTCAAATGATTATATTAGTGGATATGTGATGATGATGTTGCCTTTATGATTTGGGTAAACTTGTGGTTATGCTTATTACTAGTTAAATGTACAAAAAAAAATTCTCCTTGTGGGATTCCAGGATCGAAAATCTGGCATATGAATGCTAGGAGCCAAGAATGGGGTACTACGGAGGCTATCGACACCGGATTCGGTGATCGGGATTCGTGTGAATCCGATTTTCGGGTTTGGGGCGTGACAGACTGACATCACTTTACATTGCATTTACATCGGTTATATAAGCCCTTTATAATTCTCCTTGGTATGGCACCTAGTACTCATTGCATTACATTCATGGCTTAGCCTTGGTAAGGCTAGTGATATTGACATTGATCATGTTTTCCTTCATATATCGCTTATTATTCTTCTGCACACCATTGTTACATAATTTCACCACCCTCTAAGCTTTGTATAAGCTTATGCACGATTGATGCGTGCAGGTCATCTTAGGTCGGCGTCGTAGCGGCAGATCTTGGATAAGAGTTGAGTTGAGGACCCCAGTGTTACAGACCTTTCCATCTTTCTTCTATTATCTTATATATATATATCCTTTTGAACCTTATATAACTGAAAAGTTTAAATTTATAGTAGATTTTGTGTTATGCCCCTTTGTTATTTTTCGGGATTTACTTCTTATGATCTTGGATATGCTCGCATTAAAATGAACATACGATTATGAAAATCCTCCTTATAGGATCTCAGGATCGGAATTTGTCTCAAGAGATAAGAATGAGGTACTACAGAGGCTGTTGTGGCCAGAACCAGTTATCGGTTTCCTTTTGAGTTCGGTTACCGAATCTGGGGTGTAACAGATATAGAACCTTCTAATTTGAAAGTGCGACACTAGTGAGTGGTTTTAGACAGTGATAATAAGAAAGTAACCAAAATCTAAACTTGATAATATTTAAATAATAATTATTATAGCTTAATCAATTAATCTGAACCTTTTAAAAGTTTCAATTTTCCAATATGTTTTTAGAACTCTAACATTCAACACTATCTTGCCATCTAGAATCTTGTCGATGACACCCATCTTGGTCATCACATGACCATTTACATTGGGTCTTCTCTCATTTGTGACAGCATTGCATTCATCTTTGTAAAATCTGGTTTGTCCATCCAGATTCATTCATCCACAATTGTTGTCCCCGAATCCAGTTTTAACTCCTCTTATGACCACTTAAATTTCTGGAGTCTCCTGATTTTCTACAGTCAAATATGCTCCATCGGCCAATCAAGTTGCTAACACCCTTCGCCGCCATTATTATTACACATCTTCTCTGACCGGCTGTAGTACTGAAAACCCTTGCAGCCCGAATTGCACAAATCCCTTTGCCCCTGTTCGAAGGATCATTATCAGGTTGGAGGTAGTCTATCTGTCACAACAGACTATTTCATGATTGGTAGAAAGGTTGGAAAAAACCTTGGGAAAAGAAGATATGGTGCATATAGATATATTAAGATCTCTATGGATCTCTCACCAGAGAAATGGTACTGCGGGCAATGTCATGGGAACTTCTCATGATGTCGAGTTCTATGATCCCCACCACCATCAATGCCAAACATTTACATAGTGTAGTGGGTCCCCTCTAGGTGATGGGATATTAAAAAAAATACACATATCTAAAGCTTGAGTCATTATGTCAAAATTGTAAATTGGGGACTGACATGGTCCATTGCAAAAAGGCTTGATTTAATGACAGACTTTCTATCACTAAAAAAAAATGTCCGTCACATACATAGTTTCAACGGATAATGGTTTCGAGTGGCGTCATTTTTCAACGGATAATGGTTTCGAGTGGCGTGATTTTGCGACAGACTCGCTAAAATGATATATACAATGGATTTGGTCCATAGCGAATTAAGATTTTGAGACAGATTTTGGTCTGTCGCAAAGTACCACCCTAAAAAACATCTTGAAACATTTGTGACGGATTTTATTTTGGTCTTTTTCTTCTTTCTTTTTTTCATTTTTTTTTTCATTTTTTTTTTTTCGTAGAATAGTAGAAAATTGTACACTCTTGTAGTCTAAAAAGTGTTTTTTAATAAAATTTTAGTTGTTTAATTGTATTTATTTGTATCTAAGATTATTTTTTGTATCAATTGATTGAATGCATCTATTTATTTTTGTTTTTATATTAAATGAGTGGAAATTATATATATATATTGCTTTAAAACTGATATTTAAATGCTTTACAATATCACATGAAAAATCTCACTCTACATCCTTAGTATTTTATTTGAAATCAAGATTTTTAAAAAAGAGTTCGAAAAAATTTGAGATTAAAAAAAAAAATAATTTTTTTTTTAATTAATCAACATTTTGATAAAGAAAATTGAGAATTACAAAAAAATTATGATTTTGAAAAAAAAAAAAAAGTTGACAAGTTTAAAAAAAAAAAAACTATTAACAATGTTTGAGAAATTTTGAGATTTTGAAAAAACTATGATTTAATAAAAATTTAGATTTTGAAAAAAAAAAAATTTTGGAAAAAAAATGATATTTTGAAAGAAAAAATTGAAAAGATTAAAAAAATTTGTAAAATTTTTAATATCTTTGAATATATATATATATATATATATATATATATATATATATATATATATATAAAAGAAATTGAGATTTGGTATTTTGAAATTTTTTTTTTTGAAAAGTTTGATAAAAATTGACAAGTTCGCAAACAAATATTTTTAAAAAGAAAATGGAGAAGTTCAAAGAACAAAAATTTTGAAGAAAAAATGAGATTAAAGAATTGAGATTTTGACAAAAAAAAAAAAAAAAAAAAAAAAAAAAAAAAGACATTTTGAAAAGGAGAATTGAGAAGTTAAAAAAAAATATTGAAAACGTTCAAGAAAAATTGAGATTTTGAAAAAAAAAAATTAGTGATTTTAAAAAAACACCAAGATTTTGACAAAAAAAAATGTCATTTTGAGAGAAAAAATTTGAAAAAAAAAAAAGAAAAAAAAAAAGAGAGAGATAAAAAACATGTACATTTTGAGAGAAAATTAACATTGTGAAAAAGAAAATTAACTGGTTAATAAATTTGATAATGATTAACAAAATAATGAGATTTTAACAAAAAAAAAAATTTAACATTTTGAAAAAGAAAATTGATAAGACTAAAAAAATTGTGATTTTGAAAAAAAAAAGTTCAAAAGTTTGGAAAAAAATGACAACGTTTGAGAAAATTTGAGATTTTGAAAAAAATTATGATAAGAAAATGAGATTTTGAAAGAAAACATTTGAAAAGTTTCAAAAAATTGTGATTAAAAAAAAAAAACTGAGATTTTGAAAAACTGATATTATAGCCCAAGTATAATAGAAATGTAATTACAAGAATAACTAATACCGATGATATTGATTAAATTCCAGGCCATCCTAAAGTTGATTTGAACGGGCATATATATTTGGAATGTGCTAATTAGGATAAAGAACAAAATTAAATCCAATCTAACATGAAGCAAATAAATGCCATCCAAAACACTTTTTAAATGGGTATGATTAGTTTGTCTACGTATAAATGGATTTTAGGAACAAATGAACAGCACTGATATAGATATAATACATCCATTAGGCTCACACGGTTATTTATCACTATTTCTATTAGTATGGCCCACTTGTGATTTGGAGCTTCACAATTTTTGGCATAAATTCCTAAAATAAGATGGGGAAACATATGGACGGTATGGATTTATAAAAAAATACATCTGGTTACGTAACACCCACTAAGGGAGAGTGGATTGGGTGTGGCCTTGACTGTGGGGCCCACTTTGATGACGTTTGAAAAGAATTGAAATTTTGAAGAAGAAATTGAAAAGAATTGACATTTTGAAAAAGAAAAATGGACTGGTTTGAAAAAATTGAAATTTTGAAAAAGAAAATTAAGATTTAGAAAAAAAGTAGACATTTTGAAAAATAAATAAATTTGAGAAGTTAAAAATAAAAAATAAAATGTGATTTTAAAAAAAGTTGACAAGTTTGAAAAAAAATTAACAATGTTTGAGAAAAATTCAAAAATTAAAAATAAAAAAATAAAAAAATTGAGATTAAAAAAAAATAATAAATTAAGGTTTTTAAAAAATTGAGATTTAAAAAAAATTCAAATGTATGTTTTATGTATCATTACCATCCATCCATTTTTCCATATCATTTTTGCACATTATCCCAAAAATGAAGTAGATCCAATTATCTGGTCTGGGACCATACCATACGAAGCAGTGGTGATTGGCTGCCCAACCATTTGTAAACTTCTTAGCGATAGGAGAAATTAAAAAAGGAAAATCGCGACATAGGCTTGAACTAAGGACATTTGCACAGGATCTAGACCATATAATAGGTGGGGCCAATGTGGAAAAACAACTATGGAGATATCCAAGCTAGTAAACTCATCAAGTGGGAGACATGGGTATGTTGATTGAAAATCCTTGGTGTTTTTCTTTCTAACCATCTATTTTAATCAAAAATGTACCTATTTGATGATGTGCATTCATGATCAAATCGACTCAATGATTGGCTCAGATCCGGTACACGTTCCACAGGACGTGTGTGAATCGCGTCTTAAATCTCTCCTCGCGCAAATCGGACGCGGATTAGCTAGTGAACCCTGCAGAGTGCCTACTAAAGTGACGTCACCACGTTCTTTGAGCCCCACCATAATATATGTGTTGTATCCACACCATCCATCCATTTGGAGAGATCATTTTAGGGCAAGAGAAAAAGAATGAGGCAGATCCAAAGTTCAAGTGGACCCCCACAGAAAAGAATAGGGACAGTGATGCCCACCGTTGGAATTTACAAACCATGGATGGGTTCTTAGTGCCAAATTGACCAGGTCCAAAATTGGTCCTTTGACACTACTAAACATCCTTCTTATGAGCTTTGTTTTTCCAATCCATCTATTTAATTCCCCATCTTTAATAAATTGATGAATTTATTATATATCTACACCATTCATCTGTTTTCTCAAATCATTTTAGGATGTGATCTCAAAAATATATAAAACCTAAGAAGATACAAATTTCATGTGGACCACACACTAATGAAAATAACGGTGAATGTCCATTATGAACTTTTTGTGGGCCACAAAAGTTTTGGATCAAGCTAATCTCTGCATTTTCTACCTATTCGGATTTGGTTGACCTCAACAGGTTGGATGGAAAATAAATATCACGGTGGGGTGAGGACATGAGACCAAATACGAGATAAACCCAAATCTTAGGTAAGCCACACGACAGCAAAAATGGGAAGGGAAATGTCTCTCATTGAAACCTTTACGGGTCCCTTGTGATGTTTATATGCCATCTAAACTAGTCATAAGGTCTTTCCCACTAGGATGACCAGAAAAAACAAAAATACTAGCTTGTCCAAATCTTCTGTATTTCAACTCCCATTGGGATGAACAAAAAAGATGAAAATACTAGCCTGATCTAAATCTTCTTGTGACCAGGGAGTGTTTGAACAGTAGGCATTCAATTTTCATTGCTTCTAGTTGTGTGTCCTACTTGAGTTTTGGATCTAACTTAATTTTTAGATCATGCATATCTCAACATGAGGTGGCAAAATAGATGGACATGATGGATTTCATAGAAAACATCACAGTGATGCCAAATGTTTGAATTGTGACCTGACCATTGAATCTCCAATTTTTTCTTGCCGTGTGGCCCACTCGAATTTTGGACCTGTCTCATTTTTGGGTCATCCCATAACATGGGCTGTAAAAACTGATTGACATAATGAATTTCTTAGATACATCATGATGGGCCCCACAAATGATTGAAGTTGAACAATCCGAGTTCAATACGAACCGTGTGGCACATGCACTTGAATATTGAATCTGCCTCATTTTTGGGCCAACCACCTAAAATGATCCCACCAAAATGGTGGATGGAGTAAACATTACGGTGGGCGTCCACGTTCAGTCTCCACACTTACACAGAAGTAATATTAATGCATGCATGCATGGGTGATGCTATTGGATCCCAATATACCAACCTTGTTTGGACTCCGTGGGGCCCATGTGATGTATATGGTTTATCCATGCAATCCATCCATTTTTTTAACTCATTTTCGAGCATGAGCCTAACCTCGTGCTTATATGCCATCCAAACCGTAGGATTATTAGCACTCGGATAAACTGTTCACACATATATCATTCCGATACAAAACTTCGGCGGCCCCAAAAAGTTCCCAATGGTGGGCGTTCAATCCTCGTTGTTTGATGTGGTCAGGCCCACATGAGTTTTGGATTTGCCTTAATTTAGATTCTTGTCCTACCGTTGCCTTGCAAAATTGATGGACATAGTGGATTTGTCATCAGCATCTCTTTGCGCTTGTCGCAACTTCTGACTACGTGAACACGGATACGCATATTTGATTTTTCTAGTCTTTTATTGCATTTGTTGTTTTCAGTGGGTATTTGCTCCTGGGAGTTGACTTTCTCCATTTCATATAAAAATGGTTGTCCAGTCTAAGTAGTACGTACCACTATATATAATTTAGACAACTTTTCTTTTATGGGTCATTTGGATGCTTGTAAAGTCCTTAAGTTATAAAAGAATTGTAGGTAATTTGATTATAGGGTCTGTTTAGATGCATGTATTTTGTCCAAAAAGGTTTTATAGGTTATAAACATTTTACAACTTTTATCTATAATAAGAAACTTGGTAAAAATTTATGTTTTATATTACAGGTAAAGTTTTTGTCACAATGCATATGCATGACTTCTTACTAAATCTCAAACTCATTCATTACCCCTTTCAATCGAATAACTTTTTCAAATGCCTCCATCACTGCCATCTATTCAACTTCGTTAGTGAAAAATACAACTATAGACTGAAGCTTAGACATCCAACTGATAGTTTCATCCACTAGCATAACCAAGTAATTAGAAGTTGACCTTCTATTATCAACATTTTCAGTATAATCCAAATCAACATGGCCTACGAATCTGTCCACTAAATCTTCAAAATACAAGATGTAGTCCGTCGTATTTACTGAAGTAACTGAAGTCACTATTTCATAGCTTCTCAATATTGCTCACAACACTAACTAGATATGAAATATTCTGTCTCATACAGACCATGGCATAAATAAGACTGCTAATTGCGCTAGAATAGGGCTTACAAGACATATACTATTTTTTTTCATCTGATGTAGGACATAATTACAAAAAAGTCAAAAGCGAGTAATATGGAGAGTGCTAACTAATTTCGCATTTTCTAGTCCGAACTTAACTAGAACCTTCTCAAGGTACTCCTCCTAAAACAACTATCTACTCCTCTCCATGTTCTCTCCTTATCCCTGTGTATAACAATGCAAAGAATTCTCTTTGCAGCCCCCAGATCTTTTACTTTAAACGCTTTGGATAACTATGCCTTCGATATATTAATTTTAAACATGATATGGGTGGCAATAAGTATATCATTAACATATAATACTAGAATGAAAAAATCCTTGCCATTTAGTATAATAAAATAAATACAATGATCAAATTCACTTTTAGTAAAATTCTGTCTCAACATGAAAGAATCAAACTTCTTATATTACCTAGGTGACTATTTCAGGTCGTATAACGACCTTTTCAACCTCCAATCCAGATCATCCTTTACTTGTACCTCAAATACTTCTAGTTGCTTCATGTGAATCCACTTTTTTAATTCCCAATGTAGACGCAATATTAACATCCAAGTATTCCAATTCCATATTGCATTGGGCAACTAGAGACAATACAAATCTGATAGATACATGATTTACCACTGGCGCGAGAGTCTCACTGAAATCAACACCTTCCTTCTGATCATATTCATTCATTATCAATCTGGCCTTGTACCTAATCGGTTTCTTTTGGAATATCCACTTGCACCCGATCATCTTCCTCCTAACTCTCACTTGGAGGTCTGAAAAAATGCTAAAAAATAACTAAAATTCATAACTCTCTCTTAACCCCCAAGATAACTAACCTTAAAAGCCACCATCTCATGAGAAAAATGTCAAAGATACTCCTCCAAATGCCCATTAATACTTGGGCCTTGTTAGCACGTGAAACATGGGTCATGGGCTCAGAAAAGGGAATAGCTTAATAGTAATTTTGGTGTCACAATTTTAACACATGACACGTGACCTCTAGTGTACGCAGAAAGTTTCCAAAAGATTTACTAATGCCGGATTTCCCGCAATACAACATACACATATCATTGGCGTTCCTAAATCAATGTCAATAAGAGAAATTTTCTAAGGATGATCGATACTTTCTCAAAGGTAAACAAGTAATTAACAAAAAATCTATCCAAAATTAAAAGCAAATTAAATCACAATAGAACCATATAATAAGAATTTCAAACCCTACTTGGAGACAACTATTGCACGATTAAAGATTCACAAGGAAACAACAATACAACCACTGTCTCTCCAAGTTCATAAAAGTGACATTCGAAGAGAGTTATGGGTCAATCAATCAATTTCTTTACAATGCAACATTGCCTATCTTTAATTTAACTTCTTAACTTAGACACTCCACTTTTGTTTAGTTACATTGCAACAACTTCGAAGCCCTTAGTTTAGTTTAGATCTATTTCTACCCGGCACCATCACTACAATACATCCTACGAGTAGGTTAAATATCCATAACCACCATAATCAAATCCTTCAGTTACTGAGTTCTTACTTGGAAAATCACTAGTCACATCCTTTTAACCGTATACCATGGCTGTTTTATGACCATTTCGTATTCTCTACGAGCATTTTGCCAGTAAAAACAGCTATATGTATTTATTTTACTCTCTGTTGAGTTTAATTTTCTTTCTTCTTGTAAATTGTATTGTTCATACTTTCAATTTAATAAAATTGGTGACTTAGTTTATTTTTAAATTGATCCGTCCATTTTTACTTTGCTAAGAAACCTAATACGCTATCACCATTATAAGAGAATTCCTCAGCTTAAGGCAAAAGAAATCCATTTTAAAGAACTAACCCTCCCTTCGAAAATCACTTGATTGCTATAACAATTGGCGGTTGAATAGTCAAATCAACCTGATGGGTTTTTTGACCCGTCGTCGATCGGTTGTGAGCCTTGTATAACCGGTCGTAGGCTGGTGTTCGACCAGTCGTAGGTTCGAGTCGTGACACGACTCAAAGTCTAGCGAGTTCGAACTGTTTTTTTTAGGGTGTTCGACCGGTCGTAGGTGGCTCATGACCGGTTGTGGACTCGGTACGACCGGTCGTAGCTACGTAGATTCGTTCCGCGATTTTGCTCGGATTTCGTTTCGCAAGTCCTTTCGCAACTGAGATGCGGAAGGGAGTTTCATAAAACTATAAAAAGGGGTCCCTAGGGTTTTCCTAGGAGAGGTTGTGTGAAGAAAAAACACAAGAGGGTTTCCTAAAAGGTTTAAAGATATCACAGGTGAGAGAGTGAGAGAAAATAAAGAAAGAAAGCTCGTGGAAGGGAGTCGTCATCTCAGCGCTTATACGTCCTCGTGATCGGTGAGATCTCTCTATTTTTCCTTTATTCTCTTATTGTTCATCTACACCTGCATGAGTGACGAAGGTTGTAACATTCTACTTCATAGTGGATTGTTGATCTGGATGAGGTACCGTGGTTTTTACCTCTTTGAGGATTTTTCAATTAAAAAATCTCTTGTATGGTGTGTGATTATTATTTCATTGATATTATTATCTCATAATTCTGGTTTGTTTTGGAGGGCTAAATCCTAAGGTTTTGTGCAAGGCCCCAACAAAGTGGTATCAGAGCGCTAAGTTCATTGAACGGGTAGGATCGGTTTGGAATTATGGAAGGTGGCTCATCAAGGATGATCAGCCTCAATGGTTCTAACTGGACCATATGGAAGGCTAAGATGGAGGACTTGCTTTATTGCAAGGACCTATACTCTCCAATTTTAGGCATATCAGCAAAATCCAAGGAAATGTTTGATGAAGATTAGAAGAAGTTAGACCGGAAGGTGGTGGGGTTTATTAAACAATGACTGGATGATACTATGTTCCACCATGTGTCTACGGAAACCTCAGCCGCTAGCCTATGGCTGAAATTAGAAGGGCTGTATGAGAGGAAGATAACTGGTAAAAAGATTTTTCTGATAAGACGACTTGTGAATCTCAAGTTCAAGGATAGTGGTTTTGTGGTCGAGTACATGAATGAGGTCAGCAATATAGTGAACCAACTCTCCTCTATGAAGATGGTCCTGGACGATGAACTGCAGGCTTTGCTTTTGCTTAGTTCGTTGTCTGACAGTTGAGAGACATTGGTGGTGTCTCTAAGTAACTCTGCGTCAGACGGAATGATATCCATGTGACAGGTTACTAGCTGTCTCTTCAATGAAGAGACAAAGAGAAAGTCTCAGGGGTATACGTAGCAAGAGGCACTTGAAACACAGGAACGGGGGAGAGGAAAGAACAGGAAGGGCGGAAAGGCCCAAGATAAATCAAGAGGTAAGTCAAGTAAAAGAAAAGATGTTGAATGTTGGAATTGTGACAAGAAAGGCCACTATAAGCATGAATATCATAAGGCTAAAAACGACAAGAAAGGAAAAGGAAAGGAGAAGGAAGATGAATCAGATTCCACTACGGTCGCCTCAGATGGCGACGTTGTAGTTATTCTTTCTGCAGATCATGATGTATATCTCACAACTATGAGTCAGGACACCGACTGGGTGATAGACTTGGGGGCTTCTTTTCACGCGACTCTACGCAGGGACTTCTTCACAAGCTACAAGTTAGGCGACTATAGGACCGTGAAGATGAAAAATTCTGGCATATCGAAGATCGTAGTTATTTGTGTGAAGACCGATGTGGGTTGCACATTGGTTCTAAGGGATGTGAGGCATATCTTAGACCTTCGCCTCAAGTTAATGTCAACGGGAAGGCTAGATGATGATGGCTATGAAAGCCGGTTTGCTGGTGGCCGCTGAAAGTTCATCAAGGGTTCGTTGATCGTAGCCAGAGGAAAGAAGTGTTGCACCCTGTACAAGGTAAGTGTTAGTGTATACAAAGGTGGATTGAACGCAGTGGAAGATTCAGCTATAGACATGTGGCACCAACTTCTAGGCCACATGAGTGAAAAAGGGCCTCAACTACTAGTAAGGAAGCGGCTCCTTCCATATGTGACAAGTACACCTCTCAAAACCTGTCTTAATTGTTTATCAGGGAAACAGCATAGAGTTTTATTTGTTAAAACTACTTCTCATGTTAATAAAGTGCATGTATTGGATTTGGTTTATTCTAATGTTTGTGGTCCTATAAGGACAAAAACCTTGGGTGGGGCATTATACTTTATTACTTTTATAAATGATGTATCTAGGAAGGTTTGGGTTTATGATTTGAAATCCAAGTATGAGGTCTTTAGTGTGTTTAAGTTGTTCATGCTATGGTCAAGAGAGAGACAGGTAGATCATTGAAGTGCATCCGCACTAACAATGGTAGTGAATACATTGGCGACTTTCATGAATACTGCAAGTCCCTAGGTATACGTCATAACAGACGGTTCGCAAGACCCCCAGCATAATGGTGTAGCTGAATGAATGAATCGCACCATTGTTGAAAGAATCAGATGCATGTTATCTCATGCGAAGTTGCCCAAGACGTTTTGGGGAGAAGCAATGCACACGGCGGTGTATCTGATAAACAGGTCTCCATCAGCCCCGTTGAATGGAGAAGTACCTGAGAAGGTGTGGACTGGATAGGATCCATTGTACAGTCATCTCAGGGTGTTTGGATGCAAGGCATCCGTTCATATACCAAAGGACGAGAGGTCCAAGCTCAATATGAAGATCAGGCAGTGTGTATTCTTAGGGTACGGTGATGAAAAGTTCGGGTACAGATTATGGGATCCGACTGAGAAGAAGCTCGTCAGGAGCAGAGATGTGGTTTTATTTGAAGATTAGTGTATAAAAGACATTGGTAAGCCAGAGAAGAACCAACCTAGTTCAAGTGAGCTAGAGGACATGGATCCGGTTATGCCTCCCGTGGTGCCTGATGACAGGGGAGTACAGAAAGATGCAAAGGACGAGAGAGTTCCTTCAGAAGATGGACCAGGGGAGCAGCCCCCACTTGATCCACCTGGTGAGCCACAGGTGAGGAGGTCATCTAGGGATAGACAGTCATCCAAGAGGTACTCGCCGCATGAGTACATTATACTGACTGATGGAGGAGAGCCAGAAGATTATTCTAAAGCCCTAACCGAAGAGCATAAGGAGGAGTGATTGAAAGCTATGCAAGAAGAGGTAGAATCCTTGCATAAGAACCACACCTATGACATGGTGAAACTGCCTAAGGACAAACAAGCTTTGAGTAACAAGTGAGTGTTCAGAAACAAGGGTGAACATAAGAATTCACAAACGAGGTTCAAGGCTAGACTTGTGGTAAAAGGGTTCGGTTAGAGGAAAGGCATAGACTTTGAGGAGATATTCTCACCAATGGTAAAGATGACATCTATACGGGTGTTGCTTGGGTTGGCGGCTAGCATGGATCTGGAGATAGAGTAGTTAGATGTTACAACTGCCTTTCTCCATGGTGACCTGGAAGAAGAGATCTACATGCACCAACCAGAGGAGTGCGAAGTCAAGGGTAAGGAGCATATGATGTGTAGACTGAGGAAGAGTTTGTATGGGCTGAAACAAGCTCCACGACAATGGTATAAAAAGTTTCGATTCGTTCATGTTACAGCATGTGTATGACATAATGAAGTCGGACCACTGTGTGTTCACGCACAAGTTCTCGGATGGTGATTTCATAGTTCTGCTCTTAAACGTTGATGACATGCTCATCATGGGAAAGGACATCAAGAAGATCGACAGACTGAAACAGGAGTTAGGCAAGTCGTTTGCAATGAAAGACTTGGGCCCGGATAAACAGATCCTAGGAATGGAGATAACCCGTGACAGAAGCAGCAGGAAGCTTTGGCTGTCACAAGATCGGTATATTGAGAAAGTCCTATAACGGTTTAATATGAATGCAATGAAGCCGGTCAGTACTCCACTGGATGGTCACTTTAGATTGAGCGACAAGCAGTGTCTCAAGACGAAGATAGAGGTAGAAGAGATGCAGAAGATACCCTACGCGTCAGCTGTAGGAAGTTTGATGTATGCTATAGTGTGTACACGCCCAGACATAACATATACGGTTGGTGTTGTCAGCTGGTATCTTGTCAATCTTGGCAAAGAGCATTTGGCAGCAGTGAAATGGATACTGCGGTATCTAAGAGGCTCAGCCAAGTTGAGCCTATGCTATGGTGACGGTAAACCTGTGTTAGAAGGCTACACAGATGCAGATATGGTAGGTGACATAGACTCCAGAAAGTCTATATTGGGGTTCATGTTCACGTTTGCAGGGAGAACAGTTTCTTAGCAAAGTAAGCTACAGAGGGTCGTAGCATTGTCGACGACAGAGGCCGAGTACATTGCAATCATGGAGGCATGTAAAGAGATACTTTGGATGAAGAGGTTCCTACAGGAACTTAGCCTGAAGCAGGAGGAACACGTGGTCTATTGTGATAGTTAGAGTGCTATACACTTGAGCAAGAATTCAAGTCAGCATTCTAAGTCGAAGCATATAGAGATTCGGTATCATTGGATTAGGGATACTTTGGAACACAAGGTGTTACATCTTGAGAAAGTCCACATGGACGATAATGAGTTAGACATGATGACTAAGGCTTTGCTCAAGGGCAAGTTTGAGGTTTGCAGAAACCAAGCTGGCTTGAAGAAGGTGGATCCCTCCTGGGTCAAAAAGGGAGAGATTTGATGGATTTTTTGACCCGTCGTGAGCCCTATATGACCGGTCATAGGTTGGTGCTAGACCAGTCATAGGTTCGAGTCTTGACATGACTCAAAGTCCAGCGAGTTCGGACTGTTTTTTTCGGGGTGTTTGACTGGTCGTAGGTGGTCCACAACCGGTCGTAGGTGACTCACGACCGGTCGTCGACTCGGTACGATCGGTCGTAGCTATGCAGATTCATTCCACGATTTTACGCAAATTTCATTTTACAAGTCCTTTCGCAACTCGGATGCGGAAGGGAGTTTCCTAAAACTATAAAAAGGGATCCCTAAGATTTTTATAGGAGAGGTTGTGTAAAGAAAAAGTACAAGAGAGTTTCCTAAAGGGTTTAGGGATATCATACGTGAGAGAGTGAGAGAAAAGAGAGAGAGGAAGCTTGTAAAAAGGAGCCGTTGTTTCGGTGCTTCTACGTTCTCGTGATCGGTGAGATCCATCTGTTTTTCCTTTATTCTTTTATTGTTCATCTACACCTGCGTGAGTGACGAAGATTGTAATTAACGTTCTACTTTATAGTGGATTGTTGATCTGAACGAGATCCCGTGGTTTTTATCCCTTTGAGGGTTTTCCATGTAAAAAATCTCGTGTGGTGTGTGATTGTTATTTCATTGATATTATTATCCCATAATTTTGATTTTTTCTAGAGGGCTAGATCCTAAGGTTTTGTGCAAGTCCCCAACACAACCTATATAGGTATGATCCTAATCCAGACTTGTAATCAATTTAAGTGGAATAAGACTTTAATTAATGTCCGACGCTATTGCTAATTATCGCAGACATTGGATTGAATTCAAACGGTCCCTTACATACGTGGGTATGCATCGGTTTGAACAGCTAAGGTAATAATTACTGTACGACTAGTTGACGCATATTGAACTATAAATATTTTTAAAAAAATAAAAATCCAGTAGCCTTATTTCAATAAACACGTTTCTACAGATCACATGTTAGCCCAATTAACAAGTGTCTACGAATCACATGTTAAGATTGAGTGGCCAATCTAATCTCGGAACTTCACTGTTAACTATTTTTTATTTGAGTTAATTTATGCCGTATCTGCAATTTCTGAGAACCTGAGTATCAAGTGCCATTCGCAGCTGGAGTATCAAATAACTTACGAATCAGTTTGAAGTTCCATTTTGCTAGAGCAAAGTGTGGGTTAGGGGCACGGGTGGGCCCTACGTTGATGTTTATCTGAAATCTACTCCGATCATCAAAAGCATCAGCCCATGTTAGATCCAGCATAAAAAATCAGCTTCATCTATGATTCAGGTGGGCCGCATAATTGTGAACAGTGAAAAAAGTGGATTCCCACCTTGCAAACTGTTAGCTTTAGTGTGACCTACATGAATCACGAACCAGCCTGACTTTTGGGAATTGGGACTAACATGATATGAATCATCTGATGGCCGGAGTGGATTTCACAAAAACATCAAGGTGGGCCCTTGTGTCCATCTCCTGACTCTTTCCTTTAGTGTGGCCCACTTGAATAACGGAATATCCTGTTTTTTTCTATCAGGGCCTTGTGTGCAAAAACGAATCTGATGGTCAGATTGGATTTTACATACACATCACGGTGGGCCATGTAAAAAATCAAGGGTGGGAAAATTAATTAAGGAAAACCAATTTCATTAAATTCTTGGAAGCTTCGAGAGAAAAATTGCAGACATTGTGACACATGGGCATGTATCAACGATTGAATATTTTTAGGATTCCAAGATGGTATCGCATCACTTACTACCGTTACCAAAAATATCTATTATATCGCAAAAAGAAAAAATAATAAATAATAAAAAAATCCGCTAGCAGGATGTTGAAGGGGCAAGTAGTTGTAGTGTGGATATTGCAATCCCCCTAAGAATATTTGTGTCCAGGAAAAGATATCACAATTGCCTGTACTCCACTTTCCACGAGATGATGGAGATACGAGTCATTGCAATCCTATTGGCCATGAGGACCATGACAACGACCATTCCCTATGCCATTTGGCCGCTCTTAATTTTGAATTTCAAAGAGGCTATATGAAATACAGGAAAAATGTGTGAAAGATGCTAGGCGCAAGCAATCTGAGTGTGAAAGCATAAATGCTAGGTGGCTAGTGGGGTGAGGCTTACTAGTCTCATTAATTGAAAAAGTCATAAAGCCAATCTAAAAATTGAAAGGTAAAAGAATTGTTCAACTTGATTTCTATTGGAAATTGGGGAACACGTGAATCAAATAAAGTACACGCAATTGCATAGACAAGTCCAAACAAGAATAATTAAATTTTTTGTAGAAAAACTGTTATGAAAAAAAATCAAGGCATAAAGTGATGAATAATGCATTATTAAAGAAAAAACTATAAAAAATAGAGTTTTGTCTATTCAAACAAGCCTCGAATTTACTTCACAAGCCCTAACTATACCCTTGAATGATTAGGAAGGAATTAGAAAACCTTAGAACCTCTCTATATTCAAATTCTAATTATACCTAATATATATACTATCGCAATCAAAATAGGAAACAAATTCTGCACTTTAGGAATTCTACACGTGCGCTCAATGGGACCTTCAATGGCATCCACAATCCGTCAATGATCTGTCGATGGCATTGAACTTACTACGATGATATCGAGTAACAATACTAAAACGTTTCAGCAATGAACATGAATTTTTTAGATTTTTTCGATGAGATCCTGCATCTGATAACATCGAGTGGTTTGTTGATGGCATTGACAGATTTTGTTATTGAGAGATTTAAGACATCAACAACAATTTCATTTAAGTATGATAAAGGAAAAAGACTTTGCTAAGGAGACAAGTGGACTCAGGAGCTTGTAATCAACTATAATTAGTGTGTTTGAGAGAGTCCAATTCACATCAGATACATCTAAAGCTCAATTTTTATAATCAAAGCAAAATTATATAATTTTATTTCACATGGATTCAAATTATCACCAATTCATAAGTTACGTTTACTCTTTCTCTCTCTCCAAATGCGTTCCAAATTTAGGCTAAGAAATGTTAATGCATATCAAATATACGCTCTCAAATGAAATCTAAAAGATTAAGCTGCCCTAGAAAATGAGCCCAACCTAAACATTTTTATATGCATAAGAAGGTATAAATCATTAGTTTCCAGAACCCAAAGTCTATTTTATGCATAAAACAAAATCTATTTTATAGATAAAACCGTGGATTCACCATCGGAAGGAAGAAACAAGGATCAGGCTACTCTTAATGCGATCGTGGCAGTCGATGGTATTGTGATCATTTGAACTTGGACCCATGGATTAAAGAAGATTGGTAGGCAACTACATTACCAGTGCTGTGCAGTCCTAATTGAGGACCATCACCAAATGAGACCACCGACGACCAGCCTCCCATGTACGGCTGGCCTACGATACACGGCTATCTATGGATTCTTGGTAAGTGGATGGGCCTGATCTGAACGGTCCAGATATCACAAAATTTTCATCGTCATTGGACCTTGACTTGCACAAGCGTGTCCCACGCTGTGGTGATTGCACCGTCCATCTCATAGAGTCCAATGTAGCGGACCAAGCCCCAAAAGTCTATCCATATGGAAGGTTCAGAACATAGTTCAACAGAAAAAATGACCAGATATTGAACGGCTGGGATTTCTAAATCTTGGACATTCTTGAGGCATGGACAAGCCCACTAAGTACAAGTTCTGCATCGCTGAACCGCAGGCTACGTATCCCAGGGTACTACCGAGAACAAATCCAATATTCAAGAATGCATGAGGTAGTTCCCATGGTTTAGTGATCCAGACCGTTGATCTGATAGGCCCACAATGAATGAACCGACCCTTTGAAATCTCCCTATCAATCAGAACCCTTCAACACACAGCCTTCACGAATAGAGGATTAAGAAAAGAAATACAACAAGAGTCTATACTTAACTGAAAGAAGGCCGATAGATCCGACCGTAGGATTTTCCAATCGCAGTAGAACTTTTATGAGTGGGCCCTTTTCATAAGAACAACGGTATGGATCACTAAGAAGTGGGCCCCACTAGTACAAATAAAAATCATTTTTATCACATAACATACACAACTAAGATCCTGCATGGGTTGCATAGGGTGGCCAGTACAGGTGAAATTCAATCTTGTAGACAACAGTAATGCCCAGCAGATCAACGGGCGACGATCGCACATACCCTTGAACGAACATGAAATCGCCCGTCCCACCGACGACTGGATGGTCAGATGGCTTGATGTTATGTGTACCACCCAGAACAGAAATGGACCCCTTGTAGTTCTTCAAGTTTAGAGTGATCTTGGCGATTGAAATGCTCCGTAGTCCATCAAGCGAAGATGTGATTGTTGCGCCTTCAGCGATGCCAATGACTCTCGATGAAGCGGCTGGCGTGGCCGTCATAGGGTCCTGAAAGGCAAAGATGGTGCCGAAGGGCGTGGTCGTTTGGGATACGCCCGGGCCCGCCACTCCATTGACGATGATGTATCCGGTCTTGTTGATCGTTTCTTGTTGGAAGAGGGAGAAATGGAGGCTCTTGAGCCGTTGATCACGGTGGTGATGGTGGGCCGCTGAGGTTGTTTTGCAGGCAAGAAGGAGAGGAAGCACAAAGAGGAGAGAATAGTGTAGGTGGGCCATGGGACTGATTTTTTGAAGAAGGAAGACGGGGTGTGTATTATATATTCATTCATGGATTATTTGGTCATCAGAAATGACTACTAATGTCGTCCTCATGTATAGAAAATTTATAGCGGAGTTGGGTGGCTAAAGCAGGCCGTCTTATCTCAAAACCAAAATCACCTGCAGTACATTGAGTAACTCATTTTGAGATGTGAGATAAGTTGGTTTTAAAGTCCTGACGGTCTAAATCGCTTTCACTTCCATTGAGCCTTTTCTGATCCATCTTAGCTATGAAATTACCCATCACCCGTTCTACACGAGGGGCTTATCATTTGGCCATTTAGATTGTTGGCGTGATGGGCCTCACTTGGATGGGATACCCTGAAAATCCTAGATTGAAAGATCATATCTTTGGCTTCTTTCGCAGGACCACGTTATATTTCTTTTTAACCGTCTACTTATTGGCTACAGGTTCAAAGTTTAGGTCTACCTATTTTGGAGATTCTTGGGTCACCTACCACTCATGGAATGGCAACCAGCGCATCAACGGGGTAGATTACTGATCGGTGGGGCAAACAAGTGCATATTGAGGGCCAAGAACACTATACGCATCCTGATGCATTAGGACCCTACAATTCCGCTTTACGGGTTAGTGCGGGTAGAAAGACAGACACTCATTTCAAAGGGCGCTCATCAGGTGCGTCGGGGATGACAGCTTAGCATATGAATCCCTGACCTTGGGGCCCACTTGGATGTATATGTTGATATCCACTCGGTCCATCAGTTTTTCCCGGTCATTTTAGTAGATGGTCCCAAAATTGAAACAGGTTCAAATCTCAAGTGAACCACACTACATGAAACAGTAGTCATTGACCATTAAAAAATTCCTAAGGCTCAAGTAGCTTTTAATGGCCAATGACCACAGTTTCCTGTGGTGTGGTCCACTTGAGATTAGGATCTACTTTAATTTTGAGACCATGTATAAAATGAGCTTAAAAAACTGATGGACGGAGTGAATATAACATATACATCAAGGTGGGCCCCACGGTTAGAGAATCGCCCACTAACGTGTTACCTCGGACTCACCAAATCCCCGGTCTATAAGCATCAAATGAGTGGCTGAGGTCACATGTAATAAGTCAAAATTGGCGGGCCGTGTAACCCATGCCAGCCCATGGGTTGTTGAAGTCTTAAAGAGGACGCGGAGTCCGTCTTACCCCGTTCGTCTCTGACCACAAACGAACAGTTCTGTGGACGGGCCCGTCGTGATGTATTTGTTTATCCATGCCGTCTATCCCTTTTTTCGGATCATTTTAAAGTACATGCACGAAAATGAGGTAGATCCAACGTTCAAGTGGGCCACACCAAAGAACTCTTGCATTTAATGCAACTGTCATTTAATGTTTGTGCATTTAATGTAACCCAAGATTATTATTTGGTGTGGTCTACTTAAGCGTTGTATCCTCCTCATTTTTGTGTATTTACCCTGAAATGATTCAGAAAAAGGGATGGACAGCGTCGATAAACAGATACATCATGGTGGGCCGGCCCACAGAGCTGCCGATCGTGGACAGAGATTCCGGCGTAGGTCGCAATTCGGCGTCCCAGGGAAAGAAAGCACATTAAGTAGGCTGTGCACATCTCGTGCGGTGACCTTCTGGAAAGTACTCGGGAGAAAAATATTGATATTCAATTCCCCTGTGAGAAATCAAATCATCACCGTTGAAATAACGGGACATTCGGAAGAATGGTCCGCTTTTGTCGTTAAAGGTATCACAATGGTCTCGGTGAAGTTTTACTGGTCAATTAACATAGGCTGAGATTTAGAGCTAGACGCAATCCAACCTAGGTCGGTTAGCATGCCCAACTCGGTGCCTTTAAGGGCGTGTTTGGGCAGTGGGATTTGAAGGGATCATGTGTGATGGAATTACATTTGGTCCTGTCCCAATTTCACTCCATGTTGGAGAAGAATGGAAAAGCTACGCATAGAATTGCATTGCGTCCTATGCTAATTTTACTCAATGTTAGCAAGTTACATAGGTCTCACTATGATATGTGGGCTATATCCACACCGTCCATCCATTTTTTAAGATTATTTTAAAGTATGGGCCAAAAATCAGCTCAATCTAAAGCTCAAGTGGACCCCACCATAGAAAGCAATGGGGATTGAATACTTACCGTTGAAAATTTCTTTGGGACCAGGTAAGTTTTGGATCTACCTCATTTTAAAGCCCATGCCATAAAATGAGTTTACAAAACAAATAAACCGTTTAAATATAACACATGTGTGCTATTCTCGGTAATTTCAAATGATGATAGATATATCCATTCAATGTACCTCTGTATTATCAACAAAGCATAGCATTAATCTAACCCCATGGCAAGAGGGGACAATCCCTGCCATCGGTAATAGTTATGTTTTTTTAAATCCCACCCCACCTAATCTCGTGGGATCGGTCGCCCTAATTTTTACTTGGCTTGAAAGTTAGGTTCAGATTGAGTCGAGCTGTTTCGTTTGTTCGAATAAAATACAAGCGAGCTCAAGTTAACCCGAGTTCAACTCAACTTGGCTCAAAGCTGACCCGTGTTTGATTCAATTTGGCTTAGCCCGAGCTTAGCTCCATTTATAACGTGGGTGGGAAAAGGTTCTATCTAGTCGAGTTCATGGGAACTTCCCACGAGGCCGATCTGTGTGGGCCCCACCATGATGCGTCTCAAATATCTACCCCATCAGTTAGATGCACTATTTCATGGTGGGCCTAGGAATTAAAAATCAAGTTAATCTGTGACTATTGTAGGTCATACCACATACAAAAGTTGAGAGGGATTACTATCCATTAAAACATTCGTAATCATTTATTGGGCCCACTGAGATGTGGTTCACAAATTCAATCAATCCATTATGTGTGTCCCAGTTGGATGAGAGGTCAAACTAAGTTTCAGACGCATCTAAATTTCAAGTGGGCCCTACCAAGTGCTTTTATGTGTTTTAGGTATGTCTTTACATGATTTTAAATGGTATGGCCCACCTGAGCTCCATATAAGGCTGATTTTTGGGATATCCTATAATTTAAAGGGGACCCATCAAATGCATGGTGTTGATGTTTGACACATCATAGTGGGGCCCACACAGCTCGACCTCATGGGAAGTTCCCATGAGCTCGACCGCAGACAACCTTTTCCATATATATATATATATATATATATATATATATATATATATATATATATATATATATATATCTTTTTAGAACTTGAGCAGCCTTCGTTACTTCCATTTCAGCTTGTTTTACAAAATAACTTCAAGCTTGAAATTGAACTCAACTCAAAAGCTCGAGCTCGAAATGACCCGAGTTGCTGATTAAACCAAGCCAAGCTGGCCATTGTGGCTTGAGGACTAAGTCAAGCCAAACTCGAGTTGAGTTAAGCTGTTGGCTGAATCGAGCTGAGTTGTACCAAGCTTGACTTGGTGTCCAGCTCTACTCAGATTCCTTCGGCATGAACCACACGTAAGGGTCATGGGTCGTAATCCCGTCATAGCATTTGGATCAGCTATTGGTCCTAGGTGAAGCACCCATCCTTTTGTTTATGTAGTAGCTACAAAAGTGCTTTCTTAAGATTTATTTTTCTTGCTTATCAGTAGCAAATATGCAATGCAGTCAATGGGTATAAGTTCGGGAATACTTTTTGGAATAGATTTGTAAAAAAGCAAAGTTACTTGATGCTTTGGTTGTGTATGATGCTTGATATTCAAGCATGTAGAAACGGTACACTGGCACGTACCTGTTTGACACTCAATTTGTTTTTTGTTGTGCGAGCGTGCTAGAATCGATACAGCAGCTCGATCTAAGCCAATCAACTATGACCCCAAGTGCCAAAATAAGCAGATATGTTCAATATGAATGTATATGACTAGATTTTGAGAAGATCCATTGCTTACTTAACCACTAGTAGAATTTGATAATGATAAGGTGTTAATTGGATAGTGGAGTTCTTCCTCCAAAGATTGGTTACTTTGTGCATTGCATAAGAAATGACTTTCAGAATACCAGTGCAAATCAAACAAAAGGTAAAAAATGCACAATTGATCACTAAGAACAATTGCAAGAATGTGTCTCTTAAAAGAACCGTTTAGTATTAAATAAAGAACAAATCTAGCATATGAGCGTAGACTTGGATTACAACTAAAGACTATGAGTAAGAATATATAGTCCAAAAGCCTCTCTAGATTCTTCTCTTCTCTAAATCCTTCTTTTAATATGTTTCTCTTTATGATGGTTCCACTCTTTTCAACCAATCCATGCTTTCGTTGTTAATCGTTCATCAACCACACATCAGTTGTATTGCTTTTGTCGGTCATCTAATGACGTATAATATTAATTCTTCTACATGTTTCTTTCTTTAATATGACTTTTGAACCATTGACACATATTTTTCCAAATCCTTCTTTCTTTGACATGTACCTCTATTTGTTCCACTTCTGAAAACCTCTTGACTGCTTACTCCACTTCTGTTAGCCAAGGTTTTGTAGCCCTCAATTGCTTTTTATATCTTAAATAGATCGACCACGTTTCTTGTATGTCAACCACAACACTCAATCAACCATCCACTGATGTGTAGAACTAGCTTTATACCAATTGTAATCCACAAAAAGAGCTCCAAATCTTTAAAGATCTTTTTATCCACTTCATATTCCTCATGCAATGCCATACATCACTCTCCTATTGGATATCTTAGAATAACTAGAAATATGGTACAACATTAACCCCAACCCCCAAAAAAAAATAAAAATAATAAAAAAAAAAAATAAATAAATAGATAAAAATCTCCAACGTCGCTTCACCTTTAGGAAAAAGGTGACAGGGACGTTGTTTCATTACCCAACATCATAAATGCAATCGACAATTAATCCACGTGTTGTTTCCCCATTGATTCTACTCGACCAATGACGTATTAAGAGATATCCTTTGTCTCTCGTTTCTAGGCTGTCCAAACGACATTTCACATAAAATCATATCATATGAGGAGTCATGATAACTTCTTCATCAATGCGCACTCATCGCATTCGATACATAAGAAACTCTTAAGTCGATGCTTCTCCCCTTTCACTCTTCTTCTCTTCTATCAATCTCCTCTTGATTTCCTCTCCTTAAGTCACCATGGATGCATCTTCTTCTTCTTCTTCTGCTCTGACTTTCCACTTGGAATCCTTCATCAAAGACCTTAATATCTTATCATCCAAAGTGATTAATGATCTTCTATTCAACACTCCAACCGAAGTAGATACTGCAGTGCTGACTCTTGGTCATGCTTTCCATCTGACATTTACCTATGAACAACTCCAAGAAATCGAAGTACCATGATGAAGTTCTGCTTGTCCAATTAGACAATCTTTAGGACCCCTCCAACGCATTCAAGTCTCCACGAGCATGGCTGAAACCAATGAATGGTTGGGCAAAATGGTATGCTCGCGTTAAAGAAGAACATGGAGATATATGGAAGTGAGTAGGAATTTATAAATGCATCAAATTTTCTCTGCACAAATATTTGGCCAATTTCTCCCTTCTTAGAGTAGCATTAAATTTCCAGAGTCAATCAACTAATACATTTCATTTTAGATGTGATCCCATGGGTCCATCGATTATGAACGTGTATTCACTCACCTTTTACTCTTTAGGTAACCTGTCTTCCTGACTTTCACTTTGAACAATCCACATCCATTCACTCTATTAAACAAGACCAATAAGGCATATTCTATCTTCATGACTCTTCAACGCAAATCTCAGGATGAGGTTAACGAACAAGAACACACAACATTTCTGCTGATGTGGATCTATCGATTTTTTTTTTTGTGTGAGTGCTTTACAAATCATTAAGGAATCCATTCATATGGTCGAGGCTCCGCTCAAGGACGTCAGCTTGCCCTTGCCCCTTTTGTGCTTGACCACAAAGGGATTCTACCACTTTAATGGGCCTATCTATCTTGTCTGAATGTGGTTTTACGAATATTCTAGAGCTAAATTGATGAAATTTGCTCCATCAAAGATAGAATTCACTTTCTTCGGTCATTACAACATTATCTACTCCAAGTCTAATTATTCGTTTATTGAATATATGAACTTATTTCTTTCTTTCACTCTCAACAAGTCCAGTCATACTTTTTCCCCTCAAGAATAAAGAATTTAGTCTAACATGGTTCACTGAAGAATATCAATCGATCGATACCAAATTAGCAAATCTCAGGGATGCAGCTTGGAAAAGATATCTACTCTATAGAGACCTACCATATGGTGGCATTATAGAGACAAGCATTAATGCTAAGGCCATCATTGAACAATACTGCCCCAATATTCTCGTGCACCAACTTATTTTGGCTCAACGTATCCATTTTTCTTTCATTCGTCAGACTTCTAGCCAACCTCGGACTCATCGACCAGTTGTAGACTCGGTCACCATCTACCAGACTCTCCATAAAGGGTTTAAGTCCATCAATTCATCTTTCACACTTCTTGTTTTCACTAATCATCCATAATAGCTAGAATCATTCCACTCTGGGTAGAAGATTTAGTATGAGACTATAATCAGCAGGTCTCATGAATTAATAATCAGTCAGCTTTCTTCTTCATGAAAGGTGGAGAAACATGTGGCCGAGAAAAATAAAATAAATAAATAAAACACCAAGAAGTCGACTACTCCTCAGTCGATCGTGCCTCCTGTCCAGAGAAAGATACGATCAAGGAAGGTAACCTCGACCACATCAACTATTCATCTCCAACACCAATAAAGACGTCAATTCTTCTTCTTTTCTTTAATAAAAATGGTCGAGCCAGTTCAACCTAAACTAAAGCGTTAAAAAAACATAGTGGTAAATCTAGCTAAGATGGTTCTAACTACCACTTCAATTCCAGCGCTTACAATGCCTTCAACCATTTTAAAGATCCTTGACCTTGAACCACTTGTAGCACCTCACCCCATTCTACCTATAACATACGGTCGAACTGCTTCAGGTATTTATTGAGGGTCAAATATTGCATATTGTCCCCCATTTATTACTTGGTTTTATGAATATGATAATGCTTAATGTTCTATTTTAATCATGTTTATGTTACAAGGTGAATTTAAGAGCTTAGATTGAGAAGGATGCTAAAAGCATGGATTTAACGCTCAAGAATCACCAAGTCAAAGGTTGGATCTTAAAAGACTAAAAATGAAGAATTCACATGCCAGAGATCTAAGAAAATCAAGTGAGGAATGAAGAAAATTATAGACTTGAAGTGAAGAAAAGAAACCCTAAAAATCTTCATACTTCGACTAGTCTAAGCCCTCCTTCAACCAGTTTAAGGCTTCTGCTCAACTAGTCGAAGATTCCTCGACTCGAACTCTAGCAACATGAACTTTTAATTTCACGTGATTCTTAACCAATCAAGGGCTTTCCTCAACCAGTCGAAGGTGACCTTCGACCATTCGAAGGCTGTCCTCGACCAATCTAAGGTTATGCAGACAGAACACAAATTGCAGAAATTTAAGGCAGTTCCAAGGTCGGTTTGTAAAAATTCAAGGTCAGTTTGTAAGAGGTGTTGCACAAGTATAAATAGAAGTTCCTAAGATGTTCCTAAACATTTTCTAGGGTTTAAGGAGTGGAGAAAAAGGGTAGAGAAACTGTCACCAAGAGTTTCTCTTATTCTTCCTTAGTTGTTTTCATGTTATCTTCTAGGGTTTGAGGAGTGGAGCAAAAGGGTGGAGCCGCCGTCCGAGAGTTCTTCTTCTTCCTCTTTAGTTGGTCTTTTTGTTTTATTTAAGAGTCTTTAGTTCAATCATGTCTATAGTTGGCTAAAAATTTTAACTATGGCTAAGAGGTGAAGCATGTAGCATGATTAGGATGTTTTCTTTGTTTTGATTCATATTTTATTAACTCTATTGAATTCTAGTTCTTTATTAAGGAATATTTTTAGTTTTTAATGATTTGTTGTGACTCAAATTACAATGGATCTGTAAGTACTTTGAATATCTTCTTTTCCTAATTTGAGATTGTGAGATTAATAAGTCCCTTTGTTCACCATCGTCCCTTGGGCATGGTAGGGTGACAGAATCCTTCCTAATCTTCATAATTCTCCTATGATTGGTTATGGGGTTGGTATATCCTATTGTTTGCATCGTCCCATGGGCATGGTTTAGTGACGGAATCACTTCCAATCCTCACAAACTCTCATCTATTGAGATTAGATTCATGAGAAGTTCAAAGATTCAATTATCACTCTTTTCCAATTAGATAGGATGGGACTCCAATTCCGGTTGGATTTCCTAAATCAAGCAAGGTAACTCCTTGATAGTTATAAGTGGATCCTTGAAAACCCTAGTTCCCACCTTTAAATTTATTAGTTCTAATTACTATATTCATAATTACTCTCTCTACAATTTTAGAATTAGGTTTACATCTTCTTCTAGTTAATTTCAGGAACATACAAGATTAGTCCCTGTGGATTCGACTTCGGTCTCACCGAGATTATTACTACATCGACACCCTATACTTAGGGTTGTAAACAAGTCTTTGCCATCGTTGCCAGGGACTAACGGTTGTATTTTTTTTTTGATTGATTAGTTTTGAAATTAGGTTAAGATTAGAGTTTGTTTACTTTCTATTTTTATGTTAGGGGTTTTTTGAATTAGTTTTTGAAACTAACTTATCTTTTTATTTTAGGAACTTTCCTAATATGTTTTTAGAAACTAATTTATTTATTTATTTTCTATTTTGTAAGATCTTAATATAGAAATTTCTAATTTGATAACCTCTTTCTATTTCTCTTTCTTTCTATTTCCAGACTTCTTATTGCTTTAGGTTTCTTTCTTTTTAAGGTTAGATTTTGAAATTGAGGGTTGAGAGTGTTTCTTGCCTAAGTGGGTCCATGATAACACTCGATGTCTCTTGAGTGAAGGAGGATTAGTTAAAGGGTTATCTATCTATCATAGGATTAGACACCACTCAAGATCCCTGAAGTTAATTGAAGTGATGGAGGCTAATCAACCTGCAATCCAACCTCAACCTCAGGTTGAGGAAATCCAGGATGAGAATGAGGTGCATCATGCACCCCCGCCTTATACTTTATGAGACTATTTACAACCGGCGAGGGAGAGCATGCTCTCATGCATGATTTTTTCAAAAAATTCAAGACATAGAGATATCAAGCAAGGGGTGATCCAACTCTTTTCAAAATTTCACGAACTTGAATATGAAAATCCATATTTATACTTGAAAGAGTTTGATGAGATCATAATTACTTTATATTTTCCTAACGTGTTCAATGACACGGTCAGGATGAAACTCTTTCCCTTTTCCTTGAAAGAGAAAGCTAAGACATGGTTACATTTACTACGTCCTCGATCTATTGGTAAATGGATCAATACAACAAGGGATTTCATAAAGAAAATTTTCCCACACCATAAAGTGAACACCCTCAAAAAGTTAATCATGAACTTCGCCCAAAAGGAAAATGAAATATTCTTCTAATGTTGGGAGCGGTTCAAGGATCTTGTCAGTTCATGCCCATAATACGGATTTGAAACATGGCGCATTACATACTTTTTCTATGATGGACTGACATCTTCCATGCGCCAATTGGTCGAGATAATATGCAATGGGGAATTCATGAACAAAAATGTCAATGATGTGTTGAATTATTTGGACAGACTTGCTGAAAACGCACAATCATGAGACGTCCCCCAAAATCAAGCATCGTCTCTAGGCCCGCTCAATCAAAGGATAGGGGTGGAATATACCTTCTGAAAGAGGATGATGATATCAATGCTAAAGTGGCTAATCTCATAAGGAAATTTGAGGCTATAAAATTAAAAAAGGATAAGGCTAAGGAAAGTGTTTGCGATATTTGTGCTTGATACATTCACGCAACTGAAATTTGCCTAACAATACCTGTTTTTCAAGAGGTACTAAATGAGCAATCTAATGCTGTGAATAATTACCAAAGGCCTTTTAATGAACTCATCTCCAGTACATACAATTCTAGTTGGAGAAATCATCCAAATTTTAGTTGTAGGAATGGACAAACTGCTTCTCCTTGAGGATTCCCTAATCAAATTCCAAATCAAAGAAAACCTCAAGAGGAACTGGTTTAAAATTCCACACAAATTCAGAAGCTTACCCAAGCATTATGAGAACTTACAAAATTCATGTAAATGATAGATTCACGTGTTACGGTTATAAAGAAGGGGATGCTTTATGCTCAACCTTTCCCAATCCTAAACCGCAATATGAAATAAGTGATCCAATCTCTTCAAATCAAATAGAGCAAGCTAAGTTTATCACCACCCTTAAGAGTGGAAAAACAATTAACAAATTTATTCTGGTAAAGGCCAAAAAGTCGAAGGACCCAAAAATAGATGAAATTGATAGACCTAGCACTACTTCACAAGAATTGGAACTGGAACTTTAAGGCAAGTCGATTGCACCATTCCCCCAACGGCTGATTGCACCGAAACCTCTCTTTAACTCTCAGGACATTCTAGAGGTGTTGAAACAAGTGAAAGTCAATATTTCTCTACTGAATGTCATTAAAAAAATACCTTCATATGCTAAAATTTTGAAAGATTTGTATACGATCAAAAGAAGGTAAAGTATTCAAAAGAAAATATTTTTAACAGAAAAAGTGAGTGTTATCTTAAAGCAAGATGTGCCAAAGAAATACAAAGATCCCAGTAGCCCAACCATTGCTTGTGTAATTGAAAATTATCGTATTGAGCACGCACTTCTTAACTTAGGAGCGAGCGTAAATCTGATCCCGCACTCGGTCTATGAACAATTGGGTGTAGGTGAATTAAAACCCACCCAGACCACATTACAACTTGTCGATCGCTCAGTTCATTTATCGAGAGGGATAATTGAGGATGTATTAATCCAGGCTGACAAATTCTACTACCTAGTAGATTTTATCATCCTTGATACTCAACCCATTGTTGACATGAGTACTTAAATTCCTGTCATTCTTGGTCGCTCATTCCTTGCCACATCAAATATAATCATTAATTGTAAGAACGGAGTCATGAGTTTGTCTTTTAAAAATATGACATTAGAGCTAAATATCTTTTTCAATATAGGCAAACAGTTAGATGATGATGACGATTCCCACGATATTAACATGATTGACTCTTTCATGGAAGATAGAACACTTTTGATCTTATCCTTTGACCCTCTAGAGACGTGTCTGGCCCACTCCCATGATTTTGATAATGATATAATTAGGGATATGGGAACCATGCTGGATACCGTGCTGGTACTTAAAATTAACTAGTGGAGGCCACAATTTAATGTAATGCCTTCACTGTTTAACCTCAAGGCACCGAAGTTTGACCTAAAACCTTTGCTCTCTATTTGAAATATGTCTATTTATGTTAAGATGAGATATAACCAGTGATGATTTCTTCTCACCTTGAGCAGGAATAGGAGAGTATGCTCATCTTTAATCTCATTGAGCATAAGGGACCCCTTGGATAGTCGATTGCGGACCTCAAGAGAATTGACCCTTCAATTTGTACTCACTAAATTTATCTATAAGATAATGTGAAGACCTCTAGGCAACCACAATGTAAATAAAATCCAAACATGAAGGAAGTTGTTAAAGCTGAAGTTCTTAAGCTATTAGATGTGGGTATCATATACCCTATATCGGATAGTTAATGGGTGATTCCAACTCAAGTGATTCCTAAGAAGTTCTGAATCACCATAGTAGCCAATGCCAATAATGAACTCGTGCCAACCAGAGTTACTATTGGGTGGAGAATGTGTATTGACTACAGAAAGTTGAATACCATCACTAGGAATGACTACTTTCCTCTGTCATTCATTGATCAAATCTTGAAAAGGCTAGCTGGTCATTCATACTATTACTTCCTTAACGGATATTTAGACTACAACCAGATAGAGATAGCCCTTGAAGATCAGGAAAAGATCACATTTCATGCCCCTTTGGCACCTTTGCTTACCGAAGGATGCGATCTGGACTATGTAATGCCCTGTCACTTTTCAACTATGCGTGTTGAGTATTTTTTCTGACATGGTGGGGTAGTATCTAAAAGTCTTCATGGACTTCTTTATCCTTGGTCCATCCTTCAGCAATTGCTTGGAAAATCTTAAATGTGTCCTGAAGCGATATTAAGAAAAGAACTTGGTACTCAATTGGGAGAAGTGTCATTTCATGGTTCGTAAGGAAATTGTTCTTGGACATATCATCTCGTCTAAGAGAATTAAGGTAGATGAAGTTAAAATTGATTTTATCTTTACCCTACCTCCACCCAAAAGCATACAAGACGTGTGATCCTTCTTAGGACATGCTGGGTTTTACAGAAAATTTATAAAGGACTTTAGTCACATCTCTCATCCTTTATGTAATTTACTTCAAAAGGATGCTCCATATGAGTGGACTAAGCAATGCCAAGAAGCTTTCTCTAAGCTCAAGGGTATGTTGACTACCTCACTTATCATGTAACCACTTGATTGGAACATTCCTTTTAAACTTATGTGTGATGCGTCTGACTATATTATTGGGATGATGTTAGGCCAGAGAAAAGAAAAGAAGCCCTACGTTATTCATTATGCAAGTAGGACTCTAAATTCGACCCAAGTGAATTACTCTACTACGGAAAAGGAACTCTTGGTCGTGGTTTAGCTTTGAACAAATTTAGATCTTACTTAATTGGATCTAGGATCATCATCTACATCGATCATGCATCGCTCAAGTACCTTCTTTATAAGAATGATGCTAAGCCCCGCCTGATAAGATGAATCCTCCTACTCTAGAAATTTGATTTGGAAATAAAAGATATGAATGGAGTAGAGAATGTAGTGGCTGACCATCTTTCCCTCCTTGATCTCTCTGATTCCCTTAAAACGACATATATACATAATATGTTCCCTGAAAAATAATTATTCAAAGTCTCTCATTCACCTTGGTTTGCTGATATTATTAATTATCTTGCTACAGGTTTTACACAGACACATTGGACTGTGCATGATTAAAAAATTCTTCGCTGAGGTTCATAAGTTCTTCTGGGATGATCCGTACTTGTTTAAATATTTTTCAGACCAAATCTTAAAGAGATGTGTGCCATATAATGAACACCAAAGTACCATCTCCTTTTGTCACTCTCAGGCCTGTGGTGGTACTTTTCTGCTAAAAAGACCACGACTAAAATTTTACAGTGTGTCTTTCCCTAGTCCACTATCTTCAAGGACAATCATGAGTTTTGTAAATCTTATGAGCGTTGTCAGAAGTTGGGAACATTGTCCTGTCGAAACATGGGGTCTTTAAACCCCATTTTGATTATTGAAGCATTTGATTGCTGGAGCATCGATTTCATGGGACCGTTCCCCCAATCCTTTGGAAATTTGTATGTTTTGCTAGTGGTGGACTACGTCACTAAATGGGTTGAAGTGATCTCATGTCGGAACAATGATCATTAAACAATCATTAAATTCTTAAAAGAGAATATCATTTCTCGGTTCAGAACGCCTCAAGCCATCATTAGTGATGGAGGTTCACATTTCTGTAACAAGCCATTTGTGAACTTAATGAAGAAATATGACATCTCGCATAGGTTAGCACTCCATACCATCCACAAACAAGTGGGAAAGCTGAGATTTCCAACAGTGTGATTAAACATATTCTAAAGAAAACGGTTAACCCTGACCGTAAGGATTGGTCAATCCGATTGACCAATGTCTTATGGGCTTACCGTACTGCATTTAAGACCCCGATTGGAATGTCTCCCTTTAGAACTGTTTATAAGAAGGCTTACCACTTGCCTGTGGAGCTGGAACATAGAGTCTACTGGGCTATTAAAAATCTGAACTTCAATTTGGACAATGCTAGCTTGCTACGTAAACTTCAGTTGAATAAACTTAAAGAAATCTAGAATGATGCATACGAGAATTTGAGAATTTACAAGTATAGAATGAAGGTGTTTCATAACCAATACATTCTCAGAAAATCATTCACACCAGGTCAGAAGGTCCTTTTATATAATTCTCGGTTACATCTCTTTCCAGGAAAACTTCAATCTCGTTGGGCCAGCCCTTTCACTGTTACTAATGTCTATCCTCATGGGGCCATCGAGATTTAGAATCCAAATCATGGCAATGATTTCAAAGTAAATGAACATCATTTAAAGCCATTTGTTGAAAATTTTGATTCACAGAACATGTGCATTGTCATGCCCCAAATCCGAGGACAGACAATGCCCTGAATCCGACACTCGACTTCCATACATCAAGTCCCAAATTTGGTGCACCACAAGGAAGATTTTTATTAAAATTTTATATATATATATATATATATATATATATATATATATATATATATATATATATATATATATAAAATACCTGAGCATAAAGATCCATGATCAAAATACCAAGCGACAGTCCATTATAAATCCGGATGACAAGTACAATGCTTTTCAAATGGTACATAATATCAATATTGCTAAATCGAAAAATAGATACAATGCATCGAGAAAGCTAAGTCTTCCTAGCTACTCCTGCCCTGAAAAAAATGAGAAATAGGAAGCTTAGGTAAAAAGCCTAGTGATTACACACGTGTGTGCAGTGTGTCCTACATGTAAGCAAGATAAATATGTCACGAAGAAATCATGAATGGTGAAAGGCATGTAGTATGCAAGGTATGATGTCAATATCAATGTTAATGCATATGCATCATAGTAATACTCCGAGTCAATGCTACTAACATCACCAAGTCATATTTTCATTTCTCCGATACAACAGCCATAACCATATTACACGCATCCATAATCACATCATTGTCATGCCGTAACATAATTGTATATCTTAAAAAAATACCGTGGTCGACACCCATGCACCAGACACCAGTAATCGACTTCACATACCTGCCCTGTGGTGGACTTTCACCCGACATACTAGTAGTGGACCTCATTAACGCTTCTCCTTGTCGACAAGCCAAACCGGTCCCTGTTTGTACCTCAGCCCTTAAGCAAGTTGGACTCACCTCGTCTCAACCCGACCTCGTTAGTGGGAGTTAAATCCATGACCCATGTATCCACTTAACCCTACGGTGAGGTATCCCTAGCTAGGATCGAGGTTTAGGGACTTTCAACCAAAGGGGCACATCATCCCCTACTATTTTCACACTTTCGGTGTCCCGTTCATTTTCAGGGATAACCCAAGTCATCATCATAGATGGGCATTTCGTCGTCAAGATCCAACTCATGTTATACGACACGATTGTGATATTTTGATCATCATGTATGTCATGATTATGCATGAATTCAAGTAATTATGATAAGGCATACGTTCAAGTGCATATGGTATGCATATAATGCCATGAGTTTAGGGTCTGCATAACCTTTAAGCTAAAAATGACATATAATCATCATGTGCCACTATCAATTATATCAATCCATGGTCATGTGACTAAACTGAAGAGGACATATCTTACACATGAACAAATGTATTCAAGTACACTTGCACATATCATCACTCCATGGTGCATGAGTATAATCAATATCAACATGGCTAAGTAGATGAATTTAGTATGCTAGGAAGTGGAACAACATTAATCAAGACATTAAATCATATACTTTTATCAACCGTAATCACTAACATCACTAATATCATCCATAACTATCATAATCACGAGCATTAATTGTATTCAGAATTATACTATATTCTTCGTAAGATAGATATTCCATTAGCGGCTTTGACCTGACATGATTTTCTTCTATTGAGACCACTTGGTTATACCCTAACTGGACCTTATGCTTAATGAGTGGTGGTGATGCAAAAAACATGCACTAAGTGGTTATGAGATGAAAGGCATAAATATAACATATAGTAAATGAGCCACAGGATGGATGGTGCTGGTAAAACTCATATAATGTAATGCGCTCACCTTTAAGTTAAACAACTTGATTATATAATATACACATAAGAGTTAGTCACAGTTGGATGACGTGGGTTTGTCTCATAAAATGTAGTGGATTGTACTTCTAAGTGGTCCTGCAAGCAGATGGGTCCACACATAAAAATTATGGTGGTTCCTAACAAGCAGATAGTATAGGTAACTCACATACATTAAGGTAGTACAATGAATAATAGTTCAGATGCACAAGGCACACGTCAGTGGGCTCCATGATCGAACTATTTGGTTGGTAAAATAATTGAACAGTGTGGATAAAATATGTACATTGAGTGGGTTCATAAGTGTTCACAAGTTATACATTCAATTAATACTATTTCATATCGTCTGACTTATTTAGGAATTGGATCTAGGTCATTTTGGAATCATGTTCTAGAATTAACTAGCTTAATGGATAAATAGTGAAATATGCAATACTTATATCAAGGTAGGGTTTATAATCGATCTGACACACGTCCTAAGTTCACATACCCAAGAGGTTACACCATTAACATAGTCCATGAGTCTGAGTAATCACACAATTCTCACATGCCAACATGGTCTTATGGCCACTCCATTATCGGAAGTCCATATGGTGAGTGGCCACACAAATGTCACTCTACTTACCATAATAAAGGATTTAAGGTTATATAATTATGTACTTTCACTACCTCATAGCCCACATAATGGGGCAATTGCTTTACTAAACTTTCACATAGTCAGGCGGCCAGTACCACAATTTCACATAGTTTAGCAGTCACCTAAGCACCACATGATCATATGGTTGGGCCACACATTCTCCACATACCCACATGATTTACGGCTATCCACGTCATGCATGATCACAAGATTTATGAGCTACATATTCAACACCATTTAGCCAAATCTAGCTATCATTCATCCCATCAATGATCAATGGTGTGGATGCATAGGAGAATACATATAAAAAGATGATTATATGGTAGGGAAGAGAGAGAGAGAGAGAGAGAGAGAGAGAGAGAGAGAGAGAGAGAGAGAGAGAGAGAGAGAGTGGTTGTAAGGGAGAAAGAAGAAGTTAGGTGTGGCTCACTTCCTACCCCAAGATCCCCACCATCCAACCCTTGAATTCTCATCATCCTCCATTAAAGAGGAAGCTTATGAGCTCGAGAGATTAAGGAGACTAGAAGATTTGTAATCAGTGGGTGATTTGTTGGTTAGATTGTGTTTTTGATGATGGGCTAAGTGGGGCCTACCGATTGATGGTATGGATCCTATTTGGGACCCATTTTCATGTATGTGTTGTAGCAAAGAGGGGTTCATAGTGGTAGGGTCCCTCCATTACGCCGTCTCTCTCTCTCTCTCTATTTTTCCTATTGTGGCCCACCTTGATAGATGGATTAGATCTACACCGTCCAGTCATGGGTAGTAGAAATCCATTATGACATAAGTGTTATATCCACTCTGTCCAGATTATGGACAGTGGAAATCCCAACATGATGTATTATCCACACCGTCGTTCCTGGACAAGCCTGGATGATAGGCAGATACAAATATTAGCTTGAATGGTGGGCCACCAAGTGGACCCACCTAATTTACAAGTTGCATCCAGACTGTCCAGACGCTGGGGTCTGGACGAAGGCAAAGCACAAATATTGCATTGATGCAAGGTAGGTGGGCCACGCTGTCGTGGACCCCACCTTGCATGCATTGTATATCCAGGCTATCTGCCATCTAGACGGTGCTGTGGGACACACCATGATACATGTGTTTCATCCGAACCATCCATCCATTCGCTGGGGCCAGCAGCCCAGCCATATGGCTGCTGTACTGACGTCAGCAGTACTATGGGTCTGATCATAAGGTGTGTATTATATCCTACACCGTCCATCTATTGTGGACCCACTCCACATGTGCTTCATGTGTGGAGATGGGGCCCACATTGATGTATGCATTCTATCATCCTCACTGTCCAGTGGTCTGGACAGTTCGACCACCAGTAATGTATATGTTTTATATTCACCGTCCAGATATTTTTGGACGATGGAGATTCACCAGATGCACGTGCTGGCAGCACATGGCCCCACCATAATGTAAGTGTTTTATCTACACCACCCACCCATGCGGCCTACCATGGTGTATTTATTTTACATCCACGTTGTTCATCTGTTCCATCCAACCATCCATCCATCTGGACGTTTTGTTGGGTGGGGCCCTCCTTAATGTATGTGTTGTATATGCACACCATCCATCTGGACATTTTATTGTGTGGGCCACCCCATGATATATGTGCTATATATCCCAACCATCCATCCATCCTTTGGACGGTGAGGCTCACCACATGATGTATGTTTTTTCAGCCTTACTGTCCATATGATTTCTGGGCGGGCGGGGCCCACCTTGAGGTATGTGATGTATTCACACTGTCCATCAGGTTGGACGTGTGGCCCACCTTGTATGTATGTATTGTATATCCAGGTCATCCGTCTAGACGGGCTGGACATGGGCCCACTATGCTGTACGTATTTTATCTAGGCCGTCTATCCCTGGACATGGACCCCACCATGATGTATGTGTTATGTCTGCACCATTCATCCATTTTCTAGATCATGGGCTGCCCCTTAGGCCCATGTGATATGGCCCATTGTGATGTGTATTAGGCCCATGTGATGCGGCCCACTGTGACATGTATTAGGCCCACGTGATGAGGCCCATTGTGACGTATTTGAGGCCTAGGTGATTAGACCTATTATGATGTCTTTGCGGCCCATTGATGAGGCTCGTTGTGATGTCTTTGTGGCCCGTTTGGTGAGGCCCATTGTAATGTCTTTGTAGCCCATTTGGTGAGGCCCAATGTGATGTTTACATATAGACCATGTGATGAGGCCCATTATGATGTATATGTCGCCCATGAGTGAGGCCCGATGTGTTGTATATGAGGCCTATGAGATAAGGCTCATTGTGATATATATCAGGCCTATGTGATGTGGCCCATTATGATGTGTATTAGGCCTATGAGATGCGGCCCATTGGGATGTTAAGGCCCATGTGATGCAGCCCATTGGGATGTATATGAGGCCCATGTGATGCGATCCACTTGATGTATATGAAGCCCATGTGATGCGTTCTACTTGATATATATGAGGCCCATGTGATGTGGCCTACTTGATGTATATGAGGCTCATGAGATGTAGCCCATTGTGATCTATATGAGGCTTATGTGGTGAGACCCATTGTGATATATACGAGGCTCATATGATGAAGCCCGTTAAGAAGTATATTAGGCCCTTGTATGCAGCCCATTTTGATGTATATTGGGCTCTTGTGTGAAGACCATTATGTTGTATATGAGGCCTTTATGTGAGGCCATGGTCCCCACTCTATGTTTGGTCCTATGAGGGCCACTCCTTGGGAGCAATGTTGGTGAAAAGTCCACATTGATGGGCAATGATGGTTAAATGTCCACATCGTGACCTTCCCTTTGGCCTCGTTAGGCCCACTCTTGATATGAGTAGCTCGTCTAAGCCCATCCTTGATATAAGGAAAGTACATTATCATCATATAACATGCTTAGTATAGCTTCACGATCCATGCCCATGCATATCATATGTATGCTTGATATGAAGAGTGATTGATCATAGCACATGCCATTGGGCGGACTATTATGAGACTCCCTAAGAGACGGAGTTTCCCTACATGAGCGCACGACATGCGCATGTTTAATGCATGACTGGATCGTATAACTTGTGCATCTCGCATTTAATGATATGACTATCGCATGCCCTAGGGACATTAGGGACATGGCCTTCACAGGCATGTCGTGGATAGCCAGATGGGACATAAAAAATGTTTGGTTCTAGCATCTAGGCACGTTAGATGTCTCTGGGTGAAAGTCCTTAAACCTCCATGGCCAGGAGAAACTTCAACGTCTAAACCGAGTGGATACATGAGCACTCGAGTGTCAAATACTAGTAGGCCGCATCTCCCACTGTGTCATGGTCGGTTGGAAGGGGGTGTAGCCTTATCTGTCCAAGTGAGGGGGCTATAAGCTAGGCTGAGTTTGACTAGCTCCCAATTGGTCCACTATCGATGATCCGGATAAGCATTGGTATACTGATTGCAAGCGGGTAGTGAGATCTTTTTCACTTGCATAGCTATGCTACTAGAGAGGCGGCAGCTGGTGTGAAGTGTACTAGACCTCGGTGATGATCTTAGAGATGTATGGTACTAATATTTGGACTTATTGAGTAGGAGTTACATACTCAGCATTTTACTTATTCATTCATTCTTTCACTATCTACTAGGGCTAGTGGTGCATAACTAATTATTATGAGTACCTTTGTCATGACTAAGATTTCGGTTGGGGCACGTAACCAACCTGAGATCAGGAGTTTACCACATTGAGTCTGGCTATCCAAATTTAGGTATGAGACTAGTTTAGATAGAAGTCCCTCGTGATTGACCTTATAGCTTTTAATACTACGTATTATCATCCCAACTTCACACTCTAGCTTGTTCGTTTCATTCGCACCGCATATTGTATTGCATCATCAGCACATAGCATTGGTATTATAGACTTGCCAGGATCTACATATCGCATTAAATTTGCGTATATGGTATTTTTAAGTTTCTATGTTTCTGCATTTATATGGCCTAGATGAGGTTGACAGTATTCGTGGACTCGTTAGGATGTGTTTATTGCATTGCTTCCTCAGTATATGATATTGGCTTATTTTGTTTTTGCATCGTATAGCCTAGATAAGGTTGATGGTATTTTTAGACTTACCAGCATGTTTCCACATTGCTCTGATATTACATTCTTGACACTTACATTGCGCACACACTTAAACCACCCTCTAAGCTTTCTATAATCTTATGTACGATAGATGCATGCAGGTGGCATTAGATAATAGTAGCTTTAAGCTTGGAGCGTGAAGCTATTTTCTAGAGCTTTGATTTTTGATATATGTATTTTCCTTTCAGTAGTGTATTCAACTGTTTATATTAGTAGATATGTGATGATGATGTTACCTTTGTGATTTGGATAAACTTGTAGTTATGCTTCTTACGAGATAAATGTACGTTGAGAAATCCTCCTTGTATGATCCCAGGATCGAATCTGGCATATGAGCACTGGGAGCCGAGAATGAGGTACTAAGGATGCTGTTGGCACCGGATTCGGCGATCGGGAATTTTGTGAGCCTGATTTTCAAATTTGGGGCATGACATCCATACCTCTGAATGATTCTGTTTACCAGGATCGACCTTCTAGTCTGATGGAGGTGTAGTTAGGTTTACTACTTTCGATTATTTATGATAGTTTTCTTTACACCGTTTTAAGTTAGTTTTCTTTCCACTGTTTAAAATAGTTTGCTTTCTGCTATTTAAGATAGTTTACTTTACGCTGTTTTAGGATAGTTTGCTTTCTACTATTCTAGGATAGTTTGTTTATCATCTGTTTAAGTCTTTTGTGCTAACCCATCTTCACACTAAGATCATTGGAAAAAGCCTTAAAATTTTTTCTTCAGGTATTATGTTTCCATCACTTCCCTTTTTCTTTTTATTACCTCTTTTGCATTACATGCTTATTTCTTTTACACTGAGGACAATGTAGATTTTAGGTTGGGGATGGGAGAGTAGGTAGGATAATTTGTATTTTTATTTTAAGAAAATGAAGTATAAGATGCTTAATGTTGATGATTTATGTCTCTTGGATTTACTTGGAGATTTCAAAGTTAAGTTCAAGTTATTAATACATGAGTAGAAGTTTTAAACATTGATCGAGTCATGATTTCACATGTCACATCTACCTGTCATATTAAAGTTTCAGTCAACATTGAATTGTTAACTTGGTGATTATTTAGCATGAAAGGAACCAACCCGCGATTTGTCTATCATGTTTAGTGAGAAGAATTAAAATATTATATATATATATATATAATGCCCAGCTAAAAAATAGTTGTGGTTGAAAAAGGCCGCCTAGTAAATATCTTTAAAAAGATTGATCATAGTGCGAAAGTCATCAATGGAAAAATCAAAAGCTAGAGTAATAAAAAAATTAAAAAGATGAATTATAAGACAAGTTTCAGTTTAGGTTTTGGTTGTCCTGAATGCTCTTTTGATTGTTAATGTTATCATGAAAATGAAGAATTGAACCTTTGATTGTGATAGGTATAGACTTCATTATACACTCATGGAACTCGATGTTTGAAAATATTCTAATTGGCGGATTAATGCTTTGAACTTGATTATGCAGTATTACTGAGTGCTAGAGTTTAGGAGAAAGTAATGCTCAACATTGATGTATTTTGAAACTCTATTATCTAGATTGTTGTTGAAACCTCTTGAGCTAATGCAGATTTTAAAATGGTTTCGAAATATTTTTTGGATACCTTGCTCGGGACTAGCAAAATGCTGGTTGAGGATTGTGTTGAGGGTTAAATATTGCATATTATCCCCCATTTATTACTTAGTTTTATGAAAATGATAATGCTTAATTTTCTATTCTAATCATGTTTGTGTTGCAAGGTGAATTTAAGAGCTTGGATTGTGAAGGATGGTAAAATCATAAATTTAACACTTAAGAATCACCAAGTGAAAGGTTGGATTTTAAAAGACCAAAAATGAAGAATTCGCATGCCAAAGATATAAGAAAACCAAGTGAGGAATAAAGAGAATTGAAGACTTGAAGTGAAGAAAAGGAACCCTAAAATTCTACTTGCTTCGATTAGTTTAAGCTCTCCTTCGACCAATCCAAGGCTTTTGCTTGACTAGTCAAAGATTCCTCAACTTGAACTCCATAACATAAAATTTTAATTTTACGCAATCCGCTACCAGTCAAAGGCTTTCCTTGACCAATCAAAGTTTGTCCTCGACCAATCTAAGGTTATGCAGACATCACATGAATTGCAGAAATTTGAGGCAGTTCTAAGGTCAGTTTGTGAAAATTCAAGGTCAGTTTGCAAGAGGGTGTTACACAACTATAAATAGGAGTTCCTACGATATTTTTATGCATCTTCTAGGGTTTAAGGATTTGAAGTAAAAGGGTGGAGAAGTCGTCACCAAGATTTTTTCTTCTTCATCCTTAGTTATTTTCATGATATCTTCTAGGGTTTCAGGAGTGAAGCAAAAGGGTGGAGCCGTCGTCCGAGAGTTTTTCTTCTTCCTTTTTAGTTGGTCTTTTTCTTTTGTTTAAGAGTCTTTAGTTCAATCATGTCTATAGTTGTCTAAACCTCTTAGCTAGGGCATGATTGAGATGTTTGCTTTGTTTTAATTCATGTCTTGTTGAACTCTATTGAATTCTAGTTCTTTATTAAGGAATATTTTTAATTTTTAATAGTTTGTTATGACTCAAATTACAATGGATCTGCAAGTGCTTTGAATATCTTCTTTTCCTTATTTGAGATTGTGAGATTAGTAAGTCTCGTTTTTCACCATCGTCCCTTGGGCATGGTAGGGTGATGGAATCCTTCTTAATCTTCATAATTCTCCTATGATTAGTTATGGGATTGGTATATCTTGTTGTTTACCATCATCCCATAGGCATGGTTTAGTGATGGAATCACTTCCAATCCTCACAAACTCTCATCCATTGAGACTAGATTCATGAGAAGTTCAGAGATTCAATTATCTCTCTTTTCTAATTGGATAGGATAGGACTCCAATTTCAGTTGGATTTCCTAAATCAAGGAAGGTAACTCCCTGATAGCTACAAGTGGATCCTTGAAAACCCTAGTTCCCACTATTAAATTTATTAGTTCTAATTACTATATTAAAATTACTCTCAACAATTTCAAAATTAGGTTTACGTCTTCTTTTAGTTCGACTTCTAGTTAATTTCAGGAACGTACAAGATCAGTCCTTATGGATTCGACCTTGGTCTCACCGAGATTATTACTACATTATGACCCTACACTTGGGGTTGTGAACAATATTTTCTCTTCAGACAAAGCTATCGAAGACTTTAAGAAGTATTATAAAACTAAATTCTGGCTAGGTATCCCACCTATTAAGTATTTTTGTGAGACAGAAGAGGTGTGTAAGAGACATAAAGATACTCACTTTAATAGGGTCCTTAATAAATGAAAACATGAAAAGAAAAGTTAAATGATCCTAATCTTTCTTTTGACCGATATCTCATGTTATATCATCCTAATCCTCCTTTTCCTGGCTCAAACTGTGCTTTGGGTTTAGTCGTTGATCCTACCAAAATTTCACCAGTGGATGACCAATTCGTTAGAATTGTTGTTTAGTCAGATTTAGGTGGATGTCATTCCAACATTATGCCGTTTCATTTTTTTAATGATTATGTAGTTTCCTTTAGTAAGTTTCTTTCTTTCTTTCTTTCTTCTTCTTCTTCTTCTTTTTACAGTAACTAGGGAAATCTCAATCACTGAAAAGTCAATTACTGCATTAACTCTTCATGCCAAGGTGTTTATTTTAGACATTTTGGTTGGCGTTGCTTAGTCTCAGGCTGAAACACTTGAAGTTTCTAAGTCAGAAAGGACCCGAGCGATATTCGTCAATCAACACATCAAATTGAAGGTCAAGAGGAGGTAATAATATACCAATCTGTGGAGTCCTTTAGTCTTCTTTTGCAATCAATAATTATGTTTCTTGCACCTTATTAGGATCAAGAAATTATAGAGTTAGTCACACCAACAACCTTGTCTCCCATTCAACTTGCTTCTTCTTCAAAACCAACCGATCACGTAATCGCTTCGGTCGATGAACATGGGATTGTTTTACTTGATGAAGTAGAAACTTAAGAGATATATTAACCAATTGAAACTGCTCCTAGTCAAAGTACAAAAATTCTAACGGTTGATGTCTCCACTCCTCTGGTCACATTGGCTGATGATTCTCATACCTTTGTTGCACAGCACGCCAACAACGCAGTGGGCCGAGATCCAATCTCAAGCCTCACCCACAAACGATAAACGGATGAAAATAAAATAGAAACAGATCAAAGTAATCCAAATAAACCACAAGATAAGATATATGTGGAAAAACTCCAAACTAGGGTAAAAAACTACGGATGCAAACTTTCACTATGAAGAAACAAAGATTACAAGGCAAAATATTAACCTCTCCCTTGGAAGAATAGAAAACCATGAACCCACACCTTTAGAAATATTTTTCAATATTTCTCATTCCTTAGAATACCCTAGAAAAATCCTAGGAATCCCTATTTATAGTTTAGGCAACTTCCCTTCCGCATCCCGGTTGTGAAAGGACTCAAATCCGCAGTTTTGCGAAACAAACTGCGTAACCTACGACAGGTCCTGGCTCCGCTACGACCGGTCTTAGGCCCCTATGACCAGTCGTAGCTCTCCTATGACCAGTCCTAGGCCCCGGGAAAAAAATAGCACAACTCGCTGGACTTTGAGTCGTGTCAGGGCTTGAACTCACAACCGGTCGAGCGCTACCCACGACCGGTCGAACACACCCCGCGACCGGTCGTAGACGTCCTACGATCGGTCGAAGGCGGCCCAATTGTGGCTCCACATTCTCAACAATCTCCCACTTGGAGACACATTGCCATAAACCTTCGTCTTCTTCATCCAGAGTGCACCACCTCCCCGTCTTCAAGCCTGAAGACCAATCAAAGCTGAACAGAGCTTCAGCTTCTCCCTTGTGACCACCTCGATCAACATATCTACAGGATTCTCACTTGTATGAATCTTCTCCAGAATAATCGATCCATCTTCCAGTAACGAACGTATGAAGTGATATCTGATGGCAATATGTTTGGTCCTTGAATGAAAGGCTGAATTCTTAGCCAAGTGTATTGCATTCTGACTGTCACTGTACAACTTGCAATCTACTTACTTCTTACCCAACTCTTCTATAAAACCTTGCATCCACACCATCTCCTTGCATGCTTCTGTAGCCGCAAGATATTCTGCTTCTGTCGTACTGATAGATACTATCTTCTGTAACTGAGAGACCCAACTGACTGCAGCACTGTCCAGAGTAAAGACATAACCTGTAGTGCTTCTTCTGATGTCGATATCTCTTGTCAAATCTGAATCACGTAGCCTTGCAGCTTGATTTTCGATCCACCATAACACAGCCCGACATCCTTAGTACCCACAAGGTATCTGAGGATCCACTTCACAGCTTCCCAATGTTCCTTCCCGGGGTTGTTCATGAACCTGCTAACAACTCCCACTGCTTGAGCAATGTCTGGCCTCGTGCTCACCATAGCATACATGAGACTCCCAATCGCTGACGCGTATGGGACTTTGGCCATGTAGTCCCGTTCCTCCTGCGTCTTTGCACCTTGCTCCTTAGATAGCTTGAAGTGGTTGGCTAATGGAGTTCTAACCGGCTTAGCACCTCTCATATTGAATCGATCAAGTACCTTGGCTATGTACTCTGCCTGTGACAAAACTAGTTTCTGGTTTTTCCTGTCACGCTTTATCCTCATGCCTAGGATTTGTTTTGCAGCTCCTAAATCCTTCATGAAAAATTCTCTAGACAGTTGTCTTTTGAGATCTGAGATGTCCTTCATGCTTGAACCGGCCACAAGCATATCATCAACTTACAGAAGAAGAATGATGTACGACATATCAAACTTCTTCAAATAACAACAGTGGTCTGCATGACATCTCCTAAAACCGTTTCCCCACATGAAACTATCGAACTTCTTATACCACTGCCTCGGGGCCTGCTTCAGGCCATATAGACTTTTCTTCAGTCTGCACACCTTGTTCTCATTACCTGGTGCCACGTATCCTGTCGGTTGATGCATATATATTTCTTCTACAAGATCCCCATGAAGAAAGGCTATCTTAACATCTAGCTGCTCTAGATGTAAGTTCTCTGTAGCCACTATACTCAAGACCATGCGAATCGTAGACATTTTTACTACCGGTGAAAATATTTCAGTGAAATCGATACCTGCCTTCTGTTGAAAACCTTTTACAACCAGTCTCGCCTTGTACCATTTCGAACCATCATGCTCCTCCTTCAGTCTGTAAACCCACTTGTTATGAAGAGCTTTCTTACCCTTGAGTAGAGTGACTAGCTCTCATGTACGATTAGACTCAAGAGAGTCCATCTCCTCATCCATGGCTTACTCCCACTTAACCCGTGTATCTGACTGTAATGCCTCTTCAAAGCACTCTGGCTCACCATTATCTGTCAGCAGTAGATAATGTAAGGAGGGTGAGTATCGAACTGTGGGTCTCCTCTCTCGAGTAGACCTCCTCACAACCGGTATCTGTGGCTCTGCCTCATAATGCTCCTGTGCACGATCATCCTATGGCGCTGTAATACCCATGTCCGGTAACTCTTCCAACTCTATGAATTCCTTTTTCTTGGCCTTATTTTCTTGCACACTGTCTTTATGCATCACTTTTTCATTGAAGGCTACGTCCTTTCTTCTGATGATTTTCCTATTTTCTGCATCCCAAAACCTGTAGCCAAAATCATCCTACCCGTAGCTTATAAACGTGCACCTCCTGGACTTCGCATCCAACTTGTTTCTGTGCTCTGCATCAAGTGAACATATGAAGTGCAACCGAACACTCTGAGATGTGTAAGGTTCACTTCTTTCCCAGTCCACGTTTCTTCTGGTAGCGCACCATCCAATGGTGCTGAGGGACTTCTATTGATAAGATATACGGCAGTATTTACAGCATCTGCTCAAAAGGTCTTGGGCAACCCTGCATGTAACCTCATGCTCCTGGCGTGCTCAAGGATGGTCCTGTTAATGCGCTCGGCCACACCATTCTGTTGTGGTGTCTCTGGAATCATTTTCTGATGTTTGATTCCACTTGCTGCACAATACTCCTCAAACCTCTTATCACAATATTCTCCCCCATTATCAGATCTGAGACACTTTACTATTTTACCTGTCTAGTTTTCTACTACAACTTTTTACTTCTTAAACGCATCAAATACATCAGATTTATGCTTTAAGAAATAAACTCACAGCTTTCTACTAGCATCATCAATAAAGGAACAAAATAACGTGAGCCACCAAGGGATGATACCTGTGCCGTCCCCACACGTCAGTGTGTACAAGCTCCAATAGATGCGTCTTTGGAGCGCATCCTGTCTTCTTGAAGCTTACCCTCTTCTGCTTGCCATATATGCAGTCCTCGCAGAATTCCAAGTCAAGAGACTTCAGCCCTGGTAGCTTCCCTTTTAACAATAATACTTTCATCCATTTGTCACTCATATGTCCCAGCCTCTGATGCCATAACTGTCCATTCACTCCAGTTGATGTGACTGCGAGTGAACTATACGATCCTGAAGTCACGTATAAAGTGTCTTCCTTTTTGCCTCGAGATATCACTAAGGAACCTTTTGTGATCTTCCAGGAATCACTGGTGAATGTCGTCACATAACCGGTATCGGCCAACTGCCCCACTGAGATCAGATTCCTTCTCAAACTTGGTACATGTCTGACATCCTTCAGTTTCAAAACCGTTCCGTCTTTCTGATTGACCTGAACATCTCCCTTTCCAATAATACTGCGCGGCTCATCATCACCCAGGTAGACTCTCCCAAAGTCACCTGACACATAATCACGCAGAACTTCCTTACATGAAGTGGCATGAAACGAAGCACCCGAGTCTATAACTCAAGGCTCATTCCTCACATCAAGAGACAAGATCAATGCCTCTGTGTCGCTCTCCTCAGACAGATTCACTAAATCCTTCCCACCTCGAGAGCTTCCATCTTGTTTCTTGAGCGCTCTGAAATCACGTTTAATGTGCCCCTTCTTGCCGCAATGCCAACACCTGTCTTTGTCTTTCGGTCCCTTGGACTTCTTCCTTGACTTAGAACGCCTGTGTTTATTGCCTCCTCTGTTCTGCGATCTTCCTCTTCCTTCAACGTTTAGAGCATTCCCTGAATCCCCTAAAACTCCTAATGCCTTCCTTCTAGATTCTTCGCTGAGAATTAGACCGCCCACATCATCAAATTTCAGCTTTGTCGACCCTGAAGAATTACTCACAGCAATCACCAAACCATCCCAACTGTCTGGCAGACTGGATAAGATCAATAGTGCCCTGACCTCATCCTCAAAAATGATGTCAACGGATTTCAACTGGCACGTGACTGTATTGAACTCGTTTAGATGTTCAGCCACGCTCCCAGCATCTGACATCTTCATGTTGAATAGTTGTTTCATAAGATGAACCTTGTTGGACGCTGAGGGCTTTTCATACATGGTGGTTAGGGCTTCCATTAATTCTTTTATCATTTTCATCTTGGATATATTGAAGGCGACACTCTTAGACAAAGAGAGTCGGATCGTTCCTAAAACCTTCCTATCCAGTAAAAACCATTCATCATCTGTCATCTTTTCTGGTTTCTTCTCTTTTCCTTCTAGAGGAATGTAGAGGTCCTTCTGATACAGATAATCCTCCATCTGCATCTTCCAGAAGGCAAACTTTGAACCATCAAACTTCTCAATTCTAGTTTTTCCATCTTCCGCCATCGCTCCCAATAGATCTAACCAATAGCTCTGATACCAGTTGTTGCGCAGCACGCTAACAACGCAGTGGGCCGAGATCCAATCTCAGGCCTCACCCACAAACGATAAACGGATGAAAACAAACTAGAAACAGATCAAAGCAATCCAAACAAACCATAAGACAAGATATACGTGGAAAAATCCCAAACTAGGGTAAAAAATCATGGATGCAAACTTTCACTATGAAGAAACAAAGATTACAAGGCAAAATACTAACCTCTCCCTTAGAAGAATAGAAAATCCTGAGCCCACACCTTTAGAAATATTTTTCAATATTTCTCATTCCTTAGAATACCCTAGAAAAATCCTAGGAACCCCTATTTATAGTTTAGGCAACTTCCCTTCCGCATCCCGGTTGCGAAAGGACTCAAATCCGCAGTTTCGCGAAACAAACTGCATAACCTACGACCGGTCCTGGCTCCGCTATGACCGGTCCTAGGCCCCTATGACCAGTCGTAGCTCTCCTACGACCAGTCCTAGGCCCCGGAAAAAAAAAGCACAACTCGCTGGACTTTGAGTCGTGTCAGGGCTCGAACCCACGACCGGTCGAGCGCCACCCACGACCGGTCGTAGCTCCCTCACGATCGGTCGAACACGCCCCACGACCAGTCGTAGACATCCTACGACCGGTCGAAGGCGGCCCAATTGTGGCTCCACATTATCAACAACCTTGTCTTCTTCTTTGGAGGAACTACTTCCTATAGAAGACATATTATCTTACTTCACTCAAGCCTTCCCACGTGACATCATGGTGGTCGAGTTCCTACACCTACATCAGAAATTCAACAACTACAGGAAAAATTACAAATCCTCATTTGTTTCAATGCCGCTGACATCATTTCATCAGGATCGGTATAAAGACTTCACTTCCTTGTTCATTGATACCAAACTCTTACCCGATCAGATGAATCATTATCGGCCAAGAAATTGCACTTCATGAATTTTTAGGCTTAATTTATGAATACCATGATATAGTTGTTACAATTGACAGGATTCAAGCTGAGCATTCAACTGTCTCCCTCAAGATAACTATGATCATATCTGCTAGGGAGAAACTTGTTGTGGCATACATCAACTTGTAAGAGTCAGATACATCCTTGACCAATCTAAAGGCTTAAATCTCGATCATGATAAAGAAACTGAGATTTTTCAAGGAAGAATAAAAATCTCTAACCGATCACAAACAGGATCAGTAGGCTCAAATCAATCAACTAGGTGCCTTCATGCAAGAACATACTCCATTGATTGGTGACATCGCACACTCAAAAGCCAAAACCAAAGCTGCTCTCCATCGACAGGACATCAAGCGATCAAACCTTTAAGAAGCAATTACATCTTTCTCGTCTTTCAATTTCTTATTTCTTTGTACTTGTCCATTGTCAATCTTGTAATTCTTTTATATTTAATACAATCCACTAAAAAACTTGCTCATCATCTGTATTTTTTTATCTTTGGTACTTAGCCTTTTTTCTTCTTATGTGTATAACTGAATTTATTACAGTTATTCACGAGAAGTCATGCACCCATTCATCTCCTCTTTTTAGAAAACATTTCATTCAATTAATGAGGTAATCAACCAACATGACACCTCATCTTTGAGTGTGATTGTTCATCCTAAATGCCTATTTAAAGGACTCGTTGGTGCTTATTCCTCTGCACGCCCAAATTTCATTTCTTCTCATCTTCAAGTATTCTTTCTTTCTCCAATGACTGGTGACCACATGTCTGCTATCGATCGGCCTTAGAGGTTTTTGAGAGAAATCCTCACTACATAAGCTCCTTTAAAATAAATAAATAAATAAATAAAATCTTACTTTATTTAGTTTATGAAATGCAAAATCTTTAGTCCCGATAGACAATATTACTTTCCAAAACATATCACCCTCACCGAAAAGCTTTGTGTTTCCAAATTTGGTTGAGTATCAACTTCTTGCACAACTTCATTCATACTTTCTTTATTCAGTTTATAAGAAGATGATTCTAATGCTCTTTCCTTAGCAAGCAACTCTTTAATTAGAAGATCATCCAAGAATTCTTTATCACTGAAGTATTCTGTCGATCCTTTTACGTTCATTCCTATCTTATCATGTTTAGGATCTTCGAACGAGTCATGATCCTCATGAGATTCGGTCGATTCTCCCATATTAGCCTATACATGTTGTTCTCCTTCTGATTTTGGCACTACCAACCTTAGTCAAGTTCGCTGATACTTTAGGGATTGATCCAAAGTAATGGCTTACTGCCTTCTCTTTGCTGCATATTGTCTTTGCTAGTGTTGCTTCTGAGTACGGGTCATATCATCGGGTATTGTTGGAAATTTTAGTTGATTTAGCCTTTTCCAAACACCTTCTCATTCAAGCCAAGGTTTAATCATCCTTGGCCCTTGGCCCTTGAATAGTTTGAGAGTAATTGCTGACGTGTTTGTCTTTTTTAGGGTAAAATGCATCTCTTTCCTCATAATTCTGATTGACCGATTGTCTTGCTAGATATTTTAGTCGATAAGATCTCCCATTCGATCAAGTTGCCTCGCACATTTCTCACAGAGGTGCTAATAATTTAATATTATTTTGCCTGGATATGCTTCAGCCTGGTCAAACGTAATCTCAGGCCTCACGCCCTTCATGTCATTTTTCTCCTTGGGTTAATTCATCTGAACTCTAAGTTCGATCTTTCGTCATGACCGAACCATCCTTTAAGGATTGATGGTGTTCATATTAATCTATTTTTTGAATGGAAGCGAATCAGTATCAATCAAATTTGCTTCTTTTTCTTTATCAGAGAATTTCAACAACCCTTTATCGATATTATCCTGAATAACATTCCTTAAAATAACACATCTGTTAGTAGAGTGTGAACGAGTTCCGAGCCATTTACAATAATTAATTTTCTTCAATTCTTCAACTCTCAAAATCTTATAATTAATTAAAATTTTGATAAAATTACCAACTACCATAATATCAAAAATTTCATCAGTATGAGAAATATCAAAAGATGCAGGATCTTTGAACTTTCTGATTAGAGGACGTTATTATCTCTAATTTAACTGCGGCCGAACTTGTGAATGCCTGTTTAGCCATTATTTCAGCCACTACAAAATCATGATTAGGGTCATAATAATATGCCTTTACCGATGAATTTTTTGCCTCATTTTTTTTAAAAGTATTATATTCCATGTATAAAGTTATACAATGGCTGCACAACTGAGCAAGCCCCCACTAGATAAAAAATAAAAGGGAAGCAAAAGCAAGAGAAAGAGAAGTCAAAAAGCGGAGGGAATTAGTCTAGGATTTTCTAACTGAACCCAAGCCAACCTTATCTAAGAAAAATAGCCCATGAATCAATGGCGGAAGCGAAGAGGAGAGGGAAAAATAGGAAGAAGATTGGGATTCACTCCCTCGTTTCACCAAACCATTTGCTGGAGCATTACTTGCTTTAAGCACATGCCGAAATAGCAGCTGACCATATCTCTTCAGGTTAGAGATTCTTGTGCTCCAATTTTTCTAAATCCAAGATGGGTTGGAAGAGTGGTCGAGGATATCCACTACCAACGTAGAATTAGATTCTACTACTATCATTGACAGGCCATGAGATAAGTAATGGATCAGCCCATCCCACACCGCTCTGAATTCAGCCAGGTCACTAGAGCCTACACCATACCCCACTGCAAAAGAAAACAGAAAAGCCCATTCTCAGATTTATAAGTCCCTTCGCCGCCAAAAGGGCCTAGATTGCCCCTCAAGGATCCATCCATATTAAGTTTTACCCAGCCAGTCAATGGGGAAGACCACTTGACCAGATTCAACGAGGGTGACGCTGGACCGAAGGGCCAATCCTAAGATTACTCAAAATTAAAACCGCAAACTACATAGTAGCCATGGGTATTTTCAGTTTCTTCCCTAACTGTTGAAGCCACCAGCCCACACGAGCTATAGCTGCTATAGAAGACATACTTTTTCCATCGAATTTAGCTTTGTTTCTCGCTTTCCAGATCTCCCAAAGCACCAAGCTTGGGACGAGGTTGCGGAGGGAAGAGAGGCATCCACCTAAAGGAGAAGAGAGTCACCATTGATTCATTCTTTCTTCAATCGAAAGTGTTCGGAGGGAGGGGATACCAAATATTTTGCCAAAGTGAACCCAAATATGTTTTACAAAAGCGCTGTGGATGAACAGATGGGCCAGAGATTCGACTTTCGGGCGACGATCTAGGGATCCCTCACAACACATGCATTTTGAGGCTAATGAAATACCTTTATCCTGGATTCTTGCATCTAGAGGAATGGCGCCTTGGAGTAATCTCCAAATGAATACAATGAACTTAGGAGGCATCTTAGTATGCCAAACTCTACTCTTCTAGAACTGTTGAGGCCCAACCAATCTACACAAGCTCCAAGCATATTTAACAGAGAAGCTTCCAAATGAGTCCAAAGGCCAAAAGTAGTTATCCAAATCTTCAGAGGTTGCAAAACCACCATGGAAGATAACATCCACCACTTCCTGAGGGAGAAATATAAAAATAGAGGATGGGGGAAAGAGGGCCAGAGGCACCAATAAAGTCTCAAACTTTTAAATTTAGAAGAGAGATTGGAATAAGCTGGACAACGAGTCTGGATAGGGCCCCAAGGCCAGTCCAGTTGGATTCCCAAAGGCTACAGTCCCCATGTCGCACTGACCATTGGGTCTTCTTGTCAAGGAAATGATGGAATGTGGCCTTGACTTTCTTCCACAGCGGGGAAGAGGTAGCTACTGCAGTGACACCATTGCCAGGGGAGATATCTCTGCCATATCTTGCCTTCATGAGAGACCCACAGAGAATCACTGTTACCAAACTTAACAGCTCAGCCAAGCTTCATTCTGAATGCCTCCATCACCACACTAAGAGATCTGATTCCTAGCCCTCCTTCCTGCAGTGGTATAGAGATTTTTTTTCCAACTAATCCAATGAAGCTTTTTATTGCCCTCAGCCCAACCTCAGAAGCAATCATCAAATTTCATCTCGAGGGCCCGAATGAGTTACAGTGAAACCTATGAAGCTGTCAGCACATGGATAGGAATACTAACTAGGACGTGTCTGATTAGGGTGGCTCGTCCACCCTGAGATAGGTGTCGAGTCTTCCACCCGCTGATGCGATTGAGGACCTTATCGAGCAGAAATTGAAAATTAGAAGCCTTTGCTCTTCCTCTTATAATTAACACGCCTAGAAAGCGACTGCACAACGTAGATTAGTGATCCCTAAGAAGCACTCGATGCTTCTAATTTTGCTAGCGGAGAGCTTATTAGAACATAGGAAGGAACTTTTCCTGTTGTTAATTTTCTGGCTAGATGAATATTGAAAGAATTGCAAGAAATTCTTTACTGCCTAAAGGGAAGAGCGACTCCCGTTGGGAAACAAGAGCATGTTATCCACAAAAAGGAGTGGGAAATAGTTGGACAACCCATATTAAGATTGAATGGATGGAAAGCACCTGACTACACTATTGCCTTAAAGCCTCAACTTAGAACTTCAGCCACAATAACAAACAGCCCTAGGGAGATCAAATTACCTTATCTAAGCCCTCTTGAGGAGTTGAAGTAGCTTGATGCATCCCCATTAATATAAGAATAGAAAACCAATTGTTATATCAACATGATTCCAACAAAGCGATGCGAGCATTGCTGAAACCGAAACACTTCAGTACACCCTTAAAAAAAATCCAATCAACTCGGTCATAAGCCTTCTTTTGCCTCTCTTTAGGAAAGGCCTCATATCGAGGTACCTTCATGGTAAAAAAAGATCTTTGAATTATGTTCCGAAAAGCTTCTTTTGAAGCTGGAATTTCAATCCATCTTGAGCAAACTAGACAAATTTTATCTCTGTCGTAATTACCTTGCATCGGCTTTTGTCTCTTTTAAACTGAGTAATATAATTCTCAACTAAATTCCTTCGTAATTTTTAAAAATGAGCAAGATCAGCATGAAAATTTCTTTTTTCCTTATAGAAGAACTGAGCATGAAATTTTTCTTCCATTTCTTACCAATTTTATATGGAATTTGCTAGAAAATTTAAATACCAAGTAAAGGCTGCCTTAGTGAGTAAATCACCAAATAAATATAATTTATAATACTCATTATTGGCCAATTGCCCACATTATATGGTAAATCGACACGTGTTCTATGGTCAATTAACCCATATCACCTGTAAACAATGTAAAGTTAGGTCGATAGTTCATCAGCAATGGATATTGTCAATTAATCTAGTTCGGATATGGCTTATGATAAATTGGAATAGTAATTTTGGTCAAGAACTTGGCCTGATCATTTTTGAATTAGTTGAACAATTTTTTTATGCTCTCAATAATGTTATGCAGCGACTAGAGGTGATTTAGGGTCATCCTGATATCATTCTACATTATATGATTGATTTCTAGGCAAAGGTTTCCCCGTAGTCATCACTTGATTCCTGGCTTCATGAATTATATTCCAATTTTTAAACTCAGGACGTCTAAAATCTATTGATGGTAGTGAATTTCGCATGTCCCGGATTGGAATACGTTCAAGACGTATGAAATCTATCGTATCAATGAATTTCACACATGTTGAATTAAACTATGGATAGGAACATATGGTGTGTTTTGCTGTATGGAAGTATTTGTGGCATCAGCTAGACTGGTAGTACATGTGCCTAATTTCCAACCAAGCTTGCATTGGCCTGTTGTTGAGGCATAACAGTACTCTATCAGTGAACAAAGCTGCTAACCAATTCATGCTCTTGATGTGTCCGACCATCCACCTATTGAAAGCCTCGGTCTGAAATCATGAGTGATCTTCTTGAACTCACGATAGTTCTACAATGTCTTAAATCCCCCTCTGCATATCAACCTTCTCGGCTAACATTATCTTAAGAGGTTCAACCCTAGATGTTGATGGTCTACTTGTATTTAGAAGAACATGCACCAGATTAGGTGGTGGATTTCCTTTCTCAGGCACTTGTTTGACTTGCAACTCCTCATTGGTAGGAGGCTCGTTAGCCATAACAATGACTATTAAAGTATTTCAACCACCCCTTTAGCTCATGATTTCAAACGATTACTACACCGAAAAATATACTTGCGTTAACTAAGTAATTTGTAGTCACACTGGGCGTGCCAAAAAAATGTTTGACAATCGGTTTGTTTTTGTCGTGCAGACGTGCTAAAATCGATACAATGACTCGATCCAAATTGATTAACTTTAACCCCAAGTGTCAAAATAAGCAGATACATCTAATATGAATGTATATGACAAGATTTTGAGAAGATTGGTCACTTACTTAGCCACTTATAGAAATTGATAATGATCAGGTGATAAATGAAGGGTGAGGTTCTTCATCCGAAGATGTGTTACTTTGTGCCTTCCATGAGAAACGACTTTCAGAATACCAATGCAAATCAAACAAAATGAAAAACTCATAATCGTCATTATGAACAACTGTAAAAACACGACTCTTGAAAGAACTTCTTGATATTGGATAAAGAACAATCCAATGTATTAACGTATACTTGAATTACAACTAAAGATTATGGCTAAGAATTCCCTACTCGTAAGATAAACTGAGAAAAAAAAGAAGATAGATTAATAGATTTGATTGATTGTTGTTAGTTGATTTTATTTTTTAAGATGCCCCTACTCTATTACATTCCTCTGCTATTTATAGATTTCGATTGTAGCTTTTTCTTCCAGATCCTTATTCCATTACTACAATGGTTACAGTATTCCAAAAGACTCTCTAAATTCTTTTATTCTCTAGATCCTTCTTTTAGTACGTTTCTTTTTACGATGGTTCCACTTCTTTTGACTAAGCCCTGCTTTGGCTGTTAATTGTTTATCGGCCACACATCGGTCATATTGCTTACATTAGTTGTCTGATTACTTATAATATTAATTCTTCTAAATGTTTTTCTCTTTAATATGACGTCTAAACTACTCTCAGTTAGTTTTTCAAATCCTTCTTTCTTTGACATGTCCATTTGTTTGTTCCACTTTTAAATACCTCTTGGCCACTTACTTCACTTCTATCGGCTATGGTTTTGTTGTCGTCAATCGATTTTTATATCTTACACAGCTTGACCACATTTCTTATATGTCGACCACACCACTTCGTCGACCATACACATCCAATGATGTGTAGAACTAGCTTTACACTAGCTATAATGTGCAAAAAACACTCTAAATCTTTGAAAACCTTTTTATCCACTTCTTATTCCTCATACAATATTATGCGTCACCCTCCTATTAGTTTTCTTATAATAGCCAGAAATATGGTACAACATTAACATTTCAAATTAAGCTGACTAAATTGTGAAACATACTATTGTTAAGTTACAGTCTAAAAATTCGATTAATTGAACCAAACTAGCCTCTAATCCCGACACTTGGTTGTTTGGGATAAGTTTAAGGCTAGGTTAGTAAAAGAAGTCTTTAATAATTTTATTTTATTTATTTTTTTTTAATTTTTTTAAAAAATAGATCATTTAGATACTTAATCTCCTGTAACTAGTATTACAACTATCAAGGTCTTGATATCAATAACTTACATATATAAACTAATAGTACATCATATGGATGATAAGACGACTCTCTTAAATAGAGACTGAGAAGTAGAAATGTGTGTGTGTGTGTGTGTGGAGAAACCTAATAGTTATAGGATATTAGGTAAGTAAAATAAAGTATGAAGACTAATTAAGTCACTATATGTTCTAAAACAAGCTCCTAAACAATGGCATAAAAATTTTAATGGTATTTTGAAATAAAATGGCTATCATATAAATGATGCAGATAGAGGTGAATATAATAAATTTTTTAAAAATTATAATGTTATTATACATTTATGTTAACGACATGCTTATTATTTAAAATAATATTAAATTAGCTAATGCAATTAAGAAATTCTTTTCGTTTAAGTTTGACAAAAAAGACTTCGAAGAGGTTAGTGTAATCTTGAGTATTAAAATATCCAGAAAAGATGGTGGTCTTATATTATTATAATCTCATTACATTGATAAACTATTGAGAAAGTATGATCATTTTGACTGTTTACCTGTCAATACACATTATAATTATAGTGTGATTTTCATAAAAAATACAAATAATAGTATGTCTCAATTGGAACATTTTAAGGTAATTGACATCACATATCTGGGAATACCTTGGGAATACCTGAGGATCACATCACATATCTATTATAAATAAGTTCCAAGTCCGAATGACTTAGCGAATTTCCGACATGAACCCTTAACATTTTCGCCTTCGAGAATTCTCAAGGCTAATAGGCCATTGTTCATTCATGTAGGACGTTATGGCTAGAAGAACGACCTGAGTGAATCCCGCTCCACCACCTGCGACTCCCGCACCACCACCCGCAGCTCCTGCTTTACCACCTGCTACTCGTGCTCCACCACCAGATACTTTGAGCCTGAAGATGCCACTCATTTACCAGAGACCGATGTGGATCCGACCGTACCTGTGTGTGCTACTCAGCTGCAACAGATGTTGCAGGCGATGACCGCCATTCTTCAGGGGCAGAGCGGGCGTCCCACAGTGTCACCGGCTGAGGCCGAGCAGGAGCGTACGAGCACTCTTCTCAAGAATTTCAGACAGCACGATCCTCCACGTTTTCGGGGAGAGCTAGACCCTATTGCTGCAGAGATATGGTGCTCCGAGGTGGAGAAGATATTTGACACCATGAGATGTATGACCCAGCAGCGAGTCCCATTAGCTGTATTCCTTCTCCAGGGTGAGGCTCAGTATTGGTGGGCATCTGTGGCCCGATCAGTAGCGGCTGATTTTGAGTGGACCTGGGAGGACTTTATAGACCGGTTTGACTAGAAGTTCTTTCCTGAGCATGTGCGACAGCAGTGCGGACTAGAGTTTGAGACTCTGGTCCAGGGGGACATGACAGTGTCCCAGTATGAGGCTCAGTTTGTCACACTATCCAGATTTGCGACATATCTTGTTGATGATGAGGGGCGGAAGGCCCGCCGTTTTGAGAACGGTTTGTGTCCTGCCCTTAGGAGTCGTGTGATCGGACACATGCTTCCGACGTTTGATCAGATAGTGGAGAGAGCCCTGATATATGAGACAGATTGGGCCGATGTGCAAAGAGCCCGTGACCAGAGAGGAGATCAGAAGAGGAAGGAGCCCTCCAGTAGCTCCCAGCCTCAGCAGCATCATTCGCAGCAGCGGCTCACGACCCGTCCAGCATCCCGAGCACCAGCAGTACCCCTAGCACCATCTTCAGGATCGTTTACAGGTACTTGCTTTGGTTGTGGCCGGGCAGGACATCGTGTGCATGAGTGTCCCCATCCACAGCAACAGCAGCAGAGAGCACCGGATCAGCCTCCGCGACAGCCACACAGCATCAGCAGCCGAGGACACTGTATCAGCCTCCGCGACAGCCCCCACAGCAGCAACAACGACCTCAGCACCAGCTTCCGGGACCTCCATTGCAGCAGCAGAGACCTCAAAGGGGACCTGTACATCCCCAGCAGGCCCAGGGCAGATTTTATGCTGTCCAGCAGGACCCTCAGTCATCAGGAGTAGTCGTCGATGATTCATGTGACTTGACCCCTACACCTTCTAGCTAGATTACTCATTAATGAGGCATCCTGAGAGTCAGAACCTGAAAATCGTGAGCGTTATCCCCATCTCTTAGGTGTTTGATTTTGATGATATGGTGTGTTTTGATCATATATGATGATAAGTTCCCTATCCTCTTATGAGTTATGTGTAGCTGTGATGATAATGCAAATTTCGAGGATGAAATTTTTTATTAGGTGGGGAGAGATGTAAGACCCGTATCCTAATTCGTACTGTTCCGTCGCTTCTCACAATCATTCTCATCAAATTTCGACAATCCGCGACCTGTAGTTGACGTTGCGCACGACCGTAAGTCGTATCCTATTCATTTGAGTTGGCTTAATCCAAGACTTGTATCATTGCGACCGCACCGTCGCCGCGGTTCTAACGCCGTGACTCATGTACCGATCCGATACCCTAACTAAGAGATGTGAGCCAGCGTTTATTTTGAGAAAACACCGCGTGTTTACATTCCCAAGAGAATCTCTACAAAGTGTCAAATCAATCACCCATCAATCACTTTATGTCAAGTACAAAGCAACCATGCTTTCTTTCTCCACAAGTTAAGCAAACCCAAAAGTCAACTAAGCTCTCACCTCACCCATTACTCACCTCACCCATCACTCACCTTACATCCATCACTTACATCTCTCCTTACATCTCACCTCTCTCTCTCATTTCTCATCACAATTTCAAGCAACCAAGAGAGGCTCCCACGTCCAAGCTCTCTTCCATGTGAGAGAGTGATTTTGGTAGCCCACTTCCCACTCCAAAAGCTCTCATCCTAGCCATCCATTTCTCATCTCCACCATCAAAGTGAAGCACTAGGAGGTTGGCGTTCCAACGGACCGAGTAGATCATAAGGTGGGTGCTCTTATAGGGTAGTTTTCATGTTTTTGTGATGGGCCAAGTGAGGCCTACCGATCGATGGTATGGATCTCACTTTGCACCTTTGATGTGGCCGATGGACCACCTTAATCCTCATGATCATTCCATGATGGGGCCATTCTCCATGGACCCCATCATGATGTTTATTTTCTTTGTATGGAAGGGGTCATCTAGACCTTACATCTTGGTGGAGAAGGGATCTCCACCGTTGATCTTTGATTTGATGGACCCACATACAATGAGACCCGCTTGATGTATGATTAGATGTATAGAAGGGAGGGCTCGTAGTCGCGGAGCCCTCCATGCACGTGTGTCCCTCGATCTCTCTCTCTCTCTCTCTCTCTCTCTCTCTCTCTCTCTCTCTCTCTCTCTTTTTCATGATTTGTGTGATGATATGGCCATGTGGCCCACCCGGATGGACTCCACCGTGAAGCATGTATTTAATCCGAGCCCTTTGTAGGTAGGACCCACTCTACGTATGCATTGTGTCACCACCATCCAACATTTGGTGGCCCACCTGAGCACAGCCCACCTTATAAAGTGGTTTGCCCAAAACTGTCCAGCGTCTAGGATGCTGGACGTTAACCGAACCAAAAAAAAAAAAATGAAATAAAATATTAGCTTGGTTCAAAGGGGTTTTGGGTGGGTCATTCATGCAGGCTCCACCTTGATATATATTTTTAATCCAAGCCATCCATCTCATTTTCCAAATCATTTTAGGCGTTGAGCCGAAAAATGAAGCTTATCCGAATATCTGGTAGCCCATAGTATGGAAAATAGTATTTTCTACCTTTAAAATCACCTTTTGATGTTATTACATGCCAAGACACATCGCATATTGGACTCGTTTGGTCTATCTTGAGTCCTGAAAAATGGTGGTTGGGTTAGATTCACCGGATGTGGGCCCCACAGGGGAAAAACCATGAGAAAACCAATTTCAAAAAAAAAAAAAAACAACACCATGCAGCAGCTGACGCTGCTGCTGTCAGAGAGGCAGGCAGTGCCAGCGCTGTGCTGGCGGGCGGGCCAACGAGCAGGGACCCACGGTCCAAGCCGTGGGCCCCACCATGATGTATGTTGTATATCCACTCCGTCCATTCTGTGGGCCACATAGGGCTGTGAGCCATCAAATCGGCCTGATCTGGAACTCAGATGGCCCACATCAGAGGAAACAGTGGTGACTTAAAGCTTACCATTAAAACCATTTTTGGGCCCATGGAAGTTTTGAATCAATCTGATATTTGTGTCTCCCATTCACCCAGGGCCCGTGTGGCCTTGTCAACGGTCTGGATGGAGTATAAACGTTACGGTGGCCCCCACGTGGGACCCACTATCCACGCCAGTCCCTAGCTCACTGGCGGACGAAGTGGAGATACCTCGTTTTCAACACTTGAGGTCTTGGCACACTCCCTGGTGGAGGTGGCTCGCATGGAGCGTGTGTGCTAATGGGGTGGGACCCATTGTGATGTATGTGTTCTCTCCACACGTTCATCCTTATGTGGACCCCCACCCTTGATGCATGTGTTGCATCCAAACCATCCACCAGTTGGTCAGTTTATCTTACTGGCTTGAGCTAAAAATAAGGAAGATTTATGGTTCAAATGGGCCCACCTTGGTATGTGTATAGGGCCCATCTGGATTTACTTATGGCCATCCATTGAGGCCTACTTTGGTATATATCTAAGGCCCATGAGATCAAGCCCATTTGACATATATAATGCCCATGGGATTAAGCCCAATTGGCATGAATAAGGCCTATGAGATTAAGCCCATTTGACATATATAAGGCCCATGGAATTAGGCCCATTTGATAAGGCCATAAGATTAAGCCCATTTAATGCATATAAGGCCCAAGTTGTGAGGCCTACTTTGATGTATTTTAAGGCCCATGGATCATGGACCATTCCAATGTACATAAGGCTCGTTGGTGAGGCCCATTAATGCAGCCCATTTAATGAATGTAAGGCCCATGTGATACGGCCCATTTGATGTATCTAAGGCCCATGGGTTGAGGCTCAACGGGATGACCTTAGGGTCCATTGCAATGTCTGATTTCTCATGGTTCATGTAATTACATTTATGGCGGGCCGTGCCTAGGGAACAATGTTGGTTTGACGTCCACATTGTATGTGCAATGTTGGTTAAATGTCCGTATTGTAACTCTTCTTAGGGCCCATTAATAGGCCCATACTCGTTACTATTCATCACTTTATAATATGCTTAGAATAATCCCATGACTCATGCCCATACGCATCATATGAATGCTTGATTTGAGTAGTGACTAATCATAGCATATGCCATTGGGCAGACCACTTATGGGACCCGTTATAAGACGGAGTGCCCCACATGATCGCGCAGCATGCGCTGGATTTATACATGATTTGACGGCGTGATTCATGCATCTCGCATATGTGTGATTTGATCACTGCATGCCCTAGCGATATCAGGGCCGTGGCTCCACAGATAAATCATGGATGGCTGTATCGGATACCAGAAATACTTGGTTCTAGCACCGTGGGCACTTAGGATGTCCTTGGGTGAAAGTTCCAGAACCTTTTTGGTACCAGGAAATGCTCCAACATCTAGACCGAGTGGATACACAAGTGCCCGAGTGCCGAATACCAGTAAGTCACGTCTCCCACTATGTCGTGGTCGGTTGGAAGGGGGTGTGGCCTTATCCGCCTGAGTGAGAGGGCTATAAGCTAGGATGAGTTTGACCAGCTCGCAAATGAGTCTGCTATCGATGAGCCGGGTAGGTATTGGCAGACTACTGGTCAGGCGGATAGTGAGGCCTATTCCACTTTGTTGACTGTGCAGCTAGGGAGGTGGCAGTCACTGTGAAGTGTATTAGACCCCAGTGATATCCAGAGGGGAACTGTACTGATATGTGTACATGATGAGTACCGATTTGCTTGGATTACATTTCTCATGTGACATTCGGCTATGTAGGCCTTGCATTGCATCGGTGTGGCCGATGACATTCATATCTCGCATCGCATGGCCTTAGTATAGCCGATAGCATTCATGCCTTGCATTACATAGCCTTAGTATGGTTGATTTTATTCATGGACTTACCGCATACTTTCGCATTACCTGATATTGTACACTTGGCGTTTGCATTACGCACACACTTACACCACCCTCTAAACTTTTGTACGCTTATGCACGACAGTTGTGTGCAGGTAGCGTTGGACAGCAGCAGTGCTGAGGCAGGAGTGCGTATCAGGACCTTTTGGAGCTTTTTTATTACCTTCTATTTCTCTTTCCACATTGTACTTAAAGTTTTTGATATAGTGGATATGTGATTATGTTGTTTTGTGACTTGGTTATGCTTGTGGTTATGCTCCATTACAAAAAAAAAAATCATTCTGAAAATCCTCCTTGTAAGATCCCAGGATCAGAATCTGACATTTGATTATCAGGAGCCGAGAATGGGGCACTACGGAGGCTGTCGGCACCAGATTCGACAATCGGGATTCATGTGAATCCGATTTTCGGGTTTAGGACGTGACAACCTATGTATTTAATAAATTACACTAGACCAAACATAACTTTTGTAATAGAAAAGTTAAATAGATGTACACATAACCCTAAAAAAGAACATTAGAATACTTTATTTAAGATTCTAAGATACCTAAAAGGAAATATAACCTATGGTTTACATTATAATGATTATTTTTCTATATTAGAATGATACAATGATGCTAACTGGATCATTGATTCAGATTAAACAAAATCTACTAGCGGATATGGTTTTACTTTAAATGGAGGAGTGGTTTCTTAGAAGTCTACCAAACAGACGTATATCGTTTGATCAACTATGGAATCTGAGTTTATTGCTTTAGAAAAATGTTGGTTCAGAAGTCGAGTAGTTTAGAAATCTCTTAGCTAATGTACTGTTATGACCAAAGCATGTATCAATTGTGTCTATTTTTTGATTATCAAGTAATTATAACAAAAGCAATGGAAAGAGAAGGCATATTAGACTTAAACACAACGTATTCAAAAATATATTATGTGATGGAATCATATTTACTAAGTTTGTGAAGTTACAAAAGAATTTGGCAGATCCTCTAACTAAAAGACTGTCTAAAATATTAGTCAATGATATATCGAAGGGAATGTTGTTAAGCCTAATATATGAATTGCTAGTGTCGACAACCCAACCTATATAATTGGAGATTCCATTAGATAGGTTCAATAGTTAAAGAACAAAACATAAGGCAAATGATTGTATTGATATAAATAAGCCCCTTCTATAGTGTAGCAGATTGATGAAACAACGCAGAAAGATAAATTTTTGGAACTCTTAATGAATCCATAGCTATATATTTAGTAGTGTTTACAATTGTTTCATACACTTGATGAAATTCACCTAGATAGGTGTGGAGGTGGAGGCCACTCATAAGAATTTATCTAAATTTTTTATAACACTCATGAAATTTAGGTAATGGTGCATGACCAAAAAAGACCGAACCAAAGAATCACTAGCAGAGAAAGATTTGTGTAAATGGCATGTACTTGCGATTTATATAAAAATAATTCAGAGTCAAGACTATGGTGTCACCTGGTCCTTGTGAATTTATCTTACTTATTCTAATATCAGTTTAAGTATAAGGTGATATTAGCACTATTGCACAACTATTATGCGTTAAACTGAAATGTTTTTTATTTTGAAACAAGTAGGAGAATATTATATTTTATTTCAAAATATATAATAAATAAGGAATTTCAAATATTTTGATATCTCTCCAAATTTAAAATTTTTATATATTTTTATGAGTTATGGGTTTAGTCCCACATCAAATTTGATTAATAAAGTTTTTTGGTATATACGATAGGCTTCCATGAGATACCCTTGTTTTCCAATACAAATATTAGTGAAGAGTTTTAATATAACGGCTTAATTTTTTTAACAACTTTTCAACGTAAGACTAAACTAAATACAATTAAGACCCGTTAGTTAACAAAGGAAAATTTTATTTTTTGTGATTTTTCAAATCTATTTTTAAAAAACTTTTTATTCCTACACTTAAGCCATTGATCAAAGTGGTGATGGTGGCTAGTTAAGGTTGTTTTGCGGGAAAGAAGGAGAGGGAGCACAAGGAGGAGAGAATGGTGTGGGTGGGCCATGGGACTATTTTTCTGAATAAGGAAGGTAAGGGGGTGTATTATATATTCATTCATGTGTTATTTGGTCATTAGTGATGATAACAAATGGCGTCCTCATGTTGGAATTCCTACGACTTTGTGAAAGTGGGCCCATCATTTGGCCATGTAAATTGTCGAAATGATGGGCCTCACAGTGGATGGGATACCATGAAAATCCTTTAGATTGAAAGATCATATCTTTGGCTTCTTTTGCATGACCATGTTGTATTTCTTTCCAACCGTCTATTTTGTGGACACTGATCCAAAGTTTAGGTGGGCCAAGCAAGTGCACATTGAGGGCCAAGAACACTATACACATCCTAACGCATCAAGACCCTACAATTCCATTTTATGGTTTAGTGCGAGTAGAAAGATAGACACCTAGAGCTGCACACGAGTCGAACCAAGTCAAGCTTAGCACAGTTCGGCTTGGCTCGGCCAATATCTGACCCTAGCTCAAACTCGGCTCAGCTCGATCCTCAAGCCTAACTGGCCTGCTCGGCTCGATTCAGTTAGCAACTCCGGCCAGTTCAAACCAAGTTCGAGCCTATGCAACATTTTCTCAAACAGATAAAGTGCATTTTCAATTTCTCACATAATGCAAAATAGTACCATTACTTTACATGTATTTCATTAAACACTTGGCGAGCAACATTAAAATAAAGATATGAGGGCAGCCTTATAATGTAAAGTTTTTTTTTTTTTTTTTTTGTAGTGATTTGTTTCGTATGCATCATTCCTCACCACCAACCAATCCCATGGAGAATGTATGCACCCAAACAACACTTCGCTAAGTTATTTCACCAAACACTCGACGAGTAGCATCAATATCAAAATAACAAAGTCACCAATTCGATTCCATCCGAGTCAATTTGAGTTGAGGTTCGATCTGAGTTAAGCCGAGCTCGAGCAAGCTCGAACTCGACTCGAATTTTTTTAAAGCTCCATAAACCAGCTCAACTCAGTCCGATTCCAATTTCAAGCCCAGGTGAATCAAGCTTCATCGTGTCGAGTATAGTGAGTGGACTGAGCTAACTCGACTCATGTATAGCACTAGGACACCCATTTAAAGGGCGCGGATTAGGTGAGTCCGGGTGATAGCTTAGTGTGTGAGTCCCTAACTGTGGGGCCCACCGTGATGTATATGTTGAATATCCACTCGATCGATCAGTTTTTCGGGCTCATTTTAGGGAATGGTCACAAAAATGTATCACACCACAAAAAATTCCTACGGCGCAAGAAGCTTTTAATGGTCAATGACCATTGTTTCCTGTGGTGTGGTTCACTTGAGAATTAGATATGCTTTGATTTTGGGATCATACACTAAAATGAGCTGCTAAAACTGATGGATAGAGTGGATATACAAGACATACATCAAGGTGGGCCCCACGATCAGGGACTAACCCACAAATCTGTACCTCGGACTCACCAAAACTGCGCCCCATACTAAAAGGCTCAAATCTAAGAAATCAAATTGGCGGACCGTGTTAAGTGAGGTTAGCCCATGGGTGGTTGAAGAAAGATGGCACATTTAGGCCGTAAATTTCGTGAGTGACCTTCTAGAAATTAATCAGGAGAAAAAGATTGGTAGTCAATCTCATCCTTGGAGAAATCAAATCACACCCTTGAAATTAGGGGGCATTCCGAAGAACGGTCCATATATATTGGTCAAAGTCATCACAACGGACCTGCTGAGGTTTTACTGGTCAATCAACATAGGCTCAGATTCCTAACGTGAAGGCAGGATTTAGAGTTGTTAGAGTGGACCACACGTATGATCAATGGGTCGTAATACCGCCCGTTGATCATTGGGGCGTTTGGATGTTCAATCAAATTGTATTGCGAAAGGATTGGTGGCTGGCATTAGGACGGGTGGCCCAGCTAGCCTGTAGAGCTAGGACTTAGGCCCTTAATCTTGGCCCAAGGATCTGGCCCTTGGCCCAGTCCATTAATCAAGTGAACTGCCATCATACAAAAAGAATGGACGGTTGCAATGGATTCTCATTCACTGTAACTTCATCCATAAGCGACCATCATAGCCATCCATTCGTCATAAAGTTTTGCATGGTGGCCCATCGAATGGTTTAGAATTTAGAACGTGGATGTTCTTGTGGTCCTATCACCTCAGCACGTGGGCCCCATCGGCAGTACTAGTAGTCTAAGTGAGAAAGAGGCCCATTGTGTTGTATTTAGAGCGGATGGGTTAAGGCCCATTGTGATGTATTAGGGCCCGTGGGTTGAAGCCTATTTAATGTATTTGAGGCACATGGGTTGAGGCCCAATGGGATGCATACAAGGTCTATTGCATTGTGTGATTCTGCCATGGGTTATGTAATGACATTTATGGCGGGCCATGCCTTGGGAGCAATGTTGGTTTGACGTCCACATTGTAAGAATAATGTTGGTTAAATGTTTGCATTATAACTCTCCCTAGGGCCCATTAATAGGCTCATACTTTTTGTGTGTAGGCTATCAAGGCCCATCTTCATTGTGAGGATAGTTTATCACAATATAAAATGCTTAATATAACTTCATGATTCATGCTTATACGCATCATATGTATGCCTAATATGAGGAATGTTTGATCATAGCATATGCCATTGGACAAACTATTTTTAGGACTCCTTATGAGACGAAGTGCCCACATTATCGCACCGTACGCGCAAGATTGTTGCATGATTGGATAATGTGACTCATGCATCTCGCATATATGTGACTTGATCATTATACGCCCTAGCGACATCAGGATCGTGGCATCTAGAGGCACATCATGGATAGCTAAATGGGACACCGAAAATACTTGATTCTAGTACTGTGGGCACTTAGAATGTCCTTGGGTGAAAATCCAAGAATATCCAAAGCCAGGAGGTGCCCCAAAGTCTAGACTGAGTGGAACATGAGCGTCTGAGTGCTAAATACCAGTAGGCCGTGTCTCTCACTATATCGTGGTCGATTAGGAGGGGGTGTAGCCTTATCCGACCGAGTGAGGGGGCTATAAGCTAGGCTGAGTATGACCAGCTCGTAAATGGGTCCGCTATCAAGCCGAGTAGGTATTAGCAGACTGCTGGCTAGGTGGATAATGAGGTCTATTCCACTCGCTGGGCTGTGCGGCTAGAGAGGAGGCAGTCGATATGGAGTGTAATAGACCCTGGTGATTTTTCCAGAGAGCAACCATACTTATTTTTGGACTTATTGAGCAGGAATTGCATATCGATTCATTCATTCATTCACTATCCACTCGGGCTGGTGGTGCGTAACTATTTATTACGTGTACCTTCGTATGGTCAGAATTTTGGTTGGGCATGCGACTAACCTAAGATCAGGAGTTTACTACATTGAGTTTGACTATCTAAATTTAGGTATGAGACTGGTTTGGATAGAAGTCCCTGATGGTGGACCCCGTAGCTTGCAATACTACGTACTATCATCCTGACTTCACATTTTAAAATGGTCATTTCATTCGCAACTCATATTACATTGTATCTGTAGTACTTAACATTTTAGGTTACTATATTTTTGCACTTATATGGCCTAGGTGAGGTTGATGGTATTTGTGGCTCGTCAGGATTTGCATATTGTATTGCATCCTCAGCATCTGTTATTGTCTTATTATGTTTTGCATCGTATAGCCTTGGTATGACTGATATCTCTCATGGACTTACCAGTATATTTCCACTTACTCCGATATCGTATGATTCATTATCTTGTTAGTATTTTTACTTATTCCGATAATGTATGATTTATGGGTTTTATGATATACTTGGCACTTATCTTGTGCACACAGTTTCACCACCCTCTAAAAGCTTTTGTAAGCTTATGCATAATAGATGCGTGCAGGTGGCGTTAGGTTGGAGCAGTGTTGAGCTTGGAGCGTGCAGCTGTCCTCTGGAGATTTGATTTCGATATATGTATTTCCCTTTCAACATTGTATTAAAATGATTATATTAGTGGATATGTGATGATGATGTTGCCTTTTTGATTTGGGTATACTTGTAGTTATGCTTCTTATGAGACAAATGTACGTTGAAAAATCCTCCTTGTAGGATCCCAGGATCGAAACCTGGCGTATGTACGCTGGAGGCCAAGAACGGGATACTACAGAAGCTGTCGGCATCGGATTCGGCGATCGAGATTCCTATAAATCCTTTTTCCAGGTTTGAGGTGTGACAAGACATATTATCTTACTTCGCTCAAGCCTTGCCATGTTACATCATGGGAGTCGAGTCTCCTACACCATCAGAAATTCGACAACTACAGGAAGAATTACGAATCCTCATTGATTCCTGTGCCGCTGACATCATTTCATCAGGATCGGTCTAGAGACTTCACTTCTTTGTTCATTGATTCCAAACTCTTACTCGATCAGATGAATCCTTATCGGCCAAACAAAATGTACTTTATGAATTTCTAGGCTTAATTTATGAATACCATAATATAGTTGTTACAATTGACAGGCTTCAAGCTGATCATTCGGTTGTCTCCCTTAAGATGACTCGATCATAGCTGCTAGGGAGAAACTTGTTGTGGCATACATCAACTTGTAAGAGTCAGATACATCATTGACCAATTTAAAGGCTCAAATCTCGATCATGAAAGAGAAAATGAGATTGTTGAAGGAAGAATAAAAATCTCTAACCGATCGCAAAAAGGATCAATAGGCTTAAATCAATCTATTGGGTACCTTCATGCAAGAACATACTCCATTGATTGGTGACATCGCACACTCAAAATCCAAAACCAAAGCTGCTCTCCATCGACAGGACATCAAGCGGTCAAAACTTTAAGAAGCAATTACATCTTTCTCATCTTTCAATTTATGATTTCTTTGTACTTGTCCATTTTCGGTCTTATAATTCTTTTATCTTCAATATAATCGACTAAAAAACTTGCTCAGCATCTGTATCGTTTTGTCTCTGGTACTTAGCCTTTTTTCTTCTTATGTGCGTAATTGCGTTAATAACAGCTATTCATGAGAAGTCATGCACCCTTTCATTTCCTCTTCTTAGAAAACATTTCATTCAATTGATGAGGTAATCAACCAACATGACACCTCATTTTTGGGTGTGATTGTTCATCCTAGATGCTTATTTAAAGGACTCATTGGTGCTTATTCCTCTGCACACCCAAATTTCCTTTCTTCTCAAGCATTCTTTCTTTCTCTAATGGCTGGTGACCACATGTCTGTTGTCAATTGGGCTTAGAAATTTTTGAGAGAAATCCTTACCACATAAGCTCCTCTATAAAAATAAAAATAAAATAAAATAAAAAAACCACTCTGTATGGTTTAACCCATGTATGTAACCATTTATGAAATACAAAATCTTTAGTCCTGATAGACAATATTACTTTCCAAACCATATCACCCTCACCGAAAAGCTTTGTGGTTTCGAATTTGGTTGAGTATCGACTTCTTGTACAACTTCGTTCATGCTTTCTTTATTCATTTTATAAGAAGATGATTCTAATGCTCTTGCCAAGCAACTCTTCAATCAGAAGATCATCTAAGAATTCTTTATCATTGAAGTATTCTGTCAATCCTTCTACATTCATTCCTATCTTATCATATTCAGGATCTTCGAACGAGTCATGATCCTCATGAGATTCGGTTGATTCTCCCATATCAGCCAATTCATGTTATTCTCCTTCTAATTTTAGCACTACCAACCTTGGTCAAGTTGGTTGATACTTTAGGGATTGATCCAAAGTAATGGCTTACTGCCTTCTCTTTGCTGCATGTTGTCTTTGCTAGTGTCGCTTGTAAGTACAAGTCATCTCATCGGGTATCGTTGGAAATTTTAGTTAATTTAGCCTTTTCCAAACACATTCTCGTCCAAGCCAAGGTTTAACCATCCTTGGCCCTTGAATAGTTTGAGAGTAATTGCTGATGTGTTTGTCTTTTTTAGGATAAAATGCATCTCTTTCCTCATAATTCTAATTGACCGATTGTCTCGCTGGATATTTCAGTCGATAAGATCTCCCATTCGATCAAGTCAGCCTCGCACATTTCTCAGAAAGGTACTGATAATTTGATATCATTTTGCCTAGATATGCCTCAACTTGGTCAATCGTAGTCTCAGGCCTCATGCCCTTCGTGTCATTTTTCTCCTTGAGTTGATTCATTTGAACTTTAAGATTGATCTTTGGTCATGACCGAACCATCCTTTGAGGATTGATGGTGACCATATTAATTTATTTATTTGGATGGAAGTGGATCAGTATCGATCAACATTGCTTCTTTTTCTTTATCAGAGAATTTCAACAACCCTTTATCGATATTATCCTAAATAAAAATAACACATCTGTTAGTAGAGTGTGAACAAGTTCCGAGCCACTTACATAATTAATTTTCTTTAATTCTTCGGCTCTCAAAATCTTATGATTAATTAAAAGTTTGATAAATTTACCAACTAACATAATATCAAAAATTTCATCAGTATGAGAAATATCAAAGTTGAAGGATCTTTGAACTTTCTGATTAGAGGATGCCATTGTCTCTACTTTAACTAAGGCCAAACATGTGAATGCATGTTTAGCCACTATTTCAGTCATGACAAAATCATAACTGGGGTCATAATAATATGTCTCTACTGATGAATTCTTTAGCCTCATATTTTTTAAAAGAAAAGTATTATATTCCATGTACAAAGCTATACAATGGCCGCAGAACAGAGCAAGCCCCCATTAGATAAAAATAAAAAGGAAGCGGAAGCAAGAGAAAGAGAAGCCAAAAAGTAGAGGGAATTGGCCTAGGATTTTCTGACTGAACCCAGGCCAACTTTATGAGGCCCGTATTCTGAACCGTACTGTTTCATAGGCTTCCGCAGTCCTTCCAGTCGAATTTCGGCAACCTACGACGTGTAGATAGCATTTGCACGCATCCCTGAGTCATACCCTTTCAATCTGAGTTGGCTCAACCCAAGACTTGCACCCTTGCAACCGCGTCATCGCCACGATTCCGACGCCTCGTCTCACACACCGATGCGATACCCAGGTCAGGAGATGTGAGTCTGTGTTCAGTTCGAGAAAAATGCTGCGAATTTGCAAGCCCAAGAGAACATGTCCCATCAATCACATCAATCATGTCAAGTACATATCTCATCTCCAAGTATAGTAACCCCTAAAGTCAACTCTCTCTCTCTCTCTCTCTCTCTCTCTCTCTCTCTCTCTCTCTCTCTCTCTCTCAACCCATCCCTTTTCAAAGTACACCCATCATTCACCCATCACCCATCCTTACATCATCTCTCTCTCTCTCTCTCTCTCTCTCTCTCTCTCTCTCTCTCACACACACACACACACACAAACCATTCTCCTAAGCAAGAGAGTAACCGTCCATGGATTTCTAAGGAGAGGAAGAAGCTAGGTGTGGCTCACCTCCCTACTACCCAATCTCAACCCTCCAATCTCCATCATCCTCCATCAAAGTAGTAACCAAGGTGTTAGGCACTCCATGGAGCCCAGAAGAAGCAAGAATGGTAGGTGTTCTAGAGTAGATCTTGATCTTTGATGTATGGGATAAGTGGGGCCCATTGATGTGTGTGTTATATGATTAAGGGGGGAGCTCATAGTGGCGGAGCTCCTCCCTGCTTCTCGTTTCTTTCCTTCTTTCTTTCTCTTTTCCATGAATGATGGCCCACCTTGATGGATGATCCACGCTGTCCAGTGGGACCACATGTTGTCCAAACAGTGGGATCCACCATGATGGATGCATTGTATTCACACTGTCCAGGGCACCTTGCTGCCAAGTGACAGACTTGGATGAAGAGAAACTACAAATATCAGCTTAATCCCAAACTCCAATGGGCCACCACATGGACCCACCTTGCTGTGTGTGTTGGACGCACCATGGTGTGTGTGCCACATCCACCACATCCATCCATTTTGGCTAGTTTCACGGGCCCACCTTGATGGCAGTTATCCAGACCATCCAACCTCAGGACATCCAGCAGCAGTCGCTACTAGACCCCTGTGAAGTGGAAAAACAAATACCAGTTTTTTTTTTTTATATTTCTATTATTACTAAAGCTTGTGGGTCCCACACGTGTGGACCCACCTTTAATGTATGTGTTTATCCCTGACATCCACTTGGGATGGTGGATTGGACCTACCCCGATGTATTTGTTTCAATCCAAACCGTCCAGATCTTGGACGATGGGAATTCATCCCACACGTAACAAATGGGACTTTTAGCGGCGCTCACAAGCGCTGCTAAAAACCCCTAAACGCGCCGGTGAATCTATTAGCGCCGATGTAACACCCTGAAAATCGGGGGGTCGTGTATAAACCCAACTCCCGAGTTCCAGACCATCACTTATGCAACAAAAATGATTATGATTCAATATTGTCTGAGTTAAAGCATTCACATGAGTAAAAGTATACCAAAACTGCAATTCATACTCCAAATTCAGTGATAAAGGCAAGCGGAAGACTAAAGAATATATATATCACTGTATGGAAAACAAAGTAGATCTCGACTGTCTCCAAAGTATGAATACATCTCTGAGTCTCATATACAGGTAAATAAACAGAAATCAAATGTCAAAATAGTCCCACTGAGTAGTCCCGCTAATCCAGGCCACCTAAGCAAAGCCGTCGTGGTACTGCATATATGAGAACTCATCCTGGTCCTCATCATAGTCCGGCTCTGCCTCCTGAATCGCTGCCTCATATGCATCTAAGACAGAGTCTGGTGGGTGTTGTAAACACCATCTCGTAACGTGGGAGTGAGTAGCTAACTCAGTGGAATAATAGAGCAAGGATTAACATGTTCTCAAATCAATCATGCGATAATAGTAAAGCAGTAAATCAAACATTCCTAATACTATTGTTAATGCAATATGACATGACATGATGGATGCCCTCACCGACATTCTCCCTCATACGGCACCATCCGCGTCCGCGGCATGCTTGCGTACCGCTCAGTGCTCCACATCTTCCAGGCACATGCAATGTGATGGTGATATGATTACCGAGTTATTATTAGTCCTTTTCATACAGTAATATTGGGAAACTAAGGTACTTCCCTTATATCAATCCCAACACAGATCCTGTCTAGGGTCGTCACTCCTAGTAATCTCATACGATGTATATTTTGTAGATCGCTGCAAGGACTGTCAAGGCTGTTGCTCACACTCGTTGCACCCCATCACCTTATCAATACAGGCCTACTGTACTCTCACTGCTACGGAAGGGTCGTCGCCTCCCGTAGACTCAGAATACGCTCGCGGTCACTACAAAAAACTCGTCGCCTGATCAGTGTAGGCCGACAGCAAGAATATAGTGTCCCATACCACCATAATCTGGTCACGAGTCATACGTGCTCACTGGTCACTACGGGGAGGTTTGTGGCCCCAGCGTAGGCCGACAGCTCGACCACGGTGTCCCATACCACCATGCCCGGCTTATGAGTTTTTGTGGATCAAGGTACCATGGTTGACAGGGTTTACGATAGTAAGTTCAGTATCCTAGGTTCAAGCAGTAATGACTCATACAGGATGAACAAACAATGGCCAGTCGGGTTACTTGACGGGCTCGACTAGCACGAGCGCATCTCAAGTCAAACGATATGAAGTGCGTAAAACACCTCGTGTGGCCTAACCACTGCCTCCAACTCCAAAACACGGCTCGCGTTCATCGACGCGTCGTTCATGGCAAAGATAAGCCAACCACGAATTTACTCAGTTACCGACTGCCTGGACTAAGTATAGTCCCAAACATTTATGAATTCACATCAGCAATCATGTAAGAGTAATGAAAATGAAATACAACAATGTGAGCATGTTAACACATCTTATAACATACAACTTAAGTAAACCATCAAGCACCTGCATTCCATACACCTAATGAAATCATGCATATAGCCAACATGTAGAAAATCATTTACATCAACATATCATTTGAGAATTCATTCTCAAATTAATTCATAATACCATTTAATTCAATATATACTAATACAAATATTTATACAAACACTTATACTACACACTTAAGTCTACATATAGTATGTCGACTCAAAGTGCGCATTTAGGCGAATCTCTTCGCCAAAATAATTATGCACGCATTCCTAGTATCCTAATGCGATAAGAAGTCATGTCAATCACATCAGCAAAATATGGATGGAAACAGTATTTCCTACAAATGACTAAAATGCCCTAAATCTCATATTTTTCGTCTTCTTACAAAACAGGAAACGGACAGCATGTTGTACATGTCAAACGGCATTGCCGTCGATAATCTACTATTAAACGACATTGAAAGCATTGGAAACAGTCAATCAAAGCGTCTAAAATACGCACCTTTTCTCCTATAGGTGTATTGATTCGAACGGAGCGTGTACGCTTCGTCTACGGCGAACCGGGAACCTATTTTACAAGATGCATCAGCTACCGTGCTAAGGAACCAAAGGAACCTTAAATCAGCAAGTATTTGGGGTATTTGCTTACCTAGAATCGCGGCGAAATCGTCGGGAAAGTGATTGAGGCGCGTTGCTTAAGCACGTGCAACACGTGGTGCAAGCAGCAGGAAATTCTCTCCCACTCTCTCTCACAATCTCTCACCTTTTCTCTCACACTAGCTAGGGTTTCTAGCAAATTCGGATGGGTGAGAGAAGTGAGGGTTTAAGCCCCTTTTATAACCTAAAACTTTCCAAAATAGGCTTGGGAACAATGTTTACTTGATACCTAACCAAATCGGGGCTGTTTCGGTCCAAAAAGGCATTTCTGGTGGTCCCCTGGCCGAACGCGATCGGACTTAAGTTCATGCACGTCGAATGTCGCTCACATCCCATTTTCAGACCAGTAGTGTTCGTAGATCGCACGTGGCGGTCCAGTTTCAGTTCAGCGGTCATCACACGTAGATCAGGTCTACAAGTCTCATGATATGAAATAGAAATTTTTCCTGATCCAAGGGTGTAATTTGGCTGGATTCTGACGGTCAGAACGCTTAATAATAACGCATCAAGTCGTGTGCCAGATTTGAATTTCAAATTTCAAATCTAACCCTATTCTTACTCTCTTCACTCCAGGCTCAATGAAATAGCCTGTGAATGTCGGTTGGACTTGATTTTCGAAATGATTGTCAAGTCCAGTTAAGCGGTTATAACGGTCTAAGATTGTAGGTATCGAACTTTCGACGCGCGGTCTAGATCCAATACAAAGTTTCAAAGAGGTCTTGAGAACAAACCGGCTTAGAGTTTGATCCGAGGTTTTAGAATATTATAGCGTCATTGGTTCTACTCACTTTAGGTCTTGTAGAACGTATTTAAAGTGATCAGGGACTATTTCCCAGCTACTCTAGCGTTGCGCTAGCTAACTTACACTTATTTTCTAAAGGAATTAATCCTACGCGATTTCTGGTCGAGTTGGTACTCGTGACCAAGTACGGATTTTTCCAGGACGTTACAATATATCCCCCTTAACAAAAAATTTCATCCTTGAAATTCGTACCTTTTCGTACTCCTTGAGAAGCTGTGGGTAGTTCTTTTTGATCTCGACTTTTGTCTCTCAGGTAGCCTCTTCCTCAGAGTAATGTGTCCACAATACCTTCACAATGAAAATCACCTTGCTACTCAGTACCTGCTCCTTCCTGTCTAGGATACGCGTCGGTCGCAGGATATACGTAACATCCTCTCCTAACTGCACCTGCTCCCATCTGATGATATGGGAAGGATCAGAACGTACGTCTTCAGTATAGAAACATGAAATACGTTGTGAACGCTCGCGAGAGGCGTAGGTAAAGCTAAACGGTATGCCACTGCTCCCACACGATTGAGGATCTGGAATAGACCAATGAATCGCGGTGCCAGCTTCCCCTTCTTCCCGAACCAAAGGACTCTCTTCATAGGGAAAACTCGTAAAAATACATGATCCCCAACTGTGAACTCTAGCGGTCGCCGTCTCGTATCGGCATAACTCTTCTGTCTGCTCTGCGCTGTGAGAAGCCGATGTCTAATAATATCAATCTTCTCCGACGTCGCCTGCACTAACTCTGGGCCAATCAAGCTACAATCACCGACCTCTGACCAGCAATACGGTGCGCGACAAGGTCGCCCATACAACGCCTCGTAAGGTGCCATACCGATACTAGCCTGAAAACTGTTGTTGTACGCGAACTCCGCATATGCAAGACAGTCATCCCAACTGTCCTTAAAGTCCAATGTGCAAGCTCGCAACATGTCCTCTAAGATCTGGTTCACCCGCTCTGTCTGTCCGTCTGTCTGTGGGTGGAAGGCAGTACTGAACTTCAACTTCACACCCATAGCCTCCTGAATGCGAGTCCAAAAAATAGAAGTGAACCGCGTGTCTCTGTCCGACACGATCTTCAATGGAACTCCATGCAGACGCACAATCTCTCTAATGTATAGTCTAGCCAGCTCGTCTGCAGAGTTCGTGACTCTGATCGATAGGAAGTGCGCCGACTTTGTCAGACGGTCGACGATCACCCATATGGAATCATGTCCCTTCCTCGTCTTCGGCAGCCCTGAAACGAAATCCATGGAAATGAAGTCTCACTTCCACTCTGCGATCGGCATAGGCTGCAAGAGTCCAGGTAGTCGGCGATGCTCTGCCTTCACCTGCTGGCAAGTAAGACAACGGGACACGAACTCTGCTATGTGGGTCTTCATACCTTCCCACCAATAGGTCCTCTTTACGTCGCGATACATCTTCGTACTGCCTGGATGCATCGCGAGTCTGGTACAATGCGCAGCCTCGAGAATCTCTCGTCTCAAGTCAGGGATATCTGGGACGCATAGGCGGCCACGATAACGTAAGCCACCATCCATGCCAACTCGCCACTCGGTGTCCGCATCATCACTGGCCTGCTCTCGAAGCTCAGTCAGATGCGCATCATCCCTTTGCGCCTCGATGACCCTATCATCGATCTAAGATCGCACCTACACATGTGCGATGAACTCATACGGCTCCTCTACAGTGAGTTTCTGCTCAAAGTCTCACAAAAACTCAATCATATCCCACTCAGCAACCATCAGCGGAGCCACAAACTCTATCGCCTTCTTGCGGCTCAACGCGTCAGCCACAAGGTTCGCCTTCCCAGAATGGTAAGAGACTTCGAACTTGAAGTCCTTCAAAGTCTCCATCCATCGCCGCTGCCTCATATTCAAGTCTCGCTGCGTGAATATGTACTTGAGGTTCTTGTAGTTGCAAAAGAGCTCGAACTCCTCTCCATAGAGGTAATGTCTCTAGAGTCTCAGTGCGAATATGACGGCTGCCAACTCTAGGTCGTGTGTAGGGTAATTCTCCTCGTGCTTCCTTAATTATCTCGAGGCATACGAAATTACCCTGTCCTTCTGCATAAGGACACAACCCAGACCAACGCTAGACGCATCAGTGTATATAGTGTATCTAACCCCTTATTCTTGCAATACTAGTACAGGGACGGAGGTAAGTCTGTCCTTCAGCTCCTGAAAAGCTAACTCCGCCTTGTCATTCCAGGCGAACTTCACGTCTTTCCGTGTCAACTGAGATAAAGGTCTCACGATCTTCAAGAAATCCCGAATGAAGCGTCGATAATAGCCAGCGAGACCCAAGAAACTCCTCACCTCAGTGACAGAACCAGGCTGCTCCCAGTCCTGAACTGCAGCTACCTTAGACAGGCCAACTGCCATGCCATCCTTGGACACCACGTGTCCGAGGAACTTCACTTCCTGCTTCTAGAAGTCGCACTTCTTGTACTGTGCGAACAACTGATGCTTTCTCAGAGTATCCAGGACCAAGCGCAAGTGCTCCTCATGCTCCTCTCGACTCCTGCAGTATACCAAAATGTCGTCAATGAACGCAACGACGAATCGATAGAGGAAAGGCCAAAATACCCGGTTCATCAGATCCATGAACACGGCTGGTGCGTTCGTGAGACCGAACGACATCACAAGGAACTCGTAGTGGCCAAAGCTGGTCCTGAATGCTGTCTTCTGTACATCCTCATCCCTGACACGCAACTGATGATATCCTGACTGAAGATCAATCTTCGAGAAGTACTGCGCTCCTCTCAACTGATCAAACAAGTCATCGATCCTAAGTAAAGGGTACTTGTTCTTCACCATGATCTGGTTCAACCTGCGATAATCAATATACAATCGCATCGAACCATCCTTTTTCCTTACAAACAGGACCGGTGCTCCCCAAGGAGACACACTAGGTCGAATAAGGCCAAGCTCCAACAGACCATCAATCTGCATCCTAAACTCCTCCATCTCACACGGTGTCATGCGATACGTCGACAGTGAGACGGGCGTGGAACCAGGCACCAGTCGATAGTGAAATCTATCTCTCGTCGAGGCGGCAAACCAGGAATCTTCCTGAACAGATCCCCAAAATCACAAACGACTGGCGTATGCTTAAGCATCTGGGCACTAGCATCCCGTAGTAAAGTAGCGTAGCTAAGTATGCGGAAGGGGAGATTTACCCGCACTGGGAATGTAAAGGATGCGCCCTCTGGCTCGTAGGCAGTCATTATACGAGTCTTGCAGTCAATCTCGGCCCTCGCTGCAGTCAACCAGTCCATGCCAAGAATGACGTCGAGATAAACAAGAGAGGGGTCGACGACAAGATCAAGAGCCATCGTCCTACCTCCCAGATCCACCAAACAGCCCTCACACATCAGGGTGGCATATGTAAAGGACCCGTGAGCTGTATAAACTCACACCCCATCCATCCTAATAGTCGGTAGCCCAATGTGCCTAACTATGACATGTGATATCAATGAAATCGTGGATCCTTTGTCCACCATCACAAGAATAGGAATACCTCCGATGTGGGTAGTGACCTCAAAGGCCGAATGCTGAGAAGTCTCTGTCGCAGCTGCCTCAGCTATCAAGGCATACACCCGCGCCTGCTGTGGTCGGTTCGGCCGCTGTGCCGTGGGCCGTAGAGGTGGCCTGAACTAAGATACCGGAGGTCTGAAGGACGGATGCGAAGGAGCCAACCGTAAAGGCGGTGCTGATATAGCCTGTGGGCATGTACGGTCGATCTTCTGCGGTGGTGAAAACCCACTGTCCCGCATCTGAGCGAAACAACTCTGTGCCGAATGGCCCGATCTCCCATAATAAGTATAGGATAAATCGAGACGCCGCAACGGTGGTACTGGCGCAGTAGCCCTAGAAGGAGGGTCGGCGCGAGGCCTCTTGCCCGCAAAGGGCCTATCCTGCAACTCCGGTCGTGGCCTAGGAGCAATAGGGCCACGAGATCGCGTAAGTCGATCCACATCCTGCTCTGCCCGTATGGACATGTGAATCAGCTCTGCGTAAGAGGGAATGCTCACGCAACACATCTTCGACCGAATATCTGGTCGCAAACCCTCAGAAAAGTGCCGTATGCGCATCTGCTCATCTGCTAGTATAGTCGGGACGTATCTGCCCAACTCAGTGAACCTATGCTCATACTCAGTCACTATCATGCCTCCCTGTCTGAGGCGCAGAAACTCATTCTCTCTGTCATGCCTATACGTCTGGGGATAGTATTTCTCATGGAAGTGAAACTCGAACGCTGCCCAGGTCCATATGTAGTCAGCAGCAACGGTCCACAACACATTGTCCCACCATAAGCTGGCCTCCCGCTCAAACAAGAACGTAGCCAACTCGACCTGCTCAGTCTCTAAACAATGCAGCATCCGTAGTATCTTCGACACACGGTCGAGCCAATACTTGGCCTCCTCGGGTCTATGAGAACCAGTAAAAGTGGGAGGCCGTAAGCGCTGAAATATCACTAGTAAGCCTCGTGTGTCTGCGGCATTCCCCACAGGGTAAGCAGGTGGTACAGGATGAGCCATGCCCTCATCCCGAGCATATGTATCGACATCCTCAGCTGGATGCGCAGGTGGTGCAGGTGGAGGCACACTCCCACCCTAGGCTAGAGCCCCCACTATAGTAGTCAGGAGCTGCTGCTGCTGTTGCATCATAGCCATCATCTGCTTAAATTTATCTGGAGGTGGAGCAAGCTGTGGCATGTACTGCGTCGAAGAAGACGCACGGTACTGCTCTCTGACGGGCGGTGTGAAAGGCGGTGGTCAACTGCAGGACCAGTAGTAAGCTGAGACGCACGTGCTGTCTCAAGAATCGGGCCCACAGCAGGGTCCGTATGAGCATCTGACTGAAAAGGAACCTGATCCATAGGCTCACCCAGTGTAAGTCGAGCTGTGCTCCGTGTAGCCTTCGGCAGCATTCCCTATATTCAAAATAGGGCACAACCTTGTCAGTCTCAATAGCACAAACACACCTCAATCATTCACATAAAGAGTCAAAGGCATTTCATGCATTTTATTTAATCAAAATTGTCACAATACAAGGGATATCTCCTTATAGGCATCATGACAGGAAGTACATAGGAACTAAGACAGTTAAAGTTACAACAGCAACATAAGTAAAGCACTAGCCTTAACAGGCTTACACAACTTAAAGCAGAAAATGACTAACTACTAACAACAACATCTAAAATCTCATGGCTAGTTTGAGTCGGGTGACGGAGGAGGAGCACCCTTATCCTGCAAGTAGCACAGGATCGCCTTCAAGGTGCGAGTCACCTTGCTGAATTTTCTCTTCATAATGGCCTTGGTATCCTCGACCTCAGCCTGAAGTTCCTGAACTTCCCTTCGCAAGGCGACCTGGCTCTCCTCAATTCGGGCAATGCGATCATCACCAGTAGTCTGAGCAGAAGGAGGAGGGCTCTCATCTGTATCTTGAGCCTCCTCTTCTACCTCTTCCTGGACTTCTTCCTCAACTTCTGCTCCAGGTTCTCCCTCACTTGGATCCTCTTCATCATCAAAATCGTCCTCGTTATCCTCCTCAAGCTGAGTCTCACGGTACTGAGACCCGATCTTCATCTTGACCATGGTAGACTCATCAATGCAGTGAATCGGAACTGGCAACTCCGGCCCAAGTCTGTAAGAAAACTCAAGCACGATCTTGCATATAAGTCGACCAAAAGGAAGCGACTCAGATGTTCTCCTTAATTTCTCTATGAGGATAATCTGTCGCAATACGAAAGTGGCCATACACACATTTTCTCCCTGGGCCACCTGATACAAGAAATCAACCATAAGGTGCGTACACTCAATGCGATTTGTCGACCTGGGATACACGTTGAACGTGCAAATGTGGTGCAGCATGCGCAAATCATCAGACATATGAGACGCCTTGAGGCTTTTGTTAAGCTGCCATGGAACCAGACTACCGCATAGGAACCTGGTACGGCGATCTCGCTCACGCTTACTCCTCAAATTCTTTGCACTGGGATGAACATCACCAAGGGGCACGTTCAGAAGTCGCGCTATCAAACGGTGCTCACATTAGCACGAGAACGAGCTTCAAATAGCGGACCCTAATGTGCAGCTTCAATGCGCTCGAATAACAGGAATTCACCGAAGAGTCGCCCTTCCACGTCCACCTCAAACAACACCTTACGGTCAGTATATTCATCGTGAGGCATCACTGCTAATATTACTCGCCCAAGTTGAGCATGGGGATCCAAATCCCGCTTTATATGGAACTCTCGGGCTGTGCTTGGACTTGCGGCGGAGCTTGAGCTAGCGGCGCCACCCCTCGATCTTCTTGATTTCACAGGGTGACTAGGCCCAGCCTCATCCGCTGCGGTCTTTCTCTTTCCCATCAAAGAGAGGATGGTGGAGAGAGAAAAAACTCAAAATGGCTTCAACAAAAGTCATGAAAAATGTGAAAAATGTAGAGAAATGGCTGCCCAAACAGAAAAAAAAAAATCTAGGTGTTGTAGAGGGATGCTTCAAGCTCCCCTAGGGTGGATTTTCAAAAAGAAAAGAGGAGAAAAAAGGGGAATGGAACTCCACATGATTTCAGCACGTTTTGGGGGTTGTAGGAGCTCCAACTGACGAGATCGGAGAGGGAGAGGGTTGCTAATTAGGTTGGAGGTATGGGATAGGGTCATTTTTAGCAATGGGATGATTTCGGAGTGATTTGGGGTCGCGGTTTTGAGATGGGCAGCAAGAAAATGAAAATGGAGGCTTGGGAGGGACTGTTTGTGAAGGAAGTATCCCATTTAGGGGTTTTCTACGAACGGACCGCATGTGGGAGGGGTGCCCTACCCAAAATAACCCATGCGCCAAAGTTTTACAGCAAGTGGGGCCCACCCATCAGCAATGCATCGCCGGATCGGTGATGGCGTCGCTGACCGGTGGTGCATCTGGCCGGTCTGGCCTGGTGGGCTCGGTCCCCCCTACCCTGGAGGTCCTAGATATGTATGGGCCCCACCTTCATTCATTGTAGATTGGCCTAGGGAGGCCCAAACATCCATTCAGGGCTTTTTAGGGCCAATCTGTAAACTTGAATGCAATCCACTATCATACAGCATATGATTTTAGGGTAGAAGGAACTAATACATCCATCTAGCCCATTAGTTTCTAAATATTACAAACTTAGAACGGCCTAATGGCCAGTTTTTATGAAATTTTACTATTCACTGTAAAATTCTGTCGAAGTATGATTTTATATCATTTTCACATTAGGATCAATGCCTACATAAAAAGTCAGAGAAAGAATTGAAGAATGAAGCGGTGAGAGGAAGAATTTTGAAGAAATTAGGTGAAACGGGATTTTTAAGCCCTAGCAATTGAATGTAAGGGTTGTGGTTGTCCCACAGCCCAAGGATTCACATTTACGAGTTTAGAATCGTTCAAAGAACATCTCAACCTACCTACCTATAACCTAGGAGCTACTTAGGTCACTCCACGCGACCCTAAATGCGTTACGGACTCGATCGCACGATTGATACGATTAGACTTCGTCTATTGGCGAATCTGCGATCCTATAAGTGTTTCTAAACCTTTCTCGCACCCACCTAAATCAAAGGAAGCGACAGCATATGTCACGTGATCATAACCCAGGCCCGGTATAATCTCATTCATGCTCTGATACCAACTTGTAACACCCTGAAAATCGGGGGTCGTGTATAAACCCAACTCTCGAATTTCAGACCGTCACTTATGCAACAAAAATGATTATGATTCAATGTTGTCTGAGTTAAAGCATTCACATGAGTAAAAGTATACCAAAACTGTAATTCAAACTCCAGATTCAGTGATAAAGGCAAGCGGAAGACTAAAGAATATATATATCACTGTATGGAAAACAAAGTAGATCTCGACTGTCTCCAAAGTATGAATACATCTCTGAGTCTCATATACAGGTAAATAAACAGAAATTAAATATCAAAATAGTCCCACTGAGTAGTCCCACCAATCCAGGCCACCTAAGCAAAGCCATCGTGGTATTGCATATATGAGAACTCGTCCTGGTCCTCATCATAGTCCGGCTCTGCCTCCTGAATCGCTGCCTCACCTGCATCTAAGACAGGGTCTGGTGGGTGTTGCAAACACCATTCCGTAACGTGGGAGTGAGTAGCTAACTTAGTGGAATAATAGAGCAAGGATTAGCATGTTCTCAAATCAATCATGCGATAATAGTAAAGCAGTAAATCAAACATTCCTAATACTGTTGTTAATGCAATATGACATGACATGATGGATGCCCTCACTGACATTCTTCCTCATACGGCACCATCTGCATCCGCGGCATGCTTGCGTACCGCTCAGTGTTCCACATCTTCCAGGCACATGCAATGTGATGGTGATATGATTACCGAGTTATTATTAGTCCTTTTCATACAGCAATATTGGGAAACTAAGGTACTTCCCTTATATCAATCCCAACACAGATCCTGTCTAGGGACGTCACTGCTAGTAATCTCATATAATGTATATTTTGTAGGTCACTGCAAGGGCTATTGCTCGCACTCATTGCACCGCTCCCCCATCACCTTATCAATACAGGCCTACTGTACTCTCACTGCTACGGAAGGGTCGTCGCCTCCCGTAGACTCAAAATACGCTCGCGGTCACTACAAAGGACTCGTCGCCTGATCAGTGTAGGCCGACAGCAAGAATATAGTGTCTTATACTACCATAATCTGCTCACAAGTCATAGGTGCTCACTAGTCACTATGGGGAGGTTTGTGGCCCCAGCGTAGGCCGACAACTCGACCACGGTGTCCCATACCACCATGCCTGGCTCATGAGTCTTTGTGGATTAAGGTACCATGGTTGACAGGGTTTATAATGGTAAGTTCAGTACCTTAGGTTCAAGTAGTTATGACTCATACAGGGTGAACAAACAATGGCCAGTCGGATTACTTGACGAGCTCGACTAGCACGAGCGCATCTCAATTCGAATGATATGAAGTGCGTAGAACATCTCGTGTGGCCTAACCACTGCCTCCAACTCCAAAACATGGCTCGCGTTCATCGACGCGTCGTTCGTGGCAAAGATAAGCCAACCACGAATTTACTCAGTTACCGACTTCCTGGACTAAGTATAGTCCCAAACATTTATGAATTCACATCAGCAATCATGTAAGAGTAATGAAAATGAAATACAATAATGTGAGCATGTTAACACATGTTATAACATACAACTTAAGTAAATCATCAAGCACCTGCATTCCATACACCTAATGAAATCATGCATATAGCCAACATGTAGAAAATCATTTACATCAACATATCATTTGAGAATTCAATCTCAAATTAATTCATAACACCATTTAATTCAATATATACTAATACAAACATTTATACAAACACTTATACTACACACTTAAGTCTACATATAGTATGTCGACTCAAAGTACGCATTTAGGTGAATCTCTTAGCCAAAATAATTATGCACGCATTCCTAGTATCCTAATGCGACAAGAATCCATGTCAATCACATCAGCAAAATATGGATGGAAACAGTATTTCCTACAAATGACTAAAATGCCCTAAATCTCATATTTTTCGTCTTCTTACGAAACAGGAAACGGACGCATGTTGTACATGTCAAACGGCATTGCCATCGATAATCTACTATTAAACGACATTGAAAGCGTTGGAAACAGTTAATCAAAGCGTCTAAAATCCGCACCTTTTCTCCTATACATGTATTGATTCGAACGGAGCGTGTACGCTTCGTTTACGGTGAACTGGGAACCTATTTTACAAGATGCATCAGCTACTGTGCTAAGGAACCAAAGGAACCTTAAATCAGCAAGTATTTGGGGTATTTGCTTACCTAGAATCGCGGCAAAATCGCCAAGAAAGTGATTGAGGCGCGTTACTTAAGCACGTGCAACACATGGTGCAAGCAGCAGGAAATTCTCTCCCACTCTCTCTCACAATCTCTCACTTTTTCTCTCACACTAGCTAGGGTTTCTAGTAAATTCGGATGGGTGAGAGAAGTGAGGGTTTAAGCCCCTTTTATAACCTAAAACTTACCCAAAACAGGCTTGGGAACAATGTTTACTTGATACCTAACCAAATTGGGGCTGTTTCGGTCTAAAAAGGCATTTCTGGTGGTCCCCTGGCCGAACGCGATCGGACTTAAGTTCATGCACGTCGGATGTCGCTCACATTTCATTTTCAGACCAGTAGTGTTCGTAGATCGCACATGGCGGTCCAGTTTCAGTTCAGCGATCATCGCACGTAGATCAGGTCTACAAGTCTCATGATATGAAATAAAAAATTTTCCTGATCCAAGGGTGTAATTTGGCTGGATTTCGATGGTTAGAACGCTTAATAATAACACGTCAAGTCGTGTGCCAGATTTAAATTTCAAATTCCAAACCTAACCTTATTCTCACTCTCTTCACTCCAGGCTCAATGAAATAGCCTGTGAATGTCGGTTGGACTTGATTTTCGAAATGATTGTCAAGTCCAGCTAGGCGGTTATAACGGTCTAAGATTATAAGTATCGGACTTTCGACGCGCGGTCTAGATCCAATACAAAGTTTTAAAGAGGTCCTGAGAACAAACCGGTTTAGAGTTTGATTCGAGGTTTTAGAATATTATAGCGTCATTGGTTCTACTCACTTTAGGTCTTGTAGAACGTATTTAAAGTGATCAGGGACTATTTTCCAGCTACTCTAGCGTTGCGCTAGCTAACTTGCACTTATTTTCTAAAGGAATTAATCCTACGCGATTTCTGGTCGAGTTGGTACTCAAGACCAAGTACGGATTTTTCCAGGGCGTTACAGCCGATAAATGGGTATGTCGTTAAAAGTATTAGCGGCGCTAGGTAACTTTTAGTGGCGCTTTTCTGAGCGCCGCCCATTGTAGGTTTTTGCGACGTGAATAAACGCCGATCAAAGTGGTTTGTGGACACTTTTTCTCGCGAAAAAGCGCTGTAAGATTTCTATGCAAGCGCCACTAAAAGCCTTTGTATGGATTTGGGAGGCCCTAGCATGCCAGCAATTTTTATTATTATATATGATTCAATCAAAACCTATATTTTTAAAATATTTGAAACATAAATACAAATAAAACAAATATTAAACAAAATTTATATTAATACACAATAAAATTTTTTTATTACAATTATGAAGAGAAGGAAAATGTCACACAACACAATTACAGGTTTAACCATCTCTCAAAAAACTAAAAAGTATCAAACAAATATATATATATATATATATATATATATATATATATATATATATATATATATATATTTAAAATAAGTTGTTTATTGTCATTCCCAATCACAAGTATCATTCATCATCCAACTAACCAAATTCTGTGAGATGGTAGATAACGAAAGTCCCATTTGTTGTAGTGTTTCGTGGGATGCTTGATGGGGCCACCATAATGTTTCTCCAAATCTGATCTGTCCATTCATTTTGAAACATAAAAATGATCCACCTTCACTATCTGAGTGTTCTGAAGAGCCATGATTGGAAAGCTGCAAGAATCCAATAACCAAATTCTGTGAGATGGTAGATAACGAAAATCTCATTAAGGAAATTGACTTCACTACATGAAAAATTATTACAGAACCAATAGATAATAGGAACTTTAAATACTTGGCATTGGCAGGACATGGAATATAATATGGATTTATGGACATTGCATGAGACACACAAACTGAGAATTCTAAATTCTATAGACCACACCTGTTTTGATTACATATTAAGGGCCTCAAAAGGATGAAGTCTCCAATTGCCAAATATTAGTGGAACTGCAACTGCTTGACACTAAACAACCAACCCAACAAAACCAAAAACTAGATGGGATTTGCATTTTGAGAGCAGAAATATAACAGCATCAATAGATCATGTGGCGTATTGCAGATCACAAAAAAGTCACTAGCTCAACATGTCCTCACTCTTCGAACTTAACTCCTTACATTGGGAAAAGGAACAAATATACTAGCACGAACTTTTAGAAATAATCAATACCAAGCAGGTAATTAGTATAAAAATAAAAATAAAAACGTAACCACATAATGAAATGGGTATGCAGAAACAAGCACCAGCACTTAAAATCTCAGGGAAGTAAATTGAGATAATTAAGTACAGTTATCTAAGGAGTTGATCTGAACATAAATAAGTTCAGCATATACCTCTCGTGTTTTTCTTTTAAACTAAGTCCAGTTATCTAGGGAGTCGATCGCTAACATATTTTCCTTTTAAATATTATTCTAAACTATGATTCTGCCACAATGAAGATGTGAAAGGATGGCACTAGTGGACCATTAATTATTCCTAAGATTAGAATTATTCCTACAGAATTGGAAATGAAAATGCAATTTACATTTGTGCATGTGGACCATCCTAGCATTATTGATCTAGATAGTCCATTCCATATAGGCCATGATGAAATGTCTCACTGATTGGATTATCTTAACCATAAGGGCAACAAAATGAGTTCAATCATCAATCATAGCCATCATTTTCAGTGGGCATCACCTAGAATTTCTTATGGTTCTCAAGAAAACAATCTTAACTAAGATTGAATGGTAGTGATCAAACGGTGCAATCTTTTCAATGTGACTTGAGAAGATTGGATTGCCAGTCCTTTTTCACCTTTAGAGCGTTTATCCAAGCAAGTGGTCCATGGATTTTAGAACACTTTAATAAGTTCTGCAAGCTTTGCAACTGGAAACATCTAAATTTAAGAAAAAATAAAATAAAATTATATCATAGCAATGTTGAAAATGATATAATTAGTAAAGAGTATCAATCCAAAAATTATAATTAGAGAGAGAGAGGAGAAAATGCAGAAGATTGACGGAAAGATAGCACACTCTTTTATTTTGCACTGAAGATTTTGGAAGATCTGGTGGTCACTGTGCCTCTTCTTGAAGCTCCTAAAGGAAAATCATAAGAGCCTCAAGTTTCCAAATTCAAAATGAACCAGGAGAACTTCGAAGTAGAATTAATGGAGAAGTGCCTCTTTCAAGCCAACTACAGTGATCTGTCACAAATAATTGTACAGATGCCTCTACTAGGTGACCCACTGATTTAGAGTGGCCACACCAAAGTGCAGTAAAGTGTTTGGCCAGTTGTTGTTGTTTCATTTTGGTCTAGTCTCATTTTGTTTATCTTTTTCTTTTTCTAGATGACAATACATACAAGTATGGTTGTATTTCAATCCCATTCCACAAATCCTGTAGTCTCCTTGTAGCTTCCCACTTTTCTAACTGCCCAAACACAAAGGCCATGATCAATATCTTCAAGGAAGAAAGAAAAGACCAACAAAAAGATAGAAAACTCTGTAAGCAGGAAGTGGACCCACATATATCACAGTTCTGCAGGAAAAAAAAGAAAAGAAAAAGACAGTAGTTGTTCCTAATAAATGATTTTGGTGTAGTGCCACTTACCACACATCAACAGGAGTAGAGTAATGTCGGGATCCAAGGAGGATTTCTAGTTCCTGGTACTATAGCGTAATCACCTGAAAAGAGTGCAACTAACCACACAAACTCACCTACAATGAAGAAAAGTACCAATGTGGGTGTGGCCCCATTTTAAACCAATGATGGTCAAAGCTATTAATGATGTTCCATGTTTGGTGGCTAGCCTCGCATGGGTCATTCCTCTTTATTGATCCAGGCAGTGGCACATGTGCCACAAATTGCCTTTCCATCTATACTTGAGAAAACAGTCTTGGAAATCCTCTATTACAAATCATACACAAAAAATAAAAACAAAAACAGAAAGTGGGACCCAACAAGCCAATTTTTACATATTATCTAACCATGGGTCGTACTTGTTAGATTTAAAAACCAGAGTGCCCTGTGCAAAGTCTCGGGTGGAGGATCCTAATCCATTTAGAGAACACACCTTCCTAGTACCGAAGCAAGCATATCATAGAGAACATACCTTCCTAGCACCGAAGCAAGCATGTCATGGTGTGAATTTGTAACCAGGTTGGGATCTTTATGTTGCCTTGCTCCCATGTACACTACATACACCTGTATAATATACATACACCAAGATTGCATGCATCTAACTTTATTTTCCATTACCAAGTAGCATTTGAAGACTGAAGAGGCCACACATGTGAGATATGGAGTTTCTCAACACAAAAATTCCTTATCCCAAAGATCGAATATAGATAGGCTGTTGGTGGTCTTCTCAACCAACTGTCCAAGGCCAGAACATGTTCACAGTTATGAGTATGAACATGTAGTGCTTCTTTAGCTCAACCCATGTATTTCCATAAGGAGGGAAACATGTTCTATCTAAATGGACGGTTCAGATAATGCTCGATAAATAAAACAAATATATATATATATATATATATATATATATATATATATATATATATATATATATATATATATATATATATATATATATATATATATATATATAAATCTTTGAGGGTGCATTTGGGTGCATCAAATATCACCCAATGGAAATAATCTCACCTTGTTGTTGGTTTCAGCTCGAACTGAAAGAGTTTGATGGAGTTGCATGGTAAGCAAGAAGGGGAGAAGAAGAAGAGAAACAGAAGAAAGCTTAACAAAACCCATCTTGGTTGGTGACAGATGGTTCATGCTCATGCCCCTTCTCTGATATTTATTAACATCATTTCCTAAGGAGAGCTACAACTATTCAAATTTGGCGGCCATGACTAAATCTATAAGCGAAGAACGATTCATATTTCTTTAATGACATGATTAGAGAAGACCCAGGCAACAAAGCATAGGTTCAGGCATTCTCTAACCAATGCATGGATTCAATCAGGTGGAGACCTGAACAAGTTTGGTCAGGTCGTGACCATGGGTCCACCTTATATTAACTTGAGAGATGTAATACAAAAGATAATGCTAGTGAATGAACATACCACCACCACATCAAGGATGCATATCACTTTCCCTTCACCATTTTTGAAGAAAACCAATTGAGTTACAATAACAGAAAACCAAGAAAATGAGTAAATAATAGGAAAAACTAGTAATCCAGAAATATTTCAATTTTGATATAAAGCATATGAATGCACATGATTTGTATTGACTTTTTGCAATAGCACCATCCAAAGCCAAATATAAACAATAAATAATGAAGATAAAAGACATTACAGAAGCCATTATGTATCAATCCGAGTGTAAAATATGGATCTAAACTCAAAAGATACAAAATTATATACAGTTTTTTACGGAAACAGCTAGAAACCATGTAAAGTCTAAGTTGTGGTAGCATGTCTGGCATGAATTAAATAGTTTACCGCTCACTCCATTGACATGAACTACTCTAGCAATGTTTGATATAACATTGAAAAGATGTACTGATTGAAGAAGAAAAAAGAATTGAAACAAACCTCTATGCTAACCAGAAATGCAGCCTACCATAAATCTTCCTGTAAAACAGAAATAGTCATTTTTAATAAATCTTCCTGCAAAACAGAAACAATAATTTTTAAACAACAAAAAGAAAAAGAAAAAAATAGCATACAACTGTTAGAGGACATGTAATGCATGTACAAGTTGAAGACAGCTAGGTTACAAGTAGAATAAGCACTCTCCACTACAAGAAGGAAATTCATTAAATACTTTGGTAGATATATAATTACATATGGGGAAGCTAGCCTCAGCACAATGTACCAATTTCCTTATCTGACACTGCACTGAACTGGACATAGGTGCAATGGTCCATGACCAAGACCATCCATCTAGTGGGTTTCATATATCAGATTATGAGATAAGGTGACCTTCTTATGGTAGGTACAAAACAATATTGGCAATAGACAACATTGAAATTCAAGAGGTCCGCCAATTGGATTGGTGAGATTGTCCAATCCATGCAATTTGGAGATAGTGCTATCTTTTAGTTTCTGGCTAGATGATCTACAATGTTGTTCACACTTGATACACGGATAACATTTGCCAAGTTGCCAAAATTTGCAACTTAATCATTGAAGATAAATGATGGACAAGGAATTATTCCAAATATCAAACCGACTGACTTGTAGATGTTTAAACAACTAATCAGATAAATGATGTTTGAATTGCATTTCATTAAGAGAGTTACATTACAATTTCCCAGACAAGCTCTAACTAGGTAGCCCGCTGATAGCATTAAAACCCAAAAGAGAAAATCATAAAATGAGCATGTTCGAGTGAGATAAAAGGATAGATGATCATGGGTTTTTGTCCAATTTAAGCAGTATTATCTTACAGAACTAAGACATAGCCATCGGAAGAACAGGTAACCATCCTCCAGCCACAAGGATCAACTGAATTGATATCCTGTTCTCCAATATATTGTGCGGGTCATTCAGCTCGTTCTTTATAGCCATTAAAGCAACAACTGCATTAGGAGAGATTTAGGTGTATACCAAATAAGGCCTAAGAATTTTCAGGATTTTGTGATTCTCGGGTAGAAGTTTACCTCGTTGTGGTCTCTTCTTGCCCCATTTACAGTAGTATAAGCTTGAACCCAAGATGGCCACCCCTATAAATGTTGTCACGCAAGCGAGGATCACAGTTTTTGTTTCTTTCCTGTTATCCCCTGTTTTAACAGTGAATTCTTTCCATTTCAGTAGCAATTCTACAACCAGTCAACCAGTCAGCTCTGCATATCAACATACACTTCCAACTTTTCATAGGAAACCCTTTATCAGACATAAAATCTAACCATTCCCTATGAAATAGTATGCCAACTCTAACAAAATACTATGCTAACTCTAACATCACCCGAAAAACATAAAGACCAAGGAATGAACTCCCCATCAACTCTAACATCAACTTTGTTTTAGTCATCAATTTTTAGAGCACCAGTAGGGTCTTTGGATGGTTAGGATTGTGCAATCAGTGAAAACCTTGGGTCATCTCCTGAACATTTGTAGGCCACTAGATGGACAGTCTACATCATCACACATTCCATAGGGAATGTTTTCTATCCATGCAGATAGGAAACAAACCCTTTTCAAAAGGTTGAGGCAGTCCACACTTTACTGACAGATCAATCAAGCATAAAGAAATTTTAAAAATAGGTTAACCATAACATCAATCCACAATCAATTTAACAATCTTGGTCTTTTAAAACTGGAATATCAAATATCAACCCTTAATTCTTAGACAATTCCAAAAAACATATATATACATATAAATTGGGAAAAAAAAAAGTTCAGAAAAAGAAGTGGAAAAATGCAAACTCAATTGAATTCTAGAAAAGAATGCCCATTTTGATCTTTAGCTGATTGAAACTTTCAACCTACTAATGTATGCATGATATTAAGCAAATGTGCCATGTTTGAAGTTATGGTAGAAAAAAAGCTGTTAGTCATAAGGGAAAATATGCAAACACATATGCATGCATGTGCAACATGTACATGTACAACTCTGTATATAGTATGAGGATATGCATGTACATATGCACGCAGAAAGATATATGCAGACATAAAGATGATCAGCTATTATAATGCAAGATAAATCTTACTTGTGGAAAGAGCAAAATGAGAATTTTTATGATCTGTTTCCCATTTTTCACCGAGCAGTGCAACTGCAGTTTGACAAGCTTAAGTAGAAGTGAAACCATACCAAAACAAACATAAGAATCATGGGACTCCATCAGTTCAAGGTCATCATGAACTGATGCATTTTCAACACTCCAGTACATAAAGTGGGGGCAAAGTTCAAACCTACTTACCAACCAAATAATAGTAACAATAATGATGATAGTAATTTCTACTAAGTTAACTCCATATTCTGATTTACAAATCAGAAACTAAGAACACAGGGAGCGTAACATAACCAATAACCAAAATAACATGGAAGAAAACCAGTTGACAAATACCATCACTCTTGTGCAATAAAAACTTCATCAAGCTAGGCTCTTAACATGTCAGGTTAATTACCTCTTTAGATAACTGTTGAGATTTTTATCATTTCCAATACAATTACCTCTTCATCAAGCTAGGCTCTTAACATGATTGTTGAAAGCAAAGCCATAGATTCAGGAATTTGTGGCTGAGATGTTGATTTTCTAGTTTATATAGTATTGTCTCATTTCTAGTTTATAGCAAGGTCAATTGTAAAGCATGCATATATAGGAATCAGTATATTATGGTTTACATACCTACTAGATGAATGTTGTAATGCCACAAAAAGGGCATATAACAGACGGTTAAGAGCAAGTGTTGTTTTGTCCAACATAACCATGTATAGAGGTGAAAGTGTCACATTACATATATCATCTAACAAATTAAATCCTATCTAAATCGGTTTATAAGGTAGCTGATATAGACAACCATGAATATAATCTACTCCAGCCTATTTATAAATTAAATCCTATTGTTGTAGGGGCCTTTTGCTTGATCTAGCAGAGTACACTGATTGCATGCGCACATAAATTGTACACATGGCATACACGTATCTCATACGAAACCATCCAAATCGTCAACCTTACTATGGAGGGGTTATATTATATCCCAAATATCACTAAGGTATGATTGTAACTGGCTGACAGGTGGACATCTAGTGGGCAGTTTTTTTTTTAAAAAAAAAAAATAAATTAATTGTCCAAATTCAACAAACAAACGCCCATTAAACAGAGGTTAGGATTGTCCTATGAATCTGATTGCCAGGCTATAACTGATCCACAATTTCTCCCAGGATTTGGGAAGTTTGGATTTGGTTACACGTGTGGCATGTGTAAGATGGGTGAGTACATGTGTATGACTCTCATACTTTGCCAGCTTATCAAGTAACTCCTCTCTTGTGCACTGCCTAGTTGCATGAAGACCTGACATGCACCTGCCATTTTCCATCTTTAGTCTCAGACTGTTGTACCCATATGCATGTCTTGGGATTTCCCTATTTTGTCCTACTCCTGTATCTTGGAGTTCAAATTTCCACATCACCTCAACTTGCATCTGCTTTGCTGCTTACAAGAGCAATGTGCTTTTCAGTCCCTTATATCAACCTTTTCATGAAAGCAGTTGTCTAACCTCCTAGATGTCATCTTGTCTCTCTTTGTCATCAAACCACTGCTGATAAACCTTACATCTCTAGTTTGTGGGATGTTCTTGAGATAACATTGTCTAAGGTTGCTGCATTGCAACTTTATTGTATTTTTTCAGTTTTGGCATAGAACTTAGGCACAATAGGACCTCAATTAGGCATTAATTGTCATGGTGCATAAGGAGTCTAATACTTCAGAGAGAAATATTCATTACATTTTCTTAGCTTTCGCGACTGCTGCTTGTTTGACTATTTAGGTTCAAGAGCCAAGGCTCATACGGGGGTATAATATAGACTTGTATTTGCTTCAATCAACTTGTATGCCACATTTGAGATTTCTATTATACCTGTTAGCTTGTCAGTGGAAAAGTGAGATTTCTTGAATTTTGAGCTCTGATTAATATGGTAGAAATCATAACTAACTCTCCATAGTAGATCGTGCGTCACTATTATCCATAGACATGCAGTGGTGGACACAGAGAATTCTAGATGGTAAATTCACTGTACATCCATACAAATTATCTTCAAAAGCTGTGAAGTTTATTTGCAAACCATGGGGGCTACTCATTCAACCTAAAAATCTAAGGATAGTATAATGGCTCCCTATCTATCATATGCCTAATTCAACCAAAGTACTAAAGAAACCAACACCAAGTTAAAAACTCCCAATATTAGTTGGTAGATATGTATGGCAAATTATCAAATCCGCTAAATAGAGCAGAACCCCTTGTAGAAACAGAGAACTAATTGTTCGTAATTGTAAATAAAATTGAAAAATTACCTTTGTTCCTTCTTAGTCCACCGACCGCTATCTTGAACTAGTTCACGTCTCTGATCTGCCGACATTACATAGTTGGGGAGCGGGACTTTATCAGATTCAATGCAGATCTCGTCAATGCTTCTTCCTCCAACAACGGTTGCCACATTCTGCTATCGGTTGGGAGTTTCTTTGTCGTAGACAGCAAGGGCCTAACAGATTTATGAAAATCAAACCACTGATCGAAATTTGAACCACTAACAGATGATGTTGAGCCATGGACATATGGATAATGAGAAGTACACAAGAAAATCAAACCAATAAACCATAAAAGTGAGTTTTTAGGAAAGCCCTAATCCTTTTCCCATTACAGAGTTTAGGAAATCCCTAATTCCAATATTGTATCCTCTGATAATCTGCGGATTTACAGATCTAAAAATAAAAAACATAAATATCTATTTGAGAGAAATGAGTACCTGGCCGGGGAAGAGATGAAGGGCAGGGGCTGCTGGCCGCACCAGATCTGGAGATGATGCAAGTGAGGAAGAGAGAGAGAGAGAGAGAGAGTGCGAGATAGGCAGATAGAGAGAGGCGCGAGATCTGGAGATATGCAAGTGAGGGAAGGAGAGAGAGAGAGAGAGAGAGAGAGAGAGAGAGAGGGAGAGAGATTGGGAGAGGGAGAGAGGCAGATGGAGAGAGAGAGAGAGAGAGAGAGAGAGAGAGAGTCGGGAGAGGGTAGCAAGAGAGGCTTAGGAATTTTCGTACGGTATTTATACCCTATCGCCAATCGATGCCCCCTTTTAATTAGCGCCGCTAATTACCCAAATATAATGTCGCCTAATCCTTCTTTTGTTGCAGTGATGTGGGGCCTACATTGAATGGAAGCGGATTAGTTGGTCTCCCTCACATCAGCTATATTAGCTGGTGTATTGACGTCAGAGTCTGATCACCCAGACCATCCATTTACGTGGACCCCATCAGATGTATGTGTTATATCTGCACACCATCCATCCATGGTGGGGCCCACCTTGATGCAGTGTTGTATATCCAGCCGTCCATCATGAGGCATATCATATATTCAAACCGTCCAGCAACTGGACTAATGTACGCAAATTCTGTGGCCCCATGTGAGGTATGTATCATATCCCAACCGTCCTTCTGAACGTGGGATTCCATTTTGTGATGCATTTGTATATCCAAACACGATCCTTCCTTTTATTGGGTGTGGGGCCCACTACACGTGCTGCACATGTGGGGTGGAGCCCTACCTTGATGTATGTATTTTATGCCCACACCATCCAAATCTGGATGGTGCTGTGGAGCCTGGTGAGATGTATCTAAAATCCTGACTGTCCATGTCATGTAGAGCCCACTGTGATGTGCATTTTATCCCAACTGTCCATCTTCTATGTGGTGCGGCACTACAGATGTATGGGTCTTATCCACACCGTCCAGATGGCTAGACGGTGGGACCCACCATTGATGCATGTATTTCATGTCCACTCCATCCATCTACTGGGCCCACCTAGATGTATGTATTTTGTATTCACCCTGTCCATTCACGAGGCCCCCACGTGATGTAGTGTTTTATCCAAGTTGTCCATTTGATGGGCCCATTTGGAATGGGTAGGTCCCCACCTCATTAAGATGCATTTGAGGTCCAGGCATGAGGCCCATGTATTGCGACTCATTTGATGTATATGAGGCCCATTGGTGCGGCCCGTGGATGCAGCCCATTAGTCACGCCCTAAACCTAGAAATCGAATTCACAGGAATCCCGATTGCTAAATCCAATGCCGATAACTTCCGTAGTACCTCATTCTCGGCTCACAGCGCCTATATACTAGGTTCCAATCCTGGGATCCTACAAGGAGGATTTTTCAGCATTTATTTATCTCGTAAGAGGCATAACCACAAGTTGACCCAAATCACAAAGGCAACATCATCATCACATATCCACTAATATAAACATTTGAATACAATGTTGAAAGAAAAATAAATATGTCGAAATCGAAGCTGCAGAAGTCAACTACATGCTCCAAGCTCCACGCTGCTGCAACCTAACATCACTTGCACGCATCTATCATGCATAAGCTTATAGAAAGCTTAGAGGGTAGTGTAAGTGTGTGCACAAGGTAAGTGTCAAGTATTCAATACAATGTCATAATCATACAATATCAAAAATACTAGTAAGATCATGAATCATATGATATCAAAGTAAGCAGAAATACTGACAAGTCCATGAGTCAATTAATATTAGACTATGCAATACAGATCAGCTATGCAAATGAGGAGTCATAAAGAGCCAAAATATTAGATGCCGAAGATACAATGCAAGGTGCGGTGCGAATGGAATGACCATGCTGGAGTGTGAAGTCGGGATGATAGTACGTAGTATCGTAGGCTATGGGGTCCATCACAAGGGACTTCTATCCAAACTAGTCTCATACTTAATTTGGATAGTTAGACTCAATATGGCAAACTCCTGATCTTAGGTTAGTCGCGCGCCTCAACCAAAATCTTAGCCATTACGAAAGCACACGTAACATATAGTTGCGCACCACTAGCCCAAATAGATAGTGGATGAATGAATGAATGAGTATGCAACTCTTGCTCAATAAGTCCACATATCAGTACAGTTCATCTCTGAGATCATCACCGGAGTATAGTACACTCTACACCAGTTTGTCGCCTCATCAAGCGTACAACTGGGTAAGTGGATGAGACATCACTATCCTCCTGGCTAGTAGTCAGCCAATATCTACTCGACACGTCGATAGTAAACCCATTCATGAGCTGGTCAAACTCAGCCTAGCTATGCCTACTCCCTCAAGCGGGTAAGGCCACACCCCCTCCCAACCGACCACGACACAGTGGGAGATGTGGTTTACTAGTATACGGCCCTTATGCGCTCATACATATCCACTCACTCTCAATGTTGGTGGGTACTTTGGTACCAAGAGGGTTTCGAGATTCTTACCCAGGGCCATCTATGGTAGCCCGATGCTAATAACAGATTTTCGGTGTCTCATCTGGCCATTCACGATATGTCTGTAGAGGCTACGACCCTGATGTCGTTAGGGCGTATAGTAATCACAATATAAGATGCATGAGTCATACAGTCTAGTCATGCATCAATCCTGCACATACCGTGTGCTCATGTGAGATAACCTCCACGTATCATAGAGTCACATAACAACCTGCTCAATGATATATGCAATGGTCAACCACATATCATATCAAACATGCAGATGCGTATGGGCATGTATCATGATGTTATGCTGTCACATACTCATAATCGGTATCGGTAACCAACATCAATAATCAACATCAATAATCGACTTAACAAAGAGCCTAAGGGAAAGTCACAATGAGGACTTTCAACCATCATTGCCCATCAATGTGGGCATTTAACCAACATTGCTCCCAAAGAGTATCCCATACAAGGGATTCATACACAACATAACAGGTCATACATATATCGCATTGGGCCTCAACCATGGGCCTTGAATACTTCACAATGAACCTCATCATATGGGCCAGAAATACATCATAATGGGCCGTTTATATACATCACCATGCACATCACAATGGGCCACATAAATGGGCTGGAAACACATCACAATGGGCCTCGCCCATGGGCCTCGAATACATCACAATGGGCCTTGTCCATGGGCCTCAAATACATCACAATAGGCCTCATCATATGGGCCAAAAATACATCACAACGGGCCTTGTCCATGGGCCTCAAATACATCACAATAGGCCTTATCATATGTGCTAGAAAACATTACAATGGGCCTCATCCATGGGCTTTAAATACACAATAGGTGGGCCCTACACATGGGTCTAATATACATAACAGGTGGGCCCTACACACATGTCAAATGGGCCCCAACAGATGGATAATGTGCCTGTTATACACTCATCAAGGTGGGTTGCATAAGTGGACGGCATGGATGAAATACGTACAACATGGTGGACCCCATCCACTGCCAAAATAGATGGATGGTACGGATATAAACCACATGCATCATAGTGGTGGGGTCCATGTCCTAGCTGGACAGGACGGCATGGCTAAAACACATGCATCAAGGTGGGTCATATGTCCATCAAAATGGACAGACAATGTGGCTATAGAATACATGCAATCAAGGTGAGCCCGTCTTAAAATGATCTTGGAAAACTGGATGGACGGCATAGATATACATCACGGCAGGTCTCACAGATGGTCGACATGGATGTAAAACAGGTGGATGGCATGGAATACACCACATAATTCAAGTGGGCCCCACGAAACTTGCTAACGTCAATACCTCAGCTATCAAGTTGGTGTGAGGTACTCCAGTCAATCTCCATCCACCATCCATGAATTGGACGATGCGGATGCAATATATTAAATCAAGGTGGGCTCCACACGCTACCATGGTGGGACCACATCCAATGAATGGACGGGGTAGAGAAACACATACATCATGGTGGAATCCCATTGTCCTTGCATTGGACAGTGAGGATACAACACTTACATCATGGTGTGGTCCACGAATGATGTGAACAAAACACTTACATCAGGGTGGGGTCCACACACGTGGCCCACTAGAGAATTGAATCTACTTCATTTTGTCTCAAGCCTAAAGAAGAGCTCGCCAATGGGTGATTAGCTTGGATCAAAACACATCAAAAGTGGGTCCACCACATAAATCATCCAGATGGACAACTAAACACATAAATCAAGGTGGGACCCCACACGTGTGGATGTAAGCATCAATCAACGGGCCATAAATACATTAATATGGGCCACAACGGACGGGCCACAAATACATCAAATGGGCCCTCATATGGCAAGTGGCCCACATTACATGGGCCACGTTATATGGGCCGCACCAATGGGCCTCGTGTATATCAAATGGGCCACACCAAAGGGCCTCACCAACCACACCATTCTCCTATATGCTTAAGATCAATTTAGAACATAAAGAAAATAAATCATATTGAAAGGTCATCTAGACCGCATTCCAAATATAAGTGGCGATAATGATCTCCACCATTAAAATCCCCAAGGACCACCATAACATCTATTTTTCATCCAATCTGATCATAAGGTAACACAGACCTATATAAAGAAAATAAATTTCATGTTGATCTAGATTTTCTATGATACCGAGAGGATTTCAATGGTAGATGTTCAACGCTCCACTATTTTTAGTGAGTGGCCCACCTAATAAGTAGATCTGACTCATTTTTGCCTCAAGCCATAAAATGAGCTTACCAAAAGGATGGACGGTTTGGATGCAGATCATGCATCACGTTGGGTCCCATAGATGGACAGTGTGGATGATGTAGATGGGACCCACAGAACTTGGTGGCGCCACTACAGTAGCTTCCATGTAGCTGAAGTGAGGTACACCAGTTGTCCCACTCCTATGGACGGTGTGGGTACAACACTTACATCAGTGGGTCCCACGTGGGGCCCACCATAACGTTAATTTTCCATCTAATCTGTTAATAAGGTCAGGCAGACCTGGATGTAGAGGAAAGACAAATTTCATAATGGCCCAAAACTTCTAGGACACCTAAAAGGGTTTCATTGGCAGACGTTCACTCCCATTATTTCCTGCCATGTGGGCCACCCGAGTCCCACATACAACTGATTTTGGGATGGGGGCCCACCGCGTAAAGGGTGCATCAAATGCACGGCGTGGATGTTCATCACACATCACATTGGGGCCCACGTATGGGTCCCACGTCCCTGCCTTCTTCACACCATGCGTAGTAGCGTCCTGTGCTGCACGTCCTCTGATGGTCAATAGTAGCAGGCCCTGCTGCCTTTTTTTTTGTTTTGGAGATTTTTCTAAGGATTTTCACAGGTGGGTCCCGCATCATCAAAATCCACCTCACCTATTGGTTTTTACTGCTCAAGATAGACCCATCAAGCCCAATATTCAATGGGTTTTGGTGTACAGAAACATCAGAGTGTATTTCAATGGTAACAATACTATTCTATATATTATGGCCTACCAGAAAGTCAGATTAGTGTCACTTTTCGGCTCAACGCCTAAAATGAGTTGGAGAACGGGATAAATGGCGTGGATTAAAGACATATGTCAAGGTGGGGCCTATAGGAGTGGTTCACCCATAAAGTTTGAAATCAAGCTAATATTTTTGTTCCCAGTCCACGTCCAGCGTCCCGCGACGCTAGACGGTTTGGGCATAACACATATATGAGGTGGGCCTTGCTCAGATGGGCCACCATATAGTGAAGGGTTTAGATAAGATATACACCAAGGTGGGGTCCATCCGAGCGGGCCACATAATCACATCATCAACATAATGAGAGAGAGAGAGAGAGAGAGAGAGAGAGAAAGAACGGGTGATGGAGGGACCCCGACACTATGGGCCTTCTCATATGCAATGCATACATCATGTGGGTCCCACAACAAGTGGGCCCTTAAAGTCGAAAAAAATGGTAGATCACCCACCTGTCGGCCTTCTTCTTGATCCCTTAGCCTCCTTAGCTCCTATGTCCAACTTTTGACGGTGGATGATGGAGTTTTGATGGTGGGGATGAGAGATGAGAAGGTGAACCACACTTGTTGATTTGGGAGAGTTGGGAAGGCTTGGACATGGGGTGTTGCTTGGGAGGTTTTGAGAATTGAGAGAAAGAAAAAAATAAAGGATAAAAGGGGTGGGTAGAATGGTGGTTGTAAGGAAAGAGGATGGGGAGGCATGGGTGAGTTTTAATTTTGTAAAAAGAGGGATGTGTTAGGGGAGAGAGAGGGTTGAATTGTGAAAAAAGAGGGAGTGGTCATTTGTACTTGTTGTAGGGTAAGGTGGTATTGAGGTAAGGTGGTGTACTTGACTTGATCTAAAGAGACATGTTGTAGAGATTCCCTCGAAATTTGTAATGCGCGACGTTTCTTCAGAATGAACACGAACCCACATCTCCTGACCTGGGTATTAGTTTGGTGTGTGAGTCATGGGTTAAAACTGTGGCGACGGCACAGTCGCTAGGGTACAAGTTTCGGATCGAGCCAACTTTAGTGTGTAGGACTCGACTTAGGATCATGCGCAAATGTTGGATACGGGTCGAGGGTTACCGAAATTCGACCGGGAGGACCGCGAAAACCTAAGGAATGGTACAGACTATGATGCTAGTCTTACACATTATGATGTATATACGGTACATGAGTGAGGCTCAATATGATGTATTTATGGCCCATGTGTCGAGGCCGATTATGAGGCTCGTATCCTAGACCACACTGTTTAGTAAGCTTCCACAGTCCTTCTGGTCGAATTCCAGTGAGCCGCGATGCGTAGATAGCGTTTGCACACATCCTCATATCATACACTATCAATATGAGTCAACTCAACTCAAAACTTGGATCCTAGCGACCGCACCATTGCCGTAGTTCCAACACTGTATCTCACGCACTGATCTGATACTTAGGCCAGGAGATGTGGGCCCGTGTTCAGTTCGAAGAAAATGTCATGCATTTTTAAATCTTAAGAGAATATCCTATCAATCAATCATCTCACATGTCAAGTACAAGCAACCCCAAAGTCAACACACTCACACACTCTCTCTCTCTCTATCCACCCATCCCTTTTCAAGTACACCCATCACTCACTCACCCATCACTCACCCATCCCTCTCTCTCTTACAACCTCTCTCTCTCTCATTTCCTCCCAAGCAACCGTCCATGGCTTCTAAGGAGAGAAATAAGCTAGGTGTGGCCCACTTCCCTACCTAATCTCCACCATCTAATCTTCATCTTCCTCGGTTAAAGAGCAAGCTTAGGAGCTCAGGAGATCAAGAAGCCTATAAGATTTACAATCGGTGGCTGATTTCATGACTTCCACTGTTGTTTTTATCATAATTTAAGAGCCCACATATGGTGGGACCCATCTTGATGCATGCATTGTATAGGGAGGGCCCATAGTGGCAGGGTCCCTGCCCTCCCCTTCTCATGTCTCTCTCTCTCTCTCTCTCTCTCTCTCTCTCTCTCTCTCTCTCTCTCTCTCTCTCTCTTGATGTGTGGCCCACCTAATGTACATGGCACATCCAGACCGTCCAGGGCCAGCAAGCCCACCGTGATATATTTTATCCATGCTGACCACCCATGGGGCCCACCCTGCCAAACATCCAGTAGGTGGCTGGACGATCCAGCGCTGCTAGCACCGTCCAGTAACCTGGATGAATGGAAAATATAAATATCAGCTTTATTCAAAGTTGTGGTAGGCCACACATGTGGACCCACCTTGAAGCATGTGTTGTACCCTCATCTTCCATTGATGGTGGGACCACTAAGATGCATGTGATTGATCCACACTGTCCAGCTTCCTAGATGGTGTGCATATATTTATAATATAATAATATTATATTAAATATCATGGTGGTCCCCACGTGGGACCCACCTTTACTATATGTGTTTCATCCATCCATGAATTTCCATCCACGTGGCCCACCATCCCATGGCAGATGATCCAAACCATCCATCATCTAGCGGTGGGCCAACAACCCTCACACCAGCATATAACTAATGTGTTGACGTCAATAAGTGGGGTCTGATGATCAAGACTGTCCATCTATGTGGACCCCACTTCCTTTCAATTGCTGAGGACGTCAGCAAAGTTCTGTGGGTCCATGTGATATCCACAATGTCCATTGACGTTGGGACCCACTTTTGATCTGCGTGTTATATCCTTGCCGTCCAGAGGTTTGGGACGGTGGGCCATAATGTATGTGTTGTACAGCCACACCATCCATATGAGGACAGTGGGACCCTCCTAATCCATGTGTTCCATCTCCACCATCTATCTGTGGGACAGTGGGACCCTCTTGATGTATGTGTTTCATGCACACCGTCCAGCAGCAAACTTGGACGCTACTGGACAGCGATAGGTTAACACCCACCATTGAAACCTTCTGGGCCCACTGTGATGTTGTGAGAGGCCCAGCGGCCTAGCCCGCCTTCCTAGGTGGTCCACGCCTTGTGGAACCCACCGTAATTTATGTATTTTATTTCCACCGTCCATCTGGATGGTGGGTACCACAGTGATGTGTTTGTTATATCTGCACTGTCTATCCATTTTATCGATGGTGGGGCCCACATTGATGGTGTTTTGTATCTGCATCGTCCATTAGTGCAGGACCCACCTTAAATATATATGTGTTATACACGTTATTCGTCCGTTTCTGGGGTGGGGCCTGCTGTGATGTATTTGACCCTCGCCGTCCAGCAATCTGGGATGGTGGGATCCACCATAATGTATGCATTGTATATCTAGCTGGTGGGGCCCATTTCGTGATTCATAAGGCCCACCTTGACGTGTGTATTATAAGTACACTATCCATCCCATGTGATGGGCCCATTGTGATGTATTTAAGGCCTATGTGATGAGGCCCATTGTGATGCATTTGAGGACCAGGTAATGGGGCTCATTGTGATGTATATTGGGCTCGTATGAGATGCCCATTATGATGTGTTTGAGGCCCATGGGTTGTGGCCCATTGTGATGTATTTGGGGCTGAGGCCCATATATTGTGACCCATTTGATGTATATGAGACCCATGTATTGTGGCCCATTTGATGTATGTGAGGCCCATATGATGAGGCCCGATGTGATGAATATGAGGTAGGCCCAATGTTATGTATATATAGCCCACGAGTGAGGCCCATCATGATGTGTATTAGGCCCATGAGTGAGGCCTATGGTGATGTATATTAGGCGCTTGTGTGAGGCCATGAGCCCGCTATACGTTGGCTCTATGTGGGCCACTCCTTAGGAGTAATGATGGTTAATGTCCACATCTATGGGCGATAATGGTTAAATGTCTACATTGTGACCTTCCCTTAAGCCCTTTATTAGGCTGATTTTGATTGTTGAGGATGATTTGGATTATCAAGACCTATTCCAATTGTCGAGGCCGATTATCGAGGCTGATTATCGATACCGATTATCGGTACCAGTTGTCGATATCGACTATGAGTATGTGACAGTATAGCATCATGATACATGCCCATACATATCATTTGTATGTTTGTTATGAGATTAGTTGACCATTGCATATGTCATTGGACAGGTTGTTATAAGACTCCCTGATAGGCGGAGATTGTCTCACATGAGTGCAGGATTAATGCATGACTGGATTGTATGACTCATGCATCTTGCATTGTGTGTTATGATTATTATACGCCCTAGCGACATCAGGCTCGTAGTCTCCACGGGCATGTTGTAGATGGTCAGATGGGATACTAAAAATTTATTACTAGTATCAAGGCACCATAAATGTCCATGGGTGAAAATTCCTAAACCTCCGTAGCCAGGAGACGTCCTAACCTTTAAACTGAGTGTATATATATATATATATATATATATATATATATATATATATATGAGTGCATGAGGGCCTTATACTAGTAGGTCACATCTCCCATTGTGTCGTGATCAGTTAGGTGGGGGTGTGACCTTACCCACTTAAGTGAGGGGGCAAGATCTAGGTTGAGTTTGACTATCTTAAGGAATGGGTCCACTATCGACGATTCAGGCCCGATATTGGCAGGCAGATAGTGAGGTCTCTTCCACTTACCCTGTTGTGTACTCGGATAGGGGCGAAAAGCTGACGTAGAGTGTAATAGACCTCAGTGATGATCCCAAAGATGTATAATATTTATATGTGGACTTATTGAACAGGACTTACATACTTAGCATTTTACTCATTCATTCATTTATTCATTATCCACTCAGGCTGGTGTGCACAACTATTTATTTCATGTACCTTCGCAATGGCCAGGATTTCAGTTGAGGCGTGCGAGTAACCTGAGATCAGGAGTTTACCACATTAAGTCTAACTATCCAAATTTAGGTATGAGACTGGTTTGGATAGAAGTCCCTTGTGATGGACCTTGTAGCCAGTGATACTACGTACTATCATCCCGACTTCACACTACAACTTGGTCATTTCATTCGCATCGCATATTGCATTGCATCCTCAGTACGTAGCGCTTGGTTTACTGTGCTTTTATATTACATAACCTGATTAAGGTTGACAGTATTCGTGGACTCGATATCTAACATTTTACTTACTATGTCTCCACATTGCATAGCTAATCTACATTGCTTCCTTAGTATATGATATTGGCTTATTATATTTTTACATCGCATAGCCTGGATAACCTTGATGGTATTATGGACTTTCCACAATCTGTATTACATACTCTGATATTGTATGACTTATGGATTTGCTAGTATTTCTGCTTACTCTGATATTGCTTACTTGGTACTTACCTTGAGCACACACTTACACCACCATCTAAGATTTTTATAAGCTTATGCACGATAGATGCGTGCATGTGACGTTAAGTCGTAGCAGCGTTGAACTTGGAGTGTGCAGTGGTCTTGTGGAGCTTTGATTTTCGATATATGTATTTCTCTTTCAACATTGTATTTAACTGTTTATATTAGTAGATATGTAATGATGATTTTGCCTTTGTGATTTAGGGAAACTTGTGATTATGCTTCTTACAAGGTAAATGTATATTATAAAATCCTCCTTGTAGGATCCTAGGACCAGAATCTGACATATAAGCACTGGGAGTCAAGAATGGAGTACTCTGGGGGCTATCAGCATCAGATTCGACAATCGAAAATTTTGTGAGTCCGGTTTCTGAGTTTGGGACGTGATACCTATTGTGATGTATATGTCGCCCATGAGTAAGGCCCAATGTGATGTATTTATGGCCCATGTGCCGAAGCCCATTGTGATTGTATTGGAGGCCCTTATGTGAGGTTATGGGCCCCACTATATGTTTAGCCCTATAAGGGCCACTCCTTGGGAGCAATGTTAGTTAAATGTACACATTGATGAGCGATAATGGTTAAATGTTCACATTATGACCTTTCCTTAAGACCTTTAGTAGATCGATTTCGATTATCGAGGCCAATTCTAATTATCGAGGCCAATTCTGATTGTCAAGGCCGATTCTAATTGTCAAGGTTGATTGTATAGGTCGATTATCGAGGTCAATTATCGATGCTGATTATCGGTGCTAGTTGTCGATACCGATTATGAGTATGTGATAACATAGCATCATAATACATGTTAATACGCATCATCTTCATGTTTATTATGAGATGTGGTTGACCATTGCATATGTCATTGGGAATATTGTTATAAGACTTTCTAATAGGTGGAGATTGTTTCACATAAGCGCATGGTATGTGCAGTATTGATGCATGACTGGATTGTATGACTCATGCATCTTATATTATGTGTTATGATTACTGTACACCTTAGTGACATTAGGGTCGTAGCCTCCACAGGCATGTCGTGGATGGCCAAATGAGACACTAAAAATCTGTTACTAGCTTCGAGGCATCATAGATGTCCCTGGGTGAAAATTCCTAAACCTCCGTAGCCAGGAGATGCCCCAACGTCTAAACTGAGTAGATACATGAGCACCCGAGAGCCGATTGCCAGTAAGCCACGTCTCCTACTATGTCGTAGTCGATTGGGAAGGAGTTGTGGCCTTACCACTGATGGTAGTGGGCATAGCTAGACTGAGTTTGACCAGCTCATAATTAGGTCCGCTATCGATGCCGGGTAGATATTGTCTGACTACTTGTCAGGCGGATAGTGAGGTCTCTTTCACTTGCATGGTTGCGCATCCAGTGGGCAGTGATTGCATGTATAGTGTACTAGACTCCAGTGATAATGTCAGAGATGTACAATACTGATATGTTGACTTATTGGGTAAAAATTGCATACTTAGCATTTTTCTCATTCATTCATTCATTCATTCATTATCCACTAGGGTTAGTGGTGCGTAACTAATTACTATGTGTACCTTCGCAGTGGCCAGGATTTCGTTTGGGGCACGCGACCAATCTGAGATTAAGAGTTTACCACATTGAGTCTGACTATTCAAATTTAGTTATGGGACTAGTTTGGATAGAATTCCCTTGTGATGGACTTCATATCCTGTGATACTACGTACTATCATCACAACTTCACAATCCAGCTTAATCATTTCATTCACACCACATATTGCATTACATCTGTGGAATATGGCATTTTGGGTTGTTATGATACGTTTCTTCGTTTATATGGCCATGATGAGATTAGTGGCATTCGTGGACTCGTCTAGATTTGTATATTGTATTGCATCCTCAATATATGATATTGGCTTATTATGTTTTAGCATCACATAGCCTAGATAAGGTTAATGATAGTCATGGACTTGTCAGTACTTCTGCTTACTCTGATATATGTGTGTTTGACACTTACCTTGCACACACACTTTCACCACCCTCTAAGCTTATGCATGATAGATGCATGCAGGTAGTGTTAGGGCGAAGTAGTGTTGAGCTTGGAGCATGCAGCTATCTTCTAGAGCTTTGATTTTCAATATATGTATTTCCCCTTCATATACTATATTCAAATATTTTTATTAGTGGATATGTGATGATGATGATGATGTTGCCTTTGTGATTTGGGTAAACTTGTGGTTATACTTCTTACGAGATAAATGAATGTTGAAAAATCCTCCTTGTAGGATTTCAGGATCGAAATTTGGCATTTGAGCACTGAGATCCGAGAATGGGGTACTACGAAGGTTGTCAGCACTGGATTCGACGATTGGAAATTTTTGTGAGTCCGGTTTCCAAGTTTGAGGCGTGACAACCTTATATAAGAAAACTAGCCCACGAATCAATGACGGAAGCGAAGAGGAGCAGGAAAAATAGGAAGAAGATTGGGATTCACTCCTTAGTTTTGCCAAACCATCTACTGGAGCGTTACCTTCTCTAAGCACATGCCGAAATAGCAGCTGCCCATATCTCTTCAGGTTAGAGATTCTCGTGCTCTAATTTTTCTAAATCCAAGATGGGTTGGAAGAGTGGTTGAGGATGTCCACTACCAACCTAGAATCAGATTCTACTACTATCATCGACAGGCCCTGAGATAAGCAATGGATCAGCCCATCCCACACCACTTTGAATTCAGCTAGGTTGCTAGAGCCTATACCATACCCCACTATAAAACAAAACCAAAAAGCCCCATTCTCATATCCGCAAGTTCCTCTGTCACCAAAAAGGCTTGGATTGCCCTTTAAGGATCCATCCGTATTAAGCTTTACCTAGCTAGTCGGTGGGGAAAACCACTTGACCATATTCAACGAGAGGCAAGGCTGGACCGAAAGGCCAATCCTAAGATTACTCAAAATCAGAACTGCAAACTGCTTAGTAGCCGTGGGTATTTTCAGTTTTTTCCCTAACTGTTGAAGCCACCAGCCCACACGAGCGATAGTTGCTGCAGGGGACATACTTTTTCCATCGAATCTAGCCTCGTTTCTTGCTTTCTAGATCTCCCAAAGCACCAAGCTTAGGACGAGGTTGTGGAGGGAAGAGAGGCATCCGCCTGAAGGAGAAGAGAGTCATCATTGATTCATTTTAGCTTCAATCAAAAGAGCTCAAAGGAAGGGGATACCGAATATTCTACCAAAGTGAACCCAAACATGTTCAGCAAAAGCGCTGTGAATGAACAGATGGGCCAGAGATTTGATTTCCAGGAAGCGATCTAGGGATCCCTCACAACACATGCATTTAAGGCTAATGGAATACCTTTATCCTGGATTCTTACATCTAAAGGAATGACGCCTTGGAGTAATCTTCAAACAAATACAATGATCTTAGGAGGCACCTTGGTATGGCAAACTCTGCTCGTCCAGAACTGTTAAGGCGCAACCAATCTATATAAGCTTCATGCAGATTTAACAAAGAAGCTTCTAGATGGGTCCAAAGGTTAGAAGCAACTATCCAAATCTTCAGAGGTTGCAAAACCACCCTAGAAGATAGCATCCACCACTTCCTGAGGGAGAAATGCAAAAACAGAGGACGGGGGAAGAGGGCCGAAGGCACTGATAAAGTCTCTCACTTTCAATTTTAGAAGAGAGATTGGAATAGGCTGGACAATGAGTCTAAATAGGGCCCCAAGGCCAGGCCAGTTGGATTCCCAAAGGCTGCAGTCCCCACGCCCCACTGACCATTGGGTCTTCTCGTCAAGGAGATGGAATGTGGCCTTGAATTTCTTCCACAGCGGGGAAGGGGTAGCTGCCGCACTGACACCATTTCCAAGAGAGATATCTCTGTCATATCTCGCCTCCATGAGATACCCACGAAGAATCACTGTTACTTAAATTAATAGCCCAATCAAGCTTCATTCTGAACGCTTCCATCACCTCACGAAGGGATTCGATTCCTAGCCCTCCTTGTAGTGACATAGAGATTTTTCTCTCAGCTAATCCAATTTCCCTCAGCCCAACCTCAGAAGAAATCATCAAATTTCATCCTAAGGGCCCGAATGAGTTGCAGCAGAACCTGCGAAGCTGCCAGCACATGGATAGGAATACTACCCAGGACGTGTCTTATTACGGTGGCTCGTCCACCCTAAGATAGGTGCCGAGTCTTCCACCCGCTGATGCGATTGAGGACCTTGTTGAGCAAAAATTAAAAATCAGAAGCCTTCGCTCTTCCTCTTATAATTGGCATGCCCAGATAGCGACTACACAATGTGGACTTGGTGATCCCTAAGAAGCACTCAATGCTTCTAATTCTTCTAGTGGAGAGCTTATCAGAACACAGGAAGGAACTTTTCCTATTGTTGGTTTTTGTGGACAGATGAATCTTAGAAGAATTGCAGGAAATTCTTTACTTCTTGAAGGGAAGAGTGACTCCCGTTGAGAAATAAGAGCGTGTCATCCGTAAAAAAGGAGGTGGGAAATAGTTGGACAACCCCTATAAAGATTGAATGGATAGTAAGAACCTGACTGTACTAGTGCCTTAAAGCCTCGACTTAGAACTTCATCCGCAATAACAAACAACCCTAGGGAGATCGGATCACCTTGTCTAAGCCCTCTTAAGGAGTTGAAGTAGCCCAATGCCTCCTCATTAATAAGAATAGAAAACTAATTGTTATTCCAACATGATTCTAACAAAGCGATGCAAGCATCGCTCAAACCGAAACACTTCAACACACCCTTCAAAAAATTCCAATTAACTCGGTCATAAGCCTTCTTTTGCCTCATTGACTCTTAAAGAAAGACCTCATATCGAGATACCTTCATGGTCAAATGGTAAAGATCTTTGAATTATGTTCCAATAAACTTCTTTTGAAGCTTGAATTTCAATCCATCTTAAGAAAACTAGACAAATTCTGCCTCAGTCGTAATTACCTTGCATCGGCTTTTTTCTCTTTTAAACCAAGTAATATAATTCTCAACTAAATTCCCTGGTAATTGTCAAAAACGAGCAAGATCGGCATGAAAATTTCTTTTTCCTTATAGAAGAACTAAGCATGAAAATTTTCTTTCATTTCTTACCAATTTTATATGGAATTTGCTAAAAAATTTGAATACCAAGTAAAGGCTACCTTAGTGAGTAAATGACCAAATAAATATAATTTATAATACTCATTATTAGCCATTTGTCCACATTATATGGTAAATCGACATGTGTTCTATGGTCGATTGACCCATATCACCTGTAAATAATGTAAAGTCAGGTCGATAGTTCATCGGCAATGGATATTGTTGATTGATCTAGTCCAGATAAGGCTTATGATAAATTGGAATAGTAGTTTAGCCAACAACTTGGCCTGATCCTTTCTGAATCAGTTGAACAATTTTGTTATGCTCCCAATATTATTATGTAGCAACTAGAGGTGATTTAGGGCCATCCTGATATTATTCTACATTATATAATTAATTTTTAAGCAAGGGTTTCCCCATACACATCACTTGATTCCTGGCTTCATGAATTATGTTCTTATTTTCAAACTCAGGACATCTGATATCTATCGATGGTAATGAATTTTGCATGTCCCGAATAGGAATACATTCAAGACGTATGAAATCTATAGTATCAGTGAATTTTACAAATCTTGAATTGGACTAAGGATAGGAACATGTGGTGTGTTTCGCTGTAATAGAAGTATTTGTAGCATCGACTAGAGTGGTGGTATAGGTGCCCGATTTCCAACTGAACTTCCATCGGCCTATTGCTGAGGCATAAGAGTACTCTATCAGCAAACAAAGTCACCAACCAATTCATGCTCTCGATGTGTCCTGTGAGGCCCGTATCCTAGCCCATCCCATTCCGTAGGCTTCCGCGGTCCTCCCGGTCGAATTTCGATGACCCGCGATACTCAAATACCAGTTGCGCGTATCCCTGAGTTGCATCATGTGTATCTGAGTTGACTCGACCCGAGACTTGTACCCATGCGACCACGTCGTCACCACGGTTCTGACGCCGCGTCTCACGTGCCAAGGCGATACCCTAGCCAGAAGATGTGAGCCTATGTTGAGTTCGAGGAAAATGCCGCATGTTGTAAATCCTAAGAAAATATGTCCCATCAAATATCAAGTACACATCCCATCAATCCCATCACTCACACCCATCCCCAAGTACAACTACCCTCCCCAAAGTCAACTCTCCCTATCACCCATCACTCTCTCTCTCTTTACATCACATCTCTCATCTCTCTCATCTCTCTTATCTCTCTCATTTCTCCTAGGCAACTCACGTCCCAACCTCTATGAGAGAGAGCTTGGCATGGTCCACCTTCCTATCTCCCATCCCTACCATCCAAAGTCCATCTCTCGACCATTGAATCGCACCCCTTGGAGCTCTAGCTCACATTGGCAGAAGAAAGAAGAGGAGATCAAAGGTGGGTGTTCGTCATCTCGTTGTTTTGATTTAGGGCCCACTTGTGATGGGACCCACTTTGATGTACGTGTGATGATCTAAGAGGGGCCCATAGTGGCGGGGTCCCTCAACTACACCACCTCTCTCTATCTCTCTCTATCTCTCTCTTTCTTTTTTTTGTGATGATGTGAGGCCCACCTGTTGTGTATAGCACATCTAAACCACCACGTGGACCCCACTATGATATATGCATTTTATTCTTGCCGTCCACATGCATGGATCCCACCTATCCACATTGTCCATCCCCGGACTAGCTTGGACAAGGGAGAAAACAAATATCGGGTTGATCCAACATGTGTGGCCCACCCACGTGGGATCACCGGGATGCATGTGCAAATCCACACCGTCCAGCCTCCTAGACGGTGTGACCCACCCATTATATGTACCTTTCATCTAGGCCATCCGTCCAGTGCACCTAGACACTTATATTTTTTATTTATTTATTTTAAATATAATATTTCAGTGGGCCCTGATGTAGGTGGGACCCACCTCATGTGGAAGCAGATGGGCTAGTGTAACTCACACCAGATATATGGCTGATGTTATGATGTCAGCAGGTCCATGGGACCCACCAAATGTATGGATTTGATCCTGAGGTACGCTGAACCCACACCATCCATCTGTTGTGGTCATGGGACCTGCCCCACACGTGTGACACATGTGGGCAGGTGGGACCCACCTTGCTGTATTTACCACCCACGACGATTAAATCATCCAGACCATCCGTTAGACACGAACGTCCAACCTCTTAAACGATGGATGATGGACTCCCTTTTCAAATATAATATAATATTATATTTTATATATATGTGTGTATATATATATTATTAATATAAATGATATTATTATGGTGGGCCCTACGTGGGACCCACCGTGATATATGTGCTTTATCCTGCTGCAACAACAGCCGTGAGACCCACGTGTGTGTGGACTCCACATGATGCATGCGTTGTATCAACGCTTTCCATCTTTTTTACTCCACATTGTCCATCTGATGATGGAGTGAGCCCACCCCACACGTGTGACACGTGGGGGTAGGTGGGGTTGTAACGCCCTGACTTTTCAGGACCCGAGTATATGACCCGTGTCCTAAAAACCCGAGTGTTAACCTTAAAGGATGGTCAAATTCGAGTGTACTTTTTTTTTCCTTCATCAGAATAAGCAAATAAGCGTAGTGTAGACAAATCGACATCAAGAAAATTTCATTATCATTCGAATATTCAAGAAGCTGCACATAATGACTTATACAAACCAATGTCTCTAAATTTAACAAGTACAAGATTTACAAGAATATAATACATGAAGAATAACAGAAAACATATAAATATAAGCTGCAAGATTCACACAGCTCCTCCAGGTAAATACAGCCTTCAACCCCCGGTAATTGTACCTTGCTCCTCATCAAGTCTAAACATACGTATCACTAAGGTCACCTGTACTACCTGTATGGTTGTATATTTGATGGATGAGTAGCCAACTCAGTGTGAATTCCCCTCAAGATTACACACCGCCGCATTAGGTAAGAAATAGTATAAAACATCCAAACAACCAAAACAAAGTAAATATTGTCTTATTAGATGTATGGATGCATGAATGCAATCATGAACTCGGAAAAAACATCCAAATGGTCTGTGCCTCGGGAAAAACATCAAGACGGGCTGTGCCTCAGGAAAAATATCTAAATAGGCAATGGGGTCATCACCCAAGGATGTGACTGGTCATCAGCGTAACACTCAGCGTAATCGCATGGGCATGAGTGATCCAAGTCATCATCATAAATAGAATGGCTGGTCATAAGTGCAACATTCAGTGTAATCGCAAGGCAAAGTGATCCAAGCCATCGAATATGTCATGTATGTATGATTAGCCAAGTCATTATTAGTCCATTTACAATCAGCCAGTTTAGATAAGCTCAAAGGTCACTGCGAGGAGCACATGGCCCAGCGTAGGCTGAAAGCTCAGGCATAGTGTCCCATTACTCCCAACCCCGACCCATGAGGCTACTATCTTAGGATGTTTAATGAAAACCTGTCGATTAGTGGCCAATCATATTACAGTATATGGGGCTTACCATCATATGATTGCACAGTATAAAATATCGAACTCATATAGAAAAATACCAGAACAAAGCCACATAGGGCGATATCAAACAAGCCACAGAGGACAATTATCAAAATAGGCCTCATAGGGCAAGTATCAAAACTATGCGATAAAAGACCATCCTTGAAAACCATTGGACACAACAACCCTAGATGGTAGGCCCACATTAATGATCCACTTAGACTACCACTCAATAACCACTAATTCGAAGGTCCATTTTAATCACAACCAGTCAGGTTACATCCTAAGTATGAGTGTACATTTATAGGTGGGGGTTTTCCACTAATGTACCAGTTTAAAGTCCATAAGCAATACACAAATGATCCATAAGCATGAACAAATATACAGGGTGAACATTAAGCAGACAATATAGCAATTCAATTTCCACCAACTAACACATGTGATTATAAGAGAGACATATCAAATATAATTTTTTTAATAAAAACTATAACTTAAGCTAATAAGAAGATGGAAAGCTCAAGGGGAAGAATCATCACCTTATAGATCACCTCTAATGTTGTTAGGAAGCACATGTGCCTTAGAATCCATCCTACCATGAATTGTAAAATTGTATGGTCAGATACAGCTTCTATACGTTCCCTATGGTTAAGACCTTGACTTAGGGTTCGGATTACTTTTAGGGTTTTAATATAAAATTAGAGCCCCATGCTAGAGTTTAGCCATGGGCCTTAGATTCTAGGACTTGAATCCTAAATTATTATTATTGTTATCATCGTATAATGTGTCAATTAATATTCATAATAGGAGTATCAACCCATCCATATTAATAATGATGGTTCATAAGTTCACATTTGAATGTACTGCCATTATTCAATATTCTTATGATTACTGATAATCTCTCAAATAATTTAAGTAATAATAATAGAATATTTACTAATGATACTATAATAAAGATTAATACTTAATAATTACATTAACGAGTACTATACTAATCCCAAAAGGGAAATGGTAAATAGTTTCTTATGTTAATAGCCTTGACTATCCAAAGTGAATCTAGTCATGATAATAAGTACTATGGTCTACCATGAGTTTCAACCTTCCATAACTAGATCCAGACCTAACACACTATCTAGTTTTAGGGTTTGAAATCTAACTTATATAATTAATTATAATAAAATTAGGATGAAGTAAAATAATTAGTGATTGTCCACTTATATATACTGTCAGTACTAATATTATAATCAATGACAAATAAGAATAGCCATGATAATTGCTAATATCTAACACCTTTAATAACTAATACTAGCCAAATTAACTTAACCATGATTAACCACATCTAATGATATTATCCCTCGTGAAAGCAAGGTGACAATGAAAACAACACACTAAAATAAGTTTAGTGCAGGTTGAAAGGGCCCCATGGATAAGATCATTTGGGCCCACATTAGGGTGAACAAGCCCACCAGATTCTGTCCTAACAAGTGGCCCACCTTGGGCCCAAAATCTCCCAACACTAAGGCTCGAAATGGGCCTGATCATGGCCCAAGGTGCCTGGCCATTAATGGTCCAGCTGTGATCTATGGTGAGGCCCACTGAGATCCAACTTGGTTTTGGCCCACAAGGATTTAGTTGGGCCTGAGATTGAGGCTAGTTCGGGTCTAAATCTTAGCCCAGGCTGTGGGCTACATTCGGCCCAGATTTAGGCCCAACTGAAGGACGTTCTCGGCCAGATTCTTGGCCTGTATGGAAGGCACTCACAGCCCACCTTCTGGCCCACATCTAAGACTGATTGTGACCTAGGTGGTTGGCTAGTTTGGCCATGCAAGGTGGCCTGCTTTAAGCTTATTACGAGGCCTGACCTCGACCCTAATCTCAGCACAGCAAAAGCCTGGTTTTCGCCTCCCACATACGACCCACCAAGGGCCCATTTTCAGTTAGGATTAGGACCCATCTGCTGGGACTTTTGTAGTCCAAAATGGAGCTAGCGAAAGCCTATTTCTCAGCCCAATGGACGTTCATTTCTAGCCCTGGTAACGGCCTATATTTCAATGTTACATGGCCAGGTTCTGGCCTAAGTTTTAACCATCATATGGCCCAATTCAAATAGCTAAATGGTTATACTATCACTGGAAACCAACGGATTAATGGAGCTGGGTTGCTGGTGTTACCTGGGCTCCCCCTCATGCTTAGAGACACTGCTAGACCACACTGGTTCAACTCAGTTTAGAAGAGCTGAGTAGACACAGTGCAGCACCAAGCATGCACCTGTCCTTCATTTCTTCATCCTAGCTTTCTACTTCCTCACAACCTCCCTGTCCTTCTTCCTCTTCTTCCTTCTCTCTTTCTCCCTATGGTGTTGCCCCTGGCCCACACTGACCCAACCCACTCCGTTTCCAAATGATTGTCTTGGTGCAGTGCAGCACCACGCTTGGTACCAGTCGCACTCCCCTATCATTCTCTCTCTCTCTCTCTCTCTCTCTCTCTCTCTCTCTCTCTCTCTCTCTCTCTCTCTCTCTCTCTCTCTCTCTCTCTTTCCTCCCACTCTCTCTATATCTTCTCACACCTCTCATTCTCTCTCTTTCAATGGTGATTACGGGCTGCACTGACCCGTCTCGATCCGATTCAGACGACTCGACCCGGTGCAGTGCAGCACCAAAAATTTCACCTGCTTAGCTATTTTCTCACACACTCTCTCTTTTTCATTCCTTTCATTCTAGTGTGGATCTCAAGACACAGCAACAGCTTTTTATAGTTGAGAGAAAGCCCTAGCTCATCCCAACCAATGGTTAAGCTTTAAACGTCCTTTGCAAGGGCTATTTTTGAGAGACCACAAAACATGGGCTCCATCCAATCACGGGGATGGATTACCATACCTAAGGTCCACCAGAAAAGCAAGTCTGATCTGAAATGGGGTCCATGCCATGATGGTGGGTTGATCAGTTTAACAGGGAAGATGACGTCACCTCTAATGGCATTTTCGTATTTGTTGGCTAAAACGGCCATCCAATCCATCTGGATGGATCAGATGGGGCAAGACATCAGTGTGGGAACCACTTTCTCTCTTGCAACTTGTCTGAGTGCAATATTTCGTGAGATATTCCACCTCCAAAGCTTTTCTCACGAGATGGGTGGCTCTGCTGAGAGAAACGTCACAACCCTACAGCAAATGGTGGAGAGCACTCCATGTGGCCTGGTGGAGGCTTTGGATCGTGCCAACATTCCCTTCCTGAAGTGGGAATGTTTCCCATGCAATTGCCTGTTTACTTCTAGCAATGGATGGAAGGCCTGGATCTCCACTCTGAGGGACGACAGGGATCAAGGGAGAAGTTCGGATGCGGATTGCTGACATGGAGAGTTCCCTATCGGCTACATTTTGGAGAGTACAGCTATGCATCAAAGACCGTTTGTTGGTTACATGCGTGCACACGTGCATGGGTTTGGATGGTCAGTATAGAATTGGTCTTCAGGAGCTACCTAAACTAATGGATGGTTCGGATTTTCCAAAGGGTGGCTCGAAAGGAGTCACAACTAGCCCTAAGTGGACATTTTCCCAGCGTCCCTTACTCGGGCATGAGCACGACTGTAGCGATCCGAATAACTAACATTGTGGTGGTCTTTTGGAAGGTATAAGACCATTGAACGGTATAGATCTCGCATAGTATAGCTAAAAGTTGGCCACAATTCGTGATGAATAGATGTTGTCCGTCCATCGAATGTAACAGGGAGGCTTTGCCTCTCTTTTTTCAAAATCTTGTGGGATAGCGCCCGCTTGACCCATGGTGCGGTCCGGTGCACTTCGTACATGGTGGTTGAGATGTACACTCACCCCAATGTGGGGTCCACCGAGATGTTCCTGATAATTCCACACCGTCCATTTCACTAGGTGGGCCCTTATATGTACTTCAACAGAAGATCAGGTGGGTGCACGGCTCAAGTGGGCCATACACTTAACTTTCTACTCCTAATGGTGGATTTTCGTTAGTCTAGTGGTCAGATGATTCTGAAGTTAGACGTCAACGGTTAAAAGATCCTAATGGGCCATTTTTAAGGCTTTCATCATGTATTTCTACATAATACTAAGATTAATGTAAATTTTCATTATTATTGTACATCACTTATAGTTATAGCGATTAAAATAGCATACACACATATAATTAAAATTTTGATATTAATGTACCACTATATACACACCATTGCTCACGTACAAAATTCATAGTATTACATTATAAATAAATGCATGTACGGCTAAATTGAAATATCATGTTTAAATTAAAATCATACTTGTATTTGGTGATATTATTTAATAATATACAATTCTGTTAAATTATCTAATAATCCTTTTGTATACATAGCTAAAACAGATGTTTAATACTACATTATATTTATAGTTTGATTGTACATTGAAAAATTATCACCCGTTATGTCTTTTTAATATGATATCATTTTCATAATATTTTATATACGTTAGATACATATGTATCACTCCATATTTTCATACAGTCTTCATGATAGATAAATTATCAAAATACGTTTCTATTTTCTTTTTATCTATGCTTGTGTAAAATTTATAATATAACAAATAGATAAGATAATATACTTAGTATATTTAATTTGACCACTGATTGGTTTGATATGTGGATAGGGATCACCTTCGACAGTCGGATTTAAACTAGGTTGCACTTGAATATTCACTAAGCTAGGTTTGCATTTATCATAAATCTTGGTTATATGGTAACACCCGAGTACTAAAAAGTATGAGGTGTTACAAGGGTCCACCTTGATTATGCATTGTATATCCAAGCCGTCTGTCCAGATGCCTATACATTGGTAGATTTAAAAAAATAAATCATAATATTTATAATAATAAAATAATATTATATGTGGTGGGCCCCATGTGGGACCCACCTGATATGGAACAGATTGGCTAGTATACACTTACACCAGCTACCTGGCTGATGCGTTGAAGTCAGCATATGTTGTGGGGGCCACCTTAATGTATGGGCCTTACCTGCACTGTTCAGCATGTCTGGACGGTGGGTACCCACCTTGAGGCATATTTTATATCCAAGTCGTCCATTTGATGTTAACGTGTTGACGGCGACAAGTTCTATGGGATCCACCCTGCACATGTGAGGGGTGGGGACCACCTTGATATCTATATTTTACCTTTGTCATCCACCTTTTTTACCAGATGGGACCACCACGATGTATTTATTTCATCCACACCGTCTAGCTTGTGCTGGATGGTGCTAGATGACGTTTGAATGGTGCAGATTTGCATGGACAATGTTTGGACAGCGTTGATTTACATGGTCAATATTTGGACGGTGCTGATGATCTGGATGATATTTGGACAATGCTGATTTACATAGGAAATGTTTGGATGGTGCTGATTTACCTGGGCAATGTTTGGCAGTGCTGACCATCATTAGTGGCCATGTGCCTCATAGAATGATAGTGTACAGTGATACACATGTTACACCTACAACTATTGAAATGATTTTTAATATAGTCCAAGCCCATTTGTTGCATGTGCAAGACCCACCTGTTGTGCATTGGTGCAGCCTATTGAGTAGTCCATTATGATATATGTTAGGCCCATTGGTGCAGCCATTGATACAACCCACTTGATGTATATTGCGGCCCATGGGTCGTAGCCCATTGTGATGTATATTTGAGGCCCAGATGTGAGGCCTATTGTGATGTAATTGTGACCCATATGATGAGGCCTAGTATGATGTATCTGAGACTCATTTGGTAAGGCCTAATGAGAAGTATTTCTGGCCCATAAGATACAGCCGATTATGATGTACATAAGCCCAGGTATGTAGCCTGTTGTAAAGTATTTATGGCCTGGTTAGGCCCATTTTTGTCATCCTCTAGTAGGTTGCCTCAAATGAATGGGCCCCATTGATATTGCTTGGTCCATCATCGACCGTCCACCTATGAATCCCACCTTATGTAAAGGCCGACTCTGATTTGTCGAGGTGGATTGTATAGGCCGATTCCGATCGTCGAGGCTGATTCCGATAGTTGAGGCCCATTGTGATGCGTATTTGTCCTGTGTAGTGTATATGAGGCCCGTGTTTAAGGCCTAATGTGATGAATAGGAGGTCTATGTGATGGGGTCCATTGTGATGTATTTGAGGCCCATGCACAAGGCCCATTGTGATGTATTCATGGCCCATGCGTAAGGCCCATTGTGATGTATTCATGGCTCATAAGCATGGCCCATTATGATGTATTCATAGCCTATGGGCAAGGCTCATTGTGATATGTATTAGGCCCATGATGCATGTCCCATTTGATGTATTCGAGACCCATGTGTAGGGCCCACATGTCATGTATTTGAGGCCCATGAGCAAGGCCCACCTGTTGTGTATATGTGGCCCTTGAGTAAGGCCCATTGTGATGTATATTAGGCCTTTGTGTGAGGTCGTGGGCCCATTATATGTTTGGCTCTATGTGGGTCATTCCTTGGGGGTAATGTTGGTTAAATGTCTACATTGTCGAGACCGATTGTTGATGCCAGTTATTGATACCGATTATGAGTATGTGACAGCATAGCATCATGATACATGCCCATACACATCATTTGCATGTTTATTGTGAGATGTGATTGACCCTCGCATATGCGATAGTATAGATGGTTTATAAGACTCCCTGATAGGTGGAGTTATCCCACATGAGCGCACGATATGCACAGGATTGATGCATGATTGGACTATATGACTCATGCATCTTGTATTGTGTGATTGTGATTATTGATATTTAGACTTATTCATTCATGTATTCACTATTCACTATTCACTCGAGCTGGTGGTGTGCAACTATTTATTACGTGTACCTTCGCAATGGCCAAGATTTTGGTTTGGGTGCGCGACTAACCTGAGATCAGGAGTTTACTACATTGAGTCTGACTATCCAAATTTAAGTATAAGACTGGTTTAGATAGAAGTCCCTTGTGATGGACCCCATAGCCTACGATACTACGTACTATCATCCCGACTTCACACTTCAGCATGGTCATTCCATTCGCACTGCATATTGTATTACATTTGCAGTATATGACATTTTGGTTTACTGTGTTTCTGCATTTATATGGTTTAGATACGACTTACAGTATTTGTGAACTCATCAGGAATTGTATATTACATTGCATCCTCGGCATTTGATATTTGGCTCTTTATGACTCCTCATTTGCATAGCTGATCTGTATTGCGTACTTTGATATTGTTTGACTCATGGACTTATCAGTATTTTCGCTTTACTTTGATATCATATGATTCATGATTTTACCAGTATTTCCTATATTGTATGACTATGGTGTTGTGTTGAATACTTGACACTTATCTTATGCACACACTTACACTACCTTCTAAGCTTTTTATAAACTTATGCACGATAGATGCGTACAGGTGATGTTAGGTTGCAGCAGTGTAGAGCTTGGATCATGTAGCTGACTTCTAGAACTTTGATTTTGACATATAAATTTTCCTTTCAGCATTGTATTCAAATGTTTATATTAGTGGATATGTGATGATGATGTTACTTTTGTGATTTGGATAAACTTGTGGTTATGCTTCTTATGAGACAAATTGATGTTGAAAACCCTCCTTGTAGGATCTCAGGATCGGAACCTGGCATATAGGCGCTAGAGCTAAGAATGGGGTGCTACAGAGGCTGTCGGCACCGGATTCGGTAATTGGAATTCTTATGAATCCGATTTCCAAGTTTGGGGCGTGACATGTCCGATCATCCACCTATTGAAAGCCTTAGTCTGAAATCATGAGTGATTTGCTTGAACTCGCAATAGTTCTACAATGTGTTAAATCCCCCTTTGCATATCAACCATCTCGGCTGACATAATCTTAAGAGGTTCAACCCTAGATGTCGATGGTCTATTTATATTTAGAGGAACATGCACTAGATTAGGTGGTGGATTTCCTTACTCAGGCACTTGTTCGACTTACAACTCCTCGTTAGTAGGAGGCTCATTAGCCATAACAACGACTATTAAAGTACTTCAACCACCTCTTTGGCTCATGATTTCAAACGATTACTGTACCGAAAAATATACTTGTGTTAATTAAGTAATTTGTAGTCTCACCGGGCATGCCAAAAAAATGTTTGACACTCGGTTTGTTTTTGTTGTGCAGACGTGCTAGATTCGATACAACTTGATAAAAAACGATCAACTTTGACCCCAAGTGTCAAAATAAGCAAATACATCCAATATGAATGTAAATGACAAGATTTTGAGAAGATCGATCACTTAACCACTTGCAGAAATTGATAATGATCAGGTGATAAACGGAGAGTGAGGTTCTTCCTCCGAAGATGTGTTACTTTATGCCTTCCATAAGAAATGACTTTCATAATACCAATGCAAATCAAACAAAATGATAAACTCATAATTGTCATTATGAACAACTATAAAAACACAACTCTTGAAAGAACTTCTTGATATTGGATAAAGAACAATCCAACGTATTAACGTATACTTAAATTACAACTAAAGATTATGGCTAAGAATTCCCTACTCGTAAGATAAGTTGAGATTGTATTTTTTTTTTAAAAAAAAAAAAGAAGATAAATTGATATATTTGATTGATTGTTGTTAGTTGATTTGGCTTTTTAAGATGCCTCTATTCTATTACATTCCTCTGCTATTTATAGATTTTTGTTGTAGCTTATTCTTCCAAATCATTCTTCCATTACTACAACAATTACAGTAGTTTAAAAGACTCTCTAAATTCTTTTATTCTCTAGATCCTTCTTTTAGTATATTTCTTTTTACAATGGTTCCACTTCTTTCAACTAAGTCCTACTTTGGTTGCTAATTGTTTATTGGCCACACAACGGCTGTATTACTTTCATTGGCTGTCTGATTACTTATAATATTAATTCTTATAAATGTTTTTCTCTTTAATATGATGTCTGAACTACTTTCAGGTAATTTTTCAAATCCTTCTTTCTGTGACATGTCCATTTGTTTGTTCCACTTTTAAATACCTCTTGGCCACTTACTTCACTTCTATCAGTTACGTTTTTTTTGTCTTCGATCGATTTTTATATCTTACACAGCTCGACCACATTCCTTATATGTTGACCACACCACTTCGTCGACCATACACATCCAAAGATGTGTAGAGCTAGCTTTATGCTAGATATAATGTGCAAAAAACACTCCAAATCTTTAAAAACCTTTTTATCCACTTCGTATTCCTCGTACAATTTTATGCATCAACCTCCTATTAGTTTTTTCATAATAGCCGCAAACATGGTACGACATTGACAGTCTAAAAATTTGATTAATTGAACCAAACTACCCTTTGATCCCGACACTTGGTTGTTTGGAAAAAGACCATGGGAAACCATTCATTTTTAACCATCCAGTAAATATCCAGCAACCTTGTAGTTAGGTAACAGGATAATAGTAATATTTTGTCCATATCTGAACTAGTTTCCATAATTTGGACTGTTAATTTGAATTAATTGTACACCACGTTTGCAATTTCTCAGTTGAGAAGGGTCTAGCCGGTTGGACCATAAGTTATAGTCCACCCGCGGTTAACTTATACCCTGTCATGTGGGTACAACATTAAATCCATCCTATACTTGGCAGCATCACGAGAATATCCCTGTAAAAAAAAAATTTAAAAAGGCTAAATCCACTCACTAAATGGAGAAGACGTGTTTTTCTGTTTATCAATGTTTAGATATTGTTTTATATGGTGCGGCCCACCTGATGAATGGACGGGGCTATTTTTTACAGAATGTCATTCTCATGGTGGGCTAATCAATTGGATGAGTCAGATGCTACATTCACTTAATAGGTTGGGAATTATACACTGGGTGGACCATAACTTGTGGTCCAATCGATTGGTCTTGAGACTCTTCTCAGTAATACCTAATTGCCTGCATATCATCCTTCACACACTGCTTATCAAGTATTTCTCTTAGTAAAATAGGGAGTGAGTTGCATCAGAATAGCTGGGTCAAATAAGCGGGCTGTTTTGGGAACGAATGGTCTAGATGCCGAATATGTCCCAAAATATCGGCCAGTCGGACTAACCTTAACCACTTGATGGGAAACTATGGCCCAAAAAGCCTGTTGCGGTCCTTTTTCCCTCTCCCATTTAAATCTCAACTGGGTTTTTTTCAGCCTCCTACATGTATTGTAGGACCCACTGTCTAGTGCTCTCTATTTTTAAAGTACTTCTGCGATGTGCCCCCACAAGAACTTGTTTAGATAATCTGCATATGATATATTGATGGAAAAAAAAAAAAGCCATGATCTGTTCTGTTGTGATGATACAGTGTGAGAAATCACTGGGACAGAAGCTAGCGAGTGTCAAGCCGAGCATGTGATGAGATGTTCGAGTATCCATAGCAAGCGTTCGAGTATCATAGGTGGTGAAATCCCACTCCGGTGTGGGTGTGTGGGGGTGTGTGCACGTGTAAAAAATAAAAAATAAATAAATAATAAAAAGCGGAGCATGTGATGAGATGCACGTGCATATGCAGAGGTACACGCATACCGAAAGAACGGTTTTGAGTAGCAGAGAGTGTGTGGAGAGAGTGCCGCCTCATGGTTTCAAAAGAGAAGAAAACAGTGCTGGTAGTTTTTGACATTTTTGCGTTTGCAATTTGTTTGGCGACCTTTGATATTCAATGGACATGCGAATACATTTCTATTAAATGTAGGAATATTTTGGAAAGTAAAAAAATGAATGGCTCAGGTATCAGTGGTAAAAAGCTTGCAAGGGTTTAAAATTTACCCATAAAAACATTTTATTTAATGCGATTAGCCTTTCAAGCGACGGTAATATTACTACATATCCGTGCAACAAATACTGTGTGGTTGATGTCATGATAATGGCTCTATGTGCGTGCATGAAATCTACCCCATCCATCAAATACAGTGCCTTTCTTTTGGCCTTGATCCCAAAAATGAGGTTGATTCATCGGTCAGTTGGGCCACTCCATAAAATTATGCCTAAACTCCCTAAATTTGAGTGGTATGGCATATCAGATGAATGAATAGTTATTTCATCCTGATTAGGCACATCAGATGAATGGATTAGATGACATATGAATACAGGCCTACACAAAACTAATGGTGGGCTTCTCTCCAACTATTTCCAATGGTGTGACCCAACTCAGTGTTGGATTATCATGTTCTTTTTGAGGTTTCACGGTGAAAATGAGGCAGTGTGCACCTGATGGACGGAGTGGATTTTATGAAAGTTCCACCCACACGGCTCCCGGGTTATGAAAGTAACCTAATGAGGAAATATATTGGGCCAAAACATACTCGCAGTATTGTCAACAGAACATGTAACTTAGGTCTAATTATTAAAATATCCAGTTGAGTCAAGTAAAGATTCAGTCAAGTCTCCGAGTTGACCCAACCTGGCTAGACATTTAGTTCAGTTTTTGAACTATGGTCCCAGCTTACATCGTGTAGACAATCTGGTCCTAAAACCCTGTCGGTCAAATGATCAGGCGGGTCACACATACAAAGAATTATTCATTCTAGTACGCATAGCAAGTATTATAAATGGGGCCAATGGTTCAATGATCCAATCCATCCATGTGATGGGACCCACTATGAATGGCTCATTTACCAGAAGTGACCCAATCACATATTCTTTTGATTTCTGACCAGCAAATAATATACGGTTAAGAATATATAAAGAGAGCTATGTTTGCTGGGCCAGGTGCTAGCTTCGGAATAGATTAGCAGGTAACATGAATTAATCACTAGAAAGCAACTAGACAACAGCATTCCTATATAATAATAAAAAATCTCATATTTCAATACCTTCACCTTACACAATAAATAATGAATTGCGTGTATCAGATAAATGCCAAACGCGAATAAATTAAGTCTCTAATCACAATACTCATGCAAATATTCCTAGCTGAGAAATTAGGTACAACGTAATTGGCGGGTGTATCAGAAGCTTCCATGCAACTTTTTTTTTTCTTCGGCGGACATATCACATATATGTAGAAGATCCTATATGGAGAAATGGTGGGCCGCCCAATGACAATCACTTGGTATGAAAATCAGACCAAGAGACACAAAGAGGGACATGAAGACAATATCATTGGGTAGTAGGGGGGACAATGGGCCGGGTTTGGGGCAGGTCGGGCTAGGCCTGATCTCGGCCCAACACTTAAGACCCAGGTCCCAAACCTAGCTTGAACCCAACATGAGCCTAGCATAGTAGGCTCAAGCCTAACCCAAAAAAATTTGTGCTTGGCACCTTGGCCCTGAGCCCGAACTAGCCTAAAAATTAATAAAATCACTATTTCCCCCCTTAAATTTTCCTGATTCACTGTTTATTGAATGGGCCACACATGCAAAGAGAAGTAAACATTTTAGAGGACTAAAATGGGCAATACATATTCAACATGACATCATATATGTATGTTTTGTATTTTGTTTCAATATATATATATATATATATATATATATATATATATATATATATATATATATATATATATATATATATATGTAAAAGAGAAATTTTCAAATATTTCAATTTTCCTCTAAATTTAAATTTTTTATTGCTTTTGAGTCGTAGGTTTTGTCCCACATCAAATTTGTTAAAAAAAGTTTTATTGAATATACGATAGGCTTTTTTTCCTTGGGGCTTGAGCCCCATTCAAGGAGTATGTAAATTTGGTCCTAAAGAGGGAGTATACAAATAACTATAATATATGTCATTGATAACACATACATGCGTACGCCGAGCCTGAGTTGAGTCCTCATCCTTGTTTGTGTGCGTATGCGCGATGGGACAGCATGGGATAAGATAGGGTATGGCGATGGGTGTGGGTGTACTTACACGGGTGTGTATAGGTAATCTTGAGACTTTATTTTATGCGAGAGTGTACTCACACTTGCACCTTTTTTAAAAAAAATAGAGAGATGTGGCTAGTTGGTTGGTCACACCTATTGAGTTTAAATCCAACAGACCAAACCCTTTCAAAAATGTGCTTAATGCACCACTTTAAAGTCTATATAAGGATATCAATTTCGTTTTTCAAAAAAAAAAAACTTTATTCTTTTTATGTTTTATGAGTTTTTGGCTGTAAAGTTCGTCGCTGAGTTAACACAGCATGTTTGGGTTAAACTACAAGTGGTTTGAGCCCGCGATTAGTAAGTGCACCATTGGGGTTGGGTTATAGTCGTTGCATCCTAGAGATCAATTGCTCTGGAAACATGTTGCACTTAGGACGCTGTCAAAGGAGAGTAAATTCGATTTCAAGCCAAATGACTCACATCACACCTCGACTTAACTCTATTAGTCTTCTATCTCATTTTTTTATTTTTAATTTTAAATAATCTATTTGATTCAACCAAATATTTGAACAATCTTGAATTCAAATTTGTTGAATTAAATACACTATAGCTATCATAACAATTGATACTTCCACTGAATTAGCCAAAATCAAACATTTGCTTAACAACACTTTAAATGATGAAAACAAAATCTTATGTTTGCACTGACCACCTTTAAAAGTTTTATACATATTGTATGAATCATTTATTATAAATCCAGCATATCAAACTGAAGTAACAGATGAAAATAATTGTAAAAATAATATTCTGAACTTTTTTTCCAACGAGTTATATGATGTATATCTTTCTTATAAGTCTAATAAGAAAATATGAACTACATTAAAAAAGAAGTACGTTCTGGAAGATGCAGGCACTAAGAAACATACAATTGCCCCCTTCTCGGAGCGTACGACTTTAGTCCTTAAGTCTAACTGATACTTTTGGTCGAATTTTAATGGAACTAAGGTTTCTGTTTCTAAATTCAGACGACTTGATTTACTAATTCTAAGGAATCATAAGTTCTTGTCAAGGGAACATATAAATTTAATTTATACTCTACATTTCTCCTAAATGGTGTAAGTTTCTATGTTCAATCGTCCTAGCTACTTTTTAAAAGAAACTTTGTAAGTTTTGTCTAAGTTAATCCCTTAAGGTCTTGTATGTTGATTCTATAGTCAAGCTCTCTCATACTCTACTTTGATACCAACTTGTAATGCTTCAGTTTTCGAGATCCAATTAGGCCACTCTGATCTTGAAAACTCGGGTATTAACTGATAGACAAAGGATAATCAAATTCAATCAAAGTGCGATTAACGGAACCAAGCGTAGTATAAATAAAGCTCAAGTAATAACAATATCCTGGGCCACTCAGCTGAGGTCATATACAAAACTTCAATCCCAAAATGAACTGAAATGAAATCAAGCAAAATAGTCTATTGATTTAATCCAAAATAAGTAGTCGCTTCCTTGTACGGCTCCTCGATGTAAGGCTCCTCCTCGATTTCAGCGACCTCTGGTTCTGTCGCAAGTCCATCTAACCCTGTATTCTCTGTACGGTTGAATATTGATGAATGAGGGACCAACTCAATGTGATCTCTCCTCAAGATTACACACCGCCGCCCTAAACAAGGAATAGCATAAAGGCATACAGACAATATAAAACAGAGTAAATGCAATTTTATTATATGCATGGATGCGTGAATGTAATCATTGTCCCGGGTAAAAGATCCAGTCGGACATAGGATTCGTCACCTGTGAAATCATTAACTCGGGTAAAACATCAAGACGGTCTATGCCTTAGGTAATGCATCCAGACGGGCAAATATGTACGATAACAACAGATGATGGTTAGTGCCTCAAGCAAAATATCTAAACAGGTGAATTTGTATGTTACGTATGACAGCAATAAATACTGGTCTGTGCTATGCATGCGTGGTTAGTCAACCCGTTATTACTCCACTTGCAACCAACCAATTTAAATAAGCTCACGGTCACTATGGAGAGCACCTGACCCAACGTAGGCCGACGGCTCAGGCATAGTCTCCCATGACTACCATCCTCAACCCATTAGACTATCGTCTTAGGGTATGTGTAGAACCCACCAACAGGTGGTCAATCAACAAACCTCCATATCAGGGGCTTACTTATGTCACAACTAGGCTAATTATATCCCAAGCATGGACTCTCCTTTTACCGGACTTCCTATAGAGAGATTTTAACAATATATGTGTCATACCATCATATCAGTAACATAGATGTTATCATAAACAGGAAAATGAAAAGCAATGCATGTATTTTCATCAGTACATATTAACTACATTTCATGAGTTATATCATAAAAAGCTTGAGAATCATTTAAATAAATATGTCAAGTGAAAGTAGCCCATTGCTACACACAATTTATTCTTAATCCAAATATCCATTAAACTTCAGGAAATTATTATTTCTAATCTAGTTAAGGGATAGAAAGCTCAAGGGAAAGAAATCATTACCAGACAAGGCATAGAATGCTCTTAGAGGCAAGTTTCCCGGAGAAGATGGCGTATTTATGTCACTCACACAATTCCCTATACAACTTATTTACATTAGTCAATGTACCATGAGTTTTAATACATGAGGGTTGGAAGGCCCTAAACCAAAGTTGCTTTAGGCTGTAACCAAAGGCGATTAAGCCCACCAACATATGCCCCCGTTTTAATTAAACTGGGCCCAATCAGGAGGTGACGCTCACAACATTCAGTGCGGCCCCAACATTATTGCAAAAAGGGGCCAGCGACTGGCCTATTTTTAAGCCCTCGTGGCCCGCTGCCATTTTGCCCAGGGAAACCTATAGTATGGCCCATCAGACGTGGTGCGGCCTACTTGATGTACAGGGTGGCCCACAGCCGTACAAGCTCAAGGTGAGGCCCACTGCATTCTGAGCTAGATCCGTCAGTGGTGCAGCCCGCCCAGGTGCACGGCCCAAGATGGGTAGCGTGGAGAGCACATACGTCATGGTAGGACCTTACACGGCACTGTCCAGCAGTGGACGGTGCTGATGATCACAGGGTAATACCACGTGTGGGACCCACCATCACTTAGCTATTCCAAACGTCGGGGTCAGACGTCCTTTGGCGGACGGCCTGGGTATGTGGCCCACCGTCCGATGCAGGGTGCAGCCCACTCTTTCGACGGCATGGATGAAACGCCTACAATGGATGAGACCCACAGAGTCGCTGACGTGGATGCAGCAACTGCAGCTGCTGAAGTGGTTCGTTGGCCCATCGACTAACGAATGGACGGCCCTCGGCAGCTGGCCCTGGCGTGGCAAAAAGGCAGGTGGGTATATATATATATCAACGTGGGTCCCACATGGGGCCCACCACGTATATGCAAGCCGTATTGCCAGAGCAATGTTCATGCACCTAGAGTCCAGGAACTCTGCTGTCCGCTTGGGGTGGCCCAATATATGTTGCCCACTTGATGTTTGAGTGAGGCCCACCTGCGATTTCCACGACCCATGTAAGCAGGTGCGGCCCACTGAGATGTCTATGGGGGTGGCCCGCCTAGTCTAAGAGGCAAAACCAGCGTGCAGCACCCGGGCTGATGCAAGTCGCGGCCCACCTGCATTTGTGCAGGGCCGAAACTATGGTAGCTCGTCAATGCAGCCCATCTGCAATCCAACATAAAACTGCTTCTGATGCAGGCCATTTTGGAGGTCGTTTTTGGGTTGGTTGAGACATCCCTGGGGACCCTTCTCAGTACCCGACGTAGCTGATCACAGCCCTTGATTAGGCTTGATCAGCGACCAACTGCATCATGTAGTTTCATACGTTGGACGCATCGGGACCCCACGATTCCACCACCTTCGTCCATCTGTGCTGAAACTGGAAGTGTGACAACGTGAAGGACTATAGTCCCAACGCCTCAGAGCCTGAATCCGACTATCACGATCCTAGCCGTCCAGCTTGTGGGCTTTCTCAGAGACTTCCCAGTTTTCTATCTCAAAACAGAGCTTCGTTTCTTCTTGGTTTTGGCCTGACTCACGGCCATTGTTTGGCCGGGTCCTGACTCAAAACGGGTGCTGCAATGGGATCGGTTTTTCACACCGAAACAGAGCCACGGATTGGCTCAGCTTCAGGCTAAAAACAGGGACCTATCGTAACGGTTTTCTCAGTACACCGTGCAGCCATGGATTGGCTCGGGTCCTGGACTAAAATGGAGCTACTGTTTGGCCTTGCTTGAGCCTGAAACACAGTCATCATTTGGCCCGTTTTCAGCCCAAGAACATAGCCATTGTTGGCCTGATATTTGCTTGAAAGACATGGCCATTGCTTGGCCGGTTTCTTAGTTGGAAAGACAGCCATTGTTTGGCATGTTTTCCTGACACAGTCCGGGCCCTGAACTCAGCCATTTCTTGGCTTGGTCTCGGTCCAGTAACGTAACACTTACAGCTACAAGAAAAGAGGAAGATAAAAGAACAAGGGAAGAATGTTTTGATAGGGGCAGTTGCTGCCTTCCTCACCTAGCTGAAACAGGGGGTCGGTCTCCCTGTTTTCTTTTCTCTCCTTCCTTCCACTCTACACTCTCTTTCTTCCTCTCTTTCCCGTCCGATCCTTGAGAGCAACAGAGCTCTATTTATAGACGTGGAGGGAGAGAGAGGAATGGCTGCGATTTCTCTTATCGTGGACGGCTAAGATCTCACCTGCCACCGTCTTTCCCAAAGAGGAAAGTTTCTCCTCCGTTTCCTACGTCCAGGCCGTTGCTTGGCACGTTTTGGAAAAAAAAAGACGAGCACCGCCTTAGATAGTTGCACCCATCTCTTTCGTCTACTTACAAGGGTCCAAAAGCCTATACTGTTTTGATCGTATGGGCTCCACAAAGAGTTTGAACGGTCCGGATGGCCCGGAAAGTGATCGTGATGGGTCACTCAGGGGCTTGAAGTGAGTTGGTTTTAAACAGAGAGGAGGGCGGGAGAATGCAAAATCCCGGTTTATGAGAGGTGCTCGGTCAACGCTTGTTTGACCGGGCTGGTCCTTTTTGTCTATTTCACGTGCAAGTGCATGGGATGCACGTGCACACTGTATGAGTTCCACCTGAATGGTCCCGATAAATCTGATCCGTTAAAATTCCTTCTAAGTGGTTATGGGGGTGTATTGGCCTGATTTTTGGTGGACTCGAGGCCTAGGTGGGCTGTACCGCTTTCCCTGGACCACATTTACTCCCGTGACTGTTGATCCAATGGTTGGATTGGTTCGGCACCAATTCTCAATGGTTCATTGGGGTTTTAGAGCAAAATGGGTGCCTGATTGGCTATTCACCCATCCTTTAAAGATTGGTTAACTTCCTATACTATAGTAAAATTGGTTGAAACCATTATGGTTTGAGGTGCCTAGGCAAGGTTACCTTCCAAATAGTTATGAGGTGCATTCCAGCTCCTGGAGTCTCCAATGGGTGGCCCTTAGTGGTGCTTGGAAGTTCCGTCCTGTATAAGTCATGTTTAAGTCAATTGATTATTTTAACCTAATTTAGTTTGAGGTGGTTTTAACAAGTAACACCCGTGTACCAAAGGTATGGAGTGTTATAGTACGTCGTACCTTTGGTACACGGGTGTTACTGATTCCTTCTAAGTATTCTAAACAAATATCATACAAAATTTAGAAGTATCATATTCCTAGTTATAAATATTTTAAAGTGTGTGGATGTCTTGCCAAGGTAAGATTATATAAAACTAAGCAAAGAAAACCAGATTCGAAAATGATTGACTCTATTTTTATAAGATATTTACAAAATAGTGGAGCCTATAAGTTTCTAATTCTAATGACTAAGGATAATATTATAGATCATAATACAATTATAAAGGTTAGGGATGTGGAGTGATTTGATAATATATTCCCTATGAAACCTAAGTCTATAGAAATAGAGGAAGTTAATGGATCAAATATCATATTTACTAGTAAAAGTGTTGACGTACGGGTAGAAAAAGAAATAGAAATAACAAAAAGTACTAGAGTTAGAGGAAAAATTAACACAAGATATGATTTTTGCACCTTCTTAGTAGAAGACGATCCTACAATCTATACAGAAGCGATAAACTCTCAAGACGCAACCTTTTGGAATGAAGTAAAAAATGATGAGTTATAATCTATTATATCCAATAACACTTGAAAACTTATAGACTTACCGCTTGGAAACAAATCAAAGACCGTAAATGGGTGCTTAGAAATAAACTAAAATCAAATAAAATTATTGATAAGTTCAAAGCTAGGTTAGTAAAAGAAATCTTTAATAAAAATTTTTTTTATTTTTTTTTAAAGAATAGATTGTTTAGATACTTAATCTTCTATAACTAGTATTACAACTATCAGAGTCTTAATATCAATTACTTACATATATATAAACTAAAGGTGTATGTGTGTGTGTGTGTGTGTACCGAATTTTACAAAGATTTAGCCAAAGACAGAGCCCTTTTATAAAATCTTTTAGCTAAAAATTTAAAATCTCTTTGGTCAGATGAATATACCAAGGCTATCCAAAATATTAAAGCTAAAGTAAGACATCTTTCTTGTCTTAATCTTTCCAATCCTGATTTTCTCAAAATTATTCAAACTGATGCTTTCGATTATGGTTATGGAGATATTCTTTTACAAAAAACTCTTAAAGATCAAGAACGACTTGTTCGATTTACTTCATTTACTTCTTTGTTGCTTCAAGAACAATAGAGCAATCAAACTTGTTCCACTATTTAATGTAGGTAGATTGGAATAGAACTTTGGCATTTTGGTATTCAAAGGGTAAAACCTAATACTTCCAATGAAGGATCCATGAAAGTATATTTTTTGTAAAATATTGCATGAAAAAATGTCCTAAATATTCAGGATTTTGCATTTTCTCCAATTTGAAATAATGTGAAAGAAATTCATTTGGCAAGATTGATGGTTGGCCACCAAATATAACCCACCATTGAGTATAGAACTAAGAAGGGATAGCTTTGGTGTATGGTTTTGAAAAATTCAGAAACCAGGAATGACTATTATCAGAGTTTTGGAAAAAGAGAGCATATTTCCATGCTACCATATAGTTCCAATATGAAAAAGGATGAGACTGACCATTTGAACTTTTGACACTTTGGAATTGAAATAGGAATGTACCCCATTCATTTTGACAAATGATATTGATTATTTTCATTTTGGAAAAGGAGTATTTTGTTTAGTTTTTGTTAGTACGGTATTCAAAGATCGCACTATTGGTTAGGACCAGAATATCTTCATAAAATTTTCTGGAGAGATTTGGGTGTTTTAGATGGAAACGATTATGAGGAAGAAACATTTTTGGAATGAGAATGTCTTCCGATAATTTAACAAGTTATGAGTCTAGAGTTAAAACTCTATGTTTTTCTTTTGGTTGATAATATTCCATATTTGGCTGAAAGTTTGGCTGATTTGGAGGGTATTGTAATTTTGGTTGATTGGGAAGATTTGGTTGTTTCTTTTCTGATGTTTGGAGTAGTGAAAAGAAAGTATTTAAGATTTCTATCTCCATTTTTTCTTTTCCTTTATTTTTGGCTTTGGATGACATGTTTAGATTCTCTGTTAAGAATTCGCAAGAGAGAAAATCAGGTAAAGAATTTTTTTTTCCAGGAATAAATTCGATATCAAAATCAAAAATAGATAATATAACTTACCAACGTATAAAAATCTATTTTCAAAATAACCGAAATGAACTATAAAAGTTGTTTTGTATGTATCTTTTGGATGAATCTGAATTTGTCAGAATCCAGATTTGAGTTCAAATTTAAAAAATAAATTGGCTTTATGCAATCTATTTAGTAAATCTTTTTTATTTGGAATTAGATATCTGATGGTTTTTAAAACTTGATTAAGAGGTTTGTAATTTATAACAAGTCTAGGAACACCTCTTTTTAGTTCAGGAGCTTTTTCAACATAAAAGGCTGTACAACTCCATTGAAATTTTGAAGGATGGATGAGTCCTTTTTGGAGAAGGGATTTGATTTCTTCATCACAGATTTGAAGAAGTCTAGAGTCCATTTATGATGGACAAGATTTGGGATTTGACTTTCATTAAAGTTGTCTACATATGGTAGAGAAACTAAATGAGTTTTTCTATGCCAAAAAATATTTGGAACTTTAGAACATAAAGTCTCTAAATTTATTTGAAATTTTTTAAGTTGTTTTTGAAAATTTGATTGTTGGAACTGTTTTTTAGTTTGGAGATGAGAAATTTTATTTCTCAGGAATTTGATTTGAGTTTCTTTATGGGAAACACAATTTATTACTTCAGAAATTAAACTAATTTGAGGTGGTTTAATGAATTCAAAGAATAAATCAACAGAATTTATTTTATTTTAGATTTCTTTACTTGTAGTAGTAAATGATTGAATTTTTAAGAGAAAATGAGTACAAAGAACAATAGAGCTATATGGAGAAACCTAATAGTTATAGGATATTTAAGTAAGCAAAATAAAGTATGTAAACTAATTAAGTCATTATATGTTCTAAAACTGGCTCCTAAACAATGACATAAAAATTTTAATGGTATTTTGAAATAAAATGATTATTATATAAATGATGCAGATAGAGGTAAATATAATAAATTTTTTAGAAATTATAATGTTATTATACATTTATGTTGACGACATACTTATTATTTAAAATAATATTAAATTAGTTAATGCGACTAAGAAATTCTTGTCGTTTAAATTTGATATGAAAGACTTCTAAGAGGTTAGTGTAATCTTAAGTATTAAAATAACCAGGAAAGATGGTGGTCTTATATTATCATAATCTCATTACATTGATAAACTATTGAGAAAGTATGATCATTTTGACCGTTTACGTGTCAATACACATTAGAAAGACTTCTAAGAGGTTAGTGTAATCTTAAGTATTAAAATAACCAGGAAAGATGGTGGTCTTATATTATCATAATCTCATTACATTGATAAACTATTGAGAAAGTATGATCATTTTGACCGTTTACGTGTCAATACACATTATGATTATAGTATGATTCTCATGAAAAATACAAATAACAGTATGTCTCAATTGGAACATTTTAAGATAATTGATAGCCTCATGTATTTAATAAACTACACTATACTAAACATAACTTTTGTAATAGGAAAACTAAGTAGATATACACATAACCTTAAAAAAGAGCATTAGAATACCTTATTTAAGATTTTAAGATACCTAAAAAGTAATATGGCCTATGGTTTACATTATAATGATTATTTTCTTATATTAGAAGGATACAATGATACTAACTAGATTACTGATTCAGATTAAACAAAATCCACTAGCGAATATATTTTTACTTTAAATGGAGAAGTGGTCTCTTAAAAGTCTACCAAACAAATGTATATCGTTCGATCAACTATGGAATCCGAGTTATTGACTTAGAAAAATATTGGTTTAGAAATTGAGTAGCTTAGAAATCTCTTGGCTAATGTACCGCTATGGCCAAAGTATGTATCAATTATGTCTATTCATTATGATTGTCAAGCAGTTATAACAAAAGTAATAAGTAAAATATATAATGGAAAGAGAAGACATATTAGACTTAAACACAACGTAGTCAAACACATATTATGTGATGGAATTATATCTACTGAGTTTATGAAGTTATAAAAGAATTTGGTAGATCCTCTAACTAAAAGACTATTTAAAATATTAGTCAATGATATATTGAAGAGAATGTTGTTAAGCCTAATTATGAATTGCTAATGTCAGCAACCCAACCTATACAATTGGAGATTCCATTAGATAGGTTCAATAGTTAAACAACAAGACATAAGATAAATGATTGTATTTATATAAATGAGAGTCTTCTATGGTGTAGCAGATCGATGAAACAATGCAGAAGGATGAATTTTTGGAACTCTTAATGAACCCATAGACATATATTTGGCAGTGTTTACAATTGTTTTATACACTTGATAGGATTTCCCTAGATAGGCGTGGAGGTGGAGGCCACTCATAAGAGTTTATCTGAATTCTCTATAACACTTATGAAATTCAAATAATGGTGCATGATAAAAAAAGACTAAACCAAATAATCACTAGTAGAGAAAGATTTGTATAAGTGGCATGTACTTGTGATTTACATAAAAATAATTTAGAGTCATGACTATGGTGTCATCTGGTTCCTGTAAATCTATCTTACTTATTCTAATATCAGTTCAAGTATATGGTGATATCAGTACTATTGCACAACTATTATGCGTTAAACCAATTTTTTTTTTAATTTTAAAACAATTAGGAGACTATTAGATTTTATTTCAAAATATATAATGAGGAATTTCAAATATTTTAGTATCCCTCTAAATTTAAAATTTTTATATATTTTTATGAGTTATAGGTTTAGTCCCATATCAAATTTGATTAATAAATTTTTTTGGTATATACGATAGGCTTCTATGAGATACCCTTGTTTTACAATACAAATATTAGTGAAGAGTTTTAATATAACGGCTTAATTTTTTTAACAACTTTTCAACGTAAGACTAAACTAAATACAATTAAGACAAGTTAGTTAATAAAGACAAAATTTATTTTTCAAGATTTTTCAAATATATTTTAAAAAAAACTTTTTATTCCTACACTTCAGCCATTGATCAAAGTGGTGATGGTGGCCGGCTAAGGTTGTTTTGCGGGCAAGAAGGAGAGGGAGTACAAGGAGGAGAGAATGGTGTAAGTGGGCCATGGGACTGTTTTTCTGAATAAGGAAGGCAAGAGGTGTATTATATATTCATTCATGTGTTATATGGTCATTAGTGGTGATAACAAATGACGTCCTCATGTTGGAATCCCTACAGCTTTGTGAAAGTGAGCCCATCATTTGGCCTTGTAAATTGTCGAAATGATGGGCCTCACCGTGGATGGGATACCATGAAAATCCTTTAGATTGAAAGATCATATCTTTAGCTTTTTTCGCATGACCATGTTGTATTTCTTCTCAACCGTCTACTTTGTGGACACTGATCCAAAGTTTAGGTGGGCTAAGCAAGTGCACATTGGGGGCCAAGAACACTATACACATTCTGATGCATCAAGACCCTACAATTCCATTTTATGGTTCAGTGCAAGTAGAAAGATAAATACCTAGAGTTACACACGAATTGAACCAAGTTAAGCTTAGCACAGTTCGGCTTGGCTCGGCCAATATCTAACCCTAGGTCAAACTCGGTTCGACTCGAGCTCAGCTCGATTCAGTCAACAACTTCAGCCAGTTCAAACCAAGTTCGAGCGTATGCGACATTTTCTCAAACAAATAAAGTACATTTTCAATTTCTCACATAACGCAAAATAGTAGCATTACTTTGTGTATTTCATTAAACACTTGGCGAGCAGCATCAAAATAAAGATATGTGGGTAGCCTTATAATATAAAGTTTTTTTTTTTTTTGGTAGTGATTTGTTTCGTATGCATTCATTCCTCACCACCAACCAATACCATGGAGGATATATGCACCCAAAACAACACTTCGCTGAGTTACTTCATCAAACACTCAGTTACTTCATCAAACACTCGGCGAGTAGCATCAATATCAAAATAATCGAATCGCCAATTCGATTCCATCTAAGTTGATTCGAGTTGAGGTTCGGTCTGAGTCAAGTCGAGCTCGAGCAAGCTCGAACTTGGCTCAAATTTTTTTTACGCTCTATAAACCAGCTCGACTCGTTCCGATTTCAATTTCAAGCTGAGGTGAGTCAAGCTTCACCGAGTCGAGTCTAGCGACCGGACTGAGCTAACTCGACTCGTGTACAGCGCTAGGACACCCATTTCAAAGGGCGCGGATTAGGTGAGTCCGGGTGATAGCTTAGCGTGTGAGTCCCTAACCATGGGGCCCACCGTGATGTATATGTTGAATATCCACTCGATCGATCAATTTTTCCCGCTCATTTTAAGGGATGGTCCCAAAAATGAAGTAGATCCAATTCTCAAGTGTATCACACCACAAGAAACAGTGGCTATTGACCATTAAAAAATTCCTACGGCCCAAGAAGCTTTTAATGGTCAATGACCATTGTTTCCTGTGGTGTGGTCCACTTGAGAATTGAAGATGCTTTGATTTTGGGATCATACACTAAAATGAGCTGCAAAAACTGATGGATAGAGTGGATATACAAGACATACATCAAGGTGGGCCCCACGGTCAGGGACTAACCCACAAATCTGTTACCTCGGACTCACCAAAACCGCGCCGCATACTAAAAAGGCTCAAATCTAAGAAATCATATTGGCGGACCGTGTAAGTGATGTTAGCCCATGGGTGGTTGAAGAAAGATAGCACATTTAGGCCGTAAATCTCGTGAGTGACCTTCTAGAAATTAATCAGGAGAAAAAGATTGGTAGTCAATCTCACCCTTGGAGAAATCAAATTACCACCCTTGAAATTAGGGGACATTCCGAAGAACGGTCCATATATATTGGTCAAAGTCATCACAACGGACCCGCTGAGGTTTTACTGGTCAATCAACATAGGCTCAGATTCCTAACCTGAAGGCTGGATTTAGAGTTGTTAGAGTGGACCACACGTAGGATCCATGGGTCGTAATCCCGCCAGTTGATCATTGGGGCGTTTGGATGTTCAATCAAATTTTATTGCGAAAAGATTGGTGGGTGGCATTGGGACGGGTGGCCCAGCCTGTAGAACTAGGACTTGGGCCCTTAATCTTGGCCCAAGGATCTGGCCCTTGGCCCAGTCCATTAATCAAGTGAACTGCCATCATACAGAAAGAATGGACGGTTGCAATGGATTCTCATTCACTGTAACTTCATCTATAAGCGACAATCATAGCCATCCATTCGTCATAAAGTTTTGCATGGTGACCCACCGAATGGTTTAGAATTCAGAACGTGGATGTTCCTGTGGTCCTATCATCTCAGCACGTGGGCCCCATCGGCAGTACTAGTAGTCTGAGAGAGAAAGTGGCCCACCTTATGACTAAAATGGCAATTTTTCAGTCACATAGCATACAAGGTGGGCCCACCTGATGAACAGTTCCAATTTCGTACATACAGCTGGCTACTCTTACCACAGCAACATAGAAGAATAAGAAGGGAAATGTTCCAGTAAGGTTGAGCACTATGTGCCCCCACCGTAGAAATCCACCCCGTCCATCAGATGTGCCACTCCCTGGTAGGACTAGCATCCAAAATCCAACCTGATCCATGACTTTGGTAGGCCACACCACAGGAAATAGTGGAAACTAGATGTCAGCTCATTCAAAACCTACATAATTTTTTGTGGGACCCACCGAGGTGTATTTCAGACATCCGACCCGTCCATTGTGTGCATCCCACCTAGATGAGAGGTCCCACAAAATTTCATGCAATTCCAAAACTAACATGAGCCCAACAAAGTGACTGTAGATGTTTTAGGCATGATTTTGTACTGTGCCAGATGGGATTGGATTAACTGAGTACCGTATACAGCTGAGCATATCAAGTTATCAACACCGAGAAGCGAGTCACCAGAGATGCACGGTTCGAACGATTCCACATAACATGGTGGGGCCCACATAGTTCGACGACCTTACTAGTACACCTTATGTTCTTTTGTGCTTTGGAAATTGTTTAGATCAACATCGGTAAGTAAGTGCTCTTTCTCGGAGAAAGCGTGGAAATTAAAACGCCCTAGATTGGGGTAGGCCAAGAAAAATCATAATTTTTATTAGAAACTGGGCTGAAGCCATTATCACTGGTCAGGCCCAGCCTGTTAACAGCCCCATGATAGTTGATTTGAATGGAGGTAGATTAATGAAGGGATTGGTAACTTCTTAGGTGGGCCCATGTTTGCATGATCCATACCGTTGATAGGGAAATGCCATGAAAATCTCCCTGATAGGACAATCACAGCTCTCCATCATCACCCTACATAGACAGTTCAGGAAAAAAAAAAATCAATCTCCTACGTTGAGTCCAAGAAAGACTAAAGATTGAATGGCCTCGATTTTACAATCAGGAAATTTTGGGCAGTCCATCTCCAAGGAGACCCATTAGATGAAGCAATCTAGATCAGGACCGACCTGTAATGATACCATGGCCCATGAAAAATGTCTCCATGGCCCATAAGTCATGTAATTCTTTCTTTTTTGCTTTCTTTCGCCCATGATATTACAAACTCATTCATGTCATGGATCCACAAAACATATCTAGTAATAAATACACCCCCACCTCAGTAGCACATGCTAAGTCCCTGCACCTACAAATGCACACGTGCATGAGAAGGCACGTGCATCAGGAACCATGGATGTGAAAGTGAAATTTTTTGAAAAAATAACATTAAAATATATATATATATATAAGAAAAGAAAGATCAGAAACCTTGTTAACTAAGGATTTGTAGCCAGATGAAGAGATAAAAAGAAAGCCCACCAGAGATGTCGATTCTCAATCAATGATGATTCTTTTTTTACTAAAGATGAAACAAAGTCCACCAAAGATACTAATTCTCAACCAAAGATAAGAATAGAACATTATGCACTTTGCTACCTATTTTAATAATGTTTAACCGATCTTTCTAGAAGTAAGGAATTCTTTCGGATAAAGGTTTCAAAATGGAGAAGTATCTTATATCAAACCCTAACATTTAGAGAGAAACTATTAATGTTTTATTCCCAAGTAATGTAACAAGACCCTAGGGCTGCAACTTAGGTTTGGATCAACCTAAACCAGATTGACCCAACTCGAATTCAGGTGAGGCTGGGCTGGGTTGGGTTGTCAAGGTTCTTATGTTAGGTTCAAGTTGGATAATGGCAATCGAAATTGGGTTCGGCTTGAACAAATATCGGTCGGGTTGGGAATAAATACAGGTATTTGGGTCAAGTTGGATCAGGTAGGGAGGAAATCAAGTTGAGTTTGGGCTGGGCACCTTTTTTTTTTTTAACACACGATCACACACAGGCCGTGGGATTTCACCACTGGCGGGTACTGGAACCCTTGACCCGGTGTTGAAACTCCCGGGAGTCTACTACCCGGGTAAGAGTAAGGACCCCTGGGCTGGGTACCTTGGGTTCAAATTGGAGCCAGTCAAATTGCGTATTGGGGAGCTTTCTTGGCTCAGTTGTTCCTTAGCCCGAACCAACCCAACCCAACCAAGTTGCAATCCTATACATTTTCCCTGTTAATGGAAAATCCAATAATCACCCTATGATATAATTGGTTCATTATGAAACCTCTGAGGCTATAAACAACCATAGAAAACATTCGCCAAATTTAAATTTGAACCATCATCATTGATATAGGGAAATTTGTACAAAGACAATCGGGTCAGCCAGGGTTACATGCATCCGATAGCGAGGCCTCTGAAGGAGGATACGGCGTTAAAGACGAATTCCCAAGTTAGGGCTCGGAACTAGAATCCTGATCGGTTGATCTGAATCCTCGTCCTTGTCTGAAGGGGAGTGGCCGAGCCATGTCCTGATCTTCATTCTCAACTTTGGTAGATGAACTCCAACCCCAATGACTTATCAACAAACTCCGACTATTAGTACTCCGCTTCACGTCTATACGATCTGAGGCTAAGTTAGAATACAGATACCTTGTATGTTGAGGCCGAGGACGAGTCCAGGCAGAGACACGTCGCATGTTGAGGCCATGGCTAAGCCTGTGATGATACTCGGCACGATGAGCCTGGATATCGATCTGGATGCGAATGTGACCGACGTTCTCGCCTGGAGATACTCACCATTAAGGCACAATGCGCTACGCAATCCAAAGATTGTGGAGGATATCTCCACGATTGCAATATCTGCCTAATTGAGTAAATTGTGTCGAGATTAATGGATACGATCCTCTCTACCAACAAGTATAAATACCAGAGGACCCGATTGCCACAGGTACGCAAGATCTGACACCCTCTCCCTACATACGACTTAGACCCTGATTCCATATCCTAACTTAGACATCGGAGGGTCCCCCGACTTAGCTAGGGTCTCCTTTGTTTAACCTTTTGCACAGGGCTAGGGTTGTCGAAGGTCGATAACATTGAGTGGTGGGTGATACGGATTTTGACATCAACATTTTTTAGCGTCGTCTGTGGAAAACACAAACGAAAAGCTAGTAGGATTCACTGAAAATGGCGAGAGGAAAGAAAAAGGCGATAGTGGTGGAACCCGAACCCAGCGGGCAACACCAGTCTTCTTCATTATTGTACACCGAGTCGGCTACGATAGGACCGTCCTAACGAACTAGGAGCCGAGGAGGAAAATACAAGGCGTTGCAAAATGAAGTCCAGATACTGAAAGATGAAATCAGCCGAATGAAGGCGCAACAAAATTAGCAGCCGCCATTAAACCTGATGGAAGCCACCCCAATGCCTGAAGCACGACCGCAACCAATCAGCTCCCGGGCCAGAGGATCCCAAGCACAGTCCACACGAGCTCCCGACCGTGCTCACAGCACAATGCTCCAAGAGCGATTTTCCCGAATCCCAAAACCTACTCTGGACATGGAACAATTTTATGTATCCGCCACTTCGGCTCTAGCTCCTATCGACCTCTGTCATCGGCTAGAGAGGAACAGGCGTGGCAAGACAACTGACATGATGGATGCCTTCCAGGAGACAATAGCTGAGAATCAGAATCCTTTGGAAGCACAATTTAAGGAGCTCCAAGACCAGTTTAAGGCGTTTCAGAAGGACCAACGCTTTACGTCTATCCCAACTGCAATCTAAACGATGATGGAAGAGACCGAGCTTCCTTTTGCCTGAACAATCATAGACAAGGTGATGCCGTCGAGGTTCAAGATGCCCCCTGTCATCCAATTCTCTTAATTCTGAGACCCTTCAGAACACAGGAAATCATACTAATCGTGGATGCAGATCCAGTTAGCCACGGATGCCATGATGTGTCGAGCCTTTTTGATAACTCTCTTCGGGTCTGCTCAGAGTTGGTATCGACAACTTAAACCGAAATTGATCAGCTCCTTCACGAAGCTTAGCAGATTGTTCCTTACCCAGTTTATCTCTGGTAAGAAGAGTCGGAAGCCGACTACTCATCTATTCACCCTCAAATAAGAGAACAAAGAACCACTGAAGGATTATATTGCCCGCTTCAATGAGCAAGCATTGTTAGTGGAAGATTACGATGACAAGTAGGCACTCTCAGCCATGTTAAACTGCCTTAAAGAAGGGAAGTTCACCTTCTCAATTAGGAAAAATCCACTGACTACCCTAGTCGAGCTCATCAGCAGGGCTCAGAAGTACACCAATGCCAAGGAATTCTTCAACTCCCACAAGAATATCTAAGCTCTTGAAAAGTCATCAAAAGAAAAAAAACAAAGGAACAAAGAACCTCAGTTGTCCAGCAAAAAGCCCGACGACCAGGCCCCTCACGATCTCGGCCAAGCCGAAAACCCGAGGAAAAATTCCGTTCTTACATCCCGCCTCAACACCTCCGCGGAGTAGATATTGCTAGATATCAGGGGCCAGAGACTCCTAAACAGGCCTGTCTGTATGAAAACCGACTCTGAGAATCGAGATAAGCGTAAATATTGCCGATTCCACCATGATCATGGCCACAATACGAGCGACTGTGTAGACATCAAAGATGAGATTGAGACTCCTTATCCATAAGGGTCACTTGTGTCGATATGCTAAGGAGGAGAAGTTATCTCAGAAAGAAGAACGGCCGAGCAAAACTACTGAAGAACCTGCTGAAATTCGAATCATTTATGGCAGTTCATCCGGTGGAGGCGATTCGAACAAAGCTCACAAAGCCCACTCTTAGAGTTTGGACCCTGAGCACTATGTCTATTTAACCGAAAGGTTGAGGAAAGAGTTTCGTCTCGATCCCTGCAGCTTGAATTTTACAGAAGCTGATGCACGCAGGATTCAACACCCACACGACGATGCACTTATGGTAATTATGACCATAGCTAACCGCAAGATCTACCGCATCCTGGTCGACACGGGAAGCTCAGTCAACATCATCTACTCCGAAGCCTTCGAGAGAATGAGAATCGACAGATCACAACTCCAACCCATGAAAACCCCCTACAGAGCTTTGCCAAAGATATGGTGATCTCGAAGGGAGCCATTACTCTTCCTGTGACAACCGAAAAAGGACAACACCAAGCCACACTTCTTGTGGACTTTCTTGTCATCAATGTGTCGTTGGATTTTAGGCCGACATTCCCTTAATGCGATGAGGGCGGTTGTGTCCACATACTACCTGATGATGAAGTTTCCCGCTGAAGGAGGAGTCAGATATCTCCGAGGGGTTCAGTGTGAAGCATGGAGATGTTATACGATAGCTGTGAGAAAATGGTCGGTAAAGCAGACCCTCACCATCAACACCCTCGACCCTATGGAGGATCCCCTCAAGGACTTAGAGACTGTCCCACTCGAGGAAGCCGACCAGAGAAAAACTGTTTAGCTCGGATCTTCACTAAATTCTGAGCAGAGGTCTCAAATGATAACTTTCTTACAGCAACACAAGGATGTCTTTGCTTGGTCGCACGGGGATATGCCAGGCATTTCTCTCGATGTCATGGTCCATAGGTCGAACGTGGATAGGAATCATAAATTGGTGAAAAGAAGAGAAGAACGTTTGATGCTGAAAGATACACAGCCATAGCCGATGAAGTTTTCAACCTCCTCAACGTCGGCTTCATCGAATAAAGAAAGCGGGAAGTGGCGGGTCTGTGTCGACTTGTAACGTCTTGAAAATTGGGAGTCGAGCAGGAGCCCAACTCCCGAGTTTCAACACATTATTTATGCAACGTAGATAATGATGATTAAATGTTGTATGCAGTAGTATCTTAAACATGAATGAGATTATACCAAAATAGCATATTATACTCTAGAGACAATTTAAATTATGCAAGCGGAAGGTCGTGATAGATATATAAGATATATAAACTGTTATATGTCTCCAGAGTGTGAACATGTCACCAAGTCAAATATATACATGTATACTCAAAAAACTGAACAAAATGAGTATACATGAATATTCCAAAAGTACAAAATGACAAGTGTAATGACATTTAATCAGCATCCCTGTAACCCCGTCGATCAGAACATGGTCTTCGTAGACTTGCCTGATAAGTGCAAGTAGGAGAACACCTCCTTATCATCATCAAAGTTCTGCTCCGCTTCGTAAGCATTGTCATCATCTGCAACTACAAAGGGTCTGGTTGGTGTTTAAAGCATCATCCTAGAACGTGGGAGTAAATGATCAACTCAGTGAAGCTATAAAGCAAAGGTTAACATGTTATCAATTCAGTTAAGCAGAAATGATAAAGTCGTACAACACTCATTCCTAAGTACTCTAGTTAATGCAAGGATGATATGCGATAATGATGTATGCCCTCGCCTGCACTCCCTCTTGCAACAATATCTCACGATCGCGGCATGCAACACTCCCGCTGTGCTCATCGCTAACGTCAAAGGCACATGCAATGCGGTGCATATGCGTGATTAACCAAGTTCTTTATTAAGCATATTCATACAGTAGGATTGGAAAGCTAAGGTACCTCCCTTATATCAATTTCCAAACAATGATCCATTCTACGGTCGTCAGTCCTAGTAAATCTCATACGATGTTGTAGTTATAAATCACTATAAAGGGCTCGTCACCTGATCAGTGTAGGCCTAGTTTATACTCTAGTTGCTATGGAAAGGCTCACCGCCTCAACGCAGTCTCAGAGTATGCTCGAGGTCACTACAAAGGGCTCATCACCTGATTAGTGTAGGCCGATAGCTCAAATACAGCGTCTCATATCACCGTATTCGGCTCACAAGCTTGGGTTGCTCACTAGTCACTACAGGTGGGCTCGTCACCCTGGCATAGGCCGACAGCTCGACTACGATGTCCCATACCACCATGTCCGGCTCATGAGTCTTAGCGGATCGAAGTACCAAGGTTAACTGGGTTTTCATTGGTGAGTTTGGTACCTTAGGTTCAAGCAGTAGCGTCCATACATAGTGAACATACATCGGGTCAATCGGGTTACTTGACGAGCTCGATTGGTACGAGCGCACATTGAGTTGATCGACATGAAGTGCGTAAGCACTCCATGTGGCCTAACAACTGTCGACAACCCAAGTACGGCTCGGATTCATCGAACACGTCCTGTGCAGCGAGACAACCTCAGCCACCTTATCAGAATTTGTTACCGATTGCCTGGACTATATCATAGTTCCAACCACACTTAAACATAACAAGGAATCATATATGAATACGCACCTCAGCATTAAACTAATACTTCAAACAATATCAACCATTTGTATATTTCATGAAATATAACATAAACATGATTTCACACATATGCACTTCATACGTAAAATGGACAATATAGTGTAAGTTACATAGAGGGATTTATACACACAATTATGGTAGTTGAGAATCTTACCTCAACACCCATATAAAGTATAATTTACCAAATACTTACTTATATAGATATTTTTACTAACACTTAGACTACACACTTTGACATACATGACGTATGTCAACTACATCATGTATTAGGGCAATTCCTTTTACTAGGGAGTTGTCACGCACGCAACCACCATGTATCCACGACGGATAATCATGGCAAGCATGAATGCAAATTTCATACTCATTTAGACATTTCTACAAACACTTAGACTACACACTACAACATACATGACGTATGTTAGCCATAACATGTATTAGGGCAAATCCTTTCGCAAAGGAGTTGTCGCATATAAAACAATCCTATATCCACGATGGATAATCATGTCAAACACAAATCCAAATTCTACACGCATTCAATCATTTCGACAAACACATGGAATACACTATACTCAACATAGTTCATATATATCTATAAAGCGAAACAAGCATCGCATTTAGCATGTGAAATGGCACCCACGTCAGTTATAAATCATTAACCGGTATTGAAAGCCTCGAAAACCATAACCTAAACATTTATAGTCCGCACCTCTCGCTGGTAAACCCATAACGAATTCAGTTTAGACATTAAGTAGCATGAATTAGGTTAGCTATTTCATCACTTACACTATCTGAAACCCTAAAACAGATTAGGGTTAGGTTTTCTTACTTAAGAGCGGGATTAGAATCGCCCGAATAGCGATATAGATGTGGTAGTTGAGTGCATGGAGTGGCAGGATTGAATCCCAGGAACAAACGCCGACTCTCTCTCTCTCACTTTCTCTCTTTCCTTCTCTTTTCTCTCTTCTCTCCCTTAGGGTTTTTCGAATTCGTATGGAATGAGAGAGAGAGGGTTTAAGGCCCTTATATAGGCCCAAGACTGATGGAAATGGCCCCAGGGCCATGGTATACTTAGGTTATAACTAAATAGCGACTATTCCGATCCAACGGAGCACTTCTGGAGGCCTCCTTTCTGCATGCAGTCGAACTTAAGCTCCCTGACATTGGATCTAGGTCGAGTTAAGTTTTTGGTCCGATTGGATTTACAGATCAGACCAGTTTCAGTTCAATGGTCACCGGTACTCGATCAGGGCCACAAGTACACTGACCTGTGTTGAAAATTTCTCTGATCTGAGGGTGTAATTGGGTCAGATTCTTACGGTCTAAATCTTTATACTTGGCCTGCAAGCGAATCGACTCAATTCACTTAAGTTTCAGTTCATTTTCTAAAGATATTCGTGTTTCTCACACACTTCGCTCCGGGCTCAAGTTATGCATTTCTGTATACTGTTAGGACTTGATTTCTGAGATGGTTGTCAAGCCCAGTAAGGCGGTTCTAATCATATAGTTTCATAGTTATTGGACTTTCGACGTGCGGTCCAGGTCCAATATGGAGTTTCAGTGTGCTCCTGAGAGCAACTAGGTTTAGAGATTGATCATAGGTTTTAGGATAATATAGCATTAACGATTCTACAAGTTTTGGGTCTTATTGATCGTATTTAAAGTGATTAGAGCTAATTTCACTGGTAATTTAGTTTAACACTTAGTTAATTCTCATCTACTTTCTAAGTGATTTGGTCCTGAGTGATTTCTGCCTGAGGTGGTACGCGGGTCTTTGTATAAATTTTTTCGAGACGTTACACGACTACTCGGACCTGAACAAAGCCTGCCCTAAAGATAGTTTCCCCTTACCTCGAATCGATGAACTGGTCTACAGTATGGCTAGTCATGACTGTCTTTCCTTTTTGGATGCCTATTCTGAGTATAATTAGATCCCGATGTATCCCCCAGACAGGCAGAAGACCACCTTTGCACAGACAAAGGGCTCTACTATTACCGGGTCATGCCTTTTGGCCTGAAGAATGCTGGGACAACATACTAGAGATTAGTAAATTAGATGTTTACCAAGCAGATCGGACAAACAATGGAAGTTTACGTCGATGACATGCTCTTCAAAAGCGTCAGAGTATCCGACCACCTCGTTGACCTCGGAGTGACATTTTCAATTCTCCTGAAGTATTGCATGAAGTTGAACCTGGCCAAATGTGTCTTCGACGTCGGTTCTGGCAAGTTCCTTAGGTTTTAAGTTAGTCAGAGAAGCATCGAGGTAAATCCTAAGAAGATAAAAGCACTGCTCAACATGAGATCCCCACGAACAATAAAGGAAATCCAATGTCTAACTGGTCGAGTGGTAGTGCTCGAACGGTTTATCTCCAGAGCTACCGATAGATGTCTCCCCTTCTTACAACAACTGAAAGGTCATAAAAAGGTTGAGTGGACCTCCAAATGCTAACAAGCATTCCAAGAGCTGAAATAATACCTAGGTTTGCCTCCTTTGCTGTCGAAACCGGAAGAGGGCAAGCCCTTACTACTATACCTGACAGTCTTGGCCTCAGTCGTCAGCTTTGCACTTGTCAGGGAAGTAGGAAATAAACAGTATCTCATTTACTACACGAGCAAAGCAATGGTTCCTGTAGAGACCAGATACCTGAGTATCGAAAAGTTGGCACTTAGCCTAGTTTTTTCATCATGGAGGCTTCGACCGTACTTCCAGGTGAAAGTACACCTACTAGTGCCCTGGTTTGTCAATTACGGTGTAAGTTGAGTCAGTCGGACAACAGCGCCTAACAGGAAGATCAACTCAAGTATCTGCCTCAACTGGATGTGTGGAAGCTCGCCATAGGTAAATCATAGCCTCACATCTCATGTCCCAAAACACCAGGTGATTAAAACCCTTAAAAATAAGTAGAACATCTTAGGGTTTTGTGTAAGAAAACTTTTTACCAAATAGAAAAATCTTCAAGTTTTTTTACGCTGTCGATTATATCGATTCATCTCTCGATATGATCGACTTGCTCTGTCGATACCCTCGGTATATCAATCGATACAATTGAGTAAGGAAAAAAGCGTCCACCAATCAAACATTCATCTAGACGATTTATCGATATATCGACGGTTCTGTTGATATCATCGATATTCAAATATTGATCCTATCGAGAGTAGATCGATAATAGCGACAGACAGTTTTTCGGCGCCCCTGTTTTTCTAAAGAAAATCACTATGAGCTTCGATATATCGATGACTATCCGATTCAATCTGAACTCAAATATCGATCATATCGAAAGTCAGTCGATCACATCGATAGTGAGCGCATGTTTCCTCCAGTATAAATTTCAGGATATTTTAATCAGTGATCGGGGTGTCGGTCAAAAAATTGATATTCATATTTCGATCTTATCGAGACCCGGTCAATTGGATCAATATCGGACACAAACTGTCCAGCAAGCTTATAGGTAAATCTATACGATTTATCGATCCCATCGACAGGGTCTCCGATATCATCGACATACAAATTCCGATAACATCAACTGTTCCCCGATCATATCGTTAGAACCTGAAAATTTTCAAAGCTTGTCTCTCTTGTTTTCACCTGTCGATAGATCGATTTGTCGATAGATCGATTCATCTATCGATGGAATCGAAGTTCGAAATTCGATAACATCGATGTGTGTCTCGATCCCATCGACCAGTTAGCAAAAGGTTTCTAAAAGTGAAAATGACATTTGAGTTTGTATCATCGAGAGGACAATTGATACAATCGAGAGTATACGCTCGATCATATCGACAATTGATCGATGATATCGAACTCTGCCATAAATGTGACCGTTTTATATCCGTTGGAACCTTTTGCCTATAATAGAGAAGCTTGCCTTTATTGCTGGTAGAAAAAGAAGAGAGTGCTTTTGAGTGTGTTAACCTTCCTATCATTTATCTTAAGCCCTTTCTCTCAGGGAGTTCATCCTCTAATCCACCCTCATCTTTGATATTCAATAAAGTGGATTGGGGAATGAACTTCTGCATTCAAGGATCCTCCAGCTACTACCTTATTGACAAATCATTAAGCTGGGATGCCTTGAATGTATAGATGATCAAAACCACTCTATCTTCCTAATAGAAAAATCCTTAGAGAGTGAAATTCCATCACAACCTTGACCCAACCTAAATCCTAGAATAGGTATATCTTTTGTGTTACGGATCAAGGGAGCTAAAGACTCTTCATTAACAAGAAGGAGATCTTCAACATTGCGTTGAATGAGACTCATCAACTTATTTGTAAGTATTTAGAGTCCATAGGACACTTGTGATCATTCCTTTCTAGGATTGGGTCTTAAGTGCTACTCACCCTTTGAAATCCTCAGAGGAGGCCTCCAACGGGAGTGTACGTGCAGGGTGCGTTGTGTGGACCCTTGCTCTGTGGAGAGCATAAACATTCAGGTGCATTGTGTGGACCCTTGCTCTATGTGGGCATAAACATATGGTTAGGAGTGCGCCAGCAAAACCCATGGGTTAGACGTGAACCGAGTAGAAACCTCCATGTAAAGGTTGAAGGTGAACCTGATTTAAAACCTTAAGTTTGAGGTGAACCATGGAAAACCTCCTTAGTGAAATCTGGTCACTCAAGGGTTGAGTGTGGAAGCCGAGAGTGGAGTAGACAAGTAGTCAAAACACTATAAAATAATTATGTTTGAGATTGAAATTGTCTTTCATTTATGTGATTTCCTTATATACCTTTATATCTATCACACCCCAAACTCATAAATCGGGCTTTCAAAATTTTCAATCACCGAATCCAGCGCCGATAGTCTCCGTAGTACCCCATTCTTGGCTCCCGGCACCCATATACCAGGTTCCGATCATGGGATGCTATAAGGAGGATTTCAAACATGATTTGATTCATAATGAGCATAACCACAAGCATAATCCACGAACAATAACCATAAGAACACCATCATAAAATCCACTATGATCAAAAACTTTGAGTTCAAGGCGTATAAAAGGAGAAATACAATATACTGAAGGTAACAAAAACTCTAGAAGCTCAGCTACACACCCTAACAATGGCAAGACTACGGCTGCGGCCTGGCGTCACCTACACGCATCAATCGTGCATAAGCTTATAGAAAGCTTAGAGGGTAGTGTAAGTGTGTGCACAATATAAACGTGCTCAGAATGCAGGGTTAGATTAATGCAGAATCATGCAGATGAATACATGAATGCAATCAACCGTACCAAGGCTATGCAGTGCAAGATATGAATGCGATCGGCTACATCCAGGCCATGCGATGCAAAATGTAAGTCAAGCATATCAATCCTCATCCACATATCGATGCAGCTCCTCACTAGAGCATCAAGTCAGTACGGTTCTCAGTCTGGATAATCACCGGGGTTTAGTACACTCCAAATGGCACTGCCACTCTCCAAGCCGCACAGTCAAACTCAGCCTAGTATTGTCCCCTACCCTCGGGCGAGTAAGGTCATACCCTTTTCCAACCGACCACAATACAATGGGAGACGCGACCTCCTGGTATTCAGCCCCCGTGCGCTCATATATCCACTCGATCTCGATGTTAGATTCATCCTCTGGTACCATCGGGTTTAGAAAATTTCACCCAGAGATATCTATGACGCCCATATGCTAGAACCAAACATTTTCGGTATCCAATCCAGCCTTCACGATGTTTCTGTGGAGACTATTGCCCTTATGTCGCTAGGGCTTACAGTAACTACAATCACACAATGCAAGTGTATGAGTCACTCTACCAGTCATGCAACAGTCCTGAGTGTACCATGCGCTCATGTAGAGAAACTCCGCCTATCAGGGAGCCCATAAAAAGTTTGCTTGAAGGCATATGCTATAATCAGTCACTTCTCATATCAGTCATACATATGATGTGTATGATAATGAATCATGGATCTATACTAAACATTTATATAGAGATGGACTCTGTGTATAACGGAGATGGGCCTAGACGGCCTACTTACTACAAGTATGTCTTATTAGTGGGCCTTAGGGAGAGTGACAGTGCGGACATTTAACCGTCGTCATCCTTACAATGTGGGCATCTAACCATCATTGTTCCCAAGGCATTACTTGCTATAAACATCATTATATGCCATGGAGGGATCACGCATTGCAATGGACCTAGTTGCACCCAATTGGACCTTAAGTACATCAATTGGGCCGTATCACATGGGCCTTACATTCATCAAGTGGATCACCTAAATGAGCCTCACCAATGGGCCTTAGGTACTTTGCAATGGGTCATAACCCATGGGCCTTATATATATTAAGGTGGACCTAAATACATGGGGCCATATATAAGCCACAATGGGCCTCATGACATGGGCCTCATATCTATTAAGGCGGCTTCAACAATGGGCCTCATACAAATCAAGGTGGCCCTCAATAATGGCCCATAATATGGTAAGTGGGTCACACCACATGAGCCATATATATATATATATATATATATATATATATATATATATCAGATAGACCACACTCAATTATAAGTAGTGATAAGGATATTCACCATTAAACTTTCCAAGGGCTTGATGGTGGACAGTCAAACCCACTATTTTCACTAATGTGGCCCACCTGATCCTAGGTCTGTCTTATTATTTTTTTAGTCTCAAGACTTAAAAATGATCTTTTAAAAATGGTTGGACGGGTTGGATGCAACACATGCATTATGGTGGATCCCGTGGAAAGAATGGATGGCATAAATGAAGTACATACCCCGTGGTGGGGCCTACACTAATGGAAGGTGTGGATTACACTACATACATAGTGGGTCCCTTGTGGGGCCCAACAAAAATGTTTATTTTCTACCCAATATGTTGATAAGGTCATACAGACCTAGGGCCCACCAAAATACTTATTTTCCACCCAACCTGGGCCCATTGAAATGCTTATTTTCCACCCAACTTGGGCCCACTGCAATGTTTATTTTCCACCCAACTAGTGGGTAAGGTCATGTGGACATAGGCCCACTATAGTGTTTATTTGTACCCCAATCTGTTGGTTGGGTCACATGAGGCAGGGGCAGCGGCCCACCGTAACATTTATTTTCATCTAACTTGTTGAGAGGTCACATGGACCAAGGGGCCCACTGTGACATTTATTTGTCATCCAAACCTGTTCATAACGTCACGTGATTTTGAGCCCACCACAATAGACGGCGTGGATATACAAATCATACATCATGGTGGGCCGTGCACACCTCACAGTGGGGCCGTGCACACATCACAGTGGGGTCGTCCGATGGGGCCCACTGGAATGTTTGTCAGCCATCCAACCGATTCATAAGGTTACGTGGACTAAGGGGGCCCACTGTGATGTGGTTCACAAATCCAGCCCACCCATTATGTGTGTCCCATCTGGCTGAGGGTCCAGACCAAGTTTCAGCCACATCCAAAATTTAGGTAGGCCCCACCAAGGTTTTTATATGTTCTAGGCATGTCTTCACATGATTTTAGACAGTTTGGCCCACCTAAGTTCCGTATACGGCTGATTTTTGGGTAACCCGTGGCCAAGGGGGAGGCCCACCCAATGCACGGGGTTGATGTCCGAAACGCACAAGTGGGGCCTATGGCTGGGACCGTGAGGCCCAGCTCATCCGCCCGTCCACGCAGCGCAGGTGCTGTCTGCGTCTGCATCTGTGTCAGAACAGCAGCAGTAGCTGCTGCCTTGCTTATTTTTTTTTTAAATCACCAATCCTGTGATTTTTCCCATGTGGGGCCCGCATCTGAAAAATCCAACCCGTCCATTGGATTCTATGGCTCTAGACACGCCAAACAAGACCAATATGTGAGATATTTCTGATGAATAGAAGAATCCGAATGGTTTTTAATGGCAATACCTCCATTTCCTACGGTACGGCCCGCTTGTTTTATTAGATCAGCATCATCTTTTGGCTCAACGCCTAAAATAATTTGAGAAAAAGGATGGACGGCTTGGATCAGGCACATACATCAAGGTGGGCTTACATGAGCAGCCCACCATTCTCTTTATTTGGCTAGCTCGTTAGTACACTCCCATGTCAGTACACGCACACCATGTTAGCCAACCCCCTCCCACGTCCAACGTCCAGTAACGCTGGACGGCATGGATAAAATGGGCATCATGGTGGGTCCCACATGCATGTGGCCCACCTATTTGAACCACCCACTGTTTGTTTTTCCTTCCATCCAGGCCCACTAATGGGCTGGATGGTGTAGATCTAACACATTTAGTTGATGGGTCCCACATGAAAATACGATTTATGGTGGGCCACACTCACCCCTTCATCATCATCAACATTCAAAGAGAGAGAGAGAGAAGAGATGGTGATGGTGGGGCCCCGCCACTATGGGCCCCACATGATACAACTTATACATAAAAAAATGGGTCCCACCAACAAGTGGTCCCTTAAAAAAGATTTAACGGTGGATCACCCACCTCTTGCACTCCTCCTAGCTCCTTACGGCTTGTATACACCTATGCACAACGATCAACGGTGGCGATGGAGTTTTGATGGTGAGGATGAGAGATGAGAGGGTGGGCCACACTTGGTGTTTGGGAGAGGGAGAGAGCTTGGATGTGTGAAGCTCTTTTTCTTAAAAAATTTTTGTTTGAGAATGAATGAGAGAGAGAGGGAAGTGATGGCTGAAAAGGTGATGGAGTGATGTGGTAGTTGGGTGGAGTGATGGGTGAAGGGATATAAGAGTTGACTTTGAGCTTGCTTGTGTAAGAAAAAGTTATGAGTTGTTGTACTTGACTTGATGTGTGATGTGTACTTAATTGATGAGATTGATTGATTGATTAATGGGACATGTTGTTGAGATTCTCTCAAAGTTCGCAACGCTCGGTGTTTTCTTCGAATTGAATGCGGACCTATATCTTCTACCTTAGGTACCGGGTCGGTGCCCGAATCGCGGCGTTAGAACTGCGGTGATGGCACGGTCGCTATGATACAGGTCTCGAGTCGAGTCGACTCTGATATGCAGGACTCGACTTAAGTTTGTGCGTAAACGTCGAATACAGGTCAAGGATTGCCTAATTTCGACCGGAAGGACCGCGGAGGCCAATAGAACGGTACAGACTAGGACACGGCTCTTATAACTTTTTCCTCTAAATAAAAATTTCATCCTCAAAATTTTCATAGTCATCGCAAGAAAACATAACTCATAATAGAAGGGGAAATAAGACATCGTCATATAAAATTAGAGACAGTATACAAGATACAATATATGATCAATCATCAAAGAGATGGAGATAATGCTCTCGAATCTCAGCCTCGCGTTCCCAAGATGCCTCATCAACAGAATGATGACCCCATTAAATCTTCACTAAGGGAATGACCTTTGTCCTGAGGACCTGCTCCTTGCGATCAAGGATATGAGCTGGCTGCTCAATGTAAGAAGTGTCCTCACGAACCTCTAACGGCTGCCAATCAATAACAGGAACTACGTTTGACCCACACTTCCTCAACATAGAGATGTGAAAAACGTTGTGGACGCCAGATAACTTAGATGGTAAGGTAAGTCGGTAGGCCACGGCGCCAACATGCCCAGTAATCTCAAAAGGTCCTATGAATCTCGGGGCAAGCTTGCCCTTCACTCCAAACCGAACTACGCCCTTCATGGGCGAGACCTTGAGATACACATGGTCCCCTACATCGAATTTCAATGGACGACGTCGACGATCAGTAAAACTCTTCTGCCGGCTCTAAGCTGTGTGCATCCTCTGCCTGATGATATCAATAGCCTCTAATGTCTCCTGCACAAGCTCGGGACCTAGGAGACGTCGCTCTCCAACCTCGGTTCAACAACTCAGAGATTTACAAGGTCTGCATATAATGCCTCAAAAGGAGCCATGTCAATGGTCGCCTGATAGCTGTTGTTGTATGCGAACTCAGCCAATCGCAGATGCTCATCCCAGCTACCCCCAAAATCGATCGCATAGGCTCGAAGCATATCCTTAAGTATCTAATTGACCCTCTCGGTCTGGCCATCGGTCTGGGGATGATACGCGGTACTGAGCTGCAGATCAGTGCCCATGGCTCTCTGAAAGTTCCTCCAAAACTGAGACGTGAACCTCAGGTCTCGGTCAGAAACGATAGAGACTGGAACACCCTGCAGTCTCACTATCTCCTCAATAAATAGCATGGCGAGTCGGTTCGTATGACAAGTCTCACGGATCGTAAGAAAATATGCCGACTTCGTCAGATGGTCCATGACAACCCAGACAGCGTCATGACCGCGCTGAGTCCTCTGTAAACCCATGACAAAATCGGTAGATACGTGCTCCCACTTTCACATCGGGACGCTCAACGGCTGCAACAAACCAGGCGGTCTCTGAGATCAGACTTGACACGCTAGCATGTGTCACACTCGGCCATAAAACTGGAGATCTGACATTTCATCCCTGCCCAAAAATATTGCCTCCTCATATCCTGATACATCTTCGTCGAACCAGGGTGGATAGAAAATCGCGATCGATGTGTGTCGGTCATAAGATCTCTACGCAACTCAGGAATAGTCGGGACACATAATCGGCCTCTGAAGCAAAGTCCACCATCAGAACCAATCTGCTAATCTGTCTAACTCTTAGATGCTGCCTCTGCTCGGCAATCCTGTAACGACTCATCTGTCTGCTGAGCCTCGATCACCCTTGTGATAAGAGAGGGTTGAATCGACAGGCTCGATAGCTGAACTATAGAAGACTGCAGACCAAAATCGAAGTCATACTCTCCTATATCCTCGAGCATCCTCCACTCCTTAATCATCGTATGTGCCACCAGGCCTCGTGGCTGACGGCTGAGGGCATCTGCCACCACATTCACCTTTCTTGGGTGGTACTGGAGGTCAAAATCATAGTCTTTCAGAAGCTCCATCCAACACCTCTGTCTCATTTTCAGCTCAGACTGAAAGAATAAATACTTCAAGCTCTTGTGGTCTGGGAAGAGCTCAAACCTAACCCCATAGAGATAATGTCTCCACACCTTCAGTGCAAAGACGACAGCTGCTAGCTCCAAATTATGTTTGGGGTAGTTCAGCTCATGGACCTTGAGCTGACGAGACGCAAAGGCTACAGGTCTGTTGTGCTGCATCAGGACAGCACCCAATCCAATACGTGAGGCATCGGTAAATACAACAAATCCATCACTCCCAAAGGAAAGAGTGAGGACAGGAGCGGACGTCAGACGGTCTTTCAGATCCACGAATGTCTACTCACATGCGTCAGTCCAAACAAAATCTACGCCCTTCCGAGTCAACCTGGTCATCAGGGCAGCAATACGAGAGAAGCCCTCAATGAAACGTCGATAATATCCCGCTAAGCTAAGGAAACTGTGGAACTTGGATGCAGTAGTGGGTTGGCCCCACTGACGCACTGCCTCAACCTTTGAGGGGTCCACTGCGACACCCTCCCTCGTCACCACGTGATCGAGGAACCTCACCTCCTCCTGCTAAAACTCACACTTCTCCAGCTTCACATACAGCTGGTGGGCACGGAGGGTCTGCAAAGCGATCTCCAGATGCTGCATATGGTCCTCACGGGTCCTCGAATAGATTAGAATGTCGTCAATGAAGACCACCACAAACTGATCGAGATATGGACGAAAGACCTCATTCATCAACTGTATGAAGACCGCGGGTGCATTGGTAAGTCCAAAGGACATGACCTGTCAAAATGACCATAACGAGTCCTGAAAGCCGTCTTCGGGAGGTCCTCCTCTCGGACATGAATCTGATGATAACCGGAACGCAGGTCAATCTTTGAAAAGAACTGTGCACCCTGCAGCTGGTTAAACAAATCATCTATCCTCGAGAGCGGGTACTTGTTCTCGAACCCGGTTGAGCTCACGATAATCGACATAGAGCCTCAACGAGCCATCCTTCTTCCTGACGAAGAGTACCGGTGCTCCCCAAGGTGAACTGCTCGGATGAATGAATCCCAACTCAAGCAACTTGTCTAACTGTCGCTGCAGCTCACGCAACTCCATCAGTGTCATACGGTACGGGGCCTTCGAGATAGGCGCGGTACCAGGAACGAGGTCAATCTGGAACTCAATATGTCGATGAGGTGGCAACCCTGGAATCTCTTGGAACACATCAGGGAAGTCACAGACAACCGGCAACTTATCAATACAAGTGACGACAGGTTCCTCAACGGCACAGGACATCAAGCAAGATAACGGCTCTCCTCGGGGCTCTGCAATGAACTGAAACTGTGGTAAGTCTGGTATGCAGAATGTGACTGTCCTAGTGAAACAGTCTAAGATGGCGTAGTACTTAGCAAGCCAATCCATGCCTAAGATAACGTCAAAATATGACATCGGCAACATGAACAAGTCAGCAGGCAAAAAGATGTCACAGACCAGAACAGGGTAAGACGAACAGAAACGGCCCAATATTGTGGTCTTTTCCAAGGGCGTTGATACGATCAATCCCTCACTAGCAGAATCTATTGGCAATCCAGTCGATCGGCAGAAATTTTCAGAAATGAATGAGTGCGAAGCACCGGAATCAAATAGTACATGTGCGATGCATGAAGAGACTGGAAGCATACCCTCTACGACTCCTCCAGAGGTCTGCAAGTCCTGTTGAGCAGCATAAAATTTGGCCTGAGCTGGCTGAGGAGGTTCCTGTCCCCTCTGAGGTCACTGGTGCTGCTGCTGCCTCTGCGGCGGCCTGTACTGCTGTCTCTGCTGCTGCTGGGGCCTCGGCGGCTGAGGTGGCTGCAGTCCTTGCTGATGGGGTCGCTACTGCGCTAGAGGCTGCTGATGAGGTTGCTGCTGCGCTGGAGGCTGCTGATGAGGTCGCTGCTGCGCTAGAGACTGGTGTGGCCCTCTCGACTGCTGCAGATGAGGGCGTGGGCACTCACACATGCGGTGCCCTGTCCTTCCACATCCAAAATAAGCCCCTGTAAATGGCTGTTAGGGTAGCACTGGAGGTGCTGCTGGGGCTGCTGGTGCTCTAGCAGGTGGGTGACTCCTGTACCTCTGTGGTCGCCAATGCTGCTGGCATCTACTGGAGGGGGCCTGCCTCTTCTGACCCCTCCTCTGATCTCAGTCGGCCTACGTGCTGACCCACTCAATCTCATAAATCTGAACCCTCTGCACTACTGCCTGAAAAGTTAGGAGCTCATGTCCAATGACACGGCCTCGAAGACCGTAACGTAAGCCGTTCTCGAAACGGTGGGCCTTCCGTCCCTCATCATCAACCATATACGGCGCAAACCTCGATAGCGCCATAAAACGGGCTGCATACTGCGCCACGGTCATGTCCCCCTGCATCAGAGTCTCAAACTCCAATGCTCTCTGACAATGAATATGGTCAGAAAAGTACTACTCCTCGAACCGGTCAATAAAGTCCTCCCATGTCCATACATAATCAGGTCCTGCAACGTGGGTAACAGAGGTCCACCAGTGCTCTGTCTCACCCTGAAGAAGGAATACTGCCAACCGGACTCGCTGCTCGGTCGTACATGACATAGTATCGAAGATCTTCTCCACATCGGGGCGCCACCTCTCAGCTGCTGTCGGGTCTGGCTCACCCTGGAAGCGTGGAGGATCAAGCTGTCGGAACTCCCGAAGTAAGCCACTCGCGCGCTCCTGCTCTGCCTGAGCTGGTGAAACAACTGGGCGCCTGCCCTGTCCCTGGAATGCGACTGTCATAGCCTGTAACATTTTCTGTAACTGAGAGGCACTCACAGGTATAGTCGGCTCCGCATTGGCCTCAGGTGGAGAAATGTCATCCTCAGGCAGGGGAGCAGGGATCTCACGCGGTGGAACGGGAGGCGCAGGTGGTAGCCCCGGAGCCTTAGGTAGTGGATCGGGGTGCGCTCGGGTCACTCTCCTGGGCGGCATGTCCTATAGGAAAGAACAATGACGTCAATCAACCTTAAAAATCGCACGTTAGGGAACTCAATCGAAAGGTTACGCACTCAGATCCTAATCGTCCTAAACTCATAGCAAACACGTGATGTTGTTCCCGGTTATTCATAAGTTATGCTCTGATACCAACTTCTGTGACTCTCCAAACTCAGAAACCGGGCTCACAAAATTCTCGATCACCGAATCCCGCACCGACAGCCTCCGTAGTACCCCATTCTCGGCTCCCGGCACCCATATACCTGGTTCGGATCCTAGGATGCTATAAGGAGGAATTCAAACATGATTTGATTCATAATGAACATAACCACAAGCATAACCCACGAACAATAACCACAAGAATACCATCATAAAATCCACTATGATCAAAAACTTTAAGTACAAGGCGTATGAAAGGAGAAATACAATATACTGAAGGTAACAAAAACTCTAGAAGCTCAGCTGCACGCCCCAACGATGGCAAGACTAAGGCTGCATCCTTGCGTCACCTGCACACATCAATCGTGCATAAGCTTATAGAAAGCTTAGAGGGTGGTGTAAGTATATGCACAATATAAGCGTGCTCAGAATGCAGGGTTAGAGTAATGCGGAATCATGCTGATGAATACATGAATGTAATCAGCCGTACCAAGGCTATGCAGTGTAAGATATGAATGCGATCGGCCACATCCAGGCCATGCGATGAAAAATGCAAGTTAAGCACATCAATCCTCATCCACATATCGGTGCAGCTCCTCACTAGAGCATCAAGTCAGTATGGTTCTCAGTCTGGATAATCACCGGGATTTTGTACACTCCAAATGGCACTGTCGCTCTCCAAGCCGCACAGTCCAAGTGAGCATAAGAAACCTCACTATCCGCCTAACCAATAGTCTATCAATGCCTATCCGGCATGTCGATAACGGACCCATTCACGAGCTGGTCAAACTCAGCCTAGTCTTGCCCCCTACTCTCGGGCGAGTAAGGCCACACCCCTTTCCAACCGACAACGACATAGTGGGAGACACGGTCTCCTGGTATTCAGCTCTCGTGTGCTCATATATCTACTCGATCTCGACGTTGGAGTCATCCTCTGGTACCATCGGGTTTAGAAAATTTCACCCAGGGACATCTATGGCGCTCATATGCTAGAACTAAATATTTTTGGTATCCAAGCCTTCATGATGTATCTGTGGAGACTATTGCCCTTATGTCGCTAGGGCATACAGTAACTAAAATCACACAATGCAAGTGTATGAGTCACTCTACCAGTCATGCAACAGTCCTGAGTGTACCATGCGCTCATTAGAGCAACTCCGCCTATCAGGGAGCCCATAAAAAGTTTTTCTGAAGGCATATGCTATGATCAGTCACTTCTCATATCAGTCATACATATGATGCGTATGATAATGAATCATGGATCTATACTAAACATTTATATAGAGATGGAATCTGTGTATAACGGAGATGGGCCTAGACGGCCTACTTACTACAAGTATGGCTTATTAGTGGGCCTTAAGGAGAGTGATAGTGCGGACATTTAACCGTCGTCATCCTTACAATGTGGGTATCTAACCATCATTGTTTCCAAGGCAATACTTGCTATAAACATCATTATATGCCATGGAGGGATCACGCATTGCAATGGACCTAGTTGCACCCAATTGGGCCTTAAGTACATCAATTGGGCCGTATCATATGGGCCTTACATTCATCAAGTGGATCACCTCAATCAATGGGCCTTAGGTACTTTGCAATGGGTCATAGGCCTTATATATATTAAGGTGGACCTAAATACATGGGGCCATATATAAGCCACAATGGGCCTCATGACATGGGCCTCATATCTATTAAGGCGGCTTCAACAACGGGCCTCATACAAATCAAGGTGGCCCTCAACAATGGCCCATAATATGGTAAGTGGGTCACACCACATGGGCTATATATATATATATCAGATAGACCACACTCAATTATAAGTGGTGATAAGGATATTCACCATTAAAATTTCTAAGGGCTTAATGGTGGACATTCAAACCTACTATTTTCACTAATGTGGCCCACCTGATCCTAGGTCTGTCTTATTTATTTTTTTTTGTCTCAAGCCTTAAAATCATCTTTTAAAAATGGTTGGACGGGTTAGATACAACACATGCATTATGGTGGATCCCGTCGAAAGAATGGATGGCATAAATGAAGTACATACCCCGTGGTGGGGCATACACTAATGGAAGGTGTGGATTACACTACATACATAGTGGGTCCCACGTGGGGCCCAACAAAAATGTTTATTTTCCACCCAATCTATTGATAAGGTCATATAGACCTAGGGCCCACCAAAATGCTTATTTTCCACCCAACCTGGGCCCATTGAAATGCTTATTTTTCACCCAACTTGGGCCCACTGCAATGTTTATTTTCCACCCAACTAGTGGGTAAGGTCATGTGGACCTAGGCCCACTATAGTGTTTATTTGCACCCCAATCTGTTGGTTAGGTCACGTGAGGTAGGGGCAGCGGCCCACCGTAACGTTTATTTTCATCCAACCTGTTGAGAGGTCACATGGACCAAGGGGCCCACTGTGACATTTATTTGCCATCCAAACCTGTTCATAACGTCATGTGATTTTGGGCCCACCATAATAGACGGCGTGGATATACAAATCATACATCATGGTGGGCCGTGCACACCTCAAAGTGGGGCCGTGCACACATCATAGTGGGGTCGTCCGATGGGGCCTATTGGAATGTTTGTTAGCCATCCAATCGATTCATAAGGTTACGTGGGCCAGGGGGGCCCACTGTTATGTGGTTCACAAATCCAGCCCACCCATTATGTGTGTCCCATCTGGCTAAGGGTCCAGACCAAGTTTCAGCCACATCCAAAATTCAAGTAGGCCCCACCAAGTGTTTTTATATGTTCTAGGCGTGTCTTCACATGATTTTAGACAGTGTCGCCCACCTAAGTTCCGTATACGGCTGATTTTTGGGTAACCCGTGGCCAGGGGGGAGGCCCACCTAATGCATGGGGTTGATGTTCGAAACGCATCACGGTGGGGCCCACGGTTGGGGCCGTGAGGCCCAGCTCGTCTGCCCGTCCACGCAGCGCAGGCACTACCTGCGTCTATGTCAGAGCAGCAGCAGTAGCTGCTGCCTTACTTTTTAAAAAAAAATCACCAATCTTACAGTTTTTTCCATGTGGGGCCCGCATCTGAAAAATCCAACCCGTCCATTGGATTCTATGGCTCCAGACAAGCCAAACAAGACCAATATGTGAGATATTTCTGATGAATAGAAGAATCCAAATGGTTTTTAATGGAAATACCTCCATTTCCTACGGTACGACCCGCTTGTTTTATCAGATCAGCATCATCTTTTGGTTCAACGCCTAAAATAATTTGAGAAAAAGGATGGACGGCTTGGATCAGGCACATACATCAAGGTGGGGCTTACATGAGCAGCCCACCATTCTCTTTATTTGGCTAGCTCGTTAGTACACTCCCATGTCAGTACACGCACACCATGTTAGCCAACCCCCTCCCACGTCCAGCGTCCAGTAACGCTGGACGGCATGGATAAAATGGGCATCATGGTGGGTCCTACATACATGTGGTCCACCTATTTGAACCACACACTGTTTGTGTTTTCCTTCCATCCAGGCCCATTAATGGGCTGGATGGTGTAGATCCAACACATTTAGCTGATGGGTCCCACATGAAAATATGATTTATGGTGGGCCACACTCACCCCTTCATCATCATCAACATTCAAAGAGAGAGAGAGAGAGAGAGAGAGAGAGAAGAGACGGTGATGGTGGGGCCCCGCCACTATGGGCCCCACATGATACAACTTATACATTAAAAAAAAATGGGTCCCACCAACAAGTGGTCCCTTAAAAAAGATTTAACGGTGGATCACCCACCTCTTGCACTCCTCCTAGCTCCTTACGGCTTGTATACACCTATGCACAACGATCAACGGTGGCGATGGAGTTTTGATGGTGAGGATGAGAGATGAGAGGGTGGGCCACACTTGGTGTTTGGGAGAGGGAGAGAGCTTGGACGTGTGAAGCTCTTTTGCTTGGAATTTTTTTTTGTTTGAGAATGAATGAGAGAGAGAGGAAAGTGATGGGTGAAAAGGTGATGGAGTGATGTAGTGGTTGGGTGGAGTGATGGGTGAAGAGATGTAAGAGTTGACTTTGAGCTTGCTTGTGTAAGAGAAAGGCATGGGTTTTTGTACTTGACTTGATGTGTGATGTATACTTAATTGATGAGATTGATTGATTGATTAATGGGACATGTTATTGAGATTCTCTCGAAGTTCACAACGCGCGATGTTTTCTTCTAATTGAACGCGGGCCTATATCATCTACCCTGGGTACCGGGTCGGTGCGCGAGTCGCGGCGTTAGAACCGCGTCAATAGAACAGTCACTATGATACAGGTCTTGGGTCGAGTCGACTCTGATATGCAGGACTCGACTTAAGTTCACACGTAAACGTCGATTACCGGTCGAGGATTGTTGAATTTCGACCGGAAGGACTGCATATGTCATGCCCCAAACTCAAAAATCGGATTCACAGGATTCCCAATCACCGAATCCAGTGCCGACAGCCTCCGTAGTACCCCATTCTCGGCTCCTAGTATTCATATGCCAGATTTTCGATCCTGAGATCCTATAAGGAGGATTTTTTTTTTATACATTTAACTAGTAATAAGCATAACCACAAGTTTATCCAAATCATAAAGGCAACATCATCATCACATATCCACTAATATAATTATTTGAATACAATGTTGAAAGGAAAATATATATGTCAAAATCAAAGCTCCAGAAAATAGCTGCACGCTCCAAGCTCAATGTTACTGCAACCTAACATCACCTGAATGCATCTATCATGCATAAGCTTATAGAAAGCTTAGAGGGTGGTGTAAGTGTGTGCAGGAGATAAGTGCCAAGTATTCAATACAATATCATAATCATACAATACCGAAAAGTTATTAATCCATAAACCATATAATGACTGAATAAGCAGAAACATTGATAAGAGCAGGAATTATAATCGTAAATAGAAATACTGATAAGATTATAATCATGCGATAAAAGAATAAGCGGAAGTATGAACAAGTCCATAAGTTAATCAATATCAGAATACGCAATATAGGACAGCTATGTAAATGATGAGTCATAAATAATCAAATGTCGAATGACAAGGATATAATGTAATACACAATTCGAAAGAGCTAACAAATATCATCACTCTCATCTAAGTCACAAGAATACAGAAACATAACAACCCACAATGTCACACGCCGAAGATGTAATGGAATATGCAGTATATGGTGCTAATGGAATGACCATGTTGGAGTGTGATGTCGGGATGATAGTATGTAGTATCACAGGCTATGGGGTCCACCACAAGGAACCTCTATCTAAACCAGTCCCATACCTAAATTTGGGTAGTCTGACTCAACGTGATAAACTCCTGATCTCAGGTTAGTCACGTGCCCAACCGAAATCCTTGCCATAATGAAGATACACAACAATTAGTTGCGCACCACCAACCCGAGTGGATAGTGAATGGATGAATGAATGAGTATGCAACTCCTACTCAGTAGCCTGTCAGCACAGTAGCCTGGAAACTGCTAGTAGCTCACCTAGTGTGGTAGCTCGCCCAAGCCTCAGCCCCCCCCACATCACACCCGCCCACGTGCGCCCGCCCACATGCACAACAGTGACAGGGTGTCATAATATCATGTCAGTCCTCATATCAGTACGGTTCCTCTCTAGAGAAATCACCGGGGTCTATTACACTTCACACCACCTGCCGCCCCAATCAAGCGCATAACTGGGTAAGTGAAAAAGACCTCACTATCCACCTGTCAGTAGTCTGCCAATACCTACCCGGCTCACCGATAGCTGACCCATTCCTCGAGCTGGTCAAACTTAGCCTAGTCATGCCTACTCCCTCGGGCGGGTAAGGCCGCACACCCTTCCAACTGACCACGACACAGTGGAGAGCGCAGCCATCTGGTAATCGACACTCAACGCTCATCTACCCACTTGGTCTAAACGTTGGAGCATCCTCTAAAACCAAGAGGGTGTTTAGAGATTTTCACCCAAGGCCATCTATGGCGGCTCGATGCTCGAACAAATTTTTGGTGTCCTATCTGGCCATCCACGATATGCCTGTGGAGGCTACGGCCCTGATGTCACTAGGGCGTACAGTAATCACAACACAATGCAAGATGCATGAGTCATACAATCCAATCATGCATCAATCCTGCGCATGTCATGCGCTCATGTGAGATAATCTCCACCTATCAGGGAGTCTCACATCATCCTGCCCAATGACATATGCAATGGTCAATCACATCTCATAACAAACATGCAGATGATGTGAATGGGCATGTATCATGATGTTATGATATCACATACTCATAAACGGTATTAATAACCGGCATCGACAATGTGGACTTTTAACCAACATTGCCCCCAAGGAATGGCCCACATAGAATCAAATATATAATGGGCACATGACCTCACACAAGGGACAAATATACGAAACAGGTGGGCCCTGGTCATGGGCCTAACACATATCACAATGGGCCTTGCCCATAGGCCTCAAATACATCTGGATGGGTTGCACCCATGGGCCTCAGATATATCACAATGTGCCTCAAATATACTTCGCAAGTGAGTCACATACCTGGGTCTAATACACATCAGTATGGGTTACATCACATAGGCCTAATATACATCACTATGGCCACAATCCATGGGATTTAAATACACAATAGGTGGGCCCTACACATGGGCCTCAAATATATACCACGGGTGAGCCTCAATGGACGGGTCACCAATACAACAGGATGGGCCTAATGACATGGACCCCATAAATATATCGAATAGGCCGCACTAATTGGGCCTTACATACATTACAATGGGCCATGACCCATGGGCCTTGCATACATCACAATGGGCCTTGCAACATCGGCCTCATATATATTTAAGGTGGGCCTCAACAACAGGCCTCATACACATCAAGGTGGGCCTCAATAACGGGCCTCATACATATCAAGGTGGGCCTCAACAACGGGCCTCATACACATCAAGGTGGGCCTCAACAACGGGCCTCATACATATCAAGGTGGGTCTCAACAACGGACCTCATACACATCAAGGTGGGCCTCAACAACGGGCCTCATACACATCAAGGTGGGCCTCAACAATGGGCCTTATATATGGCCTTAGTAATAGGTCATAAATATATCAAGATGGGCCTAATCAATCATATGGGCTAAATCAATCAAATGGCCGATACGAGCAGGCCGATCAAATGGACTGATACAAATGGGTTATGCGTCATGGAGTTATACTAAGCATGTTATAAAGTAATGCCCTATCCTTACAATGCAGCTGGCCTAGACGACTTGCATACAACAAGTATGGGCCTACCAATGGGCCCTAGGGAGAGTCGCAATGCGGACATTTAACTAACATTATACTCACAATGTGGATGTCAAACCAACATTACTCCCAAGGTGTAGCCCGTAGTGAATAACATTACGTAAACCAGGTTGGGATCACACATTGCAATGGACCTTAGGTACACCCCATTGGGCCTTAAATACATCAAATGGGCCATGTCATATGGGCCTTTTACTCATGAAATGGGCCACAACAATGGGCCGCACCAATGGGCCTTATCTGCATTACAATGGGTCATAACCCGTGGGCCTTAGATTGCATCAAATGGTTCTCGACCCATGGGCCTTATACATATCAAATGGGCCTAATCCCATGGGCTTTAAAATACATCAAATGGGTCCAATCCCATGGACCTTAGAATACATCAAATGGGTCCACTCTATGGGCCTTAAATTACATCAAATGGGCCTAATCTCATGGGCCTTGGAACACATCAAATGGGTCCACTCTATGGGCCTTAAATAGTTCAACAACTAGCTACATTCATGGACCCAATTAAATTTAACTGTGGTGGGCCTCAAAAGTGCATTCATTAAGCTCAACATTTAAGGAACTAAATGTATAAATCATTTCCTTTAAGATCTTTATAATATGGTGGGCCCCACTCCTCAAAATTTTAGCCCAAGGCCAGCATAATTATAACATGTTTTTGTCTTAAATTTGGGCACTCCATTGGAGTGGGTCCAATGTAAGACCCGTATCCTAGTTCGTACTGTTTCGTCGATTCCCGCGATCCTTCCGGTCGAATTCGGCAATCCTCGATCACTTTCTGATGTTTACACGCGATCCTAAGCTGAGACTTGTATGCCAAAGTCGGCTAAAATTGAAACCTATACCTTAGCGACCGCACCGTCGCCGCGGTTCTAACGCCGTGACTCGCGCACCGACCCGATACCCAGGGTAAAAGATGTAGGCCCGCGTTCAATTTGAAGAAACGCAGCGTGTTGTGAATCACGAGGGAATCTCTACGAGATGTCCCATAAATCAATCAATCACTCATGTCAAGTACAATTCAAGTCACTCCATACCCAAGTACAACTAACCCATGTCATGCCAATACCTTTCTCTTACACAAGCAACCCAAAGTCCACTCTCACATCACTTCATCCATCACCAAACCCATCACACATCACTCCATCACTTCTTATCAACCCATCACTTCTCTCTCTCCCTCATTTCTAAAAAAAAAATCTCTCCCAAGCAAAAATTCCACACGTCCAAGCATTCCCAAGCTTTCCCAAAGGCCAAGTGTGGCCCACCCTCTCATCTCTCATCCACACCATCAAAGGTCCATCATCCACCGTCCAAGGCGAAGGCAAGGAGCATTGGAGGCCAAGGGAGCAAGGAGGAGGCTTAGAGGTGGGTGATCATCCTTCATTTCAATTTTTAAGGGCCCACTTGTTGTGGGACCCACTCGATGTATGTGTTGTAACTATGGAGGACCCATAGTGGCGAGGACCCTCCCCTCTATCTCACCGTATCTCTCTTTTTCTCTCTTTTTTTTTCTCTCTCTCTCTCTCCTCTCCCTAGAATGAAGTGGCCATGTTAAATTCACTCCATTCATCAATGGTGTGGTTCACCACATTTTAGGTGATATGATATATGTGTATATATATATATATATATATATATATATATATATATATATATATATATATATATATATATATATATTATATTATATTAATATTATATAAATATATATATGTATATGTATATGTATATGGTGGGCCACGTACATGTGGGACCCACCATGATGATGTGTTCATCCATGCCGTCCGGCGTCCCTGGACACTGGATGAGAGGCATGGAAGTGAAGTGGTTAACGTGGAGTGTGTGTACTGTCAGGGGTGTGTACTTGCAAGCTTTTAATAAATAAAAAAAAAAGAAGAAGAAGAGAAGGAAGGGAAATGGTGGGCCACTCCAACATGGCCCCACCTTAATGTATATATTTAATCCAAGCCATCCATTATATTATCAGGATCATTTTAGGCGTTGAGCCAAAAAATGAGACCGATCGAATTATCTGGCGGGCCGTGGCATTTAGAATACTAGTATTTTCCTTTAAAACTTGAAAAAAAGATTTCTGGGGTCCACTAGAAGCTTGGACCCACCTGAAACTTGTTTTGGACCCCTATTTTTGTGGAACACATGCAATGGACGGGGTAGATTTAGTTAAAGTGGGTCCCACCTAGGATAAAAAAAAATATATGTATTTGCATGACTTTGTGCCATGACGTCCAGAGACGTCCACGTTAAAGAGGATGGCCACATTGGCCCCTGTTGTAGACCCTACCATGATGTATGTTCTACATCCATGCCATGCATTCACTTTTTCAAGTCATTTTAGGCATTGAGCCAAAAATTGGGACCAATCCAATTCTCAGGTGGGCCATACCATCTAAAATCGTGTGGAGACATGCCTGAACATATAAAAGTACTTGGTGGGGCCTACCTGAAGTTTGGATGCATCCTAAACTTGGACTGAACGGTCCACCACGTGGGACACACATAATAGAAGAATTGGATCATCTATTCGTGGGCCCCATATTTTTAAAAAAAAAAAGAAAAAAGAAAAAAGAAAAGAGGCAGCAGTGTTTGACGCTGCTGCTGCAGACGCTAGGCGGGTGGCCGTTTGGGGCTACCCCATGGGTCCCGGTTGTGGGCCCCACCGTGATGCGTTCTACCATCAGCACCGTGCATTTGAGAAGTCCCCTTTGAATAGGGGTTGTCCCCAAAAATCAGCCATATACGGGACTCAGGTGGGCCATACCATTTAAAATCATGTGAAGACATGCCTGAAACATATGAAAGCACTTGGTAGGGCCTACCTGAGATTTGGACATGGCTGAAACTTGGTCTGGACCCTCAGCTAGGTGGGACACACATGATGAGTGGGTTAGATTGGCGAACCACCCTGCGGTGGGCCCCCAACCGTGGCCTCATGAATTGGTTGAATGACAAATAAACATTATAGTGGGCCCATGCTGCTAGAAACGTGCCAGCGCCCAGCGGTGGCGTGGCCGTGGGCCCCACCCAGATGTATGTATTGTGTCCACGCCATCCATCACGGGGGCCCCTAGTCACGTGACGTTATGAACAAGTTTGGATGGCAATAAATATTACAGTGGGCCCTCCCTGTCCATGTGACCTTATGGATAGATTGTATGGCAAATAAGCATTTTCAGTGGGCCCATGGTCCACTTGACCCTATGAACAGATGGATGGAAAATAAATATTATGGTGGGCCCCCCTAATCATGTGACCTTTTCAACAGATTGGATGTGAAAATAAACATTATGACAAGCCTCACATAAGGCCCACTTGGATGCATATGGGCCCATATATTTAAGTTCATCTTTGCATGTATATAGGCCCATTGTTGAGGTCCACTCCGGTATATATGGGCCCATTTGAGAAGCCCATCCTAAGGTATTTGTAGTCTATTGTTGAGGCCCACTTTGGTATATATAAGGCCTATGTGATTAGGCCCATTTGATGCACATAAAGCTCATGTGATTGGGCTCATTTTTAATGAATTCTTAGGCCCATGGGTTGTGACCCATTGCGAAGGACCTAAGGCCCATTGGTGAGGCTCATTGAGGTGATCCTCTTGATAAATGTAAGGCCCATATGATCGGCCCAACTGATGTACTTAAGGCCCAATTGAGTGTAACTAGGCCCATTGCAATGCGTGATCCATCCATGGCATATAACGATATTTATAGCAAGTAATGCCTTGGGAACAATGATGGTTAGATGCCCACATTGTAGGGAGACGTCGGTTAAATGTCCACATTGTCACTCTCCCTAAGGCCCACTAATAGGCCCATACTTGTAGTAAGTATGCCGTCTAGGCCCATCTGAGTTATACACAGAGCCCATCTCTATATACATGTTTAGTATAGATCCATGATTCATTATCATATGCATCATATGTATGACTGATATGAGGAGTGACTGATCATAGCATATGCCTTCGGGTGAACTGTTTATGGGCTCCCTGATAGGCGGAGTAGCCCTACATGAGTGCATGGTACACGTAGGACTGTTGCATGACTGGTAGTATGACTCATGCACTTGCATTTGTATGGTTGTGATTATTGTATGCCCTAACAACATCAGGGTCATAGCCTCCACAGATACATCGTGGGTGGCTGGATTGGATACTGAAAATGTTTGGTTCTAGCATACGGGCGCCATAGATGTCCCTGGGTGAAAATTCATAAACCCGATGGTACTAGAGGATGACTCCAACGTCGAGACCGAGTGGATACACGAGCATGCGAGGGCCGTATACCAGTAGGCCACGTCTCCCACTGTGTCGTGGTCGGTTGGAAAGGGATGTGACCTTACCCGCTTGAGTGAGGGAGAAACTTCTAGGTTGAGTTTGACCAGCTTGAGGAATCGGTCCGCTATCGATGAGCCGGGCCCGATATTGGCAGGCGGATAGTGAGGTCTCTTTTGCTCTCCCAGTTGTGCGTTCGGATAGGGACGGAAAGCTGGCGTAGAGTGTACTAGACCCCGGTGATTATCCAAAATGAGAACCGTACTGATATATGATGAGGATTGACATGCTTGAGTTGCATCTCGCATCACATGGTCTCGATGTGGCTGATAGCATTCATATCTTGCACCGCATAGCCTTAGTACAGGTGATTGCATTCATAATACCATCATCGTATTTTCGCATTTACATTCCGAGCACGTTCATATTGCGCACACACTTACACCACCCTCTAAGCTTTCTATAAGCTTATGCACGATTGATGCGTGTAGGTGACGTTAAAACGCAGTCGTAGTGTAGTAGCAGAAGGAGCGTGCAGTCGATCTTTTGGAGTTTTGTTATTAGCACTATCTTGTATTTCCCTTTATACACCTTGTACTCAAAGTTTTTGATCATAGTAGATTTTGTGATAGTGTTCTTGTGGTTATTGTTCGTGGGTTATGCTTATGGTTATACTCATTACGAATTAAATGGATAGTAGAAATCCTCCTTGTAGCATCCCAGGATCGGAACCTGGTATATGGGTGCCGGGAGCTGAGAATGGGGTACTACGGAGGCTGTCAGCGCCAGATTCGGCGATCGAGAATTTTGTAAGCCCGGTTTTCGAGTTTGGGGCATGACATCCAAGGCCTCTAAAACTCTAAAAATTGAGGGTCACAGTCCCTCATCATGCATACAATGAGAGAAAACCCAAAAAGGTGGCCCACCATCAGAAGAAATATTTTTGAATTATGGTTTTTTTATCAAGGCATATTGCTGGACTGCACAGCAGAAAAAATTTGGGAGTCCAACCATCTTGGCCCATTCTTTTGGATACCCAAACGGGGTCACTTGAGGCTAAAATTTCACAGAGTGATACTTCCATAGGTGGGCCAAACTCCCACAAAATTTCATAATTTTTAGATATCTATAAGTATTTTAATTAATTTAAATAAAACAAACTGTCCAGAAAAATCGGACAGACCTGGACGTCCCAACGTGGTGGGCCAGTCCGGCCCTCACCACGGTGTGTACAGGGGTCTATTGGCCCTGAAATTTGGTAGATGGGTTCTAACATAAGTGGACCACACTCCTAAAAAAATTTAAAATTTTTGGACATCTGTAAATATTTTAATTCATTTACATAAGTCAATCTATCTTGAAAATCGGACTGATCTGGACACCATATTATAATAGGCCGGTCCTGCCATCACCATGGTGTGTACAGGCGTCCATTGGCCCCAAAATTTTGTAGGTGGGTCCTACCATAAGTAGGACACTCTCATGAAAATTTTTATAATTTTTAAACACCCATAGGTATTTTAATAAATTTCAAAAATCCAACTATCCATGGTAGAATGTTGCTGGAACAGTGCAAAAAATTCAGATTGTCCACCTCACTTGGACCACACCTTTGGGACCCCAATGAAGGTCAGTTGGGGCTAAAATTTGGGGGACATCAAGATGAGATCCCCACCTTTCAGAAAAGTATATTTAATAGGTATGAATAGTTCCCCAAACAGTCCCAAAATCTGGTCCAAAAATAACCAGAAACTGTTCAGAAAATTCTGGACAGCAACATGTACTTAGATTAAATTTATTATATAAGTTAAATAAAAAGGGAAATACATTAATGGGTCACACACATCAGGAAATAAAATGAGGAAAAAGAGAGATAGAAGGACAATCTGGCCATAGGAAAAGGGGTTCTGCCACTATTGAGCCCTCCCAAGATCAATCACACCCGCACATCATACCTAGATTTACATTTACAACATGGATCTTGCACATGCATGGCCTATAATTAAAATGTATGGAGAGGATGACATCCCCACCATGGTTATAAGGTCTAGATTACCTAAACATAATATGATATGAAATAAAACTACCATGATGGGGCCCATAGAGAAAGGCCCCATGCATGGATCATGCATGCATAAGGTAGGCCATTAGGCCACAACCATGGGATTGTGTGGGATCTCCACCATTGATTGGTGGGTCCTACACTTCTCTCATGAAAGAAAGAAAATATCTAGGCTATAGAAATCAGATTTTTTTACATCTAGAGGAACACCCACCGTTCAATCTTTTTGCTCCTATGAGTTCCTTAGCACCTTAGCTTTGATTCCAATGGAGGAGATGGGGAATGGATGGTTAGGATGGGAGATCATGGGGTAGAAAAGTGGGCCACACTTGAAGTTTTGAAAGAGAGGGAGAGGCTTGGAGAATTCTCATATGTATGGGATTTCTCTCCTTAGATTTTTTTGAGTTTGAAAATGAGAAACAGAGAGAGAGAGTTGTAAAGGGAGAGAGATGAGTGATGGATGTGGTGAGTGATGGGTGTAAGAAAATCTTGACTTTTGTGGCCATTTGTGTAAGAAAAGCATGGGTGGTGTACGAACTTTTTAACTTTGAGGGCTTTTGGTGTAAGAGAGGTATGGACTTGTAAGAGATTCTTGACTTTTGTAGTTGCTTGGGAATGGGTGAAAGGTGATGTGTACTTGACATGTACTTGACATGTGATGGATTGATGGGATTGATGTGACACCTCGTAGAGATTCTCTTGGGTTTCACAACGCGCAGTGTTTTCTTCGCACCGAACGTTGGCCCACATCTCTTGACCAGGGTATCGCCTCGGCACCAAGTCGCGGCATCGGAACCGCAGCAACGGAGCGGTCGCTATGGTAAAGGTCTTGGGTTGAGTCAATACGGGTTGACGATATACGAATCAGGGTCGTACGCAGATATTGGTTAAGGGTCGAAGGTTGCTGGAATTCGACCGGTAAGACCGCGAAAGTCTATGGAACGGTACGGTCTAGGATACGGGGCTTACAGCATAGGCCAACGGAACGGTACAGACTAGGACACGGGTCTTACAATATCTGATCATCTGAAATCACATCTTATACACACACACAGTTATATCCATCACAATCTTATCTATAAATTGTTTATTATTTAAATAGTTCTGTGATTGGATCCTCTCCCAGGCTTGGAAGCCAGTAGAGTTAATTTTTGAGTAATCTTAATCTGTACTCTGTGATAGGATTAGTGTGATAGGATCTTTAATAATTCATAAAAATCTTTAAAAAATCCTATTTACCCCCCCTCAAGGACATATTGGCATATTCCTACTTCAACTCAAGCGGCGTTCACCGCTATTTCAATTGGTATCAGAGCGGGTCTCTCTTTAAGGGCTTCACCACCTAGAGAGTGATCTTGACTGAAGTTAAAATATGGCCAAAGGAGAGGGCTCATCAGTCATTAGACCTCCAGTATTTGATGGGTCAAATTATGCTTACTAGAAGGCTAGAATGCATTACTTCCTGAGATCTTTGGATCATGAAGTTTGGGATGTAGTTGAAAAGGGATATGTGGTACCATCTGAATAAATTGTACTTGAAAATGAAACCACAATCACTAAACCCAAACCTAATGAAAAGTGGACGGCATTTGACAAAGAACAGCGAAACGCTGAAGCAAAAGCAATGAACGCCATCTACTGTGCCGTGTCCCAAGATATTTTTAATCAGATAAGTACGTGTGGGACCTCTAAAGAAGCATGGGACTTATTGGAAACAACCTATGAAGGCACAAGCACTGTGAAGAGTTCTAAACTATAACTTTTAACTTCACAGTTCGAAAATCTCAGAATGGAAGAGCATGAGACATTTATGGAGTTTTTCACCAAATTAAATATCATTTGTAACTCCATGGGTGGATTGGGAGAGAAGGTTCCAACACCTAAAATATGTAAGAAAATCTTAAGATCCCTACCGGAACGGTTTAATCCCAAGGTAACAACAATTGAGGAGTGTAGGAATATTGATGAGATGAAAGTAGAAGAACTAGTAGGTTCCCTACAAACTTTTGAACTACACTTCACACAACCCCAAAAATCTAAAAATACTATCCTAAAAACTTCTAAGAAATCAAAACATGAGGACAGTGAGAGTGAAAAAGAAGATGAAGATGAGAATGTGGCTCTACTTGCACAAAGATTCAGAAGATTCTTTCAAAGAAATCGCGGTCGCCCCTCTAGAGGTAGAAAGGTGGATGACAAACCTTCTGCAAGCAAATTTGGAAAAAAGATCAAAGAACCACAATGTTATGCCTGTCATGAGTATGGACACCTATCTACTGAATGCCCAAACAAAAAAACCAAGGGTAAGGTAATGGCTGCCACATGGGATGATACAGAAGAGTGATGGAGATCAAAAATCCATGAAAATACTTATGGTCTTCACTACTTCAATCATTTCAACTGAATCTGAGGAAGAACAACAAGCCACTGAATCATTTCCATCTGACAATGAGGAAATTGAATCTGAAAAAGAAAAAGAAATTGAAAAGGATAAATTGCAGGATGCTTATAATCAACTATACATTCATAGCATCCATATCCTTAAAAAACTCGGCATGTCTGAAAATAAGAAGAAATTGTTGCAGAAAGACTTGGAAAGAACCTTGGAATTAAACATACATTTAGCCAATGATTTGCAACAATATCACACAGACAATGATCAATTAAAAAGAGAAAACTTATCCCTAAAAGTAGAATTTTCAAAACTTATGAACCAGGCTGAATTGTTAAGAGATGATAATGCACAACTTAAAAATGAGAACCACTCACTTTGTATTGACTTAGAAAATTCTAAAAAATTTGCTGAGATAAACTACAAATTTTCTCAGAGTGGTGAAAAATTAAAAAAATTGTTAAGGATGGAAAGACCAGGAAGAGACAAGAGTGCACTAAGATATGAGAAAAGTAAAAAGAAAACTGGAAATAAAACTCAAACAAAATTGACTGCCTCTAGTAGTAATATGGAAATTTCTCCAGTTTGTAATTTATGTGGTGATGTTGGTCATTATAAGTTTGAATGTTTAGCACTTAGACGGACTCTATATAACTCTGATCAAAATCACATTAGAAAATTCAAACCAATCAGAGAAATTCAGAATGTTAAAAGTCCATCCAGGAGAGACACTCATCCATCACCACCTAAAGAAAATAACGGAATGAAGAAATCTGTCTCACAATGGGTAGTTAAAGAAAAACTGAACTGTCTGATGATTAAATCCCATATACCCTGATATATCAAGCAGAAAAAAGGAATAAATCCAGATTATGCATGTAGATCTGGATATTTGCTAAAATGATGCAATTTTATTGAGCCTTCAATATTACATCTAAGGTTGGAGACCTTGAATTTTTGTACATAAACATTATCATGTTTATAATTGTGCAAAACTGGTACAAATTTTTGTGACATATACTGATCAAGCCAAAAAATACCTGTTAGTGTGTCGAAATTGTGAAAATTCTGAATATTATCTACTTTCGATACGAGTGTCGGCCTCTGTAACACCCTGAAAATCGGGGGTCGTGTATAAACTCAACTCCCGAGTTTCAGACCGTCACTTATGCAACAAAAAATGGTTATGATTTGATGTTGTCTGATTTAAAGCATCCACATGAGTAAAAGTATACCAAAACTGCAATTCATACTTCAGATCCAGTGATAAAAGCAAGCGGAAGACTAAACAATGTATATATCACTGTATGGAAAAGCAAAGTAATCTCATCTGTCTCCAAAGTATGACTACATCACTGAGTCTCATGTACATATACATAACAAAAGAATAATGTTCAAAAAGAAAAGTCCCACTGATGTCCCCTCGATCCAGGTCGCCTACGGGAAGCCGTCATGATACTGCATATACGAGAACTCATCCTGGTCCTCGTCATCATCTAGCTCCACCTCCTGGATCTCGTCCTCACCTGCAACTACAACAGGGTCTGGTGGGTGTTGCAAACACCATCCCGTAACGTGGGAATGAGTGATCAACTCAGTGGAATCATAGAGCAAAGATTAGCATGTTCACAATTCAATCACGCGATAATAGTAAAGCAGTAAATCAGACAATCCTAATACTGTTGTTAATGCAAGATGATATGACGTGATGTATGCCCTCACCGACGATCACCCTCATGCGGCAACATCTTACGACCGCGGCATGCCACACTCCCTAGAGTGCTCCACATCTTCCAGGCACATGCAATGCTATGGTGATATGATTACCAAGTTGTTATTAGTCCATTCAAACAGCAGGATTGGGAAACTAAGGTACTTCCCTTGTATCAATCCCAACACGGATCCTGTCTAGGGTCGTCACTCCTAGTAATCTCATACGATGTATCTTTCGTAGGTCACTGCAAGGGCTGCCAGGGCTGTTGCTCGCACTCGTTGCACCGCTCCCCCATCACCTTATCAATACAGGCCTACCGTACTCTACTGCAACGGAAGGGTCGTCGCCTCCCGTGGACTCAGAATACGCTCGCGGTCACTACAAAGGGCTCGTCGCCTGATCAGTGTAGGCCGACAACTAGAATATAGTGTCCCATACCACCATAATCTGCTCACGAGTCAAGGTGCTCACTGGTCACTACGGGGAGGTTTGTGGCCCCAGCGTAGGCCGACAGCTCGACCACGGTGTCCCATACCACCATGCCCGGCTCATGAGTCTTCGTGGATCAAGGTACCACGGTTAATAGGGTTTACAATGGTAAGTTTAGTACCCTAGGTTCAAGCAGTTATGATACATACAAGGTGAACAAACATCGGCCAGTCGGGTTATTTGACGGGCTCGACTAGCGCGATCGCATCTCAAGCTGAACGACATGAAGTGCGTAAAACACTTCGCGTGGCCTAACCACTGCGGCCAACTCTCAACACGAATCACGTTCATCAATGCGTCGTTCGTGGCTATGACCAGTCAGCCACGAATTCGCTCGGTTACCGACTGCCTGGACTAAGTCTAGTCCCAAACACTTATGGAATCACATCAACAAGTTATGTAAGAGCATTGGAATTGAAATACAATCATGTGAGCATGTTAACACATGTTATATCATTCAACTTAAGCAAATCCTCAAGCACATAAATTCCATACATGTAATGAAATCATGCATTCAGTCAACATGTAGAAAATCATTTAGGTCAGCATAATAATTGAAAAATCAATCACAAACTATCAAATAACATCATTTAATTCAATACATACTAATACAAGCATTTATACAAACACATACACTACACACTTAAGTCTACATATAGTATGTCGACCCAAAGTGCGCAACTAGGCGAATCTCTTCGCCAAACTAATTATGCACGCATTCCTAACTTCCTAATGCGACAACAAACCATGTCAATCACATCAGCAAAATATGAATGTAAACAGTACTTCCTACAAATGACTAAAATGCCCTAAATCTCATATTCTTCGTTAGCTTACGAAATGGGAAACGGAGAGCATTTTGTACATGTCAAACGGCGATGCCGTCAAGAATCTACTATTAAACGACATTGAAAGCGTTGGGAACCGTCAATCAAAGCGTCTAAAATCCTCACCTTATGTCTTGTAGACTTGGGAATTGAAACGGAGCGTATACGCTTCGTCTACGGCGAGTAAGGAGCCTAATACACAAGATCCATAAGCTACATCGCTATGGAAACAAGGGAAACTCAAATCAACAACTATTTAGGGTTTTTACTTACCTAGGATCGCGGTGGAATCGCCGGGAAAGCGGTAGAGGTGTGTTGCTTAAGCACGTGCAACGCGTAGTACAAGTGGCAGGAAGAACTCTCCTACACTCTCACAATCTCCCACCTTTTTCTCTCTCCCAAGCTAGGGCTTCTCTCAAATTCGGATGGGAGAGAGGAGTGAGGGTTTCAACCCCTTTTATAGCCTACAACATGCCCAAAATAGGCTTGGGAACAATGTTTACTTGGTGCCTAACCAAATCGGGGCCGTTTCGGTCCAAAAGGGCATTTCTGGAGGTCCCCAGGCCAAATGCGGTCGGACTTAAGCTCATGCATACTGGATCTAGCACACATCCAGTTTTCAGACCGGTTGGGTTCCCAGATCGCACGTGGCGGCCCAGTTTCAGTTTAACGGTCACCGCACCAAGATCAGGCCTATAAGTCTCGTGATATATAATAGATATTTTTTCTGATCCAAGGGTGTAATTTGGCTGTATTCTGACGGTCAGAACGCTCAATACTGATGCGTCAAATTGTGTGCCAGATTTGAATTTCAAATTCCAATTCTAACCCTATTCTCACTCTCTTCGGTCCGGGCTCAATGAAATAGCCTGTGATTATCGGTTTGACTTGATTTTTGGAATGAGTGTTAAGTCCAGCTAGACGGTTCTAACGGTCTAAGATAGGAGGTATCGGACTTTCGACGTGCGGTCTAGATCCAATACAAAGATTCAAAGTGGTCCAGAGAACAAACCGGTTTAGAGTTTGATCCGAGGCTTTAGAGCATTATAGCACCCTTGGTTCCACTCGCTTCGGGCCTTGTAGAACGTATTTAAAGTGATCAGGGACCATTTCCCAGCTATTCTAACGTTGCACTAGCTAACCTAGTCATATTTTCTAAAGGAATGAATTCTACGCAATTTCGGGTCGAGTTGGTACTCGAGCCCAAGTATGGATTTTTTCACGGGCGTTACAGCCTCTTTTCGATTTCATCGACTGAGGGTCGATACAATCGACGGCTCTTCAGAATATGAAAAGACGTATGACCGTGGATAACATCGTGGACAGTCTCGATAGCATCAATTGACAACTTCTCGATACAATCAATAAGTTGACCGATATGATCGACAGATGGCGCCTGATAAAAGTCAGCAGGATGAAAAAAAAAAGGATTTTCTTTAAAAGGCGTTTCGGTCATCTTCTCTATTCGATCCTCTCGACCAATCATCAGAAGCCAAGTCGGACTAGCCAAATCCCTCCACAACCCCGGTAATATTCTTCCAACATCGTCAGAACCTACTTTTCTTGGTTTGTCAAGCATTTTTGTCATTTTTTCTAAATATTTCAAACAGGTTTTTCATCCACATGGGAAAAGATAAAAACATAGCATCTGGTCCGGGGGAGTCTTCAAGAGGTACCCGACAAAAAGTCCTTGCCTCAAGGGAAAGAACAAGGATCCCGGATAGTGGGACCCCTACACGGCAAAGATCACGACGCAGTGGGTCCCAAACCGAAGTTCCTGCACCGTCTCAACCAGCGCCTCCTCCTGCGGCTGTCCAATGGCCACAAAAATACACTAATAGGAAGTTAATTTTTGAGAGAAAAGTAGATAGGGAGTGTTTAACACCCTACAAATTAGAACCCCTATTTACTCCAATTGGTTGGCTGCCCATCCTGGATTTTGATGGACCATGCCAACTGGAAAGGACACGCAACTTTCTTGCTGCATGTCATTCCCCCGTGGCTGACCCTCCTTCTTTCATGGTATCCTTGGATGGTGATGATGCATTTATCACCCCCGCCACTGTAGCCCACATTCTCAAACTACAGTTGGCTCCAGAAGGCCTTCCATACTGGGATCTCGATCTTCCAGACGTGCGCTCCAAGATAACCAAATACCTATGTCAAAATAGAGATATTTCATGACATCAAGGGAATGCCTTGAAAGCTAGGTATATGGAGCCCCGGTTTATAATCATGCATGGGATCTTTACCACTAATTTGTACCCAAGAAGTACAAACCGATCAGATCTAACAAGTCTCATGGTCATGATAGTCTACTCGGTTGTAACCGAGATAAATATCTACCTTTCAACTTTGATTGTCAATTAGTTTGTTAATTTCATACAAACTTCCAGAGATTTACATTTGCCATATCCCTGGATAATTAGCAGAATCTGTCAAAGCATTGGCTTTCCATCTACAACTGATCCGGTATTCCCTCTCAAAGTTTTCAATAAGAAGAATATTCAGAAAATGGATCTGATATTTCATGAGTACAAGGAGGAAACCGATGAAGACATTCATGTAGAAGGGAAAGGAGGAGAAGGTGGTGATCCCATGGAAGGAGATGCAATGGTTGACGATGCACCTCATGGACCTGATGTCGCTCCGTCTACGTCAACCGCTGGGTATGGAAAAAGGCTCAAACTGGATAGGATTGGGGTCATTCAGAAGGACATGCATTCAGTAAAGGAACAACTTACCGTCCTAGAAAGGATGGTTCAAGGAGTGCAGAGCACGGTTCAATAATTGGTGGATCTACTAACGTGCCGACAGGACGACACGATGCCATCTCATTCTGCTCCGGGAAGCCGAGTTCATACATGCTATCATATACACCATACTCTTATCTTGCGAATGAATATCAGTATCTTTTTGGATGTTCTGCGCTCTCATGGTTGTGTATGACAACCTTTTAACCATGCATAGTTCTTTTTTTATAGTTGAATATGTCCACAGTTGGGATAAAATACTGATTTTAAAATTTGGGTGCCCTCAAATGGGCTTTATTTATTTATTTTGGCTTAACTGGGCAGTATTGGATATTTCTGCCAATCTTGGGCAGTTTATTTTGCTTATGGCTAAATTTAGTTCTTATCTTCCTGCCATTTGAATTTATGCCTCCCTAGTATAATGAAGTTTCGGGATTATGGATTGCATGTTTATCTTATGACTTAAGTATTTTATTAAATCCATATTGTCTGCTCATGATATATGTTTTACACTATTTTATTTATATACATCTATCTGACTGTGGTTCTCCCATATGCTTCATGTATTCAGTCAATATCACTTATTATATCTTTGTCAATGACTGACAAAAAGGGGAAGAAAAATTACAAACACCCTTGTGGAAAATTGGATATCTGTGATCTTATATGTTGTAGGTGTTAGGGGGAGCAGCCGCAACAAGAAAGGGAGAGTTTTTGAAGTGAGGGGGAGAACTTACTGGATGTGTACATGGGTGATTAGAATTTATAAATTGTGTTAATGCATGTACACACAATTTATGATGTATCTGTCTAGATATTTTCCTAGGGTGTTTTTGGGTATTTTGTCACGTAATTGATAAAGGGTTAGATTAAAAGTGCACCTACTAGTGCCCTGGTTTGTCAATTATGGTGTAAGTTGAGTCAGTCGGACAACAGCGCCTAACAGGAAGATCAACTCAAGTGTCTGCCTCAACTGGATGTGTGGAAGTTCTTCATAGGTAAATCATAACCTCACATCCCATGTCCCAAAACATCAGGTGATTAAAACCTTTAAAAATTAGTAAAACATCTTAGGATTTTTGTGTAAGAAAAATTTTTACCAAATAGGAAAATCTTCAAGTTTTTCTTACGCTGTCGATTATATCGATTCATCTCTCGATATGATCAACCTGCTCTGTCGATGCCCTCGGTATATCAATCGATACAATCAAGTGAGGACAAAGCGTCCAGCAATCAAATATTCATCTGGACGATTTATCGATATATCGACGGTTCCGTCTATATCATCGATATTCAAATATCGATCCTGTCGAGAGTAGATCGATAATATCGACAGACAGTTTTTCGGCGCCCCAATTTTTCTAAAGAAAACCACTATAAGCTTCGATATATCAATGACTGTCTGATTCAATCTGAACTCAAATATCGATCATATCGGAAGTCAGTCGATCACATCGATAGTAGGCGCATGTTTCCTCCAGCATAAATTTCAAGATGTTTTAATCAGTGATCGGGGTGCCAATCGAGAAATCGATATTCATATGTCGATCTTATCGAGTCCCGGTCGATTGGATCGATACCGAACACAAACCGTCCAACAAGCTTATAGGTAAATCTATACGATTTATCGATCCCATCGATAAGGTCTCCGATATTATTGACATACAAATTCCGATGACATGGACTGTTCCCCAATCATATCGTTAGAACCTAAAATTTTTCAAGGCTTGTCTCTCTTGTTTTCACCTGTCGATAGATCGATTCATCTATCGATGGAATCAGAGTTCGAAATCCGATAACATCGATATGTGTCTCAATCCCATTGACCAGTTGGAAAAAGGTTTCCAAAAGTGAAAATGACATTTGAGTTTGTATCATCGAGACGACAATTGATACAATCGAGAGTATACGCTCGATCATATCAACAATTGATCAATGATATCGAACTCTGTCATAAATGTGACCGTTTTATATCCGTTGGAACCTTTTGCCTATATATAGAGAAGCTTGCCTTTATTGCTGGTAGAGAAAGAAGAGAGTGCTTTTGAGTGTGTTAACCTTCCTATCATTTACCTTAAGCCCTTTCTCTCAGGGAGTTCATCCTCCAATCCACCCTCATCTTTGATATTCAATAGAGTGGATTGGGGAATGAACTTCCGCATTCAAGGATCCTCTAACTACTACCTTATTAGCAAATCATTAAGCTGGGATGCCTTGAATGCATAGATGATCAAAACCGCTCTATCTTCCTAATAGGAAAATCCTTAGAGATTGGAATTTCATCACAACCTTGACCCAACCTAAAGCCTAGAATAGGTATATCTTTTGTGTTACGGATCAAGGGAGCTGAAGACTCTTCATTAACAAGAAGGAGATCTTTAACATTGCACTGAATGAGACTCATCAACTTATTTATAAGTATCTAGAGTGCAGAGGACACCTGTGATCATTCCTTTCTAGGATTGGGTCTTAAGTGTTGATCACCCTTTGAAGTCCTCATGGGAGGCCTCCGACGGGAGTGTACATGCGGGGTGCGTTGTGTGGACCCTTGATCTGTGGAGAGCATAAACATCCGGGTACGTTGTGTGGACCCTTGCTCTATGTGAGCATAAACATCTGGTTAGGAGTGCGCCAGCAAAACTCCAGAGTTAGAGGTGAACCGAGTAGAAACCTCCGTATAAAGGTTGAAGGTGAACCTGATTTAAAACCTTAGGTTTGAGGTGAACCATGGGAAACCTCCTTAGTGAAATCCGGTCACTCAAGGGTTGAGTGTGGAAGCTGGGAGTGGAGTAGACAAGTAGTCGAACCACTATAAAATGACTGTTCACTCCCCAAGTGCAGGGTTGTGATATAGTAATAACTCGGTAAGACCGAGGTCGAATCCCAAGGGACTGAAACTTGTACGTTATCTAAAATTAAATAGAACTAGAACTAGGCTAAGATGAATTCTAAATCAATTAGCAATGGTGGAATACTTGTAGAACAACTAATCTAAATCTTAGGAAAAAAAATCAGAGATAGGAACTAGGGATTCAGAGGATCCACTTGTAAAGATCAGGGAGAACTTATGCTTGCATCAAAAATCATGAAAATTACTGAACTGCCGTTGATCTAGTTTTCAAGGAGATGAAAGGTGTATGAATTAGAATGGATTCCATCACCAAACCATGCCCAAAAGACTATGGCAAACAACAGAATTAAACTAATTACCACCCAATCACATGTATGAAAGTTAGGAAGGGTACCGACATCCAACCATGCCCAGGAGACTATGGTGAGCAACAGGGCTTCCTGACATCATAAACATTAAAGAGAACAGAAATATTCAAAGCCATTGCAGACCCATCGTAATTTCAGTCACAACAGACCATTAAAAACCTAAAACATTCCCATATTAATTAACTAAAATCAACGTCAATTCATGCATTAAAATTAAAATAAAATCAAATCTCCCATCTCACTATAAGCTTCACCTCTTAGCCCTAGCTAGGAGGATTTAGCCTGCCATGGATGGGCTCAATCCAAATAAATAAAGAGAAAAAGAAAAGGAAAAGAAAAGGGAAAGAAAAAACCAAGCTCCTCTCTCTCTCCTCTTCCCACGTTGAAACCTAAGCTCGAAACCTCTGTTCTTCCTCCCAAGACCCTGAATGAATGCTTCCCACGTCCAAAACCTCCTTTTATAGCTGCTGGAAGGCTGGAGTCAGTGACAGAGTTGTAGCAGGACACGGAGTGCAATTTTCGCAGCCAAGTTCGGTACCTCAAAACACGCCACTTTCCTCGCTCAAATTCCAAAGAAACACCGTCCCTTAGTACTTTCTTGGGTCCTTTACATGATAGATGGTTCAGATCTGCCATATGATCAAAGATGGTGGGCCAAAATTGCCTGAAAAAGTCAGTTTTCGCGGATGTGCAAAACCTTTCGCACCACTTCACTGTTATGATCAGTGGGCCCCACAGAAGCATTTTCTGGAAAATCCACCCCGTTCATTGGATTCAGAATGAAATTTCAGTCAAGAATGGATGGTTTTGAACGTCCATTAACGTGGCCTAGAGAAGAAATCATAAAAGAATCAGTTTTGAACGTTGCAGGGCAGCCCTTTTGTGGCCTCTGTATCTCACACGTGTGCACGCATGGATGAAAAGTGTAAACATGATTTTGTAGTGCTCGCGGCTGTTTACACGGTGAATGGTTTGGATTGAGCTTACGGGGCATGTGTGGGGCCCACAACCGTTCGCAAAACGGACGCAGTCCGTCCGTTCGCTACTCCTTACGCAGAGAGGGAGAGAGAGACGGGTCAGCGCTTGCGCTGACCCGTTGGTTGCTCCGGTACGGCTCACGTGCGAACGTGCTGTGTACACGCACGTCGCACATGGGGTCCACTGTGATGTTTATGTGAAATCCATTCCGTCCATCCTCTTCAAAATCTCATTTTAACTGTGTAGAACACTTATCAAGCATATCCAGCTGGCGGGTGGGCCCCAAATTAAAGATTGATGGGCTGATCTGCCCATTAGGCCACTTCTGCAATGATCCAATGGATGATTTTTGACGTGTACGGTTAATTTATGGTCCTCAGGCCACGTATGAAGTTTCGAGCCGAACCGATATTGGAAACCCCATGATCTTGCGTTCTGGATGCGTTTCAAGCCACTTGAGCTTCAATTTCTTAGTTTTCTCGGATTTCTGACTGTGTATATCTGTCAATCTTGGTCCCCTGGAGTGTGTCCCTTACCTTTGGTGTCATCAGATCGTTAAATCTCAACTTTTAACGTCCTTTTTCCATCCATGCTCATAAAATCACTTTGCCACACAAGAATGAGAAAATGAGCCATTAGACAGCATTATATTCGTAAATTCAGACAATATCTGGGGTCTAATGTGCAATATTTGACCCTCAATACAACCCCCAACCAGCATTTTGCTAATCCCGAGCAAAATATGCGAAAAATAAGTTGAGAATTATAGGAGAACTTTCTATGAATTCGAGTGAGAGTTTGAACAAAATACGAGAAATTTAATATCCATGAATGTTAGAAATTGTTTTCTCCTGAGCTCAAGCGCACGGTAGACTTCATAATCAAGTGTAAAGTATTAATCCATCAATTAGAAAAATTTTAAACATTGAGATCCATGGATGTATAGTCTAATCTCGGCTTATCATCATTAAGAGATCCAATCGTCAATTTCATGATATCATTGGTAACCAACAAGAAAATTCATGACAACTAAAACCTAATCCAAAACTTGCCTCATAGATTAACCTATTAACTTGTGATTTTTCTATTCAAATTAATGCCAAGGAAGGAGAATCAAATCCTTACCTATAGGGAGCAAACCTATGGTGAAGATCGTACACCTGACTCTTTTTCACATATCATTCATGGGGAATTAACTCTACACCTATAGGGAGCAAACCTATGGTAAAGATTAATTATCCAACCTTTTTAATTTTTATACCATGACGGCAAGATATTTCAGACTGGTTCCTTTCGTGCTTAGTGATTACCAAGTTAATCCTTCGATATGGAACTGAAATCTTAATGTGTAAGCAATACGTGTCCTGAAATCATGATTCAATCAATGTTTACAACTTCTAATCATGGATTAATAATTCACTTAACTATGAAATCTAACAGATACGGAATCCAAGAGTCATAAATCCACCATTATGTACCTTGAAAATCTAAATTAGGGATATCTGTCAAAATCACTTCGAATTTGTAGAAATTTTCAAAAAAAATTTTTAAAAAAAATTTCACAATTTTTGCTCAAGACCAAGAAAATACTGATTAGGAAACCTAATCTCCCACCCCCAACCTAAAATCTACATTGTCCTCAATGTAAAAGATATGAGCATGCAATGCACATGGGACAATGAAAGTAAATGAGAAGTGATGAGAAGATAGTACCTGAATAACGAATCAAGAGAGTTTCCAATAGATCACGGCATGGAAGCTTGTCAGCATGAGAGAGAAAACAGAATAAAAATAACAAAAATAAAATCCTACCTATACCACTTTCGCAGGCGCTCTCGATTGCATTTAGCGTATGCAACAAGCCTTTAAACTCCTAGGTTACCCCTAGTGGACGAGTTGTAGTCTCGTGAGGATTTGCAGTAATGTTACCCACAAACATTAAACTAACTAACCTATGAAAGTGACTATCCTAAACCTATGAAAGCGATAAACCTACCTATACCTCCATCAGACTAGGAGATCAGTCCTGGTAAACAGGAGCAATCAGAGGCATGGACATGTCCTCTGAATCAAATGTCTCAACAAATGGCTTTAATCGATGTCCATTTACTTTAAACTCCTTGCCATTGTCGGGATCTCTTATCTCGACGGCCCCATGAGGATAAGCAGTGACAACAATGTACGGGCCGGTCCAACGAGATCGAAGCTTACCCAGAAAGAGATGTAGTCGAGAGTCATACAAGAGGACTTTCTGACCAAGCGTGAATGATTTTCGTATAATATGTTGATCATGAAACGCCTTCATCCTATCCTTGTAAATTCTCGAGTTCTCATATGCATCGTTCCGGATTTCTTCAAGTTCATTCAATTGAAGTTTGCGTAGCGAGCCAGCGTTGTCCAGATTGAAATTCAGATTTTTGATCGCCCAGTATGCTTTATGTTCCAATTCCACAGGCAAGTGACAGGCTTTCCCATAGACAAGTCTAAAGGGAGATATTCCAATAGGAGTTTTGAAAGCAGTACGGTACGCCCATAAGGCATCGGTCAATCGGATTGACCAGTCCTTACGATCAGGGTTAACCGTTTTCTCTAGGATATGTTTGATCTCTCTATTGGAAATCTCAGCTTGTCCACTTATTTGTGGATGGTATGGGGTGCTCAACTTATGCGAGATACCGTATTTCTTCATTAAACTCTCGAATGGTCTATTGCAGAAGTGTGAGCCCCCGTCACTAATGATGGCTCGAGGTGTTCCGAACCGCGACAGGATATTTTCTTTCAAAAAATTAATGACCGTGCGATGGTCATTTTTGCGGCACGGAATTGCTTCGACCCATTTAGTGACATAGTCTACGGCGAGCAAAATATACAGATTTCCAAATGATTGGGGGAATGGTCCCATGAAATCAATGCCCCAACAATCAAATACTTCTATAATAAGGATGGGATTCAAGGGCATCATATTTCGACGGGACAATGCTCCCAATTTCTGACAACGCTCATAAGCCTTGCAAAACTCATGAGTGTCCCTGAACATAGTGGGCCAGTAGAAGCCACACTGTAAAATCTTGGCCGTGGTCTTTTTAGCAGAAAAGTGACCACCACAGGCCTGTGAGTGACAGAAGGAGATGACACTCTGATGCTCATCATCTGGTACGCATCTCCTTAAGATTTGGTCTGGGCAATATTTAAATAAATATGGATCTTCCTAAAAAAAGTTACGCACCTTGGTAAAGAATTTCTTCTTATCTTGTGACGTCCAGTGTGTCGGTATGACACCTGTAGCAAGATAATTAGCAATATCAGCAAACCAAGGTGAATGGGAGACTCTAAACAGTTGTTCATCAGGGAACATGTCATTGATATGGGTCACCTCAAGGGAATCAGAGGTACTAAGGCGAGAAAAGTGATAGGCCACTACGTTCTCTACTCCCTTTTTGTCTTTAATTTCCAAATCGAATTCTTGGAGTAGAAGAATCCATCGTATCAGGCGGGGCTTAGAATCATTCTTAGAAAGAAGATACTTAAGTGCCGCGTGATCTGTGTAGATGATGATCTTGGATTCGATCAGGTAGGACCTAAATTTGTCCAAAGCGAATACTACGGCCAAGAGTTCCTTTTCCGTAGTCGAGTAGTTCACTTGGGCAGGATTTAGAGTCCTACTTGCGTAGTGAATAACGTAAGGCCGCTTATCTTTTCTCTGGCCTAGAACCGCTCCAAGAGCATAATCAAAGGCGTCGCACATAAGTTCAAAAGGAAGACTCCAGTCGGGTGGCTGCATGATAGGTGCAGTGGTTAACATGCCCTTAAGCTTAGTGAAAGCTTCTTGGCACTGCTCAGTCCACTCGTATGGTGTGTCCTTTTGAAGAAGATTACATAAAGGACGAGAGAGGAGACTAAAGTCCTTTATGAATCGTCTGTAAAAGCCTGCGTGTCCTAAGAAGGATCGCACATCCCTGATATTCTTGGGTGGAGGTAGGTTAGAGATAAGATCAATTTTTGCCTTATCTACCTCGATTCCTTTGGACGAGATGATATGCCCAAGGACAATTCCCTTTTGAACCATAAAATGGCACTTCTCCCAGTTGAGTACCAAATTTTTTTCTTCACATCTTTTCAGCACACATTTAAGACTTGTTAAGCACTCGCTGAAAGATGAACCGAAAACAGAGAAATCGTCCATGAAGACCTCTAGATATTTTTCCACCATGTTAGAAAAGATACTCGTCATGCATCGCTGAAAGGTGGCAGGGGCATTACATAGCTCGAATGGCATCCTTTTGTAAGCAAAGGTGCCATAGAGACATGTAAATGTGGTCTTTTCCTGATTCTCAGGGGCGATTTCAATCTGATTATAACCTGAATACCCGTCAAGGAAACAATAATAGGAATGACCAGCTAGCCTTTCCAGGATTTGATCAATGAAGGGCAAAGGAAAGTGGTCTTTCCTTGTGACGGTATTCAGCTTTCTGTAGTCAATGCATATTCTCTAACCAGTGGTAACTCTGGTCGGTACGAGTTCATTATTAGCATTGGCTACGATGGTGATCCCGGACTTCTTAAGAACCACCTGAGTTAGACTCACCCATTGACTATCGGATATGGGGTAAATGATCCCCACTTCCAATAGTTTGAGAACCTCGGCCTTAACCACTTCCTTCATGTTTGGATTTAGTCTACGTTGTGATTGCCGAACAGCCTTTGCATTGTCCTCAAGATATATACGGTGAGTACAAATCGATAGGTTAATTTCCTTGAGGTCCGCTATCGTCCATCCAAGAGCTCCCTTATGCTCAATGAGAGTAGATATGAGCATACTCTCCTGTTCTTTCTCCAGGTGGGCAGAGATCACCACCGGGTATGTCTCATCTTGACCTAAATAGACATATTTTAAATCAGAGGGCAAAGGTTTTAGGTCAAGCTTCGGTGGCTTGAGGTTAGACGGTAGAGGCACTACATCAGTTTGGGGCAATTCTTCAATATGTGGCCTCCACCGGTTAACTTCAAGTACCGGTGCAGTATCAAGCATGGCACACGTCTCCCTAATTATATCATCATCAAGATCATGGGAGTGGGCCAGGCACGTCTCTAGAGGATCAGAGGATAAGGTGAGAGGTGTTCTATCTTCCACAAAAGAATCAATCATGTTAACATCGTGGAAATCGTCATCATCCTCTGAGTTGCTGTAGTTATTGAAAAAGATATTCGATTCCAATGTCAAATTTCTAAAAGACATAGTCATGACACCATTCCTGCAGTTGATAATTGCATTTGAAGTGGACAGGAATGGGCGACCAAGAATGACGGGAATCTGAGTGCTCGTGTCATTAATGGGTTCGGTGTCCAAGATGATAAAATCAACAGGGTAGTAGAATCTATCCACCTGGACCAACACATCCTCGATGATCCCTCTTGGTATACGAACAGAACGATCAGCAAGTTGTAGAGTGGTTCGAGTGGGTTTTAATTCACCCAAACCTAACTGTTGGTATACCGAGTAGGGAATCAGATTGACGCTTGCTCCTAAGTCAAGAAGTGCGTGGTCAATTCGATAGTTCCCGATTACGCATGATATGGTTGGGCAACTGGGATCTTTGAATTTTTACGGCACATCTTGTTTCAGGATAGCACTCACTTTCTCAGTCAAGGAGATCTTCTTTTGAACACTTTTCCGTCGTTTGGTAGTGCATAAATCCTTTAAAAATTTAGCATATGAAGGAATCTGTTTTACAACATCAAGTAGAGAATGTTGACTTTCACTTGTTTCAACACCTCTAGGATATCCTAAGAGTTAGAGAGACGTTTTGGTTCAACCAACCGTTGGGGAAACGGAGCAACTGGCTTCTCTAGAGGTTCCGGTTCAAATTTTTGTGGGGCGTCACCAGATCCATCATTGTTGTCCTCTTCTAGTTCTTGAGGCTTTTCGGGCCTAACCGGAAGGGTTTTATCAATAACCTCCCCACTCCTAAGAGTGGTGATGGATTTAGCGTGCCCCATTTGATTTGAAAAGCTGCGATCACTAACTCCATAATGCGGTTTAGGATTGGGAAGAGGTTGAGCTGGGAAGCTCCCCTTGTTTCCAAGCATATTTTCAGCCTTAAGTTCATGTATTGCTTTCGTAAGGTCTTGAAAGTCTTCCATCATACCCTGATTGAAAAGCTCTTGCTTTTGAAAATGTTTTAGAACCAAATCCTCTTGAGGTTTCTCTTGAGTTGGATTTTGGTTTAGGAAACCTTGAGGTGTAGTCGTTGGTCCATTCCTCCAACTGAAATTTGGATGATTTTTCCAACCAGGATTGTATGTATTAGAAGGTGGTCCATTGAAAGGTCTTTGATAGTTATTTACGGCATTAGATTGTTCATTCAATACTTCTCGAAAGGCAGGTATTGAAAGACAATTTTCAGTAGTATGAATGTTGCAATCACAGATACCGCAAACACTTTCATTAACCTTTTCCTTCCTTCTTTCCATGGCCTCAAATTTTCGGGTGAGATTGGCCACCTTAGCGTTAAGATCATTATCCTCTTTCAGGAGACATATTCCTCCTTTTTCCCTTGAATGAGTCGGCCTAGACGTAGTGTTCGTCCTTGGGTAATAGTCCTATGATTGTGTTTTTTCAGCGAGACTATCGAGGTAATCCCATACCTCGTCGATATTTTTATTGATGAATTCTCCGTTACACATTGTCTCGACTATTTGGCGCATGGAAGATGTTAGCCCATCATAGAAAAAATTTGTAATGCGCCATATTTCAAAGCCATGTTGTGGGCATGCATTAACCAGATCCTTGAAGCTTTCCCAACATTGGAAGAATGTTTCATCTTCCTTTTGGGCAAAGTTCATGATTGCTCTCCTGAGGGTAATTGTCTTATGATGTGGGAAAAATTTCTTTATAAATTCCCTCTGTAAATCATTCCATGTGCCAATGGATCTAGGACGCAGTGAATATAACCACGTCTTGGCTTTTTCTTTCAAGGAAAATGGAAAGAGTTTCAGCCTAATAGTATCCTCAGCTACATTAGGAAAGTATAAGGTGCCTATAATTTCATCAAACTCTTTCAGATGCAAATATGGTTCTTCAGACTCAAGCCCATGGAACTTAGGAAGGAGTTGGATAACCCCTGGCTTGATGTCCATATGTCCTGTGAGGGCGTACTCACCCCCGCCGATTGTAAATAATCTCGTAAAGTACGAGGCAGGGGTGCCTGATGTACCTCATTCTCATCATATACTTCCTCAACCCTTGGTTGGGGTAGTGCTTGAGGTTGATTTTCAGCCATAACGTTTTCTAACTCAGGAGAATTCAAGTGGTGTCTAGTCCTGCGATAGACAGTCAACCCCTCAACTAATCCTCCTTCAGTCACGAGACGTCGAGTGTTGTCGCGTGCCCAATGGGGCATAAAACACACTCAGCCCTCAAATTCTAACTTAAACCTAAAAAAGAAAATAAAAATCTAGAAAAAGGGAGGGTTGGAGAGAAGTTACCAAATCGGAGTTCCTAAGTTAGAAAACCTGCAAAACAAACCAAAATAAGTTAGTTTCTAAGAGTAGAAAGTCCTAATTATAAACTAATTTCTAGAGAAAATAAGAAATTCCAAAAAGAGAAGAATCAGGAAGAGCTTACTAAATTAGAAGTTTCCTACAAAACAGAAAAATTGGGTTAGTTCCTAAACAAAAACTTATAGAAAAATTCTAAAACAAGAAACAGGGTTAGGATTCCTAAAAAGAATTAGAATTAGAATCTCACTAAAAAGAAGAAATAAATCTTAATCTAAATCTAGAATAGAAAGGAAGAATTTAAGAAAAATTTTACTAATTTAGAAACTATCTTAGAAGCCTATAAAACAAGAAAGACAAGTTAATTTTTAAAAATTAAGAAAATCTAAACCAAATCTTAAACTAATCTTAAAACTAATTAATTTCAGAAAAACGTAACCGACTGTCCCCGGCAACGGCGCCAAAAAATTGTTCACTCCCCAAGTGCAAGGTTGTGATGTAGTAATAACTCGGTAAGACCGAGGTCGAATCCCAAGGGACTGAAACTTGTACGTTATCTAAAATTAAATAGAACTAGAACTAGGCTAAGATGAATTCTAAATCAATTAGTAATGGTAGAATACTTATAGAATAATTAATCTAAATCTTAGGAAAAAAAATCAGAGATAGGAACTAGGGATTCAGAGGATCCACTTGTAAAGATCAGGGAGAACTTATGCTTGCATCAAAAATCATGAAAATTACTGAACTGCCGTTGTTCTAGTTTTCAAGGAGATGAAAGGTGTATAAATTAGAATGGATTCCATCACCAAACCATGCCCAAAAGACTATTGCAAACAACAGAATTAAACTAATTACCACCCAATCACATGTATGAAAGTTAGGAAGGGTACCGACATCCAACTATGCCCAGGAGACTATGGTGAACAACAGGGCTTCCTGACATCATAAACATTAAAGAGAATGGAAATATTCAAAGCCATTGCAGACCCATTGTAATTTCAGTCACAATAGACCATTAAAAACCTAAAACATTCACATATTAATTAACTAAAATCAACGTCAATTCATGCATTAAAATTAAAATAAAATCAAATCTCCCATCTCATTACAAGCTTCACCTCTTAGCCCTAGCTAGGAGGATTTAGCCTGCCATGGATGAGCTCAATCCAAATAAATAAAGAGAAAAAGAAAAGGAAAAGAAAAGGGAAAGAAAAAACCAAGCTCCTCTCTCTCTCCTCTGCCCACGTTGAAACCCAAGCTCGAGCCCTCTGTTCTTCCTCCCAAGACCCTGAATGAATGCTTCCCACGTCCAAAACCTCCTTTTATAGCTGCTGGAAGGCTAGAGTCAGTGACAGAGTTGTAGCAGGACACGGAGTGCAATTTTCACAGTTAAGTTCGGTACCTCGAAACGCGCCACTTTCCTCGCTCAAATTCTAAAGAAACACCGTCCCTTAGTACTTTCTTGGGTCCTTTACATGATAGATGGTTCAGATCTGCCATATGATCAAAGATGGTGAGCCAAAATCGCCTGAAAAAGTCAATTTTCGCGGATGTGCGAAACCTTTCGCACCACTTCGCTGTTATGATCGGTGGGCCCCACAGAAGCATTTTCTGGAAAGTCCACCCCGTCCATTGAATTCAGAACAAAATTTCAATCAAGAATGGGTGGTTTTGAACGTCCATTGACGTGGCCCAGAGAAGAAATCACAAAAGAATCAGTTAGATTGAGCTTACAGGGCACGTGTGGGGCCCACAACCGTTCACAAAACGGACTCAGGCCATCCGTTCGTTGCTCCTTACACAGAGAGGGAGAGAGAGACGGGTTAGCGCTTGCGCTGACCCGTTGGTTGCTCCGGTGCGGCTCGCGTGCGAATGTGCTGTGTACATGCACGTCGCACGTGGGGTCCACTGTGATATTTATGTGAAATCCATTCCGTCCATCCTCTTCAAAATCTCATTTTAACCGTGCAGAACACTTATCAAGCATATCCAGCTGGCGCGTGGGCCCCAAATTGAAGATTGATGGGCTGATCTGCCCGTTAGGCCACTTCCGCAATGATCCAATGGATGATTTTTGACGTGTACGGTTAATTTATGATCCTCAGGCCACGTATGAAGTTTCGAGCCGAACCGATTTTGGAAACCCCGTGATCTTGCGTTCTGGATGCGTTTCAAGCCACTTGAGCTTCAATTTCTTAGTTTTCTCGGATTTCTGACCGTGTATATCTGTCAATCTTGGTCCCCTGGAGTGTGTCCCTTGCCTTTGGTGTCATCAGATCGTTAAATCTCAACTTTTAACGTCCTTTTTCCATCCATGCTCATAAAATCACTTTGCCACACAAGAATGAGAAAACGAGCCATTAGACAGCATTATATTCGTAAATCCAGACAATATCTGGGGTCTAATATGCAATATTTGACCCTCAACAATGACTGTGTTTGAGATTGGAATTGTCTTTCATTTATGTGATTTCCTTATATGTCTTTATATCTGATCATCTGAAATCACATCTTATACACACACACACAGTCATATCCATCACAATCTTATCTATAAATTATTTATCATTTAAATAGTTCTGTGATTGGATCCTCTACCATGCTTGGAAGCCAGTAGAGTTAATTTTTGAGTAATCCTAATCTGTACTCTGTGATAAGATTAGTGTGATAGGATCTTTAATAATTCATAAAAATCTTAAAAAAATCCTATTCAACCCCCCTCTAGGACATATTGGCATATTCCTACTTCAACTTAAGCAGTCTTCACCGCTATTTCACTAAGCACATACCCTCATCGTCCTAACCGACTCACCACTCAGGCAGGTCCTTTAAAAATCAAATGTCTCCGAACGGCTTACAAAATGGGCAATAGAACTCAGAGAGTTTGACATCCAATACCGTCTGAGCATTAAGATCAAGGGTCAAGTTGTGGCTGACTTCATAGCAGAGTTCACTACCCCGAATGGCGATATCAAAGCAGAAGCAGCTTCGGTGACCCCACCAGTTCCATCGCCTACCAAAGATAGAGAGTCGGAAAGGAGGTGGATCCTTTATGTCGATGGGTCTTCGAACGCCAAGTGAGCTGGGGCAGGAATTGTCCTGGTCGCGCCTGACGCTACAACTATCCAGTATGCCATCAGGTTCAGCTTTAGGGCCTCCAATAACGAAGTAGAATATGAAGCTCTGTTAGCAGACTCAGACTGACTGTGAGTCTGGAGGTTCAGTCCTTTGAAATGCGATGTGATTCCCAACTTGTGGTGAACCATATCTCCACCAAGTACGAAGCTAAAGAAACCAGGATGGTAGCTTATTTAGCTGAAGCTCGAAAATTGATCGAGAGGTTCTGAATTTGTGCCATCAACCAAATCCTGAGGGCAGAGAAATCTTAGGCTGATGCCTTAGCAACGTTAGCCTTAGCCGCAGAGGGAAATATTTCTCGAATCATCCCTGTGGAATTCATGGAGAGCCCGAGCATCGACCAAATGGAACAAGAAGTTGTCAACCTAGTCGACACCACACCAAGTTGGATGGACCCAATCTACGGCTACCTTGTATCTAGTGAGGTGCCCCAGGACAAGCTGGAAGCTCGACGCCTGAAGATCAGAGCAGCCCGATATATTATCTTGGATGGGGTCCTATACAAGAAAGGTTACTTGTAGCCCTACCTCAGATGCTTCTCCATGAAGAATCGGATTACATGATACGAGAAATCCATGAGGGCATCTGCGGTAATCACTCCGGCGGCTGAGCCTTAGCTCTAAAGATACTCCGCCAAGGGTACTTCTGGCCGACCATCCGAGAGAACTCAAAAGATTATGTCTAAAGATGTGACAAGTGTCAAAGGTTTACGGCAATACCGAGGTAACCCGCGGAAGAAATGACCCTTATGAGCGGGTCATGGCCGTTCACTCAGTAAGCGATCGACATCATTGGACCTCTGCCCACAGGGAAAGGATAGGTGAAGTTTGCTATTATCGCAGTCGATTACTTCACCAAATAGGCAGAAGTCAAACCCATGGCTAAAATAATCAAACAAAAGTGGTCGAATTCATCTGGAAGAGTATCATTTGTCGATTTAGAATCCCGCATACCATTATTTCTAACAACGGAAAGCAGTTCGATAATGGTAAGTTCAGGGGCATGTGCAAAGGGTTTGGCATCTCAAACGCTTATTCCTCACCTTAGCAACCATAGTCCAATAGATAGGTGAAAGCTACAAACAAAGTCATCAAGCACCACCTGAAAATGAAGTTTGAGAAAGCGAAGGATAACTGGGCCGAGGAGCTCTCGTTCGTCCTATGGCCATATCGGACCGTGGCCGAGTCACCTACTAGGGAGACCCCCTTTTCTCTATCCTACGGCTTGGGGGCGATCGTCCAAGTCGAGATCGGCCTCCTGACAGCTCGGGTTAGAAACTATCAAGAAGATTAGAACGCGGAGCACATCACATCAAGCCTTAACTTGCTTGAAGAGGCTAGAGATATTGCCCGACTCCGAGTCGCTACTAGACATCACCAAGTGGCACGATTCTACAACTCAATGGTCAAGACTAGGTGTTTCTAGCCAGGGAACTTGGTCTTTCATTGTGTCTTTCAAAATATAGCAGAACCGGGGACTAGGACACTCAGACCTAGCTGGGAAGAGCCCTATCGTTTGATCAGATCAACCCAGCCAGGCTCTTATCAGTTATATGATCTCGAGGGATGTCCGCTCCCCCATCCTTAAAATGTCAAGCACTTGAAGATATACTACCAGTGAGAATCTACAGGCCATTGAAGGCCCTCAATGAATGTACTACTCAGTTACCAGCCATTTGAGGCCCTTAATAAAAGTTTCTCCTTTTCCTACATAAGAAATCTACAAACGGAAGAAGTTACCTCTTATAAGCATAGGTCAACTTAACGTATCGATCCCTTTAAGAAGGGATCGGAATGTTAAAACCCATGAAAGTCTACATAGGGATCCCCTCACATGCAGGGAAAAAGCCCAAAGACGACCGGATCTCCTGAGAAGAGGGTTGGCTGGTTACAAAAGTAACTGAGCACGCCATTCATTGGGGGGGTCAGTCCTTAAAACATTAGACATCTAAGAATTATTACAACAATCAACACCCACGAACAAGTCGTATGCCAATAATCGTCATTAATATAAAAGAGAAATCCATTTACATTGCAAAAAAATGGAAACTTGTTATTCCCTCTGAGTAGAGGGACCAGCTACCAAGCTGGGGGGCTGAGCGTTGATGGTGGCTTCGGTGGCAGAAACATCTTGGGCAATCTCCACCATAGGAGGGGCATTCTTGGGCTCGTCTGCCACGATAGGCTCGGCGTCATCCACGATGTCTGCCATGAGAGCATCGAAGTTGAGAGTTGGATAAAGCCTTCTAACCTCCACCAGGCAAGCGTCAAAGCCAGTGTCATAGCTGAAGTAATACAGTTTATCTAGCTCCTTGGCCCTTTTAGCGGAATCCTTGTATTCGACCACTGTTGTAACTGCCTGCAAGACTGCTTGAGCCTCAAGCTTTGCCCGTAAGGAAGCCTTCTCTGCAAATACAGCAGACCCAAGGACCCTCTATTACTAAACTAATTGGTTCACCACCATCTACTGCTCTGCCTCAAAATTCTCTTTCACCGCCTCAAGCCCTGACTCGGCTTCTGTGGCCCTAAACTCCAAGTCTTCGTTAGCTTGGCGTAAATGCCTAACTTCGAGTTCAACCACATCCAAGCAAGCTTAGAGTGGGTTGATCTCACCCTGAAGCATGAGTTTTCTTGCTTACCCCTCAGCAGCAACATTCTTCAGCTCCTCTTATTCCTTGACTGAAGCTTCTAGCTGCTTCTCGAGCTCGACTCATAGTGCATCTTTCTTTGCCTTCTCGACCACAGACTTAACCCGCTCTACTTTGAGCCACTCCATCTCCTTCAGCCTCTCTTTCACCTCCCACCATCATTAGCAACGACTGGTAACATACAGCCGCATAGTCATTCATGAAGTTGAAGTGACGACGAGAGTGCGTGTTAGCTATCCGCGTCTCTGGCCCATGCTTAGCCGCCAAAGATTCAGCTGGGCCATGTGAAAACCAAGAGGCAAGACCCCTAGAGAGGGTGCGGAAGCTCCTCCCCTTGGAGAGGGTGCAGAAGCTCCTCCTATATAACACCCTGAAAATTGGGGGTCGTGTATAAACTCAACTCCCGAGTTTCAGACCGTCACTTATGCAACAAAAATGATTATGATTCAATGTTGTCTGATTTAAAGCATTCACATGAGTAAAAGTATACCAAAACTGTAATTCATACTCCAGATCCAGTGATAAAAGTAAGCGGAAGACTAAACAATATATATATCACTGTAAGAAAAAAACAAAGTAGATCTCATCTGTCTCTAAAGTATGAATACATCTCTGAGTCTCATATACATATACATGAACAAAATCAAATGTTCAAAATAGTCCCACTGAAGTCCCGTCAACCCAGGTCGCCTAAGCAAAGCCATCATGATACTACATGTACGAGAACTCATCCTGGTCCTCGTCGAAGTCTGGCTCTGCCTCCTGGATCTCAGCATCACCTGCATCTACAACAGGGTCTGGTGGGTGTTGCAAACACCATCCCGTAACGTGGGAGTGAGTGATCAACTCAGTGGAATCATAGAGCAAAGATTAGCATGTTCACAAATCAATCATGCGATAATAGTAAAGCAGTAAATCAGACAATCCTAATACTGTTGTTAATGCAAGATGACATGACGTGATGTATGCCCTCACCGACGATCTCCCTCATACGGCACCATCTTACGACCGCGGCATGCAATCGACCCTCAAGTGCTCCACATCTTTCAGGCACATGCAATGGTATGGTGATATGATTTCCAAGTTGTTATTAGTCCATTCAAACAGCAGGATTGGGAAACTAAGGTACTTCCCTTGTATCAATCCCAACACAGATCCTGTCTAGGGTCGTCACTCCTAGTAATCTCATACGATGTATATTTTGTAGGTCGCTGCAAGGGCTGTCAGGGCTGTTGCTCGCACTCGTTGCACCGTTCCCCCATCACCTTATCAATACAGGCCTACTGTACTCTACTACTACTGGAGGTTCGTCGCCTCCCGTAGACTCAGAATACGCTCGCGGTCACTATAAAGGACTCGTCGCCTGATCAGTGTAGGCCGACAGCTAGAATATAGTGTCTCATACCACCATAATCTGCTCACGAGACTAGGTGCTCACTGGTCACTACGAGGAGGTTTGTGGCCCCAACGTAGGCCGACAGCTCGACCACGGTATCCCATACCACCATGCCCGGCTCATGAGTCTTCGTGGATCAAGGTACCATGGTTAACAGGGTTTACAATGGTAAGTTCAGTACCCTAGGTTCAAGCAGTTATGACTCATACAGGGTGAACATACATCGGCCAGTCGGGTTACTTGACGGTCTCGACTAGCGCGAGCACATCTCAAGTCGAACGACATGAAGTGCGTAAAACACTTCGCGTGGCCTAACCACTGCCGCCAACTCCAAACACGGCTCGTGTTCATCGACGCATTGTTCGTGGCCAAGGCCAGCCAACCACGAATTCGCTCGGTTACCGACTGCCTGGACTAAGTCTAGTCCCAAACAATTATGGAATCACATCAGCAATTTATGTAGGAGTATTGAAATTGAAATACAATCATGTGAGCATGTTAACACATGTTATAACATACAACTTAAGTAAATCTTCAAGCACATATATTTCATGCATGTAATGAAATCATGCATATAGTCAATATGTAGGAAATCATTTAGGTCAGCATGTTAATTGAGAAATTAGTCTCAAACTATTTCATAACATCATTTAATTCAATACATACTAATACAAGCATTTATACAAACACATACACTACACACTTAAGTCTACATATAGTATGTCAACTCGAAGTGCGCAATTAGGAGAATCTCTTCGCCAAACTAATTATGCACGTATTCCTAACTTCCTAATGCGACAACAAACCATGTCAATCACATCAGCAAAATATGAATGTAATCTATACTTCCTACAAATGACTAAAATGCCCTAAATCTCATATTCTTCGTTGATTTACGAAACAGGAAACGGATAGCATGTTGTACATGTCAAACGGCGATGCCGTCGATAATCTACTATTAAACAACATTGAAAGCGTTGGAAACCGTCAATCAAAGTGTCTAAAATCCCCACCTTGTCTCTTACGAATGCGTAAATTTGAACGGAGCGTATACGCTTCGTCTATAGCGATAAGAGAACCTGTTTTACAAGATCTATTGGTTAAAAAGATACGGATCCTAGTGAACCTTAAATCAGCAACTTCTAGGGTTGTTTCATACCTGAAAACGTGGAAGAATCACCGGCTTGGTGATCAGGAGGTGTTGCTTAGGCACTAGCGATAGGTGGCACGAAGACGGGAAAAATTCCTTCTACACTCTCTCTCAAACTCTCACCTTTTCTCCCTCCAAATCTAGGGTTTCTCTCAAATTCGGATGGGAGAGAGGAGTGAGGGTTTCAACCCCTTTTATAAGCCCAAAAATGCTAAAAATGGGCTCTGGTACAAGGTTCACTTAGTGCATATCTAATTCGAGGCTGTTTCGGTCCAAAAGATGCTTTCTTGTGGTTCCCTGGCCGAATGCGATCGGACTTAAGCTCATGCGTACCAGATCTAGCACGTATTAAGTTTTCAGTCCGGCAGGGTTCGCAGATCGCACGTGGCGAACCAGTTTCAATTCAGCGGTCACCGCACGTAGATCAGGGCTGAAAGTCTCATGATATAAAATAAAAATTTTTCCTGATCCGAGGGTGTAATCTGGCTGAATTCTGACGGTCAGAATGCTTAATACTGACGCGTCAAGTCGTGTGCCAGATTTGAATTTGAAATTCCAATTATGTCCCTATTCGCACTCTCTTCGGTCCGGGCTCAATGAAATAGCCTGTGATTATCGGTTTGACTTGATTTTCAAAATGATTGTAAAGTCCAGCTAGGCAGTTCTAACGGTCTAAGATAGGAGGTATCAAACTTTCGACGCGTGGTCTAGATCTAATACAAAGATTCAAAGTGGTCCAGAGAACAAACCTGCTTAGAGTTTGGTCCGAGGTATTAGAGTATTATAGAGTCGTTGGTTCTACTCGATTTGGGTCTTGTAGAACGTATTTAAAGTGATCAGGGACTATTTTTCAGCTACTCCAGCGTTGCGCTAGCTAACTTACGCTTAATTTTCATAGGAATTAATTCTATGCAATTTCGGGTCGAGTTGGTACTCGAACCCAAGTATGGATTTTTCACGGGCGTTACATCCTACCCCGCTAGCCGCTGAAGCTTAGGTAGTCATGTCGGAAATGTTCACATACCCAACGAGGATGTCACCTTGACCAACCAAGGGCTCGGCCCGAGTAGCAGGGAGGACTGCAGATCGCGCAAAAACATCCATGTCAGGAGTCTCCCCTATTACTTCTCCCCTCACCCCAGAAGGACCTGCAACCGCCAAAGGCAAAGCTTTGGGGACTTGTTCCCCCACTGAAGGTGACGAGATGGTGATAAGCTCGATTCTGGCAGGAGCCTTAGTAACTACAACCTCGAGGGCATGGGTCGAAGCAATGCCAGCAACAGCCTCAAAGGGGGCTATGATAGGCCTAGCTCCAGCTAGTCTTATAGCTGCGGTAGCTTCGGCCTTGGCTTCAAAAGCCTTCCTCCTCTTCATCTTAGGTTCGAAGGAGAGGACGACATCCATTGGAAGGTGCAGAGGCCTTCTCCTCTTTGAACCACCTATCTCCATCCTTGTAAAAGAAAGAGAGGTCAACACTAGTAAGATCTATGGAATGGATAAAAATCAGCAACTTAATCTCTGAATGCCCTAATCCCGCTTACCCAGGGCAAAGAGAGTGGGTTGGACTCTACAAAAGCCAAACGAGGCCAAATTCTCCTAGTTGATAAGGTTAAGCCGGGCACGCTGGTCTGCAGTGATCACGCGGACCAGGTCGACCTGCTGCTTATAAAAGGCGAAAAGGTCAAGGGGCCCCTTCGACTGAACTATAGGTAGAAGTGATGTATTAGAACATGAAAGGATGAATCAAGGATGCGATACAAACAAAAGAAGTGCCCGACCTGGGTTGGCAAATTTGGTGGGGACTTGAACCCGCAGTCTGTCCAACTCAGAGGCAGGGGCCTCCCACTCCCCCGAGGCCCAAAACTACTTCCCCTTCCAATCCTTATTGGAAGAAGGAAGTTGGGTTTCCAAACCCGAGATGCAAGGAGGCATAGCCAAGAAGTACCACCAGGCCTTGTCTGATCTCTCAGACTTGTCCATATACAAAAATAGAAACTCTTCTGACGTCAGCCTCTGGTTCCCCACCCGATGTCAGAGGTCGAAAGTGGCGGAAAGGATTCTCAAGGGGGTTCAGAACTAGTTGTCCCGATGCAATCCTCAACTATGCTGTCAGCGCACTCAAGAATGGGTGGATGGGAAATTGGAGTCTGCACTGGAGGGAACATATAAAAATGTTGATCTCCTCCTTAGATGGAGAGTCTGCTTAGTCTGTGGGGGTAGGAGCTCAGATATGAACCGAGTTAGGGATTTGATAATCTTCACAAAGCTGATCTATCTGGGACTCGACCATGATCGACCCCCCAGGAACTAATGGTTTTGATCTTCCTCCCGAGGGACCTGCTTTTGATCGCCTAGCGGAATCTCTAAGAGTCCTCTTCGGCCTCTTTCCTCGACTTTTGGCCCTCTGACTCGTGGTTTTTTAGGCCGGTGCTGAAGTACTATGGGGTACAGCCTCGAGAGGACTTTCGGACTCCTCGAACCCGGAGGCTAAGTATCTGGTTCAGACTCTGAATTACCTCCTCGAACCAAACTCATCTCGTCAAAGTCACTTGACATAAGGGAAAAATGTTTTAAGTGGTGGAGGACTCATAGCGTTGCAGGCAATTCCTTCTGGCAGAAGTTTTTCCAACTCTGACATCTTCCGTTGGGCCAAATCTCCCCTCCAATGGTCGAGAATCCGTTATTTAACGATAAAAATGCTTCCTCCGACAGAATGCGATTTGCGGTGAAGGGCGATTTCCGGTAAAGGCGATTTCTGACAAAAGGCGATTCAAAAGGTAGAAGCAAGAGGAATGAGAATGCGAGAAGTGTGAGATCAAGGTTGGGAGGGGTTTATATAACCACCTCTTTGCCAGGTGCCATCATTACAAGCTACTAATCCCCAAGTCGATACAACTCGGCCCTGGAGACAAGGGACATGTGGAAGAGGGTGATACGTCTGAACCTACGCCTTGAGGTCAGAATCTTCTCAGCATTTAATGTCATTAAAGACGCGGGCGCCTCCTCACTCCTCCGACACACGTGGCCCAGCCTCGTTCGCCCCGTCGTCTGCAAATTGTAACCATCACCACATGTCCTTTACTGAGAGGACAGAAATCGAAGAGTTACATCCGTTGCGTCACACATGAAATCAGAGGTGTAAGAATCGCATTGAATACACCTCGATCGCTCCAATCGCCATCAAAAGCTAGGGAAAGGAGACGTCACTTCATTTCCCCAAGTATTTACTCTTCGGATCCAAGCTCGGACCTAGAGAATAGGGGGCTTTTGTTATGGGGAAAGTCGTACAAAGTCAATCGGGATCAGCCAGGGTTACATGAATCCGATAGCGAGGCCTAGGAAGGAGGATACGATGTTAAGGACCAATTTTCAAGTCAGGGCTCGAAACTAGAATCCTAATCGGCTGATCCGAATCCTCATCCTCGTATGAAGGAGAGTGGCCGAGCTGAGTCCTGATCTTTATCCTCAACTTTGGTAGATGAACTCCAACCCCAATGACTTATCAACAAACTCTGACTATTAGTACTTGGCTTCATGTCTATACGATTTGAGGCCGAGTCAGAATACAAATAGGCTGAGGCCAAGTCCAGGCAGAGACACGTCGCATGCCGAGGCCATGGCTGAGCCCGGATGATACTCGGCACGATGAGCCCGGATATCGATCTGGATGCGAATGTGACAGACGATCTCGCTTAGAGATACACGCCATTAAGACACAATGTGCTACGCAATCCAAAGATTGTAGAGGATATCTCCACGATTGCAATATCCGCCTAATTGAGTAAATCGTGCCGAGATTAACCGACGCGATCCTCTCTACCAACAAGTATAAATACCAGGGGACCCCATTACCACAGGTACGTAATATCTAGTACCCTCTCCCTACATACGACTTAGACCCCGATTCTCTAGCTTGACTCAGGCATCGGAGGGTCCCCCGGCTTAGTCAGGGTCTCCTTTGCTTAAACTTTTGTGTAGGACCAGGGTTTGTCGAAGGTTCGCGACATTGAGTGGTGGGTGCTCCAGATTTTGACATTAACAATCATCACCATGTTATCATATCTATCTTCCTTCATCCCATTCATAACATGATTCTAACTCAATTGCATTCCTTGCATCCTTCTAACCCAGTTGAATCCATCAAATGACCTTGAGAATGCACACCTACAAATAGCTACTTCATCAAGATTTATCATATAGTGTGGATTATTATTCAATAACCCATGAGTTAACCATTAGACTAGCATACTCCTACAACATGAGACTAAAATTAGTACGATGCAATTCATCATGTGAAATCAATCTAATTAACTAATAATTTATTCCAGTGTAACATATAGATTCACATGATCTAGCAGAGTATGGAGCCAATCATGCCAGTTTTAGTGAGATCTCATACTGATCACCACCACAAAATCAAGGTGGAGATACATTTAGTTAGTACATTCATCACACCATGCATTAGTCTTATTGTGCATGCCTATACAATAGTTCAGGTCATGTGAAAGCAAATAAATCCTTTAATTGACAAGTGTAAAATACACAACCATTGTGTTAGCTACACGAAATAATAACATATATATATAGTCGTTATCAATGAAGAATGCGTGTGAATATAATCACAACCACACGTATGAACACATATTAGATAATGGCACAATGATTTGACTAATATGAACATACGTATATGTCAACATAAAATCTCAGGCTGTTGAACAATTAGGTAAGCTACTCATATAAAGAATAATATGGTCTATGATTGATCACCCCCCAAGTGCAGGGTTGTGATGTAATAATAAACTCGATAAGATCGAGGTCGAATCCCAAAGGATTGATACCTGTACATTATCTGAAAGTAAGTAGAATTAAAACTAGGCTAAGATAAAATCTAAATCGAATAAAAGTGAATGAATAATGGTGAAATATTAATCTAAAATCTAAAGAATTTAGGGAAAGGAAACTAGGGATTCAGAGGATTCACTTGTAGAGATCAGGGAGATCTTATGCCAGCTTCAAGAATCATGGAATTTAACTGAACTGCTATTGATAGAGTTTTCAAGAGATGAAAGGTATATGAATTAGAATGGATTCCATCACCAAACCATGCCCAAGAGGCAATGCAAACAACAGAATTAAACTAATTACCAACCAGTCAACATGCTATGAAGGTTAGGAAGGGTACTGTCATCCGACCATGTCCAGGAGACGATGGTGAACAACAGGGCTTCTTGACGTCATAAACATAAAGGAAAAGAATATGCTCAAAGCTATCGCAAATCCATTGTAATTTCAGTCACAACAGACCATTAAAAACTAAAAACATTCCCTTAATTAAACTAAAATCAATATCAGTTCAGTATAAACAAAAGGCATAAGCAAAGTCTCCCATCTCACTACAAGCTTCACCTCTTAGCCCTAGCTAATAGGTTTAGCTAGACATAGTTAGACTAAAACCAGGAAAAACATGAAAGGAAAGAAATAAACAAAAAGAAAAAGAAAAAAGAAGAAAAGAACTCCTGAAAACTGGCTTTAAAATTCGCCTCCACGACTGCACTCCACGTCCCATATGCCCTGTAGTTCTCTCTCATCTCCCCTTTTATAAGCAGGGATAGTCGGTCAGCTAACAGCAAGAAGTAGGCGGTAGAAGTAGTGCGTAAAGGAAAAAGTCGGTTTGGACATTCGCAGCAAGTTGCATTTTTGACCCTTCCTTCCTGTGTTGTTACTTGGTAGGGCTCATATTCTATAATTACTGAAGAATCAGATCTGTCCACTAGATTCGTGGTATCGATTTAGGCCACTCATCCAAGATTGAAGTGGATTAGAGCTTTGGGGACCACACCATTAATCAATGTGGCAGCTTGTTCCTTACTGCTGCATTTTTGAATGTCTGCATGGGTGCATGAAAATGATTGGGTTTTGTAGACGCCCTCCCCTATGCATAATGGACGTCTTGGATCATCCATTTGATGATCTTGGTGAGCCACCTCAAATCCCAGCGGACGGACAGCGTTAGGATAGGTCCAGGCTACGAAAATTTCTTGGTGGAGTGTACTTCATCTGTCCTTTGCGAAATCCATGCCGTCCACCAGATTCTACTCGAAAAACCAGTCAGGTATGGTCTGTTTTGGCTCAGATTTAGTGTGGCCCACGGAACTTATGCTTCTACCGTTCGTCCTACGTTTGGACGGTTGAGATCTAATCTCTGCTGTATTTTGAAATACCACCACCTAGGTGAGGGTCATGCCTACCCCAAGGATGCAATGGACGGGCTAGATCATCCATTTATATGACGGGTGGGGTCCACTATCAAAACCCAAATTTGGCAAGTGCGTTGCTGGGCTTTCCGAAATTTGAGGAGATGAGTCAGTCAAACACTTTTGACTAAGTTTTGCTAGTCCGGTGCACCGACAGTGCACTTGTGCATTGTGCACTGACAACTGCTAGTGGGGCCCAATGTCATGTACATGAGAAATCTGATCCGTCCATCCATTTTCTCATCTAATATAAGGAATTGAGACCTAATTTGAAGCATATATAGATATCAGGTGGGCCCTAGATCAGTGTTTTTAGGGACTGATCTATCAGTTTAGCCACTTCCACAGGGATCCAGGAGCTGAAATTTGACATGTACGGTTCATTTATGGTCCTCAGGCCATGTATGGAGTTTTGAACTAAACAGATGGCAGGAACCCTGTGATCTTACATTTTGGACGTCATTCAGGCCATTTGAGCTTCAGTTTCTCGATTTTCTCAGATATCTGGCATGTAAATCCATCGATCTTGGTCCCCTGGGGTATGTCCCTTGCCTTGGTGTCATCAGAGCGCTAATTTCATACTTTTAGTATCATTTTCCAGTCCAAGCTCCTAAACACACCTTGCATCACAAACACGATTAAATCGAGCCGTTAAAAGGTATCATGCTTGTAAAATTCGGTAATAACTAAGGTCTAATATACAATATTTGACCCTCAACAATGATAACTATAATTTTATGACTGCACAATAATATAATGTATACGATTGGACCATCTGATATAGGGTCAGGAACTTAAACACAACTAACAAGTTAGCTCTGGTGGTAGGTGGGTCCTGCAAATATTTGATGAATTTGTGGTTCTAACAAAATACTAAAGCCAGCTATAATAATTTGGTCTTTTCATCTTTATTCAACTACTTATTTCAATTCATTTCAATATTGCATCGAAGCAAATCAAAACCAATCTCATCAATGAAGAAGATCATAGGTAATATTGCTACTAGGAGCATTTTGCTCCGTTATAGATGATTCGAGGTAGGTGCATACAAGCCAGGAGGCCATTAAGTCTGTTGCAATGAACTTTTTTATAAAGCTCTTCAAGGCAGAAGAGACAACGCCCTCCTCTGATTTAGTTTAGGCCATCTCACCCCAAGTTTCTGCGCAAGATAATGACGACCTCTTGTTGCCCCCTTCAAAATCAGAGGTCCATCATGTGGTTATGGAAATTCCCCAAGACAGGGCTACGGGTCTAGACAGTTTCTTAGGTGCCTTCTTCGTGTAATGCTGGCAGATTGTTGGCGATGACCTCCACAAGGCAGCAATTTCCCTGTTTGATGATGCAGAGTTTCCTAAAGCCTTCTCCTCTTCCCTGATCTGTCTAGTCCTTAAATTGCAAGCAACTTCAGTTTTTTCAGACTATCATCTAATTAGCCTGTGCAATGTCGTCTATAAGATTTTCTCAAAGCTCCTTACAATGAGACTGAATAGGCTGCTTCCGAGATTGGTCTCTCTTGAGCAAGGTGCGTTTGTGTATTGTCGGCATATCATAGAAAACATAGCCTTTGCTCAAGAAGTGTTCAGAGAGATGAACAGAAAGATAAGAGGAGGAAACATTATGTTGAAGCTTGATTTAGAAAAGGCTTACGACAGGGTGGATTGGGGATTCCTCAAGATGGTTTTAAGAAGATTTGGCTTTAGCTCCAGATGGATCTCCTTGATGGAAAGAGGTTGGGAAAACGATTGGTTTTCGGTCTTAATCAATGGCGAGGCAATGGGATATTTCAAATCCATAAGAGGTCTTCATCAAGAGGATCCCCTCTCCCTTGGCCAATTCATCCTGGCTACTGAAGTTTTCTCCAGGAACTTTAGACAGCTGATAGTCAAAGGGAGGAGCCAGCCTTTCAAAATGCATAGAGGATGTCCTCTTCCATCGCACCTTCTCTATATGGATGACACTTTGTTGTTTTTTAATGGTAGCAAAGCTTTGCTTCAGATGGTTAATGATTTCCTCTTATCTTTCCAAGTAGCTTCTGGTCAGCGTATAAACTATGAAAAGAGTTATTTCTCTGTTCAGAAAAGCTCCATACAAGCAGAATCAGGTTCATTGAATGCCTCCTAAGTATGAGAAGAGGCAGTGCGGGAGTCTGATACCTTGGAGTGTCGTTGGTAAGGGGCAGAATCATGGTTGCATAATTTTAATTTTTATTAGATAAGATGGAAAAGAAAGTAAGTGGTTGGAAAGCAAGGCACCTATCACAAGCCGGTAGAGCTACTCTGATTAGACATGTACTAGGGAGCATTCCCCTTCATGTTATGGTTGCATCGGAGGTTCCAAAGCAGGTGTTAGCAAATTTAGAAAAATGTTTTACTAAATTTTTTTGGGGTTGGGTGGATGATAACCGCAAGCTTCACTGGATAGCATGGAAAAAAAATAGCTAAGCCTATGGAAGAGGGCAGCTTGGGTATCAGGAAGCTCCAAGAGGTAGTGGATGCCATGAGAATGAAAATGGCTTGGGATGTTAAATTCGGTGATTCCAGAGGCCCTTGGGTTGATCTTATGAGAGCCAAACACCCTTAAGACCTTCAGCCATCGCAGACTGTCTCTATTTCTTCTGTTGCCTCTCCATTGTGGAACAAAATCAGGGCTATGCTGCCTAAGCTAGATGAATGTGTTTAGTGGAATGTGGAAAATGGCAAGAGGAGTCTCTGGAGAGATAATCGGACTGGGTTGGGCCCTTTACTATAGTTATCTACCAGCCCAGTCCCTGATTCTATCTCTTCCCAGCTCATTAAGGATTTCCTAGGGCTAGTCAGCTCTCTACCCCCTTCCTCGACCTTCTCCTTTCCACCGCAACATGTTTTGGACTTCATCTTTCAAGGTGATTTCGCCATCTCTTCAGACATTGATAGTTGTTTTTGGCTGCACGACCCGTCCAGTGAATTTTCTTTGAAGTCTGCATGGAACAAGTGCAAGACTGCTCACCCTGCTAGGAGCTGGTCTGTTTAGGTTTGGCATGGTAAATTACCCCCGAAGATGGCAACATTTTTGTGGAGATTGTTGTTGAACGCAGTGGCTGTGGACATCAGGATTCAAGAGAAAGGTATCCCCATGGTGTCAAAGTGTGTTTGTTGCTTGGAGGGTTATGTTCAGTGTCCAGAGGCTGAATCCATCAGCCACCTCTTCCTTTATGGCCAGCTAGCTCATCAAATATGGTCGCACTTTGGTGTTTTGTTTGGTATTTCCTTCATGGAAGACCAGCTAGTAGGTGATAGACTCAGGCAATGGTGGATTACGTCATCCATAGGTGGCTTCCCTATTGCTATTCATAGAATTCTCCTGAGTGTATTTTTTAGGAAACCCGACGTACTAGAAATGTGGCCAAATTTGATCAGAAGCTGACAAGGATAGAAGACTATTTGTCCAATATAAAATGGAGGATGAAGTCGCTATTGGAGATCGAGGGCAGGGCCATGCCAAATCCCTGCGGTCGGCATCGACTGTAGGCCGATCTGGGTTTTCTAGTTTCTTCCCATAAATAGGATCGCATGGAAGTCATTAGATGCCCCCAACTGGGTTAAGCTAAATACTGACGACTCAGCTAGAGGCAACCCAGGTAAGTCGGGTGGTGGAGTTATTGCGAGAGATGTCAGAGGGAATTTTTTGTTCACTTTCGTGGCAGGTTATGGGCTTGGCTCCAATAACAAAGTGGAGTTGAGAGTGGTGTATGATGGCCTCTTGTTCTCCCTGAACAAAGGGATAACACGGCTTAAGATTAAATCAGATTCCAAATTCGTCATCGACATTCTTTCAAGTAGATCTTCCGCTTCTTGGCAATGGAGACCTTGGATTAATAGAATTGGCAATCTCATGGTTAAAGGTAATATCTCTTTCAAGCTCATTAAGAAGAGGAGAATGGTCTGGCCGATGGATTGGCCCGAATGGGGAGTGAGTCTCAATCTCCTCTTCTTTTTAAAAATGTTAGAGATTTCCCGGCTCATATTCAGGGTTTGGTCTTCCTAGACAGAGTGGGGCTGGGCTCCATTAGGGTCTCCTCGATGGGCCCCTAGGTCTCTCTTTCTTTTTGTATAGGGGTAGTTATCTCTTGTCTTTATTTTCGTTTAGAGCCCCTAGTTTTTTATGCTGCTGTGGGGTTCCCGCATCGGCTCCTGATAGCTGTATAGCATAGTTGCCATTAAAATGAAAAGATTTCTTTCCAAAAAATTTGGATTTATAACATAAAAAATAGATACACATGTTGGGAAACTACACACCTTTTCCTTCTATATGAAATTCAATGGGACTAATAACATAAAATATTTTTTTAATAGATGAAAACCACTTCTAACACAAACAAGTAAATCATCAAATATGTGTTATGAGAGAGATATCAAGATTTTATTTTTTTTTTTAATGTGAAAAGCCCTCCAATATGATCAAGGGAAAAACCATGAGACCTAGTCCGTTACAAATACATTATAATAAAAATAATGGAAATACAATTATCAAGAGACCTCTCTTGGATATCCCAATTACATCCTCCAAAGGTGGATTACAAGCAACAAGAAAGAAATAGATTTCTCACCAACTATAGATTGTAGAAATCTCCAACACAACCCTTAGAGAAAACAATTAAAGAAACTAGTATTGTGAATGGACCCTCTCGAAGCCGAATGTTAAGATTTTGATAGTAAAAGGCTCTTATTCTTCCTCTTCTACAAAACCCCATTCTCACATTTCTCCTCTTTTTTTCCAAGAAAGAAAAACCTTAATTTTTTTATTTTTAAAAAAAAACTCTCTAGGCAAAAACACTTTTTTCTCTCTTTTTAGTTGCTTAGCCAAAAGACAAAAATACCCTCACACATGTGGCAATAAGAGGCTACTCAAGCCTACACATGTGGGTCCCACCTCCATATGAGGAGGGACCCCCAATAATTTCCCCTTTCCAACTCATGAGGAACCTACCATCCTCCGACAAAACTCATACTTTTCTATAAGTAAAGCCTTGGTCATCATATCCAGTTCATTCTTGTCAGTATGGATCTTCTCATGGTATAACAACTTTTCTTCAAGAGCATCCTGAATCCAATGATATCTTAAATCTATGTGCTTAGACTTAGAATGAAGACATGAATTTTTACTAAGGTGGATGGCACTTTGACTGTCATAGCAAACAACATAATTGTCTTGTATCAAGTCAAGATCTTGAAATAACCTCTTCATCCAACAATATTTCCTTGCAAGCTTTTGTCACTGCGATATACTCAACTTTTATACTAGATAATACCACACATTTTTGTAACTTAGACTGTCATCCCCCCTTGCAAAAGTAAGCATGTACCCCTATATGAATTTCTTGAAATCAATGTAGCCTCCCATATCTGCATTCGTGTAGCCTTCTAACACAAACTTACCACCTCAAAAGCATAAACACATCTTAGATGGACTCCTGGGATATATGAGAATCCATTTAACTACTTCCAAGTACTCTCTACCATAATTTACAAGAAATCTACTAACAACACCAATTGCACATGTGATGTCAACCGGGCCTTATGCACACCATGGCATATATCAAACTTCATGATACTAATGCATAGGAAATTTTCTTCATCTCTTCTTTTTCTTTCTCATTCATGGATAATATTGCAACTGCAAGCATTTTCTCCATGCCCATTGGATTTAAAACATAACAATGAATAAACATGTAGTCGGTCATAAGAACCCTTTTACTAGCAAAGTTCGTGTGAGAATATGGCAAGGATTTCAATAGTCTAAATTCAATACAAAGCTTTGTTGTAACGACTTAGAAATATTCGTACTTACACCCGAGTATCACCTTTAGCAGAAATCATTTAGGCCTTAATCCCTTAGAAATTTAATGTGTTTTAGCTAGCGCTAAACTAGATTGCATGTGAAATAAGCACCAATAACTTTCAATATGATCTGTAAGACCCAAAACCTATAGAATCATTGACGCTATATTACCTTGAAATCTAGGGTCCAACTCTAAACCCAGTTGCTCCCGAAAATACTTTGTAACTTCATATTGGACCTAGACCATACGTCGAAAGTCTAATGGTGATGAACTTAGACCATTACGACCGCCTAGTCGGACTTGACTATCACCTCAAAAATTAAGCCCAAACAATGTCCTGAGACCATTTTCTTGCGTCCAGAGTGAAGAGAGTGAGAAAATGAAGATTTTAAAAAAATTAATTATGATTTTAAGTAATCTGGATCATTTTGCTTGCGTGATATTTCTAAGCGTTCTGACTGTTAGATTTCGACCCAAATTCACCCTCGGATCAGGATAGTTGGCCCATACATGTCAAAGTACTTATAGCCCTGATCGAATTTCGATAACCGTTGAATTGAAGCTGGTCCACCACGGACGATCTAGAAACCCGATCGGATTGAAAACTTAACTTACTTAAGATCCAATACTAGTGAGCTTAAGTTCTACCACATTTGATAAGAGGACCTCCAGAAGTGCTCCGTTAGATCAGAAAGAGCCCGATTTGGTTATAACCTAAGTATACCTTGGCCCTAAGGATATTTTCGTCGAATTTAGGCTTATAAAAAGGCTTTAAACCCTCATTTCAACATTTCATATGAATTTTCTAAACCCTAGCTACTTAAGAGAGAGAAAAGAGAGAGAAAGTGAGAGAGAACCTGTTGATTCTCCATGAGATTCTTCCCAGATCATCTACACATCGAACCTGTGTATCTGAATCATTCTTCCGATGATTCTGATTCCATTCTTGGGTAAGTTAGCAAACCCTAACCTATTTTGAAACCTAGAATAGTTCAAATGAAGTTATAGCTAACCTGTTTCATGCCTTAAGTAGTGTATCCGCCGTTGACGAAGACATATCGTCTGAATCACATCTTATACGTGTTTTCTGGTTTAAGGTGCGGACTATATATGTTTAGGTTATGGTTTTTAAGACTTTCAATGTTAGATAATGATTTATTCATGTTGTGATTACCATTACACATGCTAAATGCGCTATCCATTTCGATTTACGTATATGTATACTTTATGTTATAAATAGCATATTTCATGTATATGTTAGAATACCCGTATACGTATGGAATATGTCATTATGATTGCCATGATTATTTGTCGCAGTCATATGCTTGAAATGTATGCGGCAACTCCTTGGCGACCGGACTTGCCCTAATACGTAATGGAGCCGACATACGTGATGTATGTTGAATAGTGTAATCTAAGTGTTTGTATAAATGCTCAAATGAGTTAGTAGTTAGTAAAATGTGATTGTTAAGGTTGTTGAGATATGAATCCCGATCACGTTAACTGTGTGTATGATTTTCTTCATGGATTGATTAACCTAGATGATTCATGTTAAATGTGTGTATGATTTCCTCCATGTACTGTATTTACATTTATGTTATACTTCATGAATGTTCATATGAATGTAGGATATGAATCATATGCCTATTATTGAGCTTGTACGTGAATGGGGCTGTGCTACAGTCCAGGTAATCGGTAATCATACTCCAAATGGTGGTTGAGGTCATTTTCACCACACAAGATGAGTTTACTGAATCTGAGTCGTGCTTGGGATGTTCGATAGTGGTTAGGCCACACGGAGTGCTTATGCATTCCATGTCGTTCAACTCAATGTGCGCTTGGCCTAGTTGAGCTTATCAACTAATCCGATTGACCGATGTTTGTTCACCATGTTTGGTCGTTATTGTTTGAATCTAAGGCACTGAACTCACCATTGAAACTCCCGTTAACCTTGGTACCGTGATCCCCTAAGACTCATGACCCGGATATGGTGGTATGGGACACCATAGTCGAGCTGTCGGCCTACGCTAGGGTGACGAGCCTCCTCGTAGTGACCAATGAGCACCGTACTCTCGTAAGCAGATTATGGTGGTATGGGACACTATATTCTTATTGTCGGCCTACATTGATTGGTGACGAGCCCTCTGTAGTGACCTCGAGTATATCCTGACACTACATAAGGACGACGAGTCTTGTTACAATATTGAGGATATAACTAGGCTTATATTGATTTGGTGATGGGGGAGTGGTGTAACGACTCCGTGCAACAGTCCTGGCAGCCCTTGCAGCGACCTAGAACCGTAACATCGTATGAGATTTCCTAGGACTGACGACCCTAGAATGGATCAATGTTTGGAAATTGATATAAGGGAGGTGTCTTACTTCTCAATCCTATTGTATGAAAGGGACTAATAAAAACTTAGTAATCATACTCATGACATCACATTGCATGTGTCATTGGCGTTGGTGTGAGAGCACAGTGGTAGTGATTTATGCCACGATCATTAGATGATGTCGCATGCGGGAGTTTGTGGTGAGGGCATGCATCATTCCCTCATATCATTCTTGCATTAACAAGAGTATCTAGGACATGTTTGATTGTACTGCTTTATCATTACTACTTGATTGAATTCATAACATATTAACCTTTTTTGTATAGTATCACTGAGTTGATCACTCACTCCCACGTTCTAAGATGGTGCTTAAACACCAACCAGACTCTGATTTAGCTGCAGGTGACGGCGATGCTTGTGAGGCGGAGCCAGATTTTGATGAGGACGAAGAGGCGTTCTCATTTATGCAGTTTTCAGGTGGGTTCATGTGAGCCTTGTCCTGACCAGCGGAGATTCTGGGATATGTATATGGTGATTTTGCACAGTTGATACATGTATTTTGAGACACAGTTGTATATATTATCCTGGGCAGAGCACGCATCTTTTGGGGATTATTTTTGAATTACATATGTATTTAAGTTTTTCACTTGCATTTTCTCAATATTCCTGAATTATGTCTGCTAATCTGGCTTGATCTATTTCATGTTTTATGCACTAACATAGACAACATACATCCATCATTGTTTATGTTGCATAAGTGATGTTTTGGAACTCAGGAGCTGAGTTATGCTCGACCCCCGAATTTCAGGGCGTTACATTTGTACATTAAGCTTAATGCCTAAAAATGCATCTAAGTATGTCTAAACACATTTAAGTATATTTGAGTGTGCTTAAATACAATTTATAAGTAAATCTAAAGGCAGTGTGCTTAAATGCACTTAGACCTACTTATGCATGTTGTGCAACAAGCTTAACATACAATGCTTTGTATTAGACATGAGAAATAACAAAAACTTGCTACCGCAATTTTACATTATGTTAATATGAATATTCAAATTATTTGAGGAACAAAATTAATAAGAACAACTAGTAGGCCATGCTCACTAGTAATCTAAAAACTTGAGATTTAGCTTTGGATGTGTTCCCACAAGTCATCAAATTTACAAAGATGATTGAATAATAATATCATCATGTGCCTACTGAGGGTCCAATTGGCATTGCTTCTAAGAAGGGAAACATTGATTCACAATGAGCATTTTTCTACAATTGTTTATATATACAAAAAGAACCACGTTTAGCAAAGCATTCATTTACATGGTAATTATCTAATGAATTAATAAAAGTAAAATATGGAAGCACCCAAATTCTAATAACAAAATCAAATGTTTAGGAGTCCAATTGATCTAAGCCATCCATCATGGCATACTTACGAAGTAATCCAACTGTCCAAAAATATGCTAGTTAATAGAATCTATCTACCATATTTAAATAATAAAAAACTTTAAATCACTACAACAATATGCGGTATTACCAACGCATTCTTTTTGGTGCCCAACACAGCGCCGACAAAAGGTCCCCCAATATTTATTAAAAAAATAAAATAAAATCCTAATCATGATCTCTCTCTCTCTCTCTCTCTCTCTCTCTCTCTCTCTCTCTCTCTCTCTCTAGCTCCCTCCGCCCCCAATTCCCTTCTCACTCTCTCTTTCTCTCTAAATCTCCCAAAACCTTAGCAATTTTAGTCAATTTCTTTGAATCTCCCCCCAAAACCTTATTCGCATTCCAACTCTGAAATTGCCTGATCTGAAGAGACTTCTTAGGTGTTTTTTTTCCTCTCTTTTAATCTTTAATGGCTTTATTTGCTTACTTGATTGGATTTAGGATTTTATAGACCACTTGCTTCTTACACGAAACACGCTTATATAGAATCTAAGCTGCTTATCAGGTAGGTCGCACTATTATACTGGTCCAAATGTGTTTGATGAAATTCCAGTGAGCAATAAGCATGTCACATGTTTAATGAAATTCCTTAAAAAATTCTATTCATAGTTGGTGGGCATCCCCCATCCAAGAGAATCTGAATCACATAATTGGTGCCATAGTAAGGCTATGTTGGTGGTATCGGTAAAGCCAGCAAGAAGGTAAGGACCAAATGAACAGAAGCATATTCGAGCCATTCATCTGTAATTCTAATGAGATTATTAATTTTCTTCTAAACACAAACAAGAATATGTTTCTAGTAGGTTGAACAGATCTAAATATTCATGATGGGTAACACTGCTAGTATGGGTATCCTAATTTCAGGGAAATCCCAAGTTTAAGAAAATATATTACAAATAAGTATTCAATCCATGCATCAATGGAAATATCGAATTGGTAATTAAAAGGCTTGTGGAATGCTAACTTTTATGGTCTCTATTATTGGGCTTATTGACAAATGAAGTGTCAACTATGAAAGTCAGCGCGAAAGAGCGGGCCCTCAGGATCCAACGGTCTACACAATATGGGACCTTTACAAAAGCTGATGATAAACGGTGCAGGCAGGTCCAATAGTCCACCTAACCATCACTAGAGCATATATGTATAATCACCCCTCTTAATCTACGGTATAGATGGCCCTAGATTACGATATACATCTTGGATCATTTAAAGGATGGGCCAAATGGACAATATTAATCTCTCTATTTTCTTTCTGTACTCTCATGGTTTCTCATATAATTTTCATGAGACGACATCTTCTCATTTATAAGGACAAGGAGTTTAGATGAGACTAGAGATTATCCAGTCTTATCATTATCAAGGGCATAACTTGGACTTGTGAAGGAGATCTGAGGCTTGTTCGAATCAGTAACACCATCTCTTGTAATTTTTTGCTTTCATAGTGCATTATTGTCACTTTGTGCCATGGTTTTTTCCCATAAGGGCTTTTCCATGTAAAATTCGGTTTGTTTGTGTTTGAACTTAGTTGTGCGATTGGAGTACTTTTCTTGATTCATCTCTGTGTACTTCCACGATTCCCCTAACTGATAATTATAGCTGAGATATTCCTTTTCAAAACTCTACCTAGGGTGACCTTGCCCTGAAGATTTCTGCAATTTAATTATTTTCAAAGACCCAAAAGGATACCAAAGAAGATGAAAATCCAAAGATATTCCTTTTAAAAAACTTTGCTTACCGATCATTCTAACCTACAGTTGGTAGGTATTACTTCAACTAAAAAAAGAAGAAGAAGAATAAGAAGAGTAATTATTCTTGATATTGTACTCCAATCTGAAGAAGTACTATAGTGATGCTGATGAGATTGGTAGCATATAGACCAAGAAAAAGTAAGATCTTCAGTTTTATTTTAATTATGTTTTTTGAAAATTTTATTTTAAATTATATCTCAAGGTTATAAATTTTTCTAGTAATTTATTGCATGTATTTATCGTCCATCTGCACTCCCTGTTAGTATATTTTATAGCTATTACTTTTTTCCTATTTTGATTAGTAAGATTGGAGTTTCTGATCAGTGAGTTTTTTTACAATGGATTCTTGGTGGAGTCCAATTTCAAAAATGTTTCGTGTCCCACATCCAAATATAACACGGATACCGAATTAGAGATGCAATGGAATAGCTTCTCTAGTTTGCCATCAATTGGGCTTTTCAAATCCAAATTACAAATCTCTGGAATCGAAATTCAATGGTTATGTTTGGCCATGAGATTTCCCATAAGAGGGGCTTCTCTGGTTTGTTTATCCAATTTATGTATTAAAGATATTTTATGACAAATTAAATGATGAGACTTCCTTTCTAGGTTATTTACAAGGAAAACCATATCTTGTTTCAAAGTAATAATTTATTGGTAGTTATTGGCTCTGCTCTATTTTGTAAATCTTTTCAGGTGTGTTCTATTTCTTTAGTTGATGTATACTTAGTTGTAGAACTGTTAAACTGCACTTGGCTGACATCCAAACACAACCATAGCTTCTTCTTTCCTTTCTTTTGGTTATTGTTTGTATATAGACTCGGCTTTTTTCCAATGTTGGCTTATTGATTTATTTCTCAAATAGATGATAAGAATATGGAGAAAGATGCTTGATTTGGCCAGGATTAAGGATATTAACTGATAAAGCATAGTAAGTTTTTTTTTTCTTTTGAGAGAGATAAATTTATGCTCTCTCTCTCTCTCTCTCTCTCTCTCTCTCTCTCTCTCTCTCTCTCTCTCTCTCTCTCTCTCTCTCTCTTCCTACATTTGACTGGTTTTTTTCTCTATTTTTTCTTCTTCTTTATATCTAAAAGAAGATTCGTCTTGTCCATCAAACTGATAAGTGTCACAGGTTTGATCATTAGGAGGTGAGTTATCTCTCTATTTGTGTCATTCGTTTATATTTTGAGTAATATTGGCCCTTCATTCTATGTCACGAAAATTATTCTATTTTTCTTTTGTATATTGTGCTTCATTACTGTTTTTTTCTTAGAACAATGAGTACCTTTTTCCTTGTCAAGCATTATGTGCTTTTGGTGGCAACATCACATGGCTCTGATTCTATGATGGACCACTTGTATGCTAAATTTTAATATTGTTTAAAAAAATAATTAAAATTAAGAAAAAAAAAACATGTTAAAGGCCTTATTTCTTTCTCCACTGTTACAATAGTTTAGCATCTTCCCATTACAACATCTTTAAACATGTATAAGGTTTGTTGAGAAAATTAAGAGGTTTGTTGAGCACACACATGCTAAACTATTATAATAGTGGAGAAAGAAACAAGGCCTTTAGCATTTTTTTTTTTTAAAAAAAAAAAATTAACACAAACAAGTAACCGCAAATCGACCTTCTATTATACACATTATCCTTGCAATCTGAATCCATTTAACCTATTAACTTGTCCCATGATTTTTCAAATGTTAAGACGTAGTCCTGCATACCACGGATAGATTGAAGTATCCATTTTCCTACCTTCCAATGTTACTTACTAGGGTTAGACATATATCTGCTAACAACACTCACCACATATAAAATATCCGATCTTTTACAAACCATGGCATATATCAAACTGTTACTTGTACTCGAATAAGGCACACGAGACATAATATACTTTTCTTCATCTATTTTAGGATACTATTCGGAAGAAAACCTAAAATGAGCTACGAGAAGAATGTTGACCAGCTTTGCATTATTCATCTCATACTTGACTAATACATTCTCAAGTTATTCTATCTAAGATAACTATAGTCTACTCTTTTTTTTCTATTTTTGTATATGTCAATGCTGAGAACCTTTAAATAGCCCTCAGATCTTTTATCTCAAATGTCTCTGATAGTTGAGTCTTCAGTATGTCGATCTCAGACTTGCTATGACTGGTAATAAGCATGTCATCAACTACAATACTAAGATAATGAACTTCTCATCACTTAATATCTTATAATATATATAATGATCATACTCACTCCTGGTAAACCTCTGACTTCTATGAAAGAATCAAATTTCTTATACTACTGCCTAGGCAACTATTTAAGGATGTACACCGACCTCTTAACCCGCAAACATTGGTATGTGCCCCTGCTTCATGTAAATTTTCTCTTCCAATTCTCATGTAGGAAAGTAGTCTTCACATTCATTTGTTCCAGCTTGAGATCGTATTGGGAAACCAACGCCAATACGAATCTAATAAATACTTGTTTCACTATGGCCACGAATATATCAGTGAAGTCAACACATACTTTATGAGCATATCCCTTCGCTATCAGCCTTTCCTTATACCTATCATATTTTTTCTTCAAGATCCACTTGCACTCAATCGTCTTACGGCCGATAGGAAGCTCCACTAGCTCTCATGTTAAATTCTTGTACAGAGAGTCCATCTCATTAAGAGCCTCCTAAAAAGTAAACGAATCCCCCACATCCATGATGAGGAAAAAATGCATCATTCGAGTTATCTCTATGTCTAACCAGTAACCTATGATCCTGTTAAGGGTCAAATAATGCATGTTAGACCCTAATTATTACCGGATTTTATGAGCTTGATACCGTTTAACGGCCCGATTTAATCGTGTTTGTGATGCAGGGCATATTTACGAGCCTGGATTGGAATAGGGTGCTTAAAGCATGGATTTAACGCTCTGATGACACCAAAGGCAAGGGACAGACTTCAGGGGACCAAGATCGACAGAATCACATGCCAAGGATCCACAAAAATCGAGAAATTGAAGCTCAAGTGGCTCGAAATCATCTAGAATGCAAGATCATGGGGTTTTTACCATCCGTTTGTCTCAAAACTTTATACATGGTCTGAGGACCATAAATTAACAGTACGTGTCAAATTTCAGCTATTCGATCATTGTGGAAGTGGCCCAACGGACACATCATTCTCTAATACCCTGATTTGCGGCCCACCTGCTATCCGGATACGCTTCAACTTTGGTCCTCACGGTTAAAATGAGATGTAAAAACGGATGGACGGAGCAAATTTCTGACAAGAATCAAGGTGGGACCCAGTTTGCGTAAGTGAGAGTGCACACTGTCGGTGCACTCACATTGCATCGAGTCAACAAAGCAGTCATAACTGCGTTTGACCGAAACTTCTGCCCACAACAAAGAAGCTCTGTTTCAATAAATAGATGGCTGCGATCCTGTAATGGGCCACCATCTGAGGTCTTCAGGCCGATCCGGACCGTTCAGTAGACTCTAACGACCTAGATAATATAAACCGAGGAGAGCGAATTTGAAGAGAGCTGCATGATCAGTTTTTCATCGTTCAAACATAATTTGAACGGCGGCTTAAAAATCTCAGTAGGCCACACCAAATCCAGTAAAAAACCATTCATTTCCATCTAGTTTTTCGAGGCGAATACAATGAACGGCGTGGATTCTTTCGTTACTAACAATAATGGACTCCATCAGGAGTCCAGCGCGAGTGCGTTCGCATCCCTGTGCCGGGAAATCCAGTCGTTATGGGCCCTTTTGTGTTTTTGATCACCATCGGATGGGTAATCCAAACCGTCCATCATGTAGTTCCTTCAAAAATGTTCCAAGGGACGTGGATCTTTTGAAAAGAAAAAAAGGATAAAAGGGAGTTGGGACACTGTTTCTTGGCCGCGAAAGGCTACACACCGACTCACGTATCTGCGTAACAGACACGCACTGACTGCGTATGATTTTTTTTCTTTCCTTACTATGAAAGGAATATGGCTACAAAGGAGTTTCACCGCCCAACCGACTCCCTTGGTTCTATAAAAGGGAGGAAGAAAAAGGAGGATAGGAGGGGAAGGCTGGATGTGGAACCGTTGATAACAGAGTTTTTTTTCTTCTCTCCTTTATTTTTATTTTATGTTTTTTTTTTTTAGATTAACCTAACCTTGTTTATTTTAGGTTAAACCTCTTAGCTAGGGCTAAGAGGTGAAGCTTGCAGCATGATGGGAGACTCTATTTTATGTCTTTAATTTAATTTATGAACTGAATTTGATTTTAGTTTGATTATTAAGGAAATATTTTTAGTATTTAATGGTTTGTTGTGACTGAAATTACAATGGGTCTGCAATGGCTTTGAGCATATTCCTTTCCTTTAATGTTTATGACGTCAGGAGGCCCTATTGTTCACCATCGTCTCCTGGGCATGGTCAGATAACAGTACGCTTCCTAACCTTCATATCATGTTAATTGGTTGGTAATTAGTTTAATTCGGTTGTTTACTTTGTCTCCTGGACATGGTTTGGTGATAGAATCCATTCTAATTCATATACCTTTCATCTTTTGAAAACTATATCTAAAGAAGTTCAGTCTTGATTTCTATAGTTACACTCTTCAACTAGATGAAGGTGGACTCTAAGTCCAGTTGAGTTTTGATGCAGGCATAAGATCTCCTTGATCTCTACAAGTGGATCCTCTGACTCCCTAGTTTCCAATCTCTGATTTCTTTAAATTTTTGATAATATTTTCACCATTATTCCCTTATATTCCTTCGATTTAGATTGTATCTCATTCTAGTTCTAGCTCTAGTTAGTTTCAGATTACGTACAGGTATCAGTCCCTTGGGATTCGACCTCGGTCTTACCGAGTTTATTACTACATCACAACCCTACACTTGGGGTGTGAACAAGTTTTTGGTGCCGTTGCCGGGGATTGATAGCTACATAATTTTGAAATTAATTGGTTTTAGAATTAGATTAAGATTAGGATTATGCTAACTTTAGTTTTAGATTTTTCTTTCTATTTGATTTTTAAAACTAATTACTTGGTTTATTTTATTTTGTAGGTTTTAACTTAGGAATCTTTAACCTGGTAACTTCTTTCTAACTTCTCCCCCTCTTACCTTCCATATTGTTGTATTCTTTTATTCTAGGATTGGACTCAGAGTTAAGGTTCTATCATGGAAGTGTAGGTGCGTGCATATGCTAAGATAGATAGGAGATATTGGGGAATGTCTAATGGTTGTGGAATTCAACAAATACCTCAAGATTTTTCTCCATCAAGAACTAACATTGAGAACCGACTAAAACGTTATGTTCCATCGGTTAATAGGGCTATATACAATCGTAATTATGGAAATAAGGATTATTATCAACCATCATATTCTCCCATGTATGATCAATATGACTATAATTAGTGAAAACATCAAAATTGGAGAAATGAACTAACAACATGTTATAATGATTATTCTCTTGGATCCCCTACCTTTGAGATCCAACAGGATTCAATTCAGCATAGCATAGCCTGTCTCGTGAAAATTAGAAAATTGTTGAAAGCGCTTAATTCGTGCCTTGATAAGGTAGAGGAGGCTGGTTCGTCTCAGCCCCAACCCAATCCAGAAATACAATGTGAGGAAATTGATCCTAACTCGCTTTTGAAGAACTTCAGAATTTAGAATGAGGAGTTTGATTCCATTAACGAGCATACGGTTCAATTTTTTGATGAGTCAATCTCGATGACTGTTCAAAAGAATGGGGAAGAGACATGGGTGTCTTTCAAATATAATGATGATGATACACTTCAATCACAGGATACACTAGATTTCAATGATGAGGAAGAGGTTGGTTTATGCGAACTACAACCCATTCTAGGTGTAGAATGTGAGGAAAGTGATCTCATCCCAAGTGTGCACTACACTGAACTAGAATATGATAGGGATTGGGATGAAAATCATGAATGTGCAACCACAGTTCCTCTGGAATTAATCTCGAGTTTGGTCCAAGTCAATGATCGAGAAGTACATGAAGCGAATAGTCATAATTTGCTACTCCACTCACCTGACATGTCCGTTGTAAAAGTGAATGAGCTCCTTACAGCCAACCCTTCTATCTCTTGTGAGATATGTTTGGATCACTCCCCTGAATTGAATGATGATATGATTCGGGAGATGGACGAGTTACTCGATAAAACTATGGAATTTGAAACGACCCAGTTGAGGCCACCATCTGAACTGTTAAATGTTGACGATTCAATGCCTCTTCTGAGTAGTATCAATGAACAAAGTCCGCACATCATTGTTTCATATATGACCCTCAGTCTGTTTGTACAGGGCAGGAGCAAGAGAGCATACCTCTGTTTACTTTTAAAGACGATGGATTCCTTGGGCAGTGCATCACAAACTTCAATATGAAGAATGAATCACTCTCAAATGAATTTCTCAACTCTTTAGATGATTGTTGGGCATACTTTGCAGATACAAATGACCCCATGATAAGAGACATAGTGAATGCCTTGCAAGACAACATCTTGGTAGTTGTCATGGACTGAGAAAACTTTTACTCTGAAATCCCTCCCTCCGCAGATCCTCAATGTCTACCATTAAAGGAGGAGGAGCTGACAATGGAACCAAAGAGTGAAACTTCGGCGTGTGTTGAGGCTATACCAGCTACTTCAAATTTTCTGAACTTTATTTACTTGTAGTCTCTGATTCAACATGGGATACGAACATTGAAACTTCTTCTGTCACAGGTGAATCATATATACTCTGGATACCTCAAGGAATTTAATGAAAAATTTCTTATGAGGTACATAAGTTCCTCTAGAAAGTCATGCTCCAAGGCGTCCAAACCTATTGCAAGAAGGGCTTTTGAATGATCCTGTTGAGGAACTTACTGAGAAACTTATCAAGATATTGGCTGGAAGAGGAACCCTCCGACATGATCAAGTAGTTTTTCCCTGCTTTCATAGGACTAAGGTAGTTTGTCAGGTGAAATTTTTCTGAACTTTATTTACTTGTAGTCTCTGATTCACCATGGGATACTAACGTTGAAACTTCTTCTGTCACAGGTGAATCGTATATACTCTGGATATCTCAAGCAATTCAATGGAAAATTTCTTATGAGGTACATAAGTTCCTCTGGAAAGTCATGCTCTAAGGCGTCCAAGCCTATTACAAGAAGAGCTTTTGGATGATCCTGTTGAGGAACTTACTGAGAAACTTATCAAGATATTGGTCGGAAGAGGAACCCTAGGGCATGATCAAATAGTTTTTCCCTACTTTCATAGGACTAGGGTAGTTTGTTTTATACTATTCTAGGATAGATGGTTTTATACTCTTAGGTTAGTTTGCTTCTTGCATTGTTTTAAGATAGTTTTCTTTCGTGTCTTCACTCTCATGCTGATCGGCTTTCATGTTGCGATCTCTTGGAACGTCTCTCTCGATGCCTTTGTCCAGGTACTATCTTCCCATCACTTCTCATTTACTTTCGTTGTCCCATGTGCATTATATGTTTACATCTTTTACATTGACGACAATGTAAATTTTACGTTGAGGGTGGGAGATTAGGTTTCCTAATCAGTGTTTTCTTGGTCTTGAGTAAAAATTGTGAAAAATTTTAAAATTTTCTAAAAATTCTTGTGAATTCGAAGTAATTTTAACATCCATCTGTGACTTAGAATTTCAAGATACATGATGTTGGTAATTTATAACTCTTGGATTCAATATCTGATAGATTTCACAGTTAAGTTTGAATTGTTAATATAGAATTAGAAGTTGTAAACATTGATTTAGTCATAATTTCACATGTCACATCTCTCTTTCATATTAAGGTTTTAGTTTGATATTGAAGGGTTAACTTGGTAATCACTAAGCATATAAGGAACCAACCAGGAAAATTTGCCCATCATGATCAATTGAAGAAAAAGAAAATACCTAGCAAAAAATATATATATAGATACCTTTGGAAAGGGTTGGGCGAATAATCTTCACCATAGGTTTGCTCCCTATAGATGTAGATTTAATTCCCCATGAATGATATGTGAAAAAGGTTTGGGTGTGCGGTCTTCATCATAGGTTTGCTCCCTATAAGTGAGGATTTAATCCCCTATTTGGCATTACTTTTAATAGAAATTTTTTTAAAAAAAAATTTGGAACTTATGAGGCAAGTTTTGGTCAGGTTGGTTGTCATGAATCCTCTTATTGGGTAACAATGACATCATGAAATAGAGAAGTGAACCCTAATGCATTATAAGCCGAGATTTCATTATACACTCATGAAACTCAATGTTTAGAATTGTTCTAATTAATGGATTAATATTTTGAACTTGATTATGAAGTTTACCATGCGCTTGATTTCAGGAGATAGTATTGCCTAACATTCATGAATCTTAAATTTCTAGTATCTTGATTGTTTTCAAAAATCACTCGAATTTTTAGAGATTGTCCTGTATTTCTTAACTTTTTTTTCGCATACTTTGTTCGAGACTAGGAAGATGCTGGTTTGGGGTTGTGTTGAAGGTCAAATACTGCATATTAGACCCCAGTTATTACCAGATTTTACGAGCATGATACCGTTTAACGGCCCGATTTAATAGTGTTTGTGATGTAGGGCGTATTTACGAGCCTAAACTAGAATAGGGTGCTTAAAACATAGATTTAACGCTCTGATGACACCAAAGGCAAGGGACGGACTCCAGAGGACCAAGATCAATAGAATCACACACTAGGGATCCGTGAAAATAGAGAAATTGAAGCTCAAGTGGCTTGAAAATCATCTAGAATGCAAGATCACGGGGTTCCAACCATCCGTTTGTTTTGAAACTTTATACATGGTATAAGGACCATAAATTAACTGTACATGTCAAATTTTAACCATTCGATCATTGTGGAAGTGGCCCAACGTACACATTAGTCCATAAAACCATAATTTGGGGCCCACCTGTTATCTAGATACGCTTCAACTTTGGTCCCCACGGTTAAAATGAAATGTAAAAATGGATGGATGGAGAAGATTTCTGACAGGAATCAAGGTGGGACCCAGTTCGCCTGAGTGAGAGTGCACACTGTCGGTGCATTCACATTGCAACGAGTCAACAAAGCAGTCAAAACTGCGTTTGACTGAAACTTCCGCCCGTAACAGAGAAGCTCTATTTCAACAAACGAATGGCTGCGATCTTGTAGTGGGCCACCATCTGAGGACTTCAGGCCGATCCGGACCGTTCAATAGACTCCAACGACCCAGCTAATATAAACCTACAAGAGCGAACTTGAAGAGAGCCACATGATCGGTTTTTCATCGTTCAAACATAATTCGAATGGCGGCTTAAAAATCTCAGTAGGCCACACCAAATCCAGTAAAAAACCATCCATTTTCATTTAGTTTTTTGAGGCAAATACAATGAATGACATGGATTATTCCGTTACTAACGATAATGGACTCCATCAGGAGTCCAGCACGAGTGTGTTCGCATCCCTGTGCCGGGAAATCCGGCCGCTGTGGGCCCTTTTATGTTTTTGATCACCATCGAATGGGTAATCCAGACCGTCCATCATGCAGTTCGTTCAAAAATATTCCAAGGGACGTGGATCTTTTGAAAAGATATAAAGGACAGAAGGGAGTTGGGACACTGTTTCTTAGCCGCGAAAGGCTACACACCGACTCACGCGGCTGCGTAACAGAGACGCACTAACTGCGTATGATTTTTTTTTCTTTCCTTACTACGAAAGGAATATGGCTGCGAAGGAGTTCCACCACCTAACCGACTCCCTTGGTTCTATAAAAGGGAGGAAGAAAAAGGAGGATAGGAGGGGAAGGCTGGACATGGAGCCGTTGATAATAGAGTTTTTTCCTTCTCTCCTTTGTTTTTATTTTATGTTTTTTTTTTTTTTTTTTTGAGATTAGCCTAACCATGTTTATTTTAGGTTAAACCTCTTAGCTAAGGCTAAGAGGTGAAGCTTGTAGCATGATGGGAGACTCTATTTTATGCCTTTAATTTAATTTATGAACTGAATTTAATTTTAGTTTGATTATTAAGGGAATATTTTTAGTATTTAATGGTTTGTTGTGACTGAAATTACAATGGGTCTGCAATGGCTTTGAGCATGTTCCTTTCCTTTTATATTTATAACGTCAGGAAGCCCTGTTGTTCACCATCATCTCCTGGGCATGGTCGGATGAGGGTATCCTTCCTAACCTTCGTATCATGTTAATTGGTTGGTAATTAGTTTAATTTTGTTGTTTACTTTGTCTCCTGGACATGGTTTGGTGATGGAATCCATTCTAATTCATTTACCTTTCATCTTTTGAAAACTATATCGAAGGAAGTTCAGTCTTGATTTCTATGATTACACTCTTCAACTGGATGAAGGTGGACTCTAAGTCCAGTTGAGTTTTGATGCAGGCATTAGATCTCCCTGATCTCTACAAGTGGATCTCTTAATCCCTAGTTTCCTATCTCTTTTTTCTTTAAATTTTTGATAATATTTTAACCATTATTCCCTTAAATTCCTTCGATTTAGATTGCATCTCATTCTAGTTCTAGCTCTAGTTAGTTTCAGATTACGTACAGGTATCAGTCTCTTGAGATTCAACCTCAGTCTTACCGAGTTTATTACTACATCACAACCCTGCACTTGGAGTGTGAACAGATCCCTTGATTGATTCCTTCTCACAAGTAGTTGCTCCACCTACTCATATATCTCTGTTTGTGCCTTAGTATCAACCTGTGTCTCATCTTTATCTATTTGACTGTGCACAACTGATTTTTTTCACTTCCTTGTGATCATCATTATGGAACATTAATCTTTCGTTGAATATGATGTCACTACTAAAAATGATTTTTCGTATGACCTAATCATATAACATGTACCATTTCACACTCTCTAAAAGAACTCTCTGATTTCTCATTCCTTAACTTAGGATTCTGATAATCATTCTTCATGTGTCATGTCATACCTCAATTTTTTCACTTCAGTTTGTCTTCGTCATTGCCTTTGGATTTGGATTTCAATACGAAGATTCACTATTCCGCTCAGAATTTCTCCCCATCGTAACCATTACATCTGTAGAAGCACCCATGTCACCACTTTTCTTTCTCATCCCCATCGACTGAAGTGCTAAGATAATAGTCTCAACACTAATGATCATCATATCAATGCATAATAAGTCTTTAAACAACTCATATGATTCTGTAAGAGAATTCAATAAAATGTATGCTTGATCTTCATCTTTCATCGTCCTATCCACGTCTAACAATTTATAAATGAATCTATTGAAGTTATTGAAATGAGCCTCAACGTTATCCCCCTCTATCATCTTCAAATTGAACAATTGTAGCTTCATATATAAGCGATTCTCTAGTGACTTCTTCACATGGATGTTCTCTAGTTTTGTCCATATATCTGCTGCAATTTTCTCTCATAATATTATGAAGGACCACATTTGTTAAACACGGTTAAGACTCAAATATTGTATAATTTTCCCCATTTATCTCTTAGTTTTATAAACATAAATCATCTTAATATTTTATTTTACTCATGTATGTGTTGCAAGGTGAATTTAAGTGCTTAGATTAAAAAAAGGTGCTAAAAAGCATGGATTTGATGCTCAAGATTTACCAAGGAAAAGGATGGATCTTAGGAGATAAAGATTGGAGCATTCACGTACCAAAGATCTAAGAAAGCCAAGTGACGAATGAAGAGAATCGACGATTTGAAGTGAAGAATCTAGAAATCGTCCTATAAAGTGTATTTTGAAGCTGTGAAGTTTATTCTGGAAAACTGCGCAACAGAAAGTCTGTTTTAAACGAACTAAGCAGCGAGAAGTCTATTTTGAGAAAATACGTATATTTGATGCAGTTTCTAAGGTTTTCAACTTTGTACGAAAATTAGAGTTCCCTACTTATAAATAGGACCTCGTAGGGTATTTAAAAAGATCATTCAAGGCATCTCAAAGCAAGATTTAAGGTTTTTAATGAGATTTTAGTTTTATTAAAGCTTTATAAGTTATTTTTTATTTTAGATCTTTCTTATTTGTATTTTTTTCTTTCTTGTTATTTTTTTTTTCTGCAATTTAATTATGTTTTTATAAGTTCCTTATAGCCCAAACTAAAAGGGAAGCACATGGGTTTAATAGTTCTTTAAGATTATGATGATTGATTGTTTTAACGATGAGAAGAATGGTGTATGCATGTTGTCTATTATTTAGGTTTTATTTTTTATCCTCTGGTGAGATCCATATGTTTCCCTCATATGAGATCCACATTAATGGATAGGCTTAGCCTAGATCAATCAAATGTCCTAGATAGGAGAGGTTCTCAACCTATTATATTTCTTTGATATTCATTATCTTATTGATATTAAATACTTAAAATCACTGACGCTTGAGAACATATATCTATTTTTCAGATTAGCATAGTTTAATTTCTGCAGTAGTTTTCCTTTTGTTGATTTATTTTTATTTTTTTTTGGACTAAACACTCATGGTTAGCTCTGCCGCCTGGGTTGTTGATTTATTTTTACTTTGTGGACTGAACCCTCATGGTCGGCCCTGCCGCCTAGTTTGTTGATTTATTTTTACTTTGTGGACTGAACCCTCATGGTCAGCCCTTCTGCCTGTGTTGTTGTCAAGGCCCAAACCTAGAAATCCGATTCAGAGGAATCCAGATCGCCGAATCCGGTGCCGACAGCCTCCGTAGTACCCCATCCATACACCAGATTTCGATCCTAAGATCCTACAAGGAAGATTTTTTTATTTATTTATTTTTTTCAATGTACATTTAACTCGTAATAAGCATAACCACCAGATTACCCAATTCATAAAGGTAACATCATCATCACATATCCACTAATATAATCATTTGAGTACAATGATAAAAGGAAAATACATAAATAAAAAATCAAGCTCCAGAAGACCGCTACACGCTCCAAGCTCAACACTACTGCAACCTAACATCACCTGCACACATCTATCGTGTATAAGCTTATAAAAAGCTTAGAGGGTGGTGTAAGTGTGTGCGCAAAGTAATTGTCAAGTATTGAATACAATGCCATCATCATACAATACCAAAATTACTGGCAATCCATAAATCGTACATTATCGGAATAAGCAGAAATACTGACAAGATCATGAATCATACGATAACAGAGTAAGGGGATGTATGGTCAGGTCCATAAGTCAATCAATATCAGAATACGCAGTATAGAAGAGCTATGCAATAAGGAGTCATAAAGAGCCAAATATCAGATGTCGAGGATGCAATGTAATATACAAATCTTGCCAAGTCTGTCTAAAACATATAAGTGTAGAAACATAGTAACCCAAAATGTCATATGCCTGAGGAGATAATGCAATATGCAATGTGAATAAATGACCATGCTGGAGTGTGAAGTCAAGATGATAATACGTAGTATCATAGGTTACGGGGTCCACCACAAGGGACTTCTATCCAAACCAGTCTCATACCTAAATTTGGATATTCAGACTCGACGTGGTAAACTCCTGATCTCAGGTTAGTCACACGCCCAACTGAAATCCTTACCATAACGAAGGTACACAACAATTAGTTACGCACCACCATCCCAAGTGGATAATGAATGAATGAATGAACATGCAACTCCCACTCAATAAGTCCACATATCAGTATGGTTCATCGCTGGGAAATCACCGAGGTCTATTACACTCTAAACCAGATTGCCGCCCCATCGCACGCAATAAGGCGAGTGAAAGAGACCTCACTATCTGCCTGCCAATATCAGGCCCAACTCGTCGATAGCGGACTCACTCCTCGAGCTAGTCAGACTCATCCTATCATTACCCCCTCCTCTCAGGCAGGTAAGGTCGTACCCCCTTCCAACCGACCATGACACAGTGGGAGACTGTCACGCCCCAAACTCGAAAACCAGGCTCACAAAATTCTCGATCGCTGAATCCGACGCCAACAGCCTCCGTGGAACCCCATTCTCGGCTCCTAGCGCCCATTCGCCAGGTTCTGATCCTGAGATGCTACGAGGAGGATTTTCAACGTCAGTTTGATTCATAATAAGCATAACCAAAGGCATAACTCACAAACAACAACCAAGAATTCCATTACATTTCCACTATGATCAAAAACTTTACAAGTACAATGAGCATAAAGGGAAATACAATAATGATAATTCAAAATCTCCAAAACGATCTGCAACACGTTCCTGCCTCATTGCTGCTGCGCCCCAATGTCACCTGCATGCAACGATCGTGCATAAGCTTATAGAAAGCTTATAGGGTGGTGAAAGTGTGTGCGTAAGGTAGTAATATGATCATGCAATATCAGAGTAATGCGAAATATGCAGATGGATCCATAATATCATGAGCCATACCAAGGTTATGCGATGCAAGACATGAATGATATCGGCCATCCCAAGGCCATGCGATGTGAAATGCAACTCAAGCGTACAAATCCTCATCTATGTCCACACATCAATACTGCTCAAATCTGGGATATCACCAGGGTCTAGTACACTCTAAACCAGATCGCCGCCTCATCGCGCGCAATAAGGTAAGTGGAAAAGACCCATTACTTGAGCTGGTCAGACTCAGCCTAGCATTGCCTCCTACACTAGGGCGGCTAAGGCATACCCCCTTCCAACCGACCATGACACAGTGGAGAGCGCAACCATCTGATAATCGGCACTCCACGCTCATCTACCCACTCGGTCTAGACGTTGGAGCAACCTCTTGGTACCATAAGGGTTTAGGAACTTTCACCCAGGGATATCTATAGCACCCCATGTAGAACAAGATTTTCGGTATCCAATCCTGCCAACCACGATGCGGCTATGGAGGCTACGGCCCTGATGTCACTAGGGCATACAATAATCATGTCACACAAATACGAAATGCATGAATCACGCTATCCAGTCATGCAACAAATCCTACGCATATCGTGCGCTCATGTAGGAAAACACCGCCTAACTGGGAGCCCATAAACAACCTGCCCGAAGGCATATGCTATGATCAGTCAATTCTCATGTCAAGCATACATATGATGCATATGATCATGAGTCATGAAGCTATATTAAACATGTTATAATGAGATGAACTATCCTTACAATATAGATGGGCCTGGGCTGCCCATACACAATAAGTACGAGCTTAATAATGGGCTCTAAGGAGAGTCGTAATGTGGACATCCAACCAGCATTACACTCGAAATGTGGACGTCAAAACAACATTTCTTCCAAGGCACGATTGTCGTAAACATCATCACATACTCCGAGTTGGGTTTACACATTGCAATGGACCTTAGGTTCATCGCATTGGGCTTTACATATATATCAGATGGGTCATATCATATGGGCATTTTATTCATCAAATGGGCCACATAAATGGGCCGCACCAATGGGCCTTATGTGCATTGCAATGGGTCAAAACCTGTGGGCCTTAGATTGCATCAAATGGGCCCAATCTCAAGAGCCTTATACATATCAAATGGGCCTAATCATGTGGGCCTTATATGATTCAAATGGGCCTAAACCCCTAGGCCTTATATAAGTCAAATGGGCCTAACCCATAGGCCTTATATAAACCAAATGGGCCTAAACCCATAGGCCTTATATATAAATCATATGGGTTTAGTCCCATGGGCCTTAAAATATATCAAATGAGCCTAGTCTCATGGCCTTAGAACATATCAAGTGGCCCAATCCCATGGCCTAGAGGCCCACTATATTGTTTATTTGCCACCCAAATTATTGATAAGGTCATTAAGGCTTGGCCCAAGACTTCCGTGGGTCCCAAGAAATTTTCAACAACAGAAATCAATTCAGGATATTGCCTAGGCTGAGGTCCACAAGAAATTTGAATATATCTCATTTTTGGGATCAAGAGGGATGGGTGGACCCCACAGAGTTTACTCAGCACGCTAGTGGGCTCCACCGTCCACTAGACGGTGGAGGCAGAACACAAATATCACGGTGGTACCACCGTCCGCCTGGACGGTGGATGCATGGCACATGCAACACTGTGGGTCCCATGTGGGGCCCACCAAAATGTTCAGATGCCATCCAACCCGTTGGTAAGGTCCCACGGACCTGAATGAGGAAGAAAAATAAATTTCATTTTGATCCAAAACTTCTGTGGACCCCAGAACAGGTTCCAATGGTAAATGTTCATTGACACTGTTTTCTATGGTGTGGGCCACCCGAGCGTCGGATCGGCCTTATTTTTGGAGGGGGCCCACCTCAGGGGGTGGCCCTCCATCTGAACGGCGTAGATAAAACATATACATCGTGGTGGGGCCCACGGCAGCAGTCGTGGGTGGCTGGCTGATCACCCGCCCGCCTAACGCTGCACACAGCACCGTGCAGCTGCTGCTCATGTCAAAGGCAGAGGCTCCGCCTCTTACAAAAATCGAGGAAAACCCATTTTTTCGGGGTTTTTCGAGTGTGGGGCCCGCATCAAGAAGATCCACTCCACCCACTGCGTTCAGTGGCTCGAGGCCGTCCCAATGAGTCCAGAGTTTGAAATTTTTGGATGCACAAGAATGGCAGGAAATTCTTCAATGGTAAGCACCAATGTTTCCAATGCTATGGCCCACTAGATGCTCAGATCAACCCCAATCCTTGGCTCAATGGCTAAAATACTGTTGGTAAGAGGATGGACGGTTTAGATTGGGAATATACATCAAGGTGGAGCCTACACAAGGGGACCACCCCAAAAGCTTCTTTCTTTCTCTATTTTTTTTTTCTTACAGGGACGTCCAGCGTCCCAGACGCTGGACCGGTTTAGCTTTTTTAAAAAATTACATTATGGTGGGCCCTGTTGAAGTGGGCCACCACAGATGAATGTTGTGGGTACAGCATGTAAGGTGGGCCCCACTTGAGGAACACTTAGACCAAATAAATACCTCAAGGTGGGGTCCATGCAAGTGGGCCACACAACCCTATTACATAATACAACATAAAATAAAATAAAAAGAAATAAAGAGAGAGAGAGAGAGAGAGAGATAGAGGGTTGGACACGCTTGATGTAGGGACCCCGATACTATGGGCCCTCCCTTGCAATGAATCATACAATCAAGTGGGTCCTTTAACACATGGGACCATCAAAATTTAGAATCAACGGTGGGAATTCTTTCCCCACTAATATGGATGGTCTAGATGACCTTTTCTAAGAAATAAACATCATGATGGGGTCCATGGAGAATGGCCCCATCATGGAATGATCATGATGATCCAGTGGGCCATCGGCCACATCTTAGGGTCCCAAGTAAGATCCAAACCATTGATCGGTTGGCCTCACTTGGCCCATCTCAAAAACAGGAAAAACTACTATGATTAAACACCCACCGTCCGATCTTCTTGCTCCTAGGGGTTCCTTGGTACCTTAGCTTGGATTTCAATAGAGGAGATGATGAATGAATGGCTAAGATGGGAGATGATGGGGTAGGAAAGTGGGCCACATTTGGAGCTTAGGAATGCTTGGAGAATTCCATACGTATGGAGTTTCTCTCCTCGAATTTTTTTGAAAATGAGAAAGAGAGGAGTTGTAAAGGGAGAGAGAGTGATGGATGGATGTGGTGATGGGTGTGTAAGACACCTTTTGACTTTGGTGGCCTTTTGTGTAAGAAAGGCATGGTATTGGAAGACTTTTGTGGCATTTGTGTAAGAGAGGTATGGGCATGGAAGACTTTTGTGGTTGCTTGGGAATGGGTGAAAGGTGATGTGTACTTGACATGTTATGGCTTGATGGATTGATGGGATTGATGGGATTGATGGGACACATCGTAGAGATTCTTTTAGGTTTCTCAATGGGCGGTGTTTTCCTCACACCGAACATTGGCCCACATCTCTTGACTAAGGTATCGCCTCGGCGCCCAAGTCACGGCATCGGAACCGCAGTGATGGCGCGGTCGCTATGGTATTAGTCTTATGTTGATTCGATACAGGTTGACGGCATATGAATCATGGTCGCGCGTCGATATCGGTTAAGGGTCGAAGGTTGCCAGAATTCGACCGATAAGACCGCGAAAGTTTATGGAACGGTACGGACTAAGATACGGGTCTTACAGAGACGCGGCCTAATAGTATATAGCCCTCATGCACTCATGCATCTACTCGATCTAGACGTTGGAGTAACCTCTGGAACCAAGAGGATTCTAGGACTTTCACCTAAGGATATCTATAGCACCCCATGTAGAACAGATTTTGGTATCCCATCTGGCCATTCACGATATGCCTGTGGAGGCTACGACCCTGATGACGCTAGGGCGTACAATAATCACAACACACAATGCAAGATGCATGAATCATACAATCCAGTCATGCATCATCCTACGCATACCGTGCGCTCATGTGAGACAATCTCTGCCTATCAGGGAGTCTCATAACAACCTACTCAATGACATTTACAACGGTCAACCATATCTCATAACAAACATGTAGATGATGCGTATGGACATATATCATGATGCTATGCAGTCAGATACTCATAATCAGTATCAATAACTGGTATCGACAATCAACCTTGACAATGTGGACATTGAACCAACATTGTCCCTAAGGAATGGCCCACATAGAGCCTAACATATAATGGACCCATAGCCTCACAAAATGGCCAAATATATAATACCATGGGCCTTACTCAAAAGCTTAATACATATCACGATGGGCCTCTCACATAGGCCTCATACATCACGATGGATTCCATCACCTACCCTTCAATGCATCACAATGGGCCTCAATTACGGATCGCATATACACCACATCAGTCTCGACGATCGACCAAGACAAATCAGAATCGATAATTGATCTCGACGCAAGGAGGGGTCCGTAGATGGACAACCGATGATGGCTCAAGCAATATCAATGGGGACCCATTCATTTGGGTTAACCCACTAGAGAATGATGAGAATGGGCCTAACCAGGCTTAAAGGGAGGTCACAATGTGGACCTTTAACCATCATTGCCCATCAATGTAGACATTTAACCTACATTACTCTCAAGAAATGGTCCACATAGGGCCGAGTATATAGTTGGTCCATGACCTCACACAAAAGCCTCATACAATCACCATGGGTCATATCAACAGGCCGCACCAACGGACCTCATATACATCAGATGGGTCGTAGCAATGGGCTGCACCAATGGGCCGTAAATATACCACAACGGGTCATGTTCCTGGGCTTAATACACATCATAATAGGCCTCATCGTCTGGGCTGAAAATACATAACAGATGGGCCACTCACATGGACCTATATATAACACACCGGACCTAATATCTGGGCCTTAAATACATCTCAATGGGTCTCAACCCATAGGCCCCAATATATATCACAAAGGGCCTCAAATACAGCAAGTGGACTGCGTCCACGGGCCGCACCAATGGGCCTCGTATATATCAAGTCGGTCACATTACATAGGCCGCACCAACAGCCTTATATACATAACAAGTGGGTTGTATCAATGGGTTGCACTAATGGGCCTCGTATATATCAAGTCGGTCACATTACATAGGCCGCACCAATGGCCTTATATACATAACAGGTGGGTTGTATCAATGGGCCACACTAATGGGCCTCTTACACATCAAGTGGGTTGCATCAATGGGTTGCACTAACGAGCCTCAGATTCAAGCAGGTGGGCCCTATCATATGGGTCTTAAATACAAGGTAGGTGGGCCTATCACATATGCCTCGAAATACAAGGCAAGTGGGCCCTGTCACATGGGTCAAAATACAAATAGGTGGGCCTCAACAACGAGCCTCATACACATTAAGGTGGGCCTCAACAATAGGCCTCATACACATCAAGGTGAGCCTCAACAACGGACCTCATAACATATAAAATGTGGGCTTCATAGATGGGCCATAAATATATAAATATATCAAAGGTGGGCCTCACCACATGGGCAGCACCAAAATCATTTCAATAGTTGTAGGTATAACATGCGTATCACTGCACACTATCATTCCATAGGGCACTTGGCCTACTAACGATGATCAGCACTGTCTAAACATTACCCAGGTAAATCAGCACCATCCAAACATTAGAAAGCACCGTCCCAAACATTGTCCAGCACCGTTCAGATATGTGGACGGTGTGGATTACAAAACATACATCACGGTGGGTCTTTCAATAGATGGACGGCATGGATGGCGTAGTCAAAAATACTTTCATCATGATGGATTTCCATGTGGTGGGCCATCCCACTGGTGCACGTTCTGACAGTGTAGATGAAACAGATCTCACATGGGTCCCACCATCACACGTGTCACATGTGTTTACAACACATAACACAAGGTGGGGTCCCACGTCAGTTGGATGAATGGTGTACCAAATGATCAGGCCCACAAAATTTACAGAGTCAATACATATGTATGGCACTGATATAGAATACATACCGCAAGGTGGCCCCACCTTACACGTGTAGCACGTGTAGGTGGGCATGCCAAAAGGGTAGATGGCTAGGAATATAGCATATTACCTCGAGGTGGGACATACCGTCCACGTGGTTGGACGATGCAGGTCTCACGTACCTTGTGGTGGGCCACAAGACATGCTGACATCGTACATCAGTTATTAGCGGGTGTGAGGTGCTTCATCCAAACAGTTATAGCAGGTGGGTCTCATGTGGGGCCCACCAGATGTCCATGTAGTACTTATTGAATATTATATAACATATTATTTTAATATATATATATATATATATATATATATATATATATTGAAAGGATGCAGTGTCTAGCATCTATTCTGGATGGACGGTGTGGATTAAATCCATACATCACGGCTGGCTTCACGTGCACTGCGTGGCTGCAAGGCAGATACATCAAAGCTGGCCCATGCCCTGCACGTACCGCACGTGCAGGGTGGCCCTACGGATGGATGGTCTGGAAATAACACAGGCCTCATGATTAGACCCTACAGCCGACATCAATACAGCAACTATATAGTTGTTATACAGCAGCCAACACATTTCAAAGAGGTGGGTCCCACATGGGGCCCACCAGAACATTTATTTTCCATCCGAACCGTTGATATGGTCACACAGACCTGGATAAAGAGGAAAAGAAAATTTCATAATGATCTGAAACTTCTGTGACCCAAATAGGGTCTCAATGGCAGATGTTCACTCTTACTGTTTCCTGTGACGTGGGCCACCTGAGCTCCACACATAGCTAATTTTTGTTAGGGGGCGCACTGCCCTAAAGGGTCATCAAATGTACGGCATGGATGTTAAACAAACATCACGGTGGGGCCTGTAGTGGGGCCACGGCCCTGGCCTCTCTCACCTATCGCGCGGCAGGACACTGCTACAGCGTCTGCAGCAGCAGCAGCATTAGCTGCTTATATATATATATATATATATATATATATATATATATATATATATATATATATATATATATATATATATAATTTTTTGAAAAACTTGTTTTCCTGTAATTTTTCTCAGGTGGGGCCTGTATCCGGAAGATCCAATCCACCCATTGGATTTCATGACTCGATACCGTCCAAAAGAGTCCAATATCCAAAATATATTTTGTATACCAAAACGTCAAAGCGGATTTTAACAGTGAGAACTACTATTTTTTATGTTATGGCCCACCAGAAAGTCGGATTGGTCTCAAATTTTTGTTCAACGCCTAAAATGACCTAGGGAGCGGGATAGACAGCTTGGATTATAGTCATCCATCAAGGTGGGGCCTGCATTAGCGGGCACCAAAAAGTTTGGAATCAAGCTAATATATTTTATTTTTTATTTTTTTTGTTCTCATTCACGTCCAGCGTCTCTGGACAGACGGTTGATGGTGGGCCTCTCATGTATAGACGGTTTGATGCCATACATACATCATGTGGTGGGGCCCACACTCACCAGTTTGGCCACGTCAGTACACACACTCCACGCTAGCCACCCTTACTAGGGATCGAAACTAAAACCTCAAGTGCTTAAACGAAGTATCTCCACTCGGTCGCCAGTTAAGCTATGGACCTGGGTGAGCACTCCACAGTGGAGTCCCACCGTCCATAGAAAAAGGAGTGGGGCCCACTTCATCAAATGGATAGAGAGAGAGTGAGAGAGAAAGAGAGAAGCACCCACCTCAAGATCTCTTCTTCATTCTTCCGCCAATGTATGCTAGAACCCCAATGGACGGACTTCAATGGTTGAGATGGATCATGGATGGTGGAGATAAGAGTTAGGATGGTGGGCCACACTAGCTCTCTCATTGGAGCCATGGACGTGGGTTGCTCCATGGAGGGATTGCCTGGAGAAAAAAAGATGAGAGAGGAAGTGATTTAAGAGAAGTGATGGGAGAGAGATGGTGAGGTGATGGGAAAGTTGACTTATGGGGAAAAGGGAAGGAGTGGTTGCTTTTAAGGAGTTATGGCTAGGGGTGGGGTAGGGTAGGGTGATGTCACCACCTAGGGTGACATCATAGTATTATGTTTCTAGGGAAGTACAATAACAGGGATAGGTGGGTCCCACGATCAAGCAATCAATGGCTGAGATAATGCATGGATCGAATCTCATAATCTGAGCGTCAGGTTGATGCATGAGAAGCGTTGTCAGAACCGCGGCGACGGCGCGGTCGCAATGACATAGGTCTCGGGTTGAGTCAGCGCGGGTTTACAGAATGTGACTCAAGAGCGTGCGCAAATGCTATCTACGAGTCGCGGGTCATCGAAATTTGACTGGGAGGACCGTGAAAGTTTACGAAACGGTACAACTAGGATACGAGTCTTACAGTTGTTGATTTATTTTTCTTTGTGGACTGAACCCTCATGGTCAGCCCTGCCGCCTGGGTTGTTGATTTATTTTACTTTGTGGACTGAACCCTCATGGTCGGCTCTGCCGCCTGGGTTGATGGTTAAGTTTTTATTTTTATTTTAAGTGTCATGCTTACTATTTAAATTAGTGACATTTGTTGTGTGGTGTGGATGGTTTATGTCCCATTGGAGTATGGATCAAAACAATCGACTCTCCTCCAAAGGCGGACTAGTTCCAGGCCTTGATCATTTACTTAGAAGAGGTACTCAACATCACTTGGATTTTATGGTAGACCCAGTTGATCATTCAAATCCAAATCTGCCAAATTCAACTATAAATCAAAATAGAGAAAATCAACCTAATCCTCCTCTTGAGGATGAAAATGAAGTTCATAGGAATGTGTTAAACCAATCACGGACTTTACGTGAACATTTACACCCTGAGAGATCAACTTTACTATCTTGCATAGTGTTCCCTGCTCACACAGGAAACATTGATTTTAAACCGGGTGTGATTCAATTAATTTTTAAATTTCATGGCTTGGATTCTGAAAGCCCCTACTTGCACCTCAAGGATTTTGAGGAAGTAATTGCAACGTTACAAGTAAATAATGGTAATAGGGATGTACTTAAGCTTAGGTTATTCTCATTTTCTCTAAAGGATCGGGCCAAAGCATGGCTCAATTCTTTAAGACCTAATACCATCACTTCATGACAAGCCTTAAGTAGAGAGTTTTTGAAGAAATTCTTTCCCGAGCACAAAACAAATGCATTAAAATAAGAAATCATGTCATTCTCCTAAAAGGGGAATGAACTATTTTTTCAAGCTTGGGAGCGCTTCAAAGACCTTCTAATTACTTGTCCACATCATGGTTATGAACCATAACACATGATTGATACTTTTCGAAAGGGGCTCACCATGGATACCCGTCAGTTCAAAGAGATGATGTGTGGTGAAACCTTTCTTGACAAAGATCATAATGAGGCTTGGGATTTTCTAGATATGTTAGTAGAGAATACGTAAACATGGGATGTCTCTGCTAAATCAGACCAAACTAGACCCATTCCTAGAGAGAAAATGGGGATGTATGTCCTAAGAGAGGAAGACGACCTTAATGCAAAATTCGCTGCATTGGCTAGAAAGGTCGAAGCCTTAGAAATTAGAAAGGTTGATATGATTAAAGCAAACACTTCCTTAAATAATTTTTATAGCATTTGTGGTGGTACAGACCATGACACAAAGGATTATCCAATAATCTCAGTTGTACAAAATATCATGCATGAGCATGAACAAGCAAATGCTATAAATAACTACCAAAGGTTAGTTATGCAACCAATGGGAAACACATATAATCCAAATAGGCGTAACCATCCTAATCTTAGTTGGAGGAATGGACCATAAATTAATGCGCCCAATGCACCTCAAATGCCTCCACAAAATAACTTCTTTGGGACACCTAAAAATGCACCATATGTGCCCCTGCCAAAGCAATCATCTGTGAAGGATGCATTGATTGCATTCATGAACTCTCATGCTCAAATGAATCAGTCTCTAATCCAATCAAATCAGGAATTAAAGACAACTGTGACTAGGATTGAGACTTAACTAAATGCTAGGGAAAAAGGCACCCTTCCTTCTCAACCTGTGCCAAACCCTAGAAACATACATTTCATTGGAGACTCAAATCCAAATGAGTTACATCATGAATAAGCTAAAGCCATCATTACCTTGAGAAGTGAAAAAGAAGTTGATAACAAGAAAATGCAACTGGTAGAAATACCGGAGGATGAATTACAGTCTCAAGAAAATAATGAACCAGCTATGGTTCAAGAGCCGCAACAGCAAAAGGATAAAGAGACTAAGTATATGAGCCTCCAATTTCATTCTCATCTAGACTTTGGAATCCGACTGTCCTCATGAAATATCAAGAGGTGTTGGATATGCTCCAAAAGGTTACTGTCAATATTCCTCTGCTTGATGCCATTAGATAAATTTCATCATATGCTAAATATCTCAAGGACTTGTGTACTCTAAAAAAGAAATTAAATGTGCACAAAAAGGCCTTCCTTACCGAGAAAGTAAGCGTTATCATTCAACAAAGGGTTGTACCCAAATACAAAGACCCGAAAAGTCTCACTATTCCTTGTATTATTATGAATTTCTAAATTGAGCATGCTTTGCTAGATTTGGGTGCAAGTGTCAACTTAGTACCTTACTCTGTTTACAAACAAATGGGATTAGGTAATCTTAAACCAACCACGATTACACTCCAACTCACTGACTGCTCCATTAAGGTACTAAGGAGAATTTTAGAGGACATACTAGTCCAAGTGGAGAAATTCTACTTCCCCGTGGATTTTATTGTACTAGAAACTGAACCATGTGTAAATGCTAGTGCTCAAGTTCCCATCATTTTAGGCCGCCCATTCCTAGCAACTTCAAATGTAATCATAAATTGCAGGAATGGAATAATGAACTTGTCTTTCGGTAACATGACTCTAGAGCTAAATATTTTCAATCTATGTAAGCAGCCCATTGATAATAATGAAATCCATGAGCTGAATTTCATAAACTGCTTGATAAAAGAAGAGGAATTGGAACCTAGTCTGACTAAGGAATTGATTCAAGTCATTGGGGACTTGAAAAATTCTGATTTAGAAAAAGTGCTTACTAAATTTTTTAATGATAATGAGAGCACTACCACTCAGGACATTGGTATGTATTAATGGAGACCGCACCCTCAAATCCTATCTGTCGAGGACTCGCGACCTCTGTCATCACCAACTAATTTTTTAAAGCTTGATTTAAAACCACTACCAAATGAGCTAAAGTATGTATACTTAGGTGAAAGTAAAACTTATCCTGTGGTGATCTCTTCATTTTTAGACAAGGATCAAGAGATTAAATTGTTGAATGTTCTAAGGGACCACAAAGGAGCCTTGGGCTCGACCATTTCTGACATCAAGGGTATAAGCCCTTCCATATGCACTCATCGGATCTACCTCGATAAGGACGCCAAACTAATTAGACAACTTCAAAGGTGTCTCAATCCAAACATGATGGAAGTTGTAAAAAATGAGGTGATTAAATTGTTGGATGTGGGAATCATTTATCCAATGTCCAATAGTGTTTGGGTGAGTCCAACTCAAGTAGTCCCTAAGAAATCCAGAATAACTATTGTGCAGAATTCTAATAATGAACTCATACCAACACGTGTCACCATAGGTTAGCGTGTTTGCATTGATTATAGAAAGTTAAACCAACTTACAAAGAAGGACCATTTCCCTTTACCATTCATTGATCAAGTTTTAGAGAAAGTAGCAGGTCATTCATTCTATAGTTTTCTTGATAGATATTCCGGATATAACCAAGTAGAGATAGTCCTGTAAGACCAAGAGAAAACCACGTTTACTTGTCCATTTGGCATGTTTGCTTTCAAACGAATGTCATTTGGATTGTGTAATGCTCCAGTAACTTTTCAACGGTGTATGTTAAGTATTTTTTAAAATCTGGTTGGAAAGTTTCTTGAGTTTTTCATAGACGACTTCTTTATATTTGGGAGTAGTTTTGAGGAATACCTCACCAATTTATCTCTTATCTTGTTTAGGTGTGAAGAAAAATACCTTGTCTTAAATTGGAAGAAATGTCATTTCATGGTTCAAAAGGGAATTGTTTTGGGACATATTATCTCCAAAAATGGAATCGAGGTAGATTGCTCAAAACTCGACATTATAGCTAATCTACCTATCTCCCGAACTGTTAGAGATATTAGATCACTTCTAGAGCATGCTGGCTTTTGTAGAAGATTCATCAAGGACTTTAGTTTCATTACTAGACCCTTGACTAATCTTCTTCAAAAGGATGTTCCATTTAAGTGGACAGATGAGTGTGCAAGTACTTTTAATAAAATTAAATCATCCCTTACCACTGCACCTATCATGCTTCCACCAGATTGGACACTTCCTTTTGAACTAATGTGCGATGCAAGTGATTATGCTATAGGGACTATTTTGGGTCAAAGGAAATATAAATGACCCTACGTTGTTCACTATGCGAGTAGAACTCTAAACTCGGCCCAAGTAAACTACTCAACAATTAAAAAAGAGTTACTTGCAGTAGTTTTTACTTTGGATAAGTTTAGGTCCTACTTGCTGGGATTTAAAGTGGTCATTTTCACAGACCATTCGACTTTGAAATATTACTATCTAAGAAGGATGCAAAGTCAAGACTTTTGAGATGGATCATCCTACTCCAAGAATTTAACTTAAAGATAAAAGATAAGAAGGGAGTAGAAAATGTAGTGGCCGATCACCTTTCCAGATTGGTGTTAGATGATTCTACTGAGGAGATGCATGTCCAAGACACTTTTCCTGATGAATAATTATTTGTAATCTCCAAATTGCCTTGGTATATGGATATAGTGAACTATCTTGCAACGAAAAAAATGTCATATCATTGGAAGTCGCAAGATAGGAAGCGTTTTGAAACCGATGTTAGGAATGTCTTCTGAGATAACCTGTATTTCTATAAATATGGGACTGATTAAATTTTTAGACGTTGTGTCCCAGAGGATGAAGTTCAGTGTTATTTCCTTTTGTCACATGGAAGCATGTGGTGGCCATTTTTTTGCTAAGAAAACCACTGTAAAAATCCTGCAGTGTGGTTTTTACTGGCCTACCATGTTTAAAGACTCTCATGCTTTTTGTGTTGTTTGTGATAGATGTCAAACGTTGGGAAGAGTGTCCTGGCGTAACATAATGCCTTTATTCTCAATTTTACCATTAGAGATTTTTTATTGTTGGGGTATTGATTTTATGGGTCTATTTCCATCTTCTTTTGGATTTCTTTATATATTGGTTGGTATGGACTATGTTTTAAAGTGGATTGAGTCAGTTCCAAGTAGGACCAACGACAATAAAGTGGTCATACGATTCCTAAAGGAAAATATTTTTTTTAGATTTGGAACTCCAAAGGCCATCATTAATGATGGCATGTCTTACTTTTGCAATAAGACATTTGAGGCTTTGATGAAAAAATATGGCATCAAGTATAAAGTGAGCACCCCATACCACCCATAAACGAGTGGGCTAGCTGAGATTTCTAATCAGGAAATCAAACACATTTTAGAGAAAACTATAAGGCCAGATAAGAAGGATTGGTCCCTCAAACTTATAAGACTTCGATTGAAATGTCTCCATATAAATTGGTGTATGGGAAAGCTTGTCACTTGCCTATGGAATTGGAACATAGAGCCTACTGGGCAATAAAGAAATTAAACTTTGATATGGACCAAGCAAGTGGACAAAGAAAATTAGAGTTGAATGAATTAGAGGAGCTGAGGAGAGGCTCCTATGAAAATTCTAAAATCTATAAAGAGATGACCAAAGCTTTTCATGATAAAAATATCCTGAGGAAGAATTTTGAACCTCAGCAAAAGGTCCTATTATACAATTCTCGTCTCCAGTTATTTCTGAAAAAATTAAGATCAAGATGGACAGGCCCATTCATTGTGAAGAATATTTATATTCATAAGGCTGTTGAAATTGAAAATCCACGTAATGGCAATATGTACAAGATTAATGGTCAAAGATTGAAGCCTTATGTGGAAAACTTTCATTTGGGAGAGGAGTCTGTCCCTCTTCATGAGCCAGAATATTCAGAATGATACTCCTAGTCTAACGGAGCATTTCTGGATTTGTATCATATTCAATTCTTTTTAGTGTCACATAGCAGGTGAGTTTTTCATGGTATGTACTATCCACCCTTTCTTTTATTTTTATTATTCTCTGCATTACATTTTTATTACATTGGGGACAATGTAGATTTTAGGTTGGGGGTATAGATAGTCATCCATGTGAGATCATCCATGTGAGGTTTTTTTTTTAGTTTCAGTTTATTACTATTTTTAATGTTTTTATTTTTTTAAGTTTCAGTTTTTATTTTATTTTTTAGGTTTATGAAGAAATTTTTTTCAACATTTTCAAAATAATACTTTTATATACAAAAATGTGAACATGATAATTTACGAATTCCAAAGGTAAAGTTAATACTTAGTCTAGGTTGATAGTAGTCAGAAATTTGTTAATGGAAAATTATAGATTTGAGTTCAATTATCTAATCACTAGTTTAAAACGAGTTGTGATTTGATGTACTAAATTCACAATACACCCTAGCTAACTAAGTGAGAAATATGATATGTAAACTACAATAACAACTTTTGATTCAAACAAGGTTAAATGAACTAATATTACTGATATATGCTTAAAAGAAAGAATATTGAAGGGAAAAAATAATGGAAATTTTTTATTATTATTATAGATCATGAATGTAATGACCATAACAATCCTGTCAGTAATCTGGAGTAAGGATACTTAAGTATCCATTACTGTTACCATTACAAGTACGATACCTTAGGTTACGAAGCAAACCCGGTGGGAATCTTCATCTAAGGGTGGTATATAAAAATGAGGATATGATGATAAAAGAAGAAATAACATGAAGAAAATGAGACAACTAAAGATTTCATATTCTTGGAGTGATTGAAAGGAGTTAGGATAGATAACATGCATATTTTTCAAAGTTAGACTAGTGTCACGGAACACCTAAGGATATTGGATCATAACTATTATAAATTTTGATTAGGTCTCTGAACTCAAGGATGTAATAGATTATGAAATTGAGATTTTAACTAACTTCAGACTTAGGGTAAGTATTGGTTTGTTTTGAAATTCATATGATGAATGGAGGTATAATTGTATAAATTTCTGAATGTTGAACTATTTTTCATGTTGTCAATGTTTGTGAGTAACATTTCTAAAAACCCTCACGAGACTATAACTCATCCACTAGGGGAAACCTAGGGGTTTAAAGGCTTGTTACATATTTTAAATGCAATTGAGATTACCTGCGAAAGTGGTGTAGTTAGAATTTTATTTTCATTTTAATTTTGTTTCTAAAATTACTTATTATTATTATTTTTATTTTTCTTCGCTTATTTTGCTCAGGACTAGCAAAATGTTAGTTGGGGGGTGTGTTGAGACTTAAATATTATATAATTTTTTCTATTTATCTCTTGGTTTTATGAACATAAATCATCTTAATATTCTATTTTACTCATGCATGTGTCGCAAGGTGAATTTAAGTGCTTAAATTGAAAATGGGTGCTAAAAAGTATGGATTTGATACTCAAGATTTATCAAGAAAAAGGATGGATCTTAGGAGACCAAGATTGGAGCATTCACATACCAAAGATCTAAGAAAACCAAGTGACGAATGAAGAGAATCGACGATTTGAAGTAAGAATCCTGAAATCGTCCTGAAAAAGTGTATTTTCAAGCTGTGAAGTTTATTCTGGGAAACTACACAGCAGAAAGTCTGTTTTAAATGAACCAAGCAGCGAGAAGTCTATTTTGGCAAAATACGTATATTTGATGCAGTTTCTAGGGTTTTTAACTTTGTACAAAAATTAGAGTTCCCTACTTATAAATAGGGCCTCCTAGGGCATTCAAAAAGATCATTCAAGGCATTTCAAAGTAAAATTTAGAGTTTTTAAAGAGTTTTTAATTTTATTAAAGCTTTATAAGTTGTTTTTTATTTTAGATCTTTTTTATTTTTATTTTTTTCTTTCTTGTTGCTTTTTATTTCTACAATTTGATTATATTTTTCTAAGTTCCTTCTAGCCCAAGCTAGAAGAGAAGCACATGGGTTTAATAATTTTTTAAGATTATGATGATTGATTGTTTTAACGATGAGAAGAATGGTGTATGCATATTATCTATTATTTAGGTTTTTTTTAATCCTCTAGTGAGATCCATATATTTTCATCATATGAGATCCACATTGATGGATAGGCTTAGCCTAGATCAATCAGATTTTCTAGATAGGAGAGGTTCTCAACCTGTTATATTTCTTTAATATTCATTATCCTATAGATATTGAATACTTAAAATCACTGATGCTTGAGAACATATGTTAATGATGCAAATCCGTAATTTTCTAATATTTTATATCACTTTTTAAAATATTTAAACCGTCTTATTTTCCTACTAGACTTACCATAGTGCTCAGATCATAGTTGTATTATTCAAGTCATCATGATTTTGGAACATTAACCTATGTGTGGAACTTTGAAGCTTGGGTGTTATTTTATTCAGTTGAATTACATCTATTCAAAAATCCCAAAATCAAATCATCAGTTTAGTTTTTATTACTTAGTTTGTTTTACACTTGATTTTTTTTCCTTCTCACATTTCATCTCCCTGTAGGATCGACCCCGTATTCACGGGATACTACTTACAAACCTCTGCACTTGGAGGCAAGCAATCAGACACGACTGGATTGAGATATTGGTCTTCTTATCTAAATTGTTCCATTATTTTTCTTTCATAGTTTCTAGTCACTTTCCAAGGAGTGCATCTTTCAATCCTTGTTGAATTAGGATACTATTCACTTAACTTTTCATAGTTCAAAATTATTTTTATTAAAATACTTCTCTACATCGAACTTCATGTTAGATGTCATTGATACCTTACCTTCAAATTTCATCTGCTTTCCAATTTTATCTTTAATACCACTTGTTAGGACTCTTGGAAGCACATAAATCAGAATCAAGCAAAGTAATTATAATCACACAAATAAACCCAACAAGAAGGCAATCCGAATTTTACATGAAAAAAATCTTTTTGAGAAAAAACCACGACACAAAGCAATGCATAATTCGTTATAAAAGCAATATTATAAGAGATAGTAGATCTTACCAATTCGAACAAGCCGCAAATCTCATTTGAAACCTTAGCTATGCCTTGAACCTTTAACAACAACTTAGAAAGCCCTAATTCCCTTCATCGTTACATTAATTTCGATTACACCCGATATATACTACCCAATCGTAATAGGAAACAAATTACGTACTTAGGTAATTATGCACGCATCTTCAATGGAACCTTCAATGGGATTAACATCCATCGAAGATCCTTCGATGCCATCGAGTACTGGATCGAGCATCTGTCGATGGCATCGATATTTTCGATATCTACTCGATGAAATCAAGTGGTTGCAGAAAAATTTAAGATACATTATCCAATATATATATATATATATGGGGGGGGATGTTCTTTATGGTCGAGCTTATGGGAACTCTCCATGAGGTCGAGTTGTGTGGGCCCCACCATGATATATGTTAAACATCAACACCGTGCATTTGATGGGTCCCCTTTAAATTATGGGACATCCCAAAAATCAGCCATATACGGAACTCTGGTGGGCCATACCATCTAAAATCATGAGAAGACATGCCTAAAATATATAAAAGCACTTAGTGGGGCCCACATGAAATTTGGATGCGTCTAAAACTTGGTCTGACCCCTCATCCAAGTGAGACACACATAATGGATGGGCTGGATTTGTGAACCACATCTCAATGGGCCCAAAAAATTATTATGAATGTTTCAATGGAGGGTAACCCCTCTTAACTTTTGTATGTGGTGTGGCCCACAAAAGTCATAGATAGACTTGATTTTTAATCCCTAGGCCCACTATGGAATGGTGCATCTAACTGATGGGGTAGATGTTCGACATACATCATGGTGAGGCCCAGACAGCTCGACCTCATGGGGAGTTCCCATGAGCTAGACCGTATAGAACCTTTGTGTGTGTGTGTGTGTGTGTGTGTGTGTGTGTGTGTGTGTGTGTGGTTGAAATGAATGATGATGGGTGGTACGCATTTGATGGATAAAGGGTTTCCCCTCCAACGGTAGGGACTGTCCCACTCGGTTTTTCTTTTTTCTTTTTATTTTTAATCAAGTCTATCACCTATGAGCAGTGAGGCTTACCACATGGTAAAATTCTCATGATTTCCCTGTAATAGAGAGACCGATGTTCATGTAAAATCTACATCATTCATCAATTTTTTTCAAATCACATTAGGATGAGGGTCTCAAAATGAGGCAGATCCAAGACCCAAGTAGACTACACTGCATGAAAAAGTTGGGTTGGAAATCCCCACCATTGAAATATTATTGGGGCCCACCACAATGTTTATATGCCACCAATGATTCCCACCTGGATGGAGCACAAATATCAACATTGATGAAAGCTTATATGGGCCTAATAAGGTTTAAATGGTGGGCATTCGTTCCCACTATTTCTTGTGTCATGAGCTAGCGAAACAAATGGATGCAGTGAATTTACATAGACATTATAGTGGACCCCACAAGGCTTTGTGTTGTCGAAACTCCCGATAAACAATGTTTACATGATGCACTTTCAGTAGAGCTAGTCATCGAGTCGAGTCGAACCGAGTTAGGGCTGACTCGACTCGATCCGGTTTTGAAATAGGCTTGACTCAAACTCGATTCAATTGAGACCGAGTCCAGCATGCCTAAGTTGATCCGAGTTTGGTTTAGCATGGACTGATCCGGACTAAGTTTGATCCAGTCAAAAGTACCGAGTCAGGTCAAGTTAGCACCGAGTCAGATTGAGAGATGAGGGAGGGAGGGAGTGGAGATGAGAGAGAGGAGGAGGAGGATGAGGGTGATGGTGGTGGGTAATTGTCGGGCTTGGAAGAGGAGGAGGATGAGTGAGGGAGGGAGGGAGTGGAGAGGAGAGAGAGAGAGGAGGAGGAGGAGAAGGGTGATGGTGGTGGGTGGTTGCTGGGCTTGGAAGAGGAGGATGAAGGAGGGAGAGAGAGAGTTTGGGATCGGGTCAGGTTAAGGTGCGGCAAGTAGGGTTAGAGAGTCGGGTCGAATCGGGTTTCGAGTCGAGTCGAGTCGAGTCTAATCGGATCGAGTTTCGGGTTGAGTCGGGTCGAGTTACTGGGTAACTTGAACTCGACTCGGTTTGAGTTCTGATTGGGCGAAGCCGACTCGGTTTGGACTGACTCACCCATTCGATTCAGGTCGAGTCAGACGAGTTGAGTTGGCCGAATCGAGTCGGATCATACCCACCTCTAACTTTCAGTATGACCAAAGGGAATTATTAAGATATTTTCATTTTTAACCATCCAAATAAACATGTGCCAGTCCAACAATCATAAGATCAAATAAGAGTAATGTTAGATTCATGACACATCTAAAACTGGTCCCACATTTTCAACAACTTAGATCGAATTACTTGTATATCACGTGTTGAATTCACAGCTAATATCTAAGGGGTCGTTTGGCACCTTGGATTGGAGGGGATTGGAGGAGATTAGAGGGGGTTTCAAATTCCCTTGCTTGTTTGGCAGCAAAAAGCAACTGGGGATTGCCAATCCAGGGGGTTCCCAATCCCCTCTTTGATGGGGTTTGTAATCCACGGTAAGAGCTTGGGTTATACCTAAAATCGTTTCAATATTTGTAGGTATAAATGTATGTCACTGTACACTATCATTCTACTGGGCACATGGCCCACTAACGATGATCAACACTGTCCAAACATTGTTCATGTAGATTAGCACCGTCCAAATATTGTCCAGCACCGTCCATACGTTGTCCATATTAATCAACGATTAAAAATCGTTAGTTAGTCACTCAAACATGATCTTGTGCTTGCGGTCCATCTGAGACTTGGAATTTCATCATTTTTAAGCAAAGCATATATTTTAGCGGGCTTATCACAACCATAGTGTCAAAAATTATATATCTTAGTAATTGGAGATATTAAAGTTGATTTAGTGATCAAATTCAAACCCCCATAAATATACCATTTATAGATATTTTTGAATTAAAGTTGATTCACACTCCAGGGTGCCAAACACACCAGAGGATTGCCAATCCAGGGGGTTTCCAATCCTGGGGGTTGTGAATCCAGGGGGTTCCAAATCCACGCTCCTAAACAGGCCCAAGGTACCTACGTACAATCCATCACACCCTACCAGAACATTAAAGTTCTTCTCGGGGCCAAAAATACAGTGGAAGTCCACAACTTTTTAGAAAACCGAAAAAACAAAAAACAAGACAAAACAAAACGACTTATATGGCACATGACACCCGAGGGGGCGACTTACGGACGAGATTTGCTAAGCCTGCATGCGTGTACAAGTTAGCCCATCTACACAACACCTCATGTGCCTTCATGACGTATGCATGCAAAGATCCAATCAATCCATAAGATGAGGCCCACCGTTAAGATGTTTCGGCATAAAAATCAGGCCATTTCACTTGTTGGGCTCATCATGGTAAGCTTGGAAATTTTTTATGAGGTCATCTTCCTGTTTGTGACATTGTGGCCCAGATGAAGAATAGATATGCTACAATTTTTTTAGTAAGATTATCTACATGGTAAGGTCTATCTGATGGACGGCTTGGATCTTGGTTTCTCATTCCAGAAACATGTAGTATCGTGTGGAAGGGACGTCTTGTACACGCGTGTGGGCATAATAAAAATCGATTGTTTTTATACCACGCATACCACCAGTTGTAATGGTGCTCACGGTGTTTTCATGACAGATACCATCCAACCAGTCCAATAAGGTATCCCAACTATAAAAATGGAATGTCATAAATAATAATAATAATAATAATAATAATAATAATAATAATAATAATAAAAGGTAAATCTAACTACCAGGTGGGTCACACCATTATAAAAATAAAAATTAACATTAAAAAAAAACAATTAACAACCTCCAAAAACCGCCACATTGATGTGGGGCCCATCTAATGATCAGATGGGTGTATTTTGGGGGCTTCTAATTTTCATAATGGTAAATTTGTTGGACGGCTCCAATGTCATACAAATACTAAAATAGGCCCCACACGCTACTAATAAAGCTGTGTGAGCATCTCTAATTATCAGATTAAAGCATTTGTATTATTATTATGAAGAGTGCCATGAACATCTAGATTAGTGCCATTAAAATCTAGAAGGGCCCACGCAAACCCGGCAAATAAATTCCAAAAGATTGGACAGCCATTCGCCGGACAGAATCTCATTTTACAACTGTATTTTTGGCTGTAGAAAGTAATATGGTAGGAAACCTTGCCATACATATAGTTGCATTTGGACTTATTTCATTCAAATCACCTATCTGGTCCGTCCATTAGATCTAATATGATGTTCTTTCATTACTTTGGAAAAACTACAGAATTCACATGGTCTGGAATATCCCTGACTGGACCTGTCTTTAATGAACAATCTAGTCCATCGATTTCTTCAAGCAACTAACTTGATGGTCTGGATCATTCAATCAGTATGATTTTTTCTATGTTGCCATTGAAGAGAGGAATGGACCTAATGGACGGCCCAGATGTGTGATTTGGATGCAAAAGAGTCCAAATGCAGCTATGTGCGTTGTAATGTTTATATTCAGCCCACCGGATCAATAAAAATCAACAAAATGCACCTGGGAGCAATTGCAACCGTAAGTTGGGATGATCTGCGGCATATGTGTTAACAAAACACGCGCGTGCAGATCCAGGCCATGTATTATAAATACGATCGTCCATTCTCCAACCCATTAATCAGATGATTAGGATCATCTGATCAAAGTGTTTCTTTTAGAAGGATGGGTAATGGAAAGTGAGCCACGTGTGATGGACGGTTCAAATCGCTTCAACATGTCTTAGATTAGCATAATTGTATGATGGTGATCCATAGGCATGAGATCCAAGTCTTCCATCACATTAGTCCCAACCGTTTAGTTTCCTCGGCAGAATAAAAAAGGACGGTCCACTTATCAGGTGGGCCAGATTTTACAAAAGAAATGATGGATTGAAAAAGCTTGACCAAGTAAATTTTAGACCATCCACCTTGATCTCCCTGATAAGTGGATCTGATCTGGTTCTTGGATCTGGCGGCCTACAGAATGGAAACCCACCTCCTGATTGGTAGCTAGGATCTCACAGCCAATTTGCCACGGTGGCACATGGATGCATCTTGTGAATGGATTAGATGGTATATACAAAACAAGGTAGGCCCTAAATACAGTATAGAAGGTTTGTAACTGTAGGTATGCTCACCACAACTATTCCATGCAACGTTGCCGTCCTAAGTTTTGGGTCAGTTGGGATCGAGAGGGCCCACACGATGGATGGATGGGATGTCATTAAAACATCACGGTAGGCCCCACACGTCGATTTGTACCTTAAGTTTATCCTACAAATCTTATATTAGATCCCGCCTCTCATAAATAAATAAGAACGGGCGGATTTAGATATAGTCTGGGATTAGCTGTATCATATGACGTATCGGCCAGCCCTTTTTACCAATATTTATATGGGAAATGGAATTACGAGGTCAGCCTCAGGGACTTCCCATGAGATGGAGTTGTGTGGGAACCATCATGATGTGTATTAAACATCAACACTGTGAATTTGCTTGGTACCTTTTAAGTTAGTATACAGAACTCATGTGAGTCATTCCATCTAAAACCACGTGATGACATGCCTAAATTATATAAAAGCATTTGATTGAGGCCACTTAAGTTTTAGATGTGGCTGAAACTTAGACCAACCCCTCATCCAAGTGGGACATACATAATGGATAGTTTGGATTTGTAAAACACATCCCAATGAGCCCAATAAATGATTATTAATGTTTTAATGGGAGGGTAACTCCTCTCAATAGCTGTATGTGGCATGGCCCACCCAAGCCATGAATTGACTTGATTTTTAAGTCCGCAGCCCACGATGGAATAGTACATATAATTGATAAGGTAGATGCTTGACACACATTAGATGAGGCCCACACAACACCCTTATACACACACACACACACAAGGGTACTGCCAAGTCAAAGTTTACCTCATGGGAACTTCCCCGTGAGGTTAAGCTGTGTGAGCCAGCCTTATGTGTATCTAATATCAACACCGTATATTTGATGAGTCCTCTTTAAATTATGGGATGTCCCAAAAATTAGCCTATCATCCGAAGACATGCTTAAAATATATAAAATCATTTGGTGGGGCTCACTTAAAATATGGATATGTCTGAAACTTGGCCTGGCCCCTCATCCAAGTGGGACACACATAATAGATGGGCTGAATTTGTGAACCATATCTCAATGGGGCCAAAAATGATTATGAATGTTTTAATAAAAGGATAACCTCTCTCAACTTTTATATGTAGTGTGGCCCACACAAGTTATGTATTGACTTGATTTTTAAGCCTAATGCCTACAATGGAATGGTGCATCTTACTGATGGCATAGATGTTTGACACGCATTATGGTAGCGCCACACAGCTCGACCTCATCAAAAGTTCCCGTGATTTAAACTGCATTGAATATATATTTATATGATCTTATCCACGGCGAAGCTGAACCTACAGCTCTATACGTGATAGGGGTGCACATTGAGCTGGTAGAACCGTGGAACTGGACCAGAACCGACCAAACGGTCCGGTTTGGTCTGGTTCTAAAGTGCATCGGTTCTGGTTTCGGTTCCAAAAATCAAAGAACCGGTTACATCGGTTCAGTTCTCAATTTGGAGGTATGTAGAACCGAACCGTGAACCGATCCGTAGGACCAAACCGTAGATTTGATCCGTAGAACCGAATCGTGGAACCGAACCTGGAACTAAACCAAGAACCCTTTGATTGTTTCCATATTTGACTCATGATTTATGGTTTATAATGCACCATTTAATTATTTTCATAAATGTATTTTTGCACTCTTTATACAATATCTAAACCATTCATCAAATGGACCACACCATAGATAGACATGGGCAAGATAATAAAATTAAACATGCAATTGGGTTGGATTATAAAAAGCCCAGAACCGTGGAATCGATCCGAAACCGAACTGGTTTTAACGGTTCGGTTCCGATTCGGTTCTAGGGTGCCAACGGTCCGATTCCGGTTCCAAATATCCTAGAACCATTAGGAACGATTCGGTTCTGATTTCACTCCAGAACTTGACCAAACCGACCCGTGTGCACCCCTAATACGTGAGACCCACCATGACGTATATATGACATCCAATCAACCATCATGTTGCATACTCTTATATTCGAATAGGTGGATTGTAAACACAGGTGGGCCCCCTGATGTAAAGTCATGCTAAACACTGCTAAAATCATGTGGTGTGGCCCACTCATTGTGGTGGGGTGCATGTCATATACCAAAAACGATCAGGCCCACCTGAGTTTTTAATGGTCCTTGTCTTCATACCAATTGTTCCTTGTGGCCCACCTGAGTTTCTGATTGGCTGCCAAAAAGAGCATGGTAGCCACATGATGGATTTACTAGATTTAATTCCACACGTATTGTAATGGGTTGGCTTGAAACTGAGATTGTCCTGATACATGGCCCATCATAACCCATTAACGGCCCTACATTGTGTGGCCCGGCCCGATCCCAATCTGAAGTCTAATACCCATTTGGGAGTCACGTGCGGCAGGAATCTAAAGCGGCCAGAAAACGAGGTGAACGGATTAGGTGTTAGTCGGTGTTTCCTTGATTGTAAGGCCTACCTAGATGTAGGTGTTGTATATCCACGCCGTCAATATGTTTTTCAAGATCATTTTAGTGCATGGTTCCAAAAATTAAGGATATTCAAATTCAAGTGGACGACACAGTAGGGGATTGAAATCAAACCATTAAAAAATTCTTGGGGCTACAGAAATTTTTTATCAAGCTGATATTTATGTTTTCCTTTCATCCTGTTCTATTTGACCTTACAAACAGGTTGGATGGAAAATAAAAATTACAGTGGGCGCTAGGAACTTTTAATGGTGATCGATCAATGACCACTGGTTCCTATGGTGTGATTCACTCGAGATTTAGATCTTTTTTCATTTTTGTATCATGCCGTAAAATAATCTGTAAAGACTGATGGACGGTGTGGATATACAAAATGTAGATCAAATTAGGCCCCACTGTATGGGAAATACCTACTAACCTGTTACCGGATAAAACCTAATCCGCTCGGTATCCGATCATTTTCCGTACCACGTCTCGTTCGAAAAAACAGCCACAACTCACACGTATGATCTTGGACGCGGTTTTCCTGGGAAAGCCTTTCGCAGGAAGTTCCTGCGCTGGAAAACTGGGTGGGGCCCAACATGATTTTTTAAGAAATCCACTCCGTACATCCGTTTTCTGAGCTCATTTTAGGAGTTTGGACCAAAACTGAGATGATCCAAGACTTAAGTGGGCCACACTAGAGTAAAAGGTGGGTAGGAAAATTCCTACCGTTGAAAACTTTCTGGGGTAGAAAATGATGTTTACATGACATCCATACCGTTAATAACGTCATTACTACTTGGATGAACTGAACACATAAATATTAGCCTGATTCAAAACTTCTGTGGCCCACAAACATTTCAACTGTGTATGTTTAATACTCACATTTTAGGTCCACTTGAGTATTGGATATGGCTCATTTTTGGGTTATTAACCTAAAAATATCTTGAAAAACGGATGTACGGATTGGATTTCTTAAAAACATCACGTTGGGCCCCACCCAGTTTTCCAGCGCAGGAACTTCCTGCGAAAGGCTTTCGCACGCAAGTAACGATGCAGTGTGTATTAACCCTTGTGTACAGCCCCCATTTTTAGTTCCTCTTGTTGTCCGCGTGAAAATCCGAGCGGTGAAAAAGATGGCCCCAGTATGAAGATCAAATTCATTGACTATCAGGCTGGCCCACCCATCGAGAAGATCGGACCGTCCGTATCAATTGACATCCAATGGTCTGGTTCAATTTACAGATGGGCTATTTAATGAGTTGATCCGTGCAATTCTCACGGATTGTAATCTTAATGGTATTGCCCATATTTTTCACGGCTAGGATGTACCACACGTATGACACAAGTGGGAAAGACAGTGCCTGCATGTGATCATTCTTCCTCAGGAGAGCTAAGTTGAAACATCCACCAAACCGGCCATGTAGTGGGCCCCACTGAGAAGCTTAATTCGAAATAGCACAGTCCTTACGTCCTCGATCCACGCACACCTGCCATTTCTCTCCCAGCCGTCCATTTGACAGCCTATGATCAGATGCTTGACACCGTCCGATTCCCGTGATTCACGCATCATGGCCCATCCACATTGGGAACGACGGTTTGTACGGTTTCGGTGGTACCCACCTACAATGCCACGTGTACAGTAGAACTTACTATATTTGGAAGGGGTGCGAATCAGGGTCACGGCATGTATGTCGGCGAGAGAATCTAACAATGCAACAGTTCCTACCTCTTCAGTCAACAAATTCTCTTCCCAATTTGCCCCTAGTATTCTCTCTCTCTCTCTCAATATCTTCTTTCCGAATTCCTCACAACTGATCTTTGGATTCTCCTTCAACATAAAAGGCCTCCCATTACAGTTGACTTTGGCCGTGAACTAGAGATGGTTGGGAATCCGAAGGCACATGTGGGACCCACAGATAGATTCTCCCTTTGCTTATGAGGGGTCTTTTGGGGAAAAACAAAAACTTGTGGGTAGAGATATCAGGTTGGTGGTGTTTCTGTTATCTGTTTCTGAAATTGGGTGTTGAAAAGAGGAAAAACCCAGGTCAGAAATGAAGAGAAATTTCACAAAGTGAGTTCAATTCCTCTCCTTTTTCTTCTTTTTTATTTTGCTTCTTTGTTTTGGAGCGAGGATGTTTGTCTCTTTGTTTATTATGTGTGTGTTTGGCTGGGTTTGTGGAGTCTTTTCACAATCAGAAAGGATTGAATTTTGTGATATGTATTTTTAAAAGACTTTGATGAGTATGTTTGGGGTTGAAATTCAAGCAAAGGTGAGAAGACCATGTTGGGAGAATATGTTGAAAGTGGATTCTTTTTGAGATTTTGGATTATGATTCTCAACTACTGTGATGGATTTGACTGTTTGGCAAATGGTTCTTTTTTCTTTTTTGTTTTTCTCCCTTTTCTTTTTTCTTTTTCCATCCTGTAATCTTGTGCCTGCTTTTGTCTGCAAATAGGATTGATTTGGATACTGAAAGAGAGATAGAAACCCATATTTAGAAAAGGAAAAAAAAAAAAAAAGAAGGAAAAAGTGTCCATAGAGTGAGTTTCTTTTTTTTTTTTAATGTAGTATATGATTTCAGTTACTAAGACTTTTATGATGATGTTTCTGTAATCAGAAAGATTTAGTTTTCAAAACCCAATAAAGAAATCTATTTTGGAAGCATATCTGCTGAGAATTGTGGCGTTTCTTCTCTATTAATTTTTCGGGTATTTTGCTCATGAATTTCTACAGTTGGAGCGAATTATGGTTGTTGGAGTGGTGTTGAGAAAAGCCCATCATGGAAAATGATATTTCTCAGCAAGGTTCCATGTTGGGCAGTGCTTTCCCGGATGCTGCTGCAATGGATTTCGATCCCATGGATGATCTCTTGTTAGATGGATGTTGGTTAGAGATGACCGATTGCTCTGATTTTTTTAAACTAAATGCGTGTGGTTCTACCGATCTTCTCGATTCTCCGTGTTTTTCCCCTTCATCTGATGTTAACAGCATCAGTTCCAATCCACACTCTCCACAGAATGCTGATCGAGATGACAAGGAAAGATTGAGTTTTGCTGATAATCCACCTTCGGTCAAGACCCAAACAGAAGATCTTGTCGTACTTGAATCTCTTAACGGAAACACAATAAAAAGTGGCGAGTGTTTGGCCCAATCAGAGTCCTGTCCAACTGAGGAAAGTAGGAATTTAGATGAATTTGACATGATCAATCGAACCACCGAAGCGAGTAGAAGGTGGTGGATTGAGCCGAGGGCGAACCCTGGTCCCGCTTCGTCTGTGAAAGAGAGAGTGATACAAGCGCTTAGATGTATTAAGGATTCTACAAGAGATGGTGATGTTCTTGTTCAGATATGGGTGCCGGTGAGGAGTGGAGGTAGAAGATTTCTTACTACTTGTGATCAACCCTTCTCACTCGATCCCAATTGTCAGAGGCTTGTGAATTACCGGACAGTCTCAATCAACTACCTTTTCTCGGCCGAGGAGGATTCGAATGAGGCAGTTGGTTTGCCTGGCCGAGTTTTTCTTGGGAAGTTACCCGAGTGGACACCAGATGTTCGGTATTTTAGCAGTGACGAGTACCCGCGTGTCAGTTATGCTCATCAATACGACGTTCGTGGTACTCTTGCACTTCCTGTTTTTGAGCAGAGTAGTCGGTCTTGCTTGGGTGTTGTGGAGGTTGTTATGACTACCACAAAGGTCAACTACCGTTCCGAGCTTGAAAACATCTGCAATGCCCTCCAGGTTCGAATTGTTTTCTTTTCTCTGGAAAAATTCAATGTTATATTTCCGAGTTTTCAAGTCGTCTGTAATTATGTAGAGCAATGAAGCATGATCTACTGAAAGTCAACACTTAGGGTGTGTTTGGATGCTCTCGAGATTTGTGGTGAAATGGGCACTTTTATGCCCAAATTGCGTTTTGGGGCAGACTTGCATTGATTTGGCTCCAATTCCACCCAAATCAGTTTTTAGGAGACCATCCAAATGCCAATATTACATGGACTTCTTATTTCTCTACAAAATTAGTTTTCTGAGGACATCCAAAGATGGCCTTCAGTTGGATGGCTGATGCAGATGAACTACTTCTTTGTTTTAACAACTTAAAATCTAATATCTATTTGTGTATGAAATATGGAATATTGGGATTTAAATAGAGGGGAAAGATATTATCTTTTAGAAAATGTCAGTTTTTTTAATGACTGCTACATTCACTTCAAGTATCCGACATCAGCATTGCTTCTCAAAGTTATAAGCCAAAAATGGAAGTATAAAATGTGAAATTAGCTTCCTTTTCCTATTTCTCTAAGCAAAAAAAACCATTGCTTGCTTGCAGGCTGTCAATCTTAGGACTTCTGAAGTCTTGAGTATTCCCCATGTAAAGGTAATTTGATAGTCGCTCCACAAGCATAACATATAATGTCATCATTTTCTTTTTCTAAATAATGAATAGGACTCCTTACTGTCAGGTGGGCAGCAATTCTTACCAAGTTGTGTTGCCGGAAATTTTAGAGGTTTTGAGGACAGTCTGTGAGACGCATAGATTGCCGTTAGCTCAGACATGGGTCCCATGTATTCAACAAGGCAAGGAAGGCTGCAGGCACTCAGATGAAAATTACACCAACTGCGTCTCAACATGGGACATCGCTTGTTATGGAACGGATCCTCGCATTTGGGGTTTCCATGAGGCGTGCTCCGAGCACCACTTGTTCAGAGGCCAAGGTGTAGCAGGGAAAGCGTTTACATCGAATCAGCCATGTTTCTCAACCAACATAACCGCTTTCAGCAAGACAGAATACCCGCTGTCTCACTATGCTAGGATGTTTGGGTTGCGGGCTGCAGTTGCGATTCGTTTGCGGAGTATTTACACTGGACTTGTCGACTATGTCTTGGAGTTGTTCTTACCCGTGAATTGCACAGGTAGTGAAGAACAGAAGTTGATGCTTAGCTCATTGTCTGTCATTATACAACAGCTTTGCCAGAGCTTAAGGGTCATCACAGAAAAGGAACTTGAACAGGAAACCATTTTTCCAGTCAGTGAAATTACACCCTCCGGTGCGACACTGGTGGAATCTTTCCCTGTTGTAGTTGAAAGATCAAATAGAGGCAGAACACAAAAGGAGGGAATTACTCTTTCAGTAGTAGCTTCTGGGGAGGAATCATCATGGATTACGAGTTCCACACAGGCCCCACGGAAGGGCGAATGCACTGCGGTTCCTAATTCCTTGCTGTTGGAATCTGGAAAGCAGGAGCCAGAAGGATTTCATGTCTCTGCTCATAGCGATCACCGCCATGATTCAACCAAGGATAATGTCAGTGGTGGGGATTCTTCTTTTGGCAAACCTCGCAGTCAGAGTTCTGGAAATGTAAGGGAAAAGAAACGAACAAAAACAGAGAAGACTATCAGCTTGCAAGTTCTTCAGCAATACTTTGCCGGGAACCTGAAAGATGCTGCAAAGAGTATTGGAGGTAACTCTCATGCATTATAATTTGGGAGCATTTGGCTGCTCAATTGAGCTGAAAAGAAATGACAGGAATGGAGGTTGGATCATTTTCATTTGTAATTATGACCAACCACTGATTGGAATTTCATGCTTTTCAAGTTGTACTTGCGATTTGGGGGTTAGTCCTTTATTGTGAGTGGAGTAGTGCATCCACCACGGCTCATCTCGCTCGCATGGAAAAAGGTTAAAGGCCATCTTCAGACGCTCGCAGGTTCGAGCCGTGGTGAGAGAGAGGAGAGAGGAGAAGATGAGAGGAATTCTGAAACATCTCATACTATTGGGTCCTTACTCATGCCTGGGTGGTAGACTCACAAGAGTTTCAACACGAGGTCATGGGTTCGAGTACCCATTGTGGTGAAATCCCATTGTGGCATGAGTGCGTGGGTGTGTGTGGGGGTTTGAGAGCATGTGAAAAAAATAATAATAAATAATAATAATAATAATAATAATAATAATAATAATAATAATAATAATAATAACTGGTATTTGAGCATCCAAACACAGCCTTGGATTTTTCTTCCATTTACATGTAGCTGGATTGCTTTCACTGTACATAGCATAACATTGTAATATTGTATACTAACTCTATGCTGATTGTATAGTGAAAAGATGATGGAAAAAGTGAAGCTTTTAAGCTTCTTCTTCTTTTAATAAAAAAAAATACTGTAGAAAGTATTGATTGTAAAAGATTATTTCTAGCAAAGTATATAAGATCTTATGCTGATTATATATCATCTAAGCCTTATCCCAATTAATTGGGGTTGGCTACAAGAATCCCATTCTGCCGTTCGACTTTATAGAGGTCCAGACCTTCTGTTAGACCATAGGTCATCAAGTCTTTTCTTACCTCCATCCACATCCATGCATGTGATGAAACTTATACTAGCATTAAACTTATTACCATAACTTCCCTCATGAATCGAAACCAATGTTTTAAATAGAAAATAGCGTGTAGCATGGCATTCACCCCTCTGAAGCGGGAGACGTGAGCTACATAGTATTTAGCACAAGCTACATATTACTACTAAATTTATAATCAAGGTTGTGCTTGGTTGCACCACATATCATGAAATTTCATGATATTTGGTGCAACTAAACAAATTTTAAAATAATGGGAAAAGTAGGGCAAAGATTAAGTATAAAAATAAAGAAGTAGCAAAGAAACTGATTTAATTATGGTACTTATATTATTTTATCAGAAATCATTGAAAATATTGACTAGTGTTTATTTAAAATAGAAAGATGTAACAAATCATTAAAACATTAATTAATTTTAATGTTTCATAAAAAAAAAATAACATGTAGTGTAAGCTACATAGCATGTAGCGTAGGTTACACCTGACTTGAGCTATTTTCATGAGCTACGTAGCGTAAAAGCTAAGCTGCTACTCTATGTAGCGTAAGCTATTTAAAAAACACTGTACACTACGTGACCTATTCATGTGTGTGCCATTTAGCCACTATAGGAGATGAGGCCTGGTTTTTAAAAATGCCAGCTTCCTTTGGATTATTTTTTCGAGGTTGCATTGGTCTTCACTTTTTCCTATTCTTGTTTTATGCAATTCTATATTTTCTGTTATAAGAGGACATGCTTACACTTTCATGGTACTACACCTATTCTTTTTTCTTTTTTCTTTTTCTTTTTCTTTTTTTTTTAATTATTGCTTGGCTTACTGGGGCATTTCACATTCATTATTGTGTTGTTGCCAATATTTTTTAACCAAGATGCTCGTGTTATACATAATCTCCCATAGTTCATCTTTGACAAGTGCTTTTCAAATGTGGTATGCAGTGAGAAGAGAAGCACACCTTCTATAGTTAGATTTCTGTATCATGTTTATCATCTGATGCATCATCAACGTAACACTTGTGTTTGGTGGTTAGAAAATGGTGTTTTTTAACCTTGTTCATAGTTGGGGTTCAAGCCCATAGCTCAGTGGTTGATGGGGCATGTTTCAACATCGAGGTCTTGCGTTCGGGACTATGTTACCTTAAAAAATTTTAAAGAAAAAAGAAAAAAAAAAGGAACCTTGTTCAGGGTTCTTATTTGGCTTTGTATGTATTTCCTTTTACTAATGGCGCCATTTTCTTTCAAAACCTTGTTCATGGTTGTTATTTGGCTTCATATATATTTCCTTTTACTGATGGCCCCAATTACTTTCGGTTTTCACACACGTAATATAATTGCATAAATAATTATATATGATATTTCTAATATTTAGTTTGCATTTGGATAGTCAACTAGACAACTTGACTGGTTTGCAATAATTCAATCAAATATAGAGGAAATAACAAAGATGGAAGTGGGACCATTTTAATTCACAATTAAAAGCAACCCCCATTTACAATTCCATGAGTTACGAGTTGGACTTAAAATTATCCATATGGCTTCGTTATTGTAGACGGATGAGTTGTGCCATTGTAGCATTCTTGTAAAGATATTGTAGCGGCATTCTTGTAAATATATGGCTTAGCACAATTTATCCCTTAACAACTATGAACTGAAAGTGGCCAGCCCACCTTAGTTCACTTCCACATTATAGAGTTACTCTGTTGCAATTCGATTCAATTGAGCATCCGAACCCACAATAAAAACAAAGTAACAATCTAAACTAGGAGTTTTTCTAAGCCCACATGCATATACAATTCAGCTAATGCACACATCATTATCTATGCAAGCCTGGCACATGTGCAATACCTAGCCATCCATCATGTAGGATTCACCACGTAGATCTTACTAACCCAAGACAAAGGTGGTCCACTCAGTCTGCCATGATGTAGAAATAAGTGGATGGGTTCTTCAGCCAATTTTCTTACAACCAGACATTTTTTCAGTTAATTTTGGCCCACTTGACTAATGGGCTGACCTGATTCTTGTGGTGGGAAAAGTAGAGTGATACCCTTATGATGAATGGCTTGGATTTTGTACGTCTGCTGCACTGGCATGTGGTGATGAATGTTTGTGCATTAGCCGAGTTGTACCCACGTGTGGGCTTAGCAAGCTCCTAAATTAGATATACATTGTAATTCTTGATTACCATTTTGACATGTGTGAAAATGTGCATCAGACAAGATTTTTGTTTCTATATGCTGGTTTCGTAACAATGGTTGCACCTCTATCTGTTACTCCATGCAAGATCCATGATCTTAGAATGTTAAAAATGAGATTCGAGCCTGATTGCTTGCACATTTTTCTCTATTGCAGTGTGCCCAACGACTTTGAAAAGGATATGCAGGCAACACGGTATCACACGCTGGCCTTCACGAAAGATCAAGAAAGTTGGCCACTCCTTGAGGAAACTAAAGGTGGTGATCGACTCAGTCCAAGGTGCTGAGGGAGTTTTCAACATCGATTCACTATACCCAAATTTCACAAAACCTTGTGGTTCTGATCTGACCTCTCAAAATCTATCAGGAAGCAGCACTTTTTCCACATTGAAACAGACAAATCATCATTTGAAGTCCTCAACCACACAAGCTGAAGGCGTCTTAGGCACTTCAACTGCTCGCAAAAAATCACCATCTTCTTCGTGCAGTCAGACCTCCAGCTCAAGCCTCTCTTGCTCCACTGTGGCCCACCAGAACTCACATGCTGTGGCAGAGTTGCACAAGAACCAAAGCGGCATGCTGAAGAGAGCTTATAGTGAGGCAGAGTTGCATGACTCGAGCAAAGAGGAACAAAAACCTCCTGCTCGGTCCCATAGCCACAAATCCCTCAGTGAGCATCCTTCTCTTGGAAGCCTATCTTCTTTGCCTAAGCCCGCCCATGGATCTAGAGATGACAGTATTTTCAGAGTGAAAGTCGCATTTGGGGAAGAGAACATACGGTTCAGATTGCATCCTTCTTGGGGCTTCCAAGAACTACAACAAGAGATTGCGAAGCGATTTAGTATAGATGATACAAGTATGATGGATATCAAGTACCTGGACGATGACTCCGAGTGGGTGCTGTTGACGTGCGATGCGGATCTACATGAGTGCAAAGACGTGTATAGATCGTCCGGTGCTCATGCCATGAAACTATCCATACACCATGTCACACGTCCAAAGACCAGAAATTCTTTGGGCCATCGTGGGCCATCTTGACTTTGATGGAAAGCCTATTGTTGTTTAACAGTAGTCAGTAGGTTGCAGTTGAAGCGGAATATTTCTTCCATGAATTCTTGTTTGGGTGTTGTGGATGTAGCATGATGGCATAAGCGAGGCATGTCGGTTCCAAGGGGTAATGAGAAAGCCTGCAACTAGAGATTATGGGATGAAAGAAATGCATATACACCAGTACTTGAGGATGCCTTGAAATAAAAGCATGACATGATTACAACCAATGTATTTGGTAACAGTAACAGCCAGCCGTATGAACCATAATACAGGCCATAGCAGCTGTTACAGTCCTGTAACTGTCAATTTTTTTCCTAAAGGAAAAAATGTATCTTCCTGTTACGGGCCATTTGTTTTTTTTTTTTTTTTTTTTTCAAATTAGGCGTTAGAGCCCTGTATCGCGTAACAGGTCCCACCATTTACAGCCGTTAAGTAACCATTTTTGAATACCTTGATACAATAGGGTCTGTTATCAACTTATCATGGCTGTTATAAATCAGAGAGACGACGTTTATACAAGCCTTTGAGAGATGGGGTGTTTGGTTAGATTGGATCCCATCCCAATGATCCTGCAAATGTGGTATTCTTGTTATAATGGTTTGGTAAGTGATCAGTAAGGTGTTTGAGAAAGCAACGCGCAACTACCATCCCTCTATGCTTTAGGCTTCTTTGGATGCCGCACTGATGCCGTTTAGATCGAGGCGCGTGGATGATGAAATCGGTGGTGCAAGAGCTGGGAAGCTTCCATCATTCTACATAATTTCCTTTATGGAGGTTCCAGTACGTGTTATTACAATCTTGTGATTTTATTTATTTTAATCCCTTGGATAAGCTACGGGCTAGGAAATTTAAACCTCAACCCGTTTGCAGAGGACTCAAAACCCAGATTGTATTGTGCCGGTGGAAGTTCTCACCCCTGGTGCGAATGGTAAAGGTTTGATGGTAGAGTTGGATCTTGTAAGAATAGCCATTGCGCGTCTCTATAACTGAGAAGGGAGCACTGGTAAGTTTGTAAAGCTGTACTTCAACTGTTACACATGCTATCATACCTGTTGAAATTACAAATTAGTGCAGAAACTTGGAGTTGAGAAAAATCACTTCCTATTTTTGTCTTTTTGGTGTGTTTGGATACACTTTCAAGTTGAATTGCATAGTTGATCAACAGAAGTAGAAATACCATAGTGTGATTATCTTCTTATGCATTCATATTGAGGGACTGGGCTCCAAATTGCATTCCGCTCATTTGAATTGGAGGTAAACTAGGGAAAGTGAACAATTTCCCTTTGATTTGACATTTCCCCTGTTTGGATTACATTAAAACAGAAGGAAATCCATTTGCCGTCCGTGGCAAGGGAGTAAAACCCTTCCCTTTTTTTTTCAAAAAGTCAAATGGTTTCAAAGGAGGTTTCCCTCTGTGTGACACTCCAAATTTGAAAATTGCAACCCAAACTATAGAAAATGTAAAGTACTTTCCTTCACTTTTTCTCTAGCAAAACAAACAAGGGGCTTCCTTTCCCTAGCGCCGATGTCAGTTGACCATCTGCGAATGTCACAATTTCACTTTCCCTTGCATTCTCGTAGTTTACTCACGGCCTTGGAGGAATGTAAAGGTTTATTTCCTTGTTGTGAATGCCAAAAACTATCTTCAGTTTTTGTCACTTCCTCCATATTAAACTGAATTCAACTCACTTGTGCATAACACTGTTTTTGATGTACTTCTTTTCTTAGTTTCTAGAGCGGGGGTGAAGATGGAATGATGACTTGCACCTGTGGCATCAGGTGGTCGGGCCATCCTCTAAATCATTAGAGCATTGTGCATCGATCGCCCTTTACAGGAGCATCCTATCCATCATCATTGCCCTCGTCATCTTAGTATTTCATTTTAGCAATTTAGTGTTGGCTTTTAAATGGTAGATTGGCAAAAGTTTTGTGATTTCCTGCCCAGCAGACATTGACCATTCCTTTTTTAGCTGATTAAGTAAGCAAAGGAGAGATGGAGGGTCATGTTTGAGTAGTTTACTGCATGAAATAGAACAGAGGCAATGGATAGATAGACTACATGTTTACCAAACACCACTCACATTCCAGCCCCCCTTAGCTCAATTACCATGGGCTAACCCAAAAAATGCTAATTTGCGAATAATTAGGGTCTAGAGCCCACTAGACACATGCATGTTTCACCACCAAACCAGATGGAAAGAACATGCTTTAAGTTGCTGGCTCCAGAACTTACAAGAGAACTGTAGAAAATTCTATCAGAATGTCGACTCCCAGAGTATTGTCTACACCAACGTTGTCAAGTGGCATAAGCAATCCCATGCGACCCATGGGGACTGTGCACATATGTGATGTGTATCACTTATTTGGTCGCACAGCTCCCTGAACTTTTTATTTCAAATTTAAAAAATAATAATAATAATAATAATAATTTGAAAGGGAACCTTCTAGCCTTGTATTCTGGGAGGGAGAGAGCCTCCTAGTCTTGTAGGAGAGGCATCTAACCTTGTTATTCTAGCCTTGTAACTTGAAAAAAAAAATAAAAAAAATGAAACCCTTAATTCTTGGAACATAAAGTCAAAACCTTCTACTCGAGCCTTGTAAACTTATAGTCTTGGATAGAAAGGGAGATGAAGAGTAAGAGAGTAAAGAGATCTAAGTGAGACTGAGAGTATTAGAATATTAGAGAGAGAGAGAGAGAGAGAGAGAGAGAGAGAGAGTATTTAAGAAGAGAGTGAGAGAGTAAAAGAGTAAGGGTTAAGATATTGTACATTTGTGTTAGTGTGAGAGAAAAAAAAAAGTAAGAGAGCAGTAGAGTAAGGAAAATGCGGGGGTGGGCAAAGTGGTAGAGAAATGGAAGAAAAAAAAAATAAAAATCCCAATGGTCAGAAATCTAAATACTTTAGATCTCTATGGCGGGAGGTTGATTTCGTATCAAGAGTTTGTTGAGAGGCCAAGGAAGATGGAATGGATCGAGAGGCGATGCTTATGCCTCCTCTTCATTGATAAGATTTCCTTCATTCGCAATATTAGGCGAAGGAAACGAGGCCGAGGCATTGAACCTGTTCTATCATTAACCTCCATCTATCATTAATAATCTCAATCTGCTTTTCCTATCCACTAGTACACTGCACGCTACTTATAGTAGCTAGCTTAAAAACCCCTATCAATGAACGGTGCTATGGTTGGGACATCATGCTGTTGCATAAGTATGCAATGGCATAATCGCATAAGCATAACTTATGCGCTCGCATACTTCTCTGTGTGATCACATAAAGCCAACATTTCAAAAACCATATAATCCAGTATGCAGTCTGTCTTTTTAAAATTGCATATGTGATAGCCTTTTAAAATTCTCATTTCTCTACACTCTTCTACTATGACAAGCCTCACATGTGAACAATTGTCTAAGCCATGCAGCATTAACAACACCATCTTCATTTCCTTTTCTTGAATTGTAGAAACCATCACTAGCTTTTGTCATACCTTCTTGATTAACAGAGACTTTCACAATTCAATTCGTTTGTGCATCCAAACACAGCCTTACAGGGACCACTCCAACCACTACCACTGTTCCAATCTGATACGCGAGCGGTGAAGTCTCCATCACAATGTGAGCCACGTCTCCTTGATGGGCCGGTAGAGATTGGTGACGATAGTGACGCTACAAAGATCATATGGCCTAATCCGTGTCATCTTCAACAGATCCAATATCGTCATCTTCAACAGATCCATGTCAATGCAAGATTGATGAAGATAAAATCTTCATTTTTTTATTTTTATTTTTCAGCGAAAGTGAAAGGTTGGTGGGACACACTGACATGGGTGTCATTATCAGTCGTCCAAATACATTGTCATCATATGGATCAGGTCAAGGAAAATCGCTGTCATGGACACTAAGACAATGCATTTAGCTGTAATTATTCAAACTTTTTTGCCTTATTTTTTCCGCACACCTTTGATGATTTTACTTGGGTTTGTCGCCTCCCTTTTTGCCCTTTTTGCCCACATCATTTATTATTTCATATTTGAATATTGTATGGAAGAATTCTAAGTTCTTACACCCAGGATAGGTGGGATCGTCCATTGATCGAAACCGTTGGTATGTTGGTCCAGACCATGGATGGATCATGGCCCTAAAAATCTCCCCTATAGGATAATCCTGACCTTTCGATTCGTGGGCTGAAAGTAGACGGTTAAGGAGGAAAAGCAGCAATGGTCTACATTCTGCGCACAGGGCCCTTGATTCAGTGATCTGAACCGTTGGTCTGATGGGCCCATGCAGTTGGTGATGGCGCAAAAAAAAATAAAAAATCCCCGATTGGATGATCCTAACCATTCATCGGAGGAAAAAAAATAGATGGGCGATAAATCATTGCAGTCCATCAGATCAATCCGATAAGTAACGAACTATTGGACCCCAAATGTTCATAGTTCTGCACCTCGACCGGAAGCGGATTGCGTGGTGTGGCACACACCACCGATCTTGGTGGTGTGTTGATGTCACCAAGTTATGTGGACCACCATAATGTATGTGTTATATCCACACCGTCCCATTAGGAGAGATCATTTTAGTGGATGAACCCAAAAATGAGGCAGATACAAAGCTCAAGCAGATCAGACCACAGAAAGCAGCGGGGACAGTGACCCCCACCGTTGAAACCTTCCTAGGGCCCACCATAATGTTTATTTGACATCCAACCTGTTTATAAGGTTTGGATGAAGGGAAAACACAAATATCATCTTAATCCAAAGCTTCCATGGCCCCCAAGAAGTTTTCAATGGTAGGCGTTCAATCTCCCACTGTTTTCTGTGGTGCGGTCTACTTGAGCTTTGGATCTGCCACATTTTTTGGGCTCATTGCTCTAAAATGATCTCTTCAAATGGATGGAAGGTTTGGATATAACACAGATCATGGTGGGGCCCACAACATGGTAAGCAGGAGTGTCAATTGGCAAATTGCCTAACTGCTGCCCTCTACGGCCACTAACGGGCTGGACCTATTCAAAATTTGAATTTCATTGCCCCTGATCCAGCCCCTTGACGTGTTACACTGACCAATAGAATATAGATTTTTGTTAGTTCAAACTCGACCGTCCCCCTCTCGTTTGGAAGATCTTTGTCAAATGAAGAGAATTGGTAACTGGAAGCAATGTGAGCCATGATCAGATGTAGTGTAGGATGGGCCGTTCATCAAAAAGTGTTGCTTTCCCACTTCATTTATAACGAGCCTGTTTATCCAACTTACATTGATGGAGATATTTGTAAACACCTACCCTCTGTTTTCAAATATTGCAAGCCCCTCCCCTCCCCTCCCCTCCCCTCTGCCGAGCCGAATCTGTACCAAGTGAAAAGAAATAATACCCCCGTCTAGAGGAGTTTCGTTTTGCTTGCATGTGGGCCCCACAGTTACGTAGATGGCATCTAACCCCTACATCAGCTTCCACCATAAATATTGGATGCGCAAAAATCAGCCCATCCCATCATCATGGAAAATAAGACCATGGACAACCACCCAAAATCACGTGATGGGCCACCTGATGGTTCCATCAGCCTGATTTTTGGGGTGTCCCATTTTCACTGTGGAGTGACCAGGCTGAACGGTTTGGATGAATACATGCACTATGCGAGGCCAACATGGGTACGACTAGTCGTCTATGAGAGAGAGAGAGAGAGAGAGAGAGAGAGACGGCAGATTTTTGGCAAGGGCATGTTTGATGTGGACCCCATTTAACGGATTGTCAGGATCTCTAATTAGCATGAATACCACAGATCAGCTCTTCTTTATGTCACTGAAATTGCTAGTGTTTCTCATCTAATCAAGCCTTGCGAGTAAGTTGTTGCAAAAAAACAATTTTGCAGAATCCTAGATAGTGTAGGAGGAATCATTTTTCCTTTCCCTCATACAACCGTGCAAATGCTCAACCATTGCATATATCTCTGCAGATTGTGGGTGGGCCCTATCTCCAGCCACAAACCTATGAGCCCTCTGATCAACATGCACCAAACTGCAACCGGCCACCACCCTCACCCCTTTCTCCTCGACCAACCATCTCATCCTCGCTGCATCCCTCCACAACCCGCCTGTGGCATACATGCTCGATGCAATCAGATAACCCGCCGAGCTTGATGGCTCTAGCTCAAGAACATGGGACGCAGCTCCACTCCCGAGCCCGCAGTTCCCGTGGTTCCTGCAAGCACTCAATAGTGCGCCCCACAAGCTAGCACCGGCCTCAATGCCTTGGGGCATCTTCTCAATCATTTCCATTGCGTTGTTGAGATCCCCGGCCCGTCCCAACATGTCCACCATGCATGAGTAATGCTCTGAACCGGGATCAAAGCCATGCTCGCGGATCATTTCTTCAAAACAAGAGCGTCCCTCCTCAAGGAGCCCTCCATGGCTGCATGCTGACAACACTGAAAGCATTGTTATCTTGTTCGGCTTCACACCATGAAATTTCATTTCACGGAGCAAGGCAAGAGCTTCTCGTGCATGACCATGTATACCATATGCGGCTATCATGGCACTCCATGATACTACATTTCTCTCAGGCATTTCGTCAAACACTCTTCTCGACGCATTTACATCCCCACATTTAGCATACATCTCCAAAAGCACAGTGCCGACCACCACTTCAACCGCCATCCCATTTCTAATAACCAAACCATGTGCCCATTTTGATCTATTTAAATCTGCCAAAGTCAAGCACGCATCTATAAGGCTCAGCATTGTAACTGCATTGGGCTTCTCTTGTGCCAGCTTCATCTCTTCAAATAGGGATATGGCTTCTTCAGGCTTGCCACAACGGGCAAAGCCACCAATCATCACAGTCCACGAGATCATGTTCCTTTTGTCCATCCGTTCGAACAACTTCCAAGCAAGCTCTACTAGTTGGCACTTTGCATACGCATCCAGTAAGGAATTCAACACTGTTTCATTCATCCCAAATCCTTTTCGAATTATAACTGAATGGATGCACTTGCATCCAACTGCATCTCCAACATTCTTACACAATTGAAGAAGATTCACCACAGTCACCCCGTCTGACGCAATTCCCACCTTTTCCATTGAATCAAACAGTCTCAATGCCTCTGAATACTGCTCATTATGGACCAATCCAGATAAAATAGAATTCCACGAAACAGTATTCTTTTGCGGCATGGCATCAAAGACTTCATATGCAGACCCGACGTCTGTGCACTTTGAATACATATCAACTAGGGCATTCCCCACATGCAAATCAAATTCGAAACCACGACGAATCACATAGCCATGGATTACTCTCCCTCTACCAATGTCCCCTAGAGCAGTGCAAGCACCAAGAATGCTCACCGCAGTGTGCCCATCTGGAACAACACCTACAGAACACATCTCCTGAAACAACCACAACGCAACACAAGCTTCCCCACTCTGTGCACATGCACTGATCATCACACTCCAAGAGATCACATCTCTCTCAGACATCTCATCAAACAGCCTCCGTGCAGATTCCATGTCACATAATTTTACATACATACTCAACAAAGAATTCTGAACCGAAACAACAGATAGAAACCCGCTTCGGATTATGAGACCATGGATGCAAAAACCTACCTGCATGGCTCCAAGACTCCAGCAAGCCTGAACTAGAAGAATCAAAGTGGAGACATTGGGTATGAAGCCCGCCAGCCTCGCTTGCCCATACAAGTTCAGCCCTTCCACAGTCAAACCATGATTAAGGCACCCATGAATCATCACATTCCACGAAACAGAGTCTTTGATTCCCATGCAATGAAAAGCATTCAAAGCAGACTCAACTTCCACGCACTTGATGTAAAAATCCAAGATGGAATTGGCAACAGAAGTACACAATTGAAACCCTTTCTTGATTACAGCTGTGTGGACAGAGACGCCATGCTTCTTCAACTGAAGCTTCGTGCAGGCTTTAAGGATCGGAGGGAGCAAGGAAGGATCTGCGATAATGACTCCTGCCCTTCTCATTTCATAGCAGTGAGAAAGGACTTTTTCCCACTGCATTTTCATCGCAGACTCTCTGATCATCAGATTCCAATTCGGGAGTTTAAGGAAGCGCATCTGTGAAATCAACAAAAGGTTTGGAATCGAAGATAGCAAAAATATCTCAATAAGTGACAGGCACTCATCACTACAACTTGTAATTTCTTTTTTCTTTTTCTTCTTTATATCAGCATGAATGGAACATATCTCACAGAATGAATTGCTTTCCCAGTATTGGCATTAAAAGTACTCCTTGACTGCCATTTGGCTATACAGAGAGGACTAGCATTAGCAGGAAAAGAATGAATGGATGTAAAAAAGAAAGAATAGTCAGTCACACAGCTTGCTCGCCCTTTCGTTGTCTGTTAAGGCTGAAGAGTCCACTCGTTAATGTTGCAGAGTTGAAGGTAAGGATTATCTGACATGACAAACTTGGACCAGTATGCCTTGTATTTGGTGATGGCCAGATCTAGCCACGGCTTGTAGTTTCCATTGTAGTGAATGACAGCCGCATTCTCAATCTCGGTTTGGTTGAGAGCAGGGTCATAACCGAGCCCCAACACATGCCAGCTTCGTTCCAGCGGGTAGGTCAGGTTGTAAAATGTTATCAAACCAGGCGGCAGTGACCCGAGCTTCCAAAGGGTCCGCTCTTCATTCTGCACAACCAAATCAAAAAAAAAAAAAAACACATCGTGAGTACTTCATTTTGCTAAGAGAATGATGCATTTATTGGCGCCGACATAGATGGAAGGTGTCAGATTTGACTTTCAGAAAATCAATAGATGTCTACGGTGACTGGAAAATATAAATATAAATAAAATCCCTCTGATTTTATTCTACTTTTCTGAGATCTCAGAGGGAAGGAGGGAGGCGGATGGTACCGGTGGTGCCAATCACAGCCAAGCAAGCAGAACTTCTGAATCAAGACAGCAACACCTTCAAGAAAGATCAATTTGAGCTGCCATTGATGCTTACACCAAGGCCATTGCTCTTTTGCCCAGATGTGTCAACTACTGGACAAATCGAGCATTGTGCTATCAGAAGAACAACAACTCCATGAAGATGGACTGCAGGAGAACTCTTGAACTTGAAAGGCATCCAAAGAAGGATCTGGTCACCCTCTCCTATCAAGCTTCCTTTCAACAACAAAAAAGAAGAATTGGCCAGATGCTTCAAACCATTTGGGGAGGTGATTGATACCTTCTTACCAAGGGACAAAATATCTGGGAGACATCGTGGTTTTATTTTATTAGATTCAAATGGGAGTGGGAAGCCCAGAGAGCTATCAATCATCTCAACGAGGTAGGTTTAGGGGTAGAATCATCCATGTTGATTTTGCAAAGGAGTTGCGCAGTGCAGAGCACTCTCAGAATCATCCCCAATTGATGGGCAGCAATCATCATCAGGCAAGAGTAATAGATGGGACTGAATCAGGAGCAATAAGACTCCAGCAGGCTAACAATCCAGAAACACATGGTATGAACTTCGTAAATGCCCTGAGCTGAGGCCTAGGCTTCTATGGACTGGGGAAGAGAAAGGAGAGATGTTGCTAAGAAGACGCTGGTGGTGAGTGAAGCAGCTGCTACAGAACTATAAAAATCCTGAGAGATGCTCTAATCGGTTTCTTGAGGTAGACACTTGACGAGGAGTCCCTGACAGAGATCTCCAAACAGATTTTCTCGTGGAAGTGGAGACCCAAAACTTGGGATTCAGAAACTCTCATCCAAGCAAGTCATCATCAGAGCCAGCATGGAAAAGAGCCATCTATTTGCTTCAAGTTCAAGCTCCAAAAAATAAATAAATAACCGGAAAAGGAGAGTTCATTGTCTGCTTGTGTTGCATGTTGTTGTATCCATATATGGAACGAGAGTTGGATGTGCAGTAAATCATTTCATAATATATGGTAGAACAGTCCTTTGTATTCATGTCTTTTTAGGCATATCCCCTGCAATCCATACTCAAGCATCCTGATAGGCCAAAGGATCCTAGCTCATGACAAACTAGGGCTGTTCATGAGTCGAGCTAGCTCGAAAAACTTGCTCAACTCAGCTCGAGTCAGCTCGGACTGACTCGGCTTGAATGGCCGATTCGGGCCTAGTCAATCTAATTATTTGAAGCTCGAGTTGAGTTGGAGCCGAGTTCAACCAGGAGGCATTTCAACTCGACTCAACTCGAAGCTCAAACTCGAGCTCGACTCGGCTCAATTAATAAATATATTATATATTATATATATTATAATATAAGTTTTAACTTTTAACTTGAAAAAAAAAAAAAAAAAAAAAAACCCTAGAGTCTCTACCTGACCACATGCACCCCCTTTCCCTTTCCCTTTCTACTCTTTCTCTACCCGCTGCCAACTGCATGCCCGCCCGCCTAGACCACCACCACCAGTTTTCATTTCAGCTCCACAATAATATGATTTCAATCTCTTGAGATCTACTTCTTGGGCAAGAAAACCAAGAAATCCGAGAAGGGTTCTTCTCAGATTTGTTCAAGGAAATCCAATGATCTGCTTGGCTAGAGCTCTTTACTTGGATTTTTAATCTGTGTTCTGCTTTGTTTCTTTTTTAGTACTTGGATTTCTGCTGGTGGAAGAAGATCAAGAACAGATCGGTTCTTATAGGTTTCCTCATCCAATTCGAAGCTTGGATTTCATCGGGTTTTGCTTTGATTCTCCTAAGATTTTTGAATTTTTCATCAATGGAGGATCAAGAACAAAATCCATTAATCTCTCACCCAACAAGCTCGAGCTCGACTCGAGATAAACTTGACTCGACTCGAACCACTAACTCGACTCAATAGATTTGGCAAACAAGCCAAGCTTCAACGTTGAGCTCGAGGCCAAGCTCGAGCTCGAGCTCGAGCTCGAACTCAAGTACAGCATGGACAAGCCGAGCCGAGCTTGGCCCACCTCAATTTGACTCGGCTCAATGCCCACCTCTATGACAAACACCTCATCCTGGTGCAAACACCAACATGTAGGTCTCCTGGGAAAAGAAGCATTGGCATGTGGGACAACAAGAAAAGCAGCCTGCTTCGGCCACTGGTGCTACATGGCAAAACAGTGTAAAGAGGAAAAAGACGTTATTTATTTGGAACACCATTAATCAGTGTAGCTCCCTCTTCTCCCACAAAATAAATAAATAATGCACAAGTGGTACAAAGTTCCATAACCCTGATTCTAGATTGTTCATTGGGTGGGTCCCACCCTACTAGAATCTAACTGATCAGATGATTTTAACCATCCAAAACAGATCAGCCATGATTGAAATGATAATTGGAAACAGTATGTATCAAACAGGGAACGTCCACCAATCAAGTGATCCATTCATGATGGGACCACTTAATGAACAATCTGCATTATCGACTATTTTACCATGTGTCCAGTTTGAGTACAAGGAACCAAATAAGGAAATTTGTGCAGTATACTCAGGTTCCATTTTCCCAGAAAATGGGGAAAGAGCTTGCAGAGAAAAGGAAAGAAAAAGTTCCTTACCATATCTTGCCACCGATGATAGACTCCAGTCATGTTCCGCTTCTTCCACTCCTTGAGGTCAAACATATTCATTCCAAATGCCCATCCACAAGCATTTGGATCAAAATTCTGAGATATCAATGGGTTCGAGAAGTTGAGATATTTATCAAACCGATGGAAGCTTTCTTTACAGGTCTCTACTGCCCCATTCACCATCCCTTGAAGATCGATGGACCAAAGCGGTGTCAGATCCTTCTGAACTACGATATCATCATCCAAAAACAGTATCTTGTCAAGCTTAGGGTACACCTCAGGTAGGTAGAATCTCAAATGGTTCAGCATAGACAGGTACTTTGGGTTCCTATATTTGAGATTCTCATCCCCGGCAGAGAGGGTGGACGGGTGATTTGCCTTGAAGTAGTATTCTTTTATCCGTGCAGATTCAAGCTGGCGGAGAACAGAACAATATGAAGAATTGAGCCACTTGAAATCATCAATGTTCTTAACTTCGATCGTTACATCTGCAGGAGCATTGACAAGAAACCACATCTTCATAGCTGCAACATTCAGCCTATCTGTGACAATATGGAAGACATGCTTCTCAGGTTCCTGTGCATGTTGCGTAGTGGAATTAACAACCACAGATGTGGCAAGCACGTTATCCGAGAATATGGCATAATGGTGGAGAGCGGGGTCCTCAATCTTGTCTGCATCCAGAACCTCTCTGCTACCATGATCCTGCAGTAAGTAATCTGTTGTGAGCTGTAGAGAGAGGCAGTGTATGGACTTGGGGAGTGTCTTCGCTGCGAGTTGAATCAAGAATGCGCTTTGCTTCTTCAGTGCAGTAATACTCTCTTCGGTTGTCTGAAGCATGGCCCGTAACTTCCTTGCAACTAGAGTGCAGTCATATAACTTGTCTTTTGCCATTGATAAAGCATTACCCATTTCTTTCACTCGTTCAAACGCACTGTAATTAGAGAGATTTCTAGCGTGAGTACTATGAATGCAGAATGTGGTAAAACTGGTGGGAAAAGATGAGAGAAATACCCCAGCTGCAATTCAACATCTGAATTTGCTTCTCCAATAGCCCTCTGACTTTCTCTGATATGTTTCTTCAGAGAGTTGTACAGATAATTCTCATTTTTGGACCGAGCAATGCTCCCATATGCTTTGGCCATTATGATCTGATCCCGCATAAGTTTCAAAATCGAATCAGAGTGCCGGTTGCTGTACTCTCTTCTCCATATGCTGTATTTCCCCCTGACAGTGTTGTTAAACTGCTTTGCGCGTTCGATGGCTGCTTCTTGCATCTGGTTTTCTGTTTGTGGGTTCTGTCGGATTAGTTCTGCAGTCCGCTCTTCTCTTCTTTTCTGTCGCATTTTCTGCAAGATGAGAAAATGTAACACGTCATGCCACAAAAATGGAGAGAATGGGAGTAGAAGATTTGGCATTTCTTACCCGACGCTTTATCTTTACTGGACTAACTTGTGTGTCTCGTTTATATTGAACTGCTCCTTCACTATGTTCATCAGTAAAAGTCCTATTGCTCTCTTCCAATCCATCTGGCACATGAAATGGCTTTTCTCTCCCCTGACAGACAGTGGGAGATGAAGAAAATGTAAGATAGTGTCCTAAATAATGAAAATAGATCACGAATCAATCACAACTTCTTGATTAAAATGCAACCGAACCATAGCCACCAGTAAGAGAGAGAGAGAGAGAGAGAGAGAGAGAGAGTAAAATTGATGGAAACAAACAAAACAGCCAGGAAGTCAAAATCTATTATATGAAATCCTAATATGAAGAGAAGTTTTCTGGTGCTTCATATGAAACATATGGCATTCCTATTTTCTGACACTGCAACAACCTTAAATGATTGGACATGTATTTCTGATGATTCATACCAAATTCAACAGTAAGATAGAGAGGGAGGGGGCACCTGACTGTCATTTTTCCAGTCATGGTTCTTATTGTTCGGATCCTCCCAGACCCAGGAAGGGGACAAGTCCTTTGATTTGATGTTAGCTATTCGAATGTCACCAGAAACATCCGTGTAAGTCACAATAATGTCAATGTCCTGCATAAAGATAAAGATGGTTACTGCATTATGACGATATCTGCTTTCTTAAAGAAAATATGTTGTTCTGATTCGGGGGATGTTAATTTTTCCAACTGAGGCACCCTTGTCATATTTTGTCCTCATTCATCCAACATGCAGTAATGATGACTAAGACAACGGCAGTATCTGCACACAACCACATCTACTTAGTAGATGATAATCACCTGATACTTGTCTAAACAAAATTTGTATCTGTTGCCAGTTCAAACATGTGTCAAGAAATATGTAGAATTGAGGAGGGAAGTTCAAAGAATTATTTCATTTGTATCACACAAACAATGAAACAATATCTTTTTTTAAATATTAAGTCCATTTTAAGTTTCTACATGCACTATTCATAGATGAATAATCATTTGATACTCATCTAAACAAAATTTGTACCTTTTCCCAGTTCAAACATCCGTGTCAAGAAGTATGTACAGGCTAACTCTCTGATTTGTTCATTTGTATATTACCAACCATAATTGCTAATATTGGCTTACATGTTGCCATTTCGTATCTTCACTATGTCATTTGATATAATTGTACTTGGTAATATTGGTCTACATTTTGCCAGTTTGTGTCTTCACATATCCAATATTGGTTTACCAACCCACACTTCTAATATTGGTTTACATGTTGCCAGTTTGTGTCTTCACATGTCCATTTGATATAATTGCTCAAAGAATTGATGATGGAAGTCTGCATACACAATATTAGTTCTTAGATGTTGCTAGTTTGTGTCTTCACACGTCCATTTGATATAATTTCTTCTTCAAATAACCAATTGACCATTTGATATAATTTCTTCTTCTTCTTCTTCATTAAAGAGAGGGAGGGGGGGGAGAGAGAGCAAATTTTTTATTTAAGGTGAAAGGAAGCACCAAGAAATAGGAAAAGAAATCCCAATAAAAAGGTTGGGTAATAATATTCTATTTTGACCAACCTATTGACCAACTTGTTAGCCCATCTCTTTGCATGGGTAAACAAACCATTCACCATTGACATAGATATCAGTGAATCTCATCAAAGATGAAGACTAGATCACGGTTCCAAATGGACCCAGGAGCACAGAAATGACATTCCTAGAGTATCCTTCAACAATAAGCAGCCCCCCAAAAAAATCTTTAAAATCCCAAACCCTTCCCCAAAAGGGCCTTAGGCCCATAGCCTCCACTTGTAATGTATTCCCCAAATAAGCATGTCTGGAGAGAGACATGCAAGCTGCAAGCTTGACCATCATCATAGCAAAGGATTCCTCCCACGCCATAGGGGCCAGGGTTACCAGAGAACCATCAAAATTCAAATTCCACCAACCATTAGATGAGGCCGGAGAAAAACATTCAAACTTAGCTATTATCCTGACGAAGAATTCCTCCCACACCAAAAGTGCCCAATTACCCATACAAGAACCATCAAAACCTCCACTCCAACAATTATGAGGGTTTATCCACCTCAAAACATCCTTGGCCCTCCTCGATTTAGAATTTGCAATGAGATCCACATAAAAGCAAATATCATGAACCCAACGAAACTCAAGCATAATAAGAGCGCACTTCATCAATTCGCACTTTTATCTTCAGAGTCTTCCGGATAAACTCCATCACATTGTTGAAAATGTCATTATTTTTCTCTTCCCATATTCCCCAGGGGTGATACTCAACAAAGGATACTTCCCCTTTCCTTGAAGGGACCAACACCCCAACTTTTCACAAACTCCACAAGATACCTTTGGTGAAATATCCAAAAGGATAGTAGAAAGTGTTAGTACACTGATTTATGCACTCTATTTGTCAATCATGTGAGTCCATGTGTCATGTAATCGGTTGAGCCCTTGGAAGCTGAAGACCGAAGACACAAGTGAAGTTAAAGCATCAAGAGCAAAAGAACATGTGTATAAGGTGCCTTGGTGACCCTAACCCTTAACTCAAAACAACTTAAACCTCTAGATGATCTTAACCTTAATAGGTAAATATTCGATCGATCATCCCTCACGCCATGGGGGCCTAAATTAATCAACCTTAGATTGGCTTTAGCAGTCCCGAGTTGTTATAATATCCGCACAACTTCAGCAACCTTTGGTTCCTCCAAACACCCCTTTGGTCCCACCGAAATTGGTCAGAAAAGGACAACAAGCACATCCCTGAATTTCATCCTAAGTTGGCTATATAGCCGAACAGACCTCCAACTAGACTCAGTGCCACTGAACTGTGAATTCAGTTCGACCGAAAATTACCAAAAAAGGGTCAGCAAGCCTTCTTGAAAAATAGTGTATTTCGGCTCCAACCAGAAAGACCTTCGGCTGGATTTGGTGCGATTGAAGGTCATGTTCGGTCCAACCAAAGGCACCAAAATTTGTCCACCAAATTTGTGGTTTTTCCATAGGCTAATTCGATGCAAACAAAGACTAGTTGTTATAGATCCGTTAGAGCATTTTTCCTATAAATCTAGCAATCAGATCCATGTAGAAATGGTGGATTTTGGCATTTCAGATACCGTTATGCATCATAAGCTCTATAAAACCTCTAGGCTCTATCCCAATGAAATCATTGCTCTCTTCTTAATGATTATTCACTCTAATGAGCATTATATGCTCCTCTACAAGAAGATCATGATCTCAAGCCTTCTCTAGAATTTAGACACCGTTTATATTAGCAAATCTTAGTGTTTATCAACCTCTAGAGTGTCCAAATAGTAAAATCCCCTAGGAATTTCAACTTTCCATTAGTTGTAGGATATTCTACCCAACATTCCATCACCTTAATCACCTCAAAGGAGCACTACATGCAATGTGGATAATATTGGATCTGAAGCCTCGGTAAAGCATCGGCATCATGATCGGGGGACCAAAAGGGGGTTGATTGAAGCACGGGAGAGCATCGATCAAGAAACCCAAGACGGCACATTAACGGGTCTCAATTCAACAAGTATTATTGAGTGAGTCAATATTCTCTTTCGTTGTGTAAGATTCAGGGTAAGAGTTTGTAACCCTAATTCGAATAGGTTCTTGTGTAGGACCTAACCTCTTGTGTAGAGCCGAATCCACTGGACACAAGTGTGTACAGGTTAATCTCCATGGGAGCCTCCATCGGCAGTAAACGTAAATCCTTGGACTATGAGCGAGGTTCGTGGCGAGCCTATACAAAACCATACAAGTCTCTAAGCAAGCCGGTCCTTGTGTAGGATTGTAAAAGTTAGAGGTGAACCTGATTTAAAACCTCCGATAGTGAAATCCGATATACTTATGGGTTGAGTGGGTCCACTGGGAGTGGAGTAAGAAAATTGAACCACCATACATGCCTATATTTTAAATTGTATTTGAGCACTTGTTTAATTATGCTTATGTGGTGAATATTTAATTATATGCATGCATGATTAAATGAATACTAAGAGTTGTTAAGTAGCACATCTCACACACACATGTGCACTATCATGTTTATAGACTAGTTGTTTAATTGTCACATCCTTTGTAGTCTGTGTGATTGGACCCACTAATGGCTTGGAAGCCGTAGTGTTAAATTGTTTTACTTAGTTTAATTTGTACATTAGTTTAAGTTAAGCAATTATGTTTCAAAATGCATAATTTTTATTTGGTCCTGATTGTGCTCTCAACAATATATGAAACCGAAAGGAGTGAAAAAATAATAATAATAATAAAATAAAATAAAAATCAATGGCAAATGCTAGTATAGAAAAAAAAAAAAAAAAAAAGGCATGAGCTGAGTTAAACCTTCCCATGACCACATTTCTCACAACCAGACAGAAGTCGATATCCTCCAGAATTGCTTTGGCTGGAAAAAGTAAAATGCACAGCGAATTACACAGGCTATTGAATGAAAACAGCATGTCAACAGATACATGCATAAATACACAGATGTGTACTGTTATGTGTGTGGGTGTGTCTATGTATAAACTAGCATGTTGAAGCTACGTATGTCATACAAACAACGAGGAATGACATAATGGAAATGAAAGGAAAATTAGTCTCCTAAAGCTCGGGGAAGTTAAAAATCCTAATAGCAATACTAAATTGGCCGAGCGATCATTGATAGGAATCAGTAAAAGAAAGGGAAATAAAAACATAACATGGGATTATCTACAACATGTGTCACAAGCATGATTCATATTTCCTTAAACCAACTAACGCAAACTAAATCAAGTTATCCTAACAAAGTAACTAAAAAAAGAGTCTGGACCTTGGTTCAAAATATCCATCTCAGCGCCCATCATCAGGAACCAAGCCAGATCACAGTGCTCAAACCAACCCAATTTGAACGGGTCCGGCATCGAAATCATTTAAATAATAGAGAATATAAAGATCAGAAATTACAGAAAAAGGAAAAGTAAATACAGAAAAAGCATCAAAATTTGCAGACGTACAGAAGTTCAAATCGTGACAATTCTCAAGACGTATCATCCCAGTTCCAATCAAGTCCAGCACAACTGTGCAGATAAAAATCCAACTCTTGGAAGATACTCTGAACCATGGTTTTGACATGTAAACCAAAAAAGTTTAAAGTACAAATACAAAGTTAAATATACATGAGTCGGATTGTGTATCAGCATTAGATTGCGTGAGCTTGTGACTCAAGTTGTGACGAAAGCCAACTATTTACCACTATGGTGATTTGACATGAAGTTAGGAATTATATAGATAATCATAAACATGTATTTCATTGGTCTTCACAAAAATCTTTTCCTTCAATCAATATATGTAGGCATGGTGGCATGCTCCATGTTAAGTGATCTTACATTGCTGGAGTATCTGACTTTATATGGGAAACTGCCTCTGATGTGTCTGCTCCCACCACAGATATAAATAACATGACCTACAGAAACATGAATGACTTGTAAAGGGTCAGAAAAATACTGTTATACAACAAGCATAGCATGAGCAAACCTTTTAATGTACATAGAATATATAGGAGAAACACAATAACAGAACTGCCAGCAGAGAACATAGAAACTTTCTCAAGGGAGCAAATCAACAAACTTAATAATTAGGCAATGAATTTTATAATAGCTGTGCTTCATAGGAATCATCATTGGGACATCACACACAACCCATAGCTCAGCATTTGAAATGAGGTGTGTTATAAACTAATAAATAATATTTAATTAGATCGAGTTAGCTAGCTCAATCAAAACATTGTGACTAATGTGAAATCATCGCTGCCGCCGCCGCCGCCATCATCATCATAGACTTGTCCAGTTGTCCCAGCATTAGTGAAATGTGCTAAATTTGCTTTTTGGAGGAAAAAATACAGAAAAAATTACAAATAAGAAAGTCCAAGGTGGTGGCTCACATGCATGGTTTGAAATGTCGTCCAAAGCCAAGTTGACCCAGTATTCTGGCAAATTAAAGAAGCAACCAGGTGAGTCGAACTTCAAAACGAGAGAAAGTTGGAGTGATTCCAACCGAATCAGAGCAAGCCAGGGTGAGTGGTATCAGTTTTGGCCTCCAATTGAGTCTTACTCCAAACCGATGTTTAGAACTGTGCTTACAAGCCCAGAATTAGGTACTCAAGTAGCCTGATAGAGAGGTTATGATGAAACTAAGGGGGATATTTAGCAAAGACCATGTTCACAGTGTTCACAGGGGATCCTTCATCCTTACCCTTATCCAAAGTACCCGAGTATCCAACTTGGTTGGTCCAGTTTTATGAAGGATCCAAGGATCGTAGCTTTTTCCAGCTAAAGAAAAGAAACAAATTTGCATAGATCAAGTTCAAGATCCGGCATGAACCTGGTTCCAAATCTAAAAGCACATCCGGCTCAAGTACAACTTCAGATATAAAAGCTCAGATTTCCCAGCATATCTCTTTATACATTACACAGATGTGCTGGAGAAACTCAGATCCAATGTTTGGAACTTTGCACAAACACAATCCCAATTCATCCATCACCCAGAATCAATCTCCCGCGTTTTTATGAGGCCACAGCTAAACTTTATACATTACACGGACGTGCTGGAGCAACTCAGATCCAATATTTGGAACTTTGCACAAACACAATCCCAATTCATCCATCACCCAGAATCAATCTCCAATGCGCATTTTTATGAGGCCAAGAGCACATTAGCTGTTTTGATTATCTCCTTAGTATGATTGTTTTTACTCATAAACAACTACGTTAAAGTAATATAAAGAGTATGAATGTTACATCCACATAAAGGAAACGGTGGTTGAATACATCAAGTGGATCACATCCAACACTCTTTCGATAGTGCATAGACTATCACAATAGCCTCCCTCAAAATATGACTAAAGGAAACATGCTCTCTTTTTTTCTTGTATGTGTGTGTCTAATTGAAACGTGAATGCCAAGTACTAAGTCTCTAATCTCATTTATAGTAAATAAAATTTAAATTTTAAAATTAAATAAACAAATAAATAAAAACATTTCTATGTTTCCAGATTTTAAGATGAACCAAATAATAGCATCGTTTAAGCTTCCTTCCACTGTAACCAGCAGAGAAGAAGATGCTTCAAAAATTCCTAGTCCTCTTAATACCCAGATCTCTGCTTCTTCTTCTTCTTCTTTTTCAGTTCCCCAAACCCACTGGTCCTAAAAACACCACCTTAATCTCTCCTTATCATCCTAAACCTAATGATGCTACCAGCTTTGGAATCATGTGACAGTAGGGTCATTCAGTCCAAAAATCAAAATAGTCTAATCCCTCCCAAAAATTAAAGGGAGTGCAATGTTACTCTTATTAAGAACTCCATGGAGTACCATCCAGAACATCTCCACTGTACATATGGCACATGCAATGATGATCAGAACATTTGATTTGGCATGCATGGCCCAAAAATCAAGGACTATGATAGCCATTTAAGAAAAGGCCTGCAAATAGACAGCTGACAGAAAATGAGCCACAGCTCACATTTAACAGGAGAAGCTCTCAACTATCAAACACTCAAGATTCTCCAACCCAAGGTTTAAAGGATTCTCCGAAACTGCGCATCGCCCAAGACATTCCCATATCAACCATGTATGATATGGCTGTATCAGTCCATATTGGCCCAAAATAGCCTGATACAGCTATACATGACTGCATTGGTGATGAACAATATGATACCCAATACACCAATTTTAGACCATGCTCTAATGAAAGCATCTTTTGGATGTAAAATGCAATTAACAGTATCTGGGTGATCAAAAGCGTAATGAACAGAAGGCAAGTAACCTTATTATATTGTCCTTGGCTTCTGAACGATGTGTAGGATCTTTCATTTTCCCAACTAAAACAAAGACAATAAAAAATAAATAAATAAATAAACAAAAACAAAGAATAAAATAAAAAATCAAAGAAATCACGATTCTCTTGAGTTTTCCAATGGCCATACAATCAGAGTTTCTTCAATTAAAACATCGTTTGGGAGTAAAATGCAAATTAGCTGTATCTGTGTAATCAACAGCATAATGAACTGAAGGTGAGTAACCCTATTATATTGTTTTGGCTTCTGAACTCTGTATAGGATCTAGCAATTTGCACGCTAAGACAAAGTCCAAACAAAAGCAAAAAATCAATCAATCAATAATAATAATAATAAACCAAGGTTTTTTTAAGAATTTCAACAATCAAATGATCAGGATTCTCGAATCGAAGCATCTTTGGGAAGCAAGATGCAAATTAGCTGGATCAATATGATCAAAACCATAATGAACAGAAGGCTACCTTATTATATTGTCTTAGCTACTGAACTCCGTATACAATCTCATTTTATCCACAGTAAGACGAAATCCAAACAAAAGCGAAAATCAAAGAAACCACGGATTTTCTTGATTTTAAGGCTAAACATAATCTGACACAATTCGAATTCTATGGAACGATGTTTCCGACAAACAGTAATCATAACCATCATATTTCATCCCTAAATGACCAAAACAACATTAAGGAACGATAAACCCTAATCAGAAATTGGATTCATCATCATCTGAAATTGAAATTGTAACAAGAATTAGAAAGAACGAAGATATCTGAAACAGATACAGATCAATCAAGTGAGATTTCAAAACTGAGAGAAATCTTGCAGTAGGGAGAGAGAGAAGGGGGAGGGGTGGGGGATTGTGATGAGATCGATCTCTTGCTTACCTGTAAGATAGAAATGAGAAGAAATCTGCAGCTGGAGACGCTTCTCGATCGAGATTCCATGGCCGGCGACAGATAGAGAGAGCAGATAGAAGTGAAATGTTTTTTTTTTTTCTTTTTTTTTCTTCAGCGGGAATCTGATAGAGGGATTTTATAGGATTCTCTCTCTTCTTTTTTCTTTTTTTTTTTCATTTACAGGCTTGCGACTTGCGAGAGTGCTGATGGCTGTTGCCAGGTGCGAAAGCGGCACACGATATACATCGCACTTTCGTAATTTACGGGGAGGGTTATGCTGCGCACAAAGCGCAGGCTAGAAAGCCGAGGGCTGGCTTGATATGCGGGGGACCGTCGTTGGGAGGTTAACCCCGTATTACAGAGGATCTTGATTCAACGAGGGGCACCTCGAGGGAGGACGCGGGACACGTGTTTGATATCCGGCCAGGAGCCACACGTGTCAGAGATAAGGACCATTTATCGGGTAGTGCGCCCTGAGAACATGACATGCACCAAAAATAAGGTGGCACACTCATCCAGTGAGCCACACACGTTCGTTTATTTTGGACGGTTGGAATTTTTTTGGCACGTATGCCCCCCCTGATGATTGACCCGGATCTTTACACGTGTTCCGCTTCTCGCAAATGAGGGCCCTTGTTGAATCGCGGTTCTATTAAATATGAGAAATGATAAAGTACAACCGCCAGCCTGTCACGTTATGACACCTGAGTCATCAGACGTTTGGCCTGTTGCTGTGATCACATTTTCGTGAACGTCCGGAAAACTGGAAGCGGATTGCATGGTGTGCTACATACCACCGACGTAGGTTGTGTGTTGAGGTCACCAAGTTATATGAGTCGGACATGATGTATTTGTTATATCCACACCATTCATACGTTATTCGAGATCATTTTAAGTTATGATACAAAAAATGAGGCAGATACAAAACTCAAGTGGACCACACCAAATAAAGTAAGAGGACAATGATGCCCACCATTGAAACCTTTATAAGTCCCATCCTGATGTTTATTTGCAATACAAGCCGTTTATAAGCTCGCATGGACCTGAATCAAGAGAAAAAACAAATATAAGCCTTAAAACGTTTCCAATAGTAGGTGTTCAATCCCCACTGCTTTCTATGATGTGGACCGCTTCAGCTTTGTATCTGCCTCATCTTTTTTTAGTACATGCCCTGAAATGATATTGAAAAATGAATGGACGGTGTGGATATAGCAAATGAATCATGATGGAGTTGATAAAACTTAGTGGCGTCAACCCACCACCCAGGTCGGTGATGTGTGTCACACCACGCCATCCGCTTCCGGAAAATCCACTCATCAGGTGGGCCCAAAACTGTGCTGGGTCATATCTTCGTCCCTCTATTGCTTTTGACAACTGGGTCCACTGGATGAAATGAAGAGTCTGATTTTCACTCCAGGGGATCGTGATGGTTAGACAGACCTTTTTGACGGCTGGGATGTTCTACACATGTGAATTTATAGCGGGCAAAAATGGCGCATTACAGTGAGCTGCTTCCGGTGCTGATCGTAGTACCGATCAGTCTCTAGATGACCAGAAAAAAAGGGGGGACCGGCTCTATCGCAGAGAATCCTCTCCACCGTACATATGGCAGGAGTACTGTTGATCGGGTCCGTCCATGTAAGTGGGATCTCTCAAAATTACGAGGACGAAATACCAATATCAATCTGTTTTTAGTGCTAAATTTCAATCGTTAACTAACATTGCTTCAGCCGTCAATTTTTCGTTGGCCGAACGAATGCATATGATCATCCATATTGTTTTAGTTATTTGCCAATGGCCATCTATGGTAATTAAAACTAGATGGACGGTCCAGATTCACCATATACAATGCCACGTGTATGGAAAAAGGACCAGCTCTATCTTAACATTTTTCAAAAGACGTTACCGTTTGATAGTACAGTCGAGATGCAGACCAATCACTGAGTCTCTCTCGTGGGTAGAGCAATCGAGCGCGACTTGGCTGCGACCCCGGAACCAACGAGGTGGGTGAGACCATGACTCTTGGGTCCATCTCGATGTATAAATGGTATATCCACGCTGTCCATCGTTTTTCCAGATTATTCTAGGGGATTATCCGTAAAAATGAAGAAGATAAGACTTTTAGGTGGACCATATTATAGAAAACAGTCTTCATTGAAAGCCACCGTTAAAAACTTCCCAAAATCCATCGTAATGTTTATCGATCATCCAAGCTGTTGATAAAGTGGCATAGATCTGGATGAAAAAAAAAAAAACGAATATCAGCTTGATTCAAAACTTCTGTGGCCTAGAGAAGGTTTTTATAACCAATCTTTCTTATGGTGTGTTCCGCCCGAAATTTGTATCTGGTTAATTTTTCGGGCCTGAAATAATACGGAAAAGCCGATGGACATATACGGAAACGGTTCGTCGACTCCCCCGACACCGGCCAATGGCTAGTGGTTGGTGTCCTGTGGGCCCCACCATGATGTATATTTTTCATCCATGCCATTCATCTATTTTTATAGATCATTTTACGGTATCAAACCAAAAATGAGGTATATCTCAATCTCAAGTGGGCCACATTACAGAAAACTGTGTTGAATGCGCGTCAAATATCATAATCATTTTGGGGGCCATAAAAGCTTTGGATCAAGCTGATTTTTGTTTTTTCCATTCATCTGGGCCTGCATGACCTAGTCAAAATATTGATTGTCAAATAAACAGTACATTGGGCCTTAGGAGGATTTTAATGGTGGATATCCAATCAATATTATTTTCATGTGGTGTTGTCCACCTGAAATTTATATCCCTCTCCATTTTGGTATCCAGCCCTAAAATTATCTGTAAAAATGGATGAACAGAATGGATGAAAAACATACATCATGGTGGGCCCACAAATCACTGGCCATCAGCCACGGGGCTGGTGGCAGGAGTAGCCAATCCGCTCCCTGCATATACACTGAGTACATCGATTTGGGCCCTACTGTCAGGGTCCCACCACGTTGCCGGTCAGGGGTCGCGCTCGAGATATTCAATCTACGAGAACGGAATGCTAAACCCCTACGTCGGTGCTCTGTGGGCCCATCATGATGTTTGTGTTTCATTGATGCCGTCCTAGTCGGTGCACTATTGGCCCCACCATGATGTATGTTGTTTCATTGATGCCGTCAATCAAATTTTTTAGGTCGGTGCTCTGTTGGCCCCACCATGATGTATGTGTTTCATTGATGCTGCCAATCAAATTTTTTAGATCATTTCATGGTATGATCTCAAAAATAAGATATATCCCCATCTCAAGTGGACCACATCACAGATTTAATGTCGACTGTTAAAAACTTTTTTAGGCACAAAAGTTTTGGCTCAAGCTGATCTTCGTTTTTTCCATTCATCCAGGTCTGTACGAAGATTTTAACTGTGGATATCCAGTAACTATTGTTTTCTGTGATGTGGTCACCCAAGATTTATATCCCTCTCATTTTTTTATCAAGCCCTAAATTGATATGCAAAAATGGATAACTGCCTTGGATAAAAGACATACTTCATAGTGAGGCCCTGCTACTAGCAACGGACATACTTCATAGTGGCAGCGGCAGTAGACCATCCGTTTGAAAGAGCGTCGGATGTAGTCCCCTGGGGAAGAAATAATTGGGAAACGGATTGGCTACTGACCCTTTGGATGGTGGTTTTCGCTATGTGAGCACCCCATGATGCATGTGTTTCATCCATACTGTTCAACCATTTTTCAGTGGCATTTGATAGTACGAGTGCACAATGTTCATTGAATGCTCATCATTGAAAACTTCATAGGGACACAAAAGTTTTGGATAAAACTGATATATATTTTTCCCTTCATCCAAATCTGTATGACCCAATCAATAGGTTAGATGTCGAATAACAGTTTCAATGGGCCTTAGGAGGTTTTTTAATGGTGGAAATTCAATCGCTACTGTTTTCCCATGGTGTAGTCCACCTGAGATTTATATGTACCTCAATTTTGAGATCTAAGCCTTGAAATTATCTTTCAAAATGGATGGAAGGTCCACTCTGAGATTTATACGTACCTTATTTTTGGGATCTAAGCTCTAAAATTATTTTTGAAAATGGATGGACAGCATTGATAAAACACATGCATCATAGCGGGGTCCACATAGCACCGACTACTAGCCACCTGGCTAGTGGCAGCGTCATTAGCCAAACCACTTCCAAATAATTAAAGAAGCAGATTGCGTGGTGTGCCCACACCACCAACCTCCTTGGTGTGTTGATGTGGTAATTTGTGGTTCAAATATGATGCTTATGTTATATCCAAACATTCCATCCATTTTTTTCAGGTTATTTTACAACATGGGCAAAAATTAAGGCAGATTCAAGCCTCAAGTAGACCACACCATGGAAACAGTTGAGATTGAATGCCTACTATCGAAAAGTCCATGAGGCTACAGAAGTTTTGGATAAGCTGATATTTGTGCTTTCCTTTCGTCCATGTGTGTGTGTGTGATGTTATTAACAGCTGGAATGGCAAATAAAAATAATGGTGGACCTCAGGGGGGTTTCATCAGTGGTCGTCATTGTCACCACTATTTTATGTAAAGTGGTTTACTTAAGGTTTGGATTTACGTCATTTTTGGGCTTCTTTTCTAAAATAATCTTGAAAATTAGAGAAATAGTGTAGATATAATGTAACATCCCGAATTTTCATGACCAGATTTTATACTCGTGCCCGAAAAAATTAAATGTTAATAATGTATAAATTGGATGTTTTAAAAATCACAACTTTTTTTTTTCATTTGGATCATATCCAGATACATTCATAAAGGTAACATTTATGAGAATAAAATCGACTGTATTGATTATTTCATTAGAGTAAAATAGTTCAGTAAATAATTAAATGCGCTCCCAATGGGAGTTTATTACGTTTATCAAATTCGCAACAGAAGTATAAATCTAAATCATAAAACTATCTTCTTATTCTTTCATAATAATCTTTCATAGGGAGATGGTCCTCTAGGTCTTTAATTTGTACATTACTTGCATCATCTGTATAGTTGGAGAGAGTCAATGCCCTACTCATAGTGATGGTTATCCTTTAAAATTAACACTAATTCAAGTTCACAATAGAAGTATAAATCTAAATCATAAAACTATCTTCTTATTCTTTCAGAATAATCTTCCATAGGGAGATGGTCTTCTAGGTATTCAATCTGTACGTCACTTGCATCATCTGTATAGGTGGAGAAGGTCAACACTCTACTCATAGTGATGGTTATTCTTTAAGATTAACATTAATTCGAAAGATTCATAAAAGTAATATAAGGGTTCTGATACGTCTCGTACTCCACTAATACGAGAAGTACTAAAATGAGCAAACAACCTACATGAGATGCATGCTTAGTAAAGTGTGTACGGTTCATCATATATAGTGATCATCACAATGTGGAATATGATTTATATAAAACCCGAATCGCCTCTCATTCTCACACTATGAAGATTCACCGACATATCCGATGCTACAGTAGATTTGCGTGAATACCTCAAGGTGGTATAACACATGAGTCAGATGAATTACGTGACACGCTTTGTTCATGGAGTGACTATTTGCGATATCCAATACCGAAAGTGATGTAACACGTATTATGAATTACTTATATCGATTTGTACATCATTATCCAAAACTCATGAAATTACGCGTCAACCAAGAGGCTCTCTATCGAGAGCGCATTACGTCCATGATAAAATATTTGAATTACTAATTATAATACCTCTTAACACATCACTTGCACTTATAAAGAACAAAAGCTGAATCATAAGGGTTCAGGAATATTATGACACATACCCTAGCTTTAAAGGTAAACAGCACAAAGGCTAGTAAAGTAAGGAAGAGAGTAGCAATGGCTAACTCGCAAAGAGGAGAGTGACAATGCTTAATGTCACGCCCCAAACTCGAAAACCGGGCTCACAAAATTTTCGATTGCCGAATCTGACGCCGACAGCCTCCGTAGAACCCCATTCTCGGCTCCTAGCGCCCATTTGCCAGGTTCCGATCCTGGGATGTTACGAGGAGGATTTTCAACGTCAGTTTGATTCGTAATAAGCATAACCAATGGCATAACCCACAAACAACAACCAAGAATTCTATTACATTTCCACTATGATAAAAAACTTTACAAGTACAATGAGCATAAAGGGAAATACAATGGTAAAGAATAAAAACTCCAAAACGATCTGCAACGTGCTCCTGCCTCAGCGCTGCTGCGAACTAACGTCACCTGCACGCAACAGTCGTGCATAAGCTTATAGAAGCTTAGAGGGTGGTGAAAGTGTGTGCGCAAGGTAGTAATGTGAACATGCAATGTCAGAGTAATGCGAAATATGCAAAAGGATCCATAATATCATGAGCCGTACCAAGGCTATGCGATGCAAGACATGAATGGTATCGGCCATCCCAAGGCCATGCGATGTGCAATGCAACTCAAGCATATAGATCCTCATCTATGTCCACACATCAATACAGCTCAAATATGGGATATCATCGGGGTCTAGTACACTCTAATCCAGATTGCCCCCACATCGCGCGCAATAAGGTAAGTGGAAGAGACCACACTATCCGTCTACCAATATCGGATGCGACTCGTCGATAGCGGACCCATTCCTCGAGCTAGTCAGACTCAGTCTAGCATTGCCCCCTACACTCGGGCGGGTAAGGCCATACCCCCTTCTAACCGACCACGACACAGTGGAGAGCGCAACCGTCTGGTAATCGGCATTCAACGCTCATCTACCCACTCGGTTTAGACGTTGGAGCAACCTCTTGGTACCATAAGGGTTTAGGGACTTTTAGCCAGGGATAATTATAGCGCCCCATGTAGAACAAGATTTCTGGTATCCAATCCTGTCAACCACGATGCGACTGTGGAGGCTACGGCCCTGATGTCGCTAGGGCGTACAATAACTATGTCACACAAATGCGAAATGCACGATTCACACTGTCTAGTCATGCAACAAATCCTGCACATATCGTGCGCTCATGCAGGACAAGACCGCCTAATCGGGGTCCCATAATCAATCTGCCCGAAGGCATATGTTATGATTAGTCCCTCTCATATCAAGCATATATATGATGCGTATGATCATGAGTCATGAAGCTATATTAAACATGTTATAATGAGATGAACTATCCTTACAATGCAGATGGCCCTGGGCTGCCTATACACAATAAGTACGAGCCTAATAATGGGCCTTAAAGAGAGTCGTAATGTGGACATCCAACCAGCATTACACTCGAAATGTCGACGTCAAACCAACATTTCTCTCAAGCCATAACCCGTAATAAACGTCATTACATAGGCCAAGTTGGGATCACACATTGCAATGGACCTTAGGTACACCCCATTGGGCCTTAAATATATCAAATGGGCCATATCAGATGGGCCTTCCATTCGTTAAGCGGGCCACATCAATGGGCTGAACCAATGGGCCTTATGTGCATTGCAATGGGTCAAAACTCGTGGGCCTTGGATTGCATCAAATGGGTTTAATCTCATTGGTCTTATATGTCTTAAATGGGCCTAACCCATAGGGCTTTTACAAATCAAATGGGCCTAACCCATAGCCCTTTCTACAAATCAATGGGCCTAATCCCGTAGGCCTTTTTACAAATCAAATGGGCCTAACCCATAGGCCTTTTTACAAATCAAATGGGCCTAACCCATAGGCCTTTTTTTATAACAAATGGGCTACGCCAATTGGGCCCCATATTTTCATCGAATGGGCCTCAACCCATGGGCCCAGAGGCCCACTAAAATGTTTATTTTCTATTCAACAAGGCAAGGGCCCACTGAAATGTTTTATTTTCTATTCAACAAGGTAAGGGCCCATTGAAATATTTATTTGTAGCCCAGCCAGGGGAGGGGGGTGGTGTGATCAATATGTGCGCAAGGTGGGCTCCACCGTCTGCTGGACGGTGGAGGTGAAACGCAATATCATGGAGAGAGTCACCGTCCACGGCCTGTGGACGGTGTGAATAAAATGTATACATTACTGTGGGTTCCACAGATGTGGCCCACCATGATGCATAAATGCCATCTAAGCTGTTCATAAGGTCACTCGGATCTGGATGAAGGGAAAACATAAATTTCAGCTTGATCCAACACTTCTGTGGGCCCCAAAAAAGATTTCAATGGTAGATATGTAATTCCACTGTTTCCTGTGGTGTGGGCCACCTGAGTTCTAGATTGAGTTGAAATTTGGAGGGGGCCCACCTGAGGAGGGGACCCATCAAATGGACGGGACAGATGAGACATATGCAACATGGTGGGGCCCACGGCCGGTGGCTGGCTGACCGCCCGTCCGCCTGGCGCTGCACGCAGCAGCGTGCAGCCGCTGCTCCTGTCAGAGGCAGAGGCTTCGCCTCTAGCAAAAATTCGGGAAAACCCGTTTTTCTGGGGTTTTTCTAATGTGGGGTCCCCTTTAAGTGAATCCATTCCGACCATAGGATTCCTCACCTCGCAATGAATCCAACAAGTCCAAAGTTTGAATTTTTTTAATGATAGAAAATGAAATAAAATAAGAAAAAGGATCCTTGAATGGTAATGATGCATTCTTTGATGCTATGGCCCACCAGATCTTCCAATCAACCCCAACTCTTGCCTCAACGTCTAAAAAGAGGTGGGTGAGAGGATGGACGGCTTGGATTGTTTATATTCGTCACGGTGGAGCCTACGCAAGTGGACCACCCAAATGCCTCCTTTTCTTCTTTCCCTTTTCTTCTTTTTTTTTTTGAAACGTCCAGCGTCCCAGACGCTGGACAGTTTTGTTTCTTTAAATAGATTGTGGTGGGCCCTGATGAAGTGGGCCACCACTGATGGGTGATGTGGATACAACGTATAAGGTGGGCCCCACTTGACTGAAAATAAATATCTCAAGGTGGGGGGTCCCTTCAAGTGGGTCACACAACCCTATTGCATAAAATAAAATAAAATAAAACAAACAAAAAAGAAATAAAGAGGGAGAGAGACATGGAGAGTGGGACACGCTTTGTGATGGAGGGCTCCGCCACTATGAGCCCTCCCTTAAATGAAATCATACATCAATGGATCCCTCTATGCATGGAATCACCGAAATTGACAATCAACGGTGGAGATCCGTTCCCCACCGGTATGATCGGTCTAGATGACCTTTAAATACAATGAAACAAACATCATGATGGGGTCCATGGAGAATGGCCCCACCATGGATGATCATGATGATCAAAGTGGTCCATCGGCCACAACTTAGGGTCCCAAGTGAGATCCAAACCATTGATCGATTGGCCTCACTTGGCCCATCACAAAAACAGGAAAAACTAGTATGATCTAGCACCCACCGTCCGATCTTCTTGCTCCTAGGGGTTCTTTGGCACCTTAGCTTCAATCTTAATGGATGAGATGAGGAATGGAGGGTTGAGATGGGAGATGATGGGGTGAAGAGGTGGGCCACACTTGGAGTTTAGGAAGCTTGGAGAAATTTCATACGTATGGAGCTTGAAATTTTTTGTTGCTTGGAGATTTGAAAGGAGAAAGAGAGGAGTTGTAAAGGGAGAGAGAGAGCGATGGATGGATGTAGTGAGTGATGGTTGTGTAAGAAATCTTTAACTTTGGGGCCTTTTGTGTAAGAGAGGTATGGGAGGTGAAGACTTTTGTGGCCTTTTGTGTAAGAAAGGTATGGGTTAGGAAGACTTTTGTGGTTGCTTGGGAAAAGGGGTGAAAGTGATGTGTACTTGACATGTGATGGATTGATGGATTGATTGATTGATGGGATTGATGTGATTAATGTGACACATCGTAGAGATTCCCTTGGGTTTGGCAACGCGCAACGTTTTCTCGCACCGAACGTCGGTCTACAACTCTTGACCAGGGTATCGCCTCGGCGCGCGAGTCGCGGCATCGGAACCGCAACGACGACGCGGTCGCTATGGTATTGGTCTTGGGTTGAGTCGACTCAGGTTGTCAGCATATGAATCAGGGTCGCGCGTCGATATCGGTTAAGGGTCGAAGGTTGCCGGAATTCGACCGGTAAGACCGCGGAAGTCTACGGAAAGGTACGGACCAAGATACGGGTTTTATAGTTAACTCAATAAAAGGATACCAGTAATGGCTATCTCAACAAATAGAGGAGTGACAATGACCAACTCAATAATAAGGAGAGTGACAATGGCTAACTCAATAAAGAGAAGATTAGCAGGGGCTAACTTAACAAATTGATAAAGGCAAGGGTAGTGCCTGTATCCATCGCTTCACATAAATTCATAAAAATCACTTGTAATAAACATCATATCATAATTCCCAAAAGGGTAGATAATTGTTAATGATAAATTAAATATTTACAAGAAGGAAATCATAGTAACATGAAAACATAGTATGTAACAGGTAAGATAAAACATATCAACTTAAAGTACCGTAAGCTTAAAGGATAAAACCCTCACCTTATGTCGTTTTATTATCTTATACTTTAATTCACCTAGTTTAGATTATACTCTAGATAGTTTAGGTATTGATAAGTTCCAACCTATTAGTTTTTGGTCCTATCCTATTATGGAGTGAACTTATTAATGAAATTTTAGAACATAAAGGAAAAAAAAGAAAAGAAGGGAAGTAAGTTAAGAGTGGCTGGTTAGACCTGAACTAGATTAGTCGACTACTCGACGGACCCTAGGGTTCTTCCCTCTCTCTCTCTCTCTCTCTCTCTCTCTCTCTCTCACTCTCACTCTTTCTTCTTTTCTTGTTGGCATGCCTCCCAGCGTGGGAGGCATGTATTTTTATAAGAGTCTAGATTTCTAGAACTTTCTACGTACGCAGAGTAGGCCTGGATGACCGCTAGTGCAATTGGACTATGTAGCCGTAGGGGCATCCAATTTTGGAGCGTGTCCTCTTCTCTCCTCCAATCTCTTCTGATGGATCTGGAGTGTTCATTGGATAGGGCCCACAGAAGGAACGATGTGGCTACGTTCTTGGGTGCAAGAATATTCAATCGGCCAATCAAAGGTGGCCCTGCAGCGAGGTCTATTCGGTCAGTTTACAATAATCTTGTTTGGAAACCCGAGGAATCTAATCCCATCAGACTCTTTTCTCTCTTCCCTGTCGACGTGGGTGTGGTCAAAAGTCTTCTCTCGCAGCTTTGGCGGCTTAGATCGGGGCCAAGGATTTCTTGTTGGGTTTGTTGCATGAAGGGTTTAGGTTGTGTTTGGGCAGTCCCACTATATTCATCGTCCATGATAAATATTGAGCCACTAGTTGTGATACCTTCAACACATCACTTGCACTGATAGAGAATGTGATTTGAGAGAAAAACGGGATGAGTACGGAGGTTTTTGGGTCATTTTCTTACTGGAATTTATGAGACCCATTCCTACTACCTCTTTGGAAGATTTGTCTCATCCATCAGTTTGGTAGAAAGATTTCGGTTATCGTGTCCAAATTTGGAGTCGATCCGTGTTCTGGTGGCCCTCAGTTAATTACGACATGCGTCATGATTTGTCATTCACTGAGCAATGGTCGAAGGTGGGATTCGCTCGTGATGGACGATCCTAATCTTTTAGCGTGGTCATGATAGTGGGCCACAACAGATCCAAACGGACATTGTCCATTTGAATCGCAGGTAGCGAGAAAATAGGGGAAAACTTCTCCATTTTTGAAAATTTATACGTTCGGTGCACTACCGGAGTGCGTGTATTGTGTGCGCACACTACTCAAGGTGGGGTCCACAGTGATGTTTTTGAGGAATTTACTATGTCCATTTGTTTTTCCATCTAATTTAAGGGGTTAAGCCCAAAGTTGAAGCATATCCTAAGATCAAGTGAATCATATCAAATGAAATAGTGGGTACTATGGTTTTCATCGTTGAAACCTTTCTAGGTCATACAGTGATGTTTATTTGTCATCCAACCTATTTATGAGATGATACAAACATAAATGAAAGGAAATATCCGACTAAGACTACCTATGACCTTTCTTCACTCGATGGGCACCAAAATCAACGGTTAAGGGGCTGAACTGTCATTTGGGTCACTTTTACAATGATCTAAGGACTGAAATTCGACGTGCATGGTTAACTTATGATATATAGGCAAGGTATAACATTTCACATCAAACGGGTCGTGGGAACCGTGTGATTTAGAATTCAAGGTTCTAGGTTAATGGTATTTTCATAATGATTGTTGATCTAAGAGTTTTGTGAAACCTAATAGTTCTATATGGTTGTATGAACCTTTCTAAACAATTATTACAAACAAACTTACATTTAAATCACTACGGATGGAAAGTTATTTGTCAATTCATTTAAGGGAAGGTTCATATGCTAAATCATATGATGATGGTCTTGTCTTAAAATCAACAATTAGATGGCTTGGTCTATTGAATAGAGGTCAGTCCCAACGGTTGGATTCGTGTCAGAAAATAGATGTAAGGTTAAAATAATTAGATTAGTATCGTACACATGTACATATCACATTAAATTTCATGATAATACTTAAGAACTTTCAATACTCGGATATTGAAGAGTTCGGGGTGTTACATATAACACATACATTATAGTAGGGCTCATGGAACTTTACCATGTCAATGCACAACCCAGGTAGGGCACACCATGCAATTAGGGTTGTTAAGGGTCGGGCCTGGGGTAGGTCTCAGCGTGGATTTTGAACTATTTTGGGCCAGACTGTCAGGGTAAGACTATTCAAAAATCTGATTTTTTAAGCTTAAGCTTGGCCCATTGACACTCCTACATGCAATCCACTTCCAATAAAAGAAGCATTTTTTAGGCCATTGGATTTTCAAAGTAGCCTACTCGAGGACCAAGTGAATTGCCAGTGACTTAGTAAGTAATGGAATAAGGAGTAAAATTTGTAAGCCCACGATATATGTGTCTTATACATGTTATCCATCCGTTTTACCAGCTCACTTTAGGAAATGATCTTAAATTTAAAGCATATCCAAAGCTAAAGTAGACCACACCACAGGAAACAGTGGGGATAATGATGTACACCATTGAAACTTTCTTAAGGCCTACACCGTTTAAACTTTCATAAGGTTATGCAAACTTGGATAAGGAAAGACACAAATATAACTTTTTCCAAAACTTCTTTGGTCACCGTGACTTTCCCAAGGCCCAAACTGTTGAAACTTTCATAAGACAAATATGGATAAAGGGAAAACACAAATATAACTTGATCCAAAACTTCTCTATCGACCATGTAATTTCACTAGTGGCCATTCAATTCACATTTTTCCTGCGGTGTGGTCCACTTGAGCTTTGGATATGCTTCAAGTTTAAGATTAATCCCTAAAATGAGTTAGTAAAATGGATGGACGTATGGATAAGGTGCACATCATGGTAGGCCCCATGGATTTTACTTAGTATGTTATAGCGCACTGAGCTACTAGTACACAATCCACTTCCATTTTGGTAGGATACACCAAGTGGATCCTTAATCGTGGGGTCTACCCTATGTAGGTGATGCACCTCTTACTCTTTGCTAGCTTAGACTTGATAGATATGGAGTGGACTCAGAAGGTATGTTTAAATAATTTGGAGTCCCTACTAGCTGATAAAAGCTTATAATATACGGTTGACTAAATTTATAAAATTACCTTAAGTGGAGAACTCAGAAACTCTCTAACTTAATATAACTCCTAGATAAGGTCTAAAATTGGAGATTCTAGGTAAGAACCTCAATGATGGTAAGGAAAGGGGTGAGAGACCCTTTATCGCCCACACTCGCATGTAGTCTTTACTTTAAAGGATTAAGATTTTTTTTATATAAAAAAATAAAGGTTGGGTTGCTAGATGCCTTATAGTAATTGACGAATCGGTTATCAACAACCTAAAACACTGACTAGCATGTTACTACTCACATGAATCACCATTAAGGATATCGCAATGTCTTAACCTAGTATGAGTTTGAAAGTTTGCTACAAAAAAGATGAAGAAAAAAAATGACAAATGCAGTATGTTAAGGTAATACTTTGACTCTCTAATACACTGGTATTGGATGTTCCTGGGTGTTACCAGAAAAATATCGATTAAAATATACAATCACACATGCTTACATGCTGGTAAACTCGTAGATTATGAGTCAAAAATTTAACCTAAAAACCCATAATTTAATTGAACCTTATGCTTTAACAGATCAAACCATGTATAACGACACTTGCAGGACACGGATCATCAAATTTGTGATCTAATAAATTCCAATTGTTTGGTCAGATAAAATCCACGCTAAAATGCACTAAATTAAGTGTTCAATTCAAGTGGTTAACCAATAAAAACATAGGTTAGAATCTCATGAATTTAAAATAGTGAAAATCTCATTTATGAGATGAAATGATGCTCTGTCAGTTTGATGTATAGACATATTAGTCCGACTAATTATCACAGCCCAGACTTTGGGTACTTGGCATACACTTGGGACCCGAGATCCACGTCATGACTTGTACACTAAATGTACTTAAACTATTAGACATGCTTACATGAATTTGCCTAATTAGTAATGCTACCATAAATCTAAGTTTCATTCATACTCAGCCTCATCTCATGAATAAGAAATTGACCATCAAGTCTAATAATCAGTTATTAACATAGTTAAGGACCCTCCCATTTTGGGTCCTATGCAGTAAAATAACTCTTATCCAATAGACTTAGAAGAAATAATTAATAATCTATAAACATAAAATATAATTAAAATGATAATCATGGTTGTTTTAAGGTAGTAACTTCTCCATCTGTAAAGTAAGGTCACATGTCCCTTAAGTCTTTTTCTAGCTCGACCATGTACTCATGTTCTTAAGTGAATGACTCACCCTCAATCATATATATACGATTTTACATTAATATAGGGTAAACTAACCAGGCCTAGTGAGAATTTCCAACATGGTTCTTCACATCAAAATTAGAATCGAATAACAAAAATAATATACAATATAAGTTCAGAAAAATGCAAATGTTATGAATGAATACATCAAGTGGGAATCCGTTGACTTGTTTGAATTAAAAACCCGTATACCTACATCTGCCCCTAACCAAGCTTCTACCATTTAATAGGCATAGATAAGGTCTGCATCTATTCCGTGAGTAGGCTTTCACTATTATAGTGAGCTTCTGGTAACGATTATATCAGGTATACCATCTAAGGAGGTTCCTCAGGAATTCAACACATATTGTGCATGTAAATAATGGATGCACAAGCATATCAAGTAGTCGTGAATTATGCATTGTATAGATCATTTTAATTTTTATATTTGAATCAACACAGTCCCATACTATTTAGTAATATCAGTATATCATTTAATTCATGTCTAATTAGTAATTTAGCATATAAGTTGCATCAATACGGTAAATCAGATCATATCATTATTACTATATTAATACATAAATCACACATTTATCCAAATCAAGTAAAGTACATGACAACTACATTAGGATAAGTATATAACATATCAAATAATCTATCTATTTTAACTTAATGAAAGGAAAATAAATTGAGATCACTCACTTTGATGCCATAGAAATGATTCTTTAAACCAATTTAATCTGAATTAAAATTCCCTAAAATCACATAAATAAAAATTATTTTCTAATTTAACTATTTCACACGGTGGGGCTTACTTTTAATCGATTTAAATTCATTTAAATAAAAATATACCTTATTTAAATGAATTCATAAATTAGGAATAATATTGTAAAATTAAGGTATTGTTAGAATTAACCCCTTAGAATTTTTGTAGATTTGGGTTGTTTTTAAAAACAATCCTGGAAATTACTTTTTTTGAAAGTTCGGATGACATTCTATAATATTATGAAATTTTATGCTAGAACCCCCTTGACTTCTCAAAAAATTCTATTTTAGCCCTGAAATTTCTTTTTTTTTTTTATTTTACGCAGTATATGATAATTTACATGAAAATTCGGGAATTTATCTATTTTGATGATTTAATGTTCAAATCACTTTTAATAGATGAATCAAGAACAACCATTAATTGTCACTTAATCAATTTCATCTTGATCAGATCATCTATACATTAATTTATTATAATTTCTAATGATGAGATTAATTGGTCAATGCGGCCCATTAGATGGTCAAATTGATCATCAAATCTGGATGTCATAATCATCTGATATCTAGATTTTAATAGTCAATTTAGATCGAGTTAGATCTCAACCATCCAATGATTTCACATAATAAATCAATATATGATTCATTAACTACCATTTCTTAATATTGATATGGCTCATCAAATGGTCCGATCAGTCTGAAATTTAGAATTTTAATTAATTTTATTCTTAATAATTTGATGAACGATGATGATTTAATCACATGTTTTAGATTATGTCATATAATTCTTAGTGCCAAATTGTAGCTTGCACAGAGAATTACTCTTCTGGTATTAATTCAATTTTCTTAAATTAAAGAAGAACATTAGTAAATCTATGATTAATAAGGTCCATTGATGTGTTAAATAGGTTTGATTCTTAAAATTATTACATAACTGAATCTAAGAAAACCCGTGAACTGTACAGATCACATCGATCATTGTCCATCATGAAAAATCTCCCCTTTTGCACATCAACCATAAATCCATGCACATTAGTGTACCTTTCCACATGGATGAGTGAGACTGTTGCGTAGCACGCCAACAACGCAGTGAGCCGAGATCCAATTTCAGGCCTCACCCACAAATGATAAACAGGAAGAAATATAAACTAGAAATAGATTAAAGCAATCCAAACAAACCACAAGACAAGATATACATGAAAAAATCCTAAACTAGGGTAAAAAATCACGGATGTAAACTTTCACTATAAAGAAAAATAAATATTACAAGGCAAAATACTAACCTCTCCCTTGGAAGAATATAGAAAATTTCTTAGCCTACATCTTAAAATTATTTCACAATATTTCAATACATCTAGAAAAATCCTAGGAACACTTATATATAGTTTAGGCAACTTCCCTTCCGCACCCTTGCAAAAGGCGACACCAAAATTCGTAGTCCGCATCAGATTCAGAAATGAATCTGCGTAACCTACGACTAGTCGAAGGGGAGCTACGACTGGTCGAGCTATGACTAGTTGAATAGTTCCTACAACTGGTCGAAGGGCCCAAACATGAAAGAAACAGGACTCGCTGGACTTTGAGTCGAGCCGGTCCACGACCGGTCGAGCAAGCCCCTATGACCGGTCGAGCATGTCCTACGACCAGTTGAAGACGGATCAGATGTGGTTCCACTTCTCAACAATCTCCCACTTGGAGACACATAACCAGAAAACCTTCGTCTTCTTCATCCGGAGTGCACCACCTCCCCGCCTTCAAGCCTAAAGACCAATCAAAGCTGAACAGAGCTTCAGCTTCTCCCTTGTGACCGTCTTAGTCAGCATATCCACAGGATTCTCACTTGTATGAATCTTCTCCAGAGCAATTGATTCATCTTCCAGTAACGAATATCTGATGGCAATATGCTTGGTCCTTGAATGAAAGGCTGAATTCTTAGCCAAGTGTATTGCACTCTGACTGTCATTGTACAGCTTATAAACTACTTGCTTTTTACCCAACTCTTCCATAAAACTTTGCATCCAAACCATCTCTTTGCATGCTTCTGTAGGTGCAACATATTCTGCTTCTATCATACTGATAGATACTATCTTCTGTAACTGGAGACCCAACTGACTACATCACTGCTCAGAGTAAAGGCATAACCTGTAGTGCTTCTGCTGTCGATATCTCCTGCTAAATCTGAATCCACATACCCTTGTAGCTTGATTTTCGATCGACCATAATACAACCCTACATCCTTAGTACCCACCAGGTATCTGAGGATCCACTTCACAGCTTCCCAATGTTCCTTCCCGGGGTTGTTCATGAACCTGCTAACAACTCACACTGCTTGAGCAATGTCTAGCCTCGTGCTCACTATAGCATATATGAGACTCTCAATAGCTGATGCATATGTGACTTTAGCCATGTAGTCTCGTTCCTCTTGCGTCTTTACCCCTTGCTCCTTAGATAACTTGAAGTGGTTGACTAATGGAGTGCTAACCGGCTTAGCACCTCCCATATTGAATCGATTAAGTACCTTGGCTATGTACTCTGCCTGTGACAAAACCAATTTCTTATTTTTCCTGTCACGCTTTATCCTCATGCCTAGGATTTGTTTTACAGCTCCTAAATCTTTCATGACAAATTCTCTAGACAATTATCTTTTAAGATTTGAGATGTCCTTCATGCTTGAATCGGCCACAAGCATATCATCAACGTACAAAAGAAGGATGATATATGACGTATCAAACTTCTTCAAGTAACAATAGTGGTCTGCATGACATCTCCTAAAATCGTTTCCTGACATGAAACTATTGAACTTCTTGTACCACTGCCTCGAGGCCTGCTTCAGGCCATATAGACTCTTTTTCAGTCTACATACCTTGTTCTCATTACCTGATGCCACATGTCTTGTCGGCTGATGCATATATATCTCTTCTTCAAGGTCCCTATGAAGAAAGGCTGTCTTAACATATAGTTGCTCTAGATGTAAGTCCTCTGTAACCACTATACTCAAGACCATGCGAATCGTAGACATTTTCACCACAAGTGAAAATATTTCGGTGAAATTGATATCTGTCTTCTGTTAAAACCTTTTCACAACCAATCTGGCCTTGTACCGTTTCGAACCATCGTGCTCCTCTTTCAGTCTGTAAACCCACTTATTATGAAGAGCTTTCTTATCCTTAGGTAGAGTGACTAACTCCCATGTACGATTAGACTCAAGAGAGTCCATCTCATCATCCACGACCTACTCCCACTTAACCCGTGTATCAGACTGTAATGTCTCTTCTAAACACTCTGGCTCACCATTATCTGTCAACAGTAGATAATGTAAGGAGGATGAGTATCGAACCATAGGTCTCCTCTCCCGAGTAGACCTCCTCACAACCGGTGTCTGTGGCTCTGCTTTATAATGCTCTTGTGCATGATCATCCTGTGGCGTTGTAACACATATGTCCAGTAACTCTTTCAACTCTATGAATTTCTTTTTTTTGGCCTTATTTTCTTGCACACTATCCTTATGCATCACTTTTTTATTGAATACTACGTCCTTGCTTCTGATGATTTTTCTGTTTTCTGCATCCTAAAACCTATAGCCAAAATTGTGATGCCCGTAGTCTATAAATGTGCACCTCCTGGACTTGACATCCAGCTTGTTTCTGTACTCTGCATCAATGTGAACATATGAAGTGCAACCGAACACTCTTAGATGTGCAAGGTTCACTTCTTTCCCAGTCCACGTTTCTTCTAGTAGCTCACCATCCAATGGTATTGAGGGACTTCTATTGATAAGATATATAACAGTATTTACAGCATCTGTCCAAAAGGTCTTGGACAACCCTTCATGTAACCTCATGCTCCTGGCACGCTCAAGGATAGTCCTGTTAATGCGCTCAGCCACACCATTCTGCTGCAGTGTCCTTAAAATCATTTTATGATGTTTGATTCCACTTGCTGCACAATACTCCTCAAACTTCTTATCACAATACTCTCCCTCATTATCAAATCTAAGACACTTTACTATTTTACCTATCTTATTTTTTACCATAACTTTTCACTTCTTAAACGCATCAAATACATTAGATTTATGCTTTAAGAAATAAACCCACAGTTTTCTACTAGCATCATTAATAAAAGAAACAAAATAACATGAGCCACCAAGAAATGATACATGTGCTGGTCCCCACATATCAGTGTGTACAAGCTCCAATAGATGTGTCTTTGGATTACGTTCTGTCTTCTTGAAGCTTACCCTCTTCTGCTTACCATACACGCAATCCTCGTGGAATTTCAAGTCAATAGACTTCAGCCCTGGTAGCTTCCCCTTTGACAATAGAACTTTCATCCCTTTCTCACTCATATGTCCCAACCTTTAATGTCATAATTGCCCATTCACTCCAGTTGATACGACTACGAGTGAACTATACGATCCTGAAGTCACATACAAAGTACCTTCCTTTTTGCCTCTGTGTCTCTCTCCTCAGACAGATTCACTGAATCTTTCCCGCCTTGAGAGCTTCCATCTTGTTTCTTAAGCGCCCTGTAGTCACGTTTCATATGCCCCTTCTTGCCGCAATGCCAATACTCGTCTGTCTTTCAGTCCCTTGGACTTCTTTCTCGACTTAGAACGCCCGTGTTTATTACCTCCTTTTTATGCGATCTTCCTCTTCCTTCAATGTTTAGAGCATTATCTGAATCCCCTGAAACTCCTGATGCCTTCCTTCTAGATTCTTCATTGAGAATTAAACTGGCCACATCATCAAATTTTAGCTTTGTCGACCCTGAAGAATTGCTCACAGTAATCACCAAACCATCCCAACTGTCTGGCAGACTGGATAAGATCAATAACGCCCTGACCTCATCTTAAAAAATGATGTCAACGGATTCTAACTGGCTCGTGCTGTATTGAACTTGTTTAGATGTCAGCCACGCTCCCACCATCTGACACTTCATGTTGAATAGTTGTTTCATAAGATGAACCTTGCTGGATGCAGAGGGTTTTTCATACATGATGGTTAGGGCTTCCATTAATTCTTTTGTCGTTTTCATCTTGGATATGTTAAAGGTGACGCTCTTTGACAAAGAGAGTCGGATCGTTCCTAAAGCCTTTCTATCAAGTAAAAACCATTCGTCATCTGTCATCTTTTCTGATTTTTTCTCTTTTCTTCCTAGAGGAATGTAGAAGTTCTTCTGATACAGATAATCCTCCATTTGCATCTTTCAGAAGGTAAAGTTTGAACCATCAAACTTCTCAATTCTAGTTTTTCTATCTTCCACCATCGCTCCCAATAAAACTAAACTAATAGCTCTGATACCAATTGTTGCGCAACACGCCAACAACACAGTGAGCCGAGATCCAATCCAGGCCTCATCCGCAAATGATAAACAGGAAGAAATATAAACTAGAAACAGATCAAAGCAATCCAAACAAACCACAAGACAAGATATATGTAGAAAAACCCCAAATTAGGGTAAAAAACCATTGATGCAAACTTCCACTATGAAGAAAAATAGAGATTATAAGGCAAAATACTAACCTCTCCCTTGGAAGAATATAGAAAATCCCTAAGCCCACGCCTTAGAATTATTTCTCAATATTCCAATACACCTAGAAAAATCTTAGGAACACCTATATATAGTTTAGGCAACTTCCCTTCCGCACCCTTGCGAAAGGTGAAACCAAAATCCACAGTCCGCATCAGATTTGGAAACGAATCTGCGTAACCTATGATTGGTCGAAGGAGAGCTATGACTGGTCAAGCTACGACCAGTCGAACAGTTCCTACGACTGGTCGAAGGGCCCAAACATGAAAGAAATAGGACTCGCTGGACTTTGAGTCGAATCGGTCCACGACCGGTTGAGCAAGCCCCTAAACCAGTCGAAGATGGCCTAGATGTAGCTCCACTTCTCAACAACATACACAATTGATGTTTGATTGATCCAATCTGTCTAATATGTAAATTAATGTCGAATTAAACTACTACAAAAAGTAAACAAAGAAAAAATTGTTATATTAATCTGAATAGACGACTTTCAAAAACCTCTCTCCCACTTTGTCTTTCATTTTTTCTACGAATTTATTTCTTTAGTTCTTTAAGTCTTAAAAGGACTGTCGCTCTCGTACGCTTCCTCTTTAAGAGAGATGGTTTGTTGAGAGACTACAAGATACGAGGGAGAGTTTGGATAAAGAGAGATAAAATGTGATCGGTAAATCTCTCTTTCACTCAAAATTCAATTTAAAAAATTTAAATTAAATTTTATTTAAAGAAAAAAATATGAGCATTACACCAACTATGAAAATCTAAAAACTTGTGAAATATGTTCTTTGTTAGGTCAACCGACAGAGATATCAATTTTTATCAGTCCGACCGACATTCCCTGTCGATCCGATCGACAAACATCATAAAGTCGTACACTTGTGAACCACCAACCTTTTATTTAGGTCCATAAAATTCATTCGCCACATTTTCTTCATTTCTCAGGCCAGAGAGAATTTGTGAGGGGGAGAGGGGGGAGTGTGAGATAGAGGAAGATCGAGACAAACCAGGAATGGATTACCTCTCCAGGTCATTACATGCTCGTTAACCCTTCGTTTTCTTCTCCACTTCCAATTCCAAGCCAAGGAGAGTAAATCATGGCATGTGAGGAATAACAGCTTGAATCCACCAGTGCATGCACATTACAGGCCCTTCAATTAGCCCATCCATGTCGCATGCCTTTCAATCGGTGCATGTATATCATGTATACCCCATCCGATGTGTGTATGTCGATCAGAAATTGCCTAGCTATATGCATGGGCCGTGTGGTGGTGTAGCTATGTTAAATCATCCATGTGGGCCTGAGTTCAGTGCCGAATCGCCGAGTGCTTAGTGAAATGAATGAAAATTCCTTAATTAAACTCTAACTTGAGTTAAATTATAGTGATTGAAAGCTAAATCTAGAATTCAGATCTTAGGGATTTAACTTTCCAATAAAACCCTATTTTTCAGTTGTAAGAGCTACTTTAATTGAAGCACATTTAGATTGGAGCACTCAGAATATAGGAATCCAAATTTGAAAGGTGAAGATCTACCCTTTAAGCTTTTTCCACCATTGTAATTCAGTATTGAATTTTGTATATACATTGTATTGTTGCTTGGACTTTTAGACCCTGTTTGGATTCACATGTGTCATCATACATAACTAACCTAGGCCTATTGTACCATACCCAGCTGACAGTTTCTGAGTACAATATGCCAATAGGTTAGAGAATCAAAGTCAGGAAAATATAAAACTCAATGATTAATTGTGTCAGCGCATCTCCGACTATTGATTGGATACTGAAACATCTAGGTTGGCATACTCCACACTAAATTATTATAATGTGTCATGGGGGCACATGTAGTCTCTGAAGTTCTCACACATATGGTCTTTATATATTTGCATATTGGAGCAACTAGGCATGATTCAATGGACATGTACTTATGTACGAACAGACCTATCCTATGGTATGTAGGGCCCACCATTACATATGAAATTATCAAAGTCATCCTTTGGCTAAAATTTGAGTTGTTGGTATGAAAGGTGAGAACCTCATTTCACCGTGGCCTTATAATATCTCAATAGTAAGATCACATAATCTGTAATATTAACACAATTGAATCAAACCATCAATTTTAGACTTCAATATATGATATGGACAAAGTATGCAATATAACAAAATACTTTTTATTTTTGACAAGTAAATTAGTCACATAATTAAAATCCTAATCACTATGTATAAAAGTAGACAGATAATACAGAGTATAGCCATCCACTTTCAAATGAGTGATCTGAATCGTCCAATAATCATCTCCTTAACTTGATCGAGATGGAGTGGCATAAAGAGATTGTGTATCAGTAATTACAGAAGTTCTAACATGCATCCTCTTTTCATCAAATTGAGGAATTATCTGCCTGGATGACTGCGTCGATACCCCCAATCAGCATTAAAGATTTTGAATCTTCTCTTGGTATTTCTTCCATTTAGCTTTAGCTAAATGGTATATCATGGTTAGTTTTCTCCCTCGTGCTTTTGATGCACACTGACTTGGATTATACGTACATTATATTTTCCCATGTTAATGCTCAAATTTTTGTAAGTAGAGTGTTATACTCGCATTACGGAAATTGGGGTGTTACAGTTGGTATCAAAGCAGAGTTTGAGATATTCAGATCTTGGGATTTAAAAATTAGTACAAACCCCAAGGGAATTTAATGTTAGACTCTTGAAATTTTGAAATTTGAATCTAGGTTAAATTCCACCATAATTAGTGAAATTAGAAAATCTGTAAACAATATTTTAGGTTCCCCTGAAAACTCTAAGGGTAGTTGTTGAATATAGAAATTAAAGGAATACCCACCATGTAGTATATTAGATTAAGTAAAAATAATCCCCTAGATAGGAACATCGGTTTGCACAAACTTTGAAAGAGCCTTGTGTAAAGTTTCATCTTTAGACTAAATTCCAAATCTGATCGGTACTTGTGGTCAAGGTAAGAGGAAAGTTCTAATTGAAATCACCCTAAGATCCATGTGTGTATAATTGAGTATATAAGGATTTCTTATTTATTGGTTCAATTAATGAATTCCTTATTTTCCTTCTTGGTGAATTTCTCTCTTGAAGTTAATAATTATTTAGATTTCTTCACATTTTTAGAAGATGACTGGAATGAGAATATGACTACAATCTTCCACCCTTATAGGAGAACATGCCTCCCAAACATTTTTTCTTCGAGTGCAAACCCTTGATGTGTTGACACCTCTGCATCGTGAGGAAAGCCCAATTTACACACCTAGACTCCCAACCGGGCTTGTAGATCCTGATTTGGAGTTTGAAGCTAGAGATAGTCCCCAATCTCTTGCAGCAAATCTCTCAGGCATGCATTCACGGCCTTCGCAGTTTAAAGCATTGACAGATGCGACTTCTCTTGGTGCTCAAGCGGGTGCAACGACATTTGAAGCCTTCAGTCATATGGGTACATTGATACAATAGCAACAGGCCGTGTTCATGCGGCAACAACAGGCCACATTTTTCACCATGTTAGAGGATTTTCAAAAAAGATACTCGCAAAGTAAACAAATTCAAGAAATTTTAGAGGCTGCGACCGCCAATGTTTTCGGCGGTGCCAAACCCAACATAGGCAGAATATTGGTTGAAAAAATTGGTGAAGATGATGAAACCACTCGGATGTTCAGATAGTCAAATGGTTACTCTTGCCATGTATGTTGTAAAGGGGGAGGCAGATAATTGGTGATAGAGTGTGTAGAGAAATGTTTCAGCAGATTACCCATGGACTTGAAAGTAATTCAAGGAGAAGTTTCTTGAGAAGTATTTCCCCTGATCATGTTGAAATGAGAAGATAACACGATTTCTTAAGCTGGAGCAAGGTAACATGTTCGTTGCCTAATATGAAGAGTGGTTAGAAGAGCTACCGCGATTTGTACCCGAAGTCGTAAAGGACAAGGAATATAAGCTGCAAAAATTCAAGGAAGGTCTTAGACCTGTGATTCAATAGAGGTTATGCACTATATATATTAAAGACTTTTTTGAGGTTTTGGATAAGGCCATGTGTGTCGAGAAAGATTACGAGCGCTCGGAAAAAGACACGATTTCTAACTAGGAACTTTGTAAACAAAGTTAGGCCAACACCTCTTGCTCAATGGATGCGAAAAAAGAGATTCAAAATTATACCATCGACTGCTCCATCCATACCTTCAATCAAACATTATGATTACTTTGGGAATGATGACCATATCACCCGATATTATTATAAGAAGCTAAGGGATGAAGACGTATGCTTCCACCTCAAGAAAACGGCCTCCCTCTATTTTAGATCATGACGGAAAAACTGCCATTGCAACCTCAGTCAGCCAACGTAAGATTTCTCTCGCCCATATGTATGTTATCTCTGCATCTAAAGCCGAGGAGAATCTGTCTTAAGTGATACACAATACAACTTACATTAATGGTATTCCAGTATTTATTCTATTTGATTCCAATGCAATATTATCATTCAGTGATTCTATCATGGTGGTGAAACTAGAACTGAAAATAAGTCAAATACATTCTCTCCTCGTGATAGCCTCTCCCATGAGAAAATCTGTAGAAATAAGTAAGATATGTAGGGTGTATCTTATATCTCTCATAGACCACGAGGCATCCATAGACCTAGTTGTGATGCCAGTCAAACAAGTTGACATTATACTCAGGATGGATTGACTTTCACAAGTTTAGGCTGTTTTGGATTGTCGAAACAGGACAGTCCCTATATTTGTACCCGAACAGGATCCTTTCACATTAAAATAGAGGAATATGTACAAAGTATTCGAAACTTACAAGCATTAGATGAGGCATAATTGATCAAGGTCACCATAGACCAAATAATGGCAGTGCGAAAAATTTCAAAGTGTTCCGGGATATACCCGAGTTACCTCCTAGAAGGGAGGTGAACTTCTATATAGGTCTTTTGCTAGGAACAACTCTGATATCATTACCTCTATTTTGAATATCTTTTTGCTAGATGGAGGAACTTAGAAAGTAAATTGATGAATTGTTGAACCAATGTTTTATCTAGCCTAACATTTATCCATGGGGTGAATTAATCCTCTTTGTAAAGAAGAAAGATGGATTGATGCATTTGTATATAGAGTACTATAGGAGACTGAATGAGGTGATAATAAAGAATAAATATTCTCTACCCCGTATCGATGACCTATTCGATTAGCTCAAGGGTACTGTAAATGTAACATTCCGAATTTTCACAACCAGAGTTTATACTCATGCCCGAGAAAATCGGGTATTAATAATGTATAAATTGAGTGCTTTAAAAATTACACCTTATTTTTTAATTTAAATCACATCCGGATACATTCATGAAAGTAACATTCATAAGAATAAAATCAACTGTATTGATTATATTTCATCAAAGTAAAAAGAATAATCAAATGCCTTCTCAATGGAAGCTTATTATATTTATCGATTTTCTAGCAGAAGTATAAAATTAAATCATAAATTGTCTTATTATTCTTTCAATATAATCTTCTTTAAGGAGATTGTTCATTAGGTCTTCAATTTGTACATCATTTGTATAATCTGTACAGTTGGGAGAGGGTCAATGCCCTACTCATAATGATGGTTATCCTTTAAAATTAGCAATAATTTAAGAGATTCATAAGAGTGGTGTAAGGGTTCTGATATGTCACAAACTCCACCACTACGAGAGATATCTAACAATAATTTCAGAGACAATCTACATGAATGCATGCTTAACAAAGTAATGTAGTTCATCACACTTAACGATCGTCACAATGTGGAATATGATTAGAATTATCTAACTCGACCTATACTCTTATTATACGGATATTCGTCAGCGTGTCTCACGTTTAACATAGATTTATGTGGTTATCTCAAGACAAACATAACACATGACTAGATGATTTACGTGACACGATTTATTCATGGAGTGATTATTTGCGACATCCAATTCCGGATGTGACATTACATTTGAGACACACATCAATTTGTGCACCACTACCCATGAAACATAGAATTACGTGTCACCCCAGGGGCCGCTACTGAAAACGCATTATGTTCATGATATTTATTCAATCATTAGAAGAAGGATTTCCAACATAGTACTTACACTTACAGATAATACAAACTGAATCATGAAGGTTTTGAAATATCAAGACACATGCTCAAGCTCTTTAAAGATATATAGCACAAGGCCAATATAGAGAAGAGTGACAATTGTCAACTCAAACAGTGGCAATGGCTAACACAACAATTTGAAGAGTGGTAACGACCAATTCAATAATAAGGAAAGTAGCCATGACCAACTCAATAGATAGAAGAGCGGCGACGGCCGACTCTTTAATAAGGAGAATGGCAATGGCCAACTCAATAAGGAGAGGCAAGGGCAAAGCTTGTATCTAAGGCCCCACATAAATTCAGTAAGATCACCTATAAGCAATATTATACTATAATCTCAGTAAAATATATAATTACAGGGAAGATTAAGAGGAATATGAAGGCATGTAAAAGGCAAGATAAAATAACCTAAAGGCATGAAAAGGACAAGATGAAAAATAGGAAGGCATGTAAAAGGTCAGTTAAATATAACAATTTAAATTAGTGTAAGCTTAAAGGATAAAACCCTCACCTAATGTTGACTTACTCTTTCTCTCTTTCTTTCATTCTCTCTCCTTCTCTCTCTTTCATTTTCCTTTTTTCCTTTTCTTTTTTTCCTTTCTTTCTTTTTCTCCTTCTCTTTCTCTTTCTTTCTCTTTCTTTCTTTCTTGTTGGACGGACTGTAAGGCTAGCCGTCTCTCTCTCTCTCTCATGTTTCTCTTTTCCCTCTAACTCCCTCTTATCCTTCTTTATCCTTTTCTTTCATTGGATCAAGGGCCTGCTAGAACAGGCCTGACATAAGTCTGTTAGTGAGGCTGAGTTGTCTCAACTTGTGACAAGGTAGCTGCGAAATCTCTTCCCTCCGGATCTTCTTCTCCTTTGACTTCTCTTCTTTCTCACTGTCAGACGGAAGAAGCCTTTTTATAGGCTGTCTGAAACCATAATCATTTCTGCATACTTTCGTTTATGCAGTAAGGAAGTCAGTGCGTAAAACCTTATGCAGCAATATCTATGCAACCGAGAACTAGAGTTGCAGTTCTCTTACTCTTTCTCCCATATGATTATAGTAGACGAAATCCCAATATAATGGGCCATATACAGAACGACCCTGATTTGGAAAGTGGGGCCCATCCTCTGAATATAGGTTCTCAGTCGATTGGTGAAGACGATCCAACCAGGATAGGCCCCATGATCATCATGGGACCCATCGAAATTGATGAACTGGTCCCGTTGTGAATAGATTGTGAGAAGTGCATTATGAACGTGAGCTTCGTGAACACCTTCCTTGCGTAAACCATGTCATAAAAAAACAACTCATCTTATTTGTTTATTTCTTCCTTCTGGACATCTTGGGTGGGATTAGATCCCTTTCTCCCTGCATTTAAATGGCTCAAATTGGTCGAGATTATTAGTGTGGAAGGGTGGAAGGTCCCAGGCCTTGTTGCTTGGTTTTGTGCGGCCTTCCGTTCAACTAGACTATATGTCCGATTTTGTTCTCCTTTTGGTGCCAACCGATGAACTCTCAGATTGTGTGTGGGGGCCACGCCTAATGATCGGTTCAGATTTGATTGTCCTTACGTGTGGTGGGTCCCCTTTGGATTTCTTATGTAAAGAATTTGGAACTATTCTAGCATTCTTTTCTTACAAATGAATTTCAAACGAGGATCGTCTAATTTCTCAGTCAAGTTGAGAGATAAGAAGGGCTAGGGTTGGGTTGTTGGTGGCCCCCGAGCGTGATGGATGGTTTGGATTGTGCAAACGGGTGATCGTGGTGGGCCACAACCCATCCTAAAAGTACATTATCTGTCCGCTAGAACGAACGAGAAAGGAGGAGGAAATCTCCTCCTCGGCAGGAGATATCGAGTCAAACCTAGCTTAACCTGATTGTTAGTTCAGTACACCGCTAGTGCATGTGTATTGTGCACACATGGCCATGATCGTGGGGCCCACAATGATGTGTTTTGATAAATCTACATTGTCCATTTGTTTTGTCATCCCATGTTAGGGGTTGAATCCAAAATTGGAGCATATACAAATATCAGGTGGGCCCCAAAATCAATGGTTAATGGCTGATCTATCCATTGGAATTTTTCTACAATGACCTAAGGGTTGAAATCCAACATGTATGGCTAATTTGTGATATAAAGGCATGGTGTAAAATTTTGCATCAAACAGACTGTGGGAACCATGTGTTTAGAATCATGGGTTCTATGTTAATGACATTTTTATAATTATTGTTAATCTAAGTGTTTTGTGAAATCTAATGGTTTTGCATGGTTGTGACCACGTTTTTAAGCAGTTCTTATTAAAGAACTTATGTCCAATTCCTTATGAATGAAAGATCATACATTGATTTAGTTTAAGGGAATATACATGTACTAATCCACGTAATTAATGGTCAGATGACTTGATTTATAGGTGGTAACGGTTCTTAAGGGTTAGATTTACTAATTTACTTAAGGGAAGTACCTAAGTCAAGTCTCATGATGGATGGTCTAGTCTTTAAAATCAATAGTCACATGGCTTGATCTCTGAATGGAGATCATTCCCAATGGTTAGGCTTGTGTCAGGGCAAGGATGTGAGCTGGATAGTTGGATTAGTATTATACACATGTATATATTATGTTAAATCTTATGGTAACACTCGAGAACTTTTGATACTTGAGTATCAAAAAGTTTGAGGCGTTACAGTAAAGTACTTCTCTAATATCGATTTACAATATGGGTATCATCAATTGAGAATTCGGGATGAGGATATCCCCAAGACATCGTTTAGAATAAGGTACGAGCACTATGAATTTTTGGTCATATCATTTGGTCTTACCAATGCTCCAGCAGTATTTATGGATCTGATGAACTAGATATTTATGCCATATTTGGATCGATTCATGATTATTTTTATTGACGATATTATAATCTATTCTAAAAGTCAAGAAGAACATGAAAAAATATTTGTACATGGTTTTGGATACCTTGAAGGAAAATCAGCTATATGCCAAATTGTCTACATGCAATTTTTAGAAGGAAAAGTCAAGTTTTTGGGAGACATTAGGAAAGCGAAAGGCGTAACAGTTGACCCTGGCAAGGTAAAAGTAGTTTTCAAGTGGAAGCAGCCCACAATGATCATAAAGGTTCAGAGTTTCTTAGGCATGGTAGGGTATTATAGGCGTTTCATCAAAGAATTTTTCAGAATCGTGCAGCTATTAACCCAACTGACAAAGAAAAATATTTGGTTCATATGGGACGAGAATGCGGAAGCGGCCTTCAAAGAGCTCAAAACGAGGCTGACATTGGCTCTGGTACTTACTTTTCTAGAGGAGGGTAAAATATTTGTAGTATATAGGGACGCGTCGAAGATGAAATTGGGATGCATGTTAACGCAAAATGAAAAGGTAATGTTTATGCTTCAAGGAAATTGAAGAAGCATGAAGAGAATTATCCAATCCATAACTCAGAATTAGTAGCATTAGTTTTTGTCTTGAAAATCTGAAGGCATTATCTGTATGGAGAGGAGTTTAAAATTATCTTGTGATCACAAAAGCCTAAAGTACATATTTATACAAAAAGATCTAAATATGCATCAGTGTTGATGGATGGAGGTACTCAAAAATTTTAATTTTAGAGTATCTTACCATCCAAGCATGGCAAATTTGGTAGTCAACTCTCTAAGTTGAAACAAGAAGCATGAGCCAGTGGCTTCTTTGATGATCAAGGAATGTGAAATGATGGAATTTGTTCTGAAAAAAAAGTTAAATTATAACCTAAGTATCAAAACTAAAAGATTGCATGGAAAAAAGTCACCCGTACATACCTAGGAGTAAATGCTTCCGGAATTTGATTAAGTCCAAGTTGACATAGTGAGTTCTTTGTAAGGCCGCAGAAAGCACATGGTAGCTAACTACTTTGACATTCAAGTAAAAAAAAAAAGTACTCATGGGGTGATCTGAGAAGTAACAAACAATCTGGTTTGGGTCAGTATCCTCATAAGGCCGAAAAAAGTGCAGGGGCTCTATTGTACCTTTTCGATGTAAGTACCAATCATGAATGAAAGGGTTGCGATTGGCAACTCGTGCAGGAAAAATTACAATGTTTTTCTCAAACCCTTATAATATGTACGAGTTATCCATTTCTAGGCAACCAACTAATACAGACACAAAGGCAGGCTATGAATCCATATCACAATTCATGACTGAATGACAAAGGTGAGGTATCCACTCGCTTTAGCATTTGATTACACATAACATTTGCCAAAGAGGGGTATCTGTAGACACCCCACCCTAGGCTAATAAGATGATTGAGTTTGAATTGATGAATGGTCAACCAAACCCTAATCTTAAACCCTAACCCTAGAAGCCTCAACCCTAGGAACCCTAATCCCAAATCCTTAACCCAGTCAACATAACCCTAAACCCTCGGAACATAAAACCATAGAGCCTTGAGTCAACTCGACGAGTTAACTTACCTGGTTAGCCTACCCAATTCAACAACCCAGTCAATTCACCTAGTTAAGCCTAAATCCAAGCTTGAACCAAATCCCAAAAGTAATCCCAATCGGAGAAATATGTAAGTGAAATTACCCTTTTACCACCTCATCTAACCCATAATATGATGTCATGTGGCAATCTCCAATCCTAGCCCTTGAACCACTTTTTACCCCTAAGATCACTAGGAATTACCAAAAAATTAGGTTTTGATGCTATAAATAGCCTCTTCCCCTTCTCATTTCAAACATTCATCCATTTCCATTTGAAAACATCAAGAATTCAGACGGAGTCCCCTGCTACTTCCAGTAGATCCTGATCCATTCCTCCACTAAGGAGAGTAAGAGTGAGAGTGAGAGAGAGTCCATCCCTAGTCTCGCCTAACCTAGCCAGAGCCCAAGTCTCATGAGGCATTTAAGTTTAAATTTAAGTTACTCGATCTAGCCTTACGACATTACCGTTCATCTAACCATTCAAGCTTCAATCAATTTCATCAAACCAAAGCATTAACATCATGCAACATTCATTCCCTTCTCGACCCCCTGCTCCTCATATACATCATCATCATCATCATATTGCATTTCATCATTTCTCGCATCTAACTGGCGAGTGTATGCTCCGCGGCTTGCTAATATAAACGAAGTAAGTCCACCAGAAACATTAGACAATTAGTCATCATTTTATCATAACCATTCACACAATATCATCCCATACACCATACATTGCACTTTGCACACGATCGTTTCAAACATATGTTGTGGATTGACAATATAGTCGAATCCTGTCCATCAGAAATTTAGATCGATCAATTATCATCACCATTGCATCGCATTACATTTTATGCACGTGAAAACTAGTCATATATCTAAAAAATTAGTCGAATCTTATAAAGTAAAGACCATATATCTGTACGGGTAGAGTGGGTGTCTTACACCTTCCCCTTTGTAACTATGATACCTTACTCAGAATCTCTAAAATACAAAATCACGAGTTATCTTAAGGTTAAGGATCTTCGAGTTCTCAATTCTAAGCATTTCTTCAAGGTTTAACCGACTGTAGGATCGTAATAATTGGTTACTAGCAACTCCAGTCAAATCTAACACTCTCTTACCCTAAAATGAAAGTTATCGAGAGAGGCAACTAGTAGAAGAGAGTCAATCTCCCGTCCACCGAAAAATCCTACCCCCAACGTCCACACTTGGTCATTAAGGAACTAAAGTAGGTAATGAGAATTGATAGATGGACCTCTACAAGTAGAAGATCTAACCTGTTTATAAGATTAAGAATGTTGTCCTATAACTTGTAAAATTTATTCCACAATCATGAGACACTAAATTAAGTATTAAGGGGATGTTTTACTAGTTTAGGCCCCTTCCGTAATGATTTAAAGGTTGATATTTTGTTTGGACGGTTAAAATGCGCTCAATGGTTTATGATAGAAATTTTGGTTGTGATTGGATTATGAAAGTGGTTCGTTTAGAAAACTTTAGCTCTAGGTTAATGTGAGTTATTAAAATGAAAGCATGTTTGAACTAGGTGATATTGGATCGCAGAAAGAATTCTAAATGAGATGTGATGAATTGTTTACAATTTTCATGGTCATTCAAGACTATTTGCGTGAATGAAATTTTTGATTAATTGGATTTCTAAGAGATATTTAAGGTTTTAATCTATACCTTTGATTCTTCTAACTAGGGTACTTTCACCTCGTATTATGAGATATGTGGTTACGTTTGTAGAAACAATCCCGGTAGGACTCTTAATTAACATGAGAGTTTCATTGCATTCTACCAGTTCGAGATTTGGATAAGTGGGCCCATGCGATCGTAGCCCTTGATTCATGAAAAATGTGTCTAGACTTGGAATCTCAAAAAAGTATTCTAATGATTATATTTTTCACATAGAAATTAGGTGATTGTCTAGATAATTTCTTAATCAGACCATTGGCTTAAGCTTTATAAAGTATTCAGTGTGTAAGTTTAAATCTACCACTAACTTCCAACTCACTTTAATAATCACATTTTCCCCATCAAATTAGAATTCTAATAAAGAGTTAAGAGTTTATGACCAAAGCGAGTAACTTAATTAGTTCAGTTCATGACCACCTTTCTAAATCAACAACTACGAATACACTGGCCACTTGGTGATTTAACCATATAGGGTTGTTTCCCTAGTGTTACTATATTTTTACAAAGAGTATCGAAAATATCATATCGGATTATTTAAATTTTTTATTTTATGGTGTATTAGGGTATATGAGCATTTTCATACTTTTGTTACAATAGTGTGATTTTTTCTAAATCATCCCTACACATTATTTAGGGCATCCTTCATGATAGGTGACCTACCAAATTCATAATGATGAATTTTTCATTTATGATTTTTAAAATTTCAAGTGTAAGTTATTTGTGTTCCCACACACATATACACTAAATTAAAATTTTATAGTAATACCCAATGATTTTTAATACCCGAGTATTGAAAAGTTTGGGATGTTACATTATATGCATGATATATATATTGATTTTACATTTATTTATTAATCTGAAAATTTTAATGATTGAAAGGACATGATCCTGTTTAGGCATTGTGATCACTCCATTTTGACCATCTTTTCAAGTGTTGAGGTAGGAATACTTGGAGTGTGCAAGCCTCTACTATTAGTTTTTCAAGAGCATTAGGCTACTTTTTATTTTAGTTATTAATGTAATAAGACTTTATGGATATTGGTTGTTAGATTTTTTCAGTGAATTATATTAGATTGATTCTCAGTTGTTAATGTATTAAAAACAATGATACTTGATTAGTGAATATTATTTTGGAATTGGTAATTCATTAGAACTTGTAATTATTTTGTTCTTACTTATATTTGAAGTTGGATGATGGGGTATGCTGAATTAAAATTTTGAATAAATATATTTCGCATTCTGAGATTCGGGTCTTGAGTTTCTGTACTTAGGTATTCGGATTTTGAGGCGTAACAATACATCCTGTAATTGAGCGTATAATCACTGTAGGTCACTATATTAAGCCTCCTATAAAAACTACTTAAAAAAATAAATCAAAAAGCAATTAAAAAAGGTGGGCCATTAAGAAGATTACAAAGAGTGAGAGAGGAGACATGTAATTTCAAATAATTATATTGTATACTTGTAAGAGTAAAAGTTTGACATGGGGGGTGAAAAATGATCCTGAAATATGAGAGTTAAAATTATTACAAATCCTTTACACAAGTCAAATGAATTTCTAACTCCTCTCAATGGATTGATAGCATGAAGGATGAATTTAAATTTATGAAGAATAATAAAGTTTGAGATCTTGTGGAATTACTTGAAGGAATAAAGTTAATTGATTGTAAATGGGTGTTCATAACCAAACGAGACTTTAAGGATAATATCAAAAGGTATAAAGCCATATTTGTTGCCAAAAGTTTTAATCAAGTTGAAGACATTGATTTTGATGAGGTTTTCTTACATGTATCTAAGAAAGACTCATTTAGAAATGTCTAATGGCTCTCGTGGCTCATATAAATTTGGAGTTACATAAGATGGATGTATAAACTATGTTTCTCAATGTATATTTACAAGAGAGCATATACATAGTTTAACTGGAGGGTTTTGCAACCGATGACTCAAAATATATGGTCTGAAAACTTAAGAATTTCATCTATAGGTTGAAATAGGCGTCACAACAATCATACGTCTTCATAGTGAACACTGCGGATGAGTGTACTTATACTAAGATCAATGGGTGTAAGTTTGTTTTATTGGTTATATCGATGATATTCTGTTGGCTAATAGTGACATTATGATGTTGTGTGATATTAATAAATTCATGTCAATCCAAATTATTGGCTACTTAGGCCTACCTTATAGAACTCTTATATTCGCTCACTTAGGCCACATCAATCAATGTCTAAGATTTATTTTAAAAAATATTATATAAAAATTTGAAGAAAAAAACATCCAAATGGTTAACTAATGTATTTGTTAGATAATATGAGTAACACTTTTATGGTTTGGTCCATCAAGACTAACAGCATTGGATTGTGGTAGTCATCATAACATTTAATCTTTACCAAGTGAGACGAAGTATGATCACGAATACCACTAGCCTTAACAACATAGATCAAGGGAATGAAAGTATAGTATGAATGTTGTACACGTAGTGTGATCATATGTCAATATCTTTAAGAGGTTTTTGTAGTTTTCAAATATCTCTAATATGACAAATTTTCAATTTTTCTTGCTCAAGATAAAATTATTCATACTTAAGGAGAAATAGAAATAAACTGATCAATATCAGAATCATCAAAACTTTATAAATGAGATCATCTACATGTCTGTGCATGATGGATTATATAAAATTTTCACAACTAAATACATTTATGAGATTGATAACTTTCATAGATGTCACATGCTCCTGAAATAACGTGATAGGGAGCCTTTTGGTAAGTAGATCCACTATCATCTACCTAATGCCGATGAGCTCCACAAATACTGTTGATTTTAAATTATTTCTTTTGTAATAAGATAATTAATGTCGATATATCTCAACCTTGATGAATGATTGTTGTTGCTTGACAAGGTAACAATAGTTGAGTTGTCACACAATAATTTTAATAGTATCGAGATGTGCTCCAATACTTGTGAACTAGTGAAGAAGCATTATAACCATATTGCATGATTTGAAACTTCATGACCTACAATAAACTCAGCTTCTATAGTGGAAGAGGATATAGTCGACTGTTTCACTCTTCGAAGATAGCCCCACCAACCATCGCAAAGATAAAACTGGAAGTGCACTTCTTAATGTCAATGCAGCCAACAAAATCTAAGTCGGAGAATCTAATTAACTCTAAATGGTCTGACCTTTTTAGATGTAAATGAAAAGTCCTTTGTCCACTACAAGTAATATAACATATTCTTTGCAGTTATCTAATGTTGCATCCATGAATTAAAGATATCTTGCCTAATATTCTCATTGTAAAAGTGATATCCGGTCATATATCAACCTAAGCATATATGATGCTCCTTATACTATTAATGCGTATAGACATTCCTCATATTGTTCTTTTTCAAATTATTTTTAGGACACTAGAGCTAGCCAAATTTATCTCCTTTACAATTAGCAGTTGTCTAGAAGTATAATTTTACATGTCGTACCTTTCTGTACCCTATCAAATATGGGTTATCTTTGATAAGCTAAGCAGTCAACGTGATTTGTCATGACGTATCTCAATTCCAAGGACAAATGAAGCATAACTAAGATTCTTCATCTCAAACCTTTGAAATGGATAATGTGATCAAGCATATCGATGGGCTCTACTAGAGTTATGATCAATTTCAAATTCGTGTAAGGGTGATGCACTTAGATTGTAATACATGTACAATGTTTTGAACGAACTTGGAATCCTAAATCGTGTGGAGCCTTTGAAGATGAGGAGTTGCGATGGGCTTTAAACTCATCCATCCTACAACTAAGTAAACATGGTTGGATCCGAAACCTATACTTATCAGAAGCTCTCCTTCTCATCTATTTGCTTCTCCAAGACTGTAAGGTGTAGAAGATTTCGACATTTCCTTAAATAATAGCTTCATAGTCAAGTATACTTTAAATTTCAGTTATTAAATCTCCGTATTCAATATAGAGCAAAATTCTCTTCAATTTTACAATATTTAAATTACTATTTAAACACTCGTAAGGGAAATTAGACAAATATATCAGACAAGTGTAAGCTTTGCTAAATTGGAAGCAGATTGTGCATTGAGAAAACTTTGTGAGCCCTGCCATCATTCATGTGTTTTATCTAGTTTGTCCATCTATTTTTTAAAAAATAATAATTTAGGGCTTTAACACAAAAATAATGCCTATTTGAAGCTCAAGTGAACCACACCAATGGAAACAATGTGAATTGAATGTCTACCATTGAAAAAGTATTGGGGGCCAAAGAAGTTTTAAATCAATCTGATATTTGTGTTTTCTCTTCATCTATGCATGTTTGATCTTATGAATAAGTTGGATGACAAATAAACATCAATGTGGGCCTTAGAAAGGTTTCAACGGTGAAAATCAATAATTCCACTATTTCTTGTGGTATGTGTTGAGGAAAAAGTCTCCATCGCCTTCGACCGGTTGTATGGACTACACAACTGGTCGAAGGGGCCCTTCGACCAGTCATAGGGATTGTTCGACTAGTAGTAGCTCAACCAGTCGTAGCTCCCCTTTGACTAGTCGTAGGTTACGCAGATTTGTTTCGCGATTTTACGGAATGTAGAAATCTGTGTCCTTTCGTAACTGGGATGCGAAAGGGAAGTTGCCTAAACTATAAATAGGCGTTCCTAGGGTTTTTCTAGGGTATGAGAATGGATGAAAAATAATTATAAGACTTTCTAAAGGGGTTCTAGGGAAATTAAAAGGGCGTAGCAAGGGTGAGATTTGAGGTTGTTCGAATCGGGTAAGTTCTCTCTCTTTGTAATTTCTATTTTCATAGTGGAGATCTGTTGCTTTGTGCCGTGGTTTTTTTCCGCAAGGGTTTTCCACGTTAAATCTGAGTTCTCTTATGTGTGCTTGATGCCATTGAATTTCTATCCTAAATCTAGATCTATGTGATTTCGCATGTCAAAATTCCCAATAACTGGTATCAAAGCTATCGTTGGGGCACAGATTTGAATCTAAGGGATTAGTAATAATGGCGAGCACTAAGTATAAGATTGAGAAGTACTCAGGAAAAAATAATTTTCAGTTATGAAAAATCAAGATGATGAGTTCCTTAATCAAGCAAGGCGAAGATGGTGCTCTTGAGGAGCGGAAGTCTACTATGACTGATGCTGCTTGGAATACTCTTGATAAGAAAGCTTTATCATCGATCAGTTTATGTCTCACGGATGAGGTTCTCTACAATGTCATGAGGTAGAAAATTGCGGCTAAGTTGTGGGTAAAGTTAGAGGATGTTTATGTGAAAAAATCCTCTGAAAATCATCTGCACTTGAAGCGGTAGTGGTATAACTTTAAGATGGCAAAGGGTAGAGATCTGGAGGCTCACATCAGCAACTTTAATAAATTAGTTTGTAAATTGGTAGATATGGAGGAAGTAATGAAAGATGAAGAACAAGCATGTATGTTGCTAAATTCTCTTTCGGCGTCTTATGAGTCATTAAAGGACACTGTGTAGCATGAATAAAACCCTGAGTGTCGACACCGTTATCTCAGCCCTTTAAGGGAAGGCTATGAGACAACTAAACAGCGACATGGGGACATCTTCTGATGCACTGTTTACAGCGGGTAGAAATTCTGGATAAGGTACAGGTTCTAGATCCAAATCCAAGGGCAAGGTCAAAGGAAAGGTAAAGTGCTGGAATTGTGGGAATGAAGGATATGTGAAAAATGATTGTGAAAATTCTAAATCGAAGAGGGAAGATTCTGAGGCTTCATGCAGGGAGGCCAACGTTGCCACGTTAGATGGATGTGATGGTGATGTTTTATCTGTGTCTTCGCTCAGACGGTCATACGATGATCGTAAGAACGAGTGGATGCTAGACACAGGAGCATCTTTTCACGTGACTCCTCATCGGAGTTGGTTCACTAGCTACAGGGAGTACGATGGTGGATAGGTATTTATGGGCAATGACATTGCCTGTAACGTTGTGGCTGTTGGTTCAGTGCGCATCAGGATGTTTGATAGGGTGGAGCGTACCTTGACAGATGTGAGGCATGTTTCCGATTTAAAGCAAAATCTGATTTCTCTTGGTGTGCTTGAGGTAAAAGGACGCAAGTATACAAGTATCGATGGTTCTCTTAAAGTATTTAAGGGGGCACGGGTAATCATGAAAGTGCGACGACTTAGTAACTTGTATAGGTTGATCGGGAGCACTTCGAAAGGTAGAGCTGCAGTGGATGTAGCGGATTCCACCTCTGCACGTGTGTGGCATGTTGGGCATGGCCACATGAGCGAGCAAGGCAGAAAGGCTGAGACGTGTGGACAGGGATACAGAGCAGGTGGAGCAGCCACCTGTGAGGAGAATCACATGACATGATCGTAGGATATCGACAAGGTACATAGACCACTCCAATATCGCAGGAGGATTTATCTTCTATTCAGATGACTCTAGGTGAGCCTGGTGCTGAGAAGTGAAAGGTGATTATGGGCGATGTGATGGATTCGTTGTACCAGACCGACATATGGGAGCTGGTGGAGCTTCCAGTGGGCCAAAGAGCGGTTGGATTTATGTGGATCTTCAGGAGAATACAACATAAATATAGGGCGAGGTTGGTAGCGAAGGGTTATGCTCAAAGAGAAGGGATCAACTTCTCAAAGATATTCGCACCGACGGTATAACAGGTATCTATTAGATCTGTGATTGACACTTGTTGGCCAATGTGATCTTGAGCTGAAAAGATGGATGTGAAGTCTGCACTTTTGTAAGGAAAAGTGAAGAACGGATGTACATGAAGCAACCAGATCTGTTTGAAGTTAAAGGAGTTGAGAAAAGACTTTGCAAGAAGTCGTGGTTCGACCTGTTGCGTAGGCAGTAGTTTGATTCCTTCATGGATGAAGGATCGGGGGGCTACAAAGATGGTTCTTAGCATTGATACTGAAGGAGGAGTAGGCTTTGATAATCACAGGAGGAATACCTTATGTGTAGGTATTGATCAAGGATGTGATGGGCTAGGTAAAGCCGGAGAGTGTTTCCTATGTATCTCTCCTCAAGTTTTTCTCAGGATTTGTCCCAAAACAGATGAGGAAAAACAGGATATCCCATGAGCCTTAGGGCCCGTTTGGCCGGGTGGATTGGAAGGGAGTGAATGGTATTAGGGTGGATGACGTGGATTTCTAGGTAATGATCGTGTTGTCAGCGGATTGTCTTGAGATCCGTGGGATTGCTATATCCCTGGATTGATACATCCAGTCCGTTTGGCACGCCCGGCCAATCCGGTGATTAAAGCTTCCGATCCCTTCAAATCCCACGAACCAAACACATCGCAGGCTAATTTGAACGGATTAGGATGGATTGGATGGGATTTAAAGGTAATGATGGTGTTGTCAGTGGATTGTCTGAAGATCCATCGGATTTGGATCAGATCACCTGCCCTGTTTGGCACGCCCGACCATTCCCGGGATTTACCATCCAATCCCTTCCACTACCATCTAATCCCTTCCAATCCAACTGGCCAAACGGGCCCTTATTCGAATACGGTTGGCAGTGTATACCATGGTCTGGATTAGACCGGTTATTTCATAGGCTATCAGTGTTGTGAGCAAGTACCTCGACAAACAATATTGGGTAGCGGTGAGATGGTAAGAAGACTACGTCTTTCCTTTTGAGAAGACAGGAGTAAGGATGGTTGGGCACGTGGATTCTGATTCGACGGACATGCTCTCTTAGATCGTTCCTGTCGAGAAGTTTAAGTTCTGTGAAACTTCTCTAAGCTTGGCGATGGCGTAAAAGAAGGACGGAGTGTGCACAAGAAGCTATGATGTGATGCAGAAATAAGAGAAGAGGTCAAGGTGCTACACGGTTGAAGGGTAAAGACTTAGTGGAGATTGTTGAAAAAAAGTCTTCAACGCCTTCGACCGGTCAAAGGGACTGCACGACCGGTCGAAGGGGCCCTTTGACCAGTCGTAGAGATTGTTCAACTAGTCGTAGCCTGACTAGTCGTAGCTCCCCTTCGACTAGTAGCAGGTTACGCAGATTCGTTTCGTGATTTTGCGGATTGCAGAAATCTGTGTCCTTTCGCAATTGGGATGCGGAAGGGAAGTTACCTACACTATAAATAGGCTTTCTTAGGGTTTTTCTAGGGTATGAGAATGGATGAGAAATAATTCTAGGGCTTTCTAAAGGAGTTATAGGGAAATTAAAAGGGTGTAGCAAGGGTGAGATTCGAGGTTGTTCGAATCGGGTAAGTCCCCTCTCTTTGTAATTTCTATTTTCATAGTGGAGATCTGTCGCTTTGTGCCGTGGTTTTTTCCCGCAAGGGTTTTCCACGTTAAATCTGAGTTCTCTTGTATGTGCTTGGTGCCATTGAATTTCAATCCTAAATCTAGATCTGTGTGATTCCGCAGTTCAAAATCCCCAACAACATGTTCCACTTTAACTTTGGATATGTTTCAATTTTGTGCTCTAACAACTAAAATGATATTTAAAAACATATAGACGACATGGATAAATTACATACATTCAAGGTGGGCCCAGCAGAGTTTACTCATACTCTTAGACTCTATGCGTTTTCCATGTTTATAACTTTATACCACTTAAACTCTTGAAATCAAAATAGAAACATGCCAATAATATCGGAGAACAACTGAAATTCTAATCATAGTTAGACTTGAAAATCAATTTTACTTGAATTCTAATAAGGAGATTGTCTAATTGGTGTGAATTTTGAAACCGTCTGTGATAAAGCCCACCAGATGGATGGCCTGGATCAATACTTACAGTACAACTCATCAGGATATGTGGACATACCAATCAATCAACTTGGACCATCCATTACCTCTGGTAAAATTAGCTGGCCACCATGAAAAAATAACTCGAATCAAATGATCCTAACAATCCAATCATGGAAATATCGGCCAATCAGCATACGGATCCATCGTTGAATGGATGCGAATTACTTTCATCAGATATTGAACAAATCACTTTCATCAGAGTACCGTTCATGGAAAACGGATGGTTGTTAAGAGAAATACCAATTTTGGAATGGAAAAGGATCAACTGATGGATTTGATCTTTTCAATATGGCCCATCGACTCTGATTGGAACTAATGGACTGTCCAACTCGATTGATGGCAACTTCTCATGTGTCCAGTGGAGCTAGGGAGCACCAATAACTATATTCTGTTTCTCTTTTATCACCCGCCTCCTTTCTGTCCCCTTTGACATCACATCCCGTTGTCCATACGGTTTTTTCATCTCTAAACGTAGAACGGACTCGGATCCGGTAGTGCTCCTCCAGTACCACGTCGGTGATGTAAAAGCCCTGTGAGTCCCACAATGATGTGTGTGTTTTATCCACGCCGTTCATCTACTTTTCCAGCTCATTTTAGGGCACAAATCTAAAATTGAGACAGGTTCAAACCTCAGGCCGACCACACTACTGGAAACAGTAGTGATTGAACACTTACCATTAAAAACTTCCTGCGGCATGCTGTAATGATTATTTGCCATCCAACCTTTGGATTAGGTCGCATAGACGTGGACGAAGGAAAATACAAATATCAGCTTGATCCAAAGCGTTTGTAGCCTCAAAGAAGTTTTTAACGGTGGGCATTTGATCACCACTGTTTCTTATGGTGTGGTCCACATGAGATTTTGATCTACCATATTTTTCGGCTCATGCCCTAAAGTGAACTGAAAATGTAGATGGACGGTGCGGATAGAACACATACATCATGATGGGGTCCACCAGCTTTTCCAGCAATGACGTGGTACTGGACGGGTCCCTACCGAATCCGAGATCCTCTAGTACCTGCTTTAGATCCGTGGAGATGGTCAAAGAGAGTTCAATACGGCAATAAAACCGGTGTGGGAATCGAGGGTACTATATAAATGGTTAAAAACCAAACATGGGGGTATATTCTATTTTATTTGCTTTGCTAACTATACCTCGCACTGGGAAGCAGATAAATGGTCGTTGATCTGTGGGCCTCACCATGGGCAGATCCAAATCTCATGTGGACCACACGATAGGAAACATTTCTCATGTGGGCCACACAACAGGAAACAGGGGCCTCTGAACGCCCTCTATTAAAAAAAATTTGGGAGCCGCGAAAGTTTTGGATGCAGCCCATGCTTGTGTTTTCTCTCATCTTAAGAACCCTTGACCGAGTGTTGAAACTCCTGAGAGTCTACCAACCGAGAAACAGTTCGGATCCCTAAGTCTTTTGTGACTTAATCAACATGCTGCATGGCAAATAAACACTGAAGTGAACCATAGAGAGTTTTAATGGTGGGCATTCAATCCCTGGTTTTCTTATGGTGTGGTCCACTTGAGACTTAGATCAGTCTCATTTTTAGCCTTATTCCCTACAATGATTATACGCAGAATAGATATATAATATGGGTAAAATACATATATTAAGCAGTTTGGATGGCATAAGGTATCAACATTAAGCATTTTTTTTTCTCAATTTTCCCACCTATGGCCCACTTGAGTTTTGGATCCATCTTAGTTTTGGTTGTGTCGTAAAATGAGCTTGGAAAATGGATGAATAGGATCAACTTCTCACAAACTTCACAACAATCCCACCTAGCATCCTAGCATAGAAACTTCTTTCACAGGAAACATGCGTTTTGTAATTCACGTCCCACCCTATGGCAGCTGTCAAAAGATAAGTGGGGCCCACTGTGATGTTTGTGAGAATGGATGGCATATAAGCATTAGGTTGGACTCAAGGGAGATTTCAACGACAGGGCATTTCCCTACTAACTTTTTTTTCTATCCCACACGGCCCATTGAGTTTTGAATCCACTTCATTACATAAAATTGATAAATGGAGTATATTTCTCACAAACATCACCGTGGCTCCACCTACATTTTGACAATAGGAACTTCCTGCGATACGATGTCACATGAAATCCGCATCCTGCCATAGTGGCCCGTCCTCATTTCATAGGAAAATCATAATTTGGCCTTTTTTAAAAATAAAAATAAAAATTTGAGTGTGGGGCACGGGATTCTCAATCGAAGTATATTGGCCATAGCTTGTTATATGGCATTTGCTTGGGATGTTTCTAAAATGTCCGTGTATATAAACCTTTACATGCATCTAGTTAATGCTGACAAGTGACATGCATTATCATGCATTACACATCCACATGAAAGACGTGTCCCAATGAAAGACGTCTCTCCCCTTCCTCTCCTCCTATATATTGGGTGAATTCTGGTTTATTTGGTATGCCCTCTCTTAGAGTGGTATATATTAAGAGAGCCAAATGTAGAGAGATATACCTTGATGAATATTCTTGTAAAGTAAAAGACTGGGAGAAAGATAACTCTTATACTTTTATGTTCTTATTTTTGTGAAGAAAAAAGTCCTTTGTTGTTGTTTTGTGTAGTAGGTATATTATTAAATAATGCCAGTCTTCGTGCCTCTTGAATATATATATATTTTTATTATTAATTGACCTGTTTCTTTTGTGACCGGTAATTTGTCCTTTTCTTTTGTGGCTTGTCTAGCATCAATTGTGTGAGAATGTTTTTTCTCAAGACCTAATTAAATTTGAACTACCATTTGGCATCCATGTCACCAATCAAGTTTGTCCATTAGGTTTAATCTGCTCTTCTTTTACTATTATGCAAAAATCACAGCGGTTTTATTGTTTAGCTCAAATTCAGTCGTATATGTTCTGTGTGTGCAGGGTGTGCTAAAGTCGAATATGGTTGGAATCGAATCGAACACCTTTAACCCCAGACGTTGAAATAGATCAAGAACTAAGTTTTGTATAGATCAGCCATTTATTTAGCTAATGTCTCAAAAGATCAAGCAATTTGTAAAGGGGAGGAGTCATCATTTATACGAGTTCTTCTTTACTTTTAGTGCAGAGGACTTTCAATTAAGTGTGTGGTAGCGATTCTAGTTCAACAACGACACAATAGAGACCAAAATTGTAGTTAGACAAGAACTGAAATTGTATCATTGGTTGATGATTACAATAATACTACTTATGATCATCTCTGGGAGATAATAGTCCATTCGTCACTCAATAGCAGCTCAACTTCATAGTAAGATGGTCGTTCGGTGTGGAAAATTGTATGTTTGAAAACCCCGTGGCGAGATCATTTAAGGGTGGAGGGCGGTTCTTCAACTACCTATTCAAAGACTTATTCAAAATCCTTTTTATGTCCCAGGCTCGTGGTGAGACAGTCGATGGCCCAACTACTGGTTTAAAAAGATGGCAAAGATTGAGTATTTGGCAAGACAGTTAACGAAATCACATGTTATGCAGTAGGAAAGTCCCACAATCTTTCATATCCTTACTCTTGCTTGGGTGGTTGACTCTCAAGAGGTTCAACACCCGGTCAAGGGTTCAGAGTATCCATATGGTTTCAACACCCGGTCAAGGGTTTGAGTATCCATAAGTGATGAAATCCCACAATGTGGTGATGTGTGCGCCCGTGTAAAATAATTTTTTTTTTTTTTAAAATTTTTAATGTCTCACAATCTTCCATCCAAGAAATAACCATCATCCTTTCAATCCAATTGAAGTGCCATGGCTGAATGGTGGAAATAAGCTAAAGATTAAGACCCATGCTATGATGCAACGTTGGAGTGTGCGAGTATATGAGAGTTGCAATAAACTAAAAGAGGTTTGGTTGAATTGGATCCTTACTCTTGCTCCAGTTGTAGACTCTTTGCGAGCTGTCTTCGCTTTAACTAAACCTGGCATCCCACGATCTACCATCTACCAATCATATCAACTGTGTGGATCTCATCCTAACTTCCCATCCCTATTACATGTGGACTTTTTAGATATTTGATAAGATGATATCGTCCTCAAACATTATTGAGTTATGTTATATGAGTTATAATGTCCGTCCATTTTTGCATGCCACAAACATTAAGATTTGATCAAAAGATTAGTAGAGTTCTTGATACATCCTTTAAAGAATAGATTGGATCTAATGGACGGTCTGGATATGTTATATGGCTTCCAAAGAGTCAAAATGCAATTGAGTGCCTCACTAGATCATTTCTCATTTACATTATCTAAGTTTGTTGTAGGTTCTTAATCACGCAATTTTCCTTTCTAGAATTGATGTTTGACTACAGTGAAATTCGGCCATTGGTGGATCCATATATCTGACGGTGATGGGATGTGGTGGGCCTCACTTTCTTTGACATTTTAGGGGTTAGGTAGCAATATCAACTGGGCCCACTCATTTTGCTGACAATGACATAGGAAATTAGACACCGCGAAAGCTTTTACCATGAGTTCCTGCACAAAGATACTGTTGGGCCCACTGAAATGTATGCGAGAAATTTATTCCGTTCATCCGTTTTATGAGCTCAGTTTAGGACGTTCCACAAATAATGAGATGGATACAAAACGCAAGTGGGTCACACGAGAGGAAAAAATGGTAAAAGAAATTCCTATTGTTAAAAACTTCTTCGGCTCCACCTTTATGTTTATGTGCTGTTCAAACCCTTTATAAAGTCATTAACGATGGGATGAAGTGAAAACATCAAAAAGATGGCCGGATACAAAACTTTCATGGCCATAAGAATACTGAATTTTCATTGTTTCCTCTCGTATGACCTAGTTAAGTGTTGCATGTACTTTATTTTTGTTTTAAAATTCTAAAATGATCTCGCAAAACGGATAGGCAGTGGATTTCTCAAAACCATCCCATGGACCCCACCCAACCTACTTGGGCAGGAACTTCCAACCTCTTTAGCAGGAAATCCGCGTCCTAGGAAATTCACTCGCATTTTGCAATCTTCGAGGACCAAGTCCCGTGAACCCACACGAGGTGTGCCAAGGTGGGCCCCCACTGCGTAGAATTGTGTGCCGAAAGTAGCGGTGATTGAATCACCAGACGGTGCCACGTGTGCAAAAGACAATTGATGGTTGTCAAACTTTTGCAGTGGCCCAAATTTCAACATGGCAAAGCGGCCAGCCTGATTTTTGGACAAAGCCATCTACTAGGTGGGACCCACCTGATGGAGGGGATTAGGTGAAGCCCTGGTAACAGCTTAGTGGGCGAGTCCATGACGGTGGGGCCGACCCTGATGTGTGTGTTGTATATCTAAGCCATCCATCAGTTTTTCCAGCTCATTTTAGAGTACGGTCCCAAAAATGAAGAAGATCCAAATATCAAGTGAACCACACCATATAAATTAAATGCCCACAATTAAAAACTTCTTGAGGGCAGTTTTGGATCAAGTGGATATTTGTGTTTTCCCTTCATCCATATCTGTGTGACATTATAAACAGGATGGATGGTAAATAAACATAACTGGTGGGCCCTAGGATTTTTTTATAAAATGGCCACTCGATTACCATTGTTTCCTGTGCGGTAGTCACTTGAGATTTGTATCTACTTCATTTTTGGGACTACGCAATTAGAAAACTGCAGTTGGAACGGAACAGCCACAGTTTGTCGTGTACGTCCACGGTGCGTATGTGCCATTAAACCCATTCATCTGATGTGACTGTTAAGGACGAATATCCGGCATTCCAAAACACAGGTGGACCTCAAGACTTAATTAATAGGTTTTAGGTACTATTCTTCGGACGTGGCCCACCTGAGTGTCGAATCAGCCTGATTTTTGGGACTAACATGCTTCGAGTGAGAATCCTGTGGTCCACACTCAAATTGTTAAAAATAAAAAATAAAAAAATAAAAAATAAAAAGGTCAAACTGGATTTTCCTATGGATTGAGGAAGGGCCATTCGGGCAGGATGTGGATTGAATATGCCAACCTACTGTGATGTTTGTCTTAAATCTATTACATGGATTTTATGTTAACGAGGCAGATTCAAAACTCAGGTTGGCCGTGGGATACGAAAAGGTGGGTAGGGAAAAGCCTTGTAGTTGAAATTTCCCGGTGTCCAACCTCTTACTTATTTGTCATCCATTCACACAAACATCACGGCCGGCTCCACCTAGCTTTGATTTCCTGTGAAAGAGGTTTTGCACTAGGATGCTAGGCGGGGCTTACTCTCATATTTGTGAGAAGTCCATCTCCTTTATTCATTTTTTGAGCTTATTTTATGACACATGACAAAAAAACTAAGATGTATCCAAAACTCAAGTAGACCATAGGAAAGAAAATTGAGAAAAGAAATGATTAAGGTTGAAACCTTATGCCATCCAAACCATTTATAAAGTTATGCCTACTTAGATGAAGTGAAAGCATTAGCTTGATGCAAAACTTTTGTAGCTACATCAATGTTTCAATGAAAATAATTGAATCTCCACTGTTACCTCTCACATGGCCTATTAGAGTTTTGGATCTATCTCATTTTTGGTCGCTTGTCTTAAAATAATCTTCAGAAAAGAATGGGTAGGGTGGATTTCTCATACACAATATGGCAAGTTTACGTCTCAAGTGGACTACACCACAAAAAATATAGTGGGAATTGAATGCCCACCATTAAAACTCTCTCACGTTCACTATAATGTTTAGTTGTAATGCAACGTGTTGATTAAATCACAAAGACTTGGACAAGAGAAAACAAAGATACCAGCTTCATCTAAAACTTGTGGCTCCAAACAAATTTTAATGGAGGGCCTTCAATGGCCACTGTTTCTTGTGATGTGGTGATGGTGGGCCTACCAAGCAACGCCCCGTTGCTGGAAACGGATTAGCTACTCCTTGGCCCACTGGCCAAAGGTTGGTGGTTGGTGTTGTGTTAACCTCACTATGATGTATGTGTTTCATCTATGCCGTCCATCTATTTTTCTAGATCATTTTATGGTATGAGACCACAAATGAGTTGTATCTCATTCTCAAGTAAACCACATTACATGAAACAGTATTGAATGAACGTTGACTGATAAAAACTTATTAGCAGCCATAAAAGTTTTGGATCAAGTTGATCTTTTATTTTCCCATTCGTTTGGGTCAATATGACCTAATCAACAGATTGGATGTCAAATAAACTATACAGTGAGCCTTAGGGGGATTTTAATGTTGGATATCCAATCACTATTGTTTTCCTGTGGTGTGGTTTACCTGATATTAATATCCATCTCGATTTTGGGAGCTAGCCATGAAATGATTTGTAAAAATGAATGAAACAAATATTGGTGGGCCCACATAGCATAGACCACTAACCATTGGGCAGGTGGCAGGGAGCAGCCAATCCCTTTCCCCGTTTGCTCGAGACGGATTGGCTACTCCACCTGGCACTAGCCCCGGGGCTGGTGGTTGGTACTCTGTGGGCCCCACCATGATGTATGTGTTCCATCCATTCTGTTCATCTATTTTTAAAGATTATTTTAAGTCTTAATCCCAAAAATGAGGGGTATATAAATCTCAGGTGGACCACACCACCTGAAAATAATAGTGATTGGATATCCAACATTAAAATCCTCATAAGGCCCACTGTACTGTTTATTTGACATCTAATTTGTTGATTAGGTCATATAGGCCAGATGAAAGGAAAAAACAAAAAATAACTTATCCAAAACTTTTATGGCTTCCAAAATGTTTTTAATGGCCGGACACCACTCATTCAACACTGTTTCCTGTAATGTAGTCTAATTGAGATTAAGATAGCCTCGTTTTTTGTCTCATGCTTTAAAACCTTATGTAAGAATAGACGGGGGTATGGATGAAATGCATATATTATATTAGGCTCCACCATGATGTATGTGTTTAAATCATTCCGATCATTCATTTTTAAAGATTATTTTAGGGCTTTATACCAAAGATGAGAGGGATATAAATCTCAGGTGGACCACACCACAAGTTTTGGCCTCCAAAATGTTTTTAATGGCCGGACACTCATTCAACACTATTTCCTGTAATGTAGTCTAATTGAGATTAAGATAGCCTCGTTTTTTGTGTCATGCTTTAAAACCTTACGTAAGAATAGACGGGGGTATGGATAAAACACATATATTATATTAGGCTCCACCATGATGTATGTATTTAAATCATTCCGATCATTCATTTTTAAAGATTATTTTAGGGCTTTATACCAAAGATGAGAGGGATATAAATCTCAGGTGGACCACACCACACGAAAACATTAGTGATTGGATATCCACAATTAAAATCCTTCCAAGGCCCAATGTACTGTTTATTTGAAATCCAATATGTTGATTAGGTCACACAGGTCTAAATGAATGGAAAAAACAAAGATCTGATTGAACGAAAACTTTTATGGCTTCCAAAAGTTTTTTAATAGTCGACACTTATTCAACACTGTTTTATGTAATGTGTTCCACTTGAGAATTAGATATACCTCATTTTTTATCTCATAAAATAAAATGATCTGAAAAAATAGATGGACAGCATGGATGAAACATATACATCATGTTAGAGTCCACCGAGCACCGATCATCAGCCATTGGCTGGTGGTAGGGGGGAGTAGCCAATCCATTCCCTACGCAATGCGCGTTCCCCAGGGTGTAGGAGGCGATCCGCCTCCGCGTTCATCGGACGCGGTTGGGCTAGTGACGCTGCCATCGCCTGTAGGCTAGTGGTCGGTGCTATGTGGACCCACCATGATGCATGTATTTTATCTACACCGTCCATCCATTTTAAAAGTTAACTTTAGGGCATTATCCGAAAAATGACGTGTATTTAAATCTCAGGTGACCACGCCATGGGAAAATAGTATTGAATGAATGTTCATCATTAAAAACCTCCTAGGGCCTTCTGTAACGGTTATTTGACATCTAACCTATCTAACCTATTGACTAGGTCATACAGACTTGGATAAAGTGAAAAAATATATATCAGCTTGTTCCAAAACTTATGTGGCCCCATGAAGTTTTTAATGGTGGACGTTAAATCAACACTGTGCAATTCATTGAAGATTTCGATCAACCTCATTTTTGGACTAATACCATAAAATTATGTGGAAGAATGGGTGGACGGAATGGATGAAACACATACACCATCGTGGGGCCCACAGCACTGACCATAGCCATTGGCTAGTGGCAGGGTCACCAACCGATCGATTTCCATGTTCATCGGGCGGATGTGGATAAAGTTAAATGAGGTTTGCTAGGCCCACACGCTTGTACAAGTCAGGTAACGCACACGTCACCACATATACCAGCATGGCAGGCGTGTGAAACATCCAAGCCATCCATCAATTAGACCTCATCACATAGATATTATTGCCCAAAGATTAAGAGGGCCCATTCAGTAAGTGAGCCATGCTATTAGAAATGAATGGACAAGTTAGAAACTTCCGAAATTTTTTCCACAACCATAGCGTCGTTCAGTTATTTGTGACCCACCTGACTAATGATCCGACCTGATTCAAATGAAAGCTAATCAACATAGTGGTACCCTTCTAATGGATGGTCTGGATTTTGCACATGTCCACCATGACGGGTACATATGCTGGCGTGTGCATTAGCTGACTTGCACTCGCGTTTTCTCAAACTGAAATAACGACACATGGTTATTACACTGGTGGACCGTTTAACTGAAATTGAATGTACCCAACCGTTGCATTTATTCAAATTTGAAAACATTTCCCGCAAACAAAAGCATGAAGAGACTATGAACGACCACCACCGTAGGATCTACTAGACGAAGAAATCCATGGCTATAACGTTCATAGCAGCTTCTTTTTCTTCTTTTCTAAGTAAGAATGGACCCTCTGATATTGCAAGATGGCCCACACAAGGTGCCACAGAGAAATTTCGGGCCAAAGAACTTTCGGATTATTTAAGTAACAGAACGTGCTCTGCCACAGAATAAAATTACTCATCCGGGTCTCGCCGGACGTTCGGATTAAGATTTCCGGATCCGGGTACTTGCCGAAGTAGAAGTGCCTCTCCAAATCCGGCAATGGGATGGAAAGTCCGTCCAATTCATTCAATCCAATCCGTTCTATCGATCCATCATCCGTTGTATCCATGTCCTCAATCCTGGCCCATTTCTCTCTGCATGATTCTCGAACGGCACGGATGATCTCATCAGAGGAAGTGTACGCAACGCATATTAGAAGTACTGGGCCAGTGTTCCCAGCGGTGGTTGCCATCGCCTTCTCGGCGGCCACTCTAACAGGCTCATTCAAGAGTTTCAGGTCACCCAAGAAATCAACCTTGATGCCATAAGTATTTACAATGCTATCTTCCATTAGCAACGCTTCAATCTTTTCTTGCATGAGATCCATGACATTACGAATTTCGTCTGGCCGTCGTTTGAAATTGTCTATGCTGAAGGCGAAGATTGTCACATACTTCACACCAATCTCGTGGCAGTATTTGAGCACGGACATGAGGGCCAAAAATCCAACTCTATGACCCTCGCCTTCTTTGAGGTTTTGCTTTCGCCCGTACCGACGGTTCCCATCCAAAATAAAAGCAATGTGATTGGGCATGGGGCCGTGAGAGAGAACGCGAAAGAGACAGCTCCTTAGGAAGCCATTAACGTCGCCAATGAGCTTGGATAGGTAGCCACCGCTACAGCCGTCCATTATTTTGAAAATGCCTACACAAAAAACCTTAGGCCCATTTGGATACAACTAAATAAGTTATTTTTTCTACTTAAATAGTTGATGAGTAACTTAATGCAAATAAGTAAGTTTGGTTTATGATCAATTATAAATAGCTTTTTTATTATTTAAAGTTATTTAATCACTGCAATTTAATAAGTAGGAATCAAGATAAGCTATTTACGTTATAATTAGCTTAAGTAACTCACGATCCAAATGCCCCCTTAGTTTCATCTACTGTAAATCATATTTATTTCATTTCGAACTTAAGAGTGACATAACTGCAGTTTGGAGCCTACTCCATGTTGTTAAAAAAGGATGCCTTCAATCTTCCGAGTTGCTCGACCAGTTGAGGGACTGACTCGAATAGTTGAAGGTCCCTTCGACCGGTCAAAGCCTATTCAACTCGAAGTCCAGTAACAATGTATTTAGATTTTCGGGACGCTCGACCAGTTGAGGGACAAACTTGACCAGTTGAAGGGTCCTTCGACTAATCGAAGCCCTGGCTCGACTAGTCAAAGGTTACGCAGACTGCGTGTGAACTACATAAATTTGAGGCGGTTTCCGGACTTTTTCAAAGTCATTGCGTAAGTGAAGTTTTCTAAACTATAAATAGGAGTCCCTAGGACCTTTATAAGATGTTTTAAGGCTTTTTAAAGGTATTCCAAGGGTTTTTAAAAAGGTTCTAGGGTTATCAAAAGGTGCAAGGGTAAGATTCGAGGTTGTTCGAATCGGGTAAGTCCTCTCTCTTTGTAATTTCTATTTTCATAGTAAAAATCTGTCACTTTGTGTAGTGTTTTTTTTCCCGCAAGGATTTTCCACGTTAAATCTTTGTTTTCTTTTGTGATTGCTTGGTGCTCTTAGATTGTTATCCTGGATCCATATCTGTGTGATTCTATAGACCAATCCCAACAAGTGGTATCAAAGAAATTGTTGGGGTACAGATCTGAAGTTGCAGGATTAACAATAATGGGAAGCACTATGTATGATATTGAGAAATACTCGAGGAAAAATAACTTTAAGTTATGGAAGATCAAGATGATCAATTCCTTAACTAGGTAAGGCGAGGATGGTGCTCTTAAAGCGAGAAAGTCTAATATAACTGATTATGAATGAAATACCCTTGATAAGAATGCCTTATCCTCAATCCGTTTATGTCTCACGGATGAGGTTCTTTATAATGTTTTGAGGGAGAAAATTGTGGCTAGTTTATGAGCGAAGTTAAAGGATATTTATACGAAAAAATTCTTTGAAAATCACCTACACTTGAAGCGGCAATAGTATAACTTTAAGATGACAGAGGGTGGAGATCTAGAGGCCCACATCAACAACTTAATAAATTAGTTTACAAATTATTGGATATGGAAGAAGTGATCAAAGATGAGGAATAAGCATATATGTTGTTGAATTATCTTCCGGCATCGTATGAGTTATTCAAAGACACATTGTGCACCATAAATAAAATTTCGAGTGTCGACGTCGTTATCTCAACCCTTCAAGGGAAGGTCATGAGAAAGCTAAACGGCAACATAGGGATATCTTCCGATGCAATGATTAAGAGAGGTAAGAATTTTGAGTAAGATACAGGATCTTTAAGACCTAGATCCAAATCCACGGATAAGAGCAAAAAAAAAAAAAAAACTAAACTGCTGGAACCGTAGGATGTTTGGTGTAACGCCTCGAATTTTTGCCAACCTGGAATTAGACGTCCTTAGGCAATGGTTTAACCATATCACTCTTAGAATTCAATCCCAAAGTCTAAACATCGCTTTTCAACCCATTTCCTTCAAAAATCTCACCTTTCACCACCCCATTCTTCAAATTTCTTCAAGTACTTTCGTATTAAACATAAATCCTATAGTTTAAAAGAGGAAGAACAATACCGAAACTAAAACTTACTATAAATAGTAAATAAGTGGATAAAATGGGTGTTGACCCTTAACCTTTTGAAATCTAACAAAATAAATGGGTTAGTTGGATAGATTAGCGTCTCCTATCCCAAAATCATATGCTACACGTCGCATAAACTCATTCCGGTTTGCAAATTGACCCCGAAAATGCTTCAAATGGAGTCGGGGGCCTACCTATGCTAATCTAGGAGGACTCAGGGTGGGCCCCACACCTTTTTGGGACCCAGGGGATAAGAGAACCTCGCCCAGATGGCGAGACCTCGCCAGATGGCCCAGTGGTCGGCGAGGACCTTGTCGGTAAATGGGCTGGGTTTGGTCGGGCCTTCGGTCCGATGGGCTTTAGGGGTTAGGGTAACCCCCTAGTACATGGGCCGTCCCTTAAAAACATTTCAATCACCTACTTCCTTCACAAAGTGACCCTCCAATTTCTCCTTTCTCTCCCAAACGTCTGATTTTTGGCAAAAACCACCCCTCCAAACTCTTTCTTCTTCCGTTTTCAAGCACCCTCACTCCACCCTTCAAATCTCATCTCAAACAAAAATCAATAAATGCTACTTCCTTTAGAAATCTAATGAGAATTAACTAGCGCTGCACTAGATGACCTATGAAATTCTCACCAATCACTTTCAATACGATCTGCTAGAGCCAAAACGTATCGAATAGGTGACGCTATAATACCCTAAAACTTAGGATCAAACTTTAAACCCGGTTGCTCACGGGAGCATTCGGAAACTTTATATCGGATCTGTACCGCACATCGAAAGTCCGATTATCCCAAACTTAGACAATCCTGACCGCCTAGTTGGACTTGACAATCACCTCAAAAATCAAGACTAAATGATGTCCCACGACGATTTCCTTGAGCCCATAGTGAAGAGTGTGAGAAATGTTAGAAATTAAATATAATTTATGAAATATGGCACGTGTCGCTTGTGCACCTTTTTCTAAGCGTTCTGACCGTCAGAATTCGATCAAATTTTACCATCGGATCAGGATAGGTGGCCCTTACATGTCATAGTACTTGTAGCTCTAATCGAGTACCGGTAGCCATTGAACTGAAACTGGTCCGCCACGGTCGATCTGGATTTTCGATCAGACTGAAAACTCTGCCTGACCTAGATCCAATGTCAGGGAGCTTAAGTCCGACCGCATTTGATAAGAAGACCTCCAGAAGTACTCCGTTGAGACGGAACAGTCCGTATTTGGACATAACATAAGTACACTTTGGCCCCAAGTATATTTTCGTCGCTTTTGGACTTATAAAAAGGGCTTAAACCCTTACTCTCTCATTCTATATGAATTTTCTAAGTCCTAGGAGAGAGAAGAGAGAAAAAAGAGAGAGAAAGAGGGAGAGAGTGGGGGAGAAGATGGGGTTTTTCTTCTATGAATTTTTCCCTGCTACTCCTTGTGCTTCAACGCCGCTTCTGCACCGTCATTCCGGTGCCTCCAGCTCCGCTCATAGGTAAGAAATCATAACCCTAACCTGTTCTAGAGTTTCAAATAGCATAAGTGATGATGTAGCTAACCTATTTCGTGCTATAGGTTGCCGTTGAGCCGTTGACAAAGACTTATCGTCTGAATCAACTCCGTTTCACAATTTCTGGTTTAAGGTGCGGATTTTAGATGCTTAGGTTGTCATTTTTCAAAGCTTTCAATGCCGTTTAATGGTAGATTGTTGACAAGGATGTTGTTTGACATGTAGAACATGCTGTCTGTTTTTCATTTCAAATACGTACGAAGAATATGAGATTTAGGGTATTTTAGGTATTTGTAGAAAATACTGTATACGTACGTATTTTGCTGATATGATTGCCATGAGTATTTGTCGTGTACCTATGTTAGTTATGCGTGTATGATCTGTTTGGCTAAGAGATTCGCCCTGATATACATTTGGCTAACATATGCTATGTAGGCTAATGTGTGTAGACTAAGTGTTTGTATAAATGTTTGTATAAGTAAGTATTGAGTAAATGAGGTTGTAAATTAGCGTTGAGATATGATTCTCAACTATTTTGATGATGTATATGATTTCCTCCACGTTTGTTATATTTGAATTGATTACTTTATATATATAAAATGCTTGTGTATGGTTAAATTGTTTATGTTGTATCTTATAACATGTTGCTATCATACTTGAATTACTTGTTATTTCAATTCTGTCTATCTCATATGATTACTGATTCAGATTACATGTGCTTGGGGCTATAATCTAGTCTAGGCAGTTGGTAATAGATTTGAATTCGTGGTTGGATTCTATTCGTCATAAAGAATGCATTGACGAACCCGAGTCGTGCGTTGCTTGTCGGCAGTGGTCAGGCCACACGAAGTGCTTATGCACTTCATATCGTACAACTCAACGGGCTCTTGTACTAGTCGAACTCTTCAAGTAACCCGACTGACCATTGTATGTTCATCTTGTATTAATCTTAACTGCTTGAACCTAGGGTATTGAACTTACCAGTGAAAATCCTGATAACTGTGGTACTTTGATCCACTAAGACTTATGAGCCGGACATGGTGGTATGGGACACCGTGGTCGAGCTGTCGGCCTACGCTGGGGCCACAAACCTCCCCGTAGTGATCAGTGAGCAACCCAGACTCGTGAACCATTATGGTGGTATGAGACACTATATTCGAGCTATCGGCCTACACTGATAAGGTGATGGGGGAGCGGAGCAACGAGTGCGTGCAACAGCCCTAACAGCCCTTTGTAGTGACCTCGAGCGTACTCTGAGTTTACGTAAGGCGACGACCCTTCCGTATTAACAAGAGTACAAACTAAGCCTGTATTGATAAGGTGATGGGGAAGCAGAGCAACGAGTGCATGCAACAGCCCTGGTAGCCCTTGCAGCGACCTAGAAATATATCATCGTATGAGATTACTAGGAGTGACGACCCTAGACAGGATCCTTGTTTGGGAATGATATAAGAGAGGAACCCTAGTTTCCCAATCCTTCTGTATGAAAAGGACTAATAACAATTCGGTAATCATATTCATATCGCACTGCATGTGCCTGAAAGATGTGGAGCACTGAGGGAAAAAAGCATGCCGCGGACGTAAGATGGTGTCGCATGAGGGAGTATGTTGGCGAGGGCATGCATCATGTCATTTCATCCTTGCATTAATTACAGTATTTAGGAATGTTTGATTTACTTGCTTTATCATTATTGCTTGATTGATTTGATAACATGTTAACCTTTGCTCTATGATTCCACTGAATTGGCCACTCACTCCCACGTTACAGGACGGTGTTGTACACACCAACCAGTCCCTGTTTTAGTTTCAGATGATGGCGTTGCTTGTGAAGCGGAGCCGGACTTGTTTGATGATGAGGACGATTTCTCCTATAGGAGGTTATCAGGCGGATCTATATAGACCGTGTTCTGATCGACGGAATTACAGGGAGGTTGATTAGACGCCATAACACTTATCATTTTATATTTTTGGAGCACCCATGTATATTCTTTTTGATCATTTTTGGAGTATATATGTATATGTTTAACCTGGTAACATGTTCACACTCTGGAGACTTACAACAGTTCATATATTTTATATATCTATCACATTCTTCCGCTTGCTAATTTAACTGTCTCTGGAGTATGATATGCTGTTTTGGCTTAATCCACTTCATGTTTTATGCATTATTACAGCCGACATTCATCCATCATTGAAAATGTTACATAAGTGATGCTCTAGAACTCGGGAGTGGAGTTTATGCTCGACCCTCGATTTTCAGGATGTTACATTTGAACACATAAAGAAGGATTGTACCAATCCTAAAGTGAAAAAAGAAAATTTAGTGGTTTCTTCCAAGGAGACCAATGTTGTCACATCTGATAAAGAGACAAGTGGTGGTGATGTATTATCTGTGTCCATGATCAGACACTTGCACGACAATCATGGAGATGAGTGGATCCTTGACACAGGAGCGTCAAATCACATGACTCTTCATTGGAGTTAGTTCGCCAGTTACAGAGAATGCGACAGTGGACAGGTCTTTATGAGCAATGACAATGCCTATAGTGTTGTGACTATTGGTATGGTGAGCATCAAGATATTTGATGAGATGGAGCGTACATTGATTGATGTTAGGCACGTTCTTGATATGAAGAAAAGTCTTATTTCTCTCAGTGCACTTGAGGCTATAGGGCGCAATTTCACTGGTATTGATGGTGTCCTTTAAGTTTTAAAAGGGGTATTCCTGGTTATGAGAGCGCAAAGACACGGAAACCTTTACAGGTTGATCGAGAGTACTTTATCAGGTGAAGCGGTAGCAACTATTGCAGATTCTGCATCTCTACGTATGTGACATGTTCTTCTAAGCCACATGAGCGAGCAGGGCATGAAGGTACCATCTGATCGTTGTTTGGTTTTAACTTTTAAAAATTCTGATTTAGATATATATGATCATTGTGTATATGGTAAACAATCTATATTATCTTTTAAATCTATAAAACATGTATGTAAGGAAGTGCTTAATTATGTATAATCTAACGTATAGGGGCCACGCCAGAAATTCCCGTTGGAAGATAGTCATGATTTGTTTCATTCATTGACGATTACTCCACGAAATTTTAGGTTTACTTCATGAAACATAAATCTGAAGTTTTTACCATATTCAAACAATGAAAGACAATGGTGAAAAAACAGTCAAGGTGAAAAAATGATTTTAAGGACTGACAAGGGTGAAGAATGTACTTCCACTGAGTTTAATAATTATTGTAAGGATAAAGGGATCATCAGGCACAACATAGTGTGCCACACGCCCGAGCAAAACAGTGTGGCTGAGGGAATGAATTGGACTCTCTTGTAGAGGGCCAGATGCATGTTAAGTAATGTTGCGTTGTACAAGGACCTATGGACAGAGGCCGTTAACACGACTTGTTATTTGGTGAATCAGTCTCCTTTAACGACAATTGAATGTAAAATCCCAGATGAAGTATGAAGTGGTCAGAAAATTAACTATTTAGATATATGCATATTTGGTTATGAGGCTTACTCTCATGTGCCATCAGTTAAGAGAGATAAGCTAGACCATAGATCCAAAAAGTATATTTTTGTTGGCAATGATATTAGTGTGAAAGGTTACGAGTTATTCGACATGGTCACACGCAAGGTCATCACTAGCCGTGATGTCAGATTCGATGAAAGCTCCATATTCTACAAGAATGATCAGGAGGAGTAAAAGGAACCTGAAAAATTAATCGTAAACATCTAGATGACACAGATGATATTCAAGCAGAGATAGAAGCACAGACAGAGGTATAAGATCAGGAGGAGCAGCCACCTGTGAGAAGAAACCCATCGTGTGATCGCAAGTTATCGACAAGATGCATGAATGACTTTAATATTGCATATGCCTTCATTACAGATGAGGGGGGCCCGTCTACTATTTAGGAGGCTCTTAATGACCCTGATGCAGAAAAGTGGAAGGCGACTATGAATGATGAGATGAACTCATTACATAAAAATCACACATGGGAGCTGGTAGAGCTACCAGTGGGCCGAAAAGCGATCGAATGCAATTGATTATTCAAAAGGAAAGAGGATAGATACAAAACAAGGTTAGCAGCGAAGAGTTATGCTCAGAGAGAAGGAATCGATTTCATAGAGATATTCGTACCAGTGGTTAAGCAGGTGTCTATCAAATTCGTGTTGACACTGTTTGCTCAATATGATCTCGAGCTGGAACAAATGGATGTTAAGACTGCATTCCTATATGGGGAGTTGGAAGATCAGATTCATATGAAGCAACCAGAGGGCTACGAAGTTAAAGGGGCAGAGAAAAAAAGTTACAGGTTAATGAGGTCGTTGTAATGCCTGAAACAGTTGCCTAGGCAGTGGTATAAAAATTTTGATTCTTTCATGTTGAGTTATAAATTAACTCGGAGTGAATACGATCACTGTTTCTATTACAAGACACTGAGTGATGATAGATTTATCATCCTATTGATGATATGTTGATCTCCCGTCATTATATGTCTGAAATCACCATACTAAAGACTCAGCTATCGGGGACATTCGAGATGAAAGATCAAGGGCCTACAAAGAGGGTTTTCGACATAGATATTCATATAGACAGGAAGAAAAGCAAACTTTGGTTATCATAGACAGAATACCTTGAAAAGGTATTAAGTACAGGATGGACCAGGCAAAACCGGTGAACGTTCCCCATGTGGCTCACTTCAAACTTTCCTTAGAACAATGTCTTAAATTAAATGAGGAAAAATGGGTTAGTCTCATGTGCCTTATTCAAATTTGGTTGGTAGTTTAAAGTATGCCATGGTCTGTACGAGACCAGATATTTCACAAGTAGTCGGTGTGGTGAGCAGCTACATGTTAAACCCCGGCAAACAACATTGAGAAGTGATGAAATGACTATTTTAATACATTCGAGGTACGAAATACTATGTCTTAACTTTTGAGAAGACGAACAAAATTGATAGGGTATGTAGATTTAAACTACGCAGGCAGTGTAGATTCTAAAAAGTCTACTTCAGGATACTCATTTGTACTAGCAGGTGGAGCAATCAGTTGGATGTCGAAGCTTCAGTCTGTGGTGGCTCTTTCCATGACCGAAGCAGAATATATGGCAATAATGGAAGCGTTTAAAAAAGATGTTTAGCTCAGAGGCATAATAAATCAGTTGGGACTTTAGTAGGAGACTGTGTCGGTTAACTGTGATAGCGAGAATGCTATCAATTTAGCTAAAAATTTTGTTTATCACTCACGTACTAAATACATTGATGTTCGTCACCACTTTATCTAACAGGTACTTGAGGAAGGAGGCGTAACAATGGAGAAGATTTACACCAGCGTGAATTCAGTAGACATACTCACCAGAGTTGTTCATACAAAGAAGTTTAAGTTCTGTGTAACTTTTCTTGGCTTGGAGATGGCATAAAAGAATGACGGAGTGTGCACGAGAAGCATTGATTGTAGCTATGATACGATACAGAGATAAAAGAAGAGATTAAGAAGCTACACGGTTGAAGATTGAAGATATGGTGGAGATTATTGTTAAAAAAGGATGCCTTCAATCTTCCAAGTTGCTTGACTAGTCGAAGGTCCCTTCGACTGGTCGAAGCCTGTTCGACTCGAAGTCTATTAACAATGTATTTGGATTCCCAGGACGCTCGATCAGTTGAGGGACAGGCTCGACCAGTCGAAGGGTCCTTCGACCGATCGAAGTCCTGACTCGACTAGTAAAAGGTTATGCAGACTGTGCGTGGACTGCATAAATTTGAGGCGGTCTCCGGACTTTTCTAAAGTTAGTGCGTAAGTGGAGTTTCCTAAACTATAAATAGGGGTCCCTAGGGCCTTTCTAAGATATTCTAAGATTTCTTAAAGGTATTCCAAGGATTTTTAAAAAGGTTTTAGGGTTATCAAAGGGTGTAGCAAGAATAAGATTCAAGGTTATTCGAATCAAATAAGTCCCCTCTCTTTGTAATTTCTATTTTCACAGTGAAGATTTGTTGCTTTGTGCCGTAGTTTTTTCCGCAAGAGTTTTCCACGTTAAATCTTTGTGTTATCTTGTGATTGCTTGGTGCTCTTGGATTGCTATCCTAGATCCATATATGTGTGATTTCGTAGACCAAATCCTAACACTCCATTTAACATTAGACTAAACAATTCAACAATTACTCAATTCAACATCGATACGCAGAGTAATTCTATAGTGTTGATGAGGATGATATCAAAAATTCCTATTTATAAACCAATAGTTCATACCAGATTTTTTAAGAAAGGAAAATGTTTCTTATAAGTTCAATCTCACCGTAAATTATAGTAAAGAGAGATCTATGTGCTCCATCGTGATGTGTGTTGGACATCCACCTTATCCATAAGATGCATCACCCTATTAGGCTTATGTACGAAATACAACCCAATCTATGAATTATGTGGGCCACAACATAGAAATAGTCAAGAGTAGGATCCTCATCGTAGGCTTGCATGTGGGGCCAAAGAGACGTGGTTTGGAAATTTGGTACATCTATTGTGTGAATCCTAATTGGATGAGGGGATCCATCAAATTTTAGGCTATTTCGATGTAAACTTTTCTAGAATTGAATCAACGGTTATGATTTGATAAATTAAGATTATGAAATGCATGCATATATAATTTTGTCAATTAGAAAACCACAAACTAAAAGAGAGATTAGCCACTTATCTTGAGCCATGCCAAACTAGCGATGCACAACACTCTTCCAGGCAGTAAGACTTGATGATAAATAGTTTTAATTGTTGCTCCCTTATCCTTACATATGTTGATGCCCTTAGCTCGCATTTTTTCCATTCTTTCTCTTTAAGCCCATTTGGATACCATCAAATAAGTTACTTTTTCTACTTACAATAGTAGATAAGTAACTTATTTGAGATAAGTTTGGTTTATGGTCAATTATAAGTTTCTTTTTTTATTTAAAGTTAATTACTTCGGCCTAATAAGTAAAAATCAAGATAGGCTATTAAGGCATAAGTAGCTTATCTTAAGTAACTTAAGATCTAAATGCCCCTTTAGTGTATATGATAGATGGGTAGCCCCACTTACATTGGGCTTCGAAAGGAAAAGTTTTCTTACATATAGGCTTTTTCCCCCTTTTTTATCGCAAAAAAAAATTAGTCCATGCACACTCTCTTACCTTGTACATGTTAATTATCATTAATATAAACTTTCCTTTTATGAAGCTTTGAAACTAAAAAGCCTAACATCGCCTAACATTCGAAATTTGGGTTGTCCTCGAATACGGCCCATTTGGATACCACCAAATAAATTACTTTTTCTACTTATAACAGTAGATAAGTAACTTATTTAAGATAAGTAAGTTTGATTTATAATTAGTTATAAGTAACTTTTTTATTTAAAAATACATAATTACTTCAATTAATTTTTCAACTTTTTTGCTTTTCATTAATTACTTAAGAGAGTCATAATGAGCAACGAAAGAGACGAGAAGTTGACAAATATATTATTTGCCAAACACACTTATCATCTTAATAAGTAGAAAGTAAGATAAGCTACTTGTATGACAAATAACTTATATCTTAAACAACTTACGATCCAAACGCTTCCTAAACAACTTGATGAGTTGTCTCGCCATCTCAAACAACTAACATGACTTCATTTTAAATAAATAAATAAAAAGATGCATGTGTACACTTGATGGAATTTAAAGTTCCATCTTGAAACAAATAAGACCATATTCTCTACCACCGAGTAATTCAGCTATTTTATAGTTTTTCTTGCCTATTTTATACTTGCAAAATGTTTAAAATATCTACTATAAATGAAATATTAATCCTATTTATATTTGCTTCTGCAAGTCGAGTCAAATCAACTCTTCAACTCAACTCGACATAGAGTCATGCCGAGCATTCAGCCTTAGTTAAACTCGGCCGAAGATTTTCACCAATTACATTGGGTCTCTGTTCAAAAACGGCTGTACCATTAGCCATCACTGTCATCACATCAATATCTCAAATGTCATCATCATTATCGCCATCGCCATCGCCATCGCCATCATCTTAGCTTTCCCATAGTTAGCTAATACATCAACATTCCAAACCTTTAAAACTTAGCCATGTTGAAGGCTCACATCAATGAAAGTGATATATACCAACATGGCCTACCTATTAGTAAGCCATGGCCCACCAATCACATTACATGCACATTCTAAAAGACAAGCAAATAAAGGAAAGTCATAATCATAAGAAGATATTTGAGGTGGAGCTTGAATACAAACACATGCTATGGGTCTTGCCCCAGTTTTTAGCTGCACCAGATGGCAAAAAGCCCATTGATGCTTTGCTTGCCAACGTGGCATTAGCTTGTGTTGTATGTTAGCCTAACCATCACATGGAAGGGTTTTGCCAGGGAACGGTGGGTCCCGGATTGCCCTTTAAAATCCCAAGTGGTACCCATCAAAAGGAAATTTTAAAATAATTGAAGTGGGTGACGATCACACGCATATGAATGCATGTGAATTAGCACATGATTCCAGCTGTGTGAAGCCCACTTATGATGCGATGTGTTTACCAAATGAAACGATCTCGGGTTGTGTAGTGTCTGCTAGCAAAGCTCCGTGAGTCCCACCATAATATGTGTTATCTATCCATTTTGCAGGTATGAGCTGAAAAATGAGATAGATCCAAATCTTAGCTGGACCACACAAGAAATACCGTTGATCCAATGCTTACCATTGAAAACCTTCTAGGACCCGTGGCCTATTGATTAGGTCACACATATGTGGATGAAGTGAAAACACAAATATCAGCTTGATTGATTGATTACACCCAGATTCATAGTTCAACCGGAAGACTAAGTGGAGATACCTTGTTTCAACACTTGGGTCTTGGTATCAATCCCTAGCGGGGGTGGCTAACATGGAGTGTGTGTACTGACATGGGTGTGTACTAGTAAGCTCACTCTAAAAAAAAAACAAAAACAAAAATGAAAACAAAAGAAAATTAGCTTGATTTAAAACTTTAGCTTTCTCGAGAAGTTTTTAACCGTGGGCATTCAATCACCACTGTTTCTTATGGTATGGTACACTTAAAATTTAGATTTGCCTCATTCTTGGGCTCCTATCGTAAGAGGTCATTCGGCACCATGGATTTGGGTGGATTTCAAATCCACCAAGAGCTTAGATTACATCTAAAATCCTTCAAAAGTTACATGTATAATACGTGGTATTAAACTATTGGGCACGTGGCCAGTAATGATATCTCAAAACAATTAGATTATCAATTACACTATTATAATTACTTTAACATGATAATCAACACCATCCAAACATTATCTATATAAATCATTAGTTAAAAATTGTTGGTTAGCCGCTTGGACATGATCTTGTGCTTGTGGCTCATCCAAGACTTGAAATTTCATCATTCTTGGACAAAATATTCAACGGGCTTATTATAACAATTGTGTCAAACATTACATATGTTCACTAATTAGAGATATTAAAATTAATTTAATAACTAAATTCAAGCTTTTGCAAATATACTATGCATAACTACCTTTGGATTAAAGATGATTTTCAATGAAGGGGCAAACACAATAAGGCGATTTCAAATCCAGGGGTTTCAAATCCAGGAGTTCTAAATCCACGCTCCCAAACGGCCCAATAAAAGCTGGCAAAATGGACGGGCAGCATGGATGGAAACGCATACATGATGTCAGGCCAGAGAACTTTTCCAACGGCACACGTCACCGACCACAGTGCTGTGGGCTACACGAGGCTATCCGACTCCTATCCAAACCGTTCATTGGATAATAATCCTCGTAGCACCATCCAGCCCAAGGACCATCCAAAGAAAGAGCCTGTATATTCACTTGTTGTGGTCCACCTAAATTTTGGAATGCTTTTGAGGTTCTGTGCCTCTTAATTTTGATAGGGCATACCTGACGACTGGATTGGATGACATGCACAACATCGTGGGCCCCACATCCATGTGCGACTTTCCATGGCCAGAAGCCCCCAATATCTCACCTTGTTCCCTTTTGCGTGGCCCACCTAAGTGTTTGATCAGGCAGGATTGTGGGATCCAGGCCTGTAATTAGGGGCTGCGTCTGATAGACCGGACAGTGTGTCAGGGTCGGTCCCACGCAGCTCCAACGTACGATAATTCAATATGTTTGGACGCATGTGACCGTTCCTTGTCAAAACAGTCAAGCCCTTTGGGGCCACCATGTTGTATATGTGAAATCCACTCCGTCCATCATGTGTGGTCCTCGATGCTAAGCCATGTGGGAGAAAATCATCCACGTCCACAAATCAGGTGGGTTACACCACAGGAACAATGAAGATCAGATGCCAACCATGGGTTCGTGTGTGGGGCCAGCATGGTGACCGTTAATCACCGTAGGTTTGATTTACCAAGACGAAGGGGGATACAAAATCATCCTGATCCAAAAATCGGACAGGCAACAACGCCTGAATTAAAGGCTTTATGAGAAACTTCAAATTGTAACCATTGCTGTGGCGCATCTAAGATATTTTATTAGTCTGAATTCTTATTAACTACGGTTAATATAAGGATTATAAGCTGATGGACGGAGTGGATTTTACATATACAACATGGTGGGCCTCAACCAGATTGGGTGTTATTGTGGGCGCGGATTAGGTGTGGGTAGGGTAACAGCTTGGTGAGTCCCCTGACCAGTATATCCTCACCGTCCATCTGTTTTTTCCAGCTCAGTTTTAGAGCATGGACCCAAAAATAAAGAGATCCAAAATTTAGATGGACCACACCACAGGAAACATTAACCATTAAAACCTTCTCGTGGGCCACAAAGATTTTGGAGCAAGCTTATATCTGTGTTTTGCCTTTCATCCAGGTCTGTATGTACTTATTAATAGATTGGATGGAAAATAAAAATTAAACTGGACCTCAGGAAGTTTTTAACGGTGGGCATTCAAATCAATCAGTATTTATCGTAGTGTGATGCTCCTGACATTTGGATCTGCTTCATTAAGCTGTAAAAAAAGATGGACAACATGGATATATAACGCATACTTCAAGGTTAGCCCCACGCTTGTGCCCACATGCATTAAGCTGGTCCCCGCCTTCACCTAAACGGAAACGGATCGGCTACTCCCCCTTACAGCAGCCAATGGCAACAGTGTGCCACGTGGGTGAAACTTTCATGAGATCCACACCGTCCATCAGGTATTATACTTTATTTAAACCATTGAATTTAAAAATCATGATCATCCAAAGCTTAAATCAACCACACCATATTGAGATAAAACCTCTAACCCATTCATCTAATGTGCCTCATCAGTATGAAAGAAATACTTCAATACATGTGGGCCCAACAAGGTATACTATATGTGATGGACGACCTAGATTTTATCTGATTGAGTCGGGCGGGCTACTGGATTTCAATTTTCAATGGGTACTCAAAACCATGACTTCCGGGTGAAACTTGAAACTAATGATTTGATGCTTGAGAGAAATTTTGATGCTCTGAAAGTGTGAGGAATGATACTTAGGCACATAAATACTTTAAAAATGGTATAATATCATATAAATAATTCAAATTAAACAGTTTAAATTATGTATAATAGTTTAAATGCATCATGAACTAAAAATTACACTTATTTGATCATCTCATTATCAGATTGGTGGGACATCTATTGGACTGTTTATATTGAAAATATCAAATGGTCTTGTTTCAACAAATAAGTGTAAACGAAGCAGTGGTTAGGATTGTTCAACCAATCTGATTTTGGTACTGATATTTAGCTACAGTCACTTCCACAATTTAATCTTCATGGATGGAGTTAATATAAGCCACGTGAATCATTTCTAAATGCATGTGTATCAAGCGTCACAGGCAGCCAGAGTATCAAATGACTCCCAGAAATGAAAAAGCGGCCTCGGATGCGTATTTTAGCATCCCATCACTTTCCAAAGTCTCTCTCATACAGGTGAAAACCTTTGGTACTCTGGCAGTGTGATATGCTGATACGCAGGCACTTGGAGTCTGCTTATCTGCTTAGAAATTGCACACGTGGCATTCAATTATTCACATTAAACAGTCCAAATTATGATACCCATTGTAAGTGTATCATAACTAAAAATTAAGTTTATTTGATTACCTGACTCTCCAAATTGCTGGACATTTAATGGACGGTTCAAATGAAAAATCCAACGGTCCTATTTCCTCAAACAAGTGTCCACGAATCAGAGATTGCCATTGCTCAACGAATCTGATCTTGAGAATGTAATATGGAGACAGTGTGCTGCACAGTGTAATCGGTTTTATCGAGTTTATAAATGCCACGTGTATAATTTATGAGTGCCTGCGTTTCAAGCGTCATACGTAGCCTGAGTATTGCATAATTCGATCGTGTAGATTGCATAATTCGATCGTGTAGGCCCTTTGTTTGGTGATCTGAATTCTAGACCGTTGATTTGTTTGGGCCCACAAAAAAACATCCTAACCATCCAATTAGTGGACCTTTTACGTGTCATACAATCACAGGAAACTTTTGCAAGAAAAGGCTGAAATAGAAAGCTCAAATGCGTAACTAACCGTCTTACCTTGAAAGCTATATACGGAGCTTCCGTCTATATCCGGCACTGAGAGGGGAGGTACGAAAGAGAGCCGGTCATGCTATATACGCAGAGTTCGTTTTGGCTATGTCGCGACTAAGACACACCAGTATGTGTCGCACCATGTGGTCCACATGCGTGAATGTTCTGATGATGAAAGCTTTCTATTTCTCCTGTGACATAATAGATAACTTATGGTCCTATAGTCAGGTTTCAAGAATGATCCTGACCTTCGATCTTTAGATAAGAATGTATCTAGGTATATTTGATGTTCAGAAACGTATTTTGATCGTAAATTTCTATAAATGCTTGCATTGAAATCGTCCGAAAAATAGACGGTTCCGATCATCATATCATCACTTTTGTGTGGGCCCAATACGGCGACAGATGTGGATATCCTAAGTCGCTGCGAAATGAACTAATGCTCACAAGTCATACTCTTTTCATGGCGCGGAATCAAGTGATTCCGTCGGTAGTTTCGCGGGAAGGTTAGTTTTTGGGCGTTTACATGGATACCCAGCCTAATTGATAAATGGACCTTTTCTTTTCCACTTATGGTGAGAAAGCAGTACAAAGTTTGTACTATTGTATACCAAAAATAGAAAGGATGGGTGTCTCTATCAAAAAAGAAGATTTAAAAGCAAAGAAAGGGTCGGTTGATCTATCAGGTGGGATTCTCAATTTCTCATGCTCCCAAGCATTTCAGGGCAGGCACACCGCACACGCCTTGGTCCGGAATATGAGGCGAGTGATGGTGGTCTCGTTGGTAGGACTATCTTGAGGTTAAACTCATAGATTTGGGCGAGTGCGTGTGGGCGACTGGGACACTCATGTTCGATGTCGTCTGTCATGTGCTTACCTAAACTCGTACGGTTTATTCTACTTACTAACCAACCTTTTTTTTTAATAATATTTGCTTACATATGTATGTAACCTGAAACACCCTTCAACCAATGTAGCTCATTGCTAACCATTTGAAGCCAATCCACTGACTCGTGAGCCGGGCATGGTGGAATGGGACACTGTATCTGAGCTGTCGGCTTACGTTGGGTGATGAACTTCTCCATATTGACCGTGAGCGATCCCTTTTATCAGCACTCCCCATGTGCTTGAAATCGGGGATGGAGAATCCGAAGGGATCAAGGATCGCGATGCCCTGACCTCGCACGTTAAGGGGCCTTGGCATCGTAACTAGTTGAGGGCATTGATACGTGGGGTGTATCAGTTTTCCCAACCTGCTGGATGAATATAATTAACTAAGAACTTAGCTAACATTATCATCGCATCACATTAGCTAGTTTGACGACTCAGCATTCGAGGCCGCATTGAGGGAGTTTTGATCATACACGATCGTTAGACGGAGTCACTTGAGGGAGTGTTGTAGCGAGAGTGTAACACTCTAAATTTTTGCCAACCTGGAGTTAGATGTCCTTAGGTAGTGGGTCAATCATAACACCTTGGTACCTACTCAAACCTCAATTCCAAAGCCAAAGAAATCATTTAGAACTAAATTCTTTAGAAATTTATCGTGTATTAACTAGCGCTACACTAGATTTCCTACAAAATTAGCACCAACCACTTTAAATACGATTTGTAAGACCCAAAACCTATAAACTTGTTATCGCTATGTGACCCTGAAATCTAGGATCCAACTCTAAACCCAGTTGTTCCTAGGAATACTTTATAATTTTGTATTGGATTTAGACTGCACGTCGAAAGTCCGATAGCGATGAACTTAGACCATTATGACCGTTTAGTTGGACTTGACAATCACCTCGAAAACTAAGCCCAAACGATGTCCTGAGACTATTTCATTGAGTCCGGAGTGAAGAGAGTGAGAAAGTGAAGTTTTTTAGAAAATTAAATATATATTTTAAGTAATCTAAAACGTTTCGCTTGCGCGTTATTTTTAAGCGTTCTGACCGTTAGATTTCGACCTAAATTCACCCTCGGATCAGGATAGGTGGCCCTTACATGTCATAGTACTTGTAGCTCTGATCGAGTTCCCATAACTATTGAACTGAAACTGATCTGACGCGGTCGATCTGGAAACCTGACCGGACTGAAAACTTAGCTTGAACTAGATCCGATGTTAGTGACCTTAAGTCCGACCGCATTTTGTAATAGGACCTCTAGAAGTGCTCCGTTGGATCAGAAAGAGCTCGATTTGGTTATAACTTAAGTATACCTTAGCCTTAAGTCTGTTTCAGTCGCTTTTGGGCTTATAAAAAGGCCTTAAACCCTCTCTCACAAATTTCATACGAATTTCCAAACCCTAGCTTTCCAAGAGAGAGAAAGTGTGGGAGAACTTGTTGATTCTCCGTAGGATCCTTCCCAGTTCATCTATTCATCGAACATGCATATCCGAATCGTTCTTTCGGCGTTTCTGATTCCATTCTTGGGTAAGAAATCCAAACCCTAACCTGTTTTGGAGCTTAGAATAGTTAAGTGTTGTTGTAGCTAACCTATATTCGTGCCTTAGGTTTCCTATCCGTCATTGACGAAGACTTGTCGTTTGAATCACATCCGTTACGCGTTTTCTGATTTAAGGTGCGGACTATATACGTTTAGGTTATGATTTTCAAGACTTTCAATGTTAGGTAATGATTTATTCTTGCCTAGGATGTTATTTCACATGTATAAAGTGTTTCTGTTTCGTCTTTCAGTTATACATTAACTATGTCGAATATACTGTATTCTTCGTATTTGTAGAAAATACCGTATACGTATGAAATTCAGATTTGTGCTTGCCATGATTAATCGCTGTCTATGTATGCTAGATGCATGTGTATCAATTTCTGTTTGAACAGATTAGCCTAATACATGTTTTATCAATATACGTTGCGTGAGTTATATTGTGTAGTCTAAGTGTTTGTGAAAATGACTGAATGAGTATGGAATCCGCTTTCGTGCTCGCCATGACTAATTGTCATGGATGTATGATTATTGTATAGGCGATAACCCTTTGATAAAAGGATTTGCCTTAATACATATGCTAATGGATATATAATATGTATGATGTAATGTGTAGACTAAGTGTACGTAAAAGTGTCTGAACGAGTTTGTAGTTAATAAGATGTCTCTGTATGCGGGTTGAGATATGATTCTCAACTACATCAATGATGTGTACGATTTCCTCCATGTAGTTTACATTGCATTTGTGTGAATTCATGTTTAAGTTGTATTCTATAACATGCAGAAACAATGCCGTGAAGGGTGATGGGGGAGTGGTGTAACAATTCCGTACAATAGCCCTGACAGCCCTAAATCGGACAATATCGGACCTTTGATTGTATAATTTGAAATATGATTTATTTACTGCTTTGATTATATCATTTGATAACATGTCATAATTGAATGTGATTGGGGCTATTGTATAGTCCAGGTAATCGGTAACCGTTCTTCAAGTGGTAGTTGAGGTTGTTTCTCCACGCAGGATGAGTTTAACGAATCTGAGTCGTGCTTGGGATGTTCGACAGTGGTTAGGCCACACAGAGTGCTTATGCATTCCATGTCATTCAACTCAACGTGCGCTTGGCCTAGTTGAGCTTATCAACTAACCCGATTGACCGATGTTTGTTCACCATGTTTGGTCGCCACTATTTGAATCTAAGGCACTAAGCTTACCAGTGAAACTTGAAAGGGCCAAGCTATATTGTAACACCCTGAAAATCGGGGGTCGTGTATAAACTTAACTCCCGAGTTCTAGACCGTCACTTATGCAACAAAAATGATTATGATTCAATGTTGTCTGATTTAAAGCATTCACATGAGTAAAAGTATACCAAAACTGTAATTCATACCTCAGATCCAGTGATAAAAGCAAGCGGAAGACTGAACAATATATATATCACTGTATGGAAAACAAAGTAAATCTCATCTGTCTTTAAGTATGAATACATCACTGAGTCTCATATACATATACATGAACAAAATTAAATATCCAAAACAGTCCCACTGAAGTCCCATCGATCAAGGTTGCCTACGCGAAGCCATCGTGATACTGCATGTACGAGAACTCGTCCTGGTCCTCGTCAAAGTCTGGCTCCACCTCCTGGATCTCAGCCTCACCTGCATCTACAACAGGGTCTGGTGGGTGTTGCAAACACCATCCCATAACGTGGGAGTGAGTGATCAACTCAGTGGAATCATAAAGCAAAGATTAGCATGTTCACAATTCAATCATGCGATAATAGTAAAGCACTAAACCAGACAATCCTAATACTGTTGTTAATGCAAGATGACATGACGTGATGTATGCCCTCACCGACGATCTCCCTCATACGGCAACATCTTACGACCGCGGCATGCCACACTCCCTAGAGTGTTCCACATCTTCCAGGCACGTGCAATGTTATGGTGATATGATTTCCAAGTTGTTATTAGTCCATTCAAACAGCAGGATTGGAAAACTAAGGTACTTCCCTTGTATCAATCCCAACACAGATCCTGTCTAGGGTCGTCACTCCTAGTAATCTCATACGATGTATATTTCGTAGGTCACTGCAAGGGCTGCCAGGGCTGTTGCTCGCACTCGTTGCACCGCTCCCCCATCACCTTATCAATACAGGCCTACTGTACTCTACTACAACGGAAGGTTCGTCGCCTCCCGTGGACTCAGAATACGCTCGCGGTCACTACAAAGGACTCGTCGCCTGATCAGTGTAGGCCGACAGCTAGAATATAGTGTCCCATACCACCATAATCTGCTCACGAGTCTAGGTGCTCACTGGTCACTACGGGGAGGTTTGTGGCCCCAGCGTAGGCCGACAGCTCGACCACGGTGTCCCATACCACCATGCCCGGCTCATGAGTCTTCGTGGATCAAGGTACCATGGTTAACAGGGTTTACAATGGTAAGTTCAGTACCCTAGGTTCAAGCAGTTATGACTCATACAAGGTGAACATACATCGGCCAGTCGGGTTACTTGACGGGCTCGACTAGCGCGATCGCATCTCAAGTCGAACGACATGAAGTGCGCAAAACACTTCGCGTGGCCTAACCACTGCCGCCAACTTCAAACACGACTTGCGTTCATTGACGCGTTGCTCGTGGCTAAGACCAGTCAGCCACGAATTCGCTCGGTTACTAACTGCCTGGACTAAGTCTAGTCCCAAACACTTATGGAATCACATCAGCAAATTATGTAAGAGTATTGGAATTGAAATACAGTCATGTGAGCATGTTAACACATGTTATAACATTCAACTTAAGTAAATCTTCTAACACAGATATTTCATGCATGTAATGAAATCATGCATATAGTCAACATGTAGGAAATCATTTAGGTCAGCATATTAATTGAGAAATCCATCTCAAACTAATTCATAACATCATTTAATTCAATACATACTAATACAAGCATTTATACAAACACATACACTACACACTTAAGTCTACATATAGTATGTCGACCCGAAGTGCGCAATTAGGCGAATCTCTTCGCCAAACTAATTATGCACGTATTCCTAACTTCCTAATGCGACAACAAACCATGTCAATCACATAAGCCAAATATGAATGTAAACAGTACTTCCTACAAATGACTAAAATGCCCTAATTCTCATATCCTTCGTTAATTTACGAAACGGGAAACGAAGAGCATGTTGTACATGTCAAACGGTGATGCCGTCAATAATCTACTATTAAACGACATTGAAAGCATTGGAAATCGTCAATCAAAGCGTCTAAAATTCGCACCTTATGTCTTGTAGACTCGTGAATTGAAACGGAGCGTATACGCTTCGTCTACGGTGAATAGGGAACCTAATACACGAGATCCATAAGCTACATCGCTATGGAAACAAAGGAAACTCAAATCAGAAACTATTTAGGGTATTTGCTTACCTAGAATCGTGGTGTAATCGCCGGGAAAGCGGTAGAGGTGTGTTGCTTAAGCACGTGCAACACGTAGCACAAGTGGCAGGAAGAACTCTCCCACTCTCTCTCACAATCTCTCACCTTTTTCTCTCTCCCAAGTTAGGGTTTCTCTCAAATTCGGATGGGAGAGAGGAGTGAGGGTTTCAACCCCTTTTATAGCCTAAAACATGCCCAAAATAGGCTTGGGAACAATGTTTACTTGGTGCCTAACCAAATCGGGGCCGTTTCGGTCCAAAAGAGCATTTCTGAAGGTCCCCAGGCCAAATGCGGTCGGACTTAAGCTCATGCATACTGGATCTAGCACACATCCAGTTTTCAGACCGGTAGGGTTCCCAGATCGCACGTGGCGGTCCAGTTTCAGTTTAACGGTCATCGCACCAAGATCAGGCCTATAAGTCTCGTGATATGTAATAGATATTTTTCCTGATCCAAGGGTGTAATTTGGCTGTATTCTGATGGTCAGAACGCTTAATACTGATGCGTCAAATCGTGTGCCAGATTTGAATTTCAAATTCCAATTCTAACCCTATTCTCACTCTCTTCACTCCAGGCTCAATGAAATAGCCTCTGAATGTCAGTTGGACTTGATTTTCGAAACGATTGCCAAACCCAGCTAAGTGGTCATAACGGTCTAAGATGGTAGGTATCGGACTTTCGACGCACGGTCTAGATCCAATACAAAGTTTCAAGGAGGTCCCGAGAACAAACCGACTTAGAGTTTGATCTGAGGCTTTAGAGCATTATAGCACCATTGGTTCCACTTGCTTTGGGCCTTGTAGAACGTATTTAAAGTGATCAGGGACCATTTCCCAGCTATTCTAACGTTGCACTAGCTAACCTAGTCATATTTTCTAAAGGAATGAATTCTACGCAATTTCGGGTCGAGTTAGTACTCGAGCCCAAGTACGAATTTTTCACGGGCGTTACATATATGCCCTAGAGGGGGGTGAATAGGGCTATGCCAAATAAAACTTATAACAGTGAAATAATAAAATAAAATAATCCATAATGCTGAATTAAAAAGCAACCTCAATAAACTAGTATTGAGAGGTTGATACTAATTCAGTTCTAAGGACAACCTTACACCAAAAACCAAAGGCTTATGGTAGGACAACCTTATTTCTAGAACGTCCTTTGTATCAAAAACTCAAACCGAGAGGAATAAATAAAGCAAGGAAATAACTTGCAAGAAATTAAACCTAAGTTATTACAACATTCCCCACACTGGCTTGAAATAAAATGATTACAACATTTAACCACAGATACAATCCACAAAACTGAATGAATAAAGGAATGAAGGAATAAAATACATCCACAACACAAAGATATATAGTGGTTCGCCTGTGTATACACCAACTGTTATGTAACAGCCACACAGAATGCTACTCCACTCCTAATATCCTCACACAGGGGATATTAGCATGCACTATCAAAATAGGTTTCACAGGTTCAACTAAAACCTTCACAATTGTATTTTTTTATCACGGGTTTACACAATCCAAAAACCCACACAATCTGAGTTTTCTGGCTCTCCTCAGATAACCAAAACAATGAGATTTTTCTGGCAAATCTCAAACAAAATTAAAGAATGTAAATTACACAAATGTAAAATACCCGAATCTCCTTTTGAAGTAGCCCGGTAGAACCAATCGGAGTAGAAGTTCAATTCAACGTTCAAAGTCCAATACTCGCTTTATGAATGGTTCTAAGTCTAATTGATTTTAAATCAAAAGGGCTAGTTCAATTTGATTTTGAATCCAAGAAGAAGGAATATTAAAATTTTCTCTTTTCTAATAAGATTGGAATGTAGATCAAAATCAAATATAAAACAAGCTAGTAAAAGGAATATTAAATGAGCACAAAGTAGCTTAAAAAAAAACAAACAAGAACTTATCTCAAAGTATGGCCTTAAAATTGCTTGAATTGAATTGAAAAAATCTGAAATTCGTGCTCTATTTATAGCCTGAAAAATCCCATCTACGACTAGTCATAGGATCCCTAGGACTCGTTGTAGCTTCAACAAATTTTCAAAGATTTCTGCGGGATAAGGATTAACTATTTCATGATTGGTCATGGGTAGCCTACGACCGGTCGTGGGCTACTTACGACTAGTCGTGGGTCACCTACGACCGGTCATGGGCCACTTACGACTGGTCGTGGGTCACCTACGACTGATCATCGGACTCCCAAATTAGTTGCTGGAGTTTGAGTCATAGGGCTAAGACCGGTCGAAGGACGAGTCGTACAGCTCACAAGACTGGTCGTAAGATGTCCAGGATTATTTGTAGGACAACCAGAAAAATCTGAAAATCTTTAACAACCTATGACTAGTCCTGAAAAACTTAAGACTGGTCGTAGTAGAGTTAGGACTGGTCTTAAAATCCCTAGGACTGGTCTTAAAACAGCCCGTACAAGCATATTTAAAATATACGAATTATGTATCCAGAATGACCTACAATAAAGCCCAACCTAAGGTCAATCTAAGGTCAAACAAACCTTAAAAGTGAGATGAACATTGATAGTCTGTACTCTTAGATGACCCTTAAGAGAAGCTTGAGAATTTATGAATCTTGTTGTAGGCCTTCTTGAGCTTGAACCTTTCTTGACTTGATAAAGTCTTCTTCTATTCTTGTACTTGTTAGAATCTTGAACATGCATACTTGAAGTCTTCTATTCTTGTATTCTTCATCCATGACTAGACTTGAAACTTTCTTCGTTTAAGTTCTTGTCTTGAAGCAATGAATAGTCTCAAACATGAAACACAAGATGTACAAGATATATATATATATATATATATATATATATATATATATATATATATATATATATATATATATATATATATATATATATATATATATATAGGTTTTGTCACCACAAAATTTGACAACCAAAGGGATATGAAATCATAGCACTTACAATCTCTCCCTTTGTCAAATTTGTGACAAAACACACATCATACAGATACGAGCAAAATATGCTCAAAGAATCATGAACCATTAAAACCACAATCATTAAAACCACAATATACTCTACTCCCCCTGAGTAGAAAAAACATGAAAATATTAAGCAAAACAAGTTATCCACATTCCATATTATCAATCCACATATACTCCTCAATCAATTAATCCATACAAATTACTCCCCCTTTCCATACTACTCCTCTTTACCATACTACTCTCCCTTTTTGTCACAAAATGACAAGGGAAAGTCACAATAGGAAAGAGAACAACAATATAGAGAGTAATAAAAAACAGATAATGAGAAAGGAATATGGAAGGAAATATCATATCTCAAAATATAAATCCAGAATCATCAAGCCATAACCAAGTTAATACAATATCCAAAATAAAAGATAAGATAATGTTATACAATCCAAAAGATAATCCGCCTAATCAGATCCAGAGGAGGGAGCAGGGATAGTAGGATCAATCTAGTGTAAGCCCCTATTAATGTGACGAAGATATTTTTGCATATATTTAAACTGCATATCGTGGGCTACACTCATGTTATCAACCTTCTCCTCCAATGCATGAAGACGTGTATCATAACTAGATGGATCGTAATCAGGATCATTTGGCGAATCAGTTTCTATCTCATCAAATAACTCATCCATATTAACATCCTGTTGAGGAAGATCGTCAGCTTTCCCTTCATTTTCGACTTCACCACCATTACCACCAACACCACCTTCATCAACTTGACCAGGAAGCAAATCCAACTTCATCTTATTTAAATTTGTATTGTTGAATAAAAGATGATGAATGGTTACTTCATTAACAGGTGTATCAAGAAGCATTTGAGTGGCTAACACAGTCATAAGATAACCAAACGGAATATCACTATGACCTGGATAGAGTCGAAACTGATGATAAAATGACAGATCAATGAAGGTAGACGGACCATAGTTCCAGAAGCAATGGAATGTAATATACGGACCATGAAAGCAGTCAACTTGGTTTTATTACTAGACCGAGGATACAGATTTGAAATAAATATACGGTGTAACACTCTGTATCTGGCTAACAAGTATTTTGAAGGGAGCGCATTCCCTTTGTTTGTCCATCGTACATTAATTTTGCATAGGTCTTTTGTCAACATATGTTTTTCTAATTCAAATGGTTTGTCGTATAGAGTAAGAATCAGAATACCTTCATCTTTGATGGCTATATCCATAATGCCCGATATCAAATGTCGGTCTACAAGAAATTTCTCTTTTCTAGTAGCAATTGAAAAAGTTAAGTTGTCAAGGGAAAAATCTGAGATACATGCAACCATTGATTGTGCAATAGACTGGTATGCAGGCCCACCCCAAAGTAAAATGTTAGCCCAGCCAACAGATTCAAGGAGAGGAATGATACCATACGGTGCAACATGATTGAGATCAACGGGACGCTCAACGATAACATTACGGACACGCAAATCCCGTATATCTTAAGGATCATCTTCGTGTGACCGAAGGTGCCATTTTGTTATCAGTGTAGATTTAGATGAGGATGGACCATAGGATGTTTTCTTCTTCCCTCTAGCATCCATCTTCAACAAGATATACTAAGAGCAAGAGAAATGCACAAAAAGAAGAATGAGTTTTCTTTAGATCAGCAATTTGAGAAGAAACCCTTGAAAAACCCAATAAAAAGATGAAATTAAGCTACACAATGATCAAATCAAAGCATAGAGAACATCAAACTTCAAGAAAAATGAAGAAATAGGACTAACCTTGAAGAAATACAAGAAATCCTATGATTGGTCGAGCCACAAGTCGTCGTAGGTAGGAGTGGAAATGAAGAAGAAGGAGGTTTTCCCCAAATCATATCAAGTTCATGAGCTCCATGACCGGTCGAGTGCTGTGTACGACCGGTCGTACCACGACTGGTCGTGTACAGATACGACCGGTCGAGCATCGACCAAAAATACATATTTAATATAAAAAATTAAAATTTCAATACATACAATACCAAATATAATACACTATGATACATGCAAACAAGAATACTCAATATAAAATACAAATACCAAGATCAAATTTTAATTTAATAAACCTGCTTTTGTCGAGCGATTTAGTAAATATATCAGTAAGTTGAGTTTTGGTTGGTATATATTCCAAGGAAATAACTTTTTCTTCAACCAACTCACGAATGTAATGATACCTAATGTCAATGTTCTTAGTACGTAAATGCTGGATTGAATTTTTAAAAATATTTATAGCACTGGAATTATCACAATGTAAGATCATTGAATCTTGATTAATTTCATAATCGCTTAACATGCGTTTCATCCAAACTAGTTGAGTACATGCATATCCAGCTGCAATATACTCAGCCTCAGCAGTGGAGAGTGATATTGAGCTTTACTTCTTGCTGAACCAAGAAACTAAGCAATTTCCAATGTAAAAATAACTACGACTGGTTGATTTTCTATCATCGATATTACCGGCCCAATCAGCATCTGAGTACCTAGCTAATTGAATATTAATATCAAAAGGATACTAAAGACCCAGATTTATAGTACTTGCGACATATCTAATAATCCATTTAACGACAGTAAGATGTGATTCCTTAGGATTAGACTGATATCTCGCACAAATACTAACACTAAACGCGATATCAGGTCTACTTGCAGTTAGATACAACAAACTACCAATCATACTACGATACAGTTTATGATCTATATCTTTACCCGTAGAGTCTTTTGAGAGTCTTAACGTTGTATTCATAGGAGTATCAAAGTTCTTACCATTCTCAAATCCAAACCTTTTAACCAAGTTCGTAGCATACTTGGTTTGAGAAATAAAAATTCCATCAGGTTGTTGTTTTACTTGCAACCCTAGGAAATAATTTAGTTCACCAACCATGCTCATTTCAAACTTTGATTTTATTAACTCTGCAAACTCAATAGACATGTTAGTGCATGTTGATCCATAAATAATATCGTCAACATAAATTTGAACCATCAAAATATCATTGTTATGCTTCTTAACAAAGAGTGTCTTATCGACACTTCTTACTTGAAAGCTATGACTAAGTAAGAATTTAATCAATTTCTCATACCATGCCCTGGGCGCTTGTTTTAGACCATAGAGAGCCCTTTTGAGACGAAATACATGGTTAGATAACTTGGGGTCTTCAAACCCTGAAGGTTGTTCAATATATACCTCCTCATGTAAATCTCCATTTAAGAAAGCACTCTTTACATCCATTTGATAAATTTTAAATTTTCTAAAGCATGCGATGGAAATAAAAAATCTGATTGATTGAAGGCGAGCGACTGGAGCTAAGGTTTCATCGTAATGATGCCTTCAATCTGAGTGTACCCTTGTACAACCAGTCTAGCCTTGTTTCGAATTATATTTCCAAGCTCATCAGACTTATTTTTAAAGATCCATTTTGTTCTGATAATGTGTTTATCTTTAGGTCTAGGAACAAGATACCAGACATCATTACGAACAAATTGATTAAGTTCATCCTGCATAGCAATTATCCAATTTTCGTCAGAAAGTGCTTCTTTCACATTGACCGGTTCTATTTGGGATGTAAAACAAACATAATTACATATGTTCTTAAGTTGTTTGCGAGTACAAACTCCAGTGAGAGGGTTTTCAAGAATTTGATTGGTTGGATGATCTTTGACAGTCTTTAGTTCAGATTCTTTTTGACTTGATGAGGTATCCTGATTGTCGATAATAAGAACTTCATCATCATCTGAGCTCGGGGTTGGTGTATTCAAATGATCATCAATGACTACATTGATGGACTCTTGAATCACACCAGTTCTCTTATTTAGAACCCTATAAGCTCAACTGTTCAAGGAATAACCAAGAAAAATACCTTCGTCACTCTTCGTCTCAAACTTTCCAAAATTTTTGCGATCACGTAAAATATAACACTTGCTGCCAAAAACCTGAAAGTATTTGCTGCCAGAAAAATACCTTTATCATGCGGTATTAACTGCTTCAGCCCAAAGATTTCTAGAGAGCTTCATGCTATTCAACATAACATTAGCCATATCCTGAAGCACTCTGTTTTTCCTTTCAACTTACCATTTTGTTGCGGTGTTTTGGGCGCAGAGAATTCATGCGATATTCCCTGATCGCTACAGAATTTCTCAAAACTACTATTTTCAAATTCAGATCCATGATCACTACGGATCTTACTAACATGAGAACCTTTCTCATTTTGGATTCGTTTAATGACCTTTTTCACTTCGTCCAGGGTTTTAGTTTTATCTTTTAAGAACGATACCCAAGTGAATCTGGTATAGTCATCTACGATAACCAAAATCTATTTTTTGCCTCATTTACTCTTCGATCTGGTTGGTCCAATAAGATCCATATGGAGAAGCTCCAGTGGTCTAGATGTGGTATTGGAGTTCACTTTCTTGTGAGAGCTCCTAGTCTGTTTGCCCAACTGGCATTCACCACATATTTTGTCTACTTTTTACAATTTGGGTAGACCTCTAATTAGTTCTCTTTTGCTCAATCTAAATAAGTTCCGGTAGTGTACATGTCCAAGGCGTTTATGCCATAATTCAGACTCATCGGTATGGACCATGTAACACGATTTAGTAGATGAGCTTGCATCACTAACGATGTAGCAGTTTTCAGAAGTTCTGTGACCAGTTAATATAACAGAACCCTTTTTATTAACTATCTTACAACCTTGATTAGAAAACTTCACACTATGGTTGTTATCGCATATCTGAGAAATGCTTAATAGATTGTGTTTCAAGCCCTCAACATATAAAAATTCTTAAGGGAAGGCTATAAAGCTGAACCGTACCTTGGCCAATGATCTTGCAATTACTTCCATCACCAAATGTGACTAACCCGTCAGTCATATCTTTTAGATCGGTGAATAAAGCCTTGTCGCCTGTCATATGCCTGGAGCAACCACTATCTAGGTATCACTTTGAATGACTTATAGCTTTGAAAGAAGTTTGGGCAACCAAGCAGGCAACTTTAGGAACCCATTTCAGAACTGTTTTGGGTTTAGGAGTATAGATGGTCTTTTTCTTTCTGTTGTTATAGGAGTGACATATAGAGTTAGACTTTAATAGCTCCTCGAGTAGATCAATTATTTTTTTAACCAATGGGTTTTGGTTTTGAAAATCAAAGTTGACATGACTACCTTTAGGTTTTTGAAAAGTCCTTGAATTTTTGAAAAAACCTTGATAAGTATTCTTTTCTTTTGAGGTTGAAGACTCTCCTTTTACAAATTTAGGAACAATATTCTTTTGTTTAGAAGATGTATTCTTATCATAGCCCAACCTGGATCGATCGCCACATTTTCTTGATCTGGACAATAATTTTTCCAATTTAGGATAACCTTGGGCATATCTCCATGTTTCTTTCAAACTCAGAAGAGAAGCTACCTCATTTTTGAGTTTCTCATTTTCGGATCTCAAATCTTCAATTTTGGAGGTTTTGAAATCTAAATCACATTTGGTCTTTTCAAAAGAATCAGAAATATGAGAATTTTTTAAAACGAGAGACTCATAATCTTCTTTAAGCTTAGAAAGTTTTTCTTTTTGTAACTTAAGCTTGACGACAATTTTACAACTCTCCTTATAAAGGGCATTATAAGCATCCTGAAGATCATCTTCATTATCGCAATCACTATTCAGATTTTCTTCACTAGATATATCATCATTATCTGAAAAGTGATCTTGGCTAGAGTCATAAGGGCTTTAACATTATCGCCTGACTCGATTTCAGAATCTTCTGATTTAGAAGAGGATTCAGAATCAGACGATTCATCTCAAGTAGCCAACATGCTTTTCCTTTTTGATTTGTCCTTTTTAAGACATTTGTTAGGTAAGTGCCCATACTCTTGACAGTTGTAACATTGACTGTCTTTTAAAGATTTTCGAGCTCTATGTTTAGATCGTCTCTTATCATTTGACTTTTGAAAATCAACTTTTTTTTTGCTTTTAAAAAGTTTGTAAAACTTTTTTGCTAAAAGCGCCATATCATCTTCAGAATTTTCTAAGTCCGAAGTGCTTTCTTGTGAAACATTTTTAGATGATTTGAGAGCAATTGATTTTCCTTTAGGAGCTTTAAAGGTCAACTCGTAGGTTTTTAGTGAACCAACTAGTTCCTCAACCTTCGTGGTATCCGTATCACGAAGTTCCTGAATCGCGGATACTTTAAAATTGAACCGTTCAGCAAGTAAGCGTAGTATCTTCGCGCACACTTTAGTTTCTGGGATTCTATCATCAAGACCCCACATAGAGTTCACAATGTCATTCAATCTAGTGTAGAAGTCCATAAACATCTCATTCTCCTCCATATGAATTTCTTCAAATTTAGTTGTGAAGAGTTGGACTTTAGATTTATGAACAATTGATGTACCCTCGTGTGTCATTTCTAATACATCCCATGCTTGTTTTGTATTTTCACAAAAGATGATTCTTTTGAATTCATCCGGTGATAATGCACAAGTAATTGCATTTAGTGCTTTTGCATTGGCACTACTCTGACTTTTCTGAAGTGTGGTCCAATGAAAATAAGCTGTTACTCTAATTGATTTTGAACCATCATCATTAGTTACTTCAGTGATAGGAGGGTTCCATTCATTCACTGTGGCCAACCACACACTTTCATCCATGTATTTGAGGAAGATCCTCATCCTGGCTTTCCAATAGGCATAGTTTGTGCCATTAAAGGGTGGTGGCCTAGTGACTGATAGGCTATCAAAATTTGACATCTTAATATAGCTTAGATCATTAGCTCAGGAAATAAATCCAATGAATAAACAATAAGCACGAGCTATTAGGCTCTGATACCACTTGAAAGGGCCAAGCTATATGCCCTAGAGGAGGGGTGAATAGGGCTATACCAAATAAAACTTATAACAGCGGAATAATAAAAAAAAACAATCCATAATGTTAAATTAAAAAGCAACCTCAATAAACTAGTATTGAGAGGTTGATACTAATTTAGTTCTAAGGACAACCTTACACTCAAAACCAAAGGCTTATGGTAGGACAACCTTATTTCTAGAACGTCCTTTGTATCAAAAACTCAAACCGAGAGGAATAAATAAAGCAAGGAGATAACTTGCAGGAAATTAAACCTAAGTTATTACAACATTCCCCACACTGGCTTGAAATAAAATGATTACAACATTCGACCACAGATATAATCCACAAAACTGAATGAATAAAGGAATGAAAGAATAAAGCACATCCACAACACAAAGATATATAGTGGTTCACCTGTGTGTACACTAACTGTTATCCAACAGCTACACAGAATGCTACTCCACTCCTAATATCCTCACATAGGGGATATTAGCATGCACTATCAAAATAGGTTTCACAGGTTCACCTAAAACCTTCACAATTGTGTCTTTTTATCACGGGTTTACACAATCCAAAAACCCACACAATCTGAGTTTTCTGGCTCTCCTCAGATAACCAAAACAATGACATTTTTCTGACAAATCTCAAACAAAACCAAAGAATGTAAATTACAAAAATATAAAATACCTGAATCACCTTTTGAAGTAGCCTGGTAGAACCAATCAGAGTAGAAGTTTGATTCAACGTTCAAAGTCCAATACTCACTTTATGAATGGTTCTAAGTCTAATTAATTTTAAATCAAAAGGGCTAGTTCTATTTGATTTTGAATCCAAGAAGAAGGAATATCAAAAATTCCTCTTTTCTAATAAGATTGGAATATATATCAAAATCAAATACAAAACAAGCTAGCAAAAAGAATATTAAATGAGCACAAAGTAGCTTAAAAAAAAATAAACACGAACTTATCTCAGAGTGTAAGACCCGTATCCTAATCTGTACTGTTCCATCAACCCCCGCGATCCTTCCCGTCAAAGTCTGGCAATCCACGACCTGTAATCGACATTTGCGCATGACCGTAAACCGGATCCTATAAAATTGAGTCGGCCTGATTCGAGACTTGTATCATTGCGACCGCACCGTCGCCGCGGTTCCAACGCCGCAACTCATGCACCAATCCGATACTCTTACTAAGAGATGTGAACTGGCATTCAGTTTGAGGAAAAACGCCGCGTGTTGGCAATTTCAAGAGAATCTCTACAACATGTCCCATCCATCCCATCAATCAATCCCATCAATCACCTCTCATGTCAAGTACAATGCACGCATGCTTTCTTTCTCCATAAGTCAAGCAAACCCAAAGTCAACCAACCTCTCGCCTCACCCATCACTCACTTCACATCACTCCATCACTCTTACAACTCTCTCTCTCTCTCTCTCTCTCTCTCTCTCTCTCTCCCTCATTTATCAAAATTCCAAGCAACCAAGAGAGCCCACATGTCCAAGGTTTTCCCAAGAGAGAAAAATTTGATTTTGATGGCCCACTTTCCCATCCCAAAACCTCCATCTTAGTCATCCAAATCTCATCATCCACCATCAAAGTGAAGCATAAGGAGATAGGCTTTCCAATGGACTGAGAAGATCGAATGGTGGGTGCTTCTATAGGTATAGATTTCTTGTTTTGATGACGGGCCAAGTGAGGCCTACCGATCAATGGTATGGATCTCATTTTGGACCCTAAATGTGGCCAATGGTCCACTTTGATTTCAAGATCAATCCATGATGGGGCCATTCTCCATGGACCCATCATGATGTTTAATTTCTTTACATAAATGGTCATTTAGACCGTCCATTTCGGTGGAGGAAGGATCTCCACCGTTGATTTCGATCGGTGGGCCCATATGAAATGGGACCCACTTAATGTATGTTGTAGATCATGCAACGGAGGGCCTATAATGTCCGGGTCCCTCCATTACATGTGTCCCTCTCAATCTCTTTCTCCCTCTCTCATTTTTTGTGTGTTTATGAGATGATATAGCCTTGTGGCCCACCCGGATGGACCCCACCATGAGACATGTATTTTATCCAAACCATCTACAAGTGGGGCTCACTCTATATGTGTTGTACCCACACCATCCATCATCTAGTGGCCCACATAAACGGGGCCTACCTCAATGCTCGTGCGTGCCCAAAATGTCCAGCGTCCCCTGGACGTAAAAAAAAGAAGAAGGAAAACACAAATATTAACTTATTTCAAGGCATTGGGGTGGCCCACTCATAGAGGCCCCACATTGATGTATGTTTATAATCCAAGCCGTCCATTCTATTCCCTGGCTTAATTTAGACGTTGGGCTGAAAAATGGACTTGATCCGACCTTCTGGCGGGCCACAACTTAGAAAACAACGGTTTTCACCATTAAAATGTACCTCGATCTTTCTACGCCCCAAAATAATATCAGATATTGGACTTTTTGGTCCGTATCAGGCCATGAAAACTAGTGGTCAGGATGGATTCGGCTGAAACAGCCCCACGCAGGAAAAACCTCAAAAAAATTTGATTTCAAAAATAAAAATAAATTACAATAGCAGCATTGCTGCTACTGCTGTTAGGAGAGAGGACGCCCAGGCGTCCTGTGCCATGGGCGGACGGGCGGACGCTAGGGAGCCCACGGCCCCACATGTGGGCCCCACTTTGATGTTTATTTGTCATCTAACCCGTTCATGAGGTGGGCCACCTCCTAAGGTGGGCCCCCTCCAATTTTCAGTCAAATACAAGATTCAGGTGGCCCACATCATAGGAAACTGTGTGATTGAATGTCTATCATTGAAACCCTCTTTGGGTTCATAGAGGTTCTGGATCAAGCTGAAATTTATTTTTTTCTCTTCAATCCAGGTCTGCGTGACCTTATCAATGGTTTGGATGGCTTAGAAACATTATGGTGGGCCCCACTTGGGACCCACAGTAAAATATGTGTTTTATTCACATCACCAGTGGACAATGAAGCCCACCTATGCATGGTTCTGTCCACACCATCCACCCTTTGGATGGGCCCCACCTTGATGTTTATTTGTCATCCAATCCATTCATATGGTGGGCCCTCAGCTCAGTGGGCCACCCTCCAAAAATCAGGCCCATCCAATGCTCAGGTGGCCCACGTGAGAGGAAACTGTGTGAATTGAACTCTACCATTGAAGCCCTTTCTAAGGCCCACGGAAGTCTTGAATCAATTTGATATTTATTTTTCCCTTTCGTCCAAGTCTGTATGACCTTCTCAACAGGCTGGATGGAAAATAAACGTTATGGTGGGCCCCATGTGGGACCCACAGTGAGGTATGTGTTTCACTGGCATCGTCCACTGACCGTGGACGGTGGCAGTGTGTGTGTGTGTGTGTGTGTGTGTGTATATAATATTATATATATTATATAGATTATATATTATATAATATATATATGATGGTGGGCCCTTATGTGGACCCCCACCCTTGATGCATGTGTTGCATCCAAATCATCCACCAGTTGGCCAGTTTGTCTTACTGGATTGAGCTAAAAATAAGGTAGATTTATGGTTCAAGTGGGCCCACCTTGGTATGTGTATAGGGCCCATGTTGACTTAATTGTGGCTATTCATTGAGGCCCACCTTGGTGCACATATAAGGCCCATTTGACACATATAAGGCCCATGGGATAAGGCCCATTTTGATGTATTTTAAGGCCCATGGGTCGAAGCCCATTATGAAGTATTAAGGCCTGTGGGTTGAGACCCACTATGATGTGTATAGGGCCTATGGGTTGAGGCTCATCTCGACGTATTTGTGGCCCATTATTGAGGACCACCCTGGTATATGCATGAGGCCCATTGTTGAGGCTCACCTTGATATGTATGAGGCCGTGTTGAGGCCCACTTTGATGTGAATGTAAGGCCCACGATATGAGGCCCATTTGATGTATTTGTGGCCCATGGTTGGGGCACACTTCGATATATAAGGCCCATGGGTTGAGGCCCATTGTGATGTATTCAAAGGCCCATGAGATATGACCCATTGTAATGTACATAAGGCCTCTTTAGTGCTGCCTACTTGATTTACCAAAGGCCCATATGATGTGACCCATTTGATGTATTTAAGGACCATGGGTCGAGGCCCAACGGGTTGTCCTTAGAGTCCATTGCAATGTGCGATTTCTCCGTGGGTTGTGTAATGATATTTATGGCGGGCCAAGCCTTGAGAGTAATGTTGGTTTGATGTCCACATTGTAAGTATAATGTTGGTTAAATGTCTGCATTACGACTCTCCTTAAGACCCATTGATAGGCCCATACTCGTTACTATTCATCACTTTATAACATGCTTAGTATAACCCCATTATTCATGCCCATACGCATCATATGTATGTATGATATGAGGAATGTTTGATCATAGCATAAGTCGTTGGGTTGAGACATTTACGGGACTCCTTATGAGACGGAATGCCTCACATGATCGCGCAATACGCGCTGGATTGCTACATGATTTGACGGTGTGATTCATGCATCTCGCATATGTGTGACTTGATCACTGCACGCCCTAGCGACATCAGGGCCGTGGCTCCACAGGTACATCGTGGATGGCCGTATTGGATACCAAAAATACTTTGTTCTAGCACTGTGGGCACTTAGGATGTCCTTGGATGAAAGTCCCAGAACCTTTTTGGTACCAGAAGATGCTCCAATGTCTAGACCGAGTGGATACACAAGCGCCCGAGTGCTGAATACCAGTAGGCCGCGTCTCCCACTGTGTCGTAGTCGGTTGGAAGGGGGTGTGGCCTTATCCACCTGAGTGAGGGGGTTATAAGCTAGGCTGAGTTTGACCAGCTCACAAATGAGTTCGCTATCGACGAGCCGGCTAGGTATTGGCAGACTACTGGTTAGACGGATAGTGAGGTCTATTCCGCTTGCTTGGCTGTGCAGCTAGGGAGGAGGTAGTCAGTGTGAGTGTATTAGACCCCAGTGATATCCAGAGAGGAACTTTACTGATATATGTGCTTGATGAGTACCGACTTGCTTGGATTGCATTTCGCATATGACATTCAGCTATGTAGGCCTTGCATTGCATCAGTGTGGCGGATAACATTCATGTCTCCCATCGCATGGCCTTGGTATGGTCGATAGCATTCATGCCTTGCATCACATAGCATTGGTATGGTTGGTTTTATTCATGGACTTACCGCATACTTCCACATTACTCTGATATTGTACACTTGGGGTTTGCCTTGCGCACACACTTACATCACCCTCTAAGCTTTTGTAAGCTTGTGCACGACAGTTACGTGCAGGTAGTGTTGGACAGCAGCAGCGCTGAGGCAGGAGTGCGTATCAGGACATTTCAGAGTTTTTTGATCACCTTGTATTTGTCTATCCGCATTGTACTTAAAGTTTTTGATATAGTGGATATCTGATGATGTTATTTTGTGAATTGGTTATGCTTGTGGTTATGCTCCATTATAAAAAAAAATCAATCTAAAAATCCTCCTTGTAGGATCCCAGGATTGAAATCTGATATATGTTTGCCAGGAGCCAAGAATGGGGCACTACGGAGGTTGTCAGCACTGCGTTCGGCGATCGGGATTCCTGTGAATCCGATTTTCGGGTTTGGGGCATGACACAGAGTATGACCTTAAAATTGCTTGAATTGAATTGAAAAACTCTGAAATTCGTGCTCTATTTATAGACTGAAAAATCCCATCTACGACTGGTCTTAGGATCCCTAGGACTGGTCGGAGCTTTAATAGATTTTCAAAGATTTCCGCGGGATAAGGATTAGCTGTTCCACAACTGGTCCTGGGTAGCTTACGACCGGTCGTGGGCCAACTACGACTGGTTAGATTGAGCACTACCAGAACTTATTTAGATTGAGCAAAAGAGAACTAATTAGAGGTCTACCCAAATTGTAAAAAGTAGACAAAATATGTGGTGAATGCCAGTTGGGCAAATAGACTAGGAGCTCTCACAAGAAAGTGAACTCCAATACCACATCTAGACCACTTGAGCTTCTCCATATGGATCTTATTGGACCAACCAGATCGGAGAGTCGAGGAGGCAAAAAATATATTTTGGTTATCGTAGATGACTATACCAGATTCACTTGGGTATCGTTCTTAAAAGATAAAACTAAAACCATGGACGAAGTGAAAAAGGTCATTAAACGAATCCAATATGAGAAAGGTTCTCATGTTAGTAAGATCCGTAGTGATCATGGATCTGAATTCGAAAATAGTAGTTTTGAAAAATTCTGTAACGATCAGGGAATATCGCATGAATTCTCTGCGCCTAAAACACCGCAACTAAACGGTATAGTTGAAAGGAAAAACAGAGTGCTTCAGGATATGGCTAATGTTATGTTGAATAGCATGAAGCTCTCTAGAAATCTTTGGGCTGAAGCAGTTAATACCGCATGTTATATTATTAATCGGGTTTATACCAGTAAATCTAATAATAAGACTGCTTATGAATTATGGTTTGAAAAGAAACCTACTGTCAAATACTTTCAGGTTTTTGACAGCAAGTGTTATATTTTACGTGATGGTGAAAATTTCAGAAAGTTTGAGACGAAGAGTGATGAAGGTATTTTTCTTGGTTATTCCTTGAACAGTCGAGCTTATAGGGTTCTAAATAAGAGAACTGGTGTGATTCAAGAGTCCATCAATGTGGTTATTGATGATCATTTGAATACACCAGCTCCGAGTTCAGATGATGATGAAGCTCTTATTATTGACAATCAAGATATCTCATCAAGTTAAAAAGAATCTGAACCAAGGACTGTTAAAGATCATCCAACCAATCAAATACTTGAAAACCCTCTCACTGGAGTTCGTACTCGCAAACAACTTGAGAACATATGTAATTATGTCTGTTTTACATCCCAAATAGAACCGGTCAATGTAAAAGAAGCACTTTCTGACGAAAATTGGATTGTTGCTATGCAGGATGAACTTAATCAATTTGTTCGTAATGATGTCTGGTATCTTGTTCCTAGACCTAAAGATAAACACATTATTGGAACAAAATGGATCTTTAAAAATAAGTCTGATGAGCTTGGAAATATTATACGAAACATGGCTAGATTGGTTGTACAAGGGTACACTCAGATTGAGGGCATCGATTACGATGAAACCTTTTCTCCAGTCGCTCGCCTTGAATCTATCAGACTTTTTATTTCCATCGCATACTTTAGAAAATTTAAGATTTATCAGATGGATGTAAAGAGCGCCTTCTTGAATGGTGATTTACTTGAAGAAGTGTATGTTGAACAACCTTCAGGGTTTGAAGACCCCAAGCTATCTGATCATGTATTTCGTCTAAAAAAGGCTCTCTATGGTCTAAAACAAGCACCCAGAGCATGGTATGAGAAATTGACTAAATTCTTACTTAGTCATAGCTTTCAAGTAGGAAGTGTCGATAAGACACTCTTTGTTAAGAAGAATAACAATGATATTTTGATGGTTCAAATTTATGTTGATTATATTATTTATGGATCAACTTGTTCTAACATGTCTATTGAGTTTTCAGATCTTATGAAATTAAGGTTCAAAATGAGCATGGTTGGTGAACTAAATTACTTCCTAGGGTTGTAAGTAAAACAACAACCTGACGGAATTTTTATTTCCCAATCCAAGTATGCTACGAACTTAGTTAAAAGGTTTGGATTTGAGAATGGTAAGAACTTTGATACTCGTATGAGTACAACGTTAAAACTCTCAAAAGACTCTACAGTTAAAGATATAGATCCTAAACTATATCATAGTATGATTGGTAGTTTGTTATATCTAACTGCAAGTAGACCTGATATCGCATTCAATGTTGGTATTTGTGCGAGATATCAGTCTAATCCTAAGGAATCTCATCTTACTAATGTTAAAAGAATTATTAGATATGTCGCAAGTAATATAAATCTGGGTCTATGGTACCCTTTTGATACTAGTGTTCAATTAGCCGGGTACTCAGATGCTGATTGGGCCGGTAATATCGATGATAGAAAATCAACCAGTGGTGATTGTTTTTACATTGAAAATTTCTTAGTTTCTTGGTTTAGCAAGAAGAAAAGCTCAATATCGCTCTCCACTGTTGAGGCTGAGTATATTGCAGCTGGATATGCATGTACTCAGCTAGTGTGGATGAAACGCATGCTAAGCGATTATGGAATTAATCGAGATTCAATGATCTTACATTGTGATAATTCCAGTGCTATAAATATTTCCAAAAATCCAATCCAGCATTCACGTACTAAGCACATTGACATTAGGTATCATTACATTCGTGAGTTGGTTGAAGAAAAAGTAATTTCCTTGGAATATATACCAACTGAATCTCAACTTGCTGATATATTTACTAAACCGCTCGACAAAAGCAGGTTTAATAAATTAAAATTTGATCTTGGTATGTGCATTTTACATTGAATATTCTTACTTGCATATATCATAGTGTACTATATTTAGTATTATTTGTGTTTAAATTTTAATTTTTTCATTAAAAATGTATTTTTTTTGGTCGATACTCGACCGGTCGTGGATGTACACGACCAGTCATGGTTCGACCGGTCGTGAACCACACTCGACCGATCGTGGAGCTCGTGAATGTGATATATTTGGAGAAAATTCCCTTCTTCTTCATTTCCACTCCGACCTACGATGAGTCGTGGCTCGACCAGTCATAGGATTTCTTGTTTTTCTTCAAGGTGAGTCCTATTTCATCATTTTTCTTGAAGATTCATGCTCTCTATGCTTTGATTTGTTCATTGTATAGCTAAATTTCATCTTTTGTTGGGTTTTTCAAGGGTTTCTTCTCAACTTGTTGATCTAGAGAAAACCCATCTTTCTTTTGTGCATTTCTCTTGCTCTTTGTATATCTTGATTGAAGATGAATGCTAGAGGGAAAAAGAAAACATCTCGTGGTCTATCCTCATTTATATCTACACCGATTACAAAATGGCACCTTCGGTCACCCGAAGATGATGCTCAAGATGCACGGGATTTGCGTGTCTGTAATGTAATCGTTGAGCATACCGCTGATCTCAATCATATTGCTCCATATGGTATTGTCTCTCTTTGTCACGCCCCAAATTCAAAAATCGGATTCATAGGAATTCCGATCACCGAATCCGGTGCCGACAGCCTCCCTAGTACCCCATTCTCGGCTTCCAACGTCTATACGCCAGATTCCGATCATGGAATCCCACAAGGAGGATTTTCCAACATACATTTGTCTCATAAGAGGCATAACCACAAGCCTACCCAAATCATAAAGGCAACATCATCATTACACATCCACTAATATAAACATTTGAATACAGTGCTGAAAGGGAAATACATATGTTAAATAAAATCAGAGCTCCAAAAGTTTACCGTACTCTCCAAGCTCAGCACTGCTGCAACCTGACGCCACCTGCACGCATCTATCGTGCATAAGCTTATAGAAAGCTTAGTGAGTGGTGAAAGTGTGTGCACAAAGTAAGTGCCAAGTAAGCAATATCAGAGTAATCAGAGTAAGCGGAAGTATTGACAAGTCCATGAGTTATACAATATCAGGATACACGATGCAAATTACTTATGCAAATGAGGAGTCAAAGTGAGCCAAATATTATATGCCGATGATATTAGGCCATAAATTATACAACATCGAAATAATGCGAAAATTAACTGATAAGTCTATGAGTACCATCAGCCGTACCAAGGCTATGCATACAAGGCAGGAGTACTAATGGTCATATCAATGCAGAAACATAGCAACCCAAAATGTCATATGTCTGTGGATGTAATTCAATATGTGATGCGAATGAAATGACTATGCTTGGAGTGTGAAGTCGGGATGATAGTACGTAGTATCGCAGGCTACGGGGTCCGCCACAATGAACTTCTATCCAAACCAGTCCCATACCTGAATTTGGATAGTCAGACTCAACGTGGTAAACTCCTGATCTCAGGTTGGTCGCGCGCCCAACCAAAATCCTTGCCATAACGAAGGTACACAACAATTAGTTACGCACCACCAGCCCGAGTGGATAGTGAATGAATGAATGAATGAGTATGCAACTCCTACTTGATAAGTCCACATATCAGTACGGTTCCTCTCTGGGAAATCACCGGGGTCTATTACACTCCATACCAGATTGTCGCCTCATCGATCACAACAAGGTGAGTAGAAGAGACCTCACTATTCGCCTGCCAATATCGGGCCCAACTTGTCAATAGTGGACCCATTCCTCGAGCTGGTCAGACTCAGCATAGCATTGTCCCCTCCTCTCGGGCAGGTAAGGCCTCACCCCCTTCCAACCCACCACGACACAGTGGAGAGCGCAGCCATCTGGTAATCGGCACTTGACGCACATCTACCCACTCGGTCTAAACTTTGGAGCAACCTCTGGAACCAAGAGGGTTCTGAGACTTTCACCCAAGGATATTTATAGCACCCCATGTAGAACAGATTTTTGGTATCCCATCTGACCATCCACGATATGCCTGTGGAGGTTACAGCCCTAATGTCCCCAGGGCGTATAGTGGTCATGTCACACAATGCGAGATGTATGAGTCACACAGTGCAATCATGCATAAATCCTGCGCATACCGTGCGCTCACGTGGGGTAACTCTGCCTATCAAGGAGCCCCATGAATAACCTACCTTATGACATATGTAATGGTCAATCGCATCTTATAACAAACATGCAGATGATGTGTATGGGCATGTATTATGATACTGTGATGTCACGTACTCATAATCGGTATCAATAACCGACATTGACAAACGACATCGACCATGTGGACATTTAACCAACATTGTCTCCCAAGGAATGACTCACATAAAGCCTAATATATAGTGGACTCATGGCCTCACACAAGGGCCAAATATACAACACCATGGGCCTCACTCAAGAGTTTAATACACATCACGATGGGCCTATCATACATTACAATGGGTTCCATCGCCTAGCCCTTAAATGCATCATAGTGGGCCTCGTCACATAAGCCTCATATACATCACATTGGGCCTCGACAATCGGAATTGACGATCAACCACGACAATCGGAATCGACAATCGGCCACGATAATTGGCCTCGATCGTTAATCGGCCTCGATAATCAAAATCGGTCAATTGACCATGACAAGCAGAATCGGCTATCGGCCACGTCAATCGATAATCGACCACGATCGGTAATCAGTCTCGATAATTGGCCTCGATCGGTAATCGGTCAATTGGCCACGACAAACAGAACGGCACTCGACCACGTCAATCGATAATCGATCACGATCGGTAATCGGTCACGATAATCGGCCTCGATCGGTAATCGGTCAATTGGTCACGACACGCAGAGTCGACAATCGGCCACGTCAATCGATAATCGGTCATGATCGGTAATTGGTCATGATAATCAGCCTCGATCAGTAATCGGTCAATCAGCCACGACAAACAGAATCGGCAATCGGCCACGTCAATCGATAATCGATCACGATCGAAAATCGGTCACGATAATCGGCCTCTATCAGTAATCAATCAATCGGCCACGACACGCAGAGTCGTCAATCGACCATGTCAATCGATAATCGGTCACGATCGGTAATCGGTCACGATAATCGGTCTCGATCGGTATCGGTCAATCGGCCACGAAAAACAGAATCGGCAATCGGCCACGACGAATCAGAATCGATAATCGGCCATCAGAATCGATAATCAATCTCTATCAATAATCAGCAATCGACCATCAGAATTAGTAATCGGCCTCGATCAATAATCGACAATCGGCCATTAGAATCGGTAATCGACCTCGATCGATAATCGACCTCGATCGATAATCGGCAATCTGCCATCAGAATCGGTAAATCGGTCACGACAAAATAGAATCGGTAATCGACTCAACACTTAGATGAACAAGGCCTAATGGAAGGTCATAATGTGGACATTAAACCATCATTGCCCATCAATATAGACATTTGACCAACATTGCTCCCAAGGAGTGGACTACATAGGATTAAACATGTAGTGGGCCCATGGCCTCAAGTACAATCACGATGGGTCCTACTCATGGGCCATGAATGCATCACCTTGAGCCTCATCAATGGGCCGAAAATATACCACATTGGGCCCCTTCAAATGGACGACATGGATACACAATACATACATCACAGCGGACATGCACGAATGGATGGCAAAGATATATATTACGGTGGGCCCCATACACGGGCCTAATATACATCACTATGGGCCACAGATACAACTCAATGGACCACTCCAAAAAGGGCCATAAATACACAACAGGTGGGCCCTGCACCTGGGCCTCAAATACATCGTATAGGCCTCATTACAAGGGCCTCAAATACACAATAGGCGGGCCTTATACCTGAACATCGAATACATCTTAATGGGCCTCTTATGTCAAGCGGGCCACATCACAAGGGCCGCATTATATGAGCCGCGCCAACGGGCTTTATGTACATCAAGTAGGCCACACCGATGGGCCTCATGTATAGCAAATCGGGCTCACCCTTATGTATATTTAAGATCCGACCTGTTTATAAATTAACATAGAGATAAATGAAGTGGAAATAATTGTCAGTTTTAATTGGAACTACTATGGCCCTTAGAAGTTTGAATGGTGGAGGTCGCGGTCCACTATTTAAATGGTAGGGTTCACTTGAACGTTAGATCTGACCCATTCTTTTGCTCACACCATAAAATGATAATTTCAATGGTTGGACGGTTTGTATACAACACATGTATCATGGTGGGTCCCATAGATAGATGACATGGATGGAACAGGTGGGACCCACAGAACTTGCTTCCATCAGTACAACGACTAGCGGTGGGGTCCACATAACTGGACGGTGTGAGTTACTCCCACACGTACGGCAGATGCAGACCTGCTGGTGCCAAAAAGGGTAGTTGTGTAGCTACCTCACTTGCAGCTAAGCTGCTTTTAAGAAAAGTAGAGGTGGGTCCCACATTGGGGCCACCCTTATATATACTAAAAGTATATAATATACTATATAAATTTAATATATCTGTATAACTGCTGTTAGTGCAGCTTTATGCATTAAAGGGGAGAGAGAGGTGGGTCCCACGTAGGGCCACCACCACATCTATATATAGGACATGAAAATATTATAATATAATATATAATATACTATATCATATATAAGATAATATATTAATATTATACACATAACATTCACCACGTCCAGGCCCTGGACGGCCTGGACGGACGCACGCACCAAGGTGGCCCCACACGTGGGGTGGGTCCCACCGTCCAAGAACGGTGGATGTCCCACACGCATCATGGTGTGGCCCGACAAATGGGTGAACAACGTGGATGGGTCCCATGGACCCCACCGTCCAGTCACGCTTCACTGTTAGCCACCCTGCTAGGGAATCATTGCCATGACCTCAGTGCAGAAAAGAGGTATCTTTCACTCAGCCTACCACCGGAGCTATGGACCTGGGTCCCACTCACTGGACGGTCTGGGTTTCATGTGGGACCCACAAAATTTGCTGACTTCAGTCAATAGGTAGGACCCCATCAAAATGGTTGATGGCATAGGTGAAACACGTGCGTCATGGTTTGGATCCACCGTCCATATGTTGGACGGTGGATACAACATATCATTAAGGTGGGTACAAGGTGTGGCCCAACGTAATCACCTGTACACAGTAGCCGTGCTGGCTGCTGGCCAACGCACACCCGCCAAACCCCTTTAAAAAGGTGGGTACCACGTTATTGGGTGACGTTCATACAGCAGCTGTTCAGCTGTTGTACACGTACACCATTCCATCTGTTTCCAAACAGGTGGGTCCACATGGGGCCCACACGTACAGCGCACACCTATATATAAAAAAATATATGTTTATATATATATATATTGAATATAATATTATATCATATTATCTAAATATAATATCATAATATATATATTCATATAATATTTGTCAAGTCCAGCCACCGTCTGGACAGTGCTAGATGATGTTCATGCATCAAGGTGCTCCCACGTAGTGGGCCACTAGATTTGGATCCAGCTGATCTTTATTTATTTATTTATTTTTATTTTCCATCCGGGCCTATGTGACCATCCGGTCATGCGGACCCTAAATCGGGATCAAGGTGGCCCACTACTTGGTCGGCATGGATAAATACACACATCATAGGTGGGTCATTCATCATAGAGAAAGAGAGAGGAAGAGGGAAAGAGAGGAAGAGATCGGCAATGACGAAGGGGGCCCCACCACTATGGGCCCCTCATGAACACAAGCATACATCAATGTCGGTCCCACACATATGGACCCTTAAATCAAAAGAAATGAATGAACGACAAGAATCCAAGATCACCCACCTTTGATCTTCTCCTTCTCCTTCCGCCAAAGCATCCTAGAGTTCCAACGGACGGACTTCAACGGTTGAGATTGGTTTTGGAGGGTGGGGATGGAAGATAGGAAGTGGGCCACACAAACGTATCTCCTCTCCCTTGTGAAGCCATGGACGATTTCTCTCTTGCTTGGGAGAATGAGAGAAAGAGAGATGAGAGAGAGAGGTTGTAAGAGAGAGAGATGGGTATGATGGGTGAAAAGGTGAGTGATGGGTGATGTGTACTTTGACATGTGAGGGATGGGTTGCTTTGACTTTGGGGTTGCTTGGGGATGGGGTTTTGTACTTGACAAGAGAGGTGATTAATGGGATTGATTGATTGATTGAGGTGACATATCGTAGAGATTCCCTTGAGTTTCGCAACGTGCGGTATTTTTCTCGAACTGAACGCAGGTTTATATCTCCTGGTCTGGGTATCGCCTCGGCGCGCGAGTCGCGGCATCAGAACCGCGGTGACGGTGCGGTCGCTAGGGTAAAAGTCTCGGGTTGAGTTAACTCGGGTTGATGGCGTGTGACGCAGGGTTGCGCGCGAATACCGGTTAAGGGCCGAAGTTTGCCGGAATTCAACTGGAAGGATCGCGGGAGTTGACGGAATAGTACGAACTATGATACGAGTCTTATAGCTCTCCCCACCTAATAGAAATTTCATTCTCAAAATTTAAACCACAACATAACCAATACAGAGCTTACCAAGGGAGGAAAACCACATCACTATATATATAATCAAAACACAACATACCATCATAACCAAACGTCTAAGAGATGGGGATAACACCCAAAAATCTCAAGCTCTAACTCCCAAGACATCTCGTTCATGAACAATCTAGGAAGACGGTGTAGGGGCCAAGTCACGCAAATCGTCAATGACTCCCCCTGATGTCTGATGGTTCTGCTGCTGCTGCTGCCGCTGATGGGGTCCCGACGGCAGATATCGTCGTCGCTGCTGTTGCTGCTGAGGACGGGGACACTCGCTCCTACGATGCCCTATCCTGCCGCATCCAAAGCAAGCACCTGAGAATGGTTGGGGTGGCAGGGGCTGCTGAGGGTGAGGGCACTCCTAGAAGCAGTGCCCCGCTTCATCACATCTGAAGCACACACTTGAGGACTGACGTTTAGGTGGTGCAAGTGCTCGAAAGGATGGACGATTCTTATGCCTCTGTGCCCGTCGACATCGCTGTAGTTGGGAGCTATCGGAGGGGGGATTCCTCATCCAGTCTCTCATCTGAAGAATGGCGGTCGTTGCTTACAACATCTGCTGTAGCAGGTCTGCACTTGCGGAAATGGTCGGTGTTGCGTTAGACTCAGATGGGGGTGCAGAAGTCTCAAGTGGGGGAACAGGAATCTCAGGTGAGGGGACGGAAGTCGCTCGGGTCACTCTCTTGGGTGCCATGTCCTACAGAAAAGAATAAGGGCCTATTATCTTTGGGAACTCTCGAATGCACACATAATAAGGAGCTATATCAGGAAGTTTCTAAGTTATTTAATCTCGGGAGTCTAACTATTCTAAGTTCTCAACAATCACACAGTGTAGTGTAACTATTAACAGATATGTGATGTTATCCTCAGGTATTCCCAAGTTATGCTCTGATACCAACTTCTGTCACGCCCCAAATTCAGAAATCAGATTCACAGGAATCCCGATCACCAAATCCGGTGTCGACAGCCTCCGTAGTACCCCATTCTCGGCTTCCAACGTCTATACGCCAGATTCCGATCATGGAATCCCACAAGGAGGATTTTTTAACATACATTTGTCTCATAAGAGGCATAACCACAAGCATATCCAAATCATAAAGGCAACATCATCATCACACATCCACTAATATAAACATTTGAATACAGTACTGAAAGGAAAATACATATGTTAAATAAAATCAGAGCTCCAAAAGTTTGCTGTACTCTCCAAGCTCAGCACTGCTGCAACCTGACGCCACCTGCACGCATCTATCGTGCATGAGCTTATAGAAAGCTTAGTGAGTGGTGAAAGTGTGTGTACAAGGTAAGTGCCAAGTAAGCAATATCAGAGTAATCAGAGTAAGCGGAAGTATTGACAAGTCCATGAGTTATACAATATCAGGGTACACGATACAAATTAGTTATGCAAATGAGAAGTCAAAGTGAGCAAAATATTATATGCCAATGATACAAGTCCATAAATTATACAATATCGAAATAATGTGAAAATTAACTGATAAGTCTATGAGTGCCATCAGCCGTACCAAGGCTATGCGTACAAGGCAGGAGTACTAATGGTCATATCAATGTAGAAACATAGCAACCTAAAATGTCATATGTCTGTGGATGTAATTCAATATGCGATGCGAATGAAATGACCATGCTTGGAGTGTGAAGTCGGGATGATAGTACGTAGTATCGCAGGCTACGGGGTTCGCCACAATGGACTTCTATCAAAACCAGTCCCATACCTAAATTTGGATAGTCAGACTCAACGTGGTAAACTCCTGATCTCAGGTTGGTCACGCGCCCAACCGAAATCCTTGCCATAACGAAGGTACACAATAATTAGTTGCACACCACCAGCCCGAGTGGATAGTGAATGAATGAATGAATGAGCATGCAAGTCCTACTCGATAAGTCCACATATCAGTACGGTTCCTCTTTGGAAAATCACCGGGGTATATTACACTCCATACTAGATTGCCGCCTCATCGCGCGCAACAAGGTGAGTGGAAGAGACCTCACCATCCGCCTGCCAATATCAGGCCCGGCTCGTCAATAGCGGACCCATTCCTCGAGCTGGTCAGACTTAGCCTAGCATTGCCCCCTCCTCTGGGGCAGGTAAGGCCGCACCCCCTTCCAACCGACCACGACACAGTGGAGAGCACAGCCATCTAGTAATCGACACTCGTCGCTCATATACCCACTCAGTCTAGATGTTGGAGCAACCTCTGGAACCAAGAGGGTTCTAGGATTTTCACCCAAGCGAAAATTATATATCTTTGTTGCAGGTGTTAGGGGGAGCAGCCGCAATAAGAAAGGGGGAGTTTTTGAATTAAGGGGGAGAATTTTGTTTGTTGTGTACATGGGTGTTTAGAATTTATAAAATTGTGTTAATACATGTACACACAATTTAGGATATATCTGTCTAGATATGTTGCTAGGGTGTTTTGGGGATTTTGTCATGTAATTGACAAAGGGGGAGATTGAAAGTGCACTTATTACGTGCCCTGGTTTGTCAATTACATTGTATGTTGAGTCAGTCGGACGACAGCACCAAACAAGAAGATCAAGTCAAACGTCTGCCTCATCTGGATGTGTGGAAGCTCACCAAAAGGTAAATCATAGCCTCACATCCCATGTCCCAAAACACCAGGTGATTAAACCCTTAAAAAGAACTAGAACATCTTATGGTTTATGTGTAAGAAAACTTTTTATCAAAAAGAAAATTTTTTAAGTTTTTCTTACACTGTCGATTATATCGATTCCCCTTTCGATATGATCGACCAGCTCTGTCGATGTCCTCGGCATATTAATCGATACAATCGAGTGAAGACAAAAAGTGTGCAGCAATCAAACAATCTTCTAGACGATTTATCGATATATCGACCTTCTAGTCGATATCATCGATATTCAAAAATCGATCATATCTAAGGTGGATCGATCGTATCGACAGATTGCTTCCTGCGCCCCTGTTTTTCTAAAGAAAACTATCATCTGCTTCGATATATCGATGACTGTCCGATTCAATCTGAACTCAAATATCGATCATATCGGGAGTCAGTCGATCATATCAACTGTGGGGCGCATGTTCTCTACAGCATGAATTTCATGTTGCTTTTAATGTTGATCGGGGTGCCTGTCGATAAATCGATATTCATATATCGATCATATCGAGACCAAGTCGATTGGATCGAGTCAAGACATAATTCGTCTAGCAAGCTTACATGTAAAATCTATACAATTTTCGATCCCATCGAATGGTCGCCGATATGATCGATGTACAAATTCCGATGACATCGATTGGTTCCCTGATCATATATGTGATCCTGAAATTCTTCAAGACTTCTCTCTTGTGTGTCAACTGTCGATAGAATCGAACCATCACTCGATGGAATCGGAGTTCGAAATCTGATAACATCGATGCGTGTCTCGATCCTATCGACCAGTCGGCAGAAGGTTTCCAAAAGCGAAATGACAATTGAGTTCTTATCATCGAGGTCGGCCGATACAATCGAGAGTATACGCTTGATCATATCGACGACTGATCGATGATATCGAACTCTGTCATAAATATGACCGTTTATATCCGTTGGAACCTTTTACCTATAAATAGAGAGAGTTGTCTTCATTGCAGTGAGAGAGAAAGAAGAGAGTGCTTTAGAGTGTTTTAACCTTCCTATCATTTACCTAAGCCATTTCTCTCGGGAAGTTCATCCTCCAATCCACCCTCATCATTGATATCTTATAGAGTGGATTGGGGAATGAACTCTTGCATTCAAGGATCTTTCAGCTACTGCTTTAATGACATATCATTGAGCTGGGTTGCCTTGAATGCATAGATGATGGGAACCTGTCTATCTTCCTTATAGGAAAACCTTTAGAGAGTGGTAGTCCATCATAACCTTGACCCAACCTAAGCCTATCATATATACATCTTCATGTTGCGGATCAAGGGAGCTGAAGACTCTTCATCAACAAGTAGAAGGTCTTCATCATTGTGCTGAAAGGGACTCATCAACTTATCTGTAAGTACTAAGAGCCCAGAGGACACTTGCGATCATTCCTTTTTAGGATTGGGTTTTAAGTGTTGCTCACCATTTGAAGTCCTCGAAGGAGGCCTCCGACGGGAGTGTACGTGCGGGGTGCGTTGTGTGGACCCTTGCTCTGTGGAGAGCATAAACATCTGGTTAGAAGTACGCCAGAAAAACTCCAGGGTTAGAGGTGAACCGAGTAGAAACCTCAGGGTGCGTTGTGTGGACCCTTGTCCTGTGTGGGCATAAACATCTGGTTAGGAGTATGCCAGTAAAACTCCAGGGTTTGAGGTGAACCGAGTAGAAACCTCTGTAAAGGTTGAAGGTGAACCTGATTTAAAACTTTAGGTTTGAGGTGAACCATGGGAAACCTCCTTAGTGAAATCCGGTCACTCAATGGTTGAGTGTGGAAGCTGGGAGTGGAGTAGACAAGTCATCGAACCACTATAAAATGACTGTGTTTGAGTTTGATATTATCTTTCATTTATGTGATTGCCTTGCATGTCTTTATATATGATCACATCTTATGCACACACAGTCATATTCATCACAATCTTATCTATACATTGTTTGTCTTTTAAATAGTTTGTGATTGGATCCTCTATCAGGCTTGGAAGCCAGTAGAGTTAAGGTTGAGTAATCCTAATCAATACTCTGTGATAGGATTAGTGTTATAAGGGCCTTGAATAATTTATAAAAATTTTATAAGTCCTATTCACCCACCTCTAGGATATACTGACCTATTCCTACTTCAACTAAAGCGGTCTTCACCGCAATTTCAAAAAGGTAAGGGATGGGTGATGTGTACTTTGACATGTGAGGGATGGGTTGCTTTGACTTTAGGGTTGTTTGGGGATAGGGTTTTGTACTTGACATGAGAGGTGATTGATGGGATTGATTGATTGATTGAGGTGACATATCGTAGAGATTCCCTTGGGTTTTGCAATGCGTGGTATTTTTCTCGAACTGAACGCGGGTTTACATCTCCTGGTCTGGGTATCGCCTCGGTGCGCGAGTCGCGGCATCATAACGGTGGTGACGGTGTGGTCGCTAGGGTAAAAGTCTCGGGTTGAGTCAACTCGGGTTGATGGCGTGTGACACAGGGTCGCGCGCGAATACCGGTTAAGGGTCGAAGGTTGCCGAAATTCGACGGGAAGGATCGCGGGAGTTGACGGAGCAGTACGAACTAGGATACGAGTCTTATAGCTCTCCCCGCCTAATAAAAATTTCGTCCTCAAAATTTAAACCACAACATAACCAATACAGAGCTTACCAAGGGAGGAAAACTACATCACTATATATATAATCAAAACACAACATACCATCATAACCAAACGTCTAAGAGATGGGGATAAAACCCAAAAATCTCAAGCTCTAACTCCCAAGACATCTCGTTCATGAACAATCTAGGAAGACGGTGTAGGGGCCAAGTCACACAAATCGTCAATGACTCCCCCTGATGTCTGATGGTTCTGCTGCTGCTGCTGCCGCTGATGGGGTCCCGACGGCAGATATCGTCGTCGCTGCTGTTGCTGCTGAGGACGGGGACACTCGCTCCTACGATGCCCTATTTTGCCGCATCCAAAGCAAGCACCTGAGAATGGTCGGGGTGACAGGGGCTTCCGAGGGTGAGGGCACTCCCAGAAGCAGTGCCCCGCCTCATCACATCTGAAGCACACACTTGAGGACTGACGTTTAGGTGGTACAAGTGCTCGAAAGGATGGACGGTTCTTATGCCTCTGTGCCCGTCGACATCGCTGTAGTTGGGAGCTACCGGAGGGGGGATTCCTCATCTGGTCTCTCATCTGAAGAATGGCAGTCGTTGCTTGCAACATCTGCTGTAGCAGGTCTGCACTTGCGGAAATGGTCGGTGTTGCGCTAGACTCAGATGGGGGTGCAGAAGTCTTAGGTGGGGGAATAGGAATCTCATGTGAGGGGACGGAAGTCGCTCGGGTCACTCTCTTGGGTGCCATGTCCTACAGAAAAGAACAAGGGCCTATCATCTTTGGGAACTCTCGAATGCACACATAATAGGGAGCTATATCAGGAAGTTTCTAAGTTATTTAAACTCGGGAGTCTAACTATTCTAAGTTCTCAACAATCACACAGTGTAGTGTAACTATTAGCAGATATGTGATGTTATCCTCAGGTATTCCCAAGTTATGCTCTAATACCAACTTCTGTCACGCAAATCCAGAAATCAGATTCATAGGAATCCCGATCACCGAATCCGGTTTCGACAGCCTCCGTAGTACCCCATTCTCGGCTTCCAACGTTTATATGCCAGATTCCGATCATGGAATCCCACAGGGAGGATTTTCCAACATACATTTGTCTCATAAGAGGCATAACCACAAGCATACCCAAATCATAAAGGAAACATCATCATCACACATCCACTAATATAAACATTTGAATACAGTGCTGAAAGGGAAATACATATGTTAAATAAAATAAGAGCTCCAAAAGTTTACCGTACTCTCCAAGCTCAGCACTGCTGCAACTTGACGCCACCTGCACGCATTATCGTGCATAAGCTTATAGAAAGCTTAGTGAGTGGTGAAAGTGTGTGCACAAGGTAAGTGCCAAGTAAGCAATATCAGAGTAATCAGAGTAAGCGAAAGTACTGACAAGTCCATGAGTTATACAATATCAGGGTACACGATGCAAATTAGTTATGCAAATGAGGAGTCAAAGTGAGCCAAATATTATATGCCGATGATACAAGGCCATAAATTATACAATATCGAAATAATGCGAAAATTAACTGATAAGTCTATGAGTGCCATCAGCCGTACCAAGGCTATGCGTGCAAGGCAGGAGTATTAATGGTCATATCAATGCAGAAACATAGCAACCCAAAATGTCATATGTTTGCGGATGTAATTCAATATGCGATGCGAATGAAATGACCATGCTTGGAGTGTGAAGTCGGGATGATACTACGTAGTATCGCAGGCTACGGGGTCCGCCACAATGGACTTCTATCCAAACCAGTCCCATACCTAAATTTGGATAGTCAGACTCAACGTGGTAAACTCCTGATCTCAGGTTGGTCGCGTGCCAAACCGAAATTCTTGCCATAACGAAGGTACACAACTGTTAGTTGTGCACCACCAGCCCGAGTGGATAGTGAATGAATGAATGAATGAGCATACAACTCCTACTCGATAAGTCCACATATCAGTATGGTTCCTTTCTAAAAAATCACCGGGGTCTATTACACTCCATACCAGATTGCCTCTTCATCACGCGCAACAAGGTGAGTGAAAGAGACCTCACTATCCGCCTGCCAATATCGGGCCCAGCTTGTCAATAGCGGACCCATTCCTTGAGCTGGTCAGACTCAGCCTAGCATTGCCCCCTCCTCTCGGGCAGGTAAGGCCGCACCCCCTTCTAACCGACCATGACACAGTGGAAAGCGCAATCATCTGGTAATCGGCATTCGTCGCTCATCTACCCACTCGGTCTAAACGTTTGAGCAACCTCTGGAACCAAGAGGGTTCTCGAACTTTCACCTAAGGATATCTATAGCACCCCATGTAGAACAGATTTTCGGTATCCCATCTGACCATCCACGATATGCTTGTGGAGGTTGCAGCCCTGATGTCGCTAGGGCGTATAGTGGTCATGTCACACAATGCGAGATGCATGAGTCACATAGTGTAATCATGCATAAATTCTGTGCATACCGTGCGCTCACGTGAGGCAACTCTGTCTATCAGGGAGCCCCATGAATAACCTACCTTATGACATATGCAATGGTCAATCAAATCTCATAACAAATATGCAGATGATGTGTATGGGCATGTATTATGTTACTGTGATGTCACGTACTCATAATCGGTATCAATAACCGACATTGACAATTGACATCAACCATGTGGACATTTAACCAACATTGTCCCCCAAGGAATGGCTCACATAAAGCCTAATATATAGTGGACTCATGGCCTCACACAAGAGCCAAATATACAACACCATGGGCCTCACTTAAGAGTTTAATACACATCACAATTGGCCTTTCACATGGGCCTATCATACATTACAATGGGTTCCATCGACTAGCCCTCAAATGCATCACAGTGGGCCTCATCACATAAGCCTCAAATACATCACATTGGGCCTTGACAATTGGAATCAGCGATTAACCATGACAATCGAAATCGACAATCTGCCACGATAATTGGCCTCGATCGTTAATCGGCCTCGATAATCAGAATCGGTCAATCGACCATGACAAGCAGAATCGACTATCGGCCACGTCAATCGACAATCGACCACGATCGGTAATCAGTCTCGATAATCGGGCTCTATCGGTAATCGGTCAATTGACCATGACAAACAGAACAACACTCAGCCACGTCAATCGATAATCGATCACGATCAGTAATCGGTCATGATAATCGGTCAATCGACCACGACACGCAGAGTCTGCAATCGGCCACGTCAATCGATAATTGGTCACGATTGGTAATCGGTCACGATAATCAGCATCGATCAGTAATCGGTCAATCGGCTACGACAAATAAAATCGGCAATCGGCCACGTCAATCGATAATCGATCACGATCGGTAATCGGTCACGATAATCGACCTCTATCGGTAATCATCAATCAGCCAGGACACGTAGAGTTGGCAATCAACCACGTCAATCGATAATCGGTCACGATCGGTAATTGGTCACGATAATCGGCCTCGATCGGTAATCGATCAATCGGCCACAACAAATAGAATCGGCAATCGGCCACGACGAATCAGAATCGGTAATCGGCCATCAGAATCGATAATCAACCTCTATCAATAATCAACAATCGACCATCAGAATTAGTAATCGGCCTCGATCGATAATCGACAATCGGCCATTAGAATTGGTAATCGACCTCGATCAATAATCGACAATCGACCATTAAAATTGGTAATCGACCTCGATCGATAATCGGAAATCTGCCATCATAATCGGTAAATCGGTCACGACAAAATAGAATCGGAAATCGACTCAACACTTGGATGAATAAGGCCTAATGGAAGGTCACAATGTGGACATTAAACCATCATTGCCCATCAATGTGGACATTTAACCAACATTGCTCCCAAGGAGTGGCCTACATAGGATTAAACATATAGTGGGCCCATGGCCTCAAGTACAATCACGATGGGCCTTACTCATGGGCCATGAATGCATCACCTTGGGCCTCATCAATGGGCCGCAAATATACCACATTGGGCCCCATCAAATGGACGACATGGATACACAATACATACATCACAGCGGGCCTGTACGAATGGACGACATAGATATACATTACGGTGAGCCGCATACACGGGCCTAATATACATCACTAAGGGCCACAGATACAACTCAATGGACCACGTCAAAAAGGGCCATAAATACACAACAGGTGGGCCCTGCACCTGGGCGTCAAATACATCGTATAGGCCTCATTACACGGGCCTCAAATACAAAATAGGCGGGCCTCGCACCTGAACATCGAATACATCTTAATGGGCCTCTTATGTCAAGTGGGCCACATCACAGGGGCCGCATTATATGAGCCGCGCCAACGGGCTTTATGTACATCAAATAGGCCACACCGATGGGCCTCATGTATATCAAATCGGGCTCACCCTTATGTATATTTAAGATCCGACCTGTTTATAAATTAACATAGAGATAAATGAAGTGGAAATAATTATCAGTTTTAATTGGCACTACTATGGCCCTTAGAAGTTTGAATGGAGGAGGTCGCGGTCCACTATTTAAATGGTAGGGTTCACTTGAACTTTAGATCTGACCCATTCTTTTTCTCACGCCATAAAATGATAATTCCAATGGTTGGACGGTTTGTATACAACACATGTATCATGGTGGGTCCCATAGATAGATGACATGGATGGAACAGGTGGGACCCACAGAACTTGCTTCCATCGGTACAACGACTAGTGGTGGGGTCCACATAACTGGACGGTGTGGGTTACTCCCACACGTATGGCAGGTGCAGACCTGCTGGTGCCAAAAAGGGTAGTTGTGTAGCTACCTCACTTGCAGCTAAGCTGCTTTTAAGAAAAGTAGAGGTGGGTCCCACATAGGGGCCACCCTTATACTAAAAGTATATAATATACTATATATATTTAATATATCTGTATAACTACTGCCAGTGCAGCTTTATGCATTAAAGGGGAGAGAGGTGGGTCCCACGTAGGACCACCACCACATCGATATATAAGACATGAAAATAATATAATATAATATATAATATACTATATCATATATAGGATAATATATTAATATTATATACATAACATTCACCACGTCACCCAGGTGGCCCCACACGTGGGGTGGGTCTCACCGTCCAAGAACGGTGGATGTCCGACACGCATCACGGTGTGGCCCAACAAATGGGTGAACAACGTGGATGGGTCCCATGGATCCCACAGTCCAATCACGCTTCACTGTTAGCCACCCTGCTAGGGAATCATTGCCATGACCTCAATGCAGAAAAGAGGTATCTTTCACTCAGCCCGCCATCGGAGCTATGGACCTGGGTCCCACTCACTGGATGGTCTGGGTCTCATGTGGGACCCACAAAATTTGCTGACTTCAGTCAATAGGTGGGACCCCATCAAAACGGTTGATTGCATAGGTGAAACACGTGCGTCATGGTTTGGATCCACCGTCCATATGTTGGACGGTGGATACAACATATCATCAAGGTGGGTACCAGGTGTGGCCCACCGTAATCACCTGTACACAGTAGCCGTGCTGGCTGCTGGCCAACGCACACCCGCCAAACCCCTTTAAAAAGGTGGGTACCACGTTACTGGGTGACGTTCATACAGTAGCTGTTCAGCTGTTGTACACGTACACCATCCGATCTGTTTCCAAACAGGTGGGTCCCACATGGGGCCCACACGTACAACGCACACCTATATATAAAAAAATATATCTTTATATATATATATATTGAATATAATATTATATCATATTATCTAAATATAATATCATAATATATATATTCATATAATGTTTGTCCAGTCCAGCCACCGTCTGGACAGTGCTAGATGATGTTCATGCATCAAGGTGGTCCCACGTAGTGGGCCACTAGATTTGGATCCAGCTGATCTTTATTTATTTATTTATTTTTATTTTCCATCCGGGCCTATGTGACCATCCGGTCATGCGGACCCTAAATCGGGATCAAGGTGGCCCACTACTTGGTCGGCATGGATAAATACACACATCATAGGTGGGTCATTCATCCTAGAGAAATAGAGAGGAAGAGGGAAAGAGAGGAAAAGAGATCGGCAATGATGAAGGGGGCCTCGCCACTATGGGCCCCTCATGAACACAAGCATACATCAAAGTCGGTCTCACACATATGGACCCTTAAATCAAAAGAAATGAATGAACGACAAGAATCCAAGATCACCCACCTTTGATCATCTTCTCCTCCCGCCAAAGCATCCTAGAGTTCCAACGGACGGACTTCAACGGTTGAGATTGGTTTTGGATGGTGGGGATGGGAGATAGGAAGTGGGCCACACAAACTTCTCTCCTCTCCCTTGGGAAGCCATGGACGATTTCTCTCTTGCTTGGAAGAATGGGAGAAAGAGAGATGAGAGAGAGAGGTTGTAAGAGAGAGAGATGGGTATGATGGGTGAAAAGGTGAGTGATGGGTGATGTGTACTTTGACATGTGAGGGATGGGTTGCTTTGACTTTGGGGTTGCTTGGGGATGGGGTTTTGTACTTAACACGAGAGGTGATTGATGAGATTGATTGATTGATTGATTGAGGTGACATATCGTAGAGATTCCCTTGGGTTTTGTAACGCGCGGTGTTTTTCTTGAACTGAATGCGGGTTTACATCTCCTGGTCTGGGTATCGCCTCGACGAGTGAGTCGCGGCATCAGAACCGCGGTGACGGTGCGGTCGCTAGGGTAAAAGTCTCGGGTTGAGTCAACTCGGGTTGATGGCGTGTGACGCAGTGTAGCACGCGAATACCGGTTAAGGGTCGAAGGTTGCGGAAATTTGACGGGAAGGATCGCGGGAGTTGACGGAACAGTACGAACTAGGATATAGGTCTTATACTCTTCTTGAATCTGTTGGCTGGACTAACATTTTGCTTTGGGGTGGGCCTGCATACCTGTCTATTGCTCAATCAATGGTAGCATGCATCTCAGAATTTTCTCTTGATAATTTAACATTTTTAATTGATACTAGAGAAGGAAAATTTGAAGTAGACCGTCATTTGATATTAGGTATTATGGATATACCTGTTAATGATGAAGGTATACCGATTCATACTTTATATGATAAACCATTTGAATCGGAAAAACGCATGTTAACAAGAGATTTATGCAAAATTGATGCACAATAGATACACAAAGGGAATGCGCTCCCTTCAAAGTATTTGTTACCTAGATACAGACTGTTACATCCTTTCTTCATTTCCAATGTGTATCCTCGGTCCGGTAATAAAATCGAGTTGACTTCTTTCATGGTTCGTGTGTTGCATTCTATTGCTTCTGGTACCAAGGTCTGTCTTCTCTCTTTGATTTGTTATTTCATTATTCAGTTTCGTCTCCATCCGGGTCATAGTGATATTCCGTTTGGTTATCTTATGACTGTTTTAGCCACTCACTTTCTTGTCGATAAACCTGTTAATGAGGCACCCATTCATCATCTTATCTTCAACAATTCCAATATTAATAAGATGAAGCTGGATTTGCTTCCTGGCCAAGTAGATGAAGGTGGTGTTGGTGGTGATGGTGGTGAAGTTGGAAATGAAGGGGAAGCTGGTGATCTTCCACAACAAGATATTAATATGGATGAGATTTTTGATGAGATAGAATCTGATTCACCAAATGATCCAGATTATGATCCATCTGGTTTTGATGCACGCCTTTGTGCATTGGAGGAGAAGGTTGATAATATGAATATAGCCCACGATATGTGATTTACGTACATGCAAAAATATCTTCGTCGCATTAATAAAGGGTTACACTAGATTGATCCGACTATCCCTGCTCCCTCCTCTGGATCAGATTAGGTGAATTATCTTTTGGATAGTATAACATTATCTTTTATTTTGGATATGTATTATGGATTATGGTTTGATAACATTGTCTTTTGGATATTGTATTATGGATTGATGATGGCTTGATGCTTCAGGTTTATATTATGTCCTTTCATATCTCTTTCTCATTATCTGCTTATCACTCTCCAAGTTCTCTTTCCTTTTGTGACTTTCCCTTGTCATTTTGTGACAAAAAGGGGGAGTAGTAAGCTAAAAGGGAGTAAGCTAAAAGGGAGTAGTATGGAAGAAAGGGGGAGTAATTTATTTGTTTGAATTGATTAATTGAGAAGGATATGTGGATGAGAATATGTTATTGATTGTTTACATGAGCAGTACTCGTATTACTCAGGGGGAGTAGAGTAATAGTAATTTGTCTTCTTTGCTATTTGTTTTGTCACAAATTTGACAAAGGGGGAGATTGTAAGTGCTATGATTTCATTTCCCTTTGGTTGTCAAATTTTGTGGTGTCAAAACCTATATTTATGTCTTGTATATCTTGTTTCATGTTTGAGACTATTCATTACTTCAAGACATCGGACTTCAAGACAAGAACTTAATTGAAGAAAGTTTCAAGTCATGGATGAAGAATTCAGGAATAGAAGTCTTCAAGTATGCATGTTCAAGATACAATCAAGCTTAAGAAGTCTTTGTTCAAGTCAAGATCAAGCTTAAGAAGACTTTGTTCAAGTCAAGATCAAGCTCAAGAAGGCCTACTACAAGATTCGTATATTCTCAAGCTTCTCTTAAGGGTCATCTGAGTGTACAGACTTTCAATGTCCATCTCACTTTTAAGGTTTGTTTGACCTTAGATTAACCTTAGGATGGGCTTTACTGTATGTCATTCTGGATACATAATTCATATATTTTAATATGCTTATTTGGACTGTTCTAAGACCAGTCCTAGGGACTTAATGACCAGTCCTAGCTCTGCTACGACCAGTCTTAAGTTTTTCAGGACCAGTCGTAGGTTGTTGAAAATTTTTGGATCTTTCTGGTTATCCTACAACCAGTCTTGTGAGTTTTATGACTCATCCTTCGACCAGTCTTAGCCCTACGACTAAAACTCCAGTAACTAAACTGAGGGTCCTATGACCGATTGTAGGTGACCCACGACCAGTCGTAGGTGGCCCATGACCGGTCGTAGGCTATCCAGGACCGGTCGTGGAACAGAAAATTCTTATCCCGCGGAAATCTTTGAAAATCTTTGAAGCTACGACCAGTCCTAGGATCTTAAGACCAGTCGTAGACGGGATTTTTCAGGCTATAAATAGTGCACAAACTTCAGAGTTTTAGCAATTCAATTCAATTCTATTTAAGCAATCTTTAGGCTATTCTCTAAGATAAGTTTGTGTTTATTTTAAGCTACTTTGTGCTTATTTAATATTCCTTTTGTTACCTTATTTTTTATTTGATTTTGATCTACATTCCAATCTTATTAGAAAAGGAGAATTTTTTATATTCCTTCTTGGATTCAAAATCAAATAGAACTTGCGCTTTTGATTTAAAATCAATTAGACTTAGAACCATTCTTAAAGTGAGTATTGGACTTTGAACGTTGAATCAAACTTCTACTCCGATTGGTTCTACCGGGCTACTTCAAAAGGTGATTCAGGTATTTTACATTTTTGTAATTTACTTTCTTTGGTTTTTGTTTGAGATTTGCCAGAAAAATCTCATTGTATTGGTTATCTGAGGAGAGCCAGAAAACTCAGATTGTGGGAGTTTTTGGATTGTGTAAGCCCGAGATCAAAGACACAATTGTGAAGGTTTTAGGTGAACCTGTGAAACCTATTTTGATAGTGCATGCTAATATCCCCTGTGTGAGGATATTAGGAGTGGAGTAGCATTCTGTGTAGCTGTTGGATAACAGTTGGTGTACACACAGGCGAACCACTATATATCGTTGTGTTGTGGATGTGCATCATTCTTTCATTCCTTTATTCATTAAGTTTTGTGGTTTGTGTTTGTGGATGCATGTTGTAATTATTTTATTTCAAGCAAGTGTGGATGGATGTTGTAATAACTTAGGATTTTTTTTCTTCAAGTTATTTTGATTTCATTACTTTTTATTCATCATTGGTTTGTGATACAAGGACGTTCTAGAAATAAGGTTGTCCTACCTTAAACTTTTGGTTTTTGGTGTAAGGTTGTCCTTAGAACTGATAAAGTATCATTCTCTTTATTTTAGGCTATTGAGATTACTTTAAATTCAGCATTGTGCTTTATTTCTTTTATTATTCCGCTGTTATTAGTTTTATTTGGCATTGCCCTATTCACCCCCCCTCTAGGGCATATAGCTAGGCCCTTTCAATTTCTCCTATATGCAAATCTCAGGTGGGTTCATGTGAACAACACCCTGATTGACGGGGATTCAGGGCTATGTTGGTAGTGATTTATGTTGGTAGTGATTCAGGGTTCATGTGAACAATTTCTCCTATTTCTTTTGCCAGTGTTTTCAGACTGTCTCTAATTTATGTTTGCTATTTTGGCTTAATCTACCTCGTGTTTTATGCCCTAATGCTGATAACATTCATCCATCATAAAAATACTGCATAAGTGATGTTTTGGAACTCGGGAGCCGAGTTATGCTCAACCCCCGATTTTTAGGGCGTTACAGAGAGTATGCATCATATCATCTATCATGCATATGCATTAGCAAGATTAGTTAGGTGTATATGAATGATTGCCTTTTGTTAAGTTCATAATATAATTATGCTTGTTACAACTTAAGACTAATAACACTCACTGAGTTGATCACTCACTCCCACTCTAGGACGGTGTTTTAAAATACCGACTAGACTCTCTCGTAAATGCAGGTGATGCAGAGTATGAGGAGCCTGGCGGCATGAGCCTTGAGAAGAAGGACAAGTTGTCCTACTTCCAGCTGATGAACGGTTCCCTGTCGGCCCAGTAGGTAGGATTCATTATTCCATTCTCTAAAGTCCAAAAAATTGAAGTTTTTGTGTCATTTATGTGGGGTGAAGTTTGTTAACAAAACTAATAGGCTTAGGTTACACTTATTATGTCGAGGTAGAGATACAAAACCATGTCTTAAAACCTTAAAGGAAGTCCAACTTTTTTTTTTCAAACCATTCTAAATTCTAATAAAAAACCTTTTACTCTCCATCCAAACTTTCTAAGGTAAAGAAGGAAGACATATTATTAACATTGGAAGAACAAAACCAACTTGCTTTAAAAAGGAGTATGAAAGAGGCTTCTAAACATTAATAGTGTCCTCTTATACAATGTAGTGCTGAAGAAGGATCAAGTTGCACGAGTAAAAAGAAGAAAAATAATAAACCATCTAAGTTTCTTTCTAGTTTCGGTGCATTTTATAAGATGTTGGGAACTACATATAAATATACTAATAAAGAAGTTTAAATAATCTAATTCAAATAATATAAGAGCATAATGAAAAACTCTATTCACCCTTCTGATTCAGGAGAGATGAATGATTACGTATATGAAGAATTGGATAGCAACTTGAACTTAGTAAACAAATCTCTTCTCTTGTAGTAAATAACGACAGAAAAGTAACACATCTAATATTGTTGTAAGTTTGTAATTATAATATTTTTATTTTCAGTTTCTAAGTTGTTTTAAAATTTCAATTATACTATGTTATTGATTGAATGATATGTACAACCTTAAACTTGAAAGTTTGACTTCGAACTCGGCTTAAAGTTCGAGCTCAAACACAGCTCAATCTGGCTCGAGCTGTTGACCGAGCCAAGCCTAGCTAACCAATCAAGCTCGGTCACCAAGCCAAGATGAACTCAAGCTAGGCCAAGCTTAACTCGATTCAACTCGTGTCCAACTCTATAGATTGGATGGAATATAAACATTATGGTGAACCCTACATATGTTTTAACGGTGAAAATCATTGTCCCCATTTCTATTTGTGGTGTGATTCACTTAAGCTTTTCATATGACTCATTTTTGAGCTTGTAGTATAAAATAATCTCACCGAATAGATAAACGGTCTGGATACAATAATTAATATATCATCGTGTAATATATCAAAGTGGGACCCATGTAACTTTGATATCCTTTGAACTGTTGGTACAGCTCGCATCTTGAGAGAGCGTCACAGTCGACTTCGCACCACAAGCACCATACGAGATAGGTCGGTGTTGTGTGGTGCACTAGCAAATCTTCTTCCTAACATACATACTTGCGGAAGCGGATTGACTGGTGTGGCACACCAGCTATATAGCTGATGTACCGACGTCAGCAAGTTCTGTGGGTCCCATCATGAGTTATGTGTTATATCCAAACTCTCCATCCATTTTTTGAACTTGTCGTAAGTCTTGAGACGAAAAGTAAAATAGATCTAAAGATCATGGACCACACTGAAAAAAGCAGTGGTGTATTGGATGTCTACCAGTGAAATCCTTTTGGGGTTCAATGAAGTTTTGGATCACTATGAAATTTGTTTTACCTCTTCATCTAGGTCTTTATGACCTTATAAACAGATTGGATGGAAAATAAATGTTATGGGGGCCCTACAAAATTTTAAATGGTGAAAATCATTATCTTCGCTGCTATTTGTGGCATGGTTCAGTTGCTCTTTGGATATGATTATTTTTTGGAAAGTTCTCAAAAATAATATCAAAAAAATGGATGAGCTGTGTGGATATAATAAATACATCATTGTGCGGCCATGTAACTTTGATATCCTTTTAACCGTTCATACAACTTTAAGCACGTTAGCGCAAGTCTTCACACGAAACGTACCTACACCAGCTATAATATATATATATATATATATATATATATATATATATATATATATATATATATATATATATATATATATATATATATATATATAGTGCTGGTCTCCTACAAACTATACCGCACAGAATTTGTGCGAGCCTTCATGTACAATGTAGGATGAAGAGAGCATTTGGGATTCCACTGCATTGAGAAAGCGAGTCTTCGACTCTCTCCTACATTCATTCTACATTCATGCCAAGTGAGGTAGATTGCTACTGCCAAGTTGAGTAGCGAGACTTAAAGTGATGTCACCAAGTTTTGTGGGTCCACCTTAGTGTATTTGTTATATCCACACCGTCCATCCAGTTTTAGAGATCATTTTAGGACATGAGAAAAAGAATGAGCATATCGAAAGCTGGAGTGGACCCCACCACAGAAAAAAATAAAGAGAGATTGAAACAGTGTTGATTGAACGTCGACTATTAAAACTTTTTAGGGGCCATAAAAGTTTTGGATCAAGTTGATCTTTATTTTTTTCCCTTCATCTAGGTTTGTATGGCCTAATCAATAGATTGGATGTCAAATAAACAATACGGTGGGCCTTAGTAGGATTTTAATGGTGGATATCCAATCACTATTGCTTTCTTGTGTTGTGGTCCACCTTAGATTTACATCCATCTCATTTTTTGTATTAAGCTATAAAATGATCTTTAAAAATGGATGAAGGGCATGGATATAAGACATACTTCATAGTGGGGCCCACTTGGCTAGTGGCAGGGGGTAGCCAATCTATTTCCACTCGTGTGTGGTACAACATCGGATCCAGACGAAATCGGATTACTTACTGAGTTACTCAGTATACTCTTACCGTTGGGCCCACAATGAATGTATTTGGTTTATCTACATCGTTAATCCATTTTTCCAGATCATTAGAGTGGTTGAGCCCAAAATTGATGCATATCCAAAGCTCAAGTGGACCATACCACATGAAATAGTGAGAATAATGATTTCCACCGTTGAAATTTTCTTATCGCCCACAGTGATGTTTATTTGTCATTCAACCCATTCATAAGATCATAAATACATGGATGAAGGGAAAACTAAAATATCAACTTGATCCAAAACTTCTGTGGCCTCCGAAAATCTTTCAATGCTACATGTTCAATTCATATTGTTTCATATGATGTGGTCCACTTAAGATTTTTATAGGCTTAAGTTTTGAATTCATGCAATAAAATTATACGATAAAATGGATGGACAGAGTGGATAAAATAAATAAATCATGGTGGCCTAACAGATTTTACTTAGTACACTTAGGGTACTGAGTTACTCAGCACGCAATCCACTTCCAATCCAGACTTCTGGACGTGGTTTGGCTAGTACGCTACCACTAGCTAGGTGGCTAGTGGTCGGTTCTATGTGGACCCCACAATGATGTATAAGTTTTATTCACGCTATTCATCCATTTTTAAAGATAATTTTATATCTTGAAACCAAAAATGAGGTGAATCTAAATCTCAGGTGAACCACACCATGGAAAAGAAATTTGATTGAAAGTCCACCATTAAAAACCTCCTAGGCCTCTGTAATGGTTATTTGACATCTAACCTATTGATTAGGTCATACAAATTTGGAAGAAGTGAAAAAATATATATCAGCTTTATCCAAAACTTGTGTGGCCACAAGAGGTTTTTAATGGTGGGCGTTCAATCAACACTTAGCAGTCCACTCGAGATTTGGATCAACGTCATTTTTAGGCTCATACCATAAAATGATATAAAAGAATGGGTGGACTAAATGGATGAAAAAAATATATCATGGTGGGGCTCACGGAGCATCCCCCACTAGCCATTGGCTAGCCGGTTACCGGCCAATCCATTTCCCAATTTCTTGCCAAAGCCTTTCGCATCAAGTTCATACGCTAGAACATAGGTGGGGTGCACTGTGATGTTTTTGAGAAATCCATCCCATTCATCCATTTTTTGAGATCATGTTAGGACATGGGGTAAAAAATGAGCTGGATCCAATACTCAAGTGTACTGAAAACATGAGGATTGAATGTCCACGGTTTAAATATTCATGGGGCCACGTAAGTTTTGAATCAAGATAATATTTTTATTTTTAATTATCTCAATAGAAATGATGTTATGAATGGAGTGAATGTCATGTAAACATTACTGTAGACCTTGCAGGGCTGCGTATGGCATGTAAACATTACTGTCCACATTGCAGAGCCCTGCCCATCCAGGTGGGGGTAGGACACAATCCCCGTCCAAAACTAGCTGGTTGAGAAGACTTGCTATTGAAGTGACGTCACCTAATTATGTGGGCTTCACTATGATGTATGTGTTGTATCCACACCGTCCATCCATTTGTAGAGATCATTTTTGGGCATGAGCCAGAGAATGAATCAGATCAAAAGCTTGAGTGGACCTCACCACAGAAAACAGTGGAGATAGTGACGCTCACCATTAAAAACTTTCAAGGCCCACAAAAGTTTTTCGATCAAGTTGATATTAGTGTTTTCCCTTCTTTAATGTCTAGGTTAACTTATGAACAAGTTAGATCTTAAATAAACATCAGAGTGGACCTTAGGAAGGTATTAACTGTGGGTGTCTCTCTCCCTATTTATTTTTGTGGTGGGGTCCACTCCATCTTTCGATATGATCATTCTTTTTCTCATGTCCTAAAATGATTCCTAAACCTAAACCTTAACCTATTCTGAATTCCCTAAACCGTAACCTATAACCTAACCTAAACCTTAACCTATAACCTAAACTAGTAACCTTAACCTAAACATAAAACCTAAACCTAAACCAAAACCCAATCTTGAACCCGAATCTGAATCCCTAAACCCTTAACCTAAACTTAAAACCCAAATGTAAACCCGATCTCGAACCCAAACCTGATTTCCTATACCTAAACCTTAACACATTCTCAAATCCCTAAACTTAAACCTACACCTAATCCTAATCTCAACTCCCTAACATAAACCTAAACCTAAACTTGAAAACCCAAACCTAAACCCGATCCCGAACCCGAATCTGAATCCCTAAACCCTTAGCCTAAACCTAAAACTCAAACATAAATCTGAACTCAATTTCTTATACCTAAACCTTAACGTATTCTCAAATCCCTAAATTTAAACCTACACCTAATCTTAATCTCAACTCCCTAACCTAAACCTAAACCTAAACCTAAACTTGAAAACCCAAACCTAAACCCGATCCCATACCCGAACCCGATTTCCTAAACCTAAACTTAAACCTAAAACTTAAATGTATTCTGAAATCCTTAAACCTAAACCTACACCTAATCCTAATCTCAACTCCTTAACCTAAACCTAAACTTGAAAATCCAAACCTAAACCTGAATGAACTTTCTGCAATTCTTTATGATTATTTATTGGTTGAATATTTTTTTATTAGATTAAAGATGCAAAAAGAAAATTGTTACTAATTTTTTTCTTTTTCTTCAATTTTTAATGCAAGAAATTTTCTGATGGCTTTTAGGCCGTTCATATTTTCTTAAATATTCAAATCTGAGATGGTTCATAACTGTCCTTTTTAGGTTCATCAGAGACGGCTTATAACAGTCCTTAAAAAGGACGGTTTAAAACAGTCTTTTTTAAGGACGGTCTAAGACCATCCTTATTAGGTTCATCGGAGATTGCTCATTACCGTCCTTTGTAAGGACGGTCCATGACTATCATTTTATGGTTCCTCAGAGACTGCCTGTAACAGTCTTTTTTACGGACGGTTATGGACCTTACTTTTTACGGACGGTCCAGGACCGTCCTTATTACAAACGGTCCAAGACTATCCATTTTAAGGACGGTCCAGGACCGTCCTTTTAAGTTTCATAACATACCTCTAATGTTTACTTTTATAGACGGTCCATGACCATCCTTCTTTAGAGACGGTTTATGACCATCCTCTAAGTAATACGACGCCTTAAAATATGACGGCCCTAGCGACGGGTGAGAAAAACTTTGATAGTCTGAAAGGGTCGACGAATCAAGCTCAGGCACCCAAATATTACTTTAAAAATTGTACGTGTCCTGTAAATAATTCAAGTTAAACAGTTTAAATTATGTGAAATATTTTAAATGCATTATGGACTAAAAATTACCCCTATTTGATTATCTTATAATCAATTTTGTGACACATTTATTGGACGGTTAAAATGTAAAATATTAAATGGTCTTGTTTCAACAAACAAGTGTCCACCAATCAGAGGTTAAAATTGTTCAACCAATCTGATTTTAGTAGTGATATTTATCTACAGTCGATTCGACAACCAAATCTTCTTATATTGATTTAACGTGTATCATTTGTAAGTGCCAATGTATCAAGTGTCATAGGTAGCTAGAGTTTCAAATAACTATTAGAATTGGAAAAGAGAACGCGGATGCGTATTTTAGCATCCCAGCACTTTCGGACGCGGATTGGGTACTACGCCCACTAGGACCTCGCTAGGCCCGCCGTGATGTATATGTTTTATCCACTCTATTCATCAAAAATTTCAGATAATTTTAGATATTATATCTGAAAAATAGATAGATTGAAGGCTCAAGTGGATCACACCATAGGAATCAATGGGGATTGAGTGCCGAGTGTTGAAAATTTCCGGAGGGCCATAGAAGTTTTGGATCTAGCTGATATTTATATTTCTCTTCATCCATGTTTATGTGACCTTATGAATAGGTTGGATGGTAAATAAAATCACGGTGGCCCGTAGGAAGTTTTCATAGGCAAGAGTTCAATCTCCATTGGTTCCTGTGGTGTGGTCCACTCGAGTCTTGGATTTACTTAATATTTAATTTTATGCATTAAATTGATCTGTAAAAATAGATGAACAGCGTGGATAAAATATATACATCATGGTGGGCCCTACAAAGACGCTGATAGGACCGTCTAGGTCCAAGTGGGGGCTAGTAACCAAACGCGTCCATCCCTCTCGTCGTCGCTTTATTACAGGAGAAAAACTTTGATACTCTGACAGTATGATGGCTGATACACAGGCATTTAGAATCTACTTACAAATTGCACACGTGGCATTCAATATCCACATTAAACAGTCCAATTTATGATACCCTTTGTAAGTGTATCACGAACCAAAAATTTAGTTTATTCGATTACCTGTCTATCCCATAGCTGGAAGGTTAAAATGAAAATATCCAACGGTCCTATTTCCACAAGCAAGTGTCCGAATCAAAGGTTAGGATTGTTCAACCAATCTGATCCTGAGATTGTAACATGGAAACAGTTGTTTGCACCATTTAATCAGTTTTATTGAATTAATATATGCCACATGTATAGTTTATGAGTGCCTGCGTTTTACGTGTCATACAATCACAGGAAACTTTTTCAAGAAAAGGAAGAAAAAGAAAGCTCAAATTGTTAGAAACTATAGTACTTGTACACAACGGAGGATAGAAGAAAATAATAACGAAACGATCAGATTTATCGGGGTTCAAGGCTTGACTTGAATAGTCAATTTCCCAAGACAGATTTGCTGCCCTTTTTCTGGAACCAAGTGCAAATGAAGGAAATCTACAAATTGTCTTCAGGATACAATGAACTCTCAATCCGATTTTCAACATGAAAATTTGCACATTTAAGTGTTGATCAGATCTCTAGTTTTGACACCGATATGATCTACACGTTCAGAGAAATTCAGCAAGAGATTAGATCGAGAGTAATTGCACAAAGGATGATATAATCTTAAGGATAAGATTCTTTCATCTGGATTATAGAATCCAGGATTTATATCAATTGAAGGGTTATGGATTTTTTTTCTGAAGAGGTGCTATAGTGCCTCTTCAAGAAATTCACACCCATTCAAAGCAAATAATTGCCTTTCATGAAAAGACATGACCTTTTGTCCTATGGCAGTTATTTCTGTACCCATTCAGACAGAAGCAGTTATCCTACAGGAAAAACTGTATCCACATAAGCGACACATGGCATAGGTGCCACATGTACAATCATGTCACAATTACTCTTAATCAACAAAAGGTAATATACTATCAGGATAAACCCTAGTTCAATTCCAGCAGTACTATGACCTAAAAAATTTGAACCATGTGCCAAAAAGACTAAGGCTCTTTTTGATCCTTGTGACGATGCGAACGTACGAAGTGCTAAGTGCGCCTAATAAAGCGCCAAAAAGTGCCCAAGCAACCCTACAGCGCACTCTGCGTGCGTGCGTGCACAGACGGTGCTTTGCACCGTCCTCGAGGAGATTTAAACCCTGGTTACATAAGCAAAAACCCTCTCTCTTACCGACTGACTATACACACTATTTATGGAAAGTTTAAATAATTAATATATTTATTTACTTTCTAAAAATAACTTTTATTTTTAAAATTTATTTTTATTCTAAAAAAACACAACAATCCCCCACAATTTCAAAAGTAAAATCAGATTCTAAAACGAATGACATATCAGTATAAATAAGTGCATAAGTAAAGGTATTTTTTGGATTTGAACCTTTACTTTAGTATATACGTATCAAAGTTATGTCAGGTACTTAGTGACCCATTAGTCTTGAACTAAGGACCTTATTTGACTCACCGGACACATAATATACATCTATTCATATGTAACTAGAGATCTTAAAAGTTCGCACATTTCTGGCCTTGTGCGTATCCCTATTTCATGAGTATTCTAGAGACGATCCCAATCTCTTCAAAAGAGGCCTCACTTCTCTACTCATACAGGTAGGTTTATCAAAGATGATTCTGCTTCATCTCAGCAAAGTCTGCTTATAGATCTATTAAGAGTTAGTACTCAGCCTCTTATGAAATGTAGAAACCAAACACTAGACTTTTAGGAATGAGACTCTGATTTTCTTTTTCTAGTGTATGTTTCAGTTACATACTTGACTTGTTTGTCCCTTTGAACCTAGCCTATATTTCAAAACATAGGTAGGGTTGCCATCAAGAGTAAAAGTTACATCTTTATGGATCTTAGTCCCATTCCTTTAGTGGTTCTTCTTATTTGATCTCTTGATAAACCTTTTGTCAAGGGATCTGCCAAGTTCAAGATGGATTTAACATATTTCAGTGTGATTACTCCATCTCTGAGCAATTCTTTAACAAAGTTATGCCTTAAACCTACATTTCTAGACTTACCATTATAAGTCTTACTCATTGCACGACAAAGAGTAGCCTGACTATCACAAAAGATAGATATGACAGGAGTAGGTTTTGGCCAATACAGGATTTTCAACAGTAGGTATCTTAGCCATTCACCTTCTTTACAAGTAGCACCAAGTGCAATAAACTCACTTTCCATTGTGAGATATGCACGTTTGTTTCTTAGATGCCCATGATATTACTCCTCCTCCAAGAGTGAATATCCAGCCACTTGTATATTTAGATTCTATGTTATCTGCATTCTAGCTTGCATTGTTGTACCCTTCAAGTACAGCGGGATACGATTTATAATGCAGTCCATAGTCTATGGTTCCTCGTAGATACTTTAGAACTCTCAAAATCGTATTCCAGTGTACTTGTCCCAGATTACTCGTATACCTTCTTAGCATTCCAACTGTGAATGCTATATCGGGTCTAGTACAATTCATTGCATACATTAAACTCCCAATAGCTTTACATCTACCAGTATTTTTAACCAATTTAATACTTGGATCAAATGATGTTGAAACCGGTTTACTATCACAATGATTAAACTTCTTTAACACTTTCTCTAGGTAATGAGATTGTGTTAATGCTATTCCATCATTAAGATTATAAATCTTAATACCTAATATTACATCAGCTTTGCCCATATCCTTCATGTCGAAGTTGGTACTTAGAAACTTTTTAGTTTCTTTCACACAGTCCTCATTTGGTCCAAATATTAGCATATCATCTACGTATAGGCAGATAATGATTTGACCTTTAATATATATGCACTTATTTGCTTGGTTTACTCTAAAACTATTAGATTGTACAACTTGATCAAACTTCTCATGCCATTGTTTAGGAGCTTGCTTGAGCCCATAGATAGATTTGGCTGGTTTATACACTTTCTTCTCTTGTCCGGGTTGAACAAACCCTTCAGGTTGTTCCATATAGACTTCCTCATCTAGATCACCATTTAAGAATGCTGTTTTTACATCCATTTGATGGATTACTAAGTGATGAATTGATGTAAGAGCAATTAAAGTACTAATGGTAGATATTCAAGCAACAGGAGCGCATGCATCAAAAAAATTGATACCTTCCTTTTGTCTAAATCTTTTGGCTACCAATCGAGATTTAAACTTATTTATGGTTCCATCAGGATTGAACTTTCTTTTAAAAATTCACTTACGTCCTATAGGCTTTGAACCTGGTGGAAGATCGACCAAACACCATATGTTATTGGAGACTATGAAATCCATTTCATTGTTGATGGCTTCCCTCCAAAACTGTACATCAGGAGACGAGAGAGCTTCACTAAGTGTTGATGGATCACTTTTAATACTTAGTGGTAGAGTAATTTCCTTTCTTATTTCATTTCTATCCCCTTCTATAAGGAACATATAGAAATCTGGGCCAAAAGATGTTTCTTTTCTTCCTCTTTTCGATCTCCTTGGTTCATTTCCTTCTGAATGAGTTTTAGATTTATCATGAAAGTTGTTAGGCTCTTCGTTCATTGGTTCTATTATATTTTCATTAACTTGCCTCTTTGTATGATTATTCATATAGTCTTTGTATACTGTATTTTTAAAAAATAACATTGTGTAAGTTTCTTTCCAGTTTTGGTGTATTTTATAAGATGTTGGGAACTACATATAAATATACTAATAAAGAAGTTTAAACAATCTAATTCAAATAATATAAGAGCATAATGAAAAACTCTATTCACCTTCTGATTCAGGAGAGATGAATGATTACGTATATGAAAAATTGGATAGCAACTCGAACTTAGTAAACAAATCTCTTCTCTTGTAGTAAATAACGATAGAAAAGTAACACATCTAATATTGTTGTAAGTTTGTAATTATAATATTTTTACTTTTAGTTTCTAAGTTGTTTTAAAATTTCAATTATACTATGTTATTGATTGAATGATATGTACAACCATAAACTCGAAAGCTCGACTTCGAACTCGGCTTAAAGTTCGAGCTTAAACTCAGCTCAATCTGGCTCGAGCTATTAACTGAGACAAGCCTAACTAACCAATCAAGCTCGGTCACCAAGCCAAGATGAACTCAAGCTAGGCCAAGCTTAACTCGATTCAACTCGTGTCTAACTCTATAGATTGGATGGAATATAAACATTATGGTGAACCCTACATATGTTTTAACGGTGAAAATCATTGTCCCCATTTCTATTTGTGGTGTGATTCACTTAAGCTTTTCATATGACTCATTTTTGAGCTTGTAGTATAAAATAATCTCACCGAATGGATAAACGGTCTGGATACAATAATTAATATATCATCGTGTAATATATCAAAGTGGGACCCATGTAACTTTGATATCCTTTGAACTGTTGGTACAGCTCGCATCTTGAGAGAGCGTCACAGTCGACTTCGCACCACAAGCACCATACGAGATAGGTCGGTGGTGTGTGGTGCGCTAGCAAATCTTCTTCCTAACATACATGCTTGCGGAAGCGGATTGGCTGGTGTGGCACATCAGCTATATAGCTGATGTACGGACGTCAACAAGTTCTGTGGGTCCCATCATGAGGTATATGTTATATCCAAACCCTCCATCCATTTTTTGAACTTGTCGTAAGTCTTGAGACGAAAAGTAAAATAGATCTAAAGATCATGGACCACACTGAAAAAAGCAGTGGTGTATTGAAAGTCTACCAATGAAATCCTTTTGGGGTTCAATGAAGTTTTGGATCACTATGAAATTTGTTTTTCCTCTTCATCTAGGTCTTTGTGACCTTATAAACAGATTGGATGGAAAATAAATGTTATGGGGGCCGTACAAAATTTTAAACAGTGAAAATCATTATCTCTGTTGCTATTTGTGGCGTGGTTCAGTTGCTCTTTGGATATGATTATTTTTTAGAAAGTACTCTAAAATAATATCAAAAAATGGATGAGCTATGTGGATATAATAAATACATCATTGTGCGGCCATGTAACTTTGATATCCTTTTAATTGTTCATACAACTTTAAGCGCATCAGCACAAGTCTTCACACGACACGTACTTACACCAGCTATATATATATATATATATATATATATATATATATATATATATATATATATATATATATATATATATATATATAGTGCTGGTCTCCTATGAGCTGTACCGCACAGAATTTATGTGCGAGCCTTCATGTACATCGTAGGAAGAAGAGAGCAGTTGGGATTCCATTGCGTTGAGAAAGAGAAAGTCTTCGACTCTCTGCTACATTCATTCTACATTCACGCCAAGTGAGGCAGATTGCTACTGCCAAGTTGAGTAGCGAGACTTAAATTGATGTCACCAAGTTTTGTGGATCCACCTTAATGTATTTGTTGTATCCACACCGTCCATCCAATTTTAGAGATCATTTTAGGACATGAGAAAAAGAATGAGCATATCGAAAGCTGGAGTGGACCCCACCACAGAAAAAAATAAGGAGAGATTGAAACATTGTTGATTGAACGTCGACTATTAAAACTTTTTAGGGGCCATAAAAGTTTTGGATCAAGTTGATCTTTGTTTTTTTCCCTTCATCCAGGTTTGTATGGCCTAATCAATAGATTGGATGTCAAATAAACAATACGGTGGGCCTTAGTAGGATTTTAATGGTGGATATCCAATCACTATTGTTTTCTTGTGGTGTGGTCCACCTTAGATTTATATCCATCTCATTTTTTATATTAAGCTCTAAAATGATCTTTAAAAATGGATGAAGGGCATGGATAAAAGACATACTTCATAGTGGGGACCACTTGGCTAGTGGCAGGGGGTAGCCAATCTGTTTCCACTCGTGTGTGGTACAACATCAGATCCAGATGAAATTGAATTACGTACTGAGTTACTCAGTATACTCTTATCGTTGGGCCCACAGTGAATGTATTTGGTTTATCTACACCGTCAATTCATTTTTCCGGATCATTACAGTGGTTGAGCCCAAAATTGAAGCATATCCAAAGCTCAAGTGGACCATACCCCAGGAAATAGTGAGAATAATGATTTCCACCGTTGAAATTTTCTTATCGCCCACAGTGATGTTTATTTGTCATTCAACCCGTTCATAAGATCATAAATACATGGATGAAGGGAAAACTAAAATATCAACTTGATCTAAAACTTCTGTGGCCTCCAAAAATTTTTCAATGCTACATGTTCAATTCATACTATTTCATATGATGTGGTCCACTTAAGATTTTTATAGGCTTACGTTTTGAACTCATGTAATAAAATTATATGATAAAATGGATGGACGGAGTGGATAAAATAAATAAATCATGGTGGCCTAACAGATTTTACTTAGTACACTTAGGGTACTGAGTTACTCAGCATGCAATCCACTTCCAATCCAAACTTCTGGACGTGGTTTGGCTAGTACGTTGCCACTAGCCAGGTGGCTAGTGGTCGGTTCTATGTGGACCCCACAATGATGTATAAGTTTTATTCATGCCGTTTATCCATTTTTAAAGATAATTTTATATCTTGATACCAAAAATGAGGTGAATCTAAATCTCAGGTGAACCACATCATGGAAAAGAAATTTGATTGAAAGTCCACCATTAAAAACCTCCTAGGTCTCTGTAATGGTTATTTGACATCTAACCTATTGATTAAGTCATACAAATTTGGAAGAAGTGAAAAAATATATATCATCTTGATCCAAAACTTGTGTGGCCTCAAGAGGTTTTTAATGGTGGGCGTTCAATCAACACTTAGCGGTCCACTCGAGATTTGGATCAACGTCATTTTTAGGCTCATACCATAAAATGATATAAAAGAATGGGTGGACTGAATGGATGAAACACACATATCATGGTGGGGCTCACGGAGCATCCCCCACTAGCCATTGGCTAGACGGTTACTGGCCAATCCGTTTCCCAATTTTTTGCCAAAGCCTTTCGCATCAAGTTCATACGCTAGATCATAGGTGGGGTGCACCGTGATGTTTTTGAGAAATCCATCCCATTCATCCATTTTTTGAGATCATGTTAGGACATGGGGTAAAAAATGAGCTGGATCCAATACTCAAGTGTACTGAAAACATGAGGATTGAATGTCCATGGTTTAAATATTCATGGGGCCACATAAGTTTTGAATCAAGATAATATTTTTATTTTTAGTTATCTCCATAGAAATGATGCTATGAACAGTGTGAATGTCATGTAAACATTACTGTAGACCTTGCAGGGCTGCGTATGGCATGTAAACATTACTATCCACATCGCGGAGCCCTGCCCATCCGGGTGGGGGTAGGACACAATCCCTGTCCCAAACTAACTGGTTGAGAAGACTTGCTATTGAATTGATGTCACCTAATTATGTGGGCTTCACTATGATGTATGTGTTGTATCCACACCCATTTGTAGAGATCATTTTATGGCATGAGCCAAAGAATGAATCAGATCAAAAGCTTGAGTAGACCTCACCACAGAAAACAGTAGAGATAGTGACGCTCACCATTAAAAGCTTTTAAGGGCCGCAAATTTTTTTCGATCAAGTTGATATTAGTGTTTTCCCTTCTTTAATGTCCAAGTTAACTTATGAACAGGTTAGATCTTAAATAAACATTAGAGTGGACCTTAGGAAGGTATTAACTGTGGGTCTCTCTCCCTATTGTTTTTTGTGGTGGGGTCCACTCCTTAAACCTAAACCTAAACCTAAACCCGATCTCGAACCCGAATCTGAATCCCTAAACCCCTAACTTAAACTTAAAACCCAAATATAAACCCAACCTGATTTCCTATACCTAAACCGTAATGCATTCTCAAATCCCTAACTTAAACCTACACCTAATCATAATCTCAACTCCCTAACCTAAACCTAAACCTAAACTTGAAAACCCAAACCTAAACCCGATCCCGAACCCGAATCTGAATCCCTAAACCCTTAGCCTAAACCTAAAACTCAAACATAAATCTGAACTCAATTTCTTATACCTATACCTTAACGTATTCTCAAATCCCTAAATTTAAACCTACACCTAATCTTAATCTCAACTCCCTAACCTAAACCTAAACCTAAACTTGAAAACCCAAACCTAAACCCGATCTCATACCCGAACCCAATTTCCTAAACCTAAACTTATAACCTTAACTTAAACCTATTCTCAAATCCCAAAACCTATAACCTAAACCTAAACTTAAACCTTAACCTATAACCTATAACCTAACCTTAACCTATAACCTATAACCTAGACCTATAACCTAAACTCAATTCCCTAAATCTTAACTTATAACCTAACCTAAACCTAAACCTAAACCTATTGCCTACACTTATAACCTAAACCTAAACCTATAACCTTAACCTAAACCTATATTTATAACCTAAATCTATTCTCAAATCCCAAAACCTATAACCTAAACCTAAACCTTAACCTAAACTTAAACCTTAACCTATAACCTATAACCTAACCTTAACCTATAACCTAGACCTATAACCTAAACTCAATTCCCTAAACCTTAACCTATAACCTAAGCTAAACCTAAACCTATAACCTACACTTATAACCTAAACCTAAACCTATAACCTTAACCTAAATATAAAACCTAAACCTAAACCTAAACCTAAAACTAAACCTAAACCTACAACCTAAACCTAAACCTTAACCTAAACCTAAACCTACACTTATAACCTATAACCTAAACCTAAACCTAAACCTAAAACCCAAATGTAAATCCGATCTCGAACCCGAACCCGATTTCCTAAACCTAAACCTTAACGTATTCTCAAATCCCTAAACCTAAACCTACACCTAATCCTAATCTCAACTCCCTAATCTAAACCTAAACCTAAACTTGAAAACCCAAACTTAAACCCGAACCCGATCTCCTATACCTAAACTTATAACTTAAACCTAAACCTATAACCTAAAACTCAATTCCCTAAACTTTAACCTATAACCTAACCTAAACCTAAACTTAAACCTAAAACCTAAATGTATTCTGAAATCCTTAAACCTAAACCTACACCTAATACTAATCTCAACTCCTTAACCTAAACCTAAATTTGAAAACCCAAACCTAAACCTGAATGAACTTTCTGCAATTCTTTATGATTATTTATTGGTTGAATATTTTTTTATTAGATTAAAGACACAAAAAGAAAATTGTTGCTAATTTTTTTCTTTTTCTTCAATTTTTAATGTAACAAAATTTCTGACGGCTTTTAGGCCATTCATATTTTTCTAAATATTCAAATCTGAGATAGTTCATAACTGTCCTTTTTAGGTTCATCAGAGACAGCTTATAACAGTCCTTAAAAAGGATGGTCTAAAACAGTCCTTTTTAAGGATGGTCTAAGATCATCCTTTTTAGGTTCATCAGAGACTGATCATAACCGTCCTTTGTAAGGACGGCCCATGACCGTCGTTTTATGGTTCATCAGAGACTACCTGTAAAGTCTTTTTTACGGACGGTTATGGACTGTACTTTTTACGGACGGTCCATGACCGTCCTTATTACAGGCGATCCATGACCATCCTTTTTAAGGACGGTCCAGGACCGTCCTTTTAAGTTTCATAACATACCTCTAATGTTTACCTTTACAGACGGTCCATGACCATCCTTCTTTAGAGAGTTTATGGTCGTCCTTTAAGTAATACGACGTCTCAAAATATGACGGCCCTTGCGATGGTCTAAGACCATCCTTTATGGTCTTTTGAGACGGTTTTCGACCATCCTTTTTTCACTTTTTTTGACGTAGTGCAACAAATACATCAAGGTGGGCCTACAAAACTTGGTGACGTCACTTAAGTCTCGCTGCTCAACTTTTTTTTTTTTTTTGGGTTAGCTTGTTAGTACACACCCATGTCAGTACACATACTCCATGTTAGCCACCCCCACTAGGGATCAATACCAAGACCTCAAGTGTTGAAACAAGGTATCTCCACTTAGTCTACCAATTAAGCTATGAATTTGGGTGTATCTCGCTGCTCAACTTTGCAGTGGCTAATCCACCTCCCTCGGTGTGAGTGTAGGAGAGTCTTTTTTCTGAAGACTCTCCTTCGCAACGCAGTAGAATCCCAACCACTCTCCTTATCCTACGGCGTATATGAAAGCTCGCACATAAATTCCATGCGGTATGGTTTGTAGGAGACAAGCACTCTCTCTTTCTCTCTCTCTCTCTCTCTCTCTCTCTATATATATATATATATATATATATATATATATATATATATATATAGCATGCTCACCTACGCACATGCACACCTTTTCACACTTGTCATGGGTGTCGAATCTGAATGGTCCATAAGATACGGAATCCCATGAAACCTTAAGGGGTGAATTTTCATCCTGATTTAAGATTTTAGTGGGCCATAAAAAGAAAAAATTCAAATCAAGGGAAGAAACTGTTTGCATTTTTCATGGCCCACCGAAGTATTGGATCAAAGTGAAAATTTATACCAGAGGGTTTCATGAGGTTCTACTTCATGTAAACCGTTCAGATTTGCAAGACTCATCCGATATGATGAGTTCTCAAAAAAGTTCATATGTAGTACGTACAAACTGGTTCGCAGGTGAGCATTTTTATGTGTGTGTGTGTGTGTGTGTGTGTGTATGTATATATATATATATATATATATATATATATATATATATATATATATGGTGTATGGTACACCACCCAATCCGCTTCCCATGCTTACCATGTCAAGTCAACCGCAAAAGAGAGTGAGAAAAACTTTGATAGTCTGAAAGGGTCGACGAATCAAACTCAGGCACCCAGGTATTACTTTAAAAATTGTACGTGGCCTGTAAATAATTCAAGTTAAACAGTTTAAATTATGTGAAATATTTTAAATGCATTATGGACTAAAAATTACCCCTATTTGATTATCTTATAATCAATTTTGTGACACATTTATTGGACGGTTAAAATGTAAAATATTAAATGGTCTTGTTTCAACAAACAAGTGTCCACCGATCAGAGGTACAATTGTTCAACCAATCTGATTTTGGCAGTGATATTTATCTACAGTCGATTCGACAACCAAATCTTCTTATATCGATTAAACGTGTATCATTTGTAAGTGCCGGTGTATCAAGCGTCATGGGCAGCTAGAGTTTCAAATAACTATCAGAATTGGAAAAGCGAACGCGGATGCGTATTTTAGCATCCCAGCACTTTCGGACGCGGATGGGGTACTACGCCCACCAGGACCTCGCTAGACCTGCCCTGATGTATATGTTTTATCCACTCTGTTCCTCAAAATTTTCGGATAAGTTTAGATATTATATCTGAAAAATAGATAGATTAAAGGGTCAAGTGGATCACACCACAGGAATCAATTGGGATTGAGTGCTGAGTGTTGAAAATTTCCAAGGGCGCATAGAAGTTTTGGATCAAGCTGATATTTATATTTCTCTTCATCCAGGTTTATGTGACCTTATGAACAGGTTGGATGGTAAATAAAATCACGGTGGGCCCTAGGAAGTTTTCACCGGCAAGAGTTCAATCTCCATTGGCTCCTGTGGTGTGGTCCACTCGAGTCTTCGATTTACTTACTATTTGATTTTATCCATTAAAATGATCTGTAAAAGTAGATGGACAGCGTGAATAAAATATATACATCACGGTGGGCCCCACAAAGACACTGACAGGACCGTCTAGGTCCAGGTGGGCGCCAGTAACCAAACGCGTCCATCACTCTCATCGTCGCTTTCTTATAGGAGAAAAAAATTGATACTCTGGCAGTATGATGGCTGATACACAGGCACCTAGAATCTACTTACAAATTGCACACGTGGCATTCAATATCCACATTAAACAGTCCAATTTATGATACCCTTTGTAAGTGTATCACGAACCAAAAATTTAGTTTATTCGATTACCTGTCTATCCCATAGCTGGAAGGTTAAAATGAAAATATCCAACGGTCCTATTTCCACAAGCAAGTGTCCGAATCAAAGGTTAGGATTGTTCAACCAATCTGATCCTGAGATTGTAACATGAAAACAGTTGTTTGCACCATCTAATCGATTTTATTGAATTAGTATATGCCACGTGTATAGTTTATGAGTGCCTGCGTTTTACGTGTCATACAATCACAGGAAACTTTTTCAAGAAAAGGAAGAAAAAGAAAGCTCAAATGCGTTAGTAACCGTCTTACCTTCAAAGCTATATATGGAGCTTCGGTGTATTTCTGGAACTGATAGGGTAGCTACGAAAGAGAGCCAGTCATGTTATATACATTTTTCCTATGTCGCGACTTAGAATTAGCAGTATGTGTCGCACCATGGGGTCCACATGCGTATATTTTCTGATGATTAAATCTGTCTATTTCTCCCGTGATACGATAGATAACTTATTACCTATAATCAGGCTTTAAGAATGATCCTGACCTTCGATATTTAAATATGAATGTATCTACGTATGTTAGATGTTCAGAAGCTTATTTTCATTGTAAATTTCTGTAAATTCTTGCATTGAAATCATCTCCAAAATAGACGGTTGCGATCATTAGATAATCTCATTATGTGGGTCCAATGTGGCGACAGATATAGCGGTCCTATGTCGCTGCGAAATGAACTCATTCTCGCAAGTCATACTCTTTCCGTCGAGCGGAATCAAGAGATTCCGTCAGTAGTTTCGCGGGAAGGTTGGTTTTCGCCTTTCGGTTGTTTACATCGATGGCCAGCCTGATTGATAAATGGACCCTTTCTTTTCTACTTTCGGTAAGAAATCGGTACAAAGTTTGTACTATTGTATACCAAAAATAGAAAGGATGGGTGTCTTTATCAAAAAAGAAGAATAAAAAGATAGAAAGGGTGGGTCCATTTATCAGGCGGGGTTCTCAATTTCTCATGCTCCAATGCATGTCCGGGCAAGCACACGCCCTGCACATGAATGACAGTGGTAAGTAGGTACCGATCAGTCACAGCTGACCATCCATTGCCTTGCGCTTCAAGGTGGGGGCTCACCAGTCCGTCTATTTGATGGGCCTCACTTTGGTTAGGCTGCTGACGGGAAATAACAATTAGCGGACGATCCTGACCATCCGATCTATTACCGCCAAACAGACGGTTAAGATAAAGATGGGACCAGGGAAACACCGTTCCTTCGTAGAGCGGGTGGACCGTCCGGATTGCACGATTTTTAGATATTGGACTACCCACGGCACGGCAAAACGTAGGGGTGAGAATGAGCCGGGTATAGCCCAGCCCGACACTATATGGTCCAAGGCGTGAGGCCTGCAAGGGTGTACCATAGTAGGCCACCAGCCAGGTGGCTAGTGATCGGTGCTTTGTGGGCCCCACCATGATGTATGTGTTTTATCTATGCCGTCCATCCATTTTTAACGATAATTTTAGGGCTTGATTCCAAAAATGAGGTAGATCTAAATATCATTTGGACCACACCATGGGAAAACAGTACTTATTGAATGTCTACCATTAAAAACCTCCTAGGCCCCACTGTAATGGTTATTTAAAATATACTCTGTTGATTAGGTCATGCACACTTGGATGAAGGGAAAAAAATATATATCAGCTTAATCCAAAACTTTTGTGGCCCCCAAAATGTTTTTAATGGTGGGAATTCAATCAACACTGTGCGGTCCACTTGAGATTTGGATCAACCTAATTTTTGGGATCATAGTAGAAAATGATATAGAATAATGGGTGGACGGAATGGATGAAACATATACATCATGGTGGGGCCCACAGAGCACCGAGTACTAGCCATTGGCAAGTGGCAGGGTCAGTAGCCAATCCGTTTCCTACACCCACGAGCTGAAAAATTGATTGGGCCCCATCCTGACCAGATGTGAGCACCGAGTACTAGCCATTGGCAAGTGGCAGGGTCAGTAGCCAATCCGTTTCCTAGACCCACGAGCTGAAAAATTGATTGGGCCCCATCCTGACCAGATGTCTCACAGAAATTGATCAAATACGTATTTACAAAGGTGGATGTTCTTAATCCATCCGTTAATCAGGTGGGTCGCACTTGCACATGTACAAGAGATATTGAAATGGATATTTGTAAGAAAGAATATGAAGTTGGGCAGGGCCGGATCGTGCTAAAATCACACACAAGCCCAATCCTGGCCTGAAAAGTGCTCGGGCTATGCGTGCCTACGAACGGGCTAAGCTAATGGGTCCAAGCCCAGTAAAGATATATGCGGGCTTACTGGGCCTATCGGGCCCGTTTCCACCACTCATGATGGTGATGATCAATTGTCCCATCTCGATGGGATCCGAATCCACCCGAGACAACCTTGAGGCGACGCCGGACGGTGATTGACCAGCCAGGTGGCTCGTGGTCAGTGCTCCGTGGGCCCCACAATGATGTATGTCTTTCATCCATTCTGTTCATCCATTTTTACGGATTAATTTATGGCTTGTTCCCAAAAATGAGAGGGATATACATCTCAGTTGGACCACACTACAAGAAAACAATAGTGATTGGATATCCACCATTAAAATCCTCCTAAGGCCCACTGTACTGTTTATTTGACATCCAATCTGTTAGTTCATACAGGCCCAGATAAAGGGGAGGAAAAAAAATGATAAGCTTGATCCAAAACTTTTATGGCCCCCAAAAGGTTTTTAATGGTGGACGTTTGTTCAACACTGTTTCATGTAATGTGGCCACTTGAGATTGGGATATACCTTCTTTTGTGTTTCATACCACAAAAGGATATGAAAAAATAGATGGACGGCATGGATGAAACACATACATCATGGTGGGGCCCACAGAGCACTGACCACCAGCCATTGGCTGGCGGCAGGGGAAGTAGCCAATCCGTTTCTGGCGACGCCTGTCTTGTATGGACGCGGATTTCCTGGAAAGCCTTTACCAGGGAGGTCCTACGCAAGGATTTTGGGTGGGGCCCACTGCAATGTTTGTGAGAAATTCAGCCCGTCCATCCGTCTTTAGATATCATTTTAGTATAAAGAACTAGACTATAAAATACCTGAAAATATAAAATTCCTATATTTTGAGCCGAGCATTGGCTAGTGGCTCGCATACTAAATAGAGTCGCCAAATCTATGAATGCCGCACACGGGCTCACATTTTTCTTTAAGCGTGGTTTTCTTTTCGTATTGACTTACATATAATAATGAATACAACTTGACATCACCGCTAACCATTAAAGCTTAGAATATATGGCTGGTTACTGTATAATTGCTTTAGGGTGGGGAATCACAAGACTCCTTACTCAAGTAAAGCCCCGAAATCTGTGAACGCTGCACGCAGGCTCACCCCTTTCCTCAGGTGTGGTTTCTTTCTGAATGGTGCCAAGAGGGATTGTGGTTTTGACTTATATATGATAATGAATTCAACTTGAAGTAGCCTTTAGCCAATGAAAGTTAAAATCTATGTTTGCCTAAAAACCATAGATTACTTAAGATGTGGGGAATCACAAGATTCCCCAATTCAAGCCACTCCTGCGGTTAGTCAACGAGCAGAGATTCTAAGGGCCTTAGTGACGAAAGGGGTTGGACACCCTCTTCTGCCCGTAATTAAGTGGTCTCTACTAAGATTTTGATTATTATTATTATTTTTTTTGTGTGCATTTAATTGAGTTCTAGAAAGATCAAAGGGTTGGACTATGGAGATAATGTCCTTAATGTCAACGCAAGTTTCAAAGATTAATAAATAAAAAGAAAAAGAATAATATGAAACCATTGTGATCACGACCATGGAGAGATGAGGCGCGTAGCATCTAACATGACTAGTGCGTACCTAATGTAAAACAAAAAAGGCAAATAGTTTCCTAATTTCTATTGCATCAGGTTCCAACTAATTGGCAAGATGCAGAGCACACATAGGAAAGACCAATAAAAATGAAGAAAATGTTAGCAGGGGTGTATGAGAAATGAAATTTTATATCTAAAATAAAGAAATAAAAAATGTCTTACTATAACTACATGAGGTGATCGCATGCTATGAAGATGTAAGAGAGGATAAGAGAGACCCAACACTCTTTTGTGGATGAGGTGGGTGGATATCTCAAATCCTCTCCTTGCTCCATTGAATATGCACCATTGAAGAGGCTTGGACTGACTCGAACCTAGGTTTGGATGGCTGGTGGGTGGATGGGTTAGCATCTCTCTCTCTCTCTCTCTCTCTCTCTCTCTCTCTCTTCTTCTCTCCTTTCCCACTTGGTGTCTCTAGCCCTCTCCCGAGCTTCTCTATCTGCAATTGGTAAGTTTTTTTTTTTTGGGTGTTTTTTTTTTTAAAAAAAAAAAAAGAAAAAAAAAGAAGGAAAAACTAGTGGGAATCTATTCCCATTAACAGTAATCGGATTTCACCAGTTGCCACGTGGCTTGATTCCACGCCTCTCAAGTTGTTTTGAGCTGATAAAGACTTGTTAGCTGATAAATGCACTTTTCAATGCCGACGAAAATCAAATTCTGGTTGGTATTGTACATCAGCGTACTACGACATAAAAATGCTCATAGTTCTCTTGTTACAAGTCCATTTTCAGTGATCTTGAACTCATTAGAAAGATAGTTTGGTAAGCTTACTAATGGTATTGGCTGGATCTTATTCAATACTCATTAGATATGAGTGATTTTAGACTCTTTGATAAGGTACTTTGGTGATTTTTCCAATGAGCTATTAATTACCTTAATCTAAGATCATTTGGTTTGTCACACTACCTTAAGAAGACTAAGTAGTAGGAAGAAAGGGTCCTAGGACAACTTAAATCGGGTTGGATGAGTTTCTGGTGAATGTTTTAGAATTAAGATTCTGGGTTTTGGGTCTTAAAGTTTCCTAGGATTTAGGTTTTCAAGTTTTCAGGGAATATGGGCTATGGGTTTCTAGGGTTTAAGTTTTTGGGAAATTTAAGCTTTAGGGTTCCTATGGTTCAGGTTTTCAGGATTCTAAGTTTCAAGCCTTCCATCATGGTTCAGTTCTAATGCGGTTGGTCATCCCCTTTTTGGTACGTTGTATACAATTCATCTAGCTTCAGTTAAGATATGCCATTTATAGAATTTAGAATGCCTACTTATCAAATTGTGTATGCTTAGAGAGTATAACATGACTCTCCTTGAATCAAATATAATAACATTCTTTCACAATAAAGAACTCACTTTGTTAGCACACTGATTTGTGCACCTTATTTGTAAATCATACAAGTCTATATGTCATGTAGTTGATTGAGCCCTTAGAAACTGAAGACCAAAAACATAAGAGGATATGAAAAATCAAGAAGCAAAGAAAATGTATAAGAGGTGCCTTGGTAGATGATCTTAACCCTAGTAGATAAACCTTTTATTGATCATCCCTCAGCCTTAGGAGTCTTAATTGAATACACTTAGATTGACTTTAAAGGTCCTGAGTTACTTGAAAATAAATTGCACAATTTCAGGCCACCTTTGGTTCCATTGAACCCCCTTTGGCCCCACGGAAAGTGCTTAAAACAGAGCATCAACAAAGCCCTGAAATTAATGTAATTCAACTCCAGCCAAAGAATCATTCAGCCATATTTGGTGTGTTTAAAAACCATATTTGGTCCAACCGAATGTGCCAAAAATTGTCTAGAAACTTTCGTGGTTTTTCCACTAACTAATTCGGTGTGACCGAAATCAATTTTGGTCAGACCGAAGTCTAGCCTTTTCTAAAAGTTTTATGATTGTTAGAACTCGATTCATGTCTAAAGAAGAACCGGTCTTTGGGTATTAGAATGAATTTTTGGCACAATAGAAGCTGATGTGAATCACCACTCATATCCCACACCCTAAGCGTCTAATCCCATGAGATTGATTCATCTTCTTGAGTTTTACCACTCTAATGAGGATTCCAATCTCAATGTTAAAGATGAACTCAATCTCCAAAATTATTCTAGGATTAGACCAAAGCTTTTTGGCATAACCTTTGTTTAAATCTTCTAGAAGACCTATTTAGGTGAATCCCCTTGGATTTCAATTATACAATTAGTCGTAGGAGATTCTACCAATGTCTCATCACCTTGGTCACCTCAAAGGAGCATTGCATGCAAGGTGTTTGATCTTGGAGGTGAAACATTAAAAAAATATCTACATCAACAATCGAGGTAGAAAAATGGGAGCTGATTGAAGCATGGGAGAGCATTGATCAAGCAACCCAAGACGAAGCTACAAAAACAATCTGACAAGTAAGTTGTGAAATTGTAAGAGTTCTCACATTCCTTGTGTAGGATTGAGTAGAGAGTTTGTAACCCAATCTCATGTAAGTCTTGTGTAGGATGGTATTGGCACTAACACGGGTGAGTACCTACGTAAGTCCTTGTGCAAGACATCGACATGGGTGTGTACGTGGGTAAGTCCTTGTGTAGGCTATTGATATGAGTGTGTACGTGGTAAGTCCTTACATAGGCCACCGATACATGTGAGTACGAGGGTAAGCTCTTGTGTACTCTTAACTGTGAAATATTATATATTTTCCTTTATTATATATTAGTTTTATAAGCATAAATACACTTAATCAATCCAACCACGTATGTTTTCCTATACGAGGTTATTTGGAGAGCTAAGGTGAAAAAAATTATTAAAGAGAATAAAGCTTAAAGAATGACCAAGTGAAGATTTTGAGATTTGGAGGTGTTTAGTGAGCATTCAAGTACCAAAGATCTAAGGAAACCAAGTGCAAATGAGAGAGAAAAGACTGATTGAATTACAAAGTTGTACAACTCAAATAACAAATTGTTTAGTTCCACCTATGGTTGGTTCAGTTCGATCGAATATGCATAAAATAGTCCAGTAACAAAACTGTAATTTTTAAAGTTAATTTGGCTTAAATATGACGCTAAAGTATCTTCTTTCTAAAAAGGATGCTAAGCCTCATTTGTTGAGATGGATATTTCTACTTTAAGAGTTCGACATTGAAATACGGGATAAGAAATGAGTAAAGAACGTAGTGGCTGACCATCTCTCTTAGATTGTTCTATCTAACTTCATGGAAATAACACCTATTAATGACAAGTTCCCTGTGCTCAATTACCTTGGTATATTGATATTGCTAATTATTTTGCTATAAGTATAATTTATACTCATTGGATTGCACAAGATAAGAAGAAATTCTCTGCCGAGATACGCAAGTTCTTATGCAATGATCTATATCTTTATAAGTATTGCCCATATCAAATCATTAAAAGATGTGTGCTTGATCATAACAAGAAAGTGTCATCTCCTTTTGTCATTCTCATGTGAGTGGTGACCATTTTTCAGCTAAAAAGACCATAACAAAAATTCTTCAATGCGGCTTTATTTGGCCCACCATATTTAAAGATACACATAAACTTTGCAAAGCACGTGAGTGTTGTCAGAAATTGGGCGGTTTATCCCATAGAAATATGATGCTACTGAACGTCATTCTTATTATTAAAGTATTCGATTGATCGGATATCGATTTCATGTGAACATTCTCCCAATTCTTTCAAAATCTATATATCTTGCTCGTTGTTGACTATGTCTTCTAGTGGGTTGAGGTAATTCGTACTGTAATAATGACAATCGTATGGTCATTAAGTTTTTAAAAGAAAATATTTTATCCTAATTCGGAACACCTCAAGTCATGATAAGTAATTAAGGATATCACTTTTGTAATAGACCTTTTGAATCATTGATGAAGAAATATAGTATTTCACACAAAGTGAGCACCCCCTATCATCCTTAGATGAGCGGTTATGTTGAAATATCAAATAGGGAGATTAAATAAATTCTTGAGAAAATGGTTAACCCAGATCGCAAAGATTGGTAACTTCGACTGACCGATGGATTGTGGGCATACCATACATCATGCAAAACCGCCATTAGTATGTCACCCTATAGACTTGTCTATGGAAAGGCTTTCCACTTGCTTATAGAGTTGGAACATAAAGCGTATTTGGGCCATAAAGAATTTTAACTTTAATCTTGAGAAAGTTGGCCCATTATGTAGTTTACAACCAAATGAAGTTAGTTAAAAAAATCCAGAATGATGCCTATGAAAACTCTCGAATATACAAGAACCAGATGAAAGTGTTCCATGACAGGAACATTCTTCAAAAATTTTTTGAACCAAATCAGAAAGTCCTTATGTATAACTCCAAACTTCATCGTTTTCCTAGTAAATTGTGATCTTGTTGGACCAACTCCTTTAAATTCAAAGCGGTTCATCCTCATGGGGTAGTCGAGATAGAAAATTCAATGAATAGTAAAAATTTTAAAGTGAACAATCATCGCCTTAAATTATTTGTTGAGAAATTTGATTTAGAGGATATGTCTATTCCTCAAAATGATCCTCTATATTAAGACTTACTTTCTAGTTTGATGGAGGTCCATCTATCCACTTATTGTTTTCTTAGAATTAGGGTAGAATAGTTTAAGTTAGTTTTAGATTTGCTTAGTTTGGTACTAATCCCTTTAGATGGTGGAGAATTCAGGTCATTATATTGATCTTCCTTAGGTACAATCTCTCTTACTCATTCCTCATATATTTTCGTTATCTCATGTTATGATGCATTGCCTATTCTTTTACATTGAAGACGATGTAGATTTTAGGTTAAGAGGTGAGATTAGATAAAAGTAATTAAGTATTTTCTTTATTTTTTTTAGCTTTTTTCTTTTCTTTTTTTTTTTTGCAAAAGATCTTTCATTTTTTTTCAATTTTTAGATTTTAAAATTGTCTTTGAAGAGTAATATTATATGTATTGGAATATATCTTAGAATATGATGATAAAATACAAAGTAAATTTTGAAAGTTTAAGAGTCTAGTTAATTAGTAAATTTTTAACAAAATTATTTTTAAATGAATAATTGATAAAAAATTTAAACATCAAATGAGCTTAGTTCACATTTCACATCTAACTCATATTCTGCAAAGTTAATTTAATTTCTTAATTTTAAACTTGATGATTACTCAAAAAGTATTAGGAACCAAGTTTGAAGATCCTTATCTACCTTGATATAAAAAGAAGAAAAGGACCAGCTAAACAAAAGTTGGAATCGAAAATAGTTGTTGCATGTGCTTAAATGATAAAAATAATGAAAAAAAGAAGGAAATGATGCTAGTGTGAAAGCCATTGATGAAAAATAAAAAAGCTGAAAAAATAAGTGAAAATGAGATATGTTCAGAATTAAAAACTTATGTTAATCTGTCCACTTTAAGGTAATTATCATAGTTAGTGTTATAAAGAAGAGTTTAACTATTATGGGTTATAAGTTAGAAATTCACTAAACATACTAAGAGCTTGATGTTCGAATATATTTTATTAATTAATTGATGATAAGAAACTTAGTTTAATGGTTTACTATTGATTTTAAGTTCTAGACCGACATATTTCATTCTTATATCTTTGAATCATCATACTTACATATGTATACGGTTGCACATGATCTTGTTTCTCGAGAAAGATTTGAAATTTGAATTTTGAAGATTAGTTTTTAGCATGTTTTTCTCGGGACTAGAAAAATGTTAGTTAGGGTGTGTGTTGAGCGTGAAATATTATATTTTCTCCCTTATTATACTTTGGTTTTATAAGTATAAATATGCTTAATCGATTCAATTACATATGTTTTCTTATGTGAGGTTATTTGAAGAGATAAGGTGGAAAAAATAATTAAAGAGAAGATTTAAAACTCAAAGATTGATCAAGTGAAGATTTGGAGATTTGGATGTGTTTAATGAATAATTAAAGTGCTAAATATCCAAGGAAATTAAGTTGAAAGGAGAGAGAAAAGACCGAATGAATCACAAAGTTTTACAACTAAAATAATAGATTGTTCGGTCCCACCTAGGGTTGGTTCAGTCCAACCGAATGTGCACAGAATAGTCTATTAACAAAATTGTGATTTTTGGAGTTAATTTGGCTCAACATTTGGTTCAACCAAAGCCAAGTTCAGTGTCACCGAAGGCATGTTTGGTGCGACGTAAGGAAGACAATACTTTAGGTGCAAATCAAGGAAATTTGGCTGCAACCAAGAGTTAATTTAGTGCGACCGAATGCTATGTTCAGTTCGACTAAAAGTCCTAGTTGGTTGCAGCTGAAGTGAAACCAAAGTACGTAAATTGAAGTTAGTGCCAAGTTGGTGCTAATTTTTCCTATTTAAGGGTAGAGTAAGGAGTTGTGGAGCCTCCAAGAAGTCCTCCTCCAATGCTTTGGTTTTAGTTAGTTTTATGTTTGAGATTTAGTTCAATCATATCTTTGATTTGCTAATCTCTTAGCTAGGGTTAAGAGGTAAAGCTTGTAGTTATTCTTAATGCCTTAGTTTGCTTTGATTCAAGCATTTGATTTAATTATTGAACAATTCATTGATATTTAGTTTGAATGAAAATTTATTTTTAGTTTATTTTGATTCATTTGTTGACTCCGTGCACATTGGATACTTAAGAACACTAAGAATTGTTTCTTATTTATTTTGTAAGGGATTGATCTGTAAAATATATTAATTTATCATGCACTATGGGCATGATAAATACTTTGAATTCTCTCTGATCAGGGAATCAATTTAATTAAAAGTTCAAATATATTTTGATATATGAATAATGATTTAATCGCTCTATTATCCAGCTGGATAGGATAGGACTTCGATTCCACTTAATGATCCAATTGAATCAAGTAAATTAACATTAAGATATAGTTATAAGTTGATCTTCAGCGCTCTAATATTTTATCTTTGATAATTTTCCTCACAATTATTTATTAATTCAAATAATAGTAGTTAGTTTAGTTCTAATTCTAATTCTAAAGTATTCTAAAAATCGCACAATCATAAGTCCATATGGGTATGACCTTAGTCGCATCGAGTTATTATTACATCGTAACCCTGCACTTGGGGTTGTCTGAACATGTAGGCTTCCAATGAGAGTATACGCTTGTATAAGTTAGAGGTGAATTTGATTTAAAACATCTAATAGTGAATACTGGTACACTCAGGGAGAGTATGTCTGCCAGGAGTGGAGTAAGGAAACCGAACCACTATACATGTTTGTGTTTGTGATTGTAAATTGCGTACATTCTTATTCATACTTATGTGATTGATTAAATAAATCATATGGATGCTTGAATTAAATTGTATGCTAGGCACTTAACTCGTAATGTACACACTATTGGCTAGTTGTATAATTGTCATATCTTTGGTAGTGTCTGTGATTGGACCCACTATTGACTTGGAAACCTTAATGTTGACTTACCTTGCTTAGTTTAATTGACCTATTAGTATAAATAAGAAATTGAATTTTAATTGAAAAATATTATTTAGTGCTAATCACATACTCTTTAAGACATAGGCTTCATTTTATAGTTCCACTAAGCTTCCACATAGTCATTATATCCTATTCCATGTAATTTCATTTGGTATCAAAGAGGATAACTCTTTAAAGGCTTAATTGCATTAAGTTGATTCGATGATCTTAAGAATAATGTCTACTAAAAAGGGATGTGACGTCACACGACCATCATATTTTGATGAGTCTAACTACACCTATTAGAAGGCTAAGATGAGGGTCTTTCTAAGATCTCATAACTCTATGGTTTGCGCAATTGTCGAACAATGATAGACTATGCCCATAAAACAAGTCGTAGTTAATGGTGAAAGTACCATTGTTTGTCAATATACGTGTAAGTTAAGTCCTAGAGTCAAGTGGGCCTCATATGAAGATTACAAGACCAAAGACCCACCAAGTTAAAGAAGTTCGAGTGCACTCCATAGATATGTTAAGCCTCACTTCCCTAACCTAACCCTATTAAGTAAAAACCCCACTTAAAATGGTCTAAACTTGCTCAAAATCATGTTTTAAAAACCCTTGATAAATTTAGATTTAGAGTTAGTTTAAAATTTGTGGAGAATGTATCAATTAACAAAAATTCATGGTCTGTCGATTGCAATCGAGCATATTTGATGGCATCGAACACTTGTTTGATGACATCAAAACAACGGTCTAATAGTCTAACAACCAAACTGTGAAAATCTTGAATATATCCAATGGAATTGAAGGAAGTTCGATGACATCAAAACTTAAGTTTCGATGACATCGAAGGAAACTTCGATTGCATTGAAGACCTTTTGATGATATCGACAATGATAGATATCTATCCCTTTTTTTTATTGTTGATATTTGGCTTTATATATCAATTGAGTTACTTTTTAGATTTTTAAACAAGCATGAAAGAGAGCTTTAAGACAATGATTGCTATAGTTAATACCCTTACTCTCAAGCCATCTTTCTCATATGAGCTCATCATTTAATCCATAGCTTAAAGGTATTTATTGGTATATTCATAGCTTGTATTGGACTATGAAATTCATCCTTCATTGATCATCTAACAACACTCTTTAATGGCAAATCATTATGATGTGATCCTTGAATGCTTAGCTTTTGAGAATCTTCTCTAACTCTTAAAGACCCATCATTAACTAGAGTAGATTAAACCAAACCCTAACCCAATAACCTCGGTACCCTTAATTAGAGCATCTACAAGCGGTTGCAGTTCAAGGGAGTTGAAGACGCTTTATCAATAGGAAAATCTTCATCAACATATGCTTATACGGAGCTCACTCGCTTATAAGTATTAGAGTCCATTGAGTCTGAAGCCCTTTCCTCGTGTAATATTGAGATTTAGAGTTTGGTTTTACAAACTTGTTAAGACATTTCGTAGGCCTCCAACGGGAGAATACGTGAAGTGTCCTTGTGTAGGACCTATTGCCTTGTGTAGGCATTTGTGATTGCTTTGTGTAGGCACCTAGAGAACCTTGTGTAGATTGTGAAGGTTTATAGTTAACTTGATTTAAAACCATTGAATGGTGAAATCTGATACACTTATATGTTGAATGTGTTTGTTGGGAGTAGAGTAAACACATAGTTGAACCACTATATATCATTGTGTTTGTGATGCTTGCTTTTGTCTATGTTGTGTTGATTCATGATATAATTAATTTTTGCACACTACATGTTTAATGCATTACAACTTTTGTATATTTCATTATCCTAGCTTTTGATTCTGAATGGTTTTCTTTTAATCTTGTTTAACTAGAGCTTGATGGGTAGTATTTATTTTTATGTAGGATTAAAGTTTTGAAAAGTTCTATTCACCCCCTCTAAAACACTTCGACATAATGTCGTACTTCACTAATAGTGGTTTATCACAATTTTATATGGTAGATCTATTAGTACTCCCAAAGACCAATCTAAATAAAGTGTTGATAAGAGAGCACATTATACTTATGATGTCAAAGCTCTCAATGCTATTTATTGTGCAGTTTTTCCTGATGAATTCAAATGTATTTATACTTGTGCAATGGGGAATGAAGCATGTAATATATGTCGAAGCTTCAACTCTTAATAAACCAATTTGAGAACATAAGAATGAAAGAGTCTGAAACTTTCATGATGGTCTATTCTAAGTTCAATGATATTTCTAACTACATGCGGGACTGAGGAGAGAAGATCATGGATAGCTGTATATGTAGAAAAGTACTTAGGTCCATCCCAAAAAGATTTAACTCCTAAGTCACCTTTATCGAAGAGTGTAGAAACATACATGACATGAAAGTAGAAGAAATCTTAGGATCCCTATGAACTTATGAATTATAATTTAATATCCACTTAAGAGCAAAAAAAATATTTGTCCTTAAAACATCTCATAGGCATAAGATTATTAAATCCGAGAGTGATGGTGATGATGAGGATGAGAAATTGCTTAGAAAATTCAAGAAATTCTTCAAGTTCAGTTGATGGAAGAGTTGTGACACAGAGGGTAAGTCTGTTAAACATATACATAAAAGTAAATTTTCCAAAAGAACAAGCATAACTGAATGTTCCAATTATGAGAGTTATGGGCATGATATCATCACCAATTGCGTTACAAAATAAGATTTAAAGGCAAGGTTATGGCGGCAGCATGAGATGATACAGAAGAGCCCGAATCTAATTTAAGAGACTCCCCTAGTGATGAAGACTCTGGGATATTTACGTGTTCTAACAATGTTCACTACGGTGTCCCTCCCAAAAGACTTGGGAGACCATAACACCTCAGATAGGTGACCTTAGAAGGTCGCTTTGAGCTGAATATTTATATAAGAGGATTAAGCCTCATTTGTTGAGCTAATTGTTAAATCTAAGGATTTTAGCCTCAATCTTATGCTCTATAGTTAGATTAGAGAATTTTAGCCTCATGAGTGAGCTTATAGTAAAATTTAAAGATTCAAGCTTCATTTTGTGCTTAATTAGTATATTAAAGAATTAAGCCTCATTTTTGTTAGTTTAACTTTAAAGTTCCTTGATCTTAGTATCATATGTTTATTATTAGATTATCATTAGTCATTCTTATTTCAATAAGTATATCTTTGAATGATAATAATAAGCATGTTTAATATTTTAATGTTTATGTGCACATTTTATTCGCCTGTTAGTATGTGTTTTATAATTGATAAATCCATGACTTATATAGTTGTTCCATGATATGTTGTTATTGGTATATCTATTAGCATTAACTCTTTGTCAAATATTGACAAAATAGGGGAGAAAGATCAAGTTCCAGCAAAATAATAAATTATCTTTCACAAGTTTTATTTGTTTTAGGGATTGATGGAGAAATGTGGAGCAATTATAGGAGAGCATTGTAAGTTTACAAGTCTTAGTGTATCGAGCATTACAAGTTTACATGTCTTAGTGTATTGAGTTATAAATTTATTTATTTAACATGTAATATTTATAGTTATTTTGGTATGTCATTGGTATGGACTATGAAATTATTTAGGTTAAGTTTTTGTCACTTAATTGATAAAGAGGGAGATTGTTAATGCACTAATTTGTGTATCTTATTTTTCAATTATGTGAGTCCATATGTTATGTAGTCTCAACTGCCCTTGGAAGCTGAAAACTAAAGACACAATGGACGTGAAGCATTAAGGAGCAAAGAACAGGTATATGAGCTGCCTTGGTGACCGTAACCCTTGACCCAAAATAACCTAAATTTTTAAATAATAGAAAAATATTTTATTAATTATCATTTAGCCTTAGGATCCTTATTGAACATGCTTAGGTTGGCTTTAGAGGTCCTGAGTTACTGAAAAATAAACTACACAATTTCAAGCTACCTTCGACACCACCAAAAGTGCTTAAAATAAGGCAGATGCAAAGCCCCAAATTCGTATAATTTGGCCCCAGGCGAAGAATCGTTTGGTTGGCTTTAGTGTGACTGAAGACCATACTTGGTCCAACCAAAGGTGCGTAAAATTATCTAATAACTTTTTGATTTTTTCACTAGCTAATTCGATGCGACCGAAGCCAATTTTGGTAGGATAGAAGTCTAGCCATTTCTGGGTCATGCCCCAAACTTGGTTTCCAGCTCCTTTTGCCATAACCTGAATTTGTGGAGGTGATAACCTCCATAATACCCCAATTTCGGTTCCTAGTTTACCTACACCAAGTTCCGAAAGCAGGATCCTACAAGGAGTACTAAGGAAAAATTATAAACCAAGTATAACCCACGGAACTCCACAATTACCATACATCTCCACTAAACAATGGTTCGAGGTACAATTTTAATAAAGTAAATGCATGATATAATAAAATTCAAGGAATAGGCACACACTCCAGCCCCAATACTATTGATATGCTCCAGCTTAACCTTCAGTGTAAACAAACATGTATAAGCTTCATACGAAGCTTCGTAGAGTACGTGTGTGCATGTGCAATGCATTTGACAGATATATTGCAACAATATCCACATTAACATTAAAGCAACAAAGGTGGAAGGAGAAATATACTAATATCTATTCGTGTACCATACTAAGGTTATGTATATATGCTATGAGATATTATCAACATAGGTATATCTAGTCAACCAACTAGACATGTTAATACTAAAGCATGTTGTGATATAAAGGAAAAGGAGTTCATGATGAATGATCGGGTTGTAATGCATAGTATTGTGTGACAATAGGAGTTTCATACCTAGGGCTACACCATATGTTAGTCCTTTACCTATCATGTGAAGTAATTTCAAGATGATAGACTCTTAATCCTGAATAGTCCCATACCTATTAGGGACAATGACTCATGATTATATGATGCTTAAATTGTATTTATGCATCCCCAATGTCAAATGAATGAATGTTATATGCAACATGTTAGTCCTAATGTCTAATCTACATCTCAGTACGGTTCCCGTTTGGAATCACCAAGGTCTAGTACACTTTGACACTATCCCACCGCCTCATCGCGTTTATGACTGTGCGAGTGGAAGAGACTTCACTGTTCACATTGCCAGTGGTATGTTAATGTACATCCGGCTCGCCGATAGCGGACCCATTTTACAAATTGGTCAGAGTCGACCTAGCTTATAGCCTTCTTTACTTGGGTGGAAAGGTCACACCCCATTCCAATTACCTCGACACAGTAGGCGACGCGACCTACTTGTATTTGACACTCGGGCGCTCATGTTATCTACTCAGTCTTGACATTAGAGCATCCTACGACTATAACGTTTAAGGACTTTTACCCAAAGACATCCATAACACCCAAGTAGTAAAACACATTTTCGGTGTCTATACCTACTAACCATGATATGTCTGTGGTAGCTAAAACCCTGATGTTGCTAGGGTGTAGATGTAAATGACTCATGCAAATGTGTGAATGCATGAATCCATCATTCAAACCTTGTAACCATGTCATGCAAGCCGTGCATACATTCAAGGCGATCCTACCTCATACAGGACCCATGAAATTCCCTAAGCCATAGGGACATCAAATAACTTTACCATATGTACGCAAGTAAAACCATGAATAAGACATCATCCAAATCATGTACATATGATGCGTTCAATCATAACCACTATGCATGAGGTGTGTAATACCACATTAAGTAAAAAGTAGGGTTAAATCAATATAAAACAATGGTAACTAGAATGTAAGAGCAACGCTACATTTGACATCAAATAAGTGCTGCATCAATATAAGGAAAGCATCATATCAATGAAAAGGAAGTGTTAAAACAACCATAAGCATAAGCATCATACAAATCACTAATGTAACACCACCTAAATTATTAAGGAAGTATCGTACCAACATAAATGCAAAACATTGCACTACATGACAAGGGAAATGTTCATTCACAACAGGTGGAAACCACTTGAAAACCAAGTCTATCGAGGCCTACAAGGCTCTACTTGGTGGTGTTTCAAGCCAATGGGCCCACTCAATAAGCCCACAAACCTGCACATAAGTAATAAAATATACAACTATCATCATCTATATGAGGCGACGACTTGTAAGATCTATAATGATCATGGTAGGCCCGAAACGGACATCCAAGTGGCCCTTACTACTATCCCCAAACAAGGCCCAAAAGAGCATCCCACAATCCATAATAATGGGTCAAGATTGGTTGAATCATAAGTAATGTGTAGGACCCAAAATAAGGATGGGTTCTAAGGTGGGATGATGTGGATACATCTTATACATAAAAATGGGCCTACGGGGCCAATACCATACATACAATAAGGTGGCCCATGACGCTGAGTACAACACCTACACCATGATAGGCTCACAACACAATTACTACATTAACAAGGTCAGCCCATAGACCTCTTGAATACAACACATACACGAGGTGGGCATACAGTGTGGGCACAACAGATACATTAAGGTAGATTCACATTAGTACAATGCATACAACCAAGTGGGCGAAAAGTTACCATATAACTCAAACATGGAGGTGTGCCTTAATACATATAAAGTAGGCCCACAGTAGGATACAACATAAATAAGAAGGTAGGCTTATGCTGTGGCCACACCCTATACATCAAGGTGGTCTATGGTGTGAGACACAATACATGCATTGTAAGACCCGTATCCTAATCCGTACTGTTCCGTCGCTTCCCGCGATCCTTCTCGTCAATTTTTGGCAATTCGCGACCTGTACTCGATGCTGCGCACGACCATAAGTTATATCCTATACATTTGAGTCAGCTTAATCCAAGACTTGTATCATTGCGACCGCACCGTCGCCGCGGTTCCAACGCCGCGACTCATATACCGATCCGATACCCTGATTAAGAGATGTGGGTCGACATTTATTTTGAGAAAATGCCGTGTGTTTATATTCTCAAGAGAATCTCTACAAAGTTTCAAATCAATCCTATCAATCAATCACCCATCAATCACTTTATGTCAAGTACAAAGCAACCATGCTTTCTTTCTCCATAAGTCAAGCAACCACTAAGTCAACTCTCATGTCAAGTATACCATCACCTCACCCATCACTCACATCCATCACCCATCTCTCACATCTCCTTACAACCCTCTCTCTCCCCCTCATTTCCCAAGCCACAATTCCAAGCAACCAAGAAATCCCATGTCCAAGGTTTCCCATGAGAGAAAAAGTGTAGTTTTGGTGGCCCACCTCCCATCCTAAATCTCTCATCCTAGCCATCCATTTTCCATCTCCACCATCAAAGTGAAGTTCAAGGAAAGTAACTTTCCAACGGACCAAGAAGATTAAGTGGTGGGTGCCTCCATAGCCTAATTTTTTATATTTTTAAGATGGGCCAAGTGAGGCCAACCGATCAATTGTTTGGATCTCACTTGGGACCCTAAGATGTGGCCAATGGCCCATCTTGATCATCAATATCATTCCATGATGGGGCCATTCTCCATGGACCCCATCATGATGTTTACTTTCTTGCATTAAAGTGGTCATATAGACCGTTCATTTTGGATGGAGAGGGATCTCCATCGTTGATCTTTTATTTGGAAGGCCCATATGCAATGAGACCCATTAATGTATGATTGGATGGTTGAAACGAAGGGCCCATAGTGCCAGGGTCCCTCCATCACGCGTGTCCCACTGTTTTACTCTCTCTCTCTCTCTCTCTCTCCCTCTCCTTTTTATTTATTTTTCTTGTATGTTGATGTGGCTATGTGGCCCACTTGAATGAGCCCACTTGAAATATGTATTTTATCCAAGCTGTCCATGAGTGGGGCCCATCTTAAATGTATCATCCATTTGTGGTGGCCCACCTTGAATGTGTTTGATAAGCCCCCCAATAAAAAAGAAGAAAAGAAAAAAAAATGTCCAGATGCTGGAAGTCGCTGGAAGAAAACACAAATATGGGCTTAATTTCAAGCCTATGGGATGGGCCACTTGTTTAGGACCCACCTTGATGTATGTATTCAATCCATGCCATCCATCCCTTTCCTCATATTATTTTAGGCGTTGAGCCAAAATATGAAGCTGATCCAACTTTTTAGTGGGCCATAGTGTTGAAAATAGCATTAATACCATTGAAATCTTCCAGATTTCTTTTTAGACGATGAAAGAGGCCCGATATTGGACTCGTTGGATTTATTGTGAGCAGTGGAATCCAATGACTGCAGTGGATTTACTTGGAGTGGGCCGCACATACAAAAAACCTCAGAAATTCATGTTTTTTAAAATAAAAAATAAAAAATATAAAGAGGCAGCAGACGCTGTTGCTGCTGCCAGGCGCAGGCAGCACCTGCTATGACGAGCGGGCGTATGAGCAGGGCCCCACAGCTCCAGAAGTGGGCCCCACCTTGATGTTTATATCCCATCTAAGCCGTTCATATGGTGGGCCACCCTCTGAACTAGGCCCCACCCAAAAATCAAGCCCATCCAGATCTCAGGTGGCCCACACCATGAGAAATAGCAGTGATTGAGCTCTACCATTGAAACTCCTCTTTGGGCCCCACAGAAGTTTTGAATCAATACAAAATTTGTTTTTACTCTTCATCCATGCCTGCGTGACGTTATGAACGGTTTGGATGGCCTATCAACATTATGGTGGGCCCACGTGGGACCCACTGTCCACGCCAGTCCCACTGGCGGACTGAGTGGAGATACCTCGTTCCAACACTTGAGGTCTTGACATCGATCCCTGGTGGGGTGGTTACCATGGAATGCCTGTACTGGCAGGGTGGGACCCACCACAGTGTATGTGTTTTATTCACGCCATCATCCATGTGGTGGGCCCTTCTGATGTATGTGCTTTATCAATGCCATCCAGCCATGAGCCGGGCTGCTGGACGGCTAGTGGACCCACCCCATGATGCATGGATTGCATCTAAACCGTCTAGACATTTTTGAAGACCCTCTTATGGCGTGAGCAAAATAAATGCTATGGTGAACCTCGAAAATTTTAATGGTGGAAATCATGGCCACCACTGCTATTTGGAATGCGGTCCAGTTGATCTTTTGATATGACTCGTACTCGTATATACATGAGGCCCATTTTAGAAGCCCATCTTGATTTACTTATAGCCATCCATTGAGGCCTTCCTTGGTGTACATATAAATTCCCATGGGATTAAGCCCATTTGACATGAATAAGGCTTATGGGATTAAGCCCATTTGGCGTATATAAGGCCCATGGGATTAGGCCCATTTGATAAGGCCATAAGATTAAGCCCATTTGATATATTTAAGGCCCAAGTTGTAAGTCCCACTTTGATGTATTTCAAGTCCCATGGATCATGGACCACTGCAATGTACATAAGGCTCATTGGTGAGGCCCATTAACACAGCCCATTTGATGAAAGTAAGGCCCATGTGATTCGGCCCATTTGATGTATTTAAGGCCCATGGGTCGAGGCCCAACTGGATGACCTTAGGGTCCATTGTAATGTGTGATTTCCCATGGTTCATGTAATGATATTTATGGCGAGCCATGCCTAAGGAACAATGATAGTTTGACGTCCACATTGTATGTACAATATTGGTTAAATGTTCGCATTGTAACTCTCCTTAGGGCCCATTGATAGGCCCATACTCTTTAATATTCATCGCTTTATAACATGCTTAGTATACTCCCATGACTCATGCCCATACGCATCATATGTATGTTTGATATGAGTAGTGACTGATCATAGCATACGCCATTGGACAGACCATTTTTGAAACTCATTATGAGACAGAGTGCCCCACATGATCGCGTAGTACGTGCTGGATTACTGCATGATTTGACGGTGTGATTCATGCATCTCGCATATGTGTAACCTGATCACTGCACGCTTTAGCAACATCAGAGCCGTGGCTCCACAGGTATATCGTAGATGGCCGTATCGAATATCGAAAATACTTGGTTCTAACACTGTGGGCACTTAGGATGTCCTTAGGTGAAAGTTCCAGAACCTTTTTGGTACCAGGAGATGCTCCAATGTCTAGGCCGAGTGGATACACGAGCGCCCGAGTGTCGAATACCAGTAGACCGCGTCTCCCACTGTGCCATGGTCGGTTGGAAGGGGGTGTGGCCTTATTCGCCTGAGTGAGGGGGCTATAAGCTAGGCTGAGTTTGACCAGCTCACAAATGAGTCTGCTATCGAAGAGCCGGGTAGCTATTGACAGACTACTGGTCAGGGGGATAGTGAGGTCTTTTCCGCTTGATTGATTGTGCAGCTAGAGAAGTGGCAGTCATTGCGAAGTGTATTAGACCCCAGTGATATCCAGAGAGGAACTGTACTGATATGTGTACTTGATGAGTACCGACTTACTTAGATTGCATTTCACATATGACATTCGGTTATGTAGGTATTGCATTGCATCGGTGTGGCCGATGACATTCATATCTCGCATCGTATGGCCTTGGTATGGCCGATAGCATTCAGGCCTTGCATTATATAGCCTCGGTATGCTTGATTTTATTCATGGACTTACCGCATACTTCCGCATTACCTGATATTGTACACTCAGAGTTTGCCTTGCGCACACACTTACACCACCCTCTAAGCTTTTGTAAGCTTATACACGACAGTTGTATGCAGGTAGCGTTGGACAGCAGTAACGCTGAGGTAGGAGCACGTATCAGGACCTTTTGAAGTTTTTTGATCACCTTGTATTTCCCTTTCCTCATTGTACTTAAAGTTTTTGATATAGCGGATATGTGGTGATGTTGTTTTGTGACTTGGTTATGCTTGTGGTTATGCTCCATTACAAAAAAAAAATTCATTCTGAAAATTCTCCTTATAGGATCCCAGGATCAGAATCTAGCATTTGATTATCAGGAGACGAGAATGGGGCACTACGGAGACTGTCGACACCGGATTCGGCAATCGAAATTCATGTGAATCCAATTTTCGGGTTTAGGACGTGACATGCATCGAGTTAGGTCCACGTCGGGGGCACAACATATATATCCAAGCAGCCTTATGGTGCATCACAATGGCCCCCACAGTTTGGTAGACCCAAAACAGTTGGGGAGCAAATAGGCATTATGGTAGGCCTTTGAAATGTTGCAAGGGTACATAAAGTCACCTCGCTAATACATGCAAAGTGGTCCACTAAAGCAGCCATGTGGTTGGGATCAACCCATCATCAAGGTGGGCCAGACCCACTGGACTAGCAGGTGCGTCCAACAGGTGGGCCCCCTTACTGGCATGGATAAGGCACAAACATCATAGCAGGCCTCTCAGGTAGACGGCCTGGATTGGCGGGGTCCACTGTAGGCCCCATACACTGGGCCCAGTGGAGTTGGCAATGGTAGATGTCAATCACCACTACTTCCTGTTGAGCTGCTTATCTAAGATTGGATCTAATGTAATCTGGCTTCTGCCCTCAAATGAGTTGGTAAAGATGGATGGATGGGGAGAATTTCTCACAACATACATGGTGGGACTCACCCCATAGGGTCTTGACAAAAAGGATGGACTTATATGGGTGTAGCACATCATCTCGGTGGCCTTTGAAAGTTTTCAATGGTAGGCATCTATTTTTCGTTGGTGTTGTGATGGGCTTGTTTGAGCTTTGAATCTGGATATTTCCAAGGGTTGGTGTATACACATACATCATGCTAGCCCATGATCTACCAAAACTTATGGACAGATTGGGTATGTCATATGTACACTAAGGTGGGCCTTCAAGGTTTTAATGGTGGGTGTCCTTACCCCAACCGTAGTAAGGTCCACTTGGCTTTTGGATTTGATGTATCGGTGGCCCATACCGCCGGACAACAATGTGATAGGGTCTTGGAAAGGTCTTAATGGTGGATGACCATTGTTGATGCAGAAATCTGTTTAATCCTCCTTAAACCTTCGAGTACCTACACACAAAGAAGATAAAGGAGACCCTGGCTACAGTAGAGGATCCTCCGATGCCAAAGTCAGGCAGGCAAGCTAAGTCTAGTTGAACATACGAGTTTTTGGGCTTGAGATTGTGCGTACCTTTCACCATTAGGAATGCTCCTATTTATAGGCAAGGAGTGGGCGGCAGTGCAGATTGTGATCTTCCTACTTAATAGGAGCGTATTGTAGATGGATTTGTGTCCCGAACACATTGTGGAAATTTTTTGAGATCTTCAGTTGAGATCTCAAGCAGATCTCTCTGATAAGATCTGAGTGGTCGCAATTAAAAGAAACATGCAGTAAAAGGCCGAGGCTGAGCAGGACATCCAAGGTGCCCCGTGCAGCCATCATGCGAAATAGTACACCGACCACGACTTTTCGATGAGTCATGGCCAGGCTTTCCCTTAACATTGGACAAATTGCTGACCTGCTGAGCTAAAGTCATGTCTAAGAATAGAGTTCGAGCTCCTTTCTGTAGTAGGGTAAGGTTAGAACTGGGATGACCATCCTCTCCATCTCGTTGTTCGGCGTTGGGGCTCTTCCACAAGCCTTCCGAGCAGGGTGTGCTCGGCCTCATGCAGGATTGTTCCTGGGAGGCTCTTTCAGAGGGTTTAGATGTCGACTTGGGCACGGATATGATCTTCATGGAGCTTGGCGCTATTAAGAGAGAAGCATCACTTCCTGGCCGGGATCTCCTTGGTCATGAGTGGCATTGGTCGATCGTGTAACTCATCAATTGAGCCAACCCAGCATGTCCGTCTAGCTCATTTTCACCCATAACAGAAGCCTCATACTTCTGAAATGGCCAATGTGAGCTCAGGAAGTAAGTCGATGTAATGAGGTTAGACATGGAGAAGGTCAAGTCAGTTCATCATTAATGTGAAGATAGGCTACAAGCATGAAGATCAAGGCAGATATGCAATCGTGGTATGATGCATTCGATGGGGCATGCGCTAGTAGAGTGCCTTTTCGCTCTCCAGTTCATGGGATGTGAACGCATGGTGCTGTCTGTGGAGCCACATCATTAGGGAAGTGGGAGGCTTCCACGTGGTTGCATGCACTTGCCAAGGAGTCTCTTTGGCTACCGCATTTAATTTGGATGATTATCACCCACGACCGAGCTCCCTAAAAAAGGGGGAGAACCCCAACGTTCCAAGCCATTTGCTCTTGCTGCCTACTCTCGTGCTCTCGTTCTTGGCAATTTCTGATAAGTCATAAATCCTCTCCTTCAGTGCTTTTTTACTTCCTTTCTCTTTTCATTTTATGTCTTCTGGTCTGTAATGTCTATATTTTTAGATGAAGGGCCTGAGCTCTACGTGTTCCAGGGAGAGTCTGACCCAGGGAGCGTAGATTCTAGATTAGGGACTCCCTCTAGCACTCCATCTTCATTATCCTTGAGTCGCAGTCATGGCTGGTCAATGAAGCCTATTTCGTCTGAGAGGGTGGCTACTCAGCCGAGGTTGAGCAGCTAGTCGATGTTGATCCTGCTGGGTCGATTGTGATAAAGGCCGATTTGGCCTGGATTAGATCTGAGTTCAAGATCCCAAACTTGGTGGGACTTAGAGTTTTCGATCTTGCTGAGGTTCCTAGTTATCCACGTCAAGGTGAAGTGGCCATCTTCCAGGTTGCCTTGCAGTGTGGGCTCCACCTGCCTCTCCCTCCGATCGTGCGAGAGGCCACTTCTCACCTGAGGTTGGCCCTTGACCAGATTATTCCAAATGCCTAGAGGGCATTACTTGGGACTTATATCCTCTAGCTCTAGCTCAGGAACCAAGAGCCGACGGTTGAGGAGTTTATGTACTTGTATCAGCCCAATGCTCATTTGAGAGAGCTAAGCTGGTACTACTTCTCGGCATGGGCGAGGAAGGGCAAGACCTTCATTGCTGGTTCGACTATGAGCTCTGGTCCGCACCAAATTTAGTATTCCAAGTTGGACATTGCCAAGGCATTGGACTTAGGATTTTTCTTTATGCATTTGTAGTTACATTCGCTAACCACTTGATTTCTCTCATAGGTTTTCCAAAGATCCGAACTGATCTTTCTAACTTACAACTTAGGAAGGTGAACAAGGCGAAGGTGACAAAGGAGAAATTCTACCTTTGGACCATGCTGATCACCCTAAACCTTCTTCGTCGGTCTAAACTTTACAGACCTACCTCTTCCACTGCTCCTGGTAGGTAGAAAATTATAGAGATGCTTCGATGTCGTGGATTTCTTTTTACTAACTTCGGGTGTTCTACCATGCAGATATGGCTAAGCGGTCGAGGTCCGACCACGACATAGTGGAGAGCACAGCCAATTGGTATTCGACACTCAGCGCTCATCTACCCACTCGGTCTAGACGTTGGAGCAACCTCTTGGTACCATAAGGGTTTAGGGACTTTCACCCAGGGATATCTATAGTATCCCATGTAGAACAAGATTTTCAGTATCCAATCCTGCCAACCACGATGCGTCTGTGGAGGCTACGGCCCTGATGTCGCTAGGGCATACAATAACCATGTCACACAAATGAGAAATGCATGATTCACGCTATCCAGTCATGCAACAAATCCTGCGCATATCGTGCGCTCATGTAGGGCAACATCGCCTAACCGGGAGCCCATAAACAACCTGCCCGAAGGCAAATGCTATGATCAGACAATTCTCACGTCAAGCATACATATGATGCGTATGATCATGAGTCATGGAACTGCACTAAACATGTTATAATAAAGTGAACTATCTTACAATGCAGATGGACCTGGACGACCTAAACACGATAAGTACGGCCTAGTAATGGGCCCCAAGGAGAGTCATGATGTGGACATCCAACCAACATTACACTCGCAATGTGGACGTCAAACCAACATTGCTCCCAAGTCACGATCTTTGTAAACATCAGTACTTAGTCTGTAATGGATTTACACATTGCAATGGACCGTAGGTTGTCCCCATTAGACCTTACATATATATCAGATGGGCCATATCCTATGGGCCTTTTTTTTTCATCAGATGGGCCACAGAAATGGGCCACACCAATGGGTCTTATGTGCATTGCAATGGGTCAAAACCCGTGGGCTTTGGATTACATCAAATGAGCTTAGTCTCATGAGTCTAATATATGATCAATGGGCCACACCAATTGGGCCCCACATGTACATCAAGTGGGCCTCAACCCATAGACCTAACATGAGTTCAATGGGCCTAAACCCCTAGGCCTTACATATATCAAATGACCTACTTCCATGGGCTTTAAGTTTCAACAAAAGGGTCCAATTACATGGGCCTTGAAGCACATCAAATGGGCCTAGTCCCATGGACTTGCAACACATCAAATGGGCCTAAGTCCATAGGCCTTATATGAATCAAATGGGCCTAGTCCCATGGACTTGCAACACATCAAATGGGCCTAAGTCCATAGGCCTTAGAATATATCAAATGGTCCAATCCCATGGGCCGTACATCCACATCAAAGTGGGCCCCAATAAATGTCACAACTACATTTAAGATGAGCCTCAAATCATGCTAAGATGGGGTCCACTTGGACCGTGGATCTGGCTCATACTTTGTCTAATTCCATAGAATGATCTGCTTAAAATGGATGGGCAGATTGGATGCAGCATCTGCATCATGGGTGGAGCCCACGTGAAGGCCCACCATTGTGAATGTTGTGTACATATATAGTATATAAACCATGTATATAAATATATATACAATATTTTATATATATACTATATAATATAAGTATGTATGCATATGTATGTATACACACACACGCATGCATACCCATACCACACACACAGCACACACATACTCTGCACACACGCTGCACGCACGCTGTGCTGGAGTGCATAAAACACATGCATCAAGGCTGGACGGTGGAAGCAAAACAACAGCAAGGTGGGCGCCACCGTCCACTGGACGGTGGACTTTAAGATACACATCATTGTGGGTCCCATGTGGGGCCCACCCTGTAACATTTATTCGGCATCCAAGCCGTTCACAAGGTCACTCTGACCTGGATGAAGGGAAAACATAAATTTTAGTTTGATCCAAAACTTCTGTGGGCCCCAAAAATTTTTCAATGGTAGAATATATAAGTCCACTATTTCAAGTGGTGTGGGCCACCTGAGTGTTGGATCGGTCTCATTTTTGGAGGGGGGCCACTTTAGGGGGTGGCCCACCTCATGAACGGGTTGGAGTTCAAATAAACATCATGGTGGGGCCCACACGCAGGGACGTGGGCCCCCCTGCATCCATCCGCGTCCTCACGCAGGCAGCGTCTGCTGCTTCAGACGGTGGCAGCAGCGCTGCCACCTTTTCTTCTTCTTTTTTTTTTGAAAAACTTATATGTGGGGCCCACCCATAGATAATCCACTCCGCCCAATAAATTCTAGGGCCTAAACATGCCGTGAAAATTCAAGGGTTGACATTTAATTGGCGTGTAGAAACGACTAAATGGGCCCTAAAAGCCTTAGAAGGGTAAAAGCATCATTTTCTCTGGTATGGCCCGCCTGATCATCGGATTGAACCCATTCTTTGGCTCAACGCTTGAAATGTTATGGGAAAGAGGGTGGACGGCTTGGATTACACTCATACATCAAGGTGGAGCCTACACAAGGGGGACCACCCCAAAACTTCTCTTTTTCACCCTTTTTTTTTTTTTGGTTACAGGGACGTCCAGCGTCCCAGACGCTGGACGATGGACCTCTCCTTAGAAAATATTGTGGTGGGCCCTGATGAAGTGGGCCACCACTGATGTTTGTCATGGATTCAACATATAAGGTGGGCCCCACTTGAATAAAAATTTGAATGAGATAAATCTCAAGGTGGGGTCCATTCAAGTGGGCCACACAACCTCATCACATAAAATAAGATAAAATAAAATAAAAATAAAAAAAATAAAAGAGAGAGAGAGAGAGAGAGAGAGAGAGAGAGAGAGAGAGAGAGAGAGAGAGAGAGACATGGAGAGTGAGACACGGCTTGTGATGGAGGGACCCCGACAATATGGGCCCTCCCTTACAACGAATCATACATCAAGTGGGCCTTAAAGCATGTGGGACCACCGAAATTTAAAATCAACAGTGGGGATCCTTTCCCCCCAACATGGACGGTCGAGATGACCTTTGAAGAGAAAATAAATATCATGATGATCCAAGTGGTCCATCGACCACATTTTTGGGTCCCAAGTGAGATCCACACCATTGATCGGTGGGCCTCACTTGGTCCACCATAAAAATAAGGAAAAACTACCCTATAGAGGCACCCACCGTCCGATCTTCTTGCTCCTAGAGGTTCCTTGGCACCTTAGCTTCAACTTCAATGGTTAAGATGAAGAATGGAGGGTTAAGATGGGAGATTTTGGGGTAGGAAGGTGGGCCACTTGGAGCTTAGGAGCTCTTGTAAAATTCCATACGTATGGACTCTTGTTGCTTGGAATTTTTGAAATGAGAAAGAGAGAAAGAGAGAGAGGGTGATGTAAAGGGAGAGAGAGAGAGAGTGATGGATGGATGTGGTGAGTGATGTTTGTGTAAAAAATCTTTGACATTTGAGGCTTTTGTGTAAGAGAGGTATGGGAGATGAAGACTTTTGTGACTTTTTGTGTAAGAGAGGTATGGGTGGTGAAGACTTTTGTGGTTGCTTGGGAAAAGGGATGGAAGTGATGTGTAATTGACATGTGATGGATTGATGGGTGAATGATTGATGGGATTGATGTGATTGATGTGACCATCGTAGAGATTCTCTTGGGTTTCGCAACACGCGGCATTTTCTCGCACCGAACATTGGCCCATATCTCTTGACCAGGGTATCGCCTTGGAGCGCGAGTCAAGGCATCGGAACCGCAACGACGGCGCGGTCACTATGGTATTGGTCTTAGGTTGAGTCGACTCGGGTTGTCGGCATATGAATCAGGGTCGCGCGTCGATATCGATTAAGGGTCGAAGGTTGCCGAAATTTGACCGGTACGACCGCGGAAGTGTACGGAAAGGTACGGACCAAGATACGGGTCTTACAGCTCTCCCCTCCTTATAAAAATTTCATCCTTGAAATTTACACAAGTATCGCAACTAAGCATAACTCGCGAAGAATAAGAAACACTACGTCATCATATAGAATTCAGGGACAGCATACAAAATACTTCACATGATCAACCATCAAAGAGATAAGGATAACGCTCTCGAATCTCAGCCTCACGCTCCCAAGAAGCCTCCTCTACAGAATGGTGACCCCACTGCACCTTCACCAACAGAATGACCTTAGTTTTGAGGACCTGCTCCTTCCGATCAAGGATACGGACTGACTGCTCAATGTAAGAAGCTTTCTCACGAACCTCCAATGGCTGCCAATCAATAACGGGAACTATGTCTGACCCACACTTCCTCAACATGGATACGTGGAAAACGTCGTGGACACCAGACAACTGTAATAGCAAGGCAAGCCGATAGGCCACGGCGCCAACGCGCCCAGTGATCTCAAAAGGTCCTATGAATCTCGGGGCAAGCTTACCCTTCGCTCCAAATCGAACTACGCCCTTCATGGGCGAGACCTTGAGATACACATGGTCCCCTACATCAAACTCCAAGGGACGACGCCGACGATCAGCAAAACTCTTCTGTCGGCTCTGGGCTGTATGCATCCTCTGCCTGATGATGTCAATAGCCTCTGAAGTCTCCTGCACAAGCTCGGGACCTAGGAGACGACGCTCTCCAACCACTGTCCAACAACTCGGTGATCTGCATGGTCTGCCATATAGTGCCTCAAAAGGAGCCATGTCGATGGTCGCCTGATAGCTGTTATTGTACACGAACTCAGTCAATCGCAGATGCTCATCCCAGCTACCTCCGAAGTCAATCGCGCAGGCCCGAAGCATATCCTCAAGTATCTGGTTGACCCTCTCGGTCTCGCCATAAGGTACGCGGTGCTGAGCTGCAAATCAGTCCCCATCGCTCGCTGGAAGCTCTCCCAAAACTGAGACGTGAACCTCGAGTCTCGGTCAGAAACGATCGAGACTGGAACGTCATGTAGTCTCACAATCTCCTTGATAAATAGTCCCGCAAGCCGGTCCATAGACCAAGTCGCACGCATCGAAAGGAAATGTGCCGACTTCGTCAGACGATCCACAACAACCCAAATGGCGTCATGACCGCGCTGAGTCCTCGGCAAACCCATAATGAAATCATTCGACACGTGCTCCCACTTCCACATTGGGACGCTCGACGGCTGCAACAGACCAGGAGGTCTCTGATGATCGGCCTTGACATGCTGGCACGTGTCGCACTCGGCCACAAAACTGGCGATCTGGCGCTTCATCCCCTCCCAAAAATACTGTCGTCTCATGTCACAGTACATCTTCGTCGAGCCCGGGTGGATAGAAAACCGCGATCGATGTGCCTCGGTCATAAGATCTCTATGTAACTCTGGAATATTCGGGACACATAATCGGCCTTTGAAACGAAGTCCATTGTCTGTACCGATCTGCCAATCAGTCTGACCCTCAGATGCTGCCTCAGCCATATAACTCTGCAACGACTGATCAGCCTGCTGAGCCTCGATCACCCTAGCGACAAGAGAGGGTTGAATCGACAAGCTCGATAACTGTACAATGGAAGATTGCAGGCCGAACTCAAAGTCATACGCTGCGATATCCTCAAGCATCCGCCACTCCTGAATCATCATATGCGCTACTAGGCCTCGTGGCTGACGGCTGAGAGCATCTACCACCACGTCCGCCTTGCCCAGGTGGTACTGGAGGTCGAAATCATAGTCTTTCAGGAGCTCCATCCAGCGCCTCTGTCTCATATTCAACTCAAACTGCGAGAAGAGGTACTTCAAGCTCTTGTGATCAGAGAAGAGCTCGAACCTAACCCCGTAAAGATAGTGCCTCCACACCTTCAGTGCGAAGACAACTGCAGTCAGCTCCAGATCATGTGTAGGATAGTTCAGCTCATGGACCTTGAGCTGACTAGATGCAAAGGCCACTGGTCTCCCATGCTGTATCAGGACAGCACCCAAACCGATATGTGAGGTATCAGTGAATACAATAAAGTCGTTACTCCCAGAGGGAAGAGTGAGGACAGGAGCGGACGTCAGACGGTCCTTCAACTCCATAAATTCTCGCTCGCAGGCGTCACTCCAAATAAACTCTACGCCCTTCTGAGTCAACCTGGTCAGCGGGGCTGCAATACGAAAAAAACCCTCGATGAAATGTCGGTAATAGCCCGCCAAGCCAAGGAAACTATGGATCTCTGTCGCAGTCGTGGGCTGGCCCCACTGACGTACTGCCTCGACCTTCGAGGGTTCCACTGCGACACCCTCCCTCGTCACCACGTGACCGAGGAACTTCACCTCCTCCTGCCAGAACTCACACTTCTCCAGCTTCGCATACAGCTGGTGTGAGCGGAGGGTCTGTAAAGTAATCTCCAAGTGCTGCTCATGCTCCTCACGAGTCCTCGAGTAGATAAGAATGTCGTCGATGAAGACTGCAACAAACTGATCCAGATATGGGCGAAAAACCTCGTTCATCAGCTGCATGAAGACCGCGAGTGCATTGGTCAGTCCGAAGGATATGACTTGAAACTCAAAATGACCGTAACGCATCCTGAATGCCGTCTTCGGAATGTTCTCATCTCGGACCCGAATCTAATGATAACCGGAACGCAGGTCAATCTTCAAAAAGAACTGTGCACCCTGCAGCTGGTCGAACAAATCATCAATCCTAGGGAGTGGGTACTTGTTCTTGATCGTGACTTTGTTGAGCTCGCGGTAGTCAACGCAGAGCCTCAACGAGCCATCCTTCTTCTTCACAAAGAGTACCGGCGCTCCTCACGGTGAACTGCTCGGACGGATAAAACTCAACTCTCACAACTCGTCCAACTACTTCTGCAGTTCCCTTAACTCTAACGGTGCCATACGATACGAGGCCTTCGAAATAGGCGCGGTACCAGGTACGAGATCAATCTGGAACTCGGTGAGTCGACGAGGAGGTAATCCCGGAATCTCCTGGAACACATCGGGAAAATTACAAACCACGGGCAGATGGTCGATGCAAGTGGCAACAGGCTCCTCTATGGCATAAGACATCAAACAAGACAACTGCTCTCCTCTGACCTCTGCAATGAACTGAAACTGTGGCACGCCGGGTATACAGAACGTGACGGTCCTCCCGATGCAGTCCAAAATGGCATAATACTCGGTGAGCCAATCCATGCCTAGGATGACGTCAAACTCAGACATCGGCAAAATGAACAGATCGACAGGCAGAAAGGTATCCCCAACCAGAACGGGGCATGACGAGAAAAATCATCCTAACACTGCGGTCCTCCCCAAGGGAGTCGATACTGACAGGCTCTCATCAGCAGACTCCAACGGTAAGCCAGCCGATCTACAGAAGCTCTCGGCCACAAAAGAATACGATGCACCAGAATCAAACAGTACACGTGCAATGCATGCAGAAACTAGAAGTATACCCTCAGCGACTCCTCCGGATGACTGCGGATCCTGCTGAGCCGCTTAAAATCTAGCCTGAGCTGGCTGGGGAGGTGTCTGTCCCCTCTGAAAGTGCTGCTGCTGCTGCTGGGATTGCTGAGGCGGTCGAAACTGATGCCTCTGCTGCTGCTGAGGTGGCCTCGGTGGTGAAAGCTACTGTCGCTGCTGCTGTGGGGGTCTCTATTGCTGCGGTGGAGGTCTCTGCTGCTGCTGGGGGCTGGGACACTCCCATGAACGGTGTCCCGTCGCACCGCACCTAAAGCAGGTGCCAGTGAACTGCCTCTGAGGTGGTGGTGGAGGTGCTGCTGGTGCTGATGGTGCTCGGAAGGCTGGGCGACCTGTGCACCTCTGCTGCTGTGGTCAATGCCGCTGGGAAGGACTGGAAGAAGCCTTCCTCTTTCAGTCTCTCCTCCGACCACGATCAGACTGAGAACCGGCCCACTCAGTCTCGTAAATCTGAGCTCTCCGCACTACTGCCTGGAAAGTAGGGAGCTCATGCCCGATAACACGACCTCGAAGGCCGTAACATATGCCATGCTCGAAGCGGCGGGCCTTCTGCCCCTCGTCATCAACCATATATGGTGCAAAACGTGATAGTGACACAAAACGGGCCACGTACTGTGCCACAGACATGTCTCCCTGCACCAGAGTCTCGAACTCTAAGGCTCGCTGACGACGGATATGGTCGGGGAAGTACTGCTCCTCGAATCGGTCCACAAAGTCCCCGCATGTCCAGACATACTCAGGTCCGGCAACACGGGTAACAGAGGTCCACCAATGCTCGGCCTCACCTTGGAAGAGAAATACGGCTAGCCGGACGCGCTGCTCGGTCGTACATGACATAGTATCGAAGATCTTCTCCACATCGAAGCACCATCTCTCTGCTGCGGTCGGATCTGGCTCGCCCTGGAAACGTGAGGGATCAAGCCATCTGAACTCACGAAGTAAGGCGCTCGCGCGCTCCTGCTCTGCCTGAGCTGGTGAAACAACTGGGCTCCTACCCTGTCCCTGAAGTGCGGCTGTCACAGCCTGTAACATCTGCTGTAACTGAGAAGCACTCACAGTCACGATCGGCTTCTCATCGGCCTCAGGTGGAGGAATGTCATCCTCAGGGAAGGAAGCAGGGATCTCTGAGGGTGGAATGGGAGACGCAGGGGGTAAAGCTGGAGCCTCCGATGGTGAAGCAGAATCCTCAGGTGGTGGTGTGGGAGTCGATCGGGTAACTCTCCCAGGCGCCATGTCTCCTACAGGAAAGAGCGAGACGTCTATCAACTTCAAAACTCTCGAAGGTACACACGTTAACGGTCTGTATCGGAAGGTCGCGAAGCTATCCGAACTTCGAAACTTAACCATCCTATACTCATAGCAGACATGTAATGTTTTTCTAGGTTATTCCCAAGTTATGCTCTGATACCAATTTCTGTCACGTCCCAAACTCAGAAACCGGGCTCACAAAATTTTCGATCACCGAATCCGGCGCCGACAGCCTCCGTAGAATCCCATTCTCGGCTCCTAGCTCCCATTCGCCAGGTTCCGATCCTGAGATGCTACGAGGAGGATTTTAAATATCAGTTTGATTCGTAATAAGCATAACCAAAGGCATAACCCACAAAAAACAACCAAGAACTCCATTACATTTTCACTATGATCAAAAACTTTACAAGTACAATGAGCATAAAGGGAAATACAATGGTAAAGAACAAAAACTCCAAAATGCTCTGCAACGTGCTCCTGCCTCAGCGCTGCTGCGAACCAACGTCACCTGCACGCAACGGTCGTGCATAAGCTTATAGAAAGCTTAGAGGGTAGTGAAAGTGTGTGCACAAGGTAGTAATATGAACATGCAATGCCTGAGTAATGCGGAATATGCAGATGAAACCATAACATCATGAGCCGTACCAAGGCTTATGCGATGCAAGACATGAATGGTATCGGCCATCCCAAGGCCATGCGATGTGCAATGCAACTCAAGCATACAGATCCTCATCAATGTCCACACATCAATACAGCTCAAAATATGGAATATCACCGGGGTCTAGTACACTCTAAGCCAGATTACCGCCACATCGCGCGCAATAAGGTAAGTAGAAGAGACCTCATTATCCGTCTGCCAATATCGGGCATGACTCGTCGATAGCGGACCTATTCCTCGAGCTGGTCAAACTCAGCCTAGCATTGCCCCGTACACTCGAGCGGGTAAGGCCGCACCCCCTTCCAACCGACCATGACACAGTGGAGAGCACAGCCAACTGGTATTCGACACTCAGCGCTCATCTACCCACTCAGTCTAGACGTTGGAGTAACCTCTTGGTACATAAGGGTTTAGGGACTTTCACCTAGGGATATCTATAGTACCCTATGTAGAACAAGATTTTCAGTATCCAATCCTGCCAACCACGATGCGTCTGTGGAGGCTACGGCCCTGATGTCGCTAGGACATACAATAACCATGTCACACAAATACGAAATGCATGATTCACGCTATCCAGTCATGCAACAAATCTTGCGCATATCGTGCGCTCATGTAGGGCAACATCGCCTAATCGAGAGCCCATAAACAACCTGCCTGAAGGCAAATGCTATGATCAGACAATTCTCACGTCAAGCATACATATGATGCGTATGATCATGAGTCATGGAACTGCACTAAACATGTTATAATAAAGTGAACTATCTTACAATGCAGATGGACCTGGATGACCTAAACACGATAAGTACGGCCTAGTAATGGGCCCCAAGGAGAGTCGTAATGTGGACATCCAACCAACATTACACTCGCAATGTGGACGTCAAACCAACATTGCTCCCAAGTCACGATCTTTGTAAACATCAGTACTTAGTCTGTAATGGATTTACACATTGCAATGGACCATAGGTTGTCCCCATTAGACCTTACATATATATCAGATGGGCCATATCCTATGGGCCTATTTTTTTCATCAGATGGGCCACATAAATGGGCCACACCAATGGGTCTTAAGTGCATTGCAATGGGTCAAAACCCGTGGGCTTTGGATTACATCAAATGAGCTTAGTCTCATGAGTCTAATATATGATCAATGGGCCACACCAATTGGGCCCCACATGTACATCAAGTAGGCCTCAACCCATAGACCTAACATGAGTCAAATGAGCCTAAACCCCTAGGCCTTACATATATCAAATGGCCTACTTCCATGGGCTTTAAGTTTCAACAAAAGGGTCCAATTACACGGGCCTTGAAGCACATCAAATGGGCCTAGTCCCATGGACTTGCAACACATCAAATGGGCCTAAGTCCATAGGCCTTATATGAATCAAATGGGCCTAGTCCCATGGACTTGCAACACATCAAATGGGCCTAAGTCCATATGCCTTAGAATATATCAAATGGTCCAATCCCATGGGCCGTACATCCACATCAAAGTGGGCCCCAATAAATGTCACAACTACATTTAAGATGAGCCTCAAATCATGCTAAGATGGGGTCCACTTGGACCGTGGATCTGGCTCATACTTTGGCTAATTCCATAGAATGATCTGCTTAAAATGGATGGGCAGATTGGATGCAGCATCTGCATCATGGGTGGAGCCCACGTGAAGGCCCACCATTGTGAATGTTGTGTACATATATAGTATATAAACCATGTATATAAATATATATACAATATTTTATATATATACTATATAATATAAGTATGTATGCATATGTATGTATACACACACACGCATGCATACCCATACCACACACACAACACACACACACTCTGCACACACGCTGCACGCACGCTGTGCTGGCGTGCATAAAACACATGCATCAAGAGGGCTCCACCGTCCAGCGGACGGTGGAAGCAAAACAACAGCAAGGTGGGCGCCACCGTCCACTGGACGGTGGACTTTAAGATACACATCATTGTGGGTCCCATGTGGGGCCCACCCTGTAACATTTATTCGACATCCAAGCCGTTCACAAGGTCACTTTGACCTGGATGAAGGGAAAACATAAATTTCAGCTTAATCCAAAACTTCTGTGGGCCCCAAAAATTTTTCAATGGTAGAATATATAAGTCCACTATTTCAAGTGGTGTGGGCCACCTGAGTGTTGGATCGGTCTCATTTTTGGAGGGGGGCCACTTTAGGGGGTGGCCCACCTCATGAACGTGTTGGAGTTCAAATAAACATCATGGTGAAGCCCACACGTAGGGCCGTGGGCCCCCCTGCGTCCGTCCGCATCCTCACGCAGGCAGCGTCTGCTGCTTCAGACGGTGGCAGCAGCGCTGCCACCTTTTCTTCTTTTCTTTTTTTTTTGAAAAAATTATATGTGGGGCCCACACATAGATAATCCACTCCGCCCAATAAATTCTAGGGCCCAAACATGCTGTGAAAATCCAAGGGTTGACATTTAATTGGCGTGTAGAAATGACTAAATGGGCCCTAAAAGCCTTAGACGGGTAAAAGCATCATTTTCTTTGGTATGGCCCGCCTGATCATCGGATTGAACCCATTCTTTGGCTCAACGTCTAAAATGTTATGGGAAAGAGGGTGGACGGCTTGGATTACACTCATACATCAAGGTGGGGCCTACACAAGGGGGACCACCCCAAAACTTCTCTTTTTCACCCTTTTTTTTTTTGGTTACAGGGACGTCCAGCGTCCTAGACGCTGGACGATGGACCTCTCCTTAGAAAATATTGTGGTGGGCCCTGATGAAGTGGGCCACCACTGATGTTTGTCATGGATTCAACATATAAGGTGGGCCCCACTTGAATAAAAATTTGAATGAGATAAATCTCAAGGTGGGGTCCATTCAAGTGGGCCACACAACCTCATCACATAAAATAAGATAAAATAAAATAAAAATAAAAAAAATAAAAGAGAGAGAGAGAGAGAGAGAGAGAGAGAGAGAGAGAGAGAGAGACATGGAGAGTGGGACACGGCTTGTGATGGAGGGACCCCGACAATATGGGCCCTCCCTTACAACGAATCATACATCAAGTGGGCCTTAAAGCATGTGGGACCACCGAAATTTAAAATCAACGGTGGGGATCCTTTCCTCACCAACATGGACGGTCTAGATGACCTTTGAAGAGAAAATAAACATCATGATGATCCAAGTGGTCCATCGATCACATTTTTGGGTCCCAAGTGAGATCTACACCATTTATTGGTGGGCCTCACTTGGTCCACCATAAAAATAAGGAAAAACTATCCTATAGAGGCACCCACCGTCCGATCTTCTTGCTCCTAGAGGTTCCTTGGTACCTTAGCTTCAACTTCAATGGTTAAGATGAAGAATGGAGGGTTGAGATGGGAGATTTTGGGGTAGGAAGGTGGGCCACTTGGAGCTTAGGAGCTCTTGCAAAATTCCATACGTATGGACTCTTGTTGCTTGGAATTTTTGAAATGAGAAAGAGAGAAAGAGAGAGAGAGTGATGTAAAGGGAGAGAGAGAGTGATGGATGGATGTGGTGAGTGATGTTTGTGTAAGAAATCTTTGACTTTTGAGGCTTTTGTGTAAGAGAGGTATGGGAGATGAAGACTTTTGTGACTTTTTGTGTAAGAGAGGTATGGGTGGTGAAGACTTTTGTGGTTGCTTGGAAAAAGGGATGGAAGTGATGTGTACTTGACATGTGATGGATTGATGGGTGATTGATTGATGGGATTGATGTGATTGATGTCACACATCGTAGAGATTCTCTTGAGTTTCGCAACGCGCGGCGTTTTCTCGCACCAAATGTTGGCCCATATCTCTTGACCAGGGTATCGCCTCGGCGCATGAGTCGCTGCATCGGAACCGCAACGACGGCGCGGTCGCTATGTTATTGGTCTCGGGTTGAGTCGACTCGAGTTGTCGGCATATGAATCAGGGTCGCATGTCGATATCGATTAAGGGTCGAAGGTTGCCGGAATTCGACCGGTACGACCGCAGAAGTGTACGGAAAGGTACGGACCAAGATACGGGTCTTACACCCTTATCATCCCTTCTTATACTTGTACAATTTTTTATTTCTCCCTTTTTTTTATACTGCCTTCATATATATATATATATATTGGGTTCCAGTCCTTGGCTGAGTGGTAGACTCTGAGGAGTTTCCACATAAGGTGTTGGGTTCAAAACCCATAGGTGGTGAAATCCCACTATGGCGTGTGTGGGTGTGTGGCGGGTACGTGTGTGTGTGTGTGTGTGTGTGTGTGTGTGTGTGTGTGAATGAAAGGATAGTTTTTGTAATGATTGTTATTTATGGAGTCTTTGAATGGACTTTGTCGTTTGTTGTCCATTGTGCTTAAGAGTTCTCGTTGTAGCCCATGCATTCAAAGTAGTGTGACTAATCAGTGGTCCGACCTCTTCTTTAAGGGTCGGACAACTATTGAGGACTTTTTTTCCCTTCTACTATAGGAAGTCCTCGGTAGACTTAGTAGGACTGATTAGTGGTCCGACCTCTTCTTTAAGGGTCAAAAGATTGGTAAGAATTGTTCTTCCCTTGCACTAAGGGAAGTCCTCAGTAGACTTAGTAGAATTGATCAGTGGTCTGATCTCTTCTCTATTCTTCCCTTGCACTAAGGATCAAATGACTGGTGAGGACTATTCTTCCCTTGCACTAAGGGAAGTGCTAGTAGATTATGTAGTCTGAACAACGTAGATAACGAATGGAAAGTAAAGTTTCATGACTAGGATATTTTTAGTGCATATTCTAAATAAAACAGGCAGATTCCGATCGAGTAAGTTGATTATTTAAGAAGTAAACACGTAGATTCCGACCTGAGATCTGGTTGGTCTTCACGGGTAGTAGATCTTCAAATGCTTGACATTCCATGAATATGGCAGGGGTCGTCCTTTCACGTATTTGAGCCGATAAGTTCTTGGTCGGGTTGTGTCGGTTATCTTGTAGGGTCCTTCCCAATTCAGCCCCAAGGTTCTCGAGCCGAACTCCTTGATATTTTAGAAGGTTCAAAGGAGGACCAAGTCTCCAGCTCGAAACATTCTCATCTTTACTCTGGAATTGTAGAATCAGGTGACCTGCTATTGCCTAGTCGCAACTTTGAGTTGAGCCTGCTCTCTTTTTTTCTCGAGCAGATCGAGGTCCAATGCCATCTGCTTGGCATTTTGATTATTGTCATAAGAATGAATCCGAGTAGTGGGGAGCCCGATCTCGATTGGGACCATGACCCCTGCTCCGAAGGCTAGGGAGAAAGGAGTTTCTTCGTGGCTATTCGGGCAGTGGTTTAATACACCCAGAGGACATGGGGAAGTTCCTTGGCCCAGCCCCTTTAGCTTTCTCGAGCTTAGTTCAGAGGTGGTTCTTGATGATTTTGTTGATTGCCTTGCCCTGACCATTAGCTTGGGGGTGCCAAGGTGCCAAGTAGACATTTTATATTCCGAGGTTGTCACACATGCCTCAGAACTGATCATTGTTGAACTACTTCTCGTTCTCCAAAATAATCATGTGTGGGATTCCGTATCTACATATGATGCTCTTCCAGACAAAGTCAGTAATTTTTTGCTCGGTGATTTTATCCATCGGCTCGGCCTCAACCCACTTGATGAAGTAGTCGACTGTAACGACCGCGAACTTGGTCTAACCTTTATCGGTTGGCAGGGGGCCGATGATATCTACTCCTGTAACACCCCATACTTTTAGTACTAGGGTGTTACTATGAATTCCTACCTCATTGAACTGTTCACCTATACTCTAGTCAAAATCTAACCGTTAGGAGTAATCTCAATCTACAGATTGAGCTATCTGACTGTTGATTTCCAAGATCGACCAATACATCATCACAAAACCCATATTTCTATGGTCACGATTGTAATGAAACATTGAACAATGCTGTACATTGCCAGTTTTGAGATCTAACCCATTAAATCCATAGTTCATCCTATTCGCACTACTCAATTTAGAAACCAATTACTTGACCACTGCAATCAAGCATCTGATCACTCACTCTACTAATAATTCTCATTTAGACTAGGAAGAGACCTTTAGAAAATTTATGATGGGTCTAGCTAGCAATCTGATCTTTGGATCAATGGAAATCATAAAATAAATTCAAAATTTATCTAGTATGGCCCACAACCCCCAATTTATCCCTCCATTACCGTTGAATTATCTAATTATTGAAAGTACTACTGATTTAGGTATGAGTAGACCCTAAGACCCTTAGGACAGTTGGAAGAAACATCCACCCTGAAATCAAACAACCCATCCATAATGATTCTCAAGGGACCATTTCATCACTAGAGAAATCTATTTTTAGGCTTTCAATCAAGTGTTAGACTAATAAAGCCATACATCATCATTTTTAGGACTCGAGTCATAAGACCCACTGTCCACCAAACCACGATGTATGATCAGTCAAAACCTCCATTGGAACATATCAGATTGTCCAAGTTGACTGTTAGACTCGGTGTGATCAGTCCTCGAGACCTTTGGTCGCTAACTAAACCTTTGTATGAAAAGATCTGACCGTAAAATCTTCAAGGATAGTCGGATGATATCATTTAGGCTCACAAATCAAACATTATGGCCCACCTAAACATTAGATCCACCTCATCTTTGGCATGATGACCCAACAGTTGCATCCATGATGAGTGGTCAGAGCAGGTCCTAGCAAACATTACTATGGACCCCACCATATGTGTGTACCATCGTGCATGTTCACTCACTGTGCACTAGACGGAGATAGCTAAGTCAATTGGGTTGACCTGATATTTTCTCAAAAAGAGCCTATTTCCTCCCTTTCTGCCAGTTAACGAAGGAGATTCGTCAATTTAAATTCTGGCCCAACTCTTGTGATCACGTGAGAGATCCAAACCGTCCATCTGGTCCAGACAGGAAGTATGACTAAAACCTAGCTCTTCACACCCGTCACTATACATCTATGTGCACACGAGATCCAGTGCAAGCTAAGTTATGCGCACGACTCATTTTCAAAAACAAAAACTATTTTCTACGTTAGCTGGCATCGCACGTGCCTCCTCATCCTTGAATCCTACCCAAACACATAAATAAATCCCAGCCCTCCATTTTACCCTAACCCTAGGGCTTCCTTTGTAATAAGAGAGTCGCTGCTGCAACTCAAAAATCTCAGAACCTAGTGAGATGCTATCCATCCTTGCCCAAATGATGGGTTCCACAAGGTCCTTATGACCCATCTGAACCATCCAAACGTTGTTGATCATCAGATCGACCATCCGTAGGATATCACTACAAGAAATATGGTTTTTATCGACAAAACATTTACTGATGAAATTTTATTCTTTCGTCGATAAAGGGTATTTTGAATTTTTGAAAAATTAAAAAATTAAAAAATTTACTTTTACCAACGAAATATAATTGCGTAGGTAAAAGTCGTCTTTACCGATGAAAATTTTCTTCGGTAAAGGGTGTTTTGAATTTTTTAAAAAATCAAAAATCAAAAAGTTTACTTTTACCGATGAAATATAATTTCGTAGGTAAAAGTCATCTTTACTGACAAACATTTTCATCGGTAAAGGGTGTTTTGATTTTTTGAAAAAACAAAAAATCGAAAAGTTTACTTTTACCGACGAAATATAATTTTGTACGTAAAAGCCATCTTTACTGACGAAAATTTTTGTAGGTAAATGGTGTTTTGAATTTTTGAAAAAATAAAAAATCAAAAAGTTTACTTTTACCTACAAAATATTATTTCGTAGGTAAAAGCCATCTTCACCGATGAAAATTTTCTTAGGTAAAGGGTGTTTTGAATTTTTGAAAAAATAAAAAATCAAAAAGTTTACTTTTACCTACAAAATATAATTTAGTAAAAGCCATCATTACCGATGAAAATTTTGGTAGGTAAAGGGTGTTTTGAATTTTTGAAAAAATAAAAAATCGAAAAGTTTACTTTTACCTATGAAATCTAATTTCGTAGGTAAAAGCCATCTTTACCGATCAAAATTTTCGTAGGTAAAGGGTGTTTTGAATTTTTGAAAAATAAAAAATCAAAAAGTTTACTTTTACCTATGAAATATAATCTCGTAGGTAAAAGCCATCTTTACCGACAAAAATTTTCGTAGGTAAAGGGTGTTTTGAATTTTTGAAAAAACAAAAAATTGAAAAGTTTACTTTTGCCTATGAAATATAATTTCATAGGTAAAAGCCATCTTTACCGATGAAAATTTTTGTAGGTAAAGGGTGTTTTGAATTTTTGAAAAAACAAAAAATTGAAAAGTTAACTTTTAAAAGCCATCTTTACCGACGAAAATTTTCGTGGGTAAAGGGTGTTTTGAATTTTTGAAAAAACAAAAAATTTAAAAGTTTACTTTTACCTATGAAATATAATTTCATAGGTAAAATCCATCTTTATCGATGAAAACATTTGTTGGGAATAATGATTTAAATTTTAACTTCGGGAGTTTTCCCAAGTTTTACAGTAAGTGTTTTACCGATGAATTCTTTCGTAGGTAAAAGTATTTCACTATACTTTTACCTACGAAACTATTCGTAGGTAAAAAATGTGGATGAGACTTTTACCTACAAAATTTTTCTCTTTTGTGATTTTCGTTCCCTTTCTGGAAGGGTTTCCCTAAAAGACGCCCCTTTATAGGTCCTATTAATCTATTCCAGATGGTTTGAATTGTAACTAATCAAAGGATTAGTTATGGTCTTTAGTTGTTTGGTCTGTGCCATTTTGCAACGATATGAGCTAATTATGCTTGCATGACTATGATTAAACAACATGGATTGGCTTCTGGGACTCTAGGCCACATGATGAATGTCTTAGATCAGTGAATGGGACTCACTAGAGTGTGATGGGTTTTTCGGATAAGTAGTGAAAATGGCTCTGTTATTAATGGCAGATACACTACAAGAAAACCCACTTTTACCAACGAAAAGTTTCGTCGCTAAAAGTGATTGTTTCATAGGTAAAAAGTTTTACCGACGAAAATTTTTGTCGGTAAAAGAGGGTTGGAAAAGGTTTTTGCCAACGAAAAAAAGATTTCGTTGCCAAAGGTAAGACTTTTACCGACGAATTTTTTCGTCGGTAAAATCTTTTAACGATGATTTTTTTCGTAGGTAATAATATTTACAAAACTTTTACTGATGAATTTTTTCGTCGGTAAAAAATAAGTAGAAAACTTTTATCGACGAATTTTATCGTAAGTAAAAATATTTACAACACTTTTACTGACGAATTTTTTTGTCGGTAAAAAATAAGTAAAAAACATTTACTGACGAATTTTTTCGTAGGTAAAAATATTTACAGAACTTTTACCGAGGAATTTTTTCATCAGTAAAAAAAAGTAAAAAATGTTTACCAATGATTTGTTTCGTAGGTTAAAATTTTTCACGATACTTTTACCTACGAAAGGTTTCATAGGTAAAAATATTTACAGAACTTTTACCGATGATTTTTTTCAAAACTTTTCGTAGGTAAAAATATTTACAAAACTTTTACCAGTGAATTGTTTTGTTGGTAAAAGTTAAGAAAAAACTTTTATTGATGATGTTTTTCGTAGGTACAAATATTTAGAAAACTTTTCCCTACGAAAATTTTCGTAGGTAAAAACGTGGATGAGACTTTTACCTATGAAATATTCACATTCACATCATATACCTGTCACAATGTATTTCATCATATTCTTCCTGATATACACCTGTTAAATAATATGTTTCATCATATTCAGATTCACATCCATTGTATCCACATCACATTCATCCATGCATAAATACATATAATTTTAACATCATAAATAAAATACAAAAAATTATTCATAGCTTATTTCCTGGAGGGGCTCACAAAATTTAGTGTGGTGAACACATCGCCGACTGTGCACACACACCTAGGTCCTTACTCATTCCTTCATGGTAGATTCAAAATAGTTTTAATACAAGGTCATGAGTTCAAGTACCCAGTGTGGCCATAAGCGACTCTGGTTATCTTTTTAGGTTGAGCCTAATGGTACTTGGTGATTTCTCATCCGGTAGAAATTATTGTTAGTTATTTTTAGAAACACGAGATTAGGCTACTTATAATTATATTAACATGATAAAATGTTATACGTGAGCAGTCACCACAAAATAAACAATCCTATAGAAAAAACAAATGGAAAGAGAGAGAACATATGAGAGGTGATCCTTATCTCCTTTGATGGATTCAAGCTGCATGTGCCCTGCCCAACTACCTATAAGAAGAAGTTATATGAGTCTTGGAATAATGTTAGTGACAAATCCACCTTGTCTATTAATATTATCATATTTTGTTGGGACATGACGCTAAAAATGAGATAAATCCAAATCTCAAATAATCTATGCTATAAGAAATAGTGGAGATGGAAATAGATGCATTGTGATTCTTGAGTTCTAATATGCTTGCCAATAAAGCAAGATTTTCTTGTTTGTTGCCATGTGATTGGGCTAAATTATTACATCAATCGGGTTTAGGATCGTGTTTAGGTTTGGATTTTCAAGTTTAGGTTAGGGAGTTGAGATTAGGATTAGGTGTAGGTTTAGGTTTAGGTTTAGGGATTTGAGAATACATTTAGGTTTAGGTTTTAGGTTATAGGTTTAGGTTAGGTTATAGGTTATAAGTTTAGGTTATAGGTTATAGGTTAAGGTTTAGGTTATAGGTTTTGGTTTAGGTTAAGGTTACAGGTTTAGGTTAAGGTTTAGGTTTAGGAATTCTGGTTCAGGTTCGGGATCGGGTTTAGGTTTGGATTTTCAAGTTTAGATTTAGGTTTAGGTTAGGGAGTTGAGATTAGGATTAGGTGTAGGTTTAGGTTTAGGGATTTGAGAATACATTTAGGTTTTAGGTTTAGGTTTAGATTTTAGGTTACAAGTTAAGGTTTAGGTTTTAGGTTTAGGTTAAGGTTCAGGTTGTGTTATAGGTTATAAGTTTAGGTTATAGGCTATATAGGTTATAGGTTAAGGTTTAGGTCATATTTTTTAGTTTAGGTTAAGGTTATATGTTTAGGTTTAGGTTAAGGTTTATGTTTAGGTTAAGGTTTAGGTAAAGGTTTATGTTTAGGTTATAAGTTATAGCTTTAGGGAATTGAGAATAGGTTAAGGTTTATGTTTAAGAAATCAGGTTCGGGTTCGGGATCGGGTTTAGGTTTGAGTTTTCAAGTTTAGGTTTAGGTTTAGGTTAGGGAGTTGAGATTAGGATTAGGTGTAGGTTTAGGTTTAGGGATTTGAGAATACATTTAGGTTATAGGTTTAGGTGTAGGTTTAGGTTATAAGTGTGGGTTATAGGTTTAGGTTTAGGTTAGGTTATAGGTTAAGGTTTAGGGAATTGAGTTTAGGTTATAGGTTATATGTTAAGGTTTATGTTATAGGTTAAAGTTTATGTTTAGGTTATAGGTTTAGGTTACAGGTTTTGGGATTTGAGAATAGGTTTAGGTTAATGTTGTAGGTTATAGGTTTAGGTTATAAGTTTATGTTAATGTTATAGGTTATAGGTTTAGGAATTTGAGAATACATTTATGTTTTAGGTTTAGGTTTAGGTTTTACGTTTAGGATAAGGTTACAGGTTTACGTTTAGGTTTAAGTTTAGGTTATAAGTGTAGGTTATAGGTTTAAGTTTAGGTTAGGTTATAGGTTAAGGTTTAGGGAATTGAGTTTAGGTTATAGCTTAAAGTTTAGGTTATAGGTTTTGGGATTTGAGAATAGGTTTAGGTTAATGTTGTAGGTTATAGGTTTAGATTATAAGTTTATGTTAATGTTGTAGGTTATAGGTTTAGGTTTCGGTTTAGGTTTAGGTTTAGGTTTAGGGATTTGAGAATACATTTAGGTTTTAGGGTTAGGTTTAGGTTTTACGTTTAGGTTAAGGTTACAGGTTTAGGTTTAGGTTATAAGTGTAGATTATAGGTTTAGGGAATCCGGTTCGGGTTCGGGTTTAGGTTTGGGTTTTTGTTTCGAACAAGAAAACAAATGCGTTCTATTTGGAGATTTATTCAATGATAATAAAGAATTTAATGAGAGAACATTAATCACATGTATCTGAGTTTATTTACATCCTCTGATTGCCTTGTTTCTGAAAATAAAGTACAATTAATGTGATGTAATGAAAGAAAGAGAAGATAATCTGATAGAAGTTTCAGTACCATTTTGACGCTTGCTTCGGTCATCTCCTAGTACTTAGGAGGAATGTAGATTTGATCAACCAGTCTTCTAGAAAATGGGCTTATACAAGCTTGAATCCTCTGATCTGACCGTCACGATCAGTTCTGAGCATCATTCCAGTCATCATTCCTAGAAACATAGAGCATCCTTTCGGTCATTCTTCTTTAAAATATGAAGAAACTCGTTGAAGTGTGGCCAAGACCTAAGAAAATTAGGCCGATCATATTAAACGAGCCTAAAAAGTCCCCTAGAATGTAAGATCATGGGATTTCCACTGTCCATTCGGCTCAAAACTTTGTGTGCAGCCTTAGAACCATAAATTAGCTGTACATGTCAAATTTTAACTCCTAAATCTCTGTAGAAATGGCCAAACTGATAGATTAGCCCATGAAATCGTGATTTGGGGCCCACCTATCATCTGGATACACTTTAATTCGGTCCCAAAGCTTTACATGAGTTGACAGTGTGGATGAACGGAGTGGATTTCTCAAGAACATCCCCATGGACCTTGCATGCACATTGCATGTGTATAGAGTGCATGTGCACTAGCCGTGCACCGTTATAAACAAAGTCGGTCAGCGCCCATTGACCGACTCTTTCTTCTCTGATTCCAAAAACGGACAACGTGCTTACCGCGGCTGCCGTTTTTATGTAGTGGGGCCCACACATCAGTCGGTTCGATGATCAGAACCGTTTTACTTGTCTTTGAAGGGGAGCATTAACCTTACCTAGGTGTCCTTTTGACACCATGCAGGTTGTTGTAACATGTTAACCATTAATTACAGAATGAACGACGGAGTAAATAAACCCACAGGCCACCCTAATTTGACTCCGAAAGCACCCCATTCTTGATGGTTTTTCTTCCTAAATCCAATGGACGGAGTGGATTTTGTGCCTGATGTCAATCAGTGGAACACCAACCATCACAGCGTCGACGTGCGTCGACTCTGTTCAAAACAGAGGCTCCGTCTGTGCATTGTGGGCCATGATCATGTAGTAAGAGATTGATCTGACGCGTCCATCAGGTAGAGGGAGAAAAAACCATCGAGGTGATGCTGATCTTTGGTGACTATGATCATTCTCATGATCATGGCAATGATCGCAAGCGGACCGTTCAGATGCTGTTTTAGCTTGATTTCCTCAATGGGCCACATCATTTGATGATCAAAATTGGTCATTTACGATCAAAATCCTGAGGGAGAGACGATAGACGGTGTGGATCTGTCAATAGACAGCTATAATGGGCATCATCAGCAATACATCAGGAAGAAAAAATGGTTTTCTTTCTGTTGTGCAGAAGCTCCATTGAAGACGGCTTTGTGCGGAAGCTCCGTGCGGAAGCTCTATGCGGAAGCTTTGTGCGGAAGCTCCATGTGGAAGTCCTGTTACAAGGCTTTGTGCAGAAACGGCCTTTGAAGGACTTTGTGCGCCGCAGGGTAGCCCCTGCGCACAAAGCTCTCTCTCTCTCTCTCTCTCTCTCTCTCTCTCTCTATCTCTCTCTCTCTTTCTACTTTCTTCCTAGCCCACCAACTAATCAACTGATCTCCTCGTCCCAAATGAGGTAGGGGAGGAGTATTTATAGGCCCCACTAGTCTTATAGAGTGGTGATCACCATCACTTATCTATTCACATATGAACTTCTTCTTTTCTTAAACCATGGTGACCACCAAGCTCCCTCTTAAATAGTGGTGTACAACCTTTCTCCCTTAAAATGACACATGTGCATCCTTTTTTACCAAACTACCATTTTCAATGCTTTTTACCAAAATACCTAAACTACCCCTGGACATGTAATTTTACCAAAATACCTAAACTACCCCCTGACATGGAATTTTACTAAAATACCTAAACTACCCCTGGACATGGAATTTTATCGAAATACCTAAATTACCCCTGGACATGAAATTTTACCAAAATACCTAAACTACCCCTGGACATAGAATTTTACCGAAATACCCTGGACATGAAAATTACCTCAATATCCCTGGACGTGGAAATTATCAAAATACCCCTAGAAATGGAATTTTAGTGAAATACCCCCGGACATGAAAATTACCAAATTACCCCGGACATGGAAATTACCGAAATACCCCCGGACATGGAATATTTTTTATGCCTCAACAGATGCCCCCTCGATCCTTCTTTGATTGATTCCTCCGCCTGAAGAACTTGAATGAACTGCAACTGAAGGATGACCAGATGATTATGCTTGCATGGCAGACTAGATGATCATTCTTAACTAGAAGATTGAATGATCGCATTCGATCGGAATACTAGAATGCTCGCGCTCGAATGGAAGACTGGATGATCATACTTGACCGGAAGATTGAATGATCGCGTTCAATCGGAATACTGGAATGCTCGCACTTGAACGAAAGATTTGAATGCTCACGTTCGAATGATAGACTTGAATGATCACGCTTGAACGAAAGATTTGATGATGGCGTTCAAACGAAAAACTTAAATGATGGTGCTTGAACGGAAGACTTGAATGCCCCCAGCCAGTAGTGTCGAGTGACTGTTCACTAGAGAGGATAAAATACTCTTTTCATCGAAGCACATCTTTGCAACAGCTGTGACGACTTCGTCTTTGAGCAATTCGATTAGAGAACTATCTTTCAACATCGTTGCTGCTGCAACGGTCTCTTTGATCAACTCCAACGATTCTTTCCTTCAATTCTGTATCTAGGGTCGTTCTTTAATGCTACTCCTACCGCAACAACTTTTTCGATTGTTTCCTTTACTCACGATCTGCATTACCCAAGCTTTTGAATAATGGTCTCTCCTGCCAAATTAATCGAAATTAGTATCTAAATTCATTATAATTTTTTCAACGTAGCTTTATGAAGCATTGATAATTTTTGAAATAGATTGAGAGTTTCTTCTCTTTTTAGGCCAATTGTGATATTCGCAATATGATTTAATCAATCTTTACTCTTGTCATCGTGCTTAGCATTGCATTCTTTATATTGCACTCTTGGAGATTTCATCTTTAGCTCCAAAGGTTCAACCGCTGAGTCTTTTTACTAAGTCTTCTCTAGTTTGTGCTCCTTAGTATTTTTTTTCATAGACTTTTCCTTGGATCTTTGCTGATTGATATTATTATTCAAAATACTCAACATATGAATTCCTTCACCACGTATAAGAAGTTATCAGAAAGACCAAGGCATAAATTATTTTAAAGACATTAAATCCTGCCCCCTTTCCAAGTCAGCTTTGCATAAAGATTTCTTTAGAAGATAATATTTCCGAAGTGAAGCTTTCTGATACTCCTGAAGAATAAATAATCTTTGCTGCTCTTTTCATGATTCTAAAGAATATATCCGAATCCTTATACTGTCTGGTAAAGAATGAAAATTCTTCACTAGTTTATTCTCTGCCCCCTTTTTGAGAACCTTGTGCAATAATATGTTTTTATTCATTAAGAAGGCGAGAGACGAAAAGACCTCACAAATCTTATCAATATATTCATTGACCTTGGAGACTTGAGCTTTTGAGTAGATAATCACCAATATCTTGAAGGCATCTACTGTTGATGTAATTTGAAACTGATTCAGAGAAACACATTTTTGTATGTTGTTTAATCAATGTTTAAAATTTTCATCAGGCAATTACATATTTGAATATATCTAAATTGAAATATGTGTCTGCAGCATTTTGAATGCTATGCATAGTTTATGCTTTGCATGCTTGAGCATATCTATAGTGAAATATGTATTTGTAGCATTTTGAATGCTAAACTTAGTTTATGCTTTTGAGCAATGGAGATAGTATACTCTTGACTAACCATACTCTGACTGAATCAAGACTAAACTTGACTTGACTTGACCTGACTCGACCAGACTCGACTAAACTGACACCACTAGACTGATACTACAAGATTGAGACTACTGGACGGACACCTACACACCCAGTTTAAGCTCTTGAGTAGTGGAGCACACACAGTTTAAGCTCTTGAGTAGTGGAGTATACACAGTTTAAGCTCTTGAGTAGTGGAGCTAGCAATTTCTTAGACTCTTTTGGGAGTCTGGTCTTATGTGATGGTCTCTGTAACTCTTATGACTTCGCTGGACTCCCCACTGCCTAGTGAGTTCACAAACCACGATCCATCAGAGGGGTCCAGTGAAGCTACCAGGGCCGTGAACCTCGGTAACTCTCTAGAGTTCACAGAGCACACAAGGCTACCTTTAGGGTACCAAATCCAGGGCCATTAGTCCATTAATGAGTAGGTTTAAGCCCTTCCTCATGAGTTACTACTGGAATCAATTCCCTAAATCTGGGGGGTCTTACGCATGGTTGGCCTATCTATGGACATGGCCTAAAGAGCTCACACTGCAGCCTGCTTTTTCTTCGTCTGTAAGGTCGGGCCCATTCACGGGAGGGCATTTACCTCCGTTCCCCATGATGTTACCGGAAAGCTATACAGACGACATAGGGCTTACTCGCGTGACTAGCCTTCGTGGACTTTTTGGCCTTTTAGGCTTTGCTTTTTTTCTTTTTTTTTAGTCCTTGACTTCATCAGCTGTCCGCATGGGTATGCGTATGATGTCTTTCACGAGCTTTTTAGGGCCACTGGCTTCTCGCCGCTGCCTGAATGGTGAAAATGATAGGTCTTATGCAGAGCTGGTCCCTTTTAAGACTGGGTCCTTTTAGGATTGGCCTTTTTAGGTCTTGAAGACTTGGTCCTTTTAGGACTTGGTCTTTTTTTAGGACTTGGCTAGACTGCCTTAAATGATTATAGGTCTTATGTGTAGTTGACCATATAGGCTTGGCTAGGCTGCCTTGAATGATAAGCAACCATCACTGTCGTCAACTTTATATGTGGTTGGCTATATACTTTATTCCATAAAAGATGGCGATCAATAATTAATATTTTACCACTGCTGATAATACTTTGAGAATATTCATATCATGTTTGAAATAGTGTATCAGCTTGACGATGATAGCAATTTTGATAAGCGATTGATGATGTCAGCAATAGTTATCAATCTGGGCGATAATCATCAGTACTTACCAACGAAAATCTTTGGCGTCGTTGACAATCGTCAATGTTTGGCCACTTGAAGCAGTGCTTGACAGTAATCGTCAACACACTTGGTGGTGATCAACAATGCTTGGTAGCGATCATTAGCGCTTGGTAGCAATCATTAGCGCTTGGTGGCAATCATCATTAGCACTTCGCGTTTAATAATGACTTTATATGCTCGAAAGCTTGTCTTTCTTTGGCGATAACTTGATATGTTTGAAAGCCTACATTTCATTTATATACACAAAAGAAATACATTCTATGATGAGAAATATATTTCACAATTTCTTACTCATCTTTCTTGCTTACCTGTCTTGTCCCCTTTTAATTAGGAAGCATTGCTCTGGGAATCTTTATAATCAAAATCACGATGTTGCGACCTTTAACAAATATACTGACGTCGCATCATCTCATACGTTTGCTCAAGATCATCTTTGCCCCCAGTCTTGAACTAGTCAAGCCTGTGTACTTTCCTTTTTATGTCATATACCTTAACAATTTTTCTTTTATCAATCTTCTTCTGTAACTTATTCTTCAAGCCATTTGCTTTTCTTTCTTCTTTAATTGTATCTTCTGAATTTCTCCTGAAATTTGAAGTTAATTGAAAATTTGTGCTTTAATTCATTCACATAAGAGAGAGTACATGACCTTGTCTTTTGCAATCCTTTTGCTCTTTGAATTGTCGATGACCATCGTCAATGCTTGATAGCACTCATCAATTGTTTTTGCCCCAACTTTACCCTGTGAAAATTGATACAGACAATTATTATAAACAATTATCATTTCGGGGAGTCAACAATTACCTCATTTGGGATTCTGAGATTTTGTCATTCTGAGACTTGCCTTATCTTCCCCCCCCCCCCCCCCCCTCCCCCCTCCCCCTTTTTTTTGAGTTGGAAGCATCAGAACTGTAGCTTATCAAAGGATAACGTATCCTGTATGCCTTTGTCTGCCTCCCTGAATAATTATGCCGTGAATCTTTTGAGTCAACACGCTGTCTCGCTTTCTACTTTCCCGTCCCTCTTTCTTCTTTATTTTATTTCCTTTAATACTTTAACTATGGCAATTTAATTGTCTCTGCAGCTAACGATTGATTCCTCATAAGTAGTATATCGCCTTCTTCAGTTGTATGTTTCATGTAGTCTTTGAATTGTTTAAACCCTTTCTTTACTTTCTTGTTTGTAAAATCATTACTGTTCTCTTTAGCGGAATTTTAACTATTTACCTTTGATAGTCTTTATTTTGCATTCTTTCTTAGGCAATATCTGCTGCTATTCTTTTAAGACTTTTAAGTAATTTTTTTTTACTCTAGCAAGTTGTGAAGATGGCCCTAGGGTTCTCTATTGACCAATGAATTCGTTAATTCATTAATTGATCTGTTTACTTGTTGGCGAACAACGCCTGATTCAATTGAACTGACTTCTCCTCTGAGGGTTTTCCTTCAAGATTTACTATTGTTCACAGTAGTTGCTGTTGAAAGAGTAAGGTCTTCAGTAACACATTCATTTGGTGAAGGATGATGAACACCTTGTTGGAAAATTTTCTATTTTATGCACACTTCAAATGTACTATTATCCGTACTCGGCAGGATGATATGCCTTGCACCAAGTCTCAGTCATCTCTGTCAACTTAATCTAAACACCATTGTCCTTGTACGCGCAATACCCTATAAATTTTACGCAGGTCTCATTCTTCTTTACATATCCTTTCTTTCTAATCTTCTTTCTTCTTTCTTTCTTATTTCCAATATCCTCTCATTTCTCAAAGGCAATGTAAGATGGAAACTTCGTATACTTTTGTGTGTTAACACATTATCATCCGTCCTTCATTATTTTTCCATGCTACTGATGAAGCAAAAACTACTTGGAATTATCTGTTTCTTGATCGCAGCTGATTTGATCTTCCCTGATACTTTTCGGCATTGGTTTTATTTTTAATACTTTCGACATTACCTCACTTCTTCTTCACTAGGTGATCTGACCAGCCGTGGCAAGACGTGTTATATCAATTTCATTTCCACCATAATAAAAGTTTCATTTCCACCATCGTCAACTGTTACTACTGAAAGCTTTGCCGTGTTACGCCTGCTGCAAATGGATAACCAAGATTACTTTCAAGATCCTCATATCTAATGTGGATATTGGTAATAGATAGCTTTAGGTTCCCTATTATCGTGTTGATCAGAGAGCCTAGCCACGATGTATTCACTTCAGATTTCAGTTATTGCCTACTCTTCAACAGCTTCATTTCCATTTCCCTTATTCTAGTCTTTTTTGCTTCCTGGATAGTGTCCTCACTACATCCTTCAAACTGTGTTGCAAGTTCAACTAATTATGAAAATCCGATCCAAATGGACTAAGAGTGGTTCTTGACCTAGCTTGCTCCGTGGAACCTTGAGCTTCACAGATCCAAGAAATCATGCCTTAACTTTCACAGGCAACTTCAAGGCATTAAGCGCCTCTGGCTTCAGCTGCATATTTATGAGCTCCACATCACCTCGCCAGACGTTGATCTAGAGAGCTTCCTTGTTAAGGCCTCTCACGTAGTTTCTAAGGTATTTCTGTAGCAAGAACGTGAATTGATCTTCCAACATCTCTCCGCACTTCCTCGCCATGGAAGTGCTTTTGTATGATACCCATTGTTTGGTCAGCATGTGAGCATAGCTTTGCATAAAAACCAGGTGAATTTGAATTGGCTCCAGAACTCTGAATGCTTTCTATCAAGCATCTAAAATTGTCGAATTGGCTTTCTTCTTCAGCGTGCTCCTGAGCAAATAATAATTCCCCATCCACCGCTGGGAATATAACTTCATCCTCAGCAATGCCATAGAAGATGCATACTCTGCAATGAATTGTAACCTGTCATTGAAAGCTAATGAATCAGAGAAATCTCCTGAAAGTTACATTTTCCTTGTTCCTTCAATGATATCATTCAATTTTCTTTTGATAGCATTGTGCAAATATTTTATCGATTGGATGTGTTATAATTGAATCGATAGCTGATCCAGATGTTTCCCTTTTCTAGTCTTGGAAGATTCACAAGTGCTCAACCCTTCCTCTGCTTGATCTATTAACTGGTCATGTGTGGGAGCCACACAACACTTTTGAAGAAGCCTTTCATCTGAGACAGATCAAGGCAGCCTATTCCTCTTCCTTAGACATGTACTGACTAGCTAATGTTTGTATCGCTTTCGTACAAGAAGCTAGCTTTCTCTGGTAACTGTCATCGTTCTGGCATTATTTTTCTTTAATCGAAATTGATTTGATCATTTCTGACGCACTTTTTTTTTTTTTTTTTTTGTGGAAGTCTATTGGATGTGGTATATCTGTCATTCAGAACAGAGCGTTAGTTAATTTATTAAATAAATCCTATTTTATTTTTAGAGATGAAGGTGAGAATGTTCCCGCTGAGAGTCGCCATTTTTGCGTCTATACAGACACCAAAAAGTGATAAATATTCTCTTAATATTTTTCAAGTTACCATTGAATAATAAAATCTCCAGCAGAGTCGCCATTCTGTTTCGAACAAGAAAACAAATGCGTTCTATTTGGGGATTTATTCAATGATAACAAAGAATTTAATGAGAGAACATTGATCACATGTATCTGAGTTCATTTACATCCTTTGATTCCCTTGATTCTGAAAATAAAGTACAATTAATGCGATGTAATGAAAGAAAGAGAAGATAATTTGATAGAAGTTTTGACAGCATTCCGACGCTTGCTTCAGTCATCTCCTAGTACTTAGGAGGAATGTTGATTTGATCAATCAGTCTTCCAAAAAATGAGCTTATACAAGCTTGAATCCTCTGATCTGACCGTCACGATCAGTTTTGAACATCATTCTAGTTATCTTTCCTAGAAACTTAGAGCATCCTTTTGGTCATTCTTCTTTGAAATATGAAGAAGCCCGTTGAAGTGTGGCCAAGACCCCAGAAAATCAGGCCGATCATATTAAATGAGCCTAAAAAGTCCCCTATAATGTAAGATCATAGGGTTTCCACTGTCCATTCGGCTCAAAACTTTATGTGCAGCCTTAGAACCACAAATTAGTCATACATGTCAAATTTTAACTCCTAAATCCCTGTAGAAATGGCCAAACTGATAGATCAGCCCATGAAATCATGATTTGCGGCCTGCCTATCATCTGGATACACTTCAGATTCGGTCCCAACGCTTTAAATGAGTTGACAGTGTGGATGAATGAAGTGGATTTCTCACAAACATCCCCATGGACCCTGCACGCACATTGTATGTGTATAGAGTGCATGTGCACTAGCCGTGCACCGTTATAACCAAAGTCGATCAGTGCCCGCTGACCGACTCTTTCATCTTTGATTCTAAAAACGGACAGCGTGCTTACTGTAGCCACTGTTTATGTGTAGTGGGGCCCCCACATCAGTCGGTTCGATGATCAGAACTGTTTACTTGTCTCTGGAGGGGAGCATTAACCTTGCCTAGGTGTCCTTTTAACGCCATGCAGGTTGTTGTAACATCTTAACCGTTAATTACAGAATGAAGGGCGGAGTAAATAAACCCGCAGGCCATCCTGATTTGACTCCGAAAGCACCCCATTTCTGATGGTTTTTCATCCTAAATCCAATGGACAAAGTGAATTTTCTGCCTGATGTCAATCAGTGGAACACCAACCATCACAACGTTGACATGCGTTGACTTTGTTCAAAACAGAGGCTCCGTCCGTGCGTTGTGGGCCACGATCATGCAGTAAGAGATTGATCTGAAGCGTCCATCAGGTAGAGGGAGAAAAAACCATCGAGGTGATGCTAATCTTTGGTGACTATGATCATTCTCATGATCATGGCAACGATCGTAAGCGGACCGTTCAGATGCTGTTTTAGCTTGATTTCCTCAATGTGCCACATCATCTGATGATCAAAACTGGTCATTTACGGTCGAAATCCTGAGGGAGAGACGGTAGACAGTGTGGATCTGTCAACAGACAGCTATAATGGGCATCATCAGCAATACATCAGGAGGAAAAATGGTTTTCTTTCTATTGTGCAGAAGCTCCATTAAAGACGGCTTTGTGCGGAAGCTCCGTGCCGAAGCTCTATGCGGAAGCTTTGTGCGGAAGCTCCGTGTGGAACTCCTGTTGCAAGGCTTTGTGTGGAAACTGCCTTTGAAGGACTTTGTGTGGAAACGACCTTTGAAGGACTTTGTGCGGGAACTGCTTTGTGCGCCGTAGGGTAACGGCCTTTGAAGGACTTTGTGCGGGAACTGCTTTGTGCGCCGCAGGGTACCCCCTGCGCACAAAGCTCTCTCTCTCTCTCTCTCTCTCTCTCTCTCTCTCTCTCTCTCTCTCTCTCTCTCTCTCTCTCTTTCTCTCTCTCTCTCTTTCTACTTTCTTCCTGGCCCACCAACTGATCAACTGATCTCCTCCTTCTAAATGAGGCAGGGGAGGAGTATTTATAGGCCCCACTAGTCTTACAGAGTGGTGATCCCACCACTTATCTCTTCACATATGAACTTCTTCTTTTCTTAAACCATGGTGACCACCAAGCTTCCTCTTAAATGGTGGTGTACAACCTTTCTCCCTTAAAATGATACATATGCACCCTTTTTTACCAAGCTACCATTTCTAATGCTTTTTACCAAAATACCTAAAATACCCTTGGACATGAAATTTTACCAAAATTCCTAAACTACCCCTGGACATGAAATTTTACCAAAATACCTAAACTACCCCTGGACATAGAATTTTATCAAAATACCCCTGAACATAGAATTTTATCAAAATACCCCTAGACATGAAAATTACCGCAATACCCCCGGACGTGGAAATTACCGAAATACCCTGGACATGGAATTTTAACGAAATACCCCTGGACATGAAAATTACCAAAATACCCCCGGACATGAAAATTACCGAATTACCCCGGACATGAAAATTACCGAAATACCCCCAGACATGGAATATTTTTTATGCATAAACAATTTTCAAGTTTAGGTTTAAGTTAAGGAGTTGAGATTAGGATTAGGTGTCAGTTTAGGTTTAGGGATTTGAGAATACATTTAGGTTTTAGGTTTAGGTTTAGGTTAAGGTTATATGTTTAGGTTTAGGTTTAGGTTTAGGTTAAGGTTATATGTTTAGGTTTAGGTTTAGGTTTAGGTTATATAGGTTATAGGTTATAGCTATTGGGAATTGAGAGTAGGTTAAGGTTTTGGTTTAGGAAATCGGGTTCGCGTTAGAGATCGGGTTTAGGTTTGGATTTTCAAGTTTACGTTTAGGTTAAGGAGTTGAGATTAGGATTAGTTGTAGGTTTAGGTTTAGGGATTTGAGAATACATTTAGGTTTTTGGTTTAGGTTTAGGTTTTTAGTTTAGGTTAAGGTTATAGGTTTAGGATTAGGTTATAGGTTATAGCTATTGGGAATTGAGAATAGATTAAGGTTTAGGTTTAGGAAATCGGGTTCGGGTTTAGGTTTGGGTTTTCAAGTTTAGGTTTAGGTTAAGGAGTTGAGATTAGGATTAGGTGTAGGTTTAGGTTTATGGATTTGAGAATACATTTAGGTTTTAGGTTTAGGTTTAGGTTATAGGTTATAACTTTAGGGATTTGAGAATAGGTTAAGATTTAGGTTTAGGAAACCGGGTTCAGGTTTGGAATCAGGTTTAAGTTTGGGTTTGGGTTTAGGTTTTAGGTTTTTTATAGGTTTAGGTTATAGGTGAAGTTTAGGTTTAGGTTTAGGTTATAGGTTTACGTTAAGGTTATAGGTTTAGATTTGGGTTTAGGTTATAGGTTATAGGTTTAGGTTTAGATTTGGGTTTAGGTTATAGGTTATAGGTTTAGGTTTAGATTTAGGTTATAGATTTAGGGATTTGAGAATAGGCTTAAGTTATAGGTTTAGGTTTAGTAATTTGGGTTCGGGTTCGGGTTATATGTTTGGGTAAGGTGTAGGTTTAAGTTAAGTAAATTAAGTTTAGGTTATAGGTTTAGGTTTAGGTTTATGTTTAGGTTAAGCGTTTAGGGTTTCAGATTCAGGTTCGGGATTGGGTTTAGGTTTGGGTTTTCAAGTTTAGGTTTAGGTTTAGGTTAGGGAGGTGAGATTAGGATTAGGTGTAGATTTAGGTTTAGAGATTTGAGAATACATTTAGATTTTAGGTTTAGTTTTAGGTTTTAGGTTTAGGTTAAGGTTATAGGTTATAGCTTTAGGGAATTAAGAATTGGTTAAGATTTAGGTTTAGGAAATTGAGTTCGGGTTCGGGATTAGGTTTAGGTTTGGGTTTTCAAGTTTAGGTTTAGGTTAAGGAGTTGAGATTAGGATTAGGTGTAGGTTTAGGTTTAAGGATTTGTGAATACATTTAGGTTTTAGGTTTAGGTTTAGGTTAGGTTATAGCTTATAAGTTTAGGTTATAGGTTATAGGTTATAGGTTAAGGTTTAGGTTATAAGTTGTGGTTTGGGTTAAGGTTATAAGTTTAGGTTTAGGTTAAGGTTTAGGTTTAGGTTATAGGTTAGGTTAAAGTTTAGGTTTAGGTTTAGGTTATAGGTTATAGCTTTATGGAATTGAGAATAAGTTAAGGTTTAGGTTTAGAAAATCGGGTTCGGGTTCAGGATCGGGTTTACATTTGGGTTTTTAAGTTTAGGTTTAGGTTTAGGTTAGGGAGTTGAGATTAGGATTAGGTGTTGGTTTAGGTTTAGGGATTTGAGAATACATTTAGGTTTTAGGTTTAGGTTTAGGTTATAGGTTATAAGTGTAGGTTATAAGTTTAGGTTTAGGTTAGTTTATAGGTTAAGGTTTAGGGAATTGAATTTAGATTATAGGTTATAGGTTATATGTTATAAGTTAAGGTTTAGGTTATAGGTTAAATTTTAGGTTTAGGTTAAGGTTTAGGTTTAGGTTATAGGTTTTGGGATTTGAGAATAGGTTTAGGTTATAAGTATAAGTTTTGGTTAATGTTGTAGGTTATAAGTTTATGTTAATGTTGTAGGTTATAGGTTTAAGTTGTAGGTTTAGGTTTAGGTTTAGGTTTGGGTTATAAGTGTAGGTTATAGGTTTGGGTTTAAGTTTAGGATAAGTCTGTGTGAACTTACTAACAGATTGGATCTTAAATAACCACCATGGGGGGTCCCAAGAAGGAATCAACGGTCGGAGGCACTGTCCCCACCATGATGTTTAGTTTTAGGTGTAAGTTTAGGTTTAGGGTTATACTAGGGTCTGCTCTAACAATTTTGAGCTAATACATAAACACGGCCTGTCCAAATGGTCAGGCCACTCCAATATTGTCTATAAGAAATGGACAGTTGCAGCATGGTCATAACAGTGATTCCCACCTTCCAAGGACCCCCGCTCAACATCCGGATAGCTTTGACGCACATCCAGGTCAACTTCATCAATTTCAAGCAAATACATAAACACGGCCTGTCTAAATGGTCAGACCACTCCAATGTTGTCTATAGAAAATAGACAGCTTTATCATGGTCATAACAGCGGTTCTCACCTTCCAGGGACCCCCGTTTAACATCCGGATAGCTCCGACACACATCCGGGTCTACTCCATCAATTTCAAGCTAATATATTTAAAAATAAGCTAGGCATCTATTTTTTGTGGATGAAAACTAATCTTCCAAACTATTCATCAGGCAGTCCCTACAATGGAATATTCCATCTATACATCTATTGACCAATAAATGAGATCCAATCTTCTAGACTATTCATCAGGCCATCCACACAAGAAACAATTCCCATTCTACAGGAATTCAACATTTATAAAATAAAAAATTACAACTTAGAGTACAAAATTCAAAGAAGAAGAAGAAATCACTTGAAATGCATCATAATGCATGATTAATGGTTCCATATGGCTGGAACTTGTTTTAATATTTCTGTGTGCTAATGTCATCTCTTATCTAACTTATTTGTAAGCTCACATAGACCTACAATTTTCCTTCACATTGTTCATTTATATTACCACTTTGGATCGATAATCATTAATTCCTTGCCATTTTATCAAAGCTAGAGAAATATCCAAGACATCCATCAAATGGATCTGGAGAAATATCCAAGACATACATCAAATGGATCTAACTATGTAGATGATCTGTCCCAAAAATTAGGTTGTTTTATTCTTCAAGCAAACAAAATGTCAAGAACAAGTTGATGGTCTGACAACATGATCATGCACCAAATATCTTTAAAACACTTACATATATGTGCAAGCCACACACAGATAGATTCACATTGCATGTGTGTGCATGGCAACATGGTCATGCACAAAGTATCTTTAAAATACTTGCCTCAGATTTGTGGCTGACGAAATTACCAAGTCTATTTGAAACTTGCCGTGAAAGTTGATTCGGTTTGCACTAGATAAACTAGGCATAGAAACTTAGCTAACTTGTTAATTAGATATGGAGAATTATAACTATTCAGAACCAAAGAAAATGACATAAATTAGATGAAATAACTCAAACCATCCCTCCTATAACGGTGTTCCAAGAAACTAAGTTCCTTTCATGCATTTCATCGAACAACTGGCGAGCATCAATCATTATCCCACATTTTACATGCATCAACAACATCTTCCAGCATAAAACATAGGGAAAAATGATTTCCAAAAGGGATTCCGACTAGCAACATCAAAAAGAAAAAAAAAAATCATCTCCCCACCTAAAAACCAAACAAGATTCAAGTAACATTTGTAGCTAGAAGCTATTGAAAGTACAAGATCTATGTGTTTTCAAATGAAAGCAAGAGAAAAATTAATCGAGATAATGTTTAGGATTCTGAGGGGAAGGACTTACCTCAATCAAACTGAGTTCTTGTGGAGACTCCCCTGCAACGCGTGAGCTAGAACAAAGAAAACCCTAGGTTAGGGGTTTGCCAAAATTTCCCAATTCGGGGTCCACATTCAAATCTGTAAGCCATAAAATCCTTAAATCCCTAAATGGGGTTCCACATCAAATTGGGAATCCATAAATTACTAAATCCTCCAAATTCCTAAATTAACATTAAGATTGAGAGAGATTGAAAGAGAGAGATACCTCACGTTCATGATTGAGTCTTCAACCGAGCTCAGAGAGAGAGAAGGGCGAGTGTGGGCAGGGAGGGCGTCGTTTCGGCTCCCGCCCTTTTTTGGATCAAACAGAGAGAGAGAGAGAGGATGGAGAGGAATAGGGCATGAGAGAGAGAGAGAGAGAGAGGGGATGGAGAGGATTAGAGAGAGAGAGGGTCGAGAGAGCGCTAACACTCCTTGAGCTCTGAGTTGTATGAACAGTTTAAAGGATATCAAAGTTAAATGGGCCCCACTGTGACGCGTGTCGACCATCAACACCATGCATTTGATGGGCCCCCTTTAAATTATGGGATATCCCAAAAATCAACCGTATACGGAACTTAGGTGGGCCATACCATCTAAAATCATGTGAAGAAATGCCTAAGACATATAAAAGCACTTGGTGGGGCCCATTTGAAATTTCGATGCATATGAAACTTGGTTTGACTCCTCATCCAAGTGGGACACACATAATGGATGGGCTGGATTTGTGAACCACATCTCGGTGGGCCCAACAAATGATTATGAATATTTTAATGGAGGGTATCCCCTCTCAACTTTTATATGTGGTATGGCCCAAAAAGTCACGGATTGACTTGATTTTTAAGCCCCAGGCCCACCATGGAATGGTGCATCTGACTGATGGGGTAGATGTTCGACACCCATCACGGTGGGGCCCACACAACTCGACCGTATGGAACTTCTTCCCATATATATATATATATATATATATATATATATATATATATATATATATATATATATATATATATAATAAATTATAAAATTATTATATATCCATCATTAAAATCCTCTTAAGGTCCACTGTACTGTTTATTTGGCATCCAATATGTTGATTAGGTCATACAGGGCCAAATGAAGGGGAAAAACAAAAATCAGTTTGATCCAAAACTTTTATGGCCCCAAAATGTTTTTTAATGGTTGACGCTCATTTAACACTGTTTCTTAGAATGTGGTCCACTTAAGATTTGGATATATCTCATTTTTGGTCTCATACCATAAGATGATCTTTAAAAATAGATAGACGACATGGATTAAACACATGCATCATGGTAGGGAGATCATAGAGCACTAACCACCAGCCATTGGATGGTGTCAGGGGGAGTAGCCAATCTGTTCCCCTTATTTGTGATGTGGTCCATTTAATCTTTGGATATGATTCATTTTTTAGATAATTCTCTAAAATTATCTCAAAGAATGGATGAACGGTGTGGGTTGATCCCTAATATTCGGTAAATCCAAAACTCAAGTGTACCATGCCACGCGAAATAGTGTGGAATAATGATTTCCACCGTTGATACCTTCCTTGGGCCCACAATAATGTTTATTTGACATCCAACATGTTCATAATATCGAAAAGATATAAATGAAGAGAAAACACAAACATCAGCTTGATCCAAAACTTCTATGAATATTATTTTTAATGGTGGACGTTCAGTCCCTACTTTGTAGTTCACTTAAGCTTTGGACCCGCCCCATTTTTTAGTTAATATCTTAAAATGATCCGAGAAAAGTGTTGAACGGTATGGAGAAAGTCAATCCATAACATAGGTGCGCCAAGAGCTAAAAAATAAAGTCAATCCATGACTTGGGTGGGCCACACCACATAATATAATGGAGAGGGGTTTCCTTAAAACATTCATAATCATATATTAGGTCTGCCTAAATGCGATTCACGTATCCAACCCACTCATTATGTGTGTCCCACTTGGATGAGGGGTCAGACCAATTTTCAGCCGCATCCAAAACTCATGTGGGCCTCACCAAGTGCTTTTATATTTTTTAGGATGTCTTCACATAGTTTTAGATGATATGGCCCACTTGAGTTTAGTATACAGATGATTTTTGAGATATCTCATAACCTAAAGGGGACACATCAAATCCATGGCGTTGATGTTCGACACACATCATGATGGGGCCCACAAAACTTACTAACATCAATTCTTAGGTTCTCACGAGGTCAGTAAGTTGGGTCACAATTTTAACCAGAATATTTTGCCCATTTTACATGTCTGGTCCATTCACTCTATTTTACTGATCAATACCCTCAATTTGATTAGTTACTCACCTCAATCAGGCTATATATGAGAAAAGATATTGAGCACACCAAGATTGATCAACAATTTTAGTGAAATTTGATTTAAACATCTGAAGTTATTTACTCTTCAATTTGAACTGATTAGATTGTCCAAAAATGATTAGATGTTGTTCATAATATCAAAAATATATGAATGAATAGAAAACACAAACATCAGCTTGATCCAAAACTTCTATGGCCTCCAAGAAATTTTAAATGGTAGAGGTTCAATCACACTATTTCCAGTGGTGTGGTCCACTTGAGCTTTGGATATGCTTCCTTTTTGTTTTTTAGACCTCAAATTATCTGTTAACATGGATGAGTAGAGTGGATAAAATAAATAAATAACAGTGGACCCCATGGAGTTTACTCTGGCAAGGGTAACGAGTAACTCACCTAAATGTAGTGGAGAAGGGTAACTGTTTTTGGACAATCTGATCAGTCCAGATTGAAGAGAAAATAACTTCAGATGTTTAAATCAAAATTCACTCAAATTGTTGATCAATCTTTTTTGCCCAATATCTTTCTCATATGTAGCATGATCGGCCCGAGTAACTAGTCAAATTGAGGGTAATGATCAGTAAAATAGAGTGAATGGACCAGACATGTAAAATGGGTCAAATATTTTGGTCAAAATTGTGACCCAACTTATTGACACCCTGAGAACCTAAGAATTAATGTTAGTAAGTTTTGTGGGACCCATCATGATGTGTGTCGAACCTATGATTTGTAATATTGCAACACAACAGGTTAGGCCTTTGTTAGTGTCATTTTATACAAGTGTTGAGAGTTCCAACTCCACATAAGCAGAAACTTGTACTTGAGACAATTAACAGTGAAAAATAAATGAATGAGTGAGGATAATAGCATCCCCCCTTTAGAAATCATGTTGAACTTCTTGACTGTTTAGATTAGGAGTGAATCCCAACGGTTTACGATTTGCATATCAGGTTTTTGGGTTGTTTGAACTGCATACTTCTAAAATCCATTTCCTTTCAGATGAAATGTGCAGCCTTTGGTATCCCTAGTTTGATTAGACATGCCTGCCTCCAAACAGATGTGAAGCGTCTTTGAGTTCAAATGCAAGCAATGTCTTTTTTTTTCTTTTTCTTTTTTTTTTGGTGTGTGATATTTGCTAATGGCATTGATTATTCATTGTCATGAAGTGATTGTTTTAATCCATTTTATAGGACCATTTGATTTAAAAATTTCTCCCTCATCCATCTTTACTTTTTGGTTGGAATATTTGAATTTCTTTCATAATGAATTTTTAATTATAACATGTTTAACATCTAATTTAGGCTATTTAATTGAATATGCACATTTTTTTTTCAATAAGGTGCAATAGACCCGAATGTGCGTCGGAGCTATCCGTGTAGCATATTCAATGGTTAATGTTTCCATTCTCACTGTTTCCTGTGGTATGGCCCACTTGGACAATGGATCGATCTCATTTTTTAGATCTCATTCTATCATGATTCGGAGAAAATGATGGACATAGTAGATTTTACACTGTCATCATAGTTGGCCCACAATAATTCATATCTTTTTGTGTTTTGTCTTCATTCATATCTTTTTGATATTATGAACATGTTGGATATCAAATAAACATTACTATGGGCCCAAGGAAGGTATCAACGGTGGAAATCATTATTCCACATTGTTTCGTGTGACATGGTCCACTTGAGTTTTGGATTTACTGAAAATTCAAGATCAACCCACACTGTTCATCCATTTTTTGAGATCATTTTAAAGAATTATCCAAAAAATGATTCATATCTAAAGATTAATTAAATGAACCACACCACAAATAAAGGGAACAAATTGGCTACTCCCCCTGACACCATCCAATGGCTGGTGGTTAGTGCTCTGTGGGCCCCACCATGATGTATGTGTTTAATCCATGTCGTCCATCTATTTTTAAAGATCATCTTACGACATGAGACCTAATCAACAGATTGGATGTTAATTAAACAGTACAGTGGGCTTTAGGAGGATTTTAATGGTGGATATCCAATCAATGTTGTTTTCCTATGGTGTGGTTCACCTAAGATTTATATCCCTCTCATTTTTGGGATCAATCAATAAAATGAAATGTAAAAATGCATGAACGGAATGGATGATATACATACATCATGGTGGGGCCCATAGAGCACCGACCATCAGCCACGAGGCTGGTGGCAGGGGGAGTAGCCAATCGATTTCCCAGATTTCCTGCCAAAGCCTTTAGCAAGAAGTTCTTGCGCGAGGATGTTGGGTGGGCCCCACAGATTTTGTGAGAAATCCAGCACATCCATCTATTTTTTGAGGTCATTTTAGGACGTGTGACCAAAAATGAGATGTATCCAACACTCGAGTGGGCCACATGAGAAGAAACAGATGGAATTCAATGAGCACTATTGAAGCATTCTTATGGCCATAAAAGTTTTGTATCATGCTATCTTTCCAGTGTTTATACTTCATCCTATAGGGAATGATCTTATAAACGGTTTGGATAACATATAAACATCAAGGTGAAGCCCAGGAAGGTTTCAACAGTAGGAATTTCTTTACCCAATTTTCCCTCTCGTGTGACCCACTTGAGTTTTGTAACCATCTCATTTTTTATCATACATCATAAAGTGAGCTCACAAAATGGATGGACGGAATGATTTCTCACATATATTGTAGTGGGCCCCACCCAACATCCTTGCATTGGAAGTTCCCGCGAAAGTCGCGTCCTTCCGTGTGGGGGTATAGAGCCGCACCCAAAAGCAAAAAAAAATCCTGCCCCAAATTCGTGCCCAAATGTCTCTCCCTCTCTCTCAAATTTCCTCCATTTTTCCTCTCTTCCATCAATATCCAATATCTTGATCCTCCTCGGCCTCACACACCCCCAATTCAACTCATCTAAAACCCTAATTCAAGCAAGGCCCTTGTCCCAGAGGATGCAAAATCCATCCCTAGGAGAATCTCCAGCAATTTCATCTGAATCTCGAACCATTCCACCGAATTCGACTTTGGTACGTCTCACTCTCTGTCGAATCTTCTCTTCCTTTCTCCCAATGCAAACATATATGGTGTTTAGGGCTGTTGATCTGGTGGGCCAAAGTTTGAAGATTGCAGTAATCAGACCACTGTCGCCATATAAGTTTTTCCTGTTGAATGTCAGTCGTTGCTCTTTTTCTTTCTATTATTCTTTTTTTAAATTTTTTTATTTTTTAATTGGATGCCTACGACAGTCCAAACTCATTGGATATGGCCCATTCATGTGGTGGCACACAAAATCAATGGTCCTGATTACTGTAAACAAGTGCCCTGTGTTAGCAGGTGTGTCTTTCCACTATATGTTCTCATTTGCATCTCTCAAATTCTCAGATCAGATCTTTGAAGAAGATTCCAAGACTACGGAAGTTTACAAAGCTCGAACCAAAGACGTTGTTGCAACTGTTCGTGGATATAATGGTGAGATGTTTGTTATTGCTGTTTATATAAATGTCAATGCAATTTCCATGTAATTCTTTATTTTGCTTCCAATGACATCATAATAAGTGGCCCACACATGTATGAGAAAAGGGATGGTTGGAAAAGATAAATGTCTAGCAGTTATATTCGATGTACGTGTGTAGCCTGCTTGACAAGTGTTGGGTTATAGTTTAGAGCTTGGGAACTGGTAAAGGAAATTCACATGAAGAGAGTTTGGATAGTCTGACATCTGGGCCATTGATCAGGTGTAATCCACTACTTGCATGCCCTAATCCTAAAAATCTAGCCATCTGTTGATCAAGTGGGCCCCATATGTATGAGAAAATGGATGGTTGGAAAAGTAAGGCCAATGATTATACTCGATGTACATGCATGGCCCACCTTGCAATTGGACTGCCTTGATTTTCAGACCAGGAATGCTCAGAACAGGGCTCGTCTGTCTTCTTACTGGTATTCTGTTTCTTTTGTGCATCTAAATTATGTCAATGGGGGATTCTGCCGAGTAATAAGAACGTGGCCGTCTATTTGAGAAACTTCATTTGTACTTATCTTTTCCTATCAATCTTCAATACTTAAATATAATAAAGAGTTAAGTAATGTTTGATTTGTGATTAGTGTATTTGTGTTTGGATGTATTATACGTAATTAAAGTGAAACCAATAGTTTAGAGTAAAGGCTTAAAACAAACTGTTTCTCCATGTTTATTCTGCTCCTAGTCTGGTCACTCTTCATCTAGAGAGGAACTGTACTTGTAGCATTTACAATTATAAAAGGAGTTTCAGCTGTCCTTGTACAATTTACTTTAATTTTAGCTATATTCATAGGATGTTAACTATAAAAGGAAAGACTGAAGATTCAGTGACTAGGATTTTCCAAATTTGGGATTTTTGTGTGTGCGTACGTGTGGCACATGTACAAACTCGGTATAACAGGGATCTTCCTTGTTCTTTGAAAACAGGGAACTTGCCCTCTTATAATGGATCATTTTCTTTTGAAAGACAATTACTAAGAATGATCTCTCAATAACTTTATTAACATTACATCTACTTCCCATAATTGATATCCTTAATCATAAAGTACTTCTTCTTGGTGAGGAATAAATGCTAAATCAATCCAGTGGGCTGAGGAATAAATGATATGTAGTCTCTTCTACAACACAACTTGATACTCACCATCAACACATTGAAACAAATTTGGTGACAAAGAGTTGCTATACATGTTGTCTTCTCATATATCTTTTTCATGATACTTTTTCTTCTTCTTCATGTGTAATTTTTTAAATTTCATATGTTAGTGCTTTTGTTAGACTTGCACTCTTGTTCACGTAGCTATCAGATGTTGACATTTATCTTGATGATAGAATCACTATAAGAATTTCATTTATGCATATTCTGAAGCTTCAAAGAGTGTTATGCAGATTTTATGGGAAATTGGAACATCTAGGTACACTAGTTTTGGAACCACATGGATAAAGGTGCGGACCTCCGCCTTTGAATTGTTGACCCATTATGAGGTAGGGTTGGTAGCTCTCTTATACTCAGCCACTTGAACATCACACTTAAGCACAATAATCTATTCACTCTTTATTATGCCAGAATCTCTTAAATGATTTATCTACGTGTTGCCTTCCTTTTAGGTTTGTTATAGTATAGTCATTTTATTTTATAAGCATATGTCATTTAAGGTGACCTTAAAGAGGATGCTTATGAAAAGGAAAACTTTCTGGCTACAAAATATCCTTGATGTGTGTGATGTTTTTAGGTAGCAGTTGAGGAGGATATTGTTGTTAGGGGTGGTTGTATGCTATTGAGACTCACATCAAAGGTGGATTCCATTAAGGATACTCTTGAAAATGATGAGTAGAAGGTCGATAAATGAATGTTTGATGAAAAAAAAAGATTTTGATGCTTGGTTTGCACGTCTATTTTGTGTTTCTAATATGGTCTTGATTATTTTGTTTTGACTCGTCTGTAGGTTGGAGTAGAGATTGTTAGGAGGGCTTTGAGCTATCCTCTTAAGTTGATTGCCAAAAATGCAGGTGTCAATGGAAGTGTGGGCACTAAGAAGGTGATTACACCATCAAACTGAATTAAGGCTGGTAAAACTTCTTGAAGCTTTTTATATTTTGTTGCATTGAATGTACCATTTTGATTGTCATTCCCTTTAGGTTCTTGTCAGCACAACACGAAGTATGGTTACAATGCTGCAACAGGAAAATATGAGGATCTAATGGTTGTTGGAATAATTGACCCTACTAAGGTAAGTTGCTTTTTCATTTTTTAGATTTGTTCTCTTTGTAGTTCTGATCTCTTCACATATTTTGAAATAAAATAGTATGTTTGGCACATGCATTAGCACAGGACATAAGGAAGTGCAAACTGTGATTTTAGAGTGATTCTCCATTGATGATTAGACCCTTGACTATGAAGATTAATTTTTGGTTCATGACACATCTACACTAGATACAATAACTTGTGCATTTGATATCCAAACTGTCCATCATATTCGCCACCACATTTTCTTCTTATATCCCAAAACTTAGGTAGGTGTGCGTCGGAGCTATCTGGATGTTGAGCGGGAACCGCTGTTATGACCATGACGAAGCTGTCCATTTCCCATGGACAACAATATGGGTAGCCTGACCATGTGGATAGACCCGTGTTTATGTATTAAACATTGATGGAGCAGACCTGGATGTGCGTCGGAGCTATCTAGATGTTGAGTAGGGATCCTTAGAAGGTGGGAACCGTTGTTATAACCATGATGAAGCTGTCTATTTCCTATGGACAACATTCAAGTGGCCTGACCATTAGGATAGGCCGTGTTTATATGTATTAGCTCGAATTTGTTGGAGCAGACCCAGATGTGTGTCGAAGCTATCCAGATATTGAGCGGGGGTCCCTGGAAGGTGAGAACTGCTGTTATGACAATGATGAAGCTATCTATTTCCTATGGACAACATTGGAATGGCCTAACCATTAAGACAGGCCGTATTTATGTGTTAGCTCGAATTTGTTGGAATAGACCCAGATGTGCGTCGGAGCTATCCGGATATTGAGCCGGGGTCCTTGGAAGGTGGGAACCGCTGTTATGACAATGATGAAGGTGTTTATTTCCTATGGACAACATTGGAGTAGCCTGGCCATTTGGAAATACCGTGTTTATGTATTAGCTCGAATTTATAGGAGCAAAACTGTGTTTATGAAAACCTATAACTTATAACCTAAACCCAAACCTAAACCTATAACCTTAACCTAAACCTTAACCTATAATCTAAACCTATAACGTATAACCTAAAACCTAAACCTAAACCTAAAACCTAAAAGTATTCTCAAATCCCTAAACCAAAATCCCTAAACCCTTAGCCTAAACCTAAACCTATAACCTAAACTTAATTCACTTAACTTAAACCTACACCTAAACCCAAACATATAACCCAAACCCAAACCTGAACCCAAATTCCTAAACCTAAACCTATAACCTAAACCTAAACCTTAACCTTAACCTATAACCTTAACCTAAAACTATAACCTAACCTAAACCTAAACTTAAACCTATAACATAAACATATAACCTAAACCTATAACCTAAACCTAAACCTAAACTTATAATCTAAACTTAAACCTACACCTAAACCCAAACATATAACCTGAACCTGAACCCAAATTCCTAAACCTAAACCTAAACTTAAACCTTAAACCTTAACCTAAGCCTAAACCTAAATCTAAACCTATAACCTTAACTTATAACCTATAACCAAACCTAAACCTAAACTTAAACCTATAACATAAACCTATAACCTAAACGTATTCTCACATCCCAAAACCTATAACCTAAACCTTAACCTATATCCTTAACCTATAACCTAAACTCAATTCCCTAAACCTTAACCTATAACCTAACCTAAACCTAAACCTATAACCTACACTTATAACCTAAACCTAAACCTATACTTATAACATAAACCTATTCTTATAGCCTAAACCTATACTTATAACCTAAACCTATTATCAAATCCCCAAACCTATAAATTAAACCTAAACCTTAACCTAAACCTAAACCTATAACCTAAACCTATAACTTATAACCTAAACCTAAAACCTAAACCTAAACCTACACTTATAAACTATAAACTAAACCTATAACCTAAACCTAAACCTAAAACCCAAACATAAACCCGATCTTGAACCCTACTGATTTCTTAAACCTAAACCTTAACGTATTCTCAAATCCCTAAACCTAAACCTACACCTAATCCTAATCTCAACTACCTAACCTAAACTTGAAAACCCAAACCTAAACCTGATCCCGAACCCGAACCTGATTTCCTAAACCTAAACTTATAACCTTAACCTAAATGTAAAACCTAAACCTAAAACCTAAAACCTAAATGTATTCTCAAATCCCTAAATCTAAACCTATAATTTAAACCTATAACCTACAACATTAACATAAACTTATAACATAAACCTATAACCTACAACATTAACCTAAACCTATACTTATAACCTAAACCTATTCTCAAATTCCAAAACATATAACCTAAACCTAAACCTAAACCTTAACCTATAACCTATAACCTAAACTCAATTCCCTAAACCTTAACCTATAACCTAAACTCAATTCCCTAAACCTTAACCTATAACCTAACCTAGACCTAAACCTATAACCTACACTTATAACCTAAACCTAAACCTAAACCTGTAACCTTAACCTAAATGTAAAACCTAAACCTAAACCTAAAACCTAAATGTATTCTCAAATCCCTAAACCTAAACCTATAACCTACAACATTAACATAAACTTATAACCTATAACATTAACCTAAACCTATACTTATAACCTAAACCTATTCTCAGATCCCAAAACCTATAACCTAAACCTAAACCTTAACCTTAACCTATAACCTAAACCTTAACCTATAACATATAACCTATAACCTAAACTCAATTCCCTAAACCTTTACCTATAACCTAACCTAAACTTAAACCTATAACCTAAACTTAAACCTAAAATCTAAATGCATTCTCAAATCCCTAAACCTAAACCTACACCTAATCCTAATCTCAACTCCCTAACCTAAACTTAAACCTAAAATTGAAAACCCAAACCTAAACCCGATCCCGAACCCGACCCTGATTTCCTAAACCTAAACCTTAACCTATTCTCAATTCCCTAAAGCTATAACCTATAACCTATAACTTAAACCTAAACCTAAACTTATAACCTTAACCTATAACCTATAACCTAACCTTAACCTAAACCTAAAACCTAAACCTATAACCTAAATGTATTCTAAAATCCTTAAACTTAAACCTACACCTAATCCTAATCTCAACTCCTTAACCTAAACCTAAACCTAAACTTGAAAACCCCAACCTAAACCTGATCCTAAACCCGAACCCAATTGATGTAATAATGTAGCTTAATCACATGGCAACAAACAAGAAAATCTTGCTTTGTTAGCAAGCATACCCGAACTCAAGCATCACAATGCATCTATTTCCATCTCCACTATCTCCTATAGCATAGATTATTTGAGATTTGGATTTATCTCATTTTTAGAGTCATGTCCTAACACAATATGATAATATTAATAAACAAGGTGGATTTGTCACTAACATTATTCCAAGACCCATATAACTTCTCCTTATAGGAAGTTGCGTAGGGCACATGCAGCTTGAATCCATCAAAGGAGATAAGGATTACCTCTTATATGTTCTCTCTCTTTTCAGTTATTTTTTTCTATAGGATTGTTTATTTTGTGGTGTCTACTCATGTACAACATTTTATCATATTAATATAATTAATAGTGGCCTAATCTCACCTTTCTAAAAAAACTAATAATAATTTCTACCTGATGAGAAATCACCAAGTACCATTAGGCTCAACCTAAAAAGATAACCAGAGTCACTTACAGCCACAATGGGTACTTAAACTCGTGACCTTGTATTGAAACTATTTTGAATCAATCATGAAGGCATGAGTAAGGACCTAGGTGTGTGTGCACAGTCGGCGGTGTGTTCACCACACTGAATTTTGTGAACCCCACTAGGAAATGGGCTATAGATAATTTTTTGTATTTTATTTATGATGTTAAACTTATATGTATTTATGCATGGATGAATGTGATGTGGATAAGATTATTTGCGTTTGAATGGATGAAGTTTAAGTTTGGATGAATGTAGTTTATGTTTGGATGGATTTACGTAGTTTGGTTTGGATGGATATGAATGTGAATATGATGAAATATATTATTTAACAGGTGTATATCAGGTAGAATATGATGAAATATATTGTGATAGGTATATCAGGAATTTTGTGCCAGAAGATTGATAAAAAAAAAGAGACTTTTACCTACGAAATATTTCGTAGGTAAAAGTCTCATCCACATTTTTTACCTACGAAACTTTTGTAGGTAAAAGTCTCATCCACGTTTTTACCTACGAAAATTTTCATAGGAAAAAGTTTTGTAAATATTTGTTCTTACAAAAAACACCATCGGTAAAAGTTTTTTCTTATTTTTTACCAACAAAACAATTTGCTTATAAAAGTTTTGTAGGTAAAAGTATTGTGAAATAATAAAAATCATCGGTAAAAGTTCTGTAAATATTTTTACCTATGAAAGTTTTCGTAGGTAAAAGTATCGTGAAAATTTTTTACCTATGAAACAAATCGTCGGTCAAAGTTTTTTACTTGTTTTTTATCAACGAAAAAATTTGTCGGTAAAAGTTTTGTAAATATTTTTACCTACAAAAAATTCGATGGTAAAAGTTTTGTACTTATTTTTTACCGACGAAAAAATTCATCGGTAAAAGTGTTGTAAATATTTTTACCTACGATAAAATTCGTCGGTAAAAGTTTTTTACTTATTTTTTACTGATGAAAAAAATCATTGGTAAAAGTTTTGTAAATATTATTACCTACAAAAAAAAAATCGTCAGTAAAAGTCTTACCTTTGGCGACGAAATTTTTTTTTGTTGGCAAAAACCTTTTCTGACCTTGTTTTACCGATGAATTTACCGACGAAAATTTTTGTCAGTAAAACTTTTTACCTACGAAAAAATCACTTTTAGCGACGAAAATTTTTGTCAATAAAAGTGAGTTTTCTTGTAGTGTATTTGCCATTAATAGTAGAGTCATCTTCACTGTTTATCCAAAAAACCCATTACACTCTAGTGGGTCCCATTCACTGATCTAAGACATTCATCATGTGGCCCAGAGTCTCAGAAGCCCATCCATGTCGTCTAATCATAGCCATGCAAGCATAATTTGTTCATATCGTTGCAAAATGGCACGGGCTAAACAACTATAGACTATAACTAATCCTTTGATTAGTTACAATTCGAACCATCTGGAATAGATTAATAGGACCTATAAAGGGGAGCCTTTTAGGGCAGCCCTTCCAAAAAGGGAAAGAAAACCAGAAAAGAGAAAGTTATGCTATTTCTTCCTTCCCCATTAGCTGACTCGGACAAAGTCATGAGTCCATCTAAGCCTGCGTGAGACAGGGTGAGTTCTATCGACTCCAAATGATGGACATCAGGAGCATAAAGATAGAAGGAAGTAGAGAGAGAGAGAGAGATCTGGCCCAAGCGACCCATCTGACCGTTATCTCGCCGTTGCACCAACCCAACTTGAGCTGAGTCTCATGTCGGGCCGAGTTGTTGGATGCTGCAGAAGAGGAAAAGAAAGAAAGAGGATGAGGAAGAACCAAAAGAAATGGGAAGGAGAAAAGAGAAAGGAAAAGCGGAAGGAGAGGGTGTGGGTTTCGCACTGTAGCTGGTGACGCACTGAGTCAGCTCATTTCAATTCGAGTCTAGGCCGAGTCTAGAACCATCCATGCTGAGAAGAGAGAGAGAGAGAGAGAGAGAGAGAGAGAGAGAGAGAGAGAGAGAGAGAGAGAGAGAGAGAGAGAGGAGGAGGAGGAGGAGGAGGAAGAAGCAGATGAAGTTAGAGATAGGAGGGTGGATGCTGCATCATTGCCAAATCATCTCATGTGATTCTCTTCCATGCCATTGCCGAGTTACTAACTCATCTAAACTATAACACCTTGGTTCTCAAAACCCAAGGATAGTCACTTGAGTATAAGAACCTGAGTAGTACACTATGAAGTAACTAGCTTTACATCTAATCACTAGAAAATTTCACGACGTAAAATAAGACAACTACCATGTAAACTAGAATATCAAGAGTAACAATGAAAAAGTTTAATACAAGTAAATGAAAGCAACATGAAATCTCTTAGAAGGGAAATTTTTATTACAGTTCAAGTGAAACACAAGTCTAAAATGTAGTAAACCTAAACTATCATTTGAGCTCCAACGACTCAACAACATGTACATAGAACTCTTCCTCACCACAATCCACCATAGCCATCCCTGGGATCTCGTTATAGGAGTCTCCACCTGCTCATCATACCTGTGTCTATTTGATGCAACCGCACTATTGGGTGAATGAAAACTCAGTGGGAATTTCCCGCAAGGATTCTTGCATACCATGTCATTCCAAAATAGTTTAACCAAACATAATTAATCATAACGAGGATAATATGAATTTAAATGCAAAGGTATGGATGTATGAATGTATGCTTAAATCACAGATTTGGAGATGCACATCCAGCTGTCAAAATAAAGGGTCGCCCACGGTAGTAGACTACCTGGAAAAGACCATACAAACCTCCCGCAGTAGGTTAACTATCTGGAAAAGGCCATTCAGACAAGTGCGCCCAAGGATATCTCCTGAAAAAATATACGGGGTATGCCCAAGGAGAGTCTAATCCCAGAAAAGCCTCATGTAAAGAAATAGCACCCAAAGTGGTACGAATGCACATGCTCTGGGAGTTTAATTGAAGTAATAGGACTTACAGCAAATTAGAGAGACTGTGACTTACATTGAGCACTTGGAAAAGCTCATGTATCATGCGTGAATTTCATGTACCATGATACGCATGTACACCTCATAGGAGTAACAAGAATGTTTTCATAAATGTGGTCAAGGCTCACGGTCTTTTAATACGATATCAAATATTCAAGTATGAACACAACATAAATACATTTACTTTCCCAAGGTCCAAAGGAAGGCCCAAATATGACATTTTAAACACATTATGATAATAGCAGGATTACTACACATCTTAAGAAAAGAGATATTCATATGTATCAAATTATAACAATTCTAATAAGAAATGGAGCAAGCTTATCATTGTAGTGGAAGCAAGAACTCTTACATTTAATGTAACTAGAAGATGTATATATGTACTTAAGTAATTTCAAATGTGGCATAATAGATGTGCAACAAGTAGAAATGTACGGGTACATAAGCAATTACAAATATGGCATGGTGATCTTAAAGCAATTCTCATAAGATATGTCAGGTTAACATAAATTGAGGCATTCCCACATGTTTATTCATGTCGATTCAAAGTTAAAGGAACACAACTACTATTATTTGCACAATTATAATATCTTTCTACAATTATTTTAGAATTCCATGAAATGGTGAAGCCATGTGGGATATCCCTCACCTTGATTGAGGGTTTCTCTTGATTTGAGTCTTCCTATGAGGTGAGTCTATGAGCTCCTGATTTGGAATTGATTGAAGGAAGGTGTCTACAATTTTAAACAGCCCCTGAATGAGATATTATTGAATCTCAATGAGTCAGTACCGAGTTGACTTGGTTGAGGGTTCTCAACCATTGACTGGTTAAGCTTACCTCAAGGGTTTAGTTAATAACCGGGTTAGATCAAATATTCATTAGGCCGAATGTTCCCCAACTCATCTATCATTGGTTAGAGTTAGCTTATTTTTTATGATGAAAAAAAACTGATCGAGTCAACTCGCAAATGAGAGTAGAGTTGACTTGGCTAACTAAAATGGTTGAGTCAGCCCCAAAGTGGGTAGATCTCAGTTGCCACGAGTTGGGATTTAGGTTGACAGGGAAAACTTGAATTCCAAGTCCCACTAAGTCAGAACTTCTTATTTAGAATCGATTTTGAGTCACTAACTCAGTGACAACTCGACCCATAACTCACATCCTTAAGAGTTTATGGAACTTAGGTTGGATGAGGTTTTCCTGAACCGAGTTGTCCCAGTCAGGGGACCCGTTTATGGGTTCTATTTGAGTTGATTCTTTCAACCTTTCTTGAGTTGGGTTTGGGATGGTACAGGCCCAACTCAACAGAATCGAGTTGAGTCAAATCATGAGTTAGACAGTAGTAGATTGGATAGATGGGTTTGATGTATTACTTGGGCAGAGACTACCCTCATCGTTGATGAAGTTGCAACCCGAATACGCTCTCTACAACAGCTGGCAGGATTACACATCTGGTTTTCAGCGTTTTAACATGTTATTTGAAGTAGAGTGGCAAGGACGGTTTTAAACATCTTACCTGTTTTATTGAAAGATCTCATCTATCATCGTAGCGAGGTCCGCGTGAATCTCATGACTCATTTTAATGAATCAGGATGCTGATTTTGGGGAAATGGCTAGGCTTGAGAACTCATCCAGCGCTACAGAAACTTGGCGCTGAGTTGGTTGGATGGAGCTGATTCGGTGCGATTTAAATGGAAGTCGACTTGATCCTAAATCAGAATGGCTGTTGGATGAAAGAGCAGTCTTTAACTTCCTCTTCTCTTTCAGTTTTCTCTCCTCTCTCTCAACTTTCTCTCAGAACTGAATGACTCGGCTGAGTTGAGTTGCTACCGAACCAGCAACCCGCTCAACAGACATTCGAACTCTCCTTCTCTCTTTCTCTTTCCATTTCTTTCTTTTAATTCACCTTGGGATTCACCCTAAAATCAGGCTTCTCATAGCCTTTCCATTTCTGGAGGTTTCCACAACTAATCACGAGGATTAGTTGTGGAGATATTTTAGTTAACCACAGATGGCTGATTGGACAGAGCACTTAAGGTATTAATCTTTATGCCTAGGTTCAGGCATTTATCCCTGATGAACAATAGGTGGTATGGGCCATCTGATGAATGGTTTGGATGTGTGAATGGGCCACCTGTGATGGGTGTGGGTTTCACGGTTGGATCGAGGAAGATGACCGGCTGATCATGGCGTTTTTGCCATGGACGGTTTATCCATTAATCTGATGTGTTTAAAAGAGTTGGATGGTGTCCAGGAGGCCAACATGGCCCACCCGATGGTGTGTAATAGCCCGTGATTACCACATTAATCCGGGAGAGGCGGTGTCATGCGTTCATGAGGCATCTCGCCAAATTCTCGGCATTGCTACGAGATTTTGAACTGCCCTAGCACGGACGACTCAGATCAGCTCGGAAGAGCCTTCCAGAAGCCAACGATCGACTGAGATTTGTCTTTCCTAATAGGGAAAGATTCTTTTCGCCTTTCGGTGAGTAGGGTTGTGTTTCTGAAAATGGTAGGTGTGACTAGGATTTCTCGTGCAGACGTGGCCTCCATCCGACGACTTCCAATGATAGGATTTGCTAGAGGGATGGCGTGCGTGGCAATTCCTCTTCCGACAGCATCTTGCTCGTGAGTTGCCTACTAGGTTGCGGACAGAGGCGACACCGGTGGTTTTCAATGGATGATATCAACATGGACGTAGTCGGTGGGACCCAAAAAATCAGATGGATGGTCTAAATCAAGTTTTTGTGTTCAAAAAAATGTCCGTTTGTGACGACAAACGAACAACCCCGTTTAAATCAGCGTTGGGTGGGAGTTTCATTTGAAAATGAAATTTTTGATTTTTTTTCTCATCGGGTCAAAGTGCATTTGACCCGATATTCAGTTTCATGCGCGGTGTGTGCACACCATCCGTGCACTTGCACTGATCGGATGTGAGGTCCACATGGTGATCTATGCTGATCTACACCACCCATTCTTCTTGGGTGGTCCATTAAACGCCCTTGGTTGAAGATTGGTCGGTTCCAAAGTTTAAGTGGGCCACACAAGGAAAATTTGAGTTTATTTTATTGATCTTTGTTAATTCAATAGTTGGATTCTTCCCTATTTGGATTTCAACAGTTAGGAGGGTCTACTAGACCACCTAACAAGAATTTCATGGCTAGGTTATGGATTGGATGGCCTAATTAATTAATTAATTATATATATATATATATATATATATATATATATATATATATATATATATATATATATATATATATATATATTATTTTTGTAAGTCATCCACAATACATGGTTATCGATTTATTAACAATTGGATTTAAAATATTGATATCCTAATTTTTGAAATTTTAATTGTGGTTTGTGGCTGATTAGAGAATGATGAATAACATAGGTTATTTTATTTAATCACACAACCTGCTATTGGGACTATAATAGTAACACCGAAGCATGCTAGAGTGCGGGCTGTTACAATCTACCCCCCTTTAAGGGAATTTCATCCTTGAAATTCAGTGCTTCTAATATGATTAGGGACAATAACAAGATGAGTCATGGTGATTCTAAGCATTCATTACTTTCTTATAAAGGTTGTTCATGTGTACAAATGCATATCACTATCTATCAGAAATGGGGTCGTTACAATCTACCCCCCTTAAAGAAGAGTCTCACCCTCAAGATTCGATAGCATATATCCAATTCTTACGGTACAAGTGGCAGGGTTATCCTATATGTACAATACGATTTTCCATTTTCAGCGTTCGAGCTAACACAAATGGATGGTCGGAGTGAGTTTGAACCCGATACATCAATCCTTTGCTTGCGTAAAATAGTGGAACCGCCAGTATCGTCTTCCAATCCTGGTAAATCTCAATCTTCTGCTTGATCAATGCATTGAGATCATTGAGGTTTTCTAGGATTAAAATTTGGATCAAACCGCATATGCTTTGTTCAAAATATGATTCCATCAGTTTGTGGTCCTGATTATCCTAGACACTTGGAAATATCATGACATTTCCTAATTTTATAATAAGAGTGCTTGGAATCTAGGTGAAACAATCCCAAATGACTAACACCTTTTCACTACGCATTCTGATTACCTAGTGTATTACCTAAAATTTCAGGATTTAAGTTTTTACATGGAAATTCGAGTTTAAATTATTATTATTATTATTTTTACTTCACCTAGGTTTTCAAATCTCATCTTAATATGTTTAGTCTAGCGTTAGCGGTTTACCCACACTTAATATGCTCAGTCTAGGTGTTGGGTTTTAGAAGAAATATTGTCTCTAACTAAAGAGAAGCATTAGGAGAGTTCAAATCGTGAGTCGTAGTACAATTCCTTAAGTTTATTGGGTGTTTTTGTTAGATGAAGTGTACAATATGGTGGTATAGAATTTCCTACAGTGCGTAAGTTCGTTTCACCTAAAAAGTGTGGCGAAGATGTTATTTCTAACACTTTAAATCCTAGATTTCTAAAAGTGTTCCCTAAACATCAAGTTCAAGGAATGCCTTTGTCAGGCCTTAAATATATCATAGTTGGGATTTGTTTTCCCCTAGTGCCTAGGTTGTTTCTAAGTTCAGGTAACTATTCTAGTAATTTATATGGGGTTCAAAGTTCTCGTCCTAAATTTTCAAATGACTCATTCTAAAATTTTACAGGAGATCAAGGTTTCAACTTCTCATGGAATTTATCATAAATCCAAAAGGCATTTCCATTGTAAGGGGCCCTGGCGTTTAGTTTCTAAGTTCAAACCACTAAACTTGAACTTTCCTACGGGGCCTAAAGTTTTGTGTTTCTATATTCACAATTTTCATAATTCCTAAGTAATTCTAACCACATTTGGATGGCTATCCTAATGTTTTCAAGGGAACCTAAGTGTGGGTCTTTATGTTCTTAAAATTTCTCCTAATCTAAAGGATATTCCTCTACATTCCAACATTAATTTATAACATCCTAAGTTAAGACATTCAAGCTTCATATCAGTTTATTACCCCAAGGATAGTGGAAAATCAAATTTTAACTATGTTACATCAAAATAGGTAGGAGAAACATCTTTGGTACTCTAGTGGAAAATGATACATAATGTAAGACTCGTATCTTAGTCCGTACCGTTCCGTAAGATTCTGCGATCTTTCCAATCGAATTTCGGTAACCTTCGAACCTTAACCGGTATTTACGTGCGACCCTGAGTCACATGTCGTTAACTAGAGTCGACTCAACCTAAGACTTGTACCCTAGCAACCGCGCCATCGCCGTTGTTCCGATGCAGCGACTCGCACGCCGAGGCGATACCCTGGTCAGGAGATGTGGGCCCGTGTTCAGTTCTAAAAAAACACCGCGCATTATAAAATCTAAGAGAATCTCTACGATGTGTCACCTCAATCCATCAACCAATCCCATCAAGGGTCAAGTACACATCACCTTTCACCCATTCCCAAGCAACCCCAAAGTAAAAAAGATCTTACACAAGCCCATACCTTTCTTACACAAATTACCTCAAAAGTTAAAAAGTTCTTACACCCATCACTCATCACATCCATCACTCCATCACCCATTTCTCTTTACAACCCCCTCTCTCTCTCTCTCATTCTCAAACCACTCTCCTAAGCAAGAGAAAGCACCATACGTCCAAGCCCTTCTAAACATCCATGAGAGAGAGCCTTGTGTGTGGCCCACTTCCTACCCCTCATCTTCCATCTCATCCATCCAAACTCCATCTCCTCCGTTGGAATCGAAGCTAAGGAGCAAAGGAAGCCTAGGGAGCAAGAAGGAACAGTGGGTGATTTTAGATTTTGTCTTTTATTCATTTGTTTGATTTAAGGGTCCATATCTATTGGGACCGACCTTGATGTAGGCCTTGTATCAAAGAGGGGCCCATAGTGGTGGGGCCCCTCCATCCTTGTTGATCTCTCTCTCTCTCTCTCTCTCTCTCTCTCTCTCTCTCTCTCTCTTTCCATGATCATGGCCCACTTATGATGTGTGTATTTCATCCATGCCATTTACTGGTGGACCCCATCTATGTGGGACACACCATGATGTTTATATGTCATCCCAACCATCCATAGGGGGCCCACCTTGAGGTGGCTAAGAGTGAGGGTGGCTGCCAGTGAAGTTTAATCTAACGTGGGCCCACCCAACTCCATAGCTCAGGTGGCAGACCGAGTGAAAGATGCCTCATTTCAGCACTGGCGGTCTTGGTATTGATCCCTGCGGAGGTGGCTAACATGGAGTGTGTACTGACATGGGTGTGGACTGACGGTGGGGTCCATGGGACCCACCCACGTCATCCATCCATTTTGGTGGGCCACACCATACTGTTTGTGTTTTATCCAAACCATCTACCACCCCTGGACGGTGGAGTCCACGTCCGTGTGGGCCCTCCTTGGTGTGTGTGTGCACACTTAAATCCATGGCTCAACTGGCAGACTGAATGGAGGTACCTCGTTTCAACACTTGAGGTCTTGGTATCGATCCCTGCGAGGGTGGCTGACAGTGATGTGAGAGTGACGGTGGGGTCCATGGGACCCATCACCGTCCTCCACCCATTATGATGGGCCATGCCATTGTAAGTGTTTCATCCAAGCCATCCACCATCTTTGGATGGTGGGACCCACCCCACGTGTGGGGCCCTCCTTGATGTATGTGTATGTTTAGGCCGTCCAGGGCAAGGACATTGCAACTTATTGATATAATGTTAATATATTATATTATATTATTTTAATATATAATATGATATGTTATATATTATAATATAATATTATATTATATATATATATATATGATAGATATATACATTCATGAGGGTGGGCCCTACGTGGGACCCACCTCTGCCTTACAAAAAGGGGGTTACACGTGGAGCAGCTACGTAGCCACTCTCTTGACATCAACAAGTACAGGCCCACATGATGTATGCGGTTCCAGCTGTCCATCCATTCTAGCAGTGGGCCCACATGATGTATGTGGTTTACACCAGCCATCCAACCATTCTAGCGGTGGGCTATGCATGATGTATGTGTTTTACACATATCGTACATCCATTTTTTATGGTGGGACCCACTCCCATCTAATGACAGCAAGTTCTGTGGGTCCCACTACTAAGGAGGTTAGATATGTCATTTATATATTATATTATACTATATATATATTATATAATATATATATATATGTATTATATTATATATACGTGATGGTGGGCCCTACGTGGGACCCACCTTTGCCCTCCTTGTGCAGCCATCTGCCTGTACAGCAGCTATCTAACTGCCCCTTTGTTGGCAGTAAGCCCGCAGGCCCCATGTTGTTATATGTATTTTACACCGTCCATTGTTTCGACGGTGGGGCCCACCATGATGCATACGTTGTATCCAAACCGTCCAACCATATTGAGGTATCATGTTATGGCAGGAGCAAAAGAATGGATCAGATTTAAAGTTTAAGTGGACCCCACCATTCAAATAGTGGACTGTGATATCCACCGTTCAACTTCTAAGGGCACCAGTAGTTTCCAATTTAGTTGATATTTATTTTCATTTCATCTACCTCTATGATAATTATGAATTGGTCGAATCTCAAGTATACATAAGGGTGGGCCTGATTTGATATACATGAGGCCATCGGTGCAGCTTATATGATGTACATGCAACCCATTAGTGCGACCCATTAACACAGCCCAACTTGATATGATGAGGCCCATGTGCAGAGCTCACTTGTTATGTATATTAAGCCCATGCGCAGGACCGCCTGTTATGTGTTTGTGGCCCTTTTTGGTGTGGCCCATTGAGTTGTATTCTAGATCCATATGATGCGGCGCACTTGATGTATATTGGCCCATATAGTGCTGCCCATTTGATGAATATGATGTCGATGTGTTGCAGCCCATTGAGATGTATTTTCGGCCCATATGTTGTGGCCCATTGTGATGTAGTCGAGGCCCATACGATATGGCCCATCATTATGTGTATTATGCCCATGAGATGCGGCCCACCTTGATGAGTATTAGGACCATGTGATGTGGCCCATAGTGATATGTATGTAGCTCTTGTATGAGGTCCATTGCGATGTGTATTAGGCCTTTGTGTGAGGCCATGGGCCCACTATATGTTTAACCCTATGTGGACCACTCCTTGGGAGTAATGTTGGTTGAATGTTCACATTGATAGGCAATGATGGTTTGATGTCCACATTGTGACCTTCCCTTAGGCCTTATTAGGCCCATTCTCATCATTCCCTCAATGGGTTAACCCAAATAAGTGGGCTCCATTCGCTGTAGACCGATGGTCCGTGTTATTGGATTTGATATAATCACGGCCGAGTGCTGATCTTTATACTATAGTTGATCAGCTGATCATCTATGGACCCCATTTTATTTATCTACTGATTATTGGTGTGATTGACGTGACCGATTGCTGATTCTGATTATCGTGACCAATTGCCAATTCTGATTGATGAACTAATTTGTTGATTCTTATTACCGATTGATTTCGATTATCGTGACCGATTATCGATTCCGATTATAGAGGTCGATTATCGATCGATTCCAATTGTCGTGGTTGATTGCCGATTTTGATTATCATGGTCGAATGATCGATTAGCGATCGAGGCCGATTATCGTGATCGATTGTCGATTCTGAGTATTGAGGCTGATTATCGATCAATTCCGATTGTCGTGGCCGATTGACGATTCTGATTGTCATGACCGATTATGATTGTCGTGGCCGATTGATGATTCTGATTATTGTGATCGATTCCAATTACTAAGGCCTACTCCGATTCCGATTTTGATTGTTAAGGCCGATTTCGATTGCCAAGGCCGATTGCCAAGACCTATATGATGTATATGCAACCCGTAGTTGAGGTCCATTGTGATGTATCTATGGTCCTTGGGCAAGGCCCACTGTGTTATATATTAGGCCTTTGTGTGAGGCCGTCTGCCCATTATGTGTTTGGCCCTATGAGGGTCATTCCTTGGGGCAATGTTGGTTAGATGTCCATATTATCGAGGCTGATTGTTGATGTCGGTTTTCTTTGTACTAGTGGAATTCAAAGTTTATTCGAAAACATAGCATCTGAGCCATCCATTTTCATCCAACGGCTAAGGGATATGCTAGGGCTCATCATAAGAGAAGAAGGGATTGAGCAACAGTCCCGTGCATAGCTGCCGCACTTGAGAAAACAGAGTGAGAGAGAGAGAACAAAGGGAGAGGGAGAAAACAACAGTTAAGATCGGTCGGGCCGTGGTGCCGCACCACGTAAGGTCAATCTGATGGTCCAGTTGCTGCTAGAAGCAGCAGAGAGAGAAGGAAATGGGAAGGAAGAAAAAGGAAGAAGAAAGAAAACAAGTGAAGAGAAGGTTGATGGTGGTGCGGCTGTTGCACCACACCACCGTGCCGCACTGCCTCCTGACTGTCTGAGCTGGCTTGGTCTGCTCAAACCAGACTAAGTAAGAAGGTCCAGGAGTTTGCTGGTCGACACAGCGGAAGAAAGAAAGAGCAAGAAAAGAAGAAGATTAAGAAGGAGAGAAACAGAGAAGACCAGGAGAGAGAGAGAGATGTGGAGGCGGGCTGCTACCAGTTGCCACCGTGTTGCATCGACTTAACTCAGTCCCAAGTCAAGTTGGGTCTGGTGCGCTTAACATGCTCGGTTGGGCCTTTCTTAGTCACCTTACTAGGCATTGCATCGGAGGGTGAGAGAAGAAAAGGAGAAGAGAGAAGGAGTGAGGGGGTTTGAATGAGTGGTTGTTGAGTTGACTCAGCTGGACCGAGTCCAGCCGAGTCGAGTTGGGTTTGATATGGTCCAAATTCTACTGGATTTCCAGTAGGTGGAAAGTAGAAGGAAAGGAATAAAAGAGAGAGAGAGAGAGAGAGAGAGAGAGAGAGAGAGAGAGAGAGAGAGAGAGAGAGAGAAGAAGGAGGAGGAGGATAGAGGAGAAGGAGAAGGTGAGATCGAGAAAGTTGAGCCGGTCAACTCGGATGCCGAGTTGTGTTGATTCAAGTTAAATCAATCATAGGTGTGTTTCCTCTCAAACATTTTGCATTGGAATTCTAATTAGAACATTAGTAGATTATTTATGCTATAACTAGCTATTATAAACAAGATTGTATTTACTAAATAATAGTAGTCTTAAGGATCATCATTAATAGTAGATCCTAGTATTTAGTTATCATCATTAGTATTTGCAATTATATAACGTGATTAACTATTAAAATATTATCCATGCTTACATTAGTTATTTTAAATAAATAAAAAATTATATAGTTATTGGATATTAACATTCTATTCATTATGCTCAAACATTATCATTGATAGTAGATTTTACAATCATTGTTGCGATAGCTGGCATTAATCGTAACAAGGATGAAAATAAATATTTTATAACTATTAAGTTAACATTATGATTAATTATGCACTACTAGGGTTCAAACCCTAAATATCTAGCCTGGCTTAAACCCTAGGTCAAAACTTTAAACATAGATGGTGTGTGGAGTTTGGATCTAGGTATAGAATCTAATGTCGGTATATTTAAATGTGAACTTATAAACCATCATTATTAACATATTAGCTAATACGAGTTATAACACTAATGCTAATAGTATTCTTGTAATTATTAAGATTTATTTTAATACACCAAGTAGAGTCCAAATCCTAGAATCTAAGTTTAAGACTAAACCGTATGATGAAAACCCTAATTCTACACTAAAACCCTAAAAGATAACCCTAGGCTATGATTTTAAATCCTAGGTAGTGATTAGAACTTGGACGTAATCATACAAATTCATGATTTGTGGTAGGATACAATTTTAAGGGCACAAGCACTTAACGACACTAGAAGGTGATTCAAAGTATAAGATGATGATTCTTCTCTTTGAGCTTTCCATTTTCCCATTAACTTAAGTTATAGTTTTATTTTAATTTATAAATGATATCCCCATTCTATAACCACATTTGTTAATTATTGGAATTGAGTTGCTACATCACATGCTTAATGTTTATCTTATATATTCAATTCATGTTATTGGATTAATTGTGGATTGCTTATGGGATTTAAACTAGTACATTAGTGGGAGACCCTCACTTATAAATGTACAACCATACTTAGGATATAACTTGATTGATGGTGATTGCAATGGACCTTCGGTCTAGTGGTTATTGAGTGGTGGTCTAGATGGATCATTAATGTGGGCCTACCATCTAAGGTTATTGTGTCTAAGTGGTTTTCAAGGATGGTATTTTACCGCATGGTTTTGATACTCGCCCTATGTGGCTTATTTTGATATTTACCTTATGTGGCTTGTTTTGATATCGCCCTACGTGGCTTTGTTCTGGTATTTTTCCTATATGGATTTGATGTTTTATACCATGCAATCATGTAATGGTAAGACCCATATACTGTAATATGATCGGCCACTAGTCGACGGGGTTCCATTAAACATTCTAAGATAGTAGTCTCATGAGCCGAGGATGGTGATATGAGACTTATGCCCGAGTTGTCAGCCTACGCTGGTGACGAGCCCCCGTAGTGACCTTGAGCTTACTTAAATTGGCTGACTGTAACTGAACTAATAATGGTTTGGCTAATCATGCATCCATAGAATATTGACGATGACGGGTGGCTAATTCTGGATGTTGTAGTATGTGCCGTTAGGATCATCGGGGTATCATTTCGCTAGCTCCCAAACCACCGACTATCGATCTATTGTTCCGACCAGATTATTTTCCCAGGTCGATGATTTGCATGGGTGACGAGCCCAAATTTTGCAAGGATGAGCATCTCCGGGGCATGACTGCATTCACACATCCATGCATCTAATAAGACCTGCATCATGTATTGTTTCGTATACTTTGCTTTATGACTATGCTTACCTAATGAGGCGATGTGTAATCTTAAAGGGAATTCACACTAAGTTGGTTACTCATCCATCAAATATATAACCGTACAAGTAGCACAAGTGGACCAGACAACATTCATGTTCATATTGATGAGGAGCAGGCTATGATTGATAAGGGTGCATGACTATATTTGTTAAGGGTTGTTACAGGATTTCACATCCCAAGATTGTTCTATTTTACTTTATTTCACATGTAATATTATTTTATTTTGTAATTGTAAGAATAGGGGCTTTGGTTTGTATAAGTCATTATGGGTAGCTTCATGTATATTCCAAATATAAATGAAATTTTCCTTTATGTTGATTCGTCCACTCTACGCTCATCTACTTACTCTGAATGAATGAAAAAAAATGTATACTCAAATTTGACCATCCTTTAAGGTTAAAACTCGAGTTTTTGGGAAACGGGTCATATACTTAGGTCTGAAAAGTTAGGGCATTACACTTACTGAGCTGTGTGAAAGAGCTAATGGATTGTGGCTTCATTTGCCAAAACCACTTCCAAGCTGCTCCTGTCCGAGTTAAGGAGAACGCATGGCACATTACCGCAATCAATGTGCCATGAAACTCCATCCATGCCCTAAAAGATTCTAGGTGCTTCGCCAAGTCTGTGATCCAAGAATAAGGAGCGATCCGCGGCATCCAAAATCTGGGCGAAAGCTGTGTGTGCATGATGTCAGCGGTGAACGACAGCTCAGTCTCCTCTAGTATGGCTTCTATTGAGGTCAGAGCGTGCATAAGGTAGGCTTGTTGCATGTCGCCGATCTAATCTCGTATTCGTTGAGCTCGGCCTCCCAAGGGTCTTCTTTCTTGGCTACTGTCTCGGCCACGACTGAGGGATCTTTGTCACTCCTCTTCTTCTCCAACTCATGGCCTAACTCGAAGGTAGCCAACGGAACAGTGCCCGAAGCATGGGAAGGTGTTTGTCTCAGTGCCTTGCTGACCTGTCTACTCTTTTGAGAGCTAATGGGTGCTTAGGATGGCGTAGAAATTTCTTTGGTTGCTCGAGCAACAACTTCCTCAACCCCCTGGCTAGGGAGAGAGATTTGTCACTCTAGCATTCACCTTATCTGATCAAGATTGCTAGTTAGGGCTTCAACTTGATGCTCAAGAGAGATAAGCTGACCTCCCTGATTCCAAGATTTTTGTGCTAGGCCTACGGGCGCAGAATCAACCTGAGGTTGGGAAGATGAGTCCCGATGATCCACAGACTATTTTAGCGATGCAGGGCTAGGAACAACAGTGGTGGTCTGGGCTTTCTTTCTCCTTTTCGCCACTGTTGAACCCTTGTAGGTAAGAAGGGAACGACTTTGATATCGTTCCCACAGACAATGCCAAAATGTTCATAAAGAAATCTGGTTAACCCTCCTTGGACCTTTAAGTACCTGCACATAAAGAAGATAAATGAGACCTTAGCTGTAGCAGGGGACCCTCCGATATTAAAGTCAAGCAGGAAAGCTAGGCCTGGTTGAATGTAAGGGTTTTTGGGCTTGAGATTGTGTGTACCTTTTACCATTATGAATGCTCTTATTTATAAGGAAGGAGTAGGCTGTCGAGCAGATTACAATCTTCTTACGTATTAAGAGCGTATTGTAGAGGGATTCATGTCCCAAAAGCATCGTGGATATTTTTTGAGATCTTCGTCTAAAATCTTGATCAGTTCTCTCTGATAAGATCTAAGTGGTCAAAATTAGAAAAACATGCAGTAGAAGGCCGAGGCTGAGCAGGACATCTAAGGTGGCCTGCGTAAAAGTCTCGTGGAATAATACGTTGACCAGGACTTTTCGACGAGACCTGGTCGGGCTTTCCCTTAACATTGGGCAAATTGTCGACCTGTTGAGCTATGGTCATGTCCAAGCATAGAGTCTGAGCTCCTTTCTGTAGTAGGGTAAGGTGAGAACCAGGATGACCATCCTCTACATCTCATTGTTAGATGTTGGGGCTCTTTCATAAGCCTTCCAAGCAGGGCGTGCTTGACCTTATGTAGGATTGTTCCTAGGAGGCTCTTTCGAAGGGTTCAGATGTTGACTTGGGCACAGATACGTTCTTGGTGGAGCTCGGCGCTATTCAGAGAGAAGCATCACTTCCTGGCCATTTAGAATCTCCTTGGTCATAAGTGGCACTGGTCGATCGTGTGACTCATCATAGACATTTGAGTCGACCCAGCATGTCCCTCCAGCCCATTTTCACATATAACAGTTGTCATTCCTCATGAGAACCAATCATAGTAGGTTACGTGTGATCTGTACAGATCCACGTGGTGCTTTCGAAGATCTGCAGAGATGTATGGAGAAGGTTTCTTGATAACATGGTTGGAATTCATCAAGCAATGCCACGTATTTGTGAAGATGGTCAATCGTGAAGGATCGGTTACAGGGCAAATAGCAAAAAAAGGAGAAGAAGGTAGTGGTGTTGAACGATTATAGTAACCATTAAGATGTGGGAAGCATCTAGATGCCCAGATTAAGGTTATAAATAGAAAAGGAATTCAACAAGAAGATTTCGTCTCATACCAACCAAATTAAACCCAACATCATCCTTTAATTATCCTTTCAATTACTAGTCAATTACATTCCTTAGTGTAATCCTTTACTTTTCCTAACAAGTAAATTACATTTCTTACTATAATTCTTTATTCTTAGCTTGCCATTTACATTTCGTAATGTAATCCTTGACGTTAATCAAGTAGTTGATAATCTTAGCTATAATTTGAGTGTAGGTTCGCATGCCGGATTCAATTCTACATTCGGAGAGGTGTTTTATAGTTGTTCTTCATGATCAATTGTCAGTATGCCTTTCTCATTTCTCTTTATCTATAACGAAAATTCCTTTTATACGGAAGGCAAAGGTGTAACCTATCATCAGACGACAAACCACACTCTCTGAATATCGTCTGATCTTATTTACACATTGAGTGAGTGGTTAAATAGGCAACCAATCTCATCAGATCTCAGTTATACACTATGTATCTGCCTATCTTGGCGCTTGAGGTCATAATTGTTCTGTTTGAATTGAGTTACAAATCCAATTCTGGCATGTCCATGTCAACATACTTGCAGCCAGAAATAGAGCAGCAACAATAGCAACTGTTAGGACGTAGAAAGCATCTAGACGGACAAATTAATGTTATAAATAGGAAAGGAATTCAGCATGAAGATTTCATCTCATACCAACCAAATCAAACCCAACGTTATCATTGAATTATCCTTTTAATTACTAGTTAATTACATTCCTTATTGTAATCCTTTACTTTTCCTACCTAGTAAATTACATTTCTTAGGGCTTGTTTGGTTTTTCAATTACGTCGTAGTTAGCTATAAAGGTCATTAATTACGTTTTACATGTATTAGCAATGATTGTTAGTATTCTAGTTGATTGCTCTCCCATGATTGTTTTCCTGAATTTTAACAGTGTAATAGATAGTAATTCACTATTCGTGTGTTTGGGTAGATGGTGTAGTAGTCATGTCAATCCGGTTTTGCTGTTATGGTGTCCAACATCTTAGCTCTACAAGAACTACAAATCACTATTTGATTTCAACAACAATCCTGACTAGAGAACTGTGATGGAGTGTGCCCCTCTTGGTAGACCGGTAGACTACAATCATTGACCTGTGGGACCCACTCTTTCTGACGTATTTCAGAATGAATGGATAGTGCGGCCCTTACCGTGGGGCCCACCTTGAAGTATGTATTTTGTATCCACTCCGTCCATTGAATTTTACATAATAATTTATGACATTATTGAAAAACTGAAGCAGATTCAATTATCAGGTAGACCATTCTATAGGAAAAGGTTTATCCGTATCGCCGAGCATTTTATGGTTGAAGGGTATGCCAATGCTAGAAGGGAAGCATCCTCACTTTCTTGAAGGAGAGGATTGAATGAATTTTTCTTTCAAGTTCTGGAATTTTTAAAGATTTGAGGTTGTCTTTCTTGACACCATTTTTAGTTCTATTTTTGAGCGTTTGGGGCATTTTTATTTTGGTGGGTTTTATCTTTTTTGAATTTATTTTCTAATTCTCAAACGAGTCAATTCTGCATTTCTTGAAGGAGAGGATTGAAGGGATTTCTCTGAAGTTTTGGAATTTTTGAAGATCTGAGGCAGTGATTGAGCACCCTATAATTTAAAAACTTCTTAGGGTGTAACTATTAGATTTCCGTGGTGTTTATTCTCTATACAATCTGTTGATAAGGTCACGTAAGCCTAGATGAAGGGAAAAAACAAATATCATCTTGAAACAAATCTTTTGTGACCCATTAATGGTCAATCACCACAATTTACCGTATGGTCCACCTGATAATTGAAACTACCCCATTTTTTAGATAATGCCCTAAAATGTTCTGAAAAAATGGATGAATGGCATGGATGCAGAATAAATATATCAAGGTGGGCCCCACTAACTTGAGTGAGTCTTTCGTCTCACCTAATCCAAAATCAACTCCAAAACATACCTTTTTAAACATCTACAGTAAAAAAACTACTTAAATGACCACTGTAGCTATAATTAAAAAGCCCACAAATTCAATGTCCAAAAATAGAGTCAACACAATCCTCCCTACAAACATACGGACGCATTTTCAACATCTTAATTCAAGTCCAAAACAATATTATTTAAGCAGGTAAAATAAAATAAAAACTAATACTACTAAGTCGATATCAATCCGACCAGTTAAGTTAGCACCAATACATGACTTGAATGGTGAGGATAAAAACCAGGCAAGCAAAGATTATCATAATCAATGCCACAAGTGGCTATAGAGTTTCTTCCACAACTTCTTGCTATTTCCCGTTGTAATTGGTGAATGGATAGAAACAGGATGGTGTTGGGGTAGTCGCTGGAGGGATCATGTAATTGGTAGTGAAACGCAATCCACTATTCGGCATAGGATTGTCTTGATCGTCTTCGTTTTCGCGTAAAGGTGCATTTGTATGCTCCAGAGACTCGCAATAAGCTTTCTAATAAAAGAAAGCCTCGGATGCAAATTTGCAACTATGGAAGCGGGCCATTGAATAACCCTCAACCTGGTCCCAGCACTCTTCCCAGGTATAATAGATCCCAGGTCGCCGTCCATTGAAAACAACATATATCTTCTTACCCATTTACACATAACAAAATTATACAAACATCATCAAACAGATGGTATTACTAATGGAATATATTAATATAAAGAATCAAAATTTGTATCCAACTATAACAAAAATCAGTTGATGTAAAGATGACATCGTACCTGAAGATCGGAACCATAGATTGAAATACCTGTGTAGTTATCCTATACATTGTGTACATATAACCATCATAGTTGACATCAAACATGCAATATTTCAGGATATTAAAAGTAGCTAATGCAGGTTGAAATCCATCGAATGATTAAGCATTAATTTACCATCAGCATAAAAAAATCAGGTATGATATCATCCAAAATTACCCATATATCAACAACTAGTAAACTAAACTAGCAGTAGAAAACCAAAAAATATTGTCTAAAAACCAAATGGCTAACCAGCCATATCAAACATAAACCCGATGAATACGGGGAGGGTACTGTGATTAGTCAGAAGACTGATCTGGTGCAAGCAGAATCAGCACAAAGTCCAACCTTTATGCTTAGGAAGTGAAAGGAATTAGACAGATTGTCGTTCATCTTTTGATAGGATCCTTGTTGCACATAGGATCTCATGACCTGTGAGGCCTTCAATCTGCTCCAGAGCAGGTATAATTTTCTCCATACATATGATGTCCTTCCCTTTATGTATGGTTATAGCCAGTGACTTGACAGCTTCTGCAACATCACTCATTCCTTTGCCAATGATGTCACAAGGGCAATCTATTCTGACTCTCTTCCTAGAATTGTATGTGTTGCCTGTGTTCACAAAGTTGTTCCCATTAAGATTCGAACTACGGTTTGCAATATGAGTACTGTCATGACTTTTAAACAACCACTGGATGTTCGGTCCACTGTCCCCTATGTCGTCACTTGATAACATGAGTGTATCGTTATTCAGATCAACCGATGTTGCCGGTGTAATATCGGGATCTCGAAACCTTCTCGAATACTTAGTACTGTGCATATTTCCTATCAAAGCACGCATTCCAGTAGCTCCGTCATTTCTAAATAAGTACATGAGGTCATCGTACCTTCACACTGCTTTCCCCCGAACATGTTGCGTGTAGGGATGTGACTATTGACAACAACTAAGAAAAATTTAATTAGTAAACAACTATCGGTGAGATTTGGACAATTTTAAAGGGAAATATTGTGTTGAAGTCGCGTAAATGTTTAAATGAAATTATTAATCTCACCCGTATGTACTCCTCCCAGACGTCATCTGGCGTAGCTACTAGCTTTTTGTCATCATCCCATCCAAACCCACTGGCATTCAGGGTGTCCCGAACCTCAAAATATAACCTCTTTAATGTCCGGAGGTGATTACCAACATGTTTCTCCTGAACTAATATCCCTAGTGCATTCCTGATAGTTCCACGACTATTTTATAGGTCTCCTTTTTAAATCCATTGGCACTCTTGTGGCCATTTACAACAACATCCATCAACGTATTGATAAGGCAATCATCCATTTCATCGGTCCAGTGCATTACACCACTAGACATAATGTTTTCATCAAGCGATTTTGATTTATATTTCTGTGGTGTCCTTCATGGTATGACACACGGGTCTTACCTAGATTGTTTCGTTGGGGTAGACTAGTTGTCCTGCTTATTCGGTGACATTTTCTCATCACTAGTAACTTCAATTATCTACAAATAGTACAATGAACATATTTAGTCTAACATGTACAACCTTGCATGTAAGTCATCTGAATGCAATAATTTAACAAAGATGAAATATAATACACAAATACATAAGATGGTAGATAAGAAGAAGAGGATCGCCTTCTTACAAGCATCCAAAAATGATGGTAAAAACACATACCCGTAGGCAATGGAGTACAATAATGTGATGATATAACTTACTACAAAATGACAAATTATAATTCGAATATCAAACGCTACGACTCATAGGATGAAATTCATTCCACATCCGATTTATAATATTGTCTCGATATGTCACCTATTCATCATTCTCATATTGTGTCACATTAATCTCGCATGGTGATAGATCTATACTCTCTTTTACATCTGTAGATATGAGTTCATCTTCTACCAAACCATCTTCTCCAGATAAACGGATAAAGTTATATAAGACACAACATGCGATGACTATCTTCACCTATGTTAGTGTTCACTCCCCAAGTGCAGGGTTGTGATGTAGTAATAACTTGGTAAGACCGAGGTCGAATCCCAAGGGACTGAAACTTGTACGTTATCTAAAACTAACTAGAACTAGAACTAGGCTAAGATGAATTTTAAATCAATTAGCAATGGTGGAATACTTGTAGAATAATTAATCTAAAACTTAGGAAACAAATCAGAGATAGGAAACTAGGGATTCAGAGGATCCACTCGTAGAGATCAGGGAGATCTTATGCCTGTTTCATGAATCATGAAATTTACTGAACTGCCATTGATCTAGTTTTCAAAGAGATGAAAGGAAGATGAATTAGAATGGATTTCATCACCAAATCATGCCCAAAGACTATGGCAAACAACAGAATCAAACTAATTACCACCCAATCACATGTATGCAAGTTAGGAAGGGTACCGTCATCCAACCATGCCCAGGAGACTATGGTGAACAACAGGGCTTCCTGACGTCATAAACATTAAAGAGAACGGAAATATTCAAAGCCATTACAGACCCATTGCAATTTCAGTCACAATAGACCATTAAAAACCTAAAACATTCCCATAATAATTAACTAAAATCAACGTCAATTCATGCATTAAAATTTAAATAAAATCAAATCTCCCATCTCACTACAAGCTTCACCTCCACAATTGAAATAAACTAAAAAAAATAAAAAGAAAATACTCTTTTTTTCTTCTGCTTCACGTCCCTGCCCGAGCCTCCACGTCTCTCTTTTTCTTCCTTCCAAGACCTGAATGAATGCTCCCCACGTCCAAAAACCTCCTTTTATAGCTGCTGGAAGGCTGGAGTCAGTGACAGAGTTGTAGCAGGACACGGAGTGCAATTTTCGCAGCCAAGTTTGGTGCCACAAAACACGCCACTTTCCTCGCTCAAATTTCAAGGAAACACCATGTAACACCCTGAAAATCGGGGGTCGTGTATAAACTCAACTCCCGAGGTCCAGACCGTCACTTATGCAACAAAAATGGTTATGATTCAATGTTGTCTGATTTAAAGCATTCACATGAGTAAAAGTATACCAAAACTGCAATTCATACTTCAGATCCAGTGATAAAAGCAAGCGGAAGACTAAACAATGTATATATCACTGTATGGAAAAACAAAGTAATCTCATCTGTCTCCAAAGTATGACTACATCTCTGAGTCTCATGTACATGTACATAACAAAAGAATAATGTTCAAAAAGAAAGTCCCACTGAAGTCCCCTCGATCCAGGTCACCTACGGGAAGCCGTCGTGATACTGCATATACGAGAACTCATCCTGGTCCTCGTCAATCTCCGGCTCCACCTCCTGGATCTCGTCCTCACCTGCAGCTACAACAGGGTCTGGTGGGTGTTACAAACACCATCCCGTAACGCGGGAATGAGTGATCAACTCAGTGGAATCATAGAGCAAAGATTAGCAAGTTCACAATTCAATCACGTGATAATAGTAAAGCAGTAAATCAGACAATCCTAATACTGTTATTAATGCAGGATGATATGACGTGATGTATACCCTCACCGACGATCACCCTCATGCGGCAACATCTTACGACCGCGGCATGCCACACTCCCTAGAGTGCTCCACATCTTCCAGGCACATGCAATGCTATGGTGATATGATTACCAAGTTGTTATTAGTCCATTCAAACAGCAGGATTGAGAAACTAAGGTACTTCCCTTGTATCAATCCCAACACAGATCCTGTCTAGGGTCGTCACTCCTAGTAATCTCATACGATGTATATTTCGTAGGTCACTGCAAGGGCTGCCAGGGCTGTTGCTCGCACTCGTTGCACCGCTCCCCCATCACCTTATCAATACAGGCCTACCGTACTCTACTGCAACGGAAGGGTCGTCGCCTCCCGTGGACTCAGAATACGCTCACGGTCACTACAAAGGGCTCGTCGCCTGATCAGTGTAGGCCGACAACTAGAATATAGTGTCCCATACCACCATAATCTGCTCACGAGTCAAGGTGCTCACTGGTCACTACGGGGAGGTTTGTGGCCCCAGCGTAGGCCGACAGCTCGACCACGGTGTCCCATACCACCATGCCCGGCTCATGAGTCTTCGTGGATCAAGGTACCATGGTTAACAGGGTTTACAATGGTAAGTTCAGTACCCTAGGTTCAAGCAGTTATGACACATACAAGGTGAACAAACATCGGCCAGTCGGGTTACTTGACGGGCTCGACTAGTGCGATCGCATCTCGAGTTGAACGACATGAAGTGCGTAAAACACTTCGCGTGGCCTAACCACTGCCGCCAACTCTCAACACGAATCACGTTCATCGACGCGTCGTTCGTGGCTATGACCAGTCAGCCACGAATTCGCTCGGTTACCGACTGCCTGGACTAAGTCAAGTCCCACACATCTATGGAATTACCTTAACACTATATACAAAGGTATTGGAATTGAAATACATCATGTGAGCATGTTAGCACATGTTATAACATTCAACTTAAGCAAATCTTCAAGGCATACTTTCCATGCATATTCAACTTAAGCAAATCTTCAAGGCATACTTCCTATGCATGTACTACAATCATGCATAAGGTCAACATGTAGGAAATCATTTAGGTCAGCATTTTAATCATGAAATCAATCTCAAACTACTACATAACATCATTCAATACAATACATACTAATACAAGCATTTATACAAACACATACACTACACACTTAAGTCCACATATAGTATGTCGACCCAAAGTGCGCAACTTGGCGAATCTCCTCGCCAAAATGATTATGCAAGCATTCCTAACTCACTAATGCGGCGACAAATCATGTCAATCACGTCAGCAAAATATGCATGTAGACCGTACTTCCTACAAATGACTAAAATGCCCTAAATCTCATATTCTTCGTTAATTTACGAAACAGGAAACGGAGAGCATGTTGTACATGTCAAACGGCGATGCCGTCGATAATCTACTATTAAACGACATTGAAAGCATTGTAAACCGTCAATCAAAGCGTCTAAAATCCTCACCTAGTCTCTTACGGTTGCAGGATTTTGAACGGAACGTGTACGCTTCGTCTACGGCTGTAAGAGAACCTGATTTATGGATTACGTTAGCTAACATGCCATGAATCTACGTAAGCCCTAAATCAGCAAGTTTTTGGGGTTATTCTATACCTGAAAAAGTGTAGAAATCACCAGCCAGGTGATTGGAAGGAAGTGCTGAAGCAGCAACTGTCAGGGGCTCGGAAGCGGGAAAAATCTCCTCTTCCCTTTCTCTCAAACTCTCTCTCTTTTCTTCCTAGGGTTTGTGAATTTCGGATGGGAAGGAGAAATGAGGGTTTCAACCCCTTTTATAAGCCTAAAATTGCCGAAAATAGGCTCCGGGACGAAGTTTACTTGATGCCTATCCATTTCGGGGCTGTTTCGGTCCAAAAACTACTTTCTGGTGGTCCCCTGGTCGATTACGATCAGACTTAAGCTCATGGGTACCAGATGCACCTCGTATTAAGTTTTCAGTCTGGCAGGGTTCGCAGATCGCACGTGGCGGACCAGTTTCAATTCAGCGGTCACCGCACATAGATCAGGGCTGAAAGTCTCATGATAATATATAGAAATTTTTCCTGATCCGAGGGTGTAATCTGGATGAATTCTGACGGTCAGAATGCTTAATACTGACGCGTCAAGTCGTGTGCCAGATTTGAATTTGAAATTCCAAATTCGTCCCTATTCGCGGTCGCTTCAGTCCGGGTTCAACGAAATAGTCTGTGATTATCGGTTTGACTTGATTTTTGAGATGATTGTCAAGTCCAGTTGGGCGGTTCTAACGGTCTAAGATAGGAGGTATCGGACCTTCGACGCGCGGTATAAATCCAATACAAAAGTTCAATATGGTCCAGAGAACAGACCTGCTTAGAGTTTGATCCGAGGTTATAGAGTATTGTAAAGTTGTTTGTTCTACTCGATTTGGGTCTTGCAGAACGTATTTAAAGTGATCAGGGACTATTTTCCAGCTACTCTAGCGTTGCGCTAGCTAACTTACGCTTAATTTCCATGGAAATTATTCCTACGCGATTTCGGGTCAAATCGGTACTCGAGCCCAAGTACGGATTTTTCACGGGCATTACACACCGTCCCTTAGTACTTTCTTGGGTCCTCTACATGATAGACGGTTCAGGTCTGCCATATGATCAAAGATGGTGGGCCAAAACTGCCTAGAAAAGTCAGTTTTCACAGATGTGTGAAACCTTTCGCACCATTTCGCTGTTGTGATCGGTGGGCCCCACAGAAGCATTTTCTGGAAAATCCACCTCGTCCATTGGATTCAGAACGAAATTTCAGTCAAGAATGGGTGGTTTTGAACGTCCATTGACGTGGCCCAGAGAAGAAATCACAAAAAGATCAGTTTTGAACGTTACCGGGCAGCCCTTTTATGGCCTCTGTATCTCACACATGTGCACGCATGGGTGAAAAGTGACAACATGGTTTTTTAGCTCTCGAAGCCCTCTACAAGATGGACGGCTTGGATCAGACGTACGGAGCTTGTGTGGGGCCCAATAACGTCCGTGAAAATGGCCAGCGGCCGTGCGTCCGCTGCACGGTTTTTGAATTGTAGCCGGAAACGTTGGTCAGCTGTGCTGACCGACTTTTGGGAAATCTCATGCACGGCGGGCGTGTGTACACTATGTATACACGCTGTACATATAGGGTCCACTGTGAAGCTTTCAAGAAATCCAATCCGCCCATTCTGTTCCTCACATTATTTTACCCGTTGAGAACAATTATCAAGCATATCCAGCTGGCGGGTGGGCCCCAAATTGAAGATTGATGGGCTGATCTGCCCGTTAGGGTACTTTTGCAATGATCCAATGGATGATTTTTGACGTGTACGGTTAATTTATGGTCCTCAGGCCACGTATGAAGTTTCGAACCGAACCGATATTGGGAACCCCATGATCTTGCATTCTGGATGAGTTTTAAGCCACTTGAACTTCAGTTTCTTAGTTTTCTCAGATTTCTGGCGTGTAATTTCAGTCGATCTTGGTCCCCTGGAGTGCGTCCCATGCTTTGGTGAATTTGGAGCGTTAAATCCATGCATTTAGTATCCTATTTCGATCCAAGCTTGTAAAATCAACCTGCAACATCAACACGATTAAATCAGCCGTTAAACACTATTATGCTCGTAAATCCGGACAATATTTGGAGTCTAATATGCACTATTTGACCCTCAACAGTTAGAAGGTTGTATCGTGGAGCTGATATGAGGATTGAAAAGTGAGCTTTCAATACTCCAAAAATTCTCTCTATAATGTTTCGTAATTGAGCATGCCGGTAGTCGAATAGTTCTTTCTTGTTGGAAAGATTGTGGCCTGTGCAGTATTCATTGAGGTGGTACCGTACACCGCAGTAAGGAGCCATAAATTCAGGAGAATGAGCGTAACCAGCATCAACCATGTAATACTTATAATTAATTATGAGGAATTATCATATTATCAATTGATTATCAAACAGATATACATGAAGTACCCTTGGGGATGGTAAAACAATCGGTGGAATGTGTCAAAGCACTGTGTAAGATGCATGCATTAGAGGCTGATCCCTCTCATCCAACGAGCACATATACGAATTGAAATTACAGTAAGGACCACTATGGTAGAAGTAAGAATAGGTCAAAGTGTCCTAGTAGGGGGTGAATAAGACTTTTATAAAATTTTGTGCCAATTTGAAATTCTATTAACCTAATCTTGATCTAATATGTAACCATTTAGATATAATCATTTCAAGTCTAATGGCTTACAACCCAAGTAGAGGATCAAATCACAAAACTGCTCAATATTTAAACAAGATATAACAATTAGTCTCTAATGATGGATGAACTATATGAAAGTGTGTGAGATGTGATTCTTATCAATTCTAGATAATCATGTTATCATGCTTCATGTGAGCATTCAAAGTAAACACAGTAAAAGAATATGCAAATAGTAATCCCAAACACAGTCATTTATAGTGGTTCGACTATGTGCCTACTCCACTCCCGATGGACGCACTCATCCCTTAAGTGTACTAAATTTCACTAACGGAGGTTTCAAATCAGGTTCACTTCAAACCTTTACAACCCACACAAGGTTGACTCTAGGACCTACACAAGGTACCTAAACATGCCAACGTAAGGCAAACGTTTATACCCTACACAAGAGCAAAGGTCCTACATAGAACACCTAGGTTTTATGCCCTATACAATAGCAAATGGTCCACACAAGGAACCTAGGTTTCATGCTCTGCACAAGAGCAAAGGGTCCACACAAGGAACCTAGGTTTTATGCCCTACACAAGAGCAAAGGGTCCACACAAGGAACCTAAGTTTTATGCCCTACACAAGAGCAAAGAATCCACACAAGGAACCTAGGTTTAGACCACACAGGTCAAGAATCCATACAAGGACCCTAGTTTAGGCCACACAGGGCAAGTATCCACACAAGGACCCTAGTTTAGGCCATACAAGCCAAGGACCTATACGAAGAACCTGAGTTTATACCCTACACAAGAGAAAAGGTCCTACACTAAGAACCTAAACGTACTCTCCCGTCGGAGGCCTCCTATGAGGGCTTGTAAGGGGTGAGATATACCTGTGACCTAATCTTACACGAGGAATGATCCGTGGGTGTAATCTGGATGAATTCTGACGGTCAGAACGCTTAATACTGACGCGTCAAGTCGTGTGCCAGATTTGAATTTGAAATTCCAAATTCGTCCCTATTCGCGGTCGCTTCAGTCCGGGTTCAACGAAATAGTCTGTGATTATCGGTTTGACTTGATTTTCGAGATGATTGTCAAGTCCAGTTGGGCGGTTCTAACGGTCTAAGATAGGAGGTATCGGACCTTCGACGCGCGGTCTAAATCCAATACAAAAGTTCAATATGGTCCAGAGAACAGACCTGCTTAGAGTTTGATCCGAGGTTATAGAGTATTGTAAAGTTGTTTGTTCTACTCGATTTGGGTCTTGCAGAACGTATTTAAAGTGATCAGGGACTATTTCCCAGCTACTCTAGGGTTGCGCTAGCTAACTTACGCTTAATTTCCATGGAAATTATTCCTACACGATTTCGGGTCAAATCGGTACTCGAGCCCAAGTACGGATTTTTCACGGGCGTTACAATCTACCCCCCTTAACAAATAATTTCGTCCTCGAAATTTGTACCTGTTCGTACTCCTCGAGAAGCTGTGGGTAGTTCTTTCTGATCTCGGCTTCTGTCTCCCAAGTAGCCTCCTCCTCAGAGTGATGCGTCCATAGTACCTTCACAAGGGGAATCACCTTGCTACGCAGTACCTGCTCCTTCCTGTCTAAGATGCGTGTCGGTCGCAGGATATAAGTAACATCCTCTCCTAACTGCACCTGCTCCCATCTGATGATATGGGAAGGATCAGCAACGTACTTCTTCAGCATAGAAACATGAAATACGTTGTGGACGCTCGCGAGGGGCGTGGGTAAAGCCAATCGGTAAGCCACTGCTCCCACACGATCGAGGATCTGAAATGGACCAATGAATCGCGGTGCCAGCTTCCCCTTCTTCCCGAACCGAAGGACTCCCTTCATAGGGGAAACTCGCAAAAACACGTGATCCCCGACTGTAAACTCAAGTGGTCTCCGTCTCGTATCGGCGTAGCTCTTCTGTCTGCTCTGCGCTGTAAGAAGTCGACGTCGAATAATATCGATCTTCTCTGACGTCGCCTGCACCAACTTTGGGCCAATCAAGCTACGCTCACCGACCTCTAACCAGCAATGCGGTGCGCGACAAGGTCGCCCATACAGCGCCTCATAAGGTGCCATGCCGATACTCGCCTAGAAGCTATTGTGGTACGCAAACTCCGCATATGCAAGACAGTCATCCCAACTGTCCTTGAAGTCCAATGCGCAAGCTCGCAACATGTCCTCCAGGATCTGGTTCACTCGCTCCGTCTGTCCGTCCGTCTGTGGGTGGAAGGTAGTACTGAACTTCAACTTCACACCCATAGCCTCCTGAATGCGAGTCCAGAAAATAGAAGTGAACCGCGTGTCTCTGTCCGACACGATCTCCAACGGAACTCCATGCAGACGCACGATCTCTCTGATATACAATCTAGCCAGCTCGTCTGCAGAGTTCGTAACTCTGATCGGTAGGAAGTGCGCCGACTTCGTCAATCGGTCGACGATCACCCAAATGGAATCATGCCCCTTCCTCGTCTTCGGCAACCCAGAAATGAAGTCCATGGAAATGAAATCCCATTTCCACTCTGCAATCGGCATAGGCTGCAAAAGTCCAGGTGGTCGGCGATGCTCTGCCTTCACCTGCTGACAAGTGAGACAACGGGACACGAACTCAGCTATGTGGGTCTTCATACCTTCCCACCAATACGTCCTCTTCACGTCACGATACATCTTCGTGCTGCCTGGATGCATCGCGAGTCTAGTAGAATGCGCAGCCTCGAGAATCTCTCGTCTCAAGTCAGGGACATCTGGGACGCATAGGCGGCCACGGTATCGTAAGCCCCCATCCATACCAACTCGCCAGTCGGCGTCAGCATCATCACTGGCCTGCTCTCGAAGCTCAGTAAGATGCGCGTCGTCCCTCTGCGCCTCGATGACTCGGTCATCGATCTGGGATCACACCTGTACGTGTGCGATGAACTCAAATGGCTCCTCTACGGTGAGTTTCTGCTCAAAGTCTCGCAAAAACTCCACCATATCCCACTCGGCAACCATCAGCGGAGCCGCAAACTCTATCGCCTTCTTGCGGCTCAACGCATCAGCCACAAGGTTCGCCTTCCCAGGATGGTAAGAGACTTCAAACTTGAAGTCCTTCAGCGTCTCCATCCATCGCCGCTGCCTCATATTCAAGTCTCGCTGCGTGAATATGTACTTGAGGATCTTGTGGTCGCAAAAGAGCTCGAACTCCTCTCCGTAGAGGTAATGTCTCCAGAGTCTCAGTGCGAATATAACGGCTGCCAACTCTAGGTCGTGTGTAGGGTAATTCTCCTCGTGCTTCCTTAATTGTCTCGAGGCATACGAAATTACCGTCCCTCTGCATAAGGACACAACCCAAACCAACGCTAGACGCGTCAGTGTATATAGTGTATCTAACCCCTTGCTCTGGCAATACTAGCACAGGGGCGGACGTAAGTCTGTCCTTCAGCTCCTGAAAAGCTGACTCCGCCTTATCATTCCAGGCGAACTTTACGTCCTTCCGTGTCAACTGAAATAAGGGTCTCGCGATCTTCGAGAAGTCCTGAATGAAGCGCCGATAGTAACCAGCGAGATCCAAGAAACTCCTCACCTCAGTGACAGAACCAGGCTGCTCCCAGTCCTGCACCGCAGCTACCTTAGACAGGTCAACTGCCATGCCATCCTTGGACACCACGTGTCCCAGAAACTTCACCTCCTGCTTCCAGAAGTCGCACTTCTTATACTGTGCGAACAACTGATGTCGTCTGAGTGTATCAAGGACCAAACGCAAGTGCTCCTCATGCTCCTCTCGACTCCTAGAGTATACCAAAATGTCGTCGATAAAGACAACGACGAATCGATAGAGGAAAGGCCGAAATACCCGGTTCATCAGATCCATGAACACGGCCGGTGCGTTCGTGAGACCGAACGACATCACGAGGAACTCGTAGTGGCCAAAACTGGTCCTGAATGCTGTCTTCTGCACGTCCTCATCCCTGACGCGCAGCTGATGATATCCTAACTGAAGATCAATCTTCGAGAAGTACTGCGCTCCTCTCAACTGATCAAACAAGTCATCGATCCTGGGCAAAGGGTACTTGTTCTTCACCGTGAGCTGGTTCAGCCTGCGATAATCAATACACAATCGCAGCGAACCATCCTTCTTCTTCACGAACAAGACCGGTGCTCCCCAAGGAGACACGCTAGGCCGTATAAAGCCAAGCTCTAGCAGACCATCAATCTGCGTCCTCAACTCCTCCATCTCACATGGTGCCATGCGATACGTCGGCAGTGAGACGGGTGTAGAACCAGGAACCAGATCGATAGTGAAATCGATCTCACGTCGGGGCGGCAAACCAGGGATCTTCCTGAACAGATCCCCGAACTCTGAAACAACTGGCGTCTGCTCAAGTATCTGGGCACCAGCGTCGCGCAATAGAGTGGCGTAGCTAAGAATGCGGAAAGGAAGATTTACCCGCACTGGAAATGTGAAGGATGCGCCCTCAGGCTCGTACGCTGTGACTATACGAGTCTCGCAGTCAATCTCGGCTCTCGCTGCAGTCAACCAATCCATGCCAAGAATGACGTCGAGATAAACGAGCGAGGGATCGACGACCAGATCAAGAGTCATCGTCCTGCCTCCCAGATCAACCAAGCAACCCTCACACATCTGGGTGACATCCGAAAAATCTCCATGAGCTGCAAAGACTCGCACGCTATCCATAGGTATAGTTTGTAACCCGAGACGTCTGACTACGGCACGCGATATCAAAGAAATCGTGGAACCAGTGTCCACCATGACAAGAACGGGAGTACCTCCGATATGGCCCGTGACCTCGAAGGCTGAATGCTGGAAAGTCGGCGTCGTAGCTGCCTCAGCGGTCAATGCATGAACTCGAGCCTGCTGTGGCCGGTTCGGCCGCTGTGTCAAGGGCCGTGGAGGCTGTCGAATCTGCGATACCGTAGGTCTGAAAGAAGGATGCGCAGGAGCTGACCGTATAGGCGGTGCTGATATCGCCTGTGGACGTACACGATCAATCTTCTGCGGCGGCGAGAACCCACTGTCCCGCATCCTGAAAAAGCAACTCTGCGCTAAGTGGCCCGTCCTCCCACAGTATGTGCATAATAAATCAGGGCACCGAAACGGTGGTACAGGTGCCGTAGTCCTGGTAGGAGGATCAAAGCGAGGCCTCTTGCCCGCGAAGGGCCTGTCTGGCAAATCAGGTCGTGGCCTAGAAGTAGTCGGGCCTCGAGATCGCGCAAGTCGATCCACGTCCTGCTCTGCCCGCATGGACATGTGAACCAACTCCGCATAGGAAGGGAAACTGACACAGCACATCTTCGACCGAATATCCGGTCGCAAGCCCTCCAAAAAGCGCCGTATGCGCATCTGCTCATCAGCTAGAATCGTCGGGACGTACCTGCCCAACTCTGTGAACCGATGCTCATACTCGGTAACCGTCATCGCTGCCTGCCTGAGACGGAGAAACTCATTCTCCCTCTCGTGCCTGTAGGTCTGGGGATAATACTTCTCATGGAAGCGGAACTCGAATGCTGCCCACGTCCATACGAAATCTGCGGCAACAGTCCGCAATATGCTATCCCACCACATACTGGCCTCTCTCTCAAACAGGAAGGTAGCCAGCTCTACCTGCTCAGCCTCGGTACAGTGCAACATCCGTAGAATCTTCGACACTCGGTCGAGCCAGAACTCAGCCTCCTCGGGTCTGTAAGAACCCGTGAAAGTAGGAGGCCGCAAGCGCTGAAATCGCTCCAGAAGGCCCCGTGTGTCGGCGGGATTCCCCGCAGGGAAAGCAGGCTGTGCAGGATGGGCTATGCCCTCATCCTGGGCGTAAGTATAGGCATCCTCAGCTGGATGCGCAGGTGGTGCAGGTGGAGTAGATGTAGTCGCACCCCCACCCTGGGCTAAAGTCCCAACTATGGTGGTCAGAAGCTGCTGCTGCTGTAGCATCATAGCCATCATCTGCTCGAATCTATCAGGGGGTGGAGCAGGCTGTGGCGGATGAGGTGCGGAAGTAGATGCGCGCTGTGGCTCTCTAACTGATGGTGTAAATGGCGGTGGTCCATCTGTAGGACCAACAGCAGGCTGAGACGACCGAACCGCCTCAGGAATCGGGCCCACAGCAGGGTCCGGACGAGTGTCAGACTGAGAGGGAGTCTGATCCATCTGCTCTGACAATGAAAGCCGAACCGCGCTCCTCGTAGTCTTAGGTGGCATTCCCTATATTCAAAATAGGGCGCAACCTTGTCAGTCTCAATTGCACAAATACACCACAATCATTCACTTAAAGAGGCAAAGGCATTCCATGCATTTCAATTAATCAAAATTGTCACAATACAAGGGATATATCTTTACAAGCATCATGACTGGAATTACATGGAAAATTAAGACAGTTAAGCAACAGCAACATAAGCAAAGCACTAGCCCTAATAGGCTTTACACACATAAAACAGGAAATGGCTAACTACTAATAATAACATCAAAGATCGCATCGCTAGTCGGAGTCTGGTGATGGAGGAGGAGCACCCTTATCCTGTAAGCAACACAGGATTGCCTTCAAGGTGCGAGTCACCTTGCCAAACTTCTTCTTTGTAACGGCCTTGGCATCAACGACTTCCGCTCGAAGTTCTTGGACTTCCCTTCGCAAAGCGGTCTGACTCTCCTCCATCCGAGCAATGCGATCGTCGATAGTAGTCTGCGCAGAAGGAGGAGGGCTCTCATCAGTATCCTGAGCCTCCTCTTCTGTTTCTTCCTGAACCTCTTCCTGAACCTCTGCTCTAGGTTCTTCTTTGCTTTGATCTTCCTCTTCATCAAAGTCATCCCCACTATCCCTTTCAAGTTGATTTTCACGGTATTGTGACCCAATCTTCATCTTAACCATTGTCGACTCATCGATGGTGTGAATCGATACCGGTAATTCAGGCCCAAGTCTATAGGCAAACTCAAGTGCAATCTTGCAAATGAGTCGGCCAAAGGGAAGCGATTCGGATGTTCTCCTCGACCTGGCTATGAGAACTATCTGCTGTAAGATGAAAGTGGCCATACATACGTTCTCTCCCTGGGCCACCAGAAATAAGAAATCTACCATAAGACGTGTACATTCAATGCGGTTCGTCGACCTGGGATAGACATTGAACGTGCAGATATGGTGCAGCAGGCGTAAATCCTCAGACATGTACGTCGCCTTGAGGCTATTATTGGGCTGCCATGGAACCAACTTACCGCACAGAAACCTGGTGCGGCGATCTCGTTCACGTCTAGTCCTCAAATTCTTCTCACTTGGATGCACATCACCTAGAGGCACGTTGAGAAGTCGCGCTATCAACCGAACGTCGATCGTAGCCATCCGATCTCTACCAAAAGGGATTTTGAACTGCAAAGACTCCAAGGTAGGATTCTGGATGCTAGCATAGAAGGCACGAACAGTGCTCACATTAGCACGAGCGCGAGCTTCAAAGATCGGTCCCCAGTGCGCAGCTTCAATGCGTTCGAACAACAGATACTCGCCGAACAATCGCCCATCTACGTCCGCCTCAAATAACACTCTATGATCAGTGTATTCACCATGAGGCATCTCTGATAGAATGGTTCATCCAAGGTGTGCATGGGGATCCAAATCCCGCTTTATACGGCATTCCAGGACTGCAGCTGGACCTGCGGCAGTGCTTGAACTTGCGGCACCACCCCGCAGTCTTCTTGATCGAGTAGGGCGGCTCGGCCCAGCCTCGTCTGTCGCAGTTTTCCTCTTACCCATCAAAGATATGATGGATGAGAGTGACAAAAGGCCCAAAATGGCTTCCACAAAAGCCATGGAAAACGCCGAAAATGCGGAGAAATGGCTGCCCAATCTGAGAAAAGGAAATCTAGGCGTCGTAGAGGGATGCTTCAAGCTTCCCAAGGCTTTAGTTTCAAAGAGAAATACAAGCAAAAAGATAGAATGGAGCACCTCACGATTTCAGCTCTATTTGGGGGATTTTGGAGCTCCAAATGGTGATATCTTCAAGGAAAGAGGCTGCCAACACCCAATAAATGATGGGTGGTGGTCGGTTTTGGCCAAGGAAGGTTCTAGGAGTGGTTTGGGATGCTGGGGTTTGGAATGGGTTGCTGAAAATCGAATCTAGGGCTATGTAGGGGGCTGTTTGTTAAGGAGGGGTAATATTTGGGGGTTTTCGTGAAGTGGGAGGTACCTAGGGATGGTGTGGACCCTATTTAAGGGGGTGCGCCCGAAGGACGGCCCCATCGGACACCGCCGGCCGGCGATGCATCGCCCGACCGGCGATGGCATCGCCGGCCAACTTTCAAGTTGGCTGGCCCCATGGTCCCAGGGTCCCAAAAAGTTAGGTCCCACCCCTTGGTTCACAATAATTTGGTCTATATGAGCCCAAACATATGTTCGGGGCTTTCTGGGTTCACATCACAATTCTGAATACCAAACTATATGATGCAGCATATGAATTTGGGGTAGAAGGAGCCAGTACACCTATCTAGACCCTTAGTTGCTAAAGAAAGTGAAGTTAGAATGGCCTTATGGCCATTTTTCATGAACTTTTACTATTCACTATAAAATTTGGTGAATGTACTAATTTGTATTATTTTCACATTAGGTTTGATGCCTAACATGAAATAGATAAGAAAGAAATTAAGATTGGAGTGTTTAGAGGAGGAATTTTGAGAATTTTTGGCAAAACGGGATTTTTAAGCCTGACGATTGATTACTAGAGTCGTGGTCATCCCACGGCCCAAGGATTCACTTTTGCAGTTTAAAACCGCTCATAGGACGTCTCCACCCGACTTCCTACAGCTTAGAAGTGATTCGGGTTGCTTTACGCGACCCGAGATACGTTACAGACTCGATCTTGCGATCGATCCTAATAGACTTCGCCTATCGGCGAATCTGCGATCCTAGAAGTGTTTCTAGACCCTTCTCGCACCCACCTAAGTCAAAGGAAGCGACAGCGTACGTCACAAGACCATAACCCAGGCCCAGTATACTCTTATTCATTCTCTGATACCAACTTGTAACACCCTAAAAATCGGGGGTCGTGTATAAACTCAACTCCCGAGGTCCAGACCGTCACTTATGCAACAAAAATGGTTATGATTCAATGTTGTCTGATTTAAAGCATTCACATGAGTAAAAGTATACCAAAACTGCAATTCATACTTCAGATCCAGTGATAAAAGCAAGCGGAAGACTAAACAATGTATATATCACTGTATGGAAAAACAAAGTAATCTCATCTGTCTCCAAAGTATGACTACATCTCTGAGTCTCATGTACATGTACATAACAAAAGAATAATGTTCAAAAAGAAAGTCCCACTGAAGTCCCCTCGATCCAGGTCACCTACGGGAAGCCGTCGTGATACTGCATATACGAGAACTCATCCTGGTCCTCGTCAATCTCCGGCTCCACCTCCTGGATCTCGTCCTCACCTGCAGCTACAACAGGGTCTGGTGGGTGTTACAAACACCATCCCGTAACGCGGGAATGAGTGATCAACTCAGTGGAATCATAGAGCAAAGATTAGCAAGTTCACAATTCAATCACGTGATAATAGTAAAGCAGTAAATCAGACAATCCTAATACTGTTATTAATGCAGGATGATATGACGTGATGTATACCCTCACCGACGATCACCCTCATGCGGCAACATCTTACGACCGCGGCATGCCACACTCCCTAGAGTGCTCCACATCTTCCAGGCACATGCAATGCTATGGTGATATGATTACCAAGTTGTTATTAGTCCATTCAAACAGCAGGATTGAGAAACTAAGGTACTTCCCTTGTATCAATCCCAACACAGATCCTGTCTAGGGTCGTCACTCCTAGTAATCTCATACGATGTATATTTCGTAGGTCACTGCAAGGGCTGCCAGGGCTGTTGCTCGCACTCGTTGCACCGCTCCCCCATCACCTTATCAATACAGGCCTACCGTACTCTACTGCAACGGAAGGGTCGTCGCCTCCCGTGGACTCAGAATACGCTCACGGTCACTACAAAGGGCTCGTCGCCTGATCAGTGTAGGCCGACAACTAGAATATAGTGTCCCATACCACCATAATCTGCTCACGAGTCAAGGTGCTCACTGGTCACTACGGGGAGGTTTGTGGCCCCAGCGTAGGCCGACAGCTCGACCACGGTGTCCCATACCACCATGCCCGGCTCATGAGTCTTCGTGGATCAAGGTACCATGGTTAACAGGGTTTACAATGGTAAGTTCAGTACCCTAGGTTCAAGCAGTTATGACACATACAAGGTGAACAAACATCGGCCAGTCGGGTTACTTGACGGGCTCGACTAGTGCGATCGCATCTCGAGTTGAACGACATGAAGTGCGTAAAACACTTCGCGTGGCCTAACCACTGCCGCCAACTCTCAACACGAATCACGTTCATCGACGCGTCGTTCGTGGCTATGACCAGTCAGCCACGAATTCGCTCGGTTACCGACTGCCTGGACTAAGTCAAGTCCCACACATCTATGGAATTACCTTAACACTATATACAAAGGTATTGGAATTGAAATACATCATGTGAGCATGTTAGCACATGTTATAACATTCAACTTAAGCAAATCTTCAAGGCATACTTTCCATGCATATTCAACTTAAGCAAATCTTCAAGGCATACTTCCTATGCATGTACTACAATCATGCATAAGGTCAACATGTAGGAAATCATTTAGGTCAGCATTTTAATCATGAAATCAATCTCAAACTACTACATAACATCATTCAATACAATACATACTAATACAAGCATTTATACAAACACATACACTACACACTTAAGTCCACATATAGTATGTCGACCCAAAGTGCGCAACTTGGCGAATCTCCTCGCCAAAATGATTATGCAAGCATTCCTAACTCACTAATGCGGCGACAAATCATGTCAATCACGTCAGCAAAATATGCATGTAGACCGTACTTCCTACAAATGACTAAAATGCCCTAAATCTCATATTCTTCGTTAATTTACGAAACAGGAAACGGAGAGCATGTTGTACATGTCAAACGGCGATGCCGTCGATAATCTACTATTAAACGACATTGAAAGCATTGTAAACCGTCAATCAAAGCGTCTAAAATCCTCACCTAGTCTCTTACGGTTGCAGGATTTTGAACGGAACGTGTACGCTTCGTCTACGGCTGTAAGAGAACCTGATTTATGGATTACGTTAGCTAACATGCCATGAATCTACGTAAGCCCTAAATCAGCAAGTTTTTGGGGTTATTCTATACCTGAAAAAGTGTAGAAATCACCAGCCAGGTGATTGGAAGGAAGTGCTGAAGCAGCAACTGTCAGGGGCTCGGAAGCGGGAAAAATCTCCTCTTCCCTTTCTCTCAAACTCTCTCTCTTTTCTTCCTAGGGTTTGTGAATTTCGGATGGGAAGGAGAAATGAGGGTTTCAACCCCTTTTATAAGCCTAAAATTGCCGAAAATAGGCTCCGGGACGAAGTTTACTTGATGCCTATCCATTTCGGGGCTGTTTCGGTCCAAAAACTACTTTCTGGTGGTCCCCTGGTCGATTACGATCAGACTTAAGCTCATGGGTACCAGATGCACCTCGTATTAAGTTTTCAGTCTGGCAGGGTTCGCAGATCGCACGTGGCGGACCAGTTTCAATTCAGCGGTCACCGCACATAGATCAGGGCTGAAAGTCTCATGATAATATATAGAAATTTTTCCTGATCCGAGGGTGTAATCTGGATGAATTCTGACGGTCAGAATGCTTAATACTGACGCGTCAAGTCGTGTGCCAGATTTGAATTTGAAATTCCAAATTCGTCCCTATTCGCGGTCGCTTCAGTCCGGGTTCAACGAAATAGTCTGTGATTATCGGTTTGACTTGATTTTTGAGATGATTGTCAAGTCCAGTTGGGCGGTTCTAACGGTCTAAGATAGGAGGTATCGGACCTTCGACGCGCGGTATAAATCCAATACAAAAGTTCAATATGGTCCAGAGAACAGACCTGCTTAGAGTTTGATCCGAGGTTATAGAGTATTGTAAAGTTGTTTGTTCTACTCGATTTGGGTCTTGCAGAACGTATTTAAAGTGATCAGGGACTATTTTCCAGCTACTCTAGCGTTGCGCTAGCTAACTTACGCTTAATTTCCATGGAAATTATTCCTACGCGATTTCGGGTCAAATCGGTACTCGAGCCCAAGTACGGATTTTTCACGGGCATTACACACCGTCCCTTAGTACTTTCTTGGGTCCTCTACATGATAGACGGTTCAGGTCTGCCATATGATCAAAGATGGTGGGCCAAAACTGCCTAGAAAAGTCAGTTTTCACAGATGTGTGAAACCTTTCGCACCATTTCGCTGTTGTGATCGGTGGGCCCCACAGAAGCATTTTCTGGAAAATCCACCTCGTTCATTGGATTCAGAACGAAATTTCAGTCAAGAATGGGTGGTTTTGAACGTCCATTGACGTGGCCCAGAGAAGAAATCACAAAAAGATCAGTTTTGAACGTTACCGGGCAGCCCTTTTGTGGCCTCTGTATCTCACACATGTGCACGCATGGGTGAAAAGTGACAACATGGTTTTTTAGCTCTCGAAGCCCTCTACAAGATGGACGGCTTGGATCAGACGTACGGAGCTTGTGTGGGGCCCAATAACGTCCGTGAAAATGGCCAGCGGCCGTGCGTCCGCTGCACGGTTTTTGAATTGTAGCCGGAAACGTTGGTCAGCTGTGCTGACCGACTTTTGGGAAATCTCATGCACGGCGGGCGTGTGTACACTATGTATACACGCTGTACATATAGGGTCCACTGTGAAGCTTTCAAGAAATCCAATCCGCCCATTCTGTTCCTCACATTATTTTACCCGTTGAGAACAATTATCAAGCATATCCAGCTGGCGGGTGGGCCCCAAATTGAAGATTGATGGGCTGATCTGCCCGTTAGGGTACTTTTGCAATGATCCAATGGATGATTTTTGACGTGTACGGTTAATTTATGGTCCTCAGGCCACGTATGAAGTTTCGAACCGAACCGATATTGGGAACCCCATGATCTTGCATTCTGGATGAGTTTTAAGCCACTTGAACTTCAGTTTCTTAGTTTTCTCAGATTTCTGGCGTGTAATTTCAGTCGATCTTGGTCCCCTGGAGTGCGTCCCATGCTTTGGTGAATTTGGAGCGTTAAATCCATGCATTTAGTATCCTATTTCGATCCAAGCTTGTAAAATCAACCTGCAACATCAACACGATTAAATCAGCCGTTAAACACTATTATGCTCGTAAATCCGGACAATATTTGGAGTCTAATATGCACTATTTGACCCTCAACAGTTAGAAGGTTGTATCGTGGAGCTGATATGAGGATTGAAAAGTGAGCTTTCAATACTCCAAAAATTCTCTCTATAATGTTTCGTAATTGAGCATGCCGGTAGTCGAATAGTTCTTTCTTGTTGGAAAGATTGTGGCCTGTGCAGTATTCATTGAGGTGGTACCGTACACCGCAGTAAGGAGCCATAAATTCAGGAGAATGAGCGTAACCAGCATCAACCATGTAATACTTATAATTAATTATGAGGAATTATCATATTATCAATTGATTATCAAACAGATATACATGAAGTACCCTTGGGGATGGTAAAACAATCGGTGGAATGTGTCAAAGCACTGTGTAAGATGCATGCATTAGAGGCTGATCCCTCTCATCCAACGAGCACATATACGAATTGAAATTACAGTAAGGACCACTATGGTAGAAGTAAGAATAGGTCAAAGTGTCCTAGTAGGGGGTGAATAAGACTTTTATAAAATTTTGTGCCAATTTGAAATTCTATTAACCTAATCTTGATCTAATATGTAACCATTTAGATATAATCATTTCAAGTCTAATGGCTTACAACCCAAGTAGAGGATCAAATCACAAAACTGCTCAATATTTAAACAAGATATAACAATTAGTCTCTAATGATGGATGAACTATATGAAAGTGTGTGAGATGTGATTCTTATCAATTCTAGATAATCATGTTATCATGCTTCATGTGAGCATTCAAAGTAAACACAGTAAAAGAATATGCAAATAGTAATCCCAAACACAGTCATTTATAGTGGTTCGACTATGTGCCTACTCCACTCCCGATGGACGCACTCATCCCTTAAGTGTACTAAATTTCACTAACGGAGGTTTCAAATCAGGTTCACTTCAAACCTTTACAACCCACACAAGGTTGACTCTAGGACCTACACAAGGTACCTAAACATGCCAACGTAAGGCAAACGTTTATACCCTACACAAGAGCAAAGGTCCTACATAGAACACCTAGGTTTTATGCCCTATACAATAGCAAATGGTCCACACAAGGAACCTAGGTTTCATGCTCTGCACAAGAGCAAAGGGTCCACACAAGGAACCTAGGTTTTATGCCCTACACAAGAGCAAAGGGTCCACACAAGGAACCTAAGTTTTATGCCCTACACAAGAGCAAAGAATCCACACAAGGAACCTAGGTTTAGACCACACAGGTCAAGAATCCATACAAGGACCCTAGTTTAGGCCACACAGGGCAAGTATCCACACAAGGACCCTAGTTTAGGCCATACAAGCCAAGGACCTATACGAAGAACCTGAGTTTATACCCTACACAAGAGCAAAGGTCCTACACTAAGAACCTAAACGTACTCTCCCGTCGGAGGCCTCCTATGAGGGCTTGTAAGGGGTGAGATATACCTGTGACCTAATCTTACACGAGGAATGATCAACAGGGTCTCTGGACTCTAATGACTTACAGATAAGTAGATAAGCCCCATTCTACACGCTGATAAAGACGATCGCCCTTGATGACAGAGATTCTTTAGCTTCCTTGATCTGCAACACTGATGATATTCCAATATAAGGTAATGGGTTGGGTTAAAGTTATGTTGGAATCTACTCTAATGAATGTTACTCATTCGAGAGACAGAGATTCCAAGTTCTTAAGCATTCAAGGGATTCCAGCTCAATGATTTGTCATTAAGATGGTAGCTGGATGATCCTCGAATGAGGAATTTCATTCACGAATCCACTCTATTGAATATCAATGATGATGGTGGATTGAATGATGAACTCCCATGATAAAAAGGGCTTAGGGTAGGTGATATGCAATTATACTCTCAAAGCTCTCTCTCTTTTTCTCAATGCAACAACCAAGAACAAGCTCTCTTTATAAAGAAAAAAAGCTCCAACAGAAATAAAACTGTCAATTTCTGACTAAGTTCAATTTCATCGAACATATACTTACGACACCATCAAATATCAGTTCGATGATTTGAATTCAACTTTAAACATTCCTGGAACTTTTTGATAGATGATCAATGTCATCGAATCGTAGTTCGATTCCTTGATATTATATGTGACTTTACACAAGAGCTTGCTGGATAAATAAAAGGCTAACTACGATGTCATCGATTCTGATTCGATGTCATCGAAATTCAAATTTTGATGTCATCGAATCCCATTTCGATTTATCGATCTTTTCAGAAGATATTCCTTGAAAGCTTGCTGGACACTTCTTTGTCCTTTTTCGATGTCATTGATACTTCCTCGATGTCATTGAACTTTGAATATCGATGTCATCGAGGCTATCTCTCTTCCTCGAAAATTTTCACTATTTTTCCTCTAAAGCTTGCTGGCCATGCACTTGTCCAAATTCAATGTCATCGAACCTTGCTCAATGATATCAAAATTTGAATTTTGACGTCATCGAGAGTTTGGTACAATTCCTCGAGCAATGTTAGAATATTTTCCAAGAAGTTGCTAGTCAATGCTCTAGGCCCTTCGATATAATCGACACTCCCTCGATGTTATCGATTACTGATGTTCGATGTCATCGAAGGGATGTTCGATTCATTGAATATTTTGTCCAAATACTTTGTGGTTGCTAAACATAAAAGGCCTCATTTTGATGTCAACGAAGCCTATTTGATGTCATTAAAAACGTGTGTTCGATTTCATCAACTGAATCTCGATGACATCAAACAAAGCAGAAAACTTAGAACATTTTCCTGTTTGAGAAATAAGTTTTCAAACTTTTAACTTATATATTGTTCTAAGGCTTTTTAAGGATTTATTTACCTGAGTGTTTTAGATGTGGGATGTGAGGCTTAATTTACTTGTGATGAGATAAGAACACACATCCAGTTAAGGCAATTGTGTAAGGGCTGTATCCTAGACCGTACCATTCTATAGGCTTCCACGGTCCTCTCGGTTGAATTCTGGCAAGTCGTGACCTGTAATCAGCATTAGCGTGTGACTCTAAGTCACATCCTGAAGATTTGAGTTGGCTCGACCCGAGACTTGTACCCTAGCGACCGCGCTGTCACCGCGGTTCTAACTCCACGTCTCATGCTCTGATCCGATACCTAAGTTAGGAGATGTGGGCCCGTGTTTATTTCAAGGAAAACATAGTGCATTGTAATTCCCAAGAGAATCTCTACCCCAAACATCACATCAATCCATCAATCAAAGTCAAGTACACAACCTTACCTATCCCATCCCTCTCTCATTCCCAAAGTCAACTCTCTCTCTCTCTCTCTCTCTCTCTCTCTCTCTCTCTCCACCCATCCCTTCTTATAACTCCATCACTCCACCGATCACCCATCACTCCATTCCTTTTCATCCCATCACTTCTCTCTCTCTCTCTCTCTCTCTCTCTCTCTCTCTCTCTCTCTCTCTCTCATTGTCTCTCTTCACTCTCAAGCTCTCAAGGAGAGCAACCGTCCAAGTAATTTCCATAGAGAAAGAAGCCTAATGTGACCCACTCCCTACCACCCAATCTCCTAGCATAGCCATCCAATCTTCATCATCCACCATCAAAGAGCAAGCTAAGGAGCCTAGGAGTCCAAGGAGCTAAAGAAAGAGTGTCATCGGTGGGTGATCCACCGTTGATTTTCAATTTGATGGCCCACTTGTGATGGGACCTAATTTAATGTGTGTTGTAATCATATGAGGGGCCTATAGTGGTGAGGTCCCTCCACTATCCTCTCTCTCTCCCCCTCTCTCCTTTTGTTCTTGATGATGATGATGATTATATGGCCCACTTGATCCATGCCGTCCATGAGATGGACCCCACCTTGAAAGCTGATTGGCCGGTGTACCTACAATAACTATATAACTACTGTACAGCGACAGCAAGTTCTGGTGGGCCACGCTCGTGGGACCCACCTAAAATGGGAAAATGGATTGGGTGGGTACCTTACATCAGTTATATAGCTGGTGTATTGATGCCACCAAGCTTTATGGGTCTCACTGTTGTGACGTTAGCAAGTGCTACGAGTCCCACCATCTACACCATTCATGGACTCGACAGGTGGGAGCCCAACATAATATATATGTTTCATCTTATGCCGTCCATTTTCAGGACGTGCAGACTCCCCACCATGATGTACGTGTGGATCCTCATCGTCCATTGCTTGGACGGTGGGCAATATTAAAGTATGTATTTTATCCAGCCGTCCCACATGGACGCTGGAGATTTTCAATACAAACAATAATGATATAATAATAAAATAATATTATTATATAATATTATATATATGTGTATGTGGTGGGCCTTATGTAGGACCCACCTGTTAACGGATTGGCTAGCCTACCACGTACCAACTCTATAGCTGTTGTACGTCAGTAGGTCAGTGGGACCCACCTTGATGTGTATATCTTGTATCCACACCGTCCGTCCCTGGACGGTGTGCTGTGGGACGCACCATGACATGTGTTATCTGGACCTTCCATCTACTGGACAGTCAGTAGCCTTAGCTGCTTGCTGCACGTCAACAAGCTATGTGGGTCCCACCTACAATTTGGATCTATCCCATTCTCTTTCTAATGTGTACGTGGGACCCACCACGATGGATGTGTTGTATCCTCACCATCCAATCCATGGACGGTGGGAGCTGATTATCCAGTGTACCTTACATGGTTATATAGCTGTTGTATTGAAATCAGTAAATTTTGTGGGGCCTAATAGCTGTTAGCTGTAGTTTACATCAGCGAGTTTTGTGGGTCCCACACTAGCTATTTGATTGCCGTATTTACGCTACAAGTTTAGTGGGTCCGATCATGATGTATGTGCCTCATCCCCACCGTTAATGTATTTATTTTATATCCCCACTGTCTATCAGGTGGACCACACTACAAAAATCAGTGAAAGCTTGAACGTCTACTGTTGGAACCGTTTTGGGTGCCACATAAGCTTTGAATCAATATGAAATTTGTTCTTCCTCTTAATTCAGGTCCATGTGACCTTACGATCAGATTGGATGGAAATTGAACATTATGGTGGGCCCAGTGAATTGTCAATAGTGAAAATTATTACCTCCATTGTTATTTATGGTATGGTCCGGATGATCTTCCAAAGTGATTCATTTTTTTGGGTAACGTTCTAAAATGATCTGTTAAATAGATGAATGGTATAGATGTGCGACCCATGTGATGTGTCCCACCTTGATGTATTTATGACCCATTCATGGGGCCCACCTTGATATATTTGTAGCCCATCCATGAGGCCCACCCTGACATATTTGTGGCCCATCCATTAAGGCCCACCTTGATGTATTTGTGGCCCATCCATGAGGCCCACCCAGACATATTTGTGGCCCATCCATTAAGGCCCACCTTGATGTGATGCATATTGGACCCGTATGAGAGGCCCATTGTGATGTATTCGGGGCCCGTGTATTGCGGCCCATTTGATGTATATGAGGCCTATGTATTACGGCCTATTTGATATATATGAGGCCCATATGATGAGGCCCAATGTGATGTATATATGACTCATAAGTGAGGCCCAAGGCAATATATATTATGCCCTTGTGTGAGGCCATGGACCCACTATACATTTGGTTTTATGTGTGGCCACTCCTTGAGAGCAATATTAGTTAAATGCTCATATTGATGGGCAATGATGGTTAAATGTCCATATTGTAACCTTCCCTTAGGCTCTTTATTAGGCCGATTATCGATGCCGATTACCGATGCCGGTTATCGATACCGATTATGAGTATGTGATAGCATATCATTATACATGCCTATACACACCATCTGCATGCTTGTGATGAGATGAGGTTGACTATTGCATATGCCTTCTAGCAAGTTATTTATGGGACTCCCTGATAGACGGTGTTATCCCTCATGAGTGCACAGTACGTGCAGGATTGATGCATGACTCATGCATCTTGCATTGTGTGATATGATTACTATTCGTCCTAACGACATCAGGGCCGTGACCTCCATAGACACATCATGGAGAGCCGAATTGGATACCGAAAATATTGTTACTAGCATCGGGGCACCAAAGATGTCCCTGGATAAAAATCTCTAAACCTGATGGTACCAAAGGATACTCCAACATCGAGACCGAGTGGATACATGAGCGCACGAAATCCGTATACCAATAGGTCATGTCTCCCACTATGTCGTGATCGGTTGGAAAGGGGTGTGACCTTACCTGCCTGAGTGAGGGGGCATTTGTAACACCCCGTACTTTGCGATACTCGGGTGTTACCATAAGAATCTGAATCAGTTTACATGCATTTGATAAACACACGTAGCTTTCCTTACACATCGGCACCTAGTGATCCTCAAATCATCCATCTCAACCGTCTAAAACAACATTCATTCGTATGACAAGCCGTCCACCTGATTGATTCCAAATTAGTCCATTATAGCTTCTGAAACATTGATTTTAGGATCTTGATCACTTCAATAGATCAAAATTTTTAGGTGTAATTGATAATTTATTTATCATATAGAAATGTATAAAAATGTATTGAAATAGGGTGATATGTGCATATTTGGTGTATATGAAATATTACTAAAAATAATATTATATTAAATAAACATAAAGAATGAAAATTTTATAATGCATAATTGAACTATAAATTTTAATGCAGTAGTAAACATCTTGTATAAATATGTATACAAGAGATTATTAGATATTTTAATAAAGTTATAAATTATTTAACAATGCAATTTTAAATATGGTGTTGTACAATTTCCAATTCATATTATGCATAGTATGATATTGTATATTAAGAATTATATATTAATAAATACATGATCAATAACATGAATATAGTGGTGTGTTAATAATAAAATTTATATTTATATATGAGTATGAGATTTTAACCATTGAAATTATAAGTAATATATAATAGTAATAAAATTTTACATTAATATTAGCATTGGTTAGTAATATATGATGAAAACAGTGCAAATGGTCCATTAGGGCCCTTTTAACCGTTGACGTCCGATTTCAGAATAATCCGACCCTCAGATCAGGGTAGGTACATAAATGGACCCTCCAATCGGTTAGTATGGCCCACTTAAGATTTGGATCCGCCTGATTTTTGGTGTGAGGCCGTATCCAGGACCTCCAAAACTAATGAACGAAGTAGATTTCATGAAGACATCATGGTGGGCCCCACCTCGCAGCGCAAGTGCATAACAGAGATGTGCACTTGCCGTGTACTGAGTGGGAGAAGCTCGTTCAGACGCCTCTGACCGTGTCTCTCTCGAAATGGAGAGATTTCTCCCTCTCTCCTCAGATGCGGCAGCTGACGGATGAGTGTCCGGAGTTTTGATCGCTGGCCCACCTGCACGATCCATCTGGACGATCCAAACCGTCCATATGACGAAGGACACACGTGGGACCAAAACCCCCAAGTTTCAAGTGACTCAGCGCATGTGCACGCACACGTTCAGGGTACAAATGAGCCCCAAAAATAAAAAAATACCAAAAACAGAAACTCTGTTTCTCTCTTCACACACCAGCTCAGCGGTCCACGTGAGGGACATCTAGTACGATCTCGGACGTACATTTGATGGCATCCTAGCCGTCCATTCCTGGGGTTTTCTACCCACAGTAAAAAGGGAAAAAATACCACAGGCAATTTGGTTTTGAGAGTCGTATCTGGAGACTGGTGTAAACCTACTTAGCCCTGACCGTGTATTTTTCATCCAATGGTCCAGGTAGGACTAGGATTCTCTATATGAAGGAGTGGATCGGACGACAGCAGGAGGATCCCCTTCCATTTCTTATAGCGGCCCAAAAATGGCCATTTTTTTCTTCCCTTGAACCCACCACCCAAACTCCATTGGAGCTTCATCCTCCAGCCTCTACAAGCTCCTATGGACTAATACTAGATGTCCAGAAGAAGTAAAATGGAGAAAGATCCATTGGCTGGTGATCCGCTATTAATGGCGGATCATCTTCTTCATTAGGAGTCGAACCGGGTTCGGTCTAGTTCAGACTAGCGACCCTACTATGAAAGGTTAGAGAGAAAAAGAAGAAATAAGAAAGAAACGAAAAAGAAGAAGGACGAGGGAGAGGATTCGGGTGGTGGTGCGGCACCACATTGGGCCGAGTCACGAACGTGACTCAGGCTGAGTTCTGTCCGAGCTAGGCCAGGTTTGCGTCCACTGTTGGACATTTCCAACAGTAAGTTAGAAGGAAAAGAAGAAAGGAAAAGGCAACAGGGAAGAAGAAAAAAACAAGAGAGAATGGCGAGAGAGGGAGTGGCTACCGGGTTGAGCTCAACCCGACCGAGTTGCCGGTTGAGTAAATACATTTGGGTGCATTTGGTGGGCCCTGTCTGAGTCAGCAGTTGCTGGAGTTCCAGCAGAGGAAAAAACTAGGGGGGGAAAAGAAAGAAGAGGAAGGAAATGGAGAGAAGAGTAGAGAGGGAGAGATGGAAGCCATGGCTATTGAGTTTAACTTGACCGAAACCGGATCCAACTAAGTCGAGTTGTGTTTGGACTGACCAGACTCTTGCTGGATTTCTAGTATGAGGGAAAGAGAGAGTGGAAGAAGAGAGAAGAAGGAAGTGAAAGAGAGAGGAATGGTGGTTCTTGGAAGCACTGAGTCGACCTAGGTGAGTCCACCTCCTCCTTCCATATTAAATGTATTTCGATTATAGTTATTCGTGTTACCATAATTATCATTGATAGGGTATTAATATTGAGCATGATTAACCATTAGTAAATCACTTATAATTAGCTATTACAGACATATTTAAAATTGTTAACTATAAGTGTTTTATTCTTCACCTTTAAACATTTCTATTGATAGTTACAATCATCATCATTAGATACTATAATCAACTTCCTCATGGAATTAATACAATTTTTGTTAATATGAGTGTTGAGTGTTAGTCCTTGTTATATTATGGTGGATAAAATTATTATTATTATTACTTGTATCATTTATAAGAGATTATAAGTCATTATAGGGACATTAGAAAATGTTGGTATATTTAAATATGAACTTATGAACTATCCTTGTTAACATATTAACTAATATAAATTTATAACACTAACGCTAAGAGTATTCTTGTAACTATTAAGATTTAATTCTAACTAATGTGCCAAGTAGAGTTCAAATCCTAAAATCTAAGTTCAAGACTAAACTCTAAGATAAAACTCAAATTCTACACCAAACCCTAAGTAATCTAAACCCTAGATTATAATCTGGACCATAGATAGTTTTGTAGAACTTTGATTTAACCATACAAGTTCATAATCTTTGGTAAGGTCCAAGTCTAAGGGCGTGCGCACTTCCTAATAATATTAGAAGACAAGTCGACAAATAAAGTGATGATTTTTTCCCTTAAGCTTTCCATTTCCAAATTAGTTTAAGTTATAGTCTTTATTAAGAATCAAAATTGTTAATTCATAGCACGCGATCTCTTACATGATTTATATCTGATTTACGATTGACAATTGTGAAACATGATTGCATGCAATAGTTGTTTACATGATAGCTCTCATTTTAATTTATAGTTCACATCATGACTTGTCGTGATTATTATGCTTAACATATGCCTGTCATGTTATAACTGTATATTTTCACCTGAACTACTGTAAGTCACTATGGACCTATATTCACTACACTTATTAGTGGGTAAGCCCTCTTATGTATGTGAACCCATACTTAGGGTGTAACATGATGGAGTGTGGAATGGAATGGACCCTTGATTGGAGGTTATGTGGGACATGAAATATTAAGGTGGGATTTACCATTCATAGGTTATACGCCTTGAATGGCTTGAAATGACCTCTTTAACTACTCTAATTTAATCTTACTTGACCCTTTGCCGTTTCGATTTAATCTATCGAGCACTCTTTTACTGCTATGATTTAACATCTGTCTCATACTTTGATGATTTCCTTGCGTTCCTTGATGACCTATATCATGCGATGGTAATCCCTACTCATTGAATTGGATTGGCCACTGATCAATGGGTTCCATTAAGCATCTTAAGGTGAGAGAATCTCATGAGCTGGGGATGGTAGTCATGGGACACTATGCCCGAGCTGTCGACCAACGCTGGGTGACGAGCCCCCCGTGGTGACCATTGAGTTACTTAAATTGGCTAACGGTTGGATTAATAACGGTTGGCTAATCATGCACTATGCCCGAGCTGTCGACCAATGCTAATTGTAACTGGATTAATAACGGTTGGCTAATCATGCACTCATAGCATATTAGCGATGACGGGTGACTAATTCTGAATGTTATAGCACATACCCTAGAGTTGTTGGGGTATCGTTTCCCTATCTCTTACACCACCGATGTAACGTCCCATGTTTTCAAGGACTCGTGTCTCAAAAACCCGAGTGTTAACCTTAAAGGATGGTCAGATATAATATTTTTCTTTTATCAGAGTAAGCAAATGAGCGTCGAGTGGACAAATCAACATAGAGAAAAATTACAATTACATTTAGAGTATACAAGAGAGTGCTCATAATGACTTATACAAACCAATGTCTCCATTCTTATGAATATAAAATGACATAACATTACATGTGAAACACAATATATTTACAACAATCTTGAGTTGTAAAATCCTATAGCAGCCCTTAACAAATATAATCATACACCCTTGTCAACCATAGCCTGCTCCTCCCCAATATGAATGTAAACATCATCAGTGCCACTTTTGTTACCTGTACGGTTATATATTTGATGGATGAGTGGCTAACTCAGTGTGAATTTCTCTCAAGATTACACACCGTCGTATTAGGTATGCATAGTTATAAAACAAAACATTCAAAATAATATATGATGCAAGTCTTATTAGATGCATGGATGTGTGAATGTAGTCACGCCCCGGGGATGCCCATCCGTGCGGAATTTGGGCTCGCGCCCATGCATATACGCAATCAACGCCTCAGGGATTAATTGTACGGAATGCAATCAATGACCTGAGAAAACCATACAGTTGGACAGAGGCTAGTCGTCAGCAAAAGCATACTAAGTGCAGCCTAACGACTGCCTAGCGATAGACGCTGGTCTGTGCCATGTATGCATGATTATCCAAACCATTATTTGTCTAGTTACAATCAGCCAGTTTTAAATAAGCTCAAGGTCACTACGGGGAGCACGTGACCCAGCGTAGGCCGACAGCTCGGGCATAAGTCCCATACCACCATCCCCAGCTCATGAGACTACCATCTTAGAATGTTCAATGGAAACCCGTTGACTAGTGGTCAATCATATTACAATAGATGGGGCTTACCATCACATGGTTGCATGGTATAAAACATCAAACCCATATAGGTAGAACATCAAAATAAAACCATGTAGGCCGGGTATCAAAATATGCCACTTAGGACGAATATTAAAATTATATGGTAAAATCCATCCTTTAAAACCATTGGACACAACAACCCTGGATGGTATGCCCACAAGTAACACCCCGTACAACGGTCTGGCAGGCCTGTTTCTGCACTTTTTTCTGCGCATTTTTTCTAACTTTAAAAAATCATATCTCCTTCGTTATAACTCTGATTTAAGTGATTCAAAAACCAGATTGAAGCTAAATGAGTCTAGTTTTATATAAAAATATGTAAAAAAAATATAATAAAATATTTAATATAGTTTAAAGTAGGTCATTGTGAGAAACTATCCGATAATCACTTGTTGGACAGCTGCTGCTTCTGGAATTTTTAGAATTTTTCTACAACTTGGAATCTTATGAAATTTAGTGGAGTCAGGGTAAACTTGATGATAAACTCTGAGAAAAATAATAAAAATAATATGATAACTATAAGTGCCAAAAATAGAGCATAGAATGGCCCTAGGACCGTATTCTGCCCTATTAGGGTAGAATTTGGTTAAGTACCAAACTGAATACTCAGTAAAATTAACTTGGATCACTTTAAATATAAACTATAAGACCCAAAACCTCTAGAATCGTTAACACTACGTTATCCTAAAATCTAGGATCAAACTCTAAATCGGTTTGTTCCCAGGAACCCTTTGAAACTTTGTATTGGATCTAGACCGCGCGTCGAAAGTCCGATATCTACTATCTTAGACCGTTATGACCGCTTGGCTGGACTTGATAATCGTTTCAAAAATCAAGCCCAACCGACGTTCAGAGGCTATTTCATTGAGCCTGGAGTGAAGAGAGTGAGAAAAGGGTTAGATTTGAAAATTTGAAATTCAAATCTGGCACATGACTTGGCACGTTATTATTAAGCGTTCTGACCATCAGAATTCAGCCAAATTTCACCCTCGGATCAGGAAAAATTTCTTTTTCATATCACGAGACTTGTAGACCTGATCTAGGTGCGATGACCGCTGAACTGAAACTGGACCGCCACGTGCGATCTGGGAACTCTACCGGTCTGAAAACTTGATGTGTACTAGATCCAGTATGGATGAGCTTAAGTCCGACCGCGTTTGTCCAAGAGACCTCCAGAAATGCTCTTCTGTACCAGAACAGCCCCGATTTGGTTATACCTCAAGTGAACCTTGTTCCCAAGCCTAATTTGGGAAGGTTTTAGGCTATAAAAGGGTTTGAAATCCTCACTTCTCTCACCCATCCGAATTTTCTAGAAACCCTAGCTAGAGAGAGAGAAAAAGTGAGAGTTTATGAGAGAGTGTGGGAGAGATCTTCCTGCCACTTGCTGCTGCTGCTACACGTGCTAAAGCAACGCACTCCAATCACTTTCCTGGGGATTCCAACGCATTTCTAGGTAAGGAAAACCCTCAACACTTACTGATTTAAGGTTCCGTCGATTCCAATAGTGAAGTGGCTTATACATCTTGTGTATTAGGTCGCCGATTCGCCGTACACGAAGCGTATGCGCTCCGTTCGGAACGGTACACATCTAAAGTGAAAGGTGCGGATCTTAGACGCTTTGATTGGCTGATTTCAATGCTTTCAATGTCGTTTAATAGTAGATTATCGACGGCGAAACCGTTTGACATGTACAACATGCTGTCCGTTTTCCATTTCGTATACGTCATTTAGGGCATTTTGGATATTTGTAGGAAATACAGTATACGTCCGTATTTTGATAAAATGTTTACCATGGCTATTTATCGTGTTAGAATATTAGGAATGCGTGCATGATTGGTTTGGTGAAGAGATTCGCCCTTAAGCGCACTTTGAGTCGACATACGCTATGTAGACTAAAGTGTGTAGTCTAAGTGTTTGTATAAATGTTTGTATTAGTATGTATTGAGTAAATGGTATTGTAGATTAGTTTTGAGAATAAATTCTCAATCCATATGATGTTGTATATGATTTTCTACATGTTGGCTATACCTATTGATTTCACTATATATATGAAATGCAGGTGTTGGATGATTTGCTTACGTTATATGCTATCACATGTTGTGAATATGCTTTGGTTGTTTGTATTTCAATTATGTCACACTCACATGATCATTGATGTTGTTTACAAATGCTTGGGGCTATGACCTAGTCCAAGCAGTCGGTAATGGATCGAATTCGTAGTTGGTTTCTATTTGCCACGAAGGACGCGTCGATGAACGCGAGTCGTGTTTTAGGTTGGCGGCAGTGGTTAGGCCACGCGAAGTGTTTTATATACTTCATGTCGCTCAGCTTGAGATGCGATTGTACTAGTCAAGCCCGTCAAGTAACTCGACTAGTCATTATATGTTCACCCTGTATGAGTCATAACTGCTTGAACCTAGGGTACTGAACTTACCATTGGAAACCCTGTTAACCATGGTACCTTGATCTAATAAGACTCATGAGCCGGGCATGGTGGTATGGGACACCGTGGTTGAGATGTCGGCCTACGCTGGGGCCACAAACCTCCCCGTAGTGACCAGTGAGCACCCTACTCTGAGCAGATTATGGTGGTATGGGACACTATATTTTTATTGTCGGCCTACACTGATTGGTGACCAGCCCTTTGTAGTGACCTTGAGTTTATCCTGACACCGCATGGGGGCGACGAGTCTTGATGCAGTCTTAAGGATAATTAGGCATGTATTGATAAGGTGATAGGGGAGAGGTGCAACGAGTGCGAGCAACAGCCCTGACAGCCCTTGCAGCGACCTACAAATATAACATCGTATGAGATTACTAGGAGTGATGACCCTAGACAGGATCTGTGTTGGGATTGATATAAGCAAAGTACCTTAGTTTCCCAATACTGTTGTATGAAAAGGACTAATAATAACCTAGTAATCATATTAACATCACATTGCATGTGCCTGGAAGATGTGGAGCACTGAGCGGTACGCAAGCATGCCACGGACGCAGATGGTGCCGTATAAGGGAGAATGTCGGTGAGGGCATCCATCATGTCATGTCATATTGCATTAACAATAGTATCTAGGAATGTTTGATTAATTACTTTACTATTATCGCATGATTGATTTGAGAACATGCTAATCTTTGCTCTATGATTCCACTGAGTTAATTACTCACTCCCACGTTACGGGACGGTGTTGCGTACACCAAACAGTTCCTATCTTAATTGCAGATGATGGCAATGCTTGCGAAGCAGAGCTGGACTGGTATGATGATGAGGAGGATCCCTCCTTTATGCGTGTTCTGATCGACGGGAATACAGGGAGGTTGATTAGATGCCTTGACACTTGTCATTTCTTATTTTTAGAGCACTCATGTATATTCTTTTCTTTCCATTTTTGAAGTATACATATATGTATTTAACCTGGTAACATGTTCACACTCTGGAAACATACAACAGTTAGATATGTTATACATACTATCACAGTCTTTCGCTTGCTAATTTAATTGTCTCTGGAGTATGATATGTTGTTTGGGCTTAATCCCAATCTTATCTAATGCCTGTTTATAGACAACATGCATTTAACGTTATCTATGTTGCATAAATAACATTTTGAAACTCGGGAGTTGGGTTTCTACCTGACCCCCGATTTTCGGGATGTTACACCACATCAATGATCCATCTAGACCACCACTCAATAACCACTAAATCGAAAGTCCATTTTAATCACAACCAGTCGGGTTACATCCCAAGTATGGGTGTACATGTATATGTGAGGGTTTCTCGTTAATGCACCAGTTAAAGTCTATAAGCAATACACAAATAATCCACAAGCATAAACAAATATACGGGATGAACATTAAGTAGGCAATATAGCAATTCAATTTCCACCAGCTAACACATGTGATTATAAGAGAGATCAATTATAATTTTAAATAAAAATTATAACTTAAGCTAATGAGAAGATGGAAAGCTCAAGGGGAAGAATCATCACCTTATACTTTGAATCGCCTACTATTGTCGCTAAGTGTCTGCGCCCTTAGAATTGTATCCTACTACAAATCATGAACTTGTACAATTAGGTCTAAGTTCTAATCACTACCTAGGGTTTAAGATCATAACCTAAGGTTTTAGTTATTTATCTTTAGGGTTTTTATGTAGAATTAGAGTTTTCACCCTAGAGTTTAGGTTTAGGTTAGATCTTTAAGGTTGAACCCTAGTGGCGTGTATTTATTTATAATGTTAATTTAATAGTTATAAAATCTTTAATAACATTAGTGTCATAGTTAATATTAGTTAATAATCATTATGATGATAATTAATATTATGATATACTATCTACGATAAGACAATGCATTAACATTTAATAACGGTACCATTTTAATTTCTTGTATATAATAACTATCATTAGAATAGATAATTTACTAATGGTCATGCAACCTAATATTTAACAATCCTATTAATAATGGAAATGGTAACAATGTTAATTTAATAATTAGAAAATAACTGTTAACCATAGTGTTACAATTAATATTAGTTAATGTAGCAAAATAATCATTATGGTAACACTAACCAAATTTAATATTTAAGAATAATAAACGAGATAATGATATTTAATAATTGTAATTTGTTTATAATAACCAGTTTAGCATAATGGTCTACCAATGGCTAATCTTTGCTAATATTAATAATCCCAATGGCAACAAATGGTAATAGTACGACGAAACATAACTAGAATGGGGAAAATGTTGACTCACCCATGATGATTCGGTTCAAACCGAGTCAACTAAGCAGCCACAAAAGACCAAGTCTCTTTTCTTCTTCTCTTTTCTTCCCCTCTTTTCCTTCTCTTTTCTCTCCATTTTCTTTCCTCCTTGCTGGACCAGGCCCATCACTGGCTCGACCAAGTCAAACTCGGTTTCAGCCGAGTCAGCCCAACGATCTCCCTTCTCTCCAGTTTCCCTATCTTATTCTTCTCCTTCTCCTTCTTCCTTCCTTTCTCTTTTCTTTCGCTTCCCTTCTCCCTTCCTTGCAACGTCCAACAAGGACTGAGCTCGACCCACGGCCAGCCTCAATCCGACTGAGTCGACCTAGCCAGTTGCTGACTCAATGGTGAACCTGGCAGCGTTGCACTAATGCACACCCACACCCTCATTCTCTCCTCTCTCTCGTTGCCTTCTCTTCTTCCTTCTTCTTTCTTTGAAGTCCAGCAACACCACTGGACTCGACCTAGTCCAACACAGACCGAAACAGGCCGGTAACTAAGAACCTAACCAGCTGACCCGACTCGATTCAAGCAGGTGCAGCAACGCACCACCCTCTCTCTCTTCCTCTCACCTTCTATTTCCTTCTCCTTCTCTTCTCCAAATCTACATAGAGTGCTGCAGAGATGGCCCACCTGGTGAGCGAAACAGAAGCGAGATTAATGTTATAACAGGGGCTAGCGACTGTTCTTCTTGACAAGGAAGATAACCTGCCATTAATGGTAGATCACAAACGCCCATGTTTTTCTCCAAAACGATGCATGGGAATGGTGTAGACGGATCTATGGGAGCTTATAGCATGGTCGGATTAAAGCTCTAAGGAGGTATAGGTGGCGGGTTCGCGGGTTTGAAGGTGGCGGTCGGTTTTTGGTTGCAGTCATAGGAAACAGATAAGAAGTCTCTTTCTCTCAACCCTATCATCCTTAAAATAACTCCCAGCTTTCCCTGTAGCGGTTGGATCGGTAATACACGGTCTGGATTTGATCCAGATAAAGCTGTCTCCAAATCCGGTGGGTGGGAGCCAAAACCAGACATGGTTTTCTTTGCTGAGGTGGAACTGGGTTTGGATGGTTGAGATGCCTTCAAACGGACGTCCAAGATGAGAGGGATTCTCCTCACCTGGATCGTTGAGCTGGCATTTGGAGAGAGTAACAAAAATTTTTCATTTTTGGCCAAACAGCCGCACGCACAGGGGAGTGAGCCTGTGGTTGTGCATGTGTCAGAACACCCAGGCGTGTATGGAAAACGTGTAACTATTCGGGTCTACCTCAATAACCAGATGAACGTTCTGGATTTCCCATTCGAAATGAACTAGTGGCCCAGATGCTGATCCAACACAAAGAGAGAAGCATAGGTGCATCTCTTTTCAAACAGTTGTAGGCGGGAGTTTTCCCTTTCTGGAAACCGTCGAGTCAGACGTGTCTGATCGAGTTCTCTAGTTCTGTGCACCGTGAGTCCAGTCCCTCTAGTGCTCACACGCAATGGTTGTGGGGCCCACGAAGATGTTTAGATGAAATCCACTCCGTTCATTCCACTTGGTGGGCCCTAAGTAAGGTCCTTGGTCAAAGATCAAGCAGATCAAATACCTAGGTGGGCCCACAACTTGATTAAGACCTTATTTATGGATTTCCCACTGATCTAATGGTCGGATCTTCCCGGGATTGAACGTCAACGGTTAAAAGGTCTTAAAGGGGCCATTAGTAAGGCTTTCATCATATACTATTAACCAATAATAATATTACTTATAGGTCGAATTACTTTTGTATATTACTTGTAATTAAAATGATTAAAAACTCATACACATATATATAATTTCTAATATTAACATACCACCATATACCTGCTATTGATCACACATTAATACCACATTACCCATATGTATGAATTGAAAATTGTGCAATATCCCATTTAAAATCACATTGTTAAATAATATATCATCTTATTAAAATATCTAATCGTTTTTGTATACATGTTTAATATTACGTTAAAATTTATAATTCAATTATATATTGTAAAATTATTATTCACTATGTTTATTTAATATAATATTATTTTTATAATATTTTATATACATTAAATATACTAATTAAATATTACTAGATGGTTTAATTCATCTATCGAGGTGATCAAAGTCCTAGCGATGGGTTGTATTAAAGACATGATGGTTTGCCTCGAGATTGACGGATAGATAGCTTGATGTATGGATTGGGATCATATTTGGTGGTTGGATTTTGGCTAGGATGAACGTGAATGTCCACTTAAGCTTGGCTTGTGTTTATGATAAGTTTGGTTACACGGTAACACCCGAATACTGGAAAGTATGGGGTGTTACAACCGACTATCGACCCTTTTGTTCCGACTGGATGATCATTCCCAGGTCCATGATTACATGGGTGACGAGCCCAAGTTTGACTAGATGTGCATCCCCAAGTCGATGTGCATTCACGCATTCATGCATATAAAAAGACTACATCATGTATTATTTTGATTGCCTTGTCGTTTTAACTATGCTTAGTTAAGGCGACGATGTGTAATCTTGAGAGAAATTCACACTGAGTTGGCCACTCATCTATCAAATATATAACTGTACAGGTAGCATAGGTGGCTTGAGTGATATGCTGGTTCAGATTGATAAGGTGTTGTCTTGGTGGCCAAGGATACGTGGTTGTACCTGTTAAGGAAGTTGCGCGATCTTGTAGCTTTCATTTATATGTTTTACATGCTTTTAAATTTATCATGTAAATAATCATGTAATTGTTAGTGTGGAGACATTGGTTTGTATAAGTCATTATGAGTAACCTCTTATGTATTCTAAATTAAAATAAAAAATTTTTCTTTATGCTGAATTGTCCATCCTACGCTTATCTATTAACTCTAATAAAAGAAAAAGATTATATATGAAATTTGGTTCTTCTTAGGTTAACACTCAGTTTTTAAGAAAACGGGTCATATACTCGGGTCCTGAAAACACGGGGCATTATAGCATTATCTAAGTTGATTTTGACCAGCTTAAGGAATGGGTTCGCTATTGACGAGTCAGGCCCGATATTGGTGGTGGATAGTGAGGTCTCTTCCACTTACCCAGTTATGCGCTCGATTAGGGGCAGCAAGCTGGCGTAGAGTGTATTAAACCCCGATGATTATCCAGAGTAAGAACTGTATTGATATTTGATGCTCTAGTGATGAGCTGCATTCAGATGAGGACTTGTATGCTTGAGCTGCATCTTGCATCCCATAACCTTGGTATGACCAACATCATTCACTCTTTGCATTGCATGGCCTTGATATGGCCGATAGTATTCATATCTTGCATCGCATAGCCTTGGTACGGCTGATAGTTTCATGGATTCACCAGTATATTCCTCATTACTCTGATATTGCATTCTAAGCACGCTTGTATTGCACACACACTCCCACCACCCTCTAAGCTTTTCATAAGTGCACAACCGTTGCATGCAAGTGACGCTAGGACGCCATAACAGCATTGAGATTGGAGCGAATAGTGGACTTCTGGAGCTTCCAATTCTGTTATTGTATTTCCCTTAATGCCCATTATACCTTAAAATTTTTTATCATAGTGAATTTTGTGATTGTGCCTTAGTTATTATTCGTAGGTTATGTTTATGGTTATGTTCATTACGAATCAAATTGATGTTAAAAATCTTCCTTATAGGATCCTAGGATCAGAACCTGGTAGCCGAGAATGGGGTACTATGGAAGCTGTCGACACCAGATTCGACGATCAGAAATTTTATGGGCCCGATTTCTGAGTTTGGTGTGTGACAAATGGCTTGAACGATCTTCATATAAGGCTCACTTAACTCATCGACTCAACCCTCACGCTAATTAACAAGCCAAGGCACTTTCGCGAACTTCATGTCAAATGTACATATACCCATTATGTTCTGAGAGAGGACCCCTTTCCTGTTACAGTAGGTTGCACTTTCCAATGCCGGAACATATACAGGTACATGGGTCCCATCAATTACACCAATGCAATCCTAATTTCACCTTGAATTATCAAGAAAAAAAATATAGTATAAACTTATGACATGAGTGGACGTTACATAATGTCATTACAAGTAAGCATACCTGAAAGTACGTGCTCCAATTGAGATTGGCTAGGATGTCGATTGGTGTCTTCGCACATGGGAGTTTCACAAACTCTGGATATAGTCCGACAATAGCATCCACTGCTTTACTAAAATATCAGCTCACAGTTTCTCCAGATCTTATAAACTGATGCTCGATGACATAGTTTTTAATATTATGCCCTACCATATGAAGGAACATGACAAGTTGTTCCTCTATAGATACATGTTTCCCATCTGAAAGGAGATTTCTATCCTTAAGAAATGAACATAGGTCGAAGAATGTGGCCTTGTTCATCCTGAGTTGTGCTATACACTCATTATTACCTGCTCTAATTATCCCATTTATTAGCTTCATTCTTTCAATGTCTCCAAATCTCGATTGTGATTTAAATAAAATATTATTGCAATATTCCCCCACTGTAATTGTTATAGTTGCTACAGCAAGTGTAGTTGCAAAAGCAGCCATTTCCTCTTCCATCCATCCTTGACCCTCTATGTTTTGTTGTTTTCTTGTATAACACACCAAGTGAAACTAAGCCAGCAGCATCAACCATATCAATATCAAGCACCAGTTCTATATATCTGGATTTATAATTTTAAATGTTCTTCAAGATATACATTTCTTCAATCTATGGATTAAAATTATAGGTCTTATGTCTACTGATCCGTCGTTATCAATTATTTCTTTTTTCAAATAGAACAACTTATAGAGTTAATTAAAACATTAGATAGCAAGTTGTGTAAATTGTTAATTAAGACTTCAATTTTAATTTTCATAATTACCAAGTCATCTATCAAACATCACAATTGCTTTATGGGTAATGTTAAATACTTACAAAAATTGAATTTGGAAGCATGCATTTGTGGCATAAATATAGTAGGATTATAGTCTCCATTTTAAAAGATTTCTTCTTTATAATAGACAGTATATCAAATACTGTTAAATATCTTATTAGAAAACGTCCAAAGCACCTTTCACAACAAACCGAGATAAGAAAAAAAATAGGATATCAAGTTAAACACAATTTAATATCACCATTTTATACGACACTAAGCCTGTTAAGCATAAATGCTGGAGGCCCAACTGTTATGTGGACCTTCTTAATGGATAGACATCAGCTAATGCCCATGGAGAAATCTTGTTTATCTAGTACGAATATTTTGGAATCTATGAAGTGTTTAACACACATAAGCATTTGGGTGTTCAGAACAATGTAAATTGTCATTTGCAGGTTAAGGGCTTCTGCAATTACTGGGAAGCTTTGGGTGTGAATGCAATTCACGATGCAGGGATTGACCCAATGGTTCACTAGAATCCAATCTCAATCCATTGTTTGATCCAAGATCACTATTTATTTTCCTGTTCTACATGAAATTCAAGGTGTTGGTCAAGTGGGACGTGCCTTGCATACACAGGTATGATCATGAAGTGACTCTGGTCATCAGGTGGGCTAAGAAAAAATAGAACAACGTTCCACAGTTGATGCTGCGCACCTAATGATAACCCATTCAAAAAATCACACGATTGATAGGTACATTCACATCTGTCCAACAGTCCCATAGGCTTCTTGGCCTGGTAAAAATGCAAGGAAAAGACACTCCCAACAACCAAGATTTGGATATTCAAGGAATGAGAACAATCCGAAGCCCTCTAATGAAACTGGATATTTACCAGCAGCACATTGATAGTTAAAGAAGAAGAAGAAGAACAAGGTGCATTTGGCTGTCAAGGATGAAGATGTTGGTTCTTCGACAACCCATTTGATGGCATTGCAAGGATAGCTTTAAAGCCATCTTGGTGGGCCACATATGTTGCAAAGAATATCAGATCATCATTAGATGGCCCACATATGTTTCACACAACATCAATGTCATCAGGTGGGCCACATATGCCCGACTTCGTGCACAACACCAAAATACCTATTCTTTTTCTAGTAACCACAACAGTTCTACCCATATTCACTGACTACTGACATTAAAGAAAGGATGATTTCTCACCTGTCGTGAAGTTGGCGTAGGTTATGGGGAAGATGTTATGATTTTCCAGCAGAGAAAACCACTATAGGAGAGAAGAAACAGGTATCGTAATAAGGGTAAAGAAGTCATAAAATGGAATACACAATTTTCCAATAACATGCAAGGCATGTAAATTGTAATATTATGAAAGGCAAGAAACTTGCAATAACATGCAAGACGGGAACATTGGAAGAACATGCAATACATGAAAACCATCAGGGAAGAAGATGAATTGAATCACGGTAAAGAACACAACATCCCTCTATAACTACCTGCTATCGTTTAGAGATGCTGCGGAATTTTCCAATGAGCACCTTATAGACAAGCTCCGAACCCCTTACCTATCAAGCAGGGAAACAGGGAAGAAACAGAAATTGAATGAAGGGATTTCAAATAATGATGCACCATATGAGAACTATTACAAAGAGATGAGATACCAATGAAAGTATCTGACCGTCGTCGTCTTACCTTATTAGAGTGAAAATGCGCTCGAACGCTAGTATGGTGCCTTGGTGAAGACGACGCAATGGTGAAAAATATCTTTTTAAGCCTCATATGGACGGACGTTTGTGTTGTTGTGCTCTTGCGGACCACGCTTATGAACGGTGTCAGGTCTGCTACATCGATATCTCATCTCTGATTACCTGCAAAGACGTGTTGTTTCGGGCGACCGCTTTACACTAAAATATCGTCATTTTTAACGTTACAGTAATGCATCGAAATTCGGTTATTTTCAAACACATGTCAGAAGTCATTATTACTTCTTTACAGCAGATTGACGGTAAGTAGGAAAACCAAACAGGCCCTTAGTGTAATTCTTTACTTTCAACTTGCCATTTACGTTATATACTATAATCTATTACATTAATTAAGTAACTGATAATCTTAACTGTAATTTGAGTCTATGCTCGCATGCTGAATTCAGTTATACATTAGAAAATGTGTTTTACAGCTGTTCTTTATAATTGACTATAAAAATCCTTTTCTCATTTTTCTTTATCTATAACGAAAAATCCTTTCATACAGAAGACAAATGTGTAATTACCCATCATCAGAGGACGAATCATATCCTCTGAATATCATCTTATCTTGTTCACATATTGAACAAGAGGTTGAATAGGCAACCCAATTCATCATATTTTGGTTATACACTGTATCTTAACACTTGAGATTATGGTTGTTTGATTTGAATTAACTTGTAAATTCAATAATGCATTTCCACGTACCTATACCTGAAGACAGGTCAACGACACCTATCATGCCTCCTAAACTACTTTTGCACAATTATTCTTCGCTCAGCTATCCAGCCGATTGCTTGGTTGATATTGTGGAATCCAACTACTTCAGTGTAAGATTTTCAATTTTCATTAGACATAACAAAAAAATTTTAATATGCGCGTGAATGCATCCAGATCACATGAAAAACTATGATTGCATTTATCAGGAATGGACAACCATGAATGAACAGGACCCACCTGTTATTTGCACCATGTATAATATCGAAGATGCAGCTAAGAGACACGTGGCAATTCGAGCTGTGTTAAAACGGGAAATAGATTGCGCGGTGTGCCACACGCCAAAAACCAAGTGGCGTGTTCACATCACCAATTTTTATAGGCAAATTATTTAGGCCAAGCTGATGGGACGCGGATTTCCTCCGAAAGCTTTGCACGAAGTTTTGGCGCAAGGATTCTTAATGGGGCTAATTGTGATGTTTATTAGAAATCTAATCTGTTCATCCGTTTTTTGAGATCACCTTAGGACATGAGATCAAAAATTATTAGGATTCAAAACTAAATTGAGTCATATGATGAAACAGTGGGGAAAGGAATTCTTACTGTTGAAATCTTCCCAAGATCCAACTTGATGTCCATATTTCATCCAAACCGTATATAAAGTCATCTCCACTGATATGAAGTGAAAAAGCTAAAAAATTAAACTGATATAAAACTTTTATAACCATATAAATGTTTCAACGTTGGCCACTAAATCCCAACTATTTCCTCTCATATAGCTTGCTTGAGTTTTTAATAATCCTTATTTTTGGCCGCATGCCTTGAAATGAACTCGAAAATCGGACGGATGGTGTGGCTTTCTCACAAACACTGTAGTGAGCGCCAAATAAAATCTTGCGCAGGGCCTTCCTGCGAAAGGCTTTGGCAAGAAATCCGCGTCCAAGCTGGTGTATATGTTATAACCAAACCGCCCCTCCCATTGGAGATATTTTTTGGGTAAACAGATACAAAGCTCAAGTGTACCACACCACATAAAGTAACGGGGATTGAACTTCCGCCATTACAAGCTTTCTGAGGTTCATATGAACTTTGGATCAATTTTATATTTCGTTTTTTCCATTAATTTAAGTATGCTCGGCCTTATGAACAGGTTTAATTGCAAATAAACATTATGGTAAGCCTAGAATGGTTTCAACGGTGGAAATCATTGTTCCTGCTGTTTTTGGTGGGGTTGGTCCACTTAAACTCTGGTTGAGCTATTTTTGGTTCGATACATTAAAATGACCTCAAAACATGGAGGAACGGTGCGGATATAAGACAAACATCATGGTGGGGCCACAGAACTTGGTGACGTCAATACACCACCGAGGTCGGTGTCCGTTCGCAGAAAAAGCAAACCGAAATTATCTATGGGGACAGGTGTCAACCCTTTCACCGAAGAGACGGACGCGGATTGCGTCCTACCCCCTCCCGGACCGTAATCCGTCCGGGCAGGGCTCTGTGGGGCCCACCATGATGTAAGTATTTTATCCACACCGTTATTTGTTTTTATATAATTATTTTAAGAAATGATTCAAAAATTGAGATAGATTCAGGCTTAAGTGGACCACAAATTGAGAATTAAACTTCCACCATTGAAAACTTCCTGTGAGCTGGAGAAGTATCGGATCAAGATGAAATTTGTGTTTTAACTTCATCCAAGTCTACATGACCTTATTAATAAGTTGGGTCGTAAAAAAACATCACGGAGGCCCTTAGAAATGTTTCAACGGTGGATGTAATTATCACTGTAGCTTCCTTTGATGTGGTCCACTGGATCTGTATATCTATTTCAGTTTTTATATTATATCTTAAAAGTATCATATAAAAACGATTAACTGTGTGGATAAAATAATTACATCACTATAGGCTCCATAGAGCCCTACCCGGACGGGTTACCGTCCGCGTCCCGAAGAGACAACACCGAAACTAATTGTCTCTCTCGATTCTTCTCATTGCTGTTGACACTGTCATGTGCAAGCTGGCGCATCATCCCTTGCATTAATAATTACGGACGCGGACTTTCCTGCCAAAGCTCTTTTAAGAAGTTCCTGCGCTTGAAACTTAGGTGGGTTCACCCAGATGTTTTTCAGAAATCCACTCCGTTCATCCGTTTTGTAACCACTTTTTAGAAGATGAAAATTAAAATTGAAAAGAATACAATACACAAGCTTTCCGTACTAAAGGAATACGGTTGTTAGGAAAATTTCCACCGTTGAAACCTCCTCGGGTTCTACGGTGATGTTTACATGCCATCCATACCGCTAGTAACGTCATTTGTACTTAAGATGAACTGAAAACACTAGCATGATTCAAAACTCTTTTATCCCCATCAATATTTTAACTGTAGACGTTTAATTATCACATTTTCAGTCTACTTAGGCATTGGATACCGTTTATTTGTAGCCTAATGTCCTAAAATGAACTCAAAAAAATGGATAGACGTAAAGGATTTCTCATAAATATGACAGTGAGCCCCACCTGAGTTGCCAGCGCAGGAACTTCCGCGTCCAGAGTAATAACATGTGTATGCATCGAATTCAATAAATACCCTCGCTCCCTACTGCAGTCTCATCGGTGAACAAGGAGAAAAATGGGAGCTCTGGATTACCTTTCCGATCTATTCTCGTTCCCACGCAGCAACAGCAGCATCAAGAAGCGCAAGCATTTGCAGGTGCGTATGTAGGAATTTGATATTTTATTTCCATCCATCCACTTTCTACTTTCAGGAATTGAACTAGTACAAATGGAGAAGTGGGTGCATGTGTGTAAATTAGTATATGCTATCAGCGTTTTGATATTAGATTGGATACAGGGCATTTTACATGAACCGCACTATTTTTATTTTGCTGTCCTAGACCCACATCCCGTCTGGCTGATACGCTGCTTCATCTTCAACCATCTAACTCAAAAAAAAAAAAAAACCAATCATGACGAACCAACAAACAGGTACTCCACAGCAAGGGAAAGTTGGGATGGTAGCTCGCTTCGTGTTTATATGAAATCCCATCGGAAGCGGATTGCGTACTGAGTAACTCAGTAGGTTAAGCGTACTGAGTAAACTCTATGGGCCCAACTGTCGTTCATTTATTTTATCTACTCCGTCCATCTCATTAAATAGATAATTTTAGGGTTTTGTCCCACAAATTGACTGTGTCCAATCCACAGGTAGAGCACACCATCGGAAACAGTGTGAATTGAACATCTACCATTGAAAATTTATTGGGGGGCAAAGTAGTTTTAGATCAAGCTGATATTTGTTTTTTCCCTTCATCCATGTCTGTCTTATCTTATAAATAGGTTGGATGACAAATAAACATCAATGGGGCCATAGAGAGTTTTCAACGGTGGACACCAATATTTCTACTTTTTCCTGCGCTATGGTCCACTTGAGCTATGCATATTCATCAATTTTGATTCACACCGTAAAATGATATGGAAAAACGAATGTCCCGCGTAGATAAACCAGATGCATTCACGGTGGGGCCAACACAGTTTACTCGGTACGATGAGAGCGTTCTGAGTAACTTAGTACGCAATCCGATTTCAATTCAATCCATTCATCTGGATGAAAGAATTATTCTAAAATTACAAGATTCCAAAACTCAGATTGGCCATATCACCTGGGTATATTTAGCGAGGGGCAGAGTAGATTTCGTGCACTTTAATTCCTTTTCCCTAATTTGAGAAAGTTATCTTTTAAGGTATGCCAGCGATTTCCGTTCTCAATTATGGGGAATTATTATTTGTTTGTTTTGGATCAGACGGTGGAGATTAAAGTGAGGATGGATTGTGAAGGCTGCGAGAGGAAGGTGAAGAAGGCAGTTGAAGGCATGAAAGGTACGCCCTTTTTTTTTTGTGTGTATTCGCTCACCACAGGTAGGAGGGGTGCTTCGCGGCACAACTAAGGTGATGTAGAGCAGGTGCATATAATTTCATGTCCAAGATAGATTAGAGAAGGCCTGATCGGAAATGAAGATGATCCAGACCTTCAGAACTTAAAATAGACATATCTCACGGGCCTAAATAACTTATCAGACAAAAAATATAAGATTTTAGGGTAGGACAAGCTAATTTAGCCACCCAACCATGATATACTCGTTTCCTGTTTTAATTTTGTTTTTATTATAAATAGTAAAATTTAGTTTGATTATAACTCTCCATCCATTGGGCTTTAAGAGTGAGTTTGATTTTTCAAAACTTATATAAATACTCTTGAAATGGGTAATTATTATTACTTCACCGTTTGAAAATTCATGGAAATTTCTACATTGGAAATCGGTTTAAAAGAGCTAGTTTAAATTTATAGACTCCAAGGTGATGCAGGGATGAACGTGATGAGGTCGATCACTGTCTTCCTCAAGGATAACTACTCCGAATCCACGGAGCTTCTCTGGACTCCTCACAAAAACTTCTCGAATCCACGAAGAAAGAAAGCAAGAGAATAGAAATAAATTCTAATAAAATTCAAAATTGATTAATGAATGAATAAAAATGAATTCACATCCCTTTAAATAAGGGAACCAAGCAATAAGAAAGAAATCATACTCAAACTACAACTAAAACTCTTAGAATCCGCGACTTACTATAAATAGTAAACTTACTATTTATAGACGGTCGTAATGTCTACTAGTGCGCAAGGTTTTCGGCCGAAAATAGTATCCTATTTGGCTTCACCAAAATGTTCTCCTAATTATTCTAAGTACTTTTCATGTTGGATACAACTCCTAAAGCCCAACGGATGAAGAGTTATAATAAAACTAAAACTTACTATTTATAGTAAAAAATGAAAATAAAACAGGGAAACGACCGTCGATCAGGGGGTATTTCACAAATTCGGGTTGCACAACTCGGCGTAGCTAGGTTGGTTGGCTAAAGTAGCTCGTTCTACCACAAAATCATATATTTTACGTCAGATAACTCATTCCGGATTGCAAGATATGCCCGATCTAAGGTCCGACGGTCCGGATCACTTCTGTCGTTGACCGGGCCTTTTCTGATCCATCTTGGCCTTGAAACTGTCCGCGACCTGCTCTACATCAGTCCCCTCCATTTCAAAAGAACTCGTCCTCAAGTTTATATCCTGCCTTGGTTCATGATACTCGGTCAGGTCTACGACGTTGAAAGTCCGTGAGATCGTCATGTCATCTGGAAGATCAATAACATAAGCGTTGTCATTGATCTTTCGGATGATTGGTACTAGTCCAATCTTTTTATTCTTCAACTTGTTGTATGTTCCGATCAGAAATCTTTCTTTACGCAAATGGACCATTACTTGGTCGCCCACCTTGAATACCTTTTGTCGCTGATGCTTGTTCGCTTGCTTCTTGTACTTTTCGTTCGAGGCATGTAGTTTGGCCTGCACCTCCACATGAATACTCATGATCCTGTCTATCATATGTTCTGCTGCAATACTCATGCTTGGGCAGAGGGACTAAGTCTAGTGTATGGCGAGGTACTCCTCCGTAAATAACCTGGAACGGGGATTTTCCAGTCGAGCGATTCAGCATGTTGTTGAATGTATACTCCACTTGAGACAAAGCCAACTCCCACTGCTTCGATTTTTTTCCTAAAATGCATCGAAGGATGTTTCCCAACATGCAATTCACAACCTCAGTTTGACCGTCAGTCTGTGGGTAGTAGGCGCTGCTGAACTAAAGTTGTGTATTGAATCGAGTGTACAAAGTCCGCCAAAAGTAACTTATGAACTTTGTGTTACGGTCAGAAGTAATAGTCTTGGAAATCCTGTGTAGCCGCACAATTTCTCTGAAGAATAGATTCGTCACGTGTGTTACATCGAGAATTTTCTTACATGGAATAAAGTGTGCCATCTTGGAGAAATGATCTACTACCATGAACACTGAATCCATGCCACGTTGTGTTCGTGGGAGACCAAGCACGAAGTCCATAGATAAATCCTCCCAAGGACCGTCAGGCACAGGTAAAGGGGTGTAGAGGCCCATATTATGAGATTGCCCCTTGGAGACCTGACAAATATGACAACGTTGAACGACTCTTCCCACATCACATACTAATTGCGGCCAGTAATACCTCTCTTCCACAAGAGCTGGCGTCTTGTCTCGCCCAAGGTGTTCACCGAGGCTACCTCTATGTAGCTCTTGAATAATCTGCTCCCTCAAAGAACTTTGGGGGATGCATAATCGATTTCTTTTGAAGAGAAAATCATCCTGTATATGAAGGTCACTGGGGTGACCTTCTTGGCACTTCATCCAAGAATCCTTGAAGTCCTCATCCTTGGCATACAGCTTCTTGAGATAGTCGAAGCCGAGTACCTCGTTGCTCATCGTAACAAGTAGTGATGTACGACGGCTAAGGGCATCAGCCAACTTGTTCCGCTGTCTTGACTTATGCTTCAAAATGAACATAAATTCCTGTAAAAATGCAACCCATCTAGCATGCACACAATTCATGTTAGTCTGACTATTAATAAACTTTAATGCTTGATGGTCAGTGTATAGAACAAACTCCCTTTGAATTAGATAATGCTTCTAATGTCGCAGCGCCTAAACAACTGCGTACAAGTCAAGCTCACAAGTCGACCACTTCTTTCGGGCTTCGCTGAGCTTCTCGCTGTAGAAGGCTACCGGCCTGCCTTTCTGTGATAATACTCATTCGATTCCGACGTATAAAGCGTCACACTCCACTTCAAACAATTTGTCGAAATTAGGAAGCACCAAGACCGGTGTTACAGAAAAATGATGCTTGATCTCATTAAAGCTCTTGTTAGCTTTATCGGTCTACTGGAACGGCCCTTTTTTCATGCAATCTGTTATAGGTGCAACTATGGTGCTAAAACTTCGCACAAATCGACGATAGAAGGTCGTCAACCCATGAAAACTCATCACCTCATGAATGTTTGTCAGGATAGGTCATTCCCTAATAGCTCGAACTTTTTCTTCGTCCACCCGAATGCCTGTGGACATTATAACAAATCCTAAAAATAACAGCCTGTCAGTTAAAAAACTATACTTTTTCAAGTTGAGGTACAACTTATTATCTTGTAGGACCTGCAGCACCTGCCTGAAATGTTTCTTATGCTCCGCCTCATCCCGGCTATATATCAATATGTCATTAAAATATACTATCACAAATCGGCAAGTGAACGGTTTTATAACTTGATTCATCAAATGCATAAAAGTACTTGATGTGTTTGATAGACCAAATGGCATGACCAGCTACTCATACAACCCTTTCTTTGTCTTAAATGTCATTTTCTACTCATCACCGGGTCGAATACGAATCTAATGTACATATTTCTTAAATTTAGTTTAGAGAACACTTTGGCCCCTCCTAGCATATCGAGCATGTCATCCAACCGTGGTATTGGGATCCGATATTTGATGGTAATTTTATTGATTACTCGGCTGTCAACACACATGCGTCATCTTCCATCTTTTTTTTTTTGCGTTAATAATGCTGGTACAACACATAGGCTCTTGCTCTCTCTCAATAGACCCTTACGGATCAATTCCAACACTTGCCCTTGAAGTATCTCACACTCCTTCGAATTCATCCGATAATGAGGGCGGTTGGGCAGATTAGCCCCAGGGATAAGGTGTATGTGATGTTGGATGTCCCTCATGTGAGGCAATCCATCAGGTAAATTTTCAGGCCAGACTTTTTTGAATTCGTTTAACAACAGTCTTAAACTTGGAGGAATGTTTGAGGGTTCTTTTTTCTCGCCCTTCACCACTACGGCGTATACCTCGCTGGTTTCCTTAGATTCCTTCATGAAATTTCGAATGGTTAAGAGAAAATTTTCTTCCACTTTAGAGGCTTTAGGGTGGTTCTCTGGTGCCATAGGGGTAAGGATTATTTTTCGACTATCCTTTATGAATATGTACACGTTGTCTCTTCCCCGATGGGTCGTATCACGGTCCGACTGCCAGAGTCAACCGAGTAGCATATGACAAGATTCCATATCGACCACATCATAAAGTATCTGATCCTTATAATGTTTACCAATTGAAAACGAAATAGTGCATTGTTCAGTTACATTGGTCTCATTCACCTTTTTTATCCAGCCAATTGAGTACGGGAAAAGATGTCTCGTCGTTGGTAGCTGCAACTTATCCATCATCACCCTTGAGACGATGTTCTCGCTGCTACCACTGTCTATGATCACATCACAGACCTTTCCGTTGACAGTGCACCGAGTACAAAATATATTGTCGCTGTGGGTGTGATTCTGTTCGTAGGGTATACAGTAGTCGCCTCACAACTAGAGATTCGTTAGGATCCTCGCCCGTCAATTCATCGCCACCTGATATTTCTTCAGTGGTTTATTCATATTCATCAAAGTCATGATCTTCTTCTGCGACCTCACCTTCAGTGCCCTTTCGTTTATAGTCAAGTTTGTTGCGAGACATTGAGGAAAAGTGTTTGATAAGTGGCCTGGTTGGCCACAACGGTAACAATTGTTCGGTCTTGGCCGAGCATAAGGATTCAGAATCCTACTCGGGCCCGCTGTTGTGGGTGCTGCTCGTTGAGGTCTGGATAAGCTACTCCCCGTATCACGGTTTGCTAGTGGAGGAGGTTGAGGACGTTCTTCTACCGGATCTTTTCCTCGAACCAGCACTAGATCCTGTGTGGGACCCGTTATGGGGGTCGATTTGAAGGATATGGACGAGCAAAAGCTCTTGCAAGTTGTATTTCTACCCTCCCCGCCAATTGAACTGCTTCATCCACAGTCCCGACTGGATACATCTGAACTCAGTCCTGAATTGCAGGTCGCAACCCACCTATAAATCGTGCCACCTTCTGTGACTCAGATTCTGACAGATCGTTTCGTGTAGCCAACCGCTGGAATTCTTCAGTGTAATTTGTAGCAGTTCGATTTTCTTGTCGGCAATTCTGGTATTGCTGGAATAATATCTACTCATAATCATTGAAGAGAAATTGTGGTCAAAGAAGTCTCATCTGAAGCAATAATGCGATGGGCGCCTTGTTCTGGCGGGCTCGTGAGAGTTGTAATTGTTCCCATCATGCAAAAGCGTTAGATTTTAATTTAAACGCTACCAATTTTATCTTTTTATGATCTGACACATCCATATAATCGAAATATCACTCTACTTCGGCTAGCCAATCGAGAAAATCTTTTATACGTGATAAACCATTAAAATTAAGAAGTTCAGCCTTACCTCAATAATCTCTTTCAGTACGATCTAGATGATCGCCTCCATGGATTGGTCGTTGAACAAAACCCTCATTAATGTCATCGTCGCTAGAACTTGAATCATCTGGTGTAGCCCTACGGTTTACCATTAGTAGTGTTTTGCGATAATCAGGGTTATGTTGTACAACAACCACGGGTGGTGGAGCACCGCCTAAGGCTTGGGACGAAAGTAGCGCATCCGCAAGACGGTCGGCCTGCAGCCCTTGCATGATCAACTGACTCTCCCGATGGAAAACTTCCATTTTTTCCAAAAGATAACGAATCCCTATATCACCGTCCATAGGATTTTGATTCATACCTTCATTGTTTGTCATTGGCCCGAGGGAAAAACCTCGCTCTGATACTAAATTGACGCAGGGATGAACGTGATGAGGTCGATCACCATCTTCCTTAAGGATAACTATTTCGAATCCACGGAGCTTCTCTGGACTCCTCACAGAGACTTCTTGAATCCACGAGGAAAGAAAGCAAGAGAATAGAAATAAATTCTAAAAAAATTCGAAATTGATTAATGAATGAATAAAAATGAGTTCACATCCCCTTAAATAAGGGAACCAAGTAATATGAAAGAAATCATACTCAAACTACAACTAAAACTCTTAGAATCCGCGACTTACTATAAATAGTAAACTTACTATTTATAGACGGTCGTGATGTCTACTAGTGCACAAGGTTTTCGGCCAAAAATAGTAAGTGTCCTATTTGGCTTCACTAAACTGTTCTCCTAATTATTCTAAGCACTTTTCATGATGGACACAACTCTTAAAGCCCAACGGATGAAGAGTTATAATAAAACTATAGTAAAAACGAAAATAAAACAGGAAAACGACTGTCAATTAGGGAGTATTTCGTAAATTCGGGCTGCGCAACCCGGTGTAGTGGGGTTGGTTGGCTAAAGTAGCTCGTTCTACCCCAAAACCATATATCTTATGTCAGATAACTCATTCTGGATTGTGAGATACGCCCGATCTAAGGTCCGATGGTTCGGATCACTTCTGTCGTCGACCGGGCCTTTTCTGATCCATCTTGGCCATGAAACTGTCCACGACCCACTCCACATCACAAGGTGATGTATATGATGTATCCATTCCGTCCATCTATTTTACCACAATATAGGATTAGTCGAAAAATGAGGAAGATCTAACACTCAAATTTCCCATGCCAAAAGAAATAGTGGCCCCAAGAGATTTTTAATGGTAAGTGTTCGATTCCCTTTTTCTCATGGCATGGTCCACTTAAGCTTTGGATATGCATCATTTTCTAGCTCATGCCATAAATTTATTAGGCATAATAGATAAAACGGTGTGGATACACGACATGTGTAATAGTGGGACCTACAAATATGTTGTGGCATTTTCAATTTTTGTGTAAAAATAGCAAGGGTCAAATCAAACATAGATAGAGGGATGTAAATACTATAGGAAATAATCATTACTTACATGGTATTTACCGATGACTTGAAAAATCAAACAAACCCTAATAGTTGTGCCCAACATGAAAGGTGCTTGGAATAATTAGGATAACACCATGGTGAAGCCAAATTGGACACTTATTATTATTATTATTTTTTTCTGTCAAAAACATTGTACACTAGCAAACATTGCGACTGTTTATAAATAGTAAGTTTAATTACTATTTATAGTAAGTTGCCAATTCTAAGAGTTTTAGTTGTAGTTTGATTTGAAATCTTTTTCATTGCTTGGTATTTCTATTTAAAGGCTTGGAAACTGTTTATTTCATCCATCAATTACCTTGAGAGGACGGTGTTCCACCTTATGTCCTTCCCTGGATCATTAGGGCTCGCGTTCGACTATTTGGTCTGGACAGGCTCAACGTGCGTCCAACCTGGTGATAGTGGGTCTCACACTCGTGTGCGATAGTGGCACGTATGTTGTCAAGCAAACTTTTTTTTTTTCACGCACTCCTCTAGCCTGCTTATTTTAGTACATGGCACAAACAGGAATCCAAATTCAAGTGCGCTGCACACCAAGAAAAAGCAGAATTGAACTCCCACGAATGAAAACTTTTATGAGCCACACAAGTTTTGTATAAGGCTGATATTTATTTTATGAGAAATTTTCAACTGTACGACCCATATATGGCCCACCAACCTTTTTAAGCCCACTTGCTTTTTACGCTCCTCGAACTCCAAGTTGCACGAACGGTTCAAAACATATCAAAGTTACATGGGCCCCACAGTTATGTATTTATTATATCCACAGCGTTCATTCATATTTCGATATCATTTCGGATCATTATTTAAAAAAAAAAAAAAATCATACCCAAAGATCAACTGGACCACAGCACAAAGAGCAGCTGACAGTTAAATATTTTGTAAGGTACACCGTAACATTTACTTTCCATTCAACCTATTCATAAGGTCACAAAGACCTGGACGAAGAGGGAAATCAAATTTTATAATGATCCAAAACTTCTGTAACCCCTAAAAGGGTTTCAATGGTATACGTCAATTTCCCATTGCCTTTTACTGTGTGGTTCACTTGATAGTTAGATCTGTCTTATTTTTCGTCTCAAGCCCTAATATGAGCTCGCCAAATAGATGGACGGTTTGGATATAACACAGACTTTATGACGGGACCCACAAAAGCAACGAAAATTCCACAGAAAAAAAAAAACCCCAGACTGCCGGCGGTAATGCTGCGCCAGTCTGACAGATTTTTTTTTTTTTTATTACAAGAAAAACTTTTTTCCCCTTACATTTTTCTCTAATACATAATTATGTAAATACATATATATATAAGTATATAAAAATTTATTTTCTATCTTTTAATTCATTTTTTTGTCTATTTATTTAACAAGCATATCTCCTAAACTAGAATGAGTTACTTAACGTACCACATATGATTTTGGGGGTAAGAGAAGCTAATTTAGCTAATCAACGTAGTTATTTTTCAAGATTCCATCGGGTCAATGGTCAAAAATCCATTTCATTCATCTCGCGGTCAATTTCATTCATTTTATTCACTTCGCAGTCAATTTGCTTCACTTCACGGTCATTTCCATGCATTTCACGGTCATTTCCGATGATTCCATTTAGATTCACGGTCAATTCCATGCACTTCACGGTCAATTCCCTTCACTTCACGGTCATTTCCACTCATTTCACGTCATTTTCGGCGATTCCATTTAGATTCACGGTCATTTCTATGCACTTTACAGTCAATTCCCTTCACTTCACGGTCATTTCCATGCATTTCACAGTCAATTTGATTCACTTCAGGGTCATTTCCATGCATTTCACGGTCATTTCCGGCGATTCCGTTTAGATTCACGGTCATTTTCATGCACTTCACGGTAAATTCCCTTCACTTCATGGTCATTTCCACACATTTCACGGTCAATTCGCTTCACTACACGGTCATTTCCATACATTTCATGGTCATTTTTGGTGATTCCGTTTAGATTCATGGTCATTTCCATGTACTTCACGGTCATTTCCATGCATTTCATGGTCATTTCCATGCATTTCACGGTCAATTCGCTTCACTTCACGGTCATTTCCATTCATTTCACGATTATTTCTGGTGATTCCATTTAGATTCACGGTCATTTCCATGCACTTCACGGTCAATTCCCTTCACTTCACGGTCATTTCCACACATTTCACGATCGCTTCACTTCACGGTTTCCATGCATTTCATAGTCATTTCCGGCGATTCCGTTTAGATTCACGGTCATTTCCATACACTTCACGGTAAATTCTCTTCACTTCACGGTCATTTCCACGCATTTCACAGTCAATTCACTTTACTTCACGGTCATTTCCATTCATTTCACAGTCATTTCCAACGATTTCCATTCATTGACCATGAAATGCGTGGAAATGACCGTGAAGTGAAGGGAATGGACCATGAAGTGCATGGAAATGACCGTGAATTTAAACGGAATCGCTGAAAATGACCGTGAAATGAATGGAAATGACCCTGAAGTGAAGTGAATTGACCGTGAAATGCATGGAAATGACCGTGAAGTGAAGGGAATTGACCGTGAAGTGCATAGAAATGACCGTGAATCTAAATGGAATCACCGAAATTGATCGTGAAATGAATGGAAATGACCGTGAAGTGAAGCGAATTGACCGTGAAATGCGTGGAAATGATCGTGAAGTAAAGAGAATTTACCGTGAAGTGCATGGAAATGATCGTGAATCTAAACAGAATCACCGGGAATGACCGTGAAATGTATGGAAATGACCCTGAAGTAAAGCGAATTGACCGTGAAATGAATGCAATTGACTGTGAAGTGAAGCGAATTGATCGTGAAATGCGTGGAAATGACCGTGAAGTGCATGGAAATGATCGTAAATCTAAACAGAATCGCCGAAAATGACCGTGAAATACATGGAAATGACCGTGAAGTGCATGAAAATGATCGTAAATCTAAACAGAATCACCGAAAATGACCGTGAAATGTATGGAAATGACCCTGAAGTGAAGTGAATTGATAGTGAAATGCGTGAAAATGACCGTGAAGTGAAGGGAATTGACCGTGAAGTGCATGGAAATGACTGTGAATCTAAATGGAATCGCCGGAAATGACCGTGAAATGAATGGAAATGACCCTGAAGTGAAGCGAATTGACCGTGAAATGAATGGAATTGACTGTGAAATGCGTGGAAATGACCATGAATCTAAACGGAATCGTTGAAATTGATCGTGAAATACATGAAAATGATCGTGAAGTGAAGCTAAATGACCGTGAAATGCATGGAAATGACCGTGAAGTGAAGGGAATTGACTGTGAAGTGCATGGAAATGACCGTGAATCTAAACGGAATCACCGGAAATGACCGTGAAATGCATAGAAATGACTGTGAAGTGAAGCAAATTGATCCCAAAGTGAATAAAATAAATGAAATTGACTGCGAGGTGAATGAAATGGATTTTTGACCATCAACCCGATGGAATATTGGAAAATGACTATGCTGGTTGGCTAAATTAGCTTCTCCTACCCCAAAATCATATGTGGTAAGTAAGTAACTCATTTTAGTTTAGGAGATGTGCTTATTAAATAACTAGGTAAAGAAATGAATTACAAGATAGAAAAATATTTTTATATACTTATATATATATATTTACATAATTATATACTAGAGAAAATTTTAAAGGGGGGAGGGGAAGTTCTCCTCGTGGAAAAAGTAAAAATAAATAATAAAATCTGGCAGATTGAGTGGCAGTGCCGCGGTAGTATGATAATTTTTATTATTTTTTTTTTCCGTGGAATTTTTGTTGCTTTGTGGATCCCATCATAAGGTCCGTGTAATATCCAAACCGTCCAACTATTTGACAAGCTCATATTACGGCTTGATACGAAAAATAAAACAGATCTAACTATCAAGTGGACCACACTGTCAAAGACAGTGGGGGAATTGAACGTATGCCATTGAAACACTTTTAGGGGCTACGGAAGTTTTGAATCATTATGAAATTTATTTTTCCACCTCATCCAGGACCTTGTGACATTATAAATAGACTGGATGGAAAATAAATGTTATGACAGGCCGTATAAATTGGTGAAAACCAATTTACCTGCTACTCTGTGTGGTGTGGTTTAGTTGATCGATTTTTTTTTTTTTTTTTTTGATAATGCTCCGAAGTGATATCGAACTATGGATAAACGTGGTGGATATAATAAATACATAACTGTAGGGCCATGTAACTTTAATATCTTTTAAACCGTTCGTACAACTCGGAATTCGAGGAGCGTAAGCGCTCGTCTTCGAGCCCCAGCCGATCCTTCGGGCATTTTCGACCTGAGAAATGGGAACGGATTGGCTACTCTCCTGACATCAGCCCTGGGCTGGTGGTCGGTTTGCTGTGGGCCCCACTATGATGTATGTGTTTCATCCATTCCGTTCATTCATTTTTAAAGATCATTTTAGGGCTTCATCCCAAAAATTATAAATCTATACATCTCAGGTGGACCACACCACATGAAAACAATATAAATTGGATATCCACCATTAAAATCCTCCTAAGGCCCACTGTACTGTTTATTTGACATCCAATCTGTTGATTAGGTCATACAAACCCAGACGAAGGGAAAAAACAAAAATAAGCTTGATCCAAAACTTTTATGGCCCAAAAAATGTTTTTAGTGGTCAGCACTCATTCAACACTGTTTCCTGTAATGTGGTCCAATTGAGATTGGGAAATATCTCATTTTTGGCTTCGTACTGTAAAATTATCTATAAAAATAGATGGACGGAATGGATGAAACACATACATCATGGAGGGCCCCACGGAGCACCGACCACCGGCCATTGGCTGGTGTAGGAGAGTAGCCAATTCGTTTCCTTGAAAAATAGGGCCGTACGGCTGGGGCTTATTCTTGGAGGTAAAAAGCAAGTGGCCTAAAAAGGTTGATGAGCCATATATGGATCGGACAGTTGGAAATTACCCTTGTTTTATGCCTTCAATCACTTGGAATTGAGCTCCCACTACTGAAACCTTTTCTGAGCCACATAAGTTTTGGATGAGGCTGATATTTGTTTCATGCCTTCAATCACTTGGATGGCATATAAACATCACAGTTGGGCTTTTCTATCCCACTATTTCCACTCTGAGTATGGCCGATCTCCCACGTGTTTCCCTACTGTTTAAGCTATTGTAATGAGCTGGAGAAATGGATGAACGGTGTGGATATACCATAAACATCACGGTGTGCCCGGATCGCAGGTTCTGCGTCCAAACATCATGTATAATGATAATGAGTAGACTTGTTGAATGGAATCCAGGAATCGGTCTCCAAATAATTGAATTACTCATTGCTATGCTGTACAGGTCTGACCCAGGTGGAAGTGGACAGGAAGCAGCAAAAGCTGACGGTGGTGGGATACGTGGACCCAAACAAGGTGTTGAGGAGGGTGAGGTGGCGGACTGGGAAGAAGGCTGAGTTATGGCCGTACGTACCATACGACGTCGTGCCCCAACCATACGCACCTGGCGCGTACGATAAGAAGGCCCCGCCGGGCTACGTGCGGAATGTGGTGGACTCCTCGTCCTCTCTGGCACGTGCTAGTTCGACCGAGGCGAAGTTCACCGCTTTCAGCGATGACAACCCCAACGCGTGCGCCATCATGTAACTTGCCCTTCGAATATACATTATACGTCCATGTATAATTTTTCTTGTGCGTGTTCTTGAAAAACAATGGTGAAAAACAGCTATACGGTTTTTGTGTGTATGCGCCAGCTCGTGTGTACTAGTATTAATATATATGGAGTGTTTTGTTCCTGTAATTCTTATATCACGAGATCTGTTACGTCCACTTTCTGGTTGGACGATGATGGCTGTCCAACGGAGAGTAGCCACAGTTACCAGAGATAAGCTAAGGGCGTTGGCTCTTAGCTCCTGGCAGGTTGAGTAGCCAGACTCCTACCGAAGTGGAATCACATTGTTCTGTGGGCCCTAGTATAATATATGTGTTCTATATGCACTGTTCATCCATTTTTATAGGTTATTTTAAGACATGAGCTAAAGAATGAGTCAAATGCAAAGCTTGAGTGGACCCCACTACAGAAAACAGTGGAGATTGAATGCTTTCCATTAAAAACTTATAGGGGCCACAAAAGTTTTCGATCAACCTGGTATTTATTCTTTTCCCTTTTGTCATGTCTATGTTAACTTATGAGCAAGTTGGATCTCAAATAAATATCATAGTAGACCATCGGAAGGTTTCAATGGTGCATGTTACTCTCTCATTATTTTCTATGGTGGGGCTCACTCAAGCTTTATATCTGCCTCATTCTTTGACACATTTCCTAAAATTATATCTCCAAATGGATGGACAGTATGGATACAATACATACATCAAGGTGGGGTCCACAAAACATGGTGACGTCCCTTTAGTAGGGGATCTGGCTACTGAACCTGTGAGTAGCTAATCCGCGTCCGTTGGCTTCTTGACTTGGCAATGAGCATAATGGTATTGGCGTGTTTGATTTTGGGAAGTCTCAGGAAAATGCACCCCGTAATAAATATTTTCCTCCTCAATTGTCGCATTCTTTTCCGTAGTTGACTGGACGGCTTACTTTTTTCAGTATAAAAATGATAAATATTATAAAATATTTGTGAGTCCCACCATCATGCGTATTATATATCTACACCGTTCACCCATTATGTCATATGAATTTATGATATATGCCAAAAAATGAGGCATAAACAAAGCTCAAGTGGACCACGCCATAGAAAAATGTGAATTAAATACTTACCGTTAAAAACTTCTTGGGGCCATTGTTTCTTTTGGTTTGAGCCAGTTGAGTGTTGGATCTAACTCATTTTTCTTCTCATATCTCAAAATATTATAATAAAATGAATGAGCGGAACAGATACATCATATACATTAAGATGAGGCCATAAAATGGCCACTATTACTTTTAAACCGGTTTTCAAGAAATATAATTCGCACGAATATTCAAACAGGTGAAACGGTAATAATCACCCATTTTCATTTTCAGGGTATCTGCCATTTCCCGGTGAAACGATGAAAATCAGACAGGCCTTAAATTTCTTGTACAGGAATCCCTGAGAACCCGTGATGCCGTGCAGTTAATAATGCACATTCTGATCAGGTCCGCAGTAGGGAGGCAAGAATCTTTGTTACAGAGAGAGGAAGCGCGTATGGTATTTTTTTTTTTCACATGGTCATGTCGTGACTACGGGAATGTAATTAGGAAATTCACGACCAGTCCCCATAGGGAGAGATTCACGTTGACGCAGTTTCCTGGATGTCCTTGCTAGAGCACTATCCACCTGCAAAAAGCAAGTAACAAAAGCAAACAAAAATAGGTACCTTTGCCACAATATGGAAACCTCATTTGTCAAGGTTAAGAATGACAAGCTCAGTCTAATATTACTTAGGGTTTTTTTCATACCTTTCACCGTAGGTGTTGTTCTTATTTATACTTGTTTAACGCTAGTTACGTACATGACAAAGAATTTATCATTTAATTATATATCACACAAAGGATCGTCCTTAGAATCTAAGGCATTATCCTCAGCATAATTTTTGGCAAAGATCTAAGGGGGATTGATCCTCCTTGTATTCAAAGGAGCTCCCAGTGGTTGGCTACTGAGGAGGTCGTGATAGATGGACGAGGCCGACCTCTAAGTTGAATTGGCCAAGGTCATACAGACTGGGTCGAACTGTCAATTGTGGTCGGAGCCCTTCTTCGAAGCACGTTATGTCGATACTTAAATTCGTTCATTAGTCGCAATAGCTAGACATCAACCAGAGCCTAGGTAACTGTTGGGAGTTGGTACCCGAGATGCTCGTGAAGGTTGTACTTAGTTATTGGGGTTGAGCTATTATCCAAACTCCCTTACTTGTGCTTTGTGTTCTCTCTCATTTCGGTTGTCTTGGTCAGTCCGTTTTTACCCATAACAAGAACCCCCTACTTCTGAGCACTCTTCAAAAGCTTAGGAAGTAAGTTTGTGTAGACCAACACCTGTATGATGTCTCGTGCGGGAGAGGTCAGACCTGTCTATTATTATGGCGAAAGAGAGAAAGGCAGCCCATGCGAGGATCAAGGAGGATCCAGTAATGATCATGATGGGACACTTGTTGATTAGCAGATGTCTTAAATCTGAAAAGTTCAACTAGCCCGGAGAAAGCTCGGCGTGCCCTTCAACTAGCCCAAGCCCTGCTTCGACCAGTCGAAGATTACACAGACTGTGTGCGGACTACGTAAATTGGAGGTGATTTTTGGACTATTTCGAGTCAATGCGAAAGTAGGTTTCCTAAACTATAAATAGGAGTTCGTAGGACCATTCTAAAACATTATAAGGCTTTCTAAAGTATTCCAAAGGGTTTCTAGGGTTTTAAAGGGTGAAGTAAGGGTGAGATTTAAGGTTTTTCGAATCGGGTAAGGCCTTTCTCTTTGTAATTTATGCTTTCATTATGAAGATTTATCACTTTGTGCCATGATTTTTTTTCGAAAGGGTTTTCCATGTTAAATCTTTGTGTTATCTTGTGTTTGCTTGGTGCTCTTGGATTGCTATCCTAGATCCATCTCTATGTGATTCTGCAGAATAATCTCCAATAAGTGCTATCAGAGCAATCGTTGGGGGCACAGATCTGGATCTGCAGGATTAACATCAATGGGAAACGTCAAATTTGATATTGAGAAGTACTCAGAAAAAAATAATTTTGAGTTATGAAAGATAAAGATGATTAGTCTATTAACTAAGCAAGGCGAAGCTAAGGCTTTTGAGGAGCAAAAATCGACTATGAATGAGGAAGACCGGAATACTCTTGATATGAATGCTTTATCTTCCATCTGTTTATTTCTAACGGATGAGGTTCTCTATAATGTTTTGAGGGAGAAAACTGTGGCTAGTTTATGGCTGAAGTTAGGGGATATCTATTTGAAAAAATTCTCTGAAAATCGCTTAGACTTGAAGCTATAGGAGTATGTTTTCAAGATGGCAGAGGGTGGAGACCTGGAGGCCCACATCAGCAACTTTAATAAATTAGTTTGCAAACTGTTGGATATGGAGGAAGTGATCAAAGATGAGGAACAAGCATGTATGTTGTTGAATTCTCTTCCAATATTGTATGAGTCATTCAGGGACTCAATGTGCACCACAAATAAAACCCTGAGTGTCGACACCGTTATCTCAGTCATTCAAGAGAATGCTATGAGAAAGCTAAACGGCGGCATGGGGACATCCTCCTACGTACTGATTACGAGAGGTAGCAATACTGATTGAGGTACAAGATCTTCAAGACCTAGATCCAAATCCAAGGGTAAGGGTAAAGGAAAAATAAAGTGTTGAAAATGTGGGATGACTGGACACATAAAAAAGGATTGTACTAATCTTAAAGCAAAGAAAGAAAACTCAGAGGTTTCTTTTAGGGAGTCCAATATTGTCATATCTGATGAAGAGACGAGTGGAGGTGATGTTCTGTCTGTGTCCATAATCAGACACTTACACGACAATCATAGAGATGAGTGGATCCTTAATATAGGAACGTCATGTCACATGACTCCTCATTGGAATTGATTCGCCAGTTACAAAGAATGAGATGGTGGACAGGTCTTTATGGGCAACGATAATGCCCGTAATGCTGTGACTATTGGTACGTTGAGCATCAAAATGTTTGATGGGATGGAGCGTACCTTGACTGATGTCAAGCACGTTCCTGATACAAAAAAAAAAGTCATATTTTTATTGGTGCACTCGAGGCTATAGGGTACAAGTTCACTGGTCTTAATGGTGTTCGTAAAGTTTCAAAAGGGGCACTCGTGGTTATGAGAGTGTAAAGGCATAAAATCTTTACAGATTGATTGGAAGCACTTCAGTAGGTGGAGCGGCAGCAGCTGTTGCAGATTTCGCGTCTGTACGTATGTGGCATGTACGTCTGGGATACACGAGCGAGCGGGGCATAAAGGTACTATCTGATCGTTGATTGATTCCAGCTTTTAAGAATTCTGATTTAGATATATGTGAGCATTGTATCACTACCAAAAAAAGGGATAAAGGATTCAGACCACGTTACTTTTTTGCTACGGATATAAAGCTTAGCTATACTTGTTACGGTTTTAATTTGTAGCTAAAAAGTTGATACATCATTAATAAATAATAGTGTTGTAAGGGGCTCTATGAGGCTTAAAAAACTATATTTTCTATCTAAGCCGTCGATATATTTTTAAATATTACTTTAAACGTTGAAAAAAAAATCATCTAGATCGAAGGCTCAAGTGAACCACACGGTAGGAAACATTGATATTAAATTACAGTTACTTCTTATGGTGTGGTCCAGTTGGGCCTTAGATATATCTGAAATCTAGTTGTCTAAAGTAAAATAATTTGTTAAAATTATTAACAGGAATGGATTAAGGAAATACATCATGGTGGGCCCCATAGAGTCCCTAATCGGTCCGTCCGTCAGAAGAGCCCACTTTAATTCGCGCGCTCTCTCCCTCTCTCTCTCTCTCTCTCTCTCTCTCTCTCTCTCTCTCTCGCACACTCTCTCCCTCTCTCTCTCTCGCGGGCGCACTCTCTCCCTGTCTCTGTCTCTCTCGCGCACTCTCTCTCCCTGTCTCTCTCTCTCTTGTCTCTCTCTTGTCTCTCTCTCGCACACTCTCTCTCCCTGTCTCTCTCTCTCTCTCTCTCTTGCATGCACTCTCTCTCCCTATCGTAGCTTTGTTCTATCGCAACCCAGCTGCCCTACGACGGCATTGTAATGGTGCTCACCTCATCGGTATATAAATCTAACGGATTAGGGTTTTCACTTCTGGAAGGTGATATTCTTTTGATCTTCTCAGCTTTAATATATTCATGCTTGTTTGATATTGCTACATTCATGAAACAAAATTCTCTTTCTTTTTTATTTTCGAGATTTCTTGTTTGAAGTTCGATGACTCGGTTATTTTGATATTGATATTGTTCACCAAGTGTTTGATGAAATGACTCAACGAAGTGTCGGCTAGTGGCAAGGAAGGTATGCACACCAAACAAATACCATTTTTCCTTGATTTTGAAGTTGCATATAAGGTGTTTAAGGAATACTTGGTGTTGTTTTACAAACAGTGAGAAACTGAGAGTGCCCTGTATGTGTTTGTGAAAATGTTTTTTTTTTTGGAGAAAGTCCACATTACACTCATAATAAAAAAATAATCTCACACCCTCATAACTCCAATGATACATATATCAATAGCATTGCAAAATAAACAATGGAGAACTGGCTCTAATTGCCAAGCAGGGCATCAATGAACCCCTCATGTGTGTTGCACCATCAGATTCTGATTTTTCTTGGCTGCACCTATACTGAGATTTCAAATGGGTGAATCCATGTATATCATGAAAATCGGAATGGCTCATCTGGCCAGCCTGTCAGTATCTTCTTGGCATGCAATACTCTTCTATGGAACCCTGATATGGACCCTTCACCAGGCACAACTTAATCTCATAAAGCTTTGGCCACCATTTTCCTGTCACAAACAGGCGGTCCTTCTCTCTATCCCAAGCGATTCCATTCAGGACGTCAATATTTGTATTCCTAGAGGATAGCAAGTCTTGCCTTAATTTATGAAGGAGGATCCACCCAAGCACTACCCCATTTTGATGTGAAATTCTAGCTATGCAGTCAGACTGCCAAACATTCGCCCACACTTCACCATTTACATACTCTAGTTCATTGAGATAAAAAATTACACGACCTTTGTATGTGACTGTTACTTTTCTTAAAATTAAGAGACCTTTCGAGGATTGAGGATCCAATTGATATAGTGTTGAGGTTCCATCACTCCTAAATATGACTTTTCCATCCGTAGCCAGTCCCCATCCATCAATCATCTGACGAGTAAACATCTTCCATTTGTTAAGATCATGTTGATCATATATGAAACCAGTTTTCTTCAACCAAGTCACTTGGAACAACCTTTCACCTAGAAGAGTAAGACCCTCCCCAAAGTAAGATCCATCCATTTGATGAATAGCTTGAACCTTCCCAGTGTTTGTGAAAATGCTGCATAGGCTCAATTTTGGCTGAAACTCGGCTTTATTGATCCGACCTGTTGACCAAACAAAGCCGAGCTGAGTTCAAGCTGGGATCAGCTAGCGGCCGAGCTGAAGTCAGCTCGACTTGGTGTTCACTCTTAGTAGGACGCAATCACTCAGGTGGATACAAAATTCAGGTGGGCCTCACCACAAGAAACAGTTAGAATGGAAACATCCGCCATTGAAACCTCCCTGGGGCCAACCATCTAAATCGTTCATAGGCTTATTACCACTCAAATAAAGTATAGGTACAAATATCATTCCGATACAAAACTTTCATGGATCCCGAAAAGTTTCCAATGGTAGGCATTAAATCCCTTTTGTTTCTTGTTGTGTGGCCCACCTAATTTTTATATTGGTCTGATTTTTGGATTCCTTTTGTGCGATTCTTCAAAAAATAATTTCACTTTTATTTCTGTTCCAATGTGGTAGAAAGAATTGGGTGTTCCACTAGACTTAAATGATTTAGTCTTATTGGCTTCGGATTATGAATTTCACTAAGAAATTGGATGTGTTGGTCTTTTGCATGTATTTCAGAAAGGTAAATAAGTACCATATTTGTTTGGCAAATCATGTTTACAACAGTAAGTAGGATTCAATTTTTTAATTTTATCTTTAATTTTCCTGTTAGACTCATAATCAAAGATTTTTATATGCAGGTTGATGTATTTTTAGCCCCACAGATCAATGTTGCCACTACAAAGTTTAATATTGAAATGGTAAAGTTTTTAACTATTTAATCTTTGTTTTTTGCTGTTCTTCATAAATAATTTGATGTCTTAGCCTCCTGTCATTACCAAATAGTCTTGTCACTATTTGTTTATATGTCATCTCATGAGTCTTACTATTTGTAATTTTCTTACCCCTGTAGTGATTATCAGAAGCAGTGGGCCATCATTGAAAGATTACCCTTTTAGTGAGTCCATTTAAGGTATGGATAAATTGTGAAGTTTTATCTTGCGGCTCTTACTTAATTGGTTGAGACACCAAATTGATTTATAGGACTTATTTGGATTTTTTTTTAAGATGGTTGCAATCATTTTGACCTATATTTATTATGGTAATGATGGTTAGAAAACAAAATATCTTTTTCGTTGGTCAACAAAATCCAATATCAATTCTTTTCCAACATGATTCTACGCTAAAGCTAAAAAGAACATGAATTATTAAAGGATTCTTGTATTTCTTTTAATGTAAATTTCTTTAAAAAATTAAAATAAAGGAATGATGAGAATCCTTAACACTATCATGGTATGTATTACTTTTATCTATGCATCTTGATGGGAAATGGATGATTGATGTTTTTTTTTTTTTTTTTGGATTTACTTATATTTTTCAGATTTTTTTTATTTTTTATTTTTTTAGTTTTTTATTTTTTAAAAGTAAATAAGAAGAAATATTATGGTTTGTGATATGATTTGTCATTTGATAAAATGCTGAGTAGCAACAAAACTTCACTTCTTCCCTCAGAATCATTTTGATATCCTGCATTTGTAAAAAAAGATAGATAACAAATTCAAATTAACTGCCAAAGGAAGTGCTTTGTTACCACTTACTAGTATTGTGATTGAATTTCTCTATTCCAAATCAACAGATTTGTGAGTGCCCTGAAATTTTTGCTGGATTGGACGTGCTCAATCTGTCCAGAAACTGCCTCACAGATTCATGTGGTTCTTACCTTTCAACGATCTTGGAAAATTGTAAAGGTGTGGTGCCTCTGGTTGCTGCTTGATTTACTTCGATGTTAGTACTTCTTTCTTAACAAGAGAAAAGTGATAGCCACTTATAAGAGTAGGATTTCAAATCTTTCTCTCCATGTGTGCCACTGGTGCTTGTGATCCAGCTCAGTCATCTGTTGGGCTCTGCTGTGTCAATGCGATGTGGCTGAAAAATCAACCCGGTTTGTCATCAGATGAGCCACATGTGTATGTAAAGATGGATGATTAAGAAAATGTCCAACAATCCACATTCAACACACACATAGCCCACCAGTCACCAATATAAAATTTCCAAGCATAAGGTTGGTTCCATGGTCGTTATCTATCTAGGTTTGAAATCATTCCACTGCGTAACATATTGTCCAGCACCGACACCGCTACATAGTGCCCTCTATCGGGCTGTTTTGGGCCGATATGGGGCTGATGCACCTGTATTGGTAATGGGCGATTCTGGTATATATCAGGCCACCCGTACTGATTTCAGATGATACTTTAAGCCTTGCTATCTTTTTGACTTCAATGTTTACATGTAATAGAAAAATCTGTGTTCCTTTTTTTTTTTATGATTATTCTTTGTTATGTAGCACTATATAGCTTGAACATAGAGGAATGTTCTATCACTTCCAGAACAGTTCAGAAGATCGCTGATGCATTGGATGTTTGCTCTGTACTTACAAAACTTTGTTTAGGTATTCCTAGTGATATGATTGCTGGTCATTGACTTAACCGAGTTGTTGAGATAGTTTTCTAGATTATCTCATTCCATATGCTAATAGCTTCAAAAACTGTTTCTTTCAACAGGGAAAAACAACCCCATCACTGGCAATGCTATCTGCAATCTATTGGAGAAATTGGCTACTTTGAAGAGGTGTAGTTTCTTATCATAGTTCTGAAAAGTTCTTGAGTCAACTCAAAATTCGGCAGACTCAAATCATTTGAATTTGAGTCAAGTTGCTTTCCTAACTTGGTTTGATTGATGAGACCTGCCTTGATAGGTTGACTTGACTTTAGTGGCCTGATTCAAATTTTACTAATTTTTGAGGCTGTAAGGCTTAAATCTGGGAAAAAGTATATTTGATATATATATATAAGATAGGTATTTTTGTGTTTGTAGTTGAACATGCAGCAGCCAACGACAAATTGTGTTAGAGAATTCTATTAATTTATTCATTGGTGCATTCATGTGTGTGTGAGGAGTACGAATTACATGTGAATTTCACATGCAATGGGTGCACATGCTTCAATGTTTCACATTTGTAGGACTTCAGATTTGTGCAAAAGGTGGGCTCCAGTGTGGCTATCATCTGGTGAAAAAAAATCTTATGTTTTAGACAAGTAAATACAATTTTTAGTTCACAATACATCTAAACTTGGAGCCATAATTTGGCTGGTTCAGTTTGAATTAATTGTATGCCATGCGTACAAGTTCTCAATGCATGTGTATCATCCACAAAACAGGGACAGAGTATCAATTTGGTGTAATTTTTTGTTGCGTTTTCATGCACCGGTTAACTGAATTGGGAACATACAGTTAAAAGATGATTCAACTAATTCACCTTGACTCAAGCTAGTTGTGAGCTCATGCATAGAATGTAACTAAGTTGAAGTGGCACAAGGTAATTCTCTTGCTAATGCATAGAATGTAACTATTGCATTATGAGCTCATGGAGTGCTGAAGAGTTAACTGTTACTTCTTTCCTTTTTCAGAAACTTTAGGTTGTCTAGAACCTTGATAAAAAGTGGTTGCTACTTCAAAAGTGGAAGAATGCTCTTCAGTTGTACCACAATAATCTTGATAAAAAGTGGTTGCTACTTTACATGCGCAATGTTTGAGACTCCTCAAGATGTGCTCAAAGGTGCTAGGCACGTGGTATGTATTCTACTTTATTATTGCCCTGAATTTTAAGTTTCATTATTTGTGTGGAATTTACAGCATATTATGCTTGGCATTTTTAGCATTTTCAACAAAAACCAACATTGTTGTGAGCCATCTGTTAGGAAACATGTTCGCAGTATATTCATGGAGAAAGCTGTGGTCTCAACTAGTCTTACACCTGCTGGGAAAACTACAATAGATTATTTTCATCAGTTCGTAACTGTCAAGTGGTTGGATGAGAAGCCATTCTATCGATTCAAAGATGCACAGTGGCTTCTTATCCAAAAAGTGGAAGAAGAGAAACTCCTTCAGGTTACCATAAAATTGCCAGAAAATGTTCAAACTAAGTTAATAAGTGATTCAAATGATTATTACATCAGTGATGGAGTTAGTAAGTCTGCTTAGCTTTGGAACGAGCAGCGGAACTTGATATTGAAGGACGCTTTCTTTAGTTTTCTTCTTCCTTCAATGGAAAAGGAAGCCCGATCCCTCTTGACGGCAAGAGCCAAGAACTTCACAAGAGCCACAAAAGTTGTGGATCAATCTGATATTTGTGTTTTCGCTTCACCCAAGTTCGTGTGACCTAATCAAGATGTTGGATGGCAAATAAACATTACAGAAATTTGAGTTTATGTAGAATTAGGACAACAAGGGTAAATATGACAATTTTCTAATTTTCAGACTTCTTAGTTTGTATTTACCAAATAAGTTTTTGTAAAAAAGTGCTTATTTTCAGATATCAGAACTTTTAGAAAAATTACCAAACAAATATTTCAGTACTTTTTAAGTATTAAAATTCAGTACTTTTAACTTTCAGCACTTAAATTAATTTTCAGACCTTATTTTTCAGTTTACCAAACGACGCCTTAGTTCCTTTTTGTTGATTTAGTTCTTTTTCATTCATAAGTGGACTGTTTACTGTTAATATTCTAATCATTTTTTGGAAGACAATGCTTTTCTCGTCATATTTCTCTTGTTGTGTTACCGACATTGACCTTTTTTGCAATGTTAATTGTTTGATCTTTTTTTATTGGAATCAAAATTTATTAAAACAACCAAGAGAAGATTGGATCATATCCGTCAAGACAATGGATGGGAAGGTCCCACACATTAATAAGACCAAGAGGTTGCTTATAGTGTTCAACCTAATCTGTCATATTGATCAACCTACCCAAAAAAGGTTAATAGTAACTCTGGAGAACTGGGTTTCCATGAAACTTTAACCCAATAAAGCTTGTCATAGATATTCATATATTGAAGCTGCATGGATTCAAGCTTCATAAGACTGTACAATCGTATATATGGTGTTGGATGGAAATTTTCTCAAGGTCCAAGAGGATTTCAATGGGACAACAGTAATTAACATGGGAATGCAGAAGATCTAGTGATCGATAATGAAAATAATTTATATTTTCAGATACACTATTTTCTGGTTGTTGCTTCTATGTTGCAAATTGGCATTCATCTTTTACATCCAAATAAATTTTTGTTTTATTGGTGCAGTTATCTTGCTCTGGGCACTTGTAGTCTTGGTATGTCTCATTGTCCTTCAATAATTTAATATATCGAGATTTCTTTCCCATCATCATTTACATTTTTCTTCTTAATCGATACTTAGAAGTTAATATAATCATTTACTCTGTTTTACAATCTTTAAAATCTTTATATGTAAATTTGTGCTCATATGCATTGTCGGAGAAACTAAAAAACTTACTCATTCTCAGATTGCATTGTGGAATATTCATCCATTATTCAAAGAAAGGGCGACATTCCAAGCACTCACACTTTCTCTCCTTGCTAGCTAACTTGGTGAATCTTCTTTCCTTCATACTATATGATTCATTGATGAAGTGGCTTAGCCATTTAGACAGGCCCGTGTTTATATATTATCTTGAAATTGATAAAGTAGATCCGGATGTGCATTGGAGCTATCCGGATGTTGAGCGGGGGTCCCTGAAACGTGGCAACCACTGTTATGACCATGATGAAGCAGTCCATTTTCTATGGATAACATTGGAGGGGCTTGGCCATTTGGACAGGCCGTGTTTATGAAATTGCTAGAAATTAATGGAGCATACTCAGATGTGTGTCGGAGCTATCCGGATGAGCAGGGGTCATGGGAAGGTAGGAACCGCTTTTATGACCATGATGAAGCTGTCCATTTCCTATGGACAGCATTGGAGGGGCCTGACCATTTGGACAGGCCGTGTTTATGTATTTGCTTGAAATTAATGGAGCAGACCCGGATGTGCGTCGGAGCTATCCGGATGAGCGGGGGTCTCTGAAAGGTGGGAACCGCTGTTATGACCATGATGAAGTTGTCCATTTCTTATGGACGGCATTGGAAGGGCCTGACCATTTGGACAGGCCGTGTTTATATTTGTATTTACAGGGACCACACCCTTAACCTAAACCCAAACCAATTCTCAAATCTAAAAACCTATAACCTAAACCAAAACCAAAACCTATAATCTAAACCTGAACCCATTCTCAAATGCCAAAACCGATAACCTAAACCTAAACCTATAACCTATAACCTAGACCAAAACCTGTAACCAAAACCAAAACTAAAACCAAAACCTATAATCTAAACCCGAACTCATTCTCAAATCCCAAAACCTATAACCTAAACCAATACCAAAACCTATGACCTAAACCCGAACCCATTCTCAAATCCCAAAACCTATAACCTATCCCTAAATCTTAACCCATAACCTAACCTAAACCTATACTTATAACCTAAAACTATTCCCAAATCCCAAAACCAAGAACCTAAACCTAACCTGAACCTAAACCTAAACCCATAACCTATAACCAAAACCAAAACCTATAACCTAAACCAAAACCAAAACCTATAACCTAAACCCGAACCCATTCTCAAATCCCAAAACCTATAACCTAAACCAAAACCAAAACTTATAACCTAAACCCGAACCCATTCTCAAATCCCAAAACCTATAACCTAAACTGAAACCTAAACTTAAACCTTATCCTAAACCTATAACCTATAACCTAAACCAAAACCTATAACCTAAACCAAAACTAAAACCTATAAGCTAAACCTGAACCCATTATCAAATCCTAAAATCTATAACCTAACCTCCCTATACTTATAACCTAAAACTATTCCCAAATCCCAAAACCTATAAACTAAACCTAACCTTAACCTAAAACTAAACCTATAACCTATAACCTTAAACAAAACCTATAACCTAAATTCGAACCCTTTCTCAAATCCCCAAACCTATAACCTAACCTAAACCTATACTTATAACCTAAAACTATTCCCAAATCCAAAAAACTTATAACCTAAACCTAACCTTAACCTAAACCTAAACCTATAACCTATAACCTTAGCCAAAACCTAAAACCTAAACCAAAACCAAAACCAAAATCTATAACCTAAACCAAAACCCATTTCCAATTCCCAAAACCTATAGCCTAAACCAAAACCAAAACCTATAACCTAAACCCGAACCCATTCTCAAATCCCAAAACCTATAACCTAAACCAAAACCAAAACCTATAACTTAAACCTGAACCCATTCTCAAACCTCAAAACCTATAACCTAACCTAAACCTATACTTATAACCTAAAACTATTGTCAAATCCCAAAACCTATAACCTAAACCTAAACCTATAACCTATAACCTTAATCAAAACCTATAACCTAAACCAAAACCAAAACCTATTACCTAAACCCGAACTCATTCCCAAATCCTAAAACCTATAACATAAAACAAAACTAAAACTTATAACCTAAACCCGAACCCATTCTCAAATCCCAAAACCTATAACCTAAACCAAAACCAAAGCCTATAACCTAAACCCGAACCCATTCTCAAATCCCAAAACCTATAACCTATCCCTAAACCTTAACCTATAACCTAACCTAAACCTATACATATAACCTAAAACTATTCCCAAATCCCAAAACCTATAACCTAAACCTAAACCTATAACCTATAACCTTAATCAAAACCTATAACCTAAACCAAAACCAAAACTAAAACCTATAACCTAAACCCGAACCCATTCCTAAATCCCAAAACCTATAACCTAAACCAAAACCAAAACCTATAACCTAAACCCGAACCCATTCTCAAATCTCAAAACGTATAACCTAAACCAAAACCAAAACCTATAACTTAAACCCGAACCCATTCTCAAATCCCAAAACCTATAACCTAAACCTTAGACTAAACCTAAACCTTATCCTAAACCTATAACTTATAACCTAAACTAAAACCTATAACCTAAACCAAAACCAAAACCTATAACCTAAACCTGAACCCATTATCAAATCCTAAAACCTATAACCTAACCTACTTATACTTATAACCTAAAACTATTTCCAAATCCCAAAACCTATAACCTAAACCTAACCTTAACCTAAACCTAAACCTATAACCTATAACCTTAACCAAAACCTATAACCTAAATCCAAACCCATTCTCAAATCCCAAAACCTATAACCTATAACCTTAACCTATAACCTATAACCTTAACCAAAACCTATAACATATAACCTATAACCTTAACCAAACCTATAACCTTAACCAAAATTAACCTATACTTATAACCTAAAACTATTCACAAAACCCAAAACCTATAACCTAAACCTAACCTTAACCTAAACCTAAACCAATAACCTATAACCTTAACCAAAACCTATAACCTAAATCCAAACCCATTCTCAAATCCCAAAACCTATAACCTATAACCTTAACCAAAACCTATAACATATAACCTATAACCTTAACCAAACCTATAACCTTAACCAAAATTAACCTATACTTATAACCTAAAACTATTCACAAAACCCAAAACCTATAACCTAAACCTAACCTTAACCTAAACCTAAACCAATAACCTATAACCTTAACCAAAACCTATAACCTAAATCCAAACCCATTCTCAAATCCCAAAACCTATAACCTAAAGCTAAACCTATAACCTATAACCTTAACCAAAACCTATAACCTATAACCATAACCAAAACCTATAACCAATAACCTATAACCTTAACCAAACCCATAACCTTAACCAAAACTAACCTATACTTATAACCTAAAACTATTCCCAAATCCCAAAACCTATAACTTAAACCTAAACCTATAACCTATAACCTAAACCAAAACCTATAACCTAAACCAAAACCAAAACCTATAACCTAAACCCAAACCCATTCCCAAATCCCAAAACCTATAACCTAAACCAAAAACACCAAAACCTATAACCTAAACCCGAACCCATTCTCAAATCCCAAAACCTATAACCTAAAACCAAAACCAAAGCTTATAACCTAAACCCGAACCTATTCTCAAATCCCAAAACCTATAACCTATCCCTAAACCTTAACCTATAACCTAACCTAAACGTATACTTATAACCTAAAACTATTCCCAAATCCCAAAACTTATAACCTAAACCTAAACCTGTAACCTATAACCTTAATCAAAACCTATAACCTAAACCAAAACCAAAACCAAAACTTATAACCTAAACCCGAACCCATTCTCAAATCCCAAAACGTATAACCTAAACCAAAACTAAAACCCGAAACTATTCTCAAATCCCAAAACCTTTAACTTAAACCAAAACCAAAACCTATAACCTAAACCCAAACCCATTCTCAAATCCCAAAACCTATAACCTAAACCTAACCTAAACCTAAACCTAAGCATTATCCTAAACCTATAACCTATAACCTAAACCAAAACCTATAACCTAAACCAAAACTAAAACCTTTAACCTAAACCCGAACCCACCATAAAATTTAAAACCTATAACAAAACCTACCAATACTTATAACCTAAAATTATTCCCAAATCCCAAAACCTATAACCTAAACCTAACCTTAACCTAAACCTAAACCTATAACCTATAACCTTAACCAAAACCTATAACCTAAATCCGAACCCATTCTCAAATCCAAAAATCTATAACCTAACCTAAACCTATACTTATAACCTAAAACTATTCCCAAATCCAAAAACCTATAACCTAAACCTAAACCTATAACTTATAACCTCAACCAAAACCGATAACCTAAACCAAAGCCAAAACCTATAACCTAAACCCGAACCCATTCCTAAATCCCAAAACCTATAACCTAAACCAAAACCAAAACCTATAACCTAAACCCAAACCCATTCTCAAATCCCAAAACTTATAACCAAAACCAAAACCAAAGCCTATAACTTAAACCCGAACCCATTCTCAAATCCCAAAACCTATAACCTATCCCTAAACCTTAATCGATAACCTAACCTAAACCTATACTTATAACTTAAAACTATTCCCAAATCCCAAAACCTATAACCTAAACCTAAACCTACAACCTATAACCTTAATCAAAACCTATATCCTAAACCAAAACTAAAACTAAAACCTATAACCTAAACCCGAACCCATTCTCAAATCCCAAAACCTATAACCTAAACCTATAACCTATAACCTAAACCAAAACCTATAACCTAAACCAAAACCAAAACCTATAACCTAAACCCAAACCCATTATCAAATCCCAAAACCTATAACCTAACCTAAACCTATACTTAGAACCTAAAACTATTCCCAAATCCCAAAACCTATAACCTAAACCTAACCTTAACCTTAACCTAAACCTATAACCTATAACCTTAACCAAAACCTATAACCAAAACCAAAACCAAAACCTATAACCTAAACCCGAACCCATTCCCAATTCCCAAAACTTATAACCTAAACTAAAACCAAAACCTATAACCTAAACCCGAACCCATTCTTAAATCCCAAAACCTATAACCTAAACCAATACCAAAACCTATGACCTAAACCCGAACCCATTCTCAAATCTCAAAACCTATAACCTATCCCTAAACCTTAACATATAACCTAACCTAAACCTATACTTATAACATAAAACTATTCCCAAATCCCAAAACCTATAACCTAAACCTAACCTGAACCTAAACCTAAACCTATAACCTATAGCCTTTACCAAAACCTATAACCTAAACCAAAACTAAAACCTATAAAATAAACCCGAACCCATTCTCAAATTTCAAAACCTATAACCTAAACCAAAACCAAAACCTATAACCTAAACCTGAACCCATTCTCAAATCTCAAAACCTATAAGCTAAACCTAAACCTTATTCTAAACCTATAACCTATAACCTAAACCAAAACCTATAACCTAAACCAAAACTAAAACCTATAACCTAAACCATAACCCATTATCAAATCCCAAAACCTATAACCTAACCTACCTATACTTATAACCTAAAACTATTCTCGAATACAAAAACCTATAACCTAAACCTAACCTTAACCTAAACCTAAACCTATAACCTATAACCTTAACCAAAACCTATAACCTAAATTCGAACTCATTCTCAAATCTCAAAACGTATAACCTAACCTAAACCTATACTTATAACCTAAAACTATTTCCGAATCCCATAACCTATAACCTAAACCTAAATCTATAACTTATAACCTTAGCCAAAACCTATAACCTAAACCAAAACCAAAACCTATATCCTAAACTCGAACCTACTCCCAAATCCAAAAACCTATAACCTAAACCAAAACCAAAACCTATAACCTAAACCCGAACCCATTCTCAAATCCCAAAACCTATAACCTAAATCAAAACCAAGGCCTATAACCTAAACCCGAACCCATTCTCAAATCCGAAAACGTATAACCCATTCATAAACCTTAACCTATAACCTAACCTAAACCTATACTTATAACCTAAAACTATTCCCAAATCCCAAAACCTATAACCTAAACCTAAACCTATAACCTATAACCTTAATCAAAACCTTTAACCTAAACCAAAACCAAAACCAAAAACTATAACCTAAACTCGAACCCATTATCAAATCCGAAAACCTATAACCTAACCTAAACCTATACTTATAACCTAAAACTATTCCCAAATTCCAAAACCTATAACTTAAACCTAACCTTAACCTAAACCTATAACCTTAACCAAAACCTATAACCTAAACCTGAACCCATTCTCAAATCCCAAAACCTATAACCTAACCTAAACCTATACTTATAACCTAAAACTATTCCCAAATCCCAAAACTTATAACCTAAAACCTAACCTTAACCTAAACCTAAACCTATAACCTATAACCTTAACCAAAACATATAACCTAAAGCAAAACCAAAACCAAAACCAAAACCTATAACCTAAACCTGAACCCATTCCCAAATCCCAAAACCTATAACCTAAACTAAAACCAAAACTTATAACCTAAACCCGAACCCATTCTCAAATCCCAAAACCTATAACCTAAACCTTATCCCAAACCTATAACCTATAACCTATAACCTAAATCAAAACTTATAATCTAAACCAAAATTAAAACCAAAACCAAAACCTATACCCTAAACCTGAACCCATTATCAAATCCCAAAATCTATAACCTAACCTTAACCTATGCTTATAACCTAAAACTATTCCCAAATCCCAAAACCTATTACCTAAACCTAAACCTTATCCTAAACATATAACCTATAACCTAAACCAAAACCTATAACCTAAACCTAAACCAAAACCTAAACCTAAACCTAAGACCTAAATGTATTCTCAAATTCCTAAACCTAAACCTACACCTAATCCTAATCTCAACTACTTAACCTAAACCTAAACTTGAAAACCTAACTTAAACCTATAACCTTGACCTAAACCTAACCTAAACCTATAACCTTAACCTAAACCTATAACCTAAACCTAAACCTAAAACCTAAATGTATTCTCAAATCCTTTAGCCTAAACCTATTCTCAAATTTCAAAACTTATACCTATAAATTAAACCTAGACCTTAACCTAAACATAAACCTATACTTATATCTTATAACCTAAACCTAAACCTAAAATCTAAATGTATTCTCAAATTCCTAAACCTAAACCTAAACCTAATCCTAATCTCAACTACTTAACCTAAACCTAAACTTGAAAACCCAAACCTAAACCCAATTTCCTAAACCTAAACCTTAACCTATTCTCAATTCCTTAAAGCTATAACCAATAACCTATAACATATAACCTAAACCTAAACCTATAACCTAAACCTAAACCTATAACCTTAACCTAAACCTAGGTCTTGAGTTTAAAAGTTCATCCTTGGTTTAAACACATTACTCATGTTGGATTTTGCCATTGTTTAGAAGATTTATAGGTACATTTTTTATTTCTTCATATATAAGTATTTTTTTTTTTTTTTTATCTTTCTTCCTTTTAAGATGTGTACAAAGGCATGCTTGTTTGATTGTGTCTACAAATGCTATTTTATACAGGCTGACAAGCTAAAGAAGTCAGTGGAGGATGAAATTCATTTTCTCAAGGGAAGGGTTTCAGAACTTGAAAGTGATCTTGTGTTGAAGTCCGCAAAAGTTACATCTGTAGTTTCAAGGAAAGAAGAAACTCCCTCTTCTGCATTTGCTGAAATTGACCACCTGAAGGAAGAAAATTCTGTAAAAATGTGAGCATTATTGAATGTATATGGAGGGTGTTTACTGTGTTGGAGTGTATTTGTTTATTGCATATCAAAGCACGGCTTAGTTATAATTCTTATGATAGGTTGAGAAAAAGTGAAGTATTGTTTATTTAGAAATGTGAATGCAGGATGCATTGTATGATTTGATTGCTATTTGTAATAAATGCATCTTTTTTTTTCTGATTGCATTTTATGTATTATTTCTATCAGCATTAAGCTTAGGTGAGTTATCAATCACAACAGGTTCTTGCAATGAAAACAGGTTGTATTATTACAATTTTTTTAAAAAATAGCTATGAATATAATCGTAGTTATAGCTACGGCTTTCATCCGTAGCTATTGGTATCTATTGTTACGAATATTATTGGTGCTATTGATATTTATTGTTACGGAGAAAATCCCTTTTTCTACGGATATAAGCTGTAGCATGTCCGTCGCTATTGGTGGGGTAGCTAAAGGTGTTGCTACGGACATAATCCATAGCTATTGGTATTTATTGCTACGGATTTAGTCCGTAGTTATTGGTATCTATTGCTACAGATTTAGTCCATAGCTACATCTTTAGCTACACCACCAATAGCGACGGACGTGCTACGGATCATATCCGTAGCAAAAGCCTTTTTGCTACAGTTTTTGACCGTAGCCTTTTTCCATTTTTCTTATAGTGTATATATGGTAAATAATCTAGATTATCTTTTAAATATGGAAAACATATATGTAAGGGAGTGATTGATTATGTGCACTCTGACGTATGGGGGCCTTCGCTTGAAGTTTTCATTGGGGGGTCATCATGGTTTGTTTTATTCATTGACGAATATTCTAGAAAAGTTTAGTTTACTTTATAAAATGTAAATCTAAAGTTTTCACCATATTTAAATAATGAAAGACAATGGTGAAAAAATCGTTAAGGTAAAAAATAAAAATTTTGAGGACTGACAATGGTGAAAAATTTACTTTCATTGAATTTAATGAATATTACAAAGATAAAAGGATTATTAGGCATAACACAGTGCACCACACACTTGAACAAAACAGTGTAGATGAATGAATAAATCAAACTCTCTTAAAAAGGGCCATATGCATGTTAAGTAATGCTGCGTTGAGAGAGGACCTATGGACAGAGGCCGTTAACATGACTTCCTATTTGGTGAATTGGTTTCCATCTACAGTAATTGAATGTAAAATTCTAGAGGAAGTATGTAATGGTCAAAAGCTAGACTACTTAGGTTTGCGCATATTTGGTTGTGAGGCTTACTTTCATATACCATTAGTTGAGAGAGATAAGTTAGACCATAGAGTAAAAAAGTACATCTTTGTTGGCTACGGTGTAGGTGTGAAAGGTTATAGGTTATTCGACAAGGTTACATGTAAGGTCATCACTAGCCGTAATGTCAATTTGATGAAAGCTCCCTATTCTATAAGGATGGTCAAGAAGAGCAAGAGGAGACAGAAATGTTGATCATAGACATCCAGATTGATACAAATGATACTTAGGTAGAGACAGATGTGCAGATAGAGGTCCAGGAGAAGGTAAAACGGTCACTTGTGAGAAAAAATCCAAAGCTTGATCACAGGTTACCGGAAAGATACAGGGACGACTCTAATATCACATATTCCCTCATTATAGATGAGGGGGACTAGTTAACTATTCAGGAGGCTCTTGATGAGCCTGATGCAGAAAAGTGAAAGGCAGCTATGGATGATGAGATGGACTCATTGCACAAAAATCACACTTGAAAGTTGGTGGAGCTTTCAAACAGTCGCCTAGACAATGATATAAAAAATTGATTCTTTCATGTTGAGTCAGAAATTTACTTAGAGTGAATACGATCATCGTGTCTATTACAAGACGCTGAGTGATGGCAAATTCATCATCCTAATATTGTATGTTAATGATATGTTGATCGCTGGTCATGATATATATGAAATTAACATTTTGAAGACTTAATTATCAAGGACATTCGAGATGAAAGATCTGGGGGCTGCAAAGAGGGTTCTCGACATAGATATCCATAAAGATGGGAAGAGGAGCAGGCTTTGGTTATTACAAGAAAAATATCTTAAAAATGTACTAATCAAGTATGAGATGGACTAGGCAAAGCTTGTGAGCGTTCCCCACGTGGCTCACTTCAAGCTTTCCTCAGAATAACATCCTAAATCAAATGAGGAAAAACAGGTTATGTCTCATGTGCCTTATTCGAGTGTGTTTGGTGGTTTAATATATGTCATGGTCTGTACCAGACTATATATTTTACCGGCAGTCGGTGTTATGAGTAAATACATGTCAACCTCGGCAAGTAACATTGAGAAGAGGTGAAATGACTACTTTGATACATTCGAGGTATAAAAGACTAAGTTTTAAGTTTTGAGAAGAGAAGTAAAGTTAATAGGGTATGTGGATTCAGACTACGCAAGCAGTGTGGATTCTATAAAGTTAACTTCAGGTTACTCGTTTATACTAGCGGGTGAAGTAATTAGTTGGATGTTAAAGCTTCAGTTTATGGTGGCTCTTTCCACGACTGAAGCAGAATATATGGCAGTGACAGAAGTGTTTAAGGAAGGTGTTTGGTTAAAAGGCATGATAAATCAGTTGGGACTTTACCAGGAGGTCGTGCCGGTTAATTGTGATAGCGATAACACTATTAATTTGGCTAAAATTTTATTTATTACTCACAAACTAAACACATTAATGTTTATCACCGCTTTATTCGATAGGTGCTTGAGGAAGGAGGCGTAACACTAGAGAAGATTCACTCCAGCGTAAATCCAATAGACATGCTCACTAAAGTCATTCCTAGAGAGAAGTTCAAGTTCTGTGTAACTTCTTTGGGTTTGGTGATGGCGTAAAAGGATAGAATGTGCACAAGAAGCATTGATTGAAGTTATGATGTGACGCAGAGATAAGAGAAGAGGACAAGAAGCTACACGTTTGAAGATTGAAGACATGGTGGAGATTGTTGATTAACAAATGTCTTAAATCTAAAAAGTTCGACTAGCCTGGAGAAAGTTCAGTTTAAAATTCGGCAACAATGTATTTTAAAATTTTAGAGATCTTTGACTAGTCGAAGGACAGGTTTGACTAGTCGAAGGTGCCCTTCGACTAGCCCAAGCCTTGCCTCGACCATTCTAAGGTTACGCAGATTGCGCGTAGACTGCGTAATTTGAGGCAATTTTTAGACTATTTCGAGTCAGTGCGAAAGTGGGGTTTCTGAAACTATAAATACGAGTTCCTAAGACCATTTTAAAATATTCTAAGGCTTTCTAAAGTATGCCAAAGGGTTTTTAGAGAGGTTCTAGTATTTCAAAGAGTAAAGCAAGGGTGAGATTCGAGGTTGTTCGAATTGGGTAAGTCCTTTCTCTTTGTAATTTATGCTTTCATAGTGAAGATCTGTTGCTTTGTGTCGTGGTTTTTTTCCAAAAGGGTTTTCCACATTAAATATTTGTGTTCTCTTGTGTTTTCTTGATACTCTTAGATTGTTATCCTAGATCCATCTCTGTGTGAATCTGCAGAACAATCCCCAACAACACTCTAGGAGATGTCCTAAAACGGCGCCACTTCGATTCTCAGTGAGTAACGTGTTGACATGTGTCTTACTCCTCGATAGTTTTGTCGGTTGGTGAATAGGCAATCGCCACATGAAAGGAGGCATGAGCTGTAGCGCCTCTTCGAGATGTGGCATCGAATGCTTGTAATCAATGTCGCAGCTGAAATGATTATAAATAAGGGGGATGCCCCCGAAATCACTTCATTTGTATCTTCTTCCTCTGCTGCTCTTCTAAACCACCAGACCAGGCCATTTATGGTAAGTTAAAAATCATTTATCTGGTGAGCTTCTTTCTTTCCAACCTTCCTTACTCTGGCCACTCTCTCCTTCCCCTTTTATATTTTTTCTCTTTTTGGTTGGAATATCAGACATTTCCAACAAACATTCTATATCTGGGTCATTCCACGGTGAGTTCGCTCTAAGAAGTCTTGACTCCCGGTTAGGCGCTCCTTCTATACCACCATCTCAGTGTTGCTAGGCTGGGAAGAAATAACAGAATTGGTCCCAGTACTAAGGGCAATAACTCAGTCTACTATGGAGCAGCCCCTGGATGTTGACCCTTTTAGGTTGAGGCTGCAAAACGCCGACCTGGTTTAGATCAGGGAGGAGTACTAGATTTCAGAGTCTGTGATACTCCAAGGTCCCAGACTTGGTGAAATTCTAGGCCAACCTTGCGAGGGCGAGGTGGCCATATATGTGGTCACCTTGCAGTGCGGTCTTCGACTTCCCGTTCACCCTATCATAGGGGAGGTCGCTCACCGCCTAAGATTATCCTGAACACCTGGGGGGCTCTGCTCGAGACCTACATCCTATGACACCAACTAGGGTTCACTGAGTTGTCTGCCAAAGAATTTTTGTATCTATATAGAGAGAAGGTCACCCCTAGCCACCATGGTTGGTATTATTTTTTACGTGGGCAAATAAGGGCCAAGCCCTCATCACCTATAACCCATCCTCCAACAAGGGCTGGAAGGACAAGTGGTTCTAGGCATTGGAAGAATGGGAAGCCCCAACAACTGAGATGTCCAGGTTGCGATCTCGGGTCCCCAATAAAATTTTCCTTCCAAGTCATTTTTCTTTACTTTTGTACCTTTGTTTACTAACCAGTCGTGTCCCTTGCAACTCTTCCTTGAGGTTAACCCCTACTCTCTAATCTACAACTTCGCCAAGTTAATCACGCGAAGGGGAAGGATGCTGCTGAGAGAAATTGGAGGAAGATGATCACTCCTCAATCTCTCTATCAGTCCGGCTTGTCTTTGGTGGAGCCAAGAGGTAAGTAGTAGCTAGTAGAATCTTTCTTTCAAGTTTCTTTATTCTAATCTTTTATTTTTTTATTCCTGACTTAATTATCTTGTTATGTAGACATGACTGATCTTCCTCGTCCTACGAAGAGGATCAAGCTTCCTTCAGGGGTCGATGTTAGCCTTCTGAAGAAGACGGTTAAGAAAAAGGTCCCTGATGAGGAGCAAGAAACTCTAAGTATCCATCTAGACAAAGCTCAGTGACAAGAGGCCGCATCGTGTATTGAGTCAGAGGGGCTTAGGGCACGCCTCTCAATCTCTGAAGGGGAACAAGCCGAGGTGGAAACCAAGGCTGTAAGGTTGGAAGCCAAGCTGACCGAGACCATGGTCAAGCTGGATGAAGTTGAGGCCTCTCTACCTATAGTTCGGGCGGTTGTGGTGGAGGAATACAAGGTCTTTAGGGAGTGAGCCGAAGAGGAAGAATTGTACTTCAACTACGGCTATGAACGATGTTAGGAGGACGTTAAACAAAGATATCCAGAGCTTAAACTGGATGGCTTGGGCAATGAATCTCCTGAAGACTCGACCCTTGCTAAAGTCGAGCAACCCCCCTCTAGAGTTAAATGAATCTCGGCATCTCCTCCTTGTAAATATTTTGGTTAATGATGTAATGACTTTTCTTTATAAATGAAAAGATAACTTTTTGACATGATCATTGTGTATGGTGTTCTCAAGTAAATTCAGTAGATCAGACAAAATAGAGCAAGTAGGCCAAGCAATGTAAGATTAACAATTCGATTTAGTAGATCATGCATAATAGAATTAATACATCGACCACTCAGTAGTGGATCGAGTAGTCGATGAGAGGACTTTCTTCCCTTATACTAAGGGAAGTCCTCATAGTCGATTGTATAAAATTACACCGACCACTTATTAGTGGATTGAGTAGTTGGTAGGAGGACTTTCTTCCCTATACTAAGGGAAGCCCTCTTAGTCGATCGCATAGCTCGAATAGTCGAAAATGTTATTTAAAAGAAATTCTCTTCCCTTGACTTGGGGAAGTTCTTTTATTGTAGAATTCATAAAAATAGTAGACAAAAATGGTAGCAATGTCCCGAACACTTTTTTTCCTGTAAGAAGGGAGGTCACTCTAGTTGAGTAGATTAGTTAGTCGACACGCTCTTAGTCTCTTGAGTCCTCATGAGTAGTAGATCTTCAGATGTTTGGCATTCCATGGGTGAGGCAAGGGTTATCCCTCCATGTCTTCAAGTTGATATGCTCATGGCCACGTCATGGCCGTTATCTTGTAAGGTCCCTCCCAGTTCGGTCCTAATGTCCCTGAGCCGAGCTCTGTGGTGTTGTGGAAGGTTTCGAGAAGGATCATGTCTCCCACTAGAAACCTTTACACCTTGACCTAGGAATTGTACTATTGGGCAACACGTTGTTGATGGGCGGCGATCTTTAATTGCACTTGTTCCCTCTTTTCCCCGAGTAGATTTAGAAATAGGGTCATCTACTCAGCATTTTGATTTTCATCGAAGGAGTCGTTGCATGCAATCGGGAGCCATACTTCGAATAATACTATGGCTTCTTCACCGAAGGCCAAGAAGAAAGGCGTTTCCCCAGTTAAAGTCCAAGTAGTAGTTCGGTATGCCTATAAGACATGTGGTAGATCCTCGGCCCAGGCTCCTTTAGACTTCTCAAGTTTGGTCTTGAGGTAATTTTTTATAATTATGTTGATCGCCTCTACCTATCCATTGTCCTAGGGATACCAAGGTGACGAGTACGCGTTGCGAATGCCAAGGCTTTTGCACAGACTCTGGAATCACGTATTGTCAAAATGCTTGCCATTGTCTGAGACATTAGTGTGTTAGATCCCATACCTGCAGATGATGTTTTTCCATGATGAAGTCGGTAATCTTCTACTCAATGATTTTGCCCAACGTCTCGGTGTTGGCCCATTTAGTGAAATAATTGACTACCATGACAACAAACTTGGTCTGACCTTTGCCCATTGGCAATGGTCTTATGATGTTAATTCCTCATTAGGCGAATGGCCAAGGGCGGTCATAGGAGTCAGTTGCTCAAGTGGCTATCAAGGTATAGCGGCGAATTGTTGGAATTTCTCACACTTTTTTGCATACATTTTAACATCCTCTTAGATGGTTGGTTAGAAATACCCCCGTCAAATTACTTTGTAGGTGAGTGCTCTATCGCCCAAGTGATTACTGTAGATGCCTTCATAGATCTCCCTCAGAACATACTTGGCCTTGTCGGGTCGAAGACACCGTAGGTATAGTAAAGAGAATCCTCTTTTGTAGCGGACATCGCCTACCATGGTGTACCGAGCTACTCCACTCTGAATTCTTTGTGCCTCGAGCTTGTTGTTGGGTAGCTTATTCTTCTAAAGATAGTCCGTGATAGGGTCCATCTAACTCAGAGTCGAGATAATGGGAAGTGCTTTCTCTGGTTTAGGTCAATTGATGCTGGGCTCGGGAAAGAACTCAATTAGAATCAATTTGGCGATGTCATCATCAGACGTTATAGCTAGTTTTTCTAGAGCATCTGCTCAAAAATTTTCTGCTCAGGGGACCAATGTGACTTCACATTTTTTGAATTTGCCAATAAGTTCTCTCACCTTCTAGAGGTAAGCGATTATCTTCTCCCCCTTTACCTGGTACTCGTCAGCAACCTGGTTGACGATGAGCTGGGAGTCACTGTGAACTTTCAAAGTCTGAGCTCCCATGGCTGTTGCCAGCCTGAGCCCGGTGAGGAGGGACTCATATTGCACCACATTGTTAGACGTCAAGAATCCAAATCTCAAGGCATATTGTGTGCAGGTCTAGTCAGATGCCACAAGGATTATCCTTGACCCACTGTCTTTTGAATTAGAAGACCCACCAATGTGAAGGGTCCACATTGGTGAATCAGTTTTCTCCCTGTTTCCCTCGGTTTCTTCAGGGAGCTTGGTGTTGGTGAACTCAGTAATGAAGTCGACTACTGCCTGGCCCTTGATAGCAGTTCGGGATCGATATTGGATGCCAAATTCATTGAGCTCAATCGCCCACTTCGTCAGTCTCCTTGATACTTCGAGTTTTTGGAGCATTTGACGAAGAGCCTGATTGGTTAGAACCACAATGGTTTGGGCGTAGAAGTAGGAGCGGAGGTGATGTGAAGACACAATCAAAGCTAACATAAGCTTCTCAATGTTGGGGTATCGGGTCTCAGCTTGGACCGGTTCCTTGCTAATGTAGTAGACTGGAAGTTGCTTACCTCTGACCTCCCATACTAGGGTCAAATTGACCATCGTGGCTGAGACTGCCAAGTAGAGGAACAGTGGCTCTCCTTGCTCAGGCTTGAAAAGTAGAGAGGGTGACCCAAGGTACTGCTTGAGCTAATAGAAAGCTTGCTCATAGTCATTAGTCCATGTTGGCTTTGCCTTACCCTTCAATTGTTGAAAAAATGGGAGACACTTGTCGGTAGCTCTGAAAACGAACCTGTTAAGGGCTACAATCCTACTTGTGAGGCACTGGATTTCTTTTGTAATCCCAGGTAAGCTCATGTTCATCAACGCTTGGATCTTGTCGGGATTTGCTTCAATTCCCCTCTAATTGACCAAAAAACATAGGAACTTTCCTGAGCTTACCTCGAAAGCACATTTGCTCGAGTTTAACTTCATCTGGTACTTTCTTAGGATGGTAAACATCTCTTCAAGGTCAGCCACATGATCCACTGCCCTAATTCTCTTCACCAGCATATCGTCGACATAGACATCCATGGAGTGCCCGATCTGCTTAGTGAACATCTTGTTGACTAGTCGTTGGTATGTCACTCCAGCCTTCTTCAACCCGAAAGGCATAACCTTGTAGCAATAGAGCCCTTTATCAGTTATGAAGGTCATCTTCTGCTTGTCATGCGAGTGCATAGCGATCTGGTTGTAACCTAAGTAGGTGTTCATGAAGCTGAGGAGCCCATGCCCTATCGTACTATCAACCAGCTAATCGATTATCGAGAGAGGGAAACTATCTTTAGGGCAGCCTTATTTAGATCTGTGTAGTCGACACATACTCACCATTTTTCAGTTGAATTCTTCATAAGCACGATATTGGTGATCCAATCGGGATAGTAGATTTCCTCAATGAACCCGACCTTAAGGAGATTATTAACCTCCACTCTGATGATGGTGTATCATTTTGGTTCGAATGCTCGTTGCTTCTGCCTCACTAGTCGATGGTCGAGGTTAATGTTCAGCTTGTGAACCATCACCTCTGAGTTGATGTTGGGCATATCTTGGTGGGACCACGCGAAGACGTCGGTGTGTCGTTTCAATAAACTGATGATCTCTTCTCACTAACCTGGGGCTAGCAACGAACCGACTTGAACTGTGCGGGATAAGTCAGTCTCACAAAGGGGGAAAGCCTTCATGTCTTCGACATGAGATCCTCTCTCAACTGATTCTTCTCAAGGGTCGAGGGAGGTGATAGCCATCGCATGTTATCGTGCTCCTGCCCTCAAGGCCATTGAATAACATTGTTGAGACTCGTGCTGATCATCCCTGACCTGCCCGATACCATGCTCGATCAGGAATTTCATGGTAAGGTGGTAAGTTGACATTGTGGCTCGCATGATGTTAAGGGATGGTCGTCCTAGAATGATGTTGTAGACAGAGGGACAATCGACTACGAGGAAGTCAATCATCACAGTAGTTTAGTTGTGACATTCTCCTGTGGTCATGGGTAGCAGTATACTTCCTTCGGAGGTAACCTTCTCCCTTATAAACCCAAGCAAGGGAGTTCGGACATGAAAAAGGTGAGTTAACAGTCCTTGGAGGGGGGGGTGGGGGGGTGAATAAGACTATGCTAAATAAAAGCTTAAAGTACTGAAATAATAAACAAATTAGAATAAATCAGAAATCTCAATAGTATTAGTATTGAAAAATTAATTCAAACTTAGTTCGTAGGACAACCTTACACCAAAAACAAAGTTTTAGGTAGGACAACCTGATTTCACGAATGTTTGTAAGGAATAAGATCATAAACCAAGCAAGAGATAAGAGAGCTATCTATTACAAGCATTCACCACATTTGCATATAGAAATTATAATCATTCACCACTTATGTAAAAACTTAACATTCACCACAAACACTAAGAGTTATAGTGGTTCGGTGTATATACAAACTGTTCTCAAATAGCCACACCTACTCTACTCCTAATAATCACAACCCACGTGATATTGACGTTTACTAAAAAATAAGGTTTTCACAGGTTCGCCTTAAAACCTTACACAGTTGTGATTTTAGAAGGGCTATCACAAATAGAAACCCCATGCTGAGATTTTCTGGCTATCTCAGTCAAAACTAAATATGAGATTTTCTGGCTATCTCAATGAAACAAAAAACATAGAATATAGAAATATACTTAGCTTCTTCTTAGGCAAATCTCTTGAAGTAGCCTATAGAATCGCTTTGCTTGAAGTAGAATGTTCAATGTCCAGTAACACAGACAAAGGTTTTAGATTGATTTTAAATTAATTCAAACCAAGGGATACTTGTTTGAATTCTTTAAGATCTCAAAAGGAGTGATTACTCTCTTTTAAAAAGTAAGATTCATAAAAAAGAGATCAAGGAATCAAAACAAAATCTATATAAAGAAAATATTAAAATACCGTATAATAGCTTGAAGATAGTGGAGACTTCTCTCTTCCTAAGTGGAGACTTTTCTTAGCTTGGATAAGTAATTTCAAATTGAGAGAAGACTTCTATTTATAGGCTAAAAAGTTATTACTTCGACTCATCTAAGATCTAACCAAATTTTAAATTTTGGGCGCAATTGGATAAAATAGCTCTTCGACTAGTTAAAGGCCCTGCTCAACTGGTCGAGGGTGCCAAAAAATAGTTGCTGGACTTCGAGTCGAGTAACCCTTGACTGGTTGAAGGTGCCTCTTCCACTGGTCGAGTAGTCTACTCGACTGGTCGAGAAATCACTAGAAATCTCTGTTTTTTGGATTTCAAACTTGGACTGGTCAAACACTATCTTATATTGGTCGAGCCACACCTTAGACCAGTCGAACCAGGGCTTAGACTAGTCGAACTAAAGCCTAACCAAAGTATAAAAATCCATATAATTTTTTCATTTGAAAGCACCTGAGTTTAAGGTATTTCTAAGGTCAATTATACCTGAGAAAACTGAACATTGAAGTGTAAAGCTTGAATCTTCAATAGTGCATAGTTGATCTTTTACTTGAAGTTTAGTCGAAGTTGGACCTTGATCTTCTACTAGAAGTGTAGTAGAACTTGAATTCATTTTATCTTGAACTCTCCAACTTCATGACTTATGCTTACACTTTTCAACTTTATGACTAGTACTTGTAACTTGGTTTCCATTGTAGATGATGAATTTAAGACTTAAAACTTAAGCTTTTCCATCTTGATTCACTTAAAGGTGAACTTTTCAATACATTGTGTGAACCATATCATAAGTTATTTTATCCCATCAAAATTTGACAAACAAGAGTATGCTTTATACATTATAGCACCTGCAATATCTCCCTTTGTCAAATTCATGACAAAACACTTAGTACAACAATGACAAATAAAATGTAGCTGAATTTGTTGCTATTTGTAGCTGAATTTGCTGCTACTCCCCCTCAATGAGGGCTTGTCTCTATTTTCTTCAATACTTGAAACATATACTTCCAATACACAACTCCAAGCACATTTTCTATTCATTCATACAAAACTTCATTCAAAAAATAGCATAATAGCATTAATCATATTCATTAATCCAATCACATCATTCTAAATATTCTCTCCCCCTTTTTGTCACAAATTGACAAAGGAAAGAGTGATCATGTGAACATAATATAATTGAGAAATAAGAATTAAAAAATGCATAACTGAACCAACACTACCAAAAAAATGACCAAAGGCTATGGAATATTCTGGTTTTTCGCTACGGCTATAAACCGTAGCTAATTTGCTATGGCTTAAAACCGTAGCTAAAATTGTAAAACCGTAGCAAAAAGCTAACTCCTCCAGACGTAGGTACAACCTTGGATACATCATAAGGGACTCTACAAGGCCTATTAAAATGTGTGTACTCCATCTAATATGTTTATAATTTTTTAAAGAATATTTTAGGCAGGAACCCAAAAAAGGAAGTAGATCGAAAGCTCAAGTGGACCACATGGTAGGAAAGAGTGGAGATTAATCCATTGATCGATGGTGTGGTTCAATTAATCTTCGATTTGCCTAGATGTTGGGTTCATTTTATATAAAAAAAAATATTACAAAATTAATGGACGAAGTGGATATATCGATTGCATCAAGATGGACCCCACAAAGCCCTTGACAAGGCCGTCCGTCTGGATCCGTCAAATGTGAGCCGTGGAGGGCCGATTACGGATTGATCAATTGCTATGGTCATATTAGCTTTTAGCTATGGTTAAAAACCATAGCAGGACCGTAGCAAGAAAAAATGTGGAAAACCGCGCTGCCCTTTTCTTTTCCCCCTCTCACGAAACTTCATTTCCCTCCCTCCATTCAACTCTATTCCCTCTCAGGTCCGTCCATTTCTCTCTCTCAATCTCCCCCGCCCCTTCTCTCTCTCTCTCTCTCTCTCTCTCTCTCTCTCTCTCTCTCTCGATCTCCCGCGCCCCTTCTCCTTCCGTCTCGATCTATCCCTCTCTCTTTCGCTCCCTTCTCTCTCTCTCTCTCTCACTCTCTCTATTTCCCTCTCTCCCTCTTCCTCTCCCTTTAACAGAAACAACACTCTTCAAGCTATTGATCCGATCGAGCTTCTGACGATCGGATTTCGCAGGTGTGGAGCGGCTGGAGTTTGGATCTGGTTCGTATGCTTAGGGATCTCCATCCATAAGGTGCAATCGCTTATGTATTTTCTAGAGATTGATGCAAAATTGTCCATCTGCATTTAAATATACATTTTCATGATTTTCCTTAGTTTCTGTTTTCCTAGAGATTGATGTTTTTAGTGCTTACCCAACAATGGAACAGGTGGGACCTATCGTTTGATAAACTAAGTATTCATCTGGTGGCCCCATCATTGTATATTCCATGCCCCAGTCTTCTCAATCAGATGATCTCAGCCATCTGATGTGTGGCTTACAAATGAAAAATTATAATCTGAATCTGTTAACCTTTTAAATGAGTAGATATGATTTTTGGGCCATGGCGCATGCACAATAGACCACCTGATCGGTGACTTGGATCTTCATGACTCGCTTGTGATGGGGGTGCTAATCTCACTCCAGCTAGTAGCCGTAACAGGGGTTATGCACGCATACTAATTTCATTCTGTTTTGAAATTTCTTCAAAGTACTTCTGGCTGATTTGATTCCTTAAAATTTTATCATTCTGACATATCATGGTCCAACTCTTCCATTTCATTTGATGCAAAACTTGAATTGAATTGGAAACATTCGGTCAGAGAAAATGGCAAAATTTATTGATGATTCTTAGTATTCATAATGAGTTACGAGCCTTACATTAAATAATCTGTAATCCTGTCTATCAGCATCCATAAATGAGAGAAGTGTCATGAGATTGGGAATCGCTTTGGTGGGATGCTCTTCCAAACTTTCTTGGATTTTTCTTATATTTTCTTCACTGTATGGCAATGGGGTTGTTGATCCCTTTCTATGGACTCCAATCCACCATCCTAACAATCAGATCTTCAATATAGAAGAAAGAAACACCCCTCGTGCTTTGGAAAATCTAATCCAAATTAACCTTTGGATTTATTTATTTGAGAAGCCATAACCTTGGATTTAAACAGATGAAAACTGAATTTAAAAAGTAAATACTATTTTCTGATATTAATAGTATTCAAACAGTTTTAAACATCTTGATTGGCAAACCATTGTTGGAATTACCTGGGTCTCCACCATGAATGGTCTGTATCAAGAGGGCCTCAAGACAAATCTAATTGGTCACTCCAAAATGGAAGCTAACAGATTGAAGGCATTGGAAAGAGTTGTTGCTCGGTCGCACTCTTCAATGGCAACTTGAGTATTTTCTCTCTGCTGTCCTCTGTAAGTTTCTCTGCTTCTTAATATCTGTTCTCTTGTTCTCATCTTTTCCATAATTTTGAGTATGGAAAATGTCTGAACCATAGTGCAAAAGCCAAAATAGCCTTTGGAGCCCAAAGTGGATTTAAAAAAAAAACAATTGTTTTTCCCTCCACAAACTCTTTGCTTCTCTTTCAATTGCACCAAATCACTCAATGGCTCAAATTACAATGCAATATGCACTAGTCATGATTGTGATATTATCTTGACTTAGTGAAAACAGACACAACTCTACTACATATAATGAATTGCCATGGGCAAAAAGTATTCCCGTAATTAGTTGTTCAAAACAACTGAGCCATTCAATATAAGAGGACATTGGAAGGGGTTTTAAGCAATTGAAAGGGCATTTAAGTAATCAGGCGATTCCCTTTCTTTAGCCACAACAAACAAAGAGATTTGCCACAATATGTACCCCAATATTGTTATGGGATATGCTCGAACTATTCTGTTGTATACGGGGTCAATGTTGTTGTTGACAACAATATGCAGCATGCCAAGAAGGCTTGTGGTTATCCTACCTTAAAAATGATGCTTCATTCCCTTACAAAAGAATTGTATTTTCTAGCTTAATTTTTAACTTAATTTTCAATTATAAAAGAATTAAGTCTTTTCTAGCTTTATCTTCAATGGTCTTGTAGCATCGTAGGCTAGAACCCCTGAAGAAATGATTATTTTTTTTTACCAAGTTTGTCCTGGAATGTGCATTTGCTTTTTGTCAACAACAACATCAAATTTAACGTATGCCTGCTAAATGGCTGTCTCTCTAATCGTTCTTTAGAATACTGGGTGTTATAATTCGCATTGGCTAGTCTGTTATGGTTTTCTGAACTATATAGTATAATAAGCAGCAAATGGCAATGGCACCAATTCTGTGCATCATGGTTTGAAAACCTGAAATGTCTAATCAACTTGAATGTCATGGACACTCACATGGAAACTTGAAAAGAACTCCATAAAAAATTGATCATTAATAGATTTTTTTTATTATATAAAATATGCATTATAAAATGCATAATTAATGAAAAATGAAAACGAAGGAAAAACTCGACCTAGTTGTTTTTTTTTTCCTCAACTCAAAAACACTAAAAAACTCTAGGCAACTCGATGGAAATGAGTTTCTCATCTAGTTGGCTTAATTGGTACCTACAGTAATTACCATAAGTATTAGTATTATAGCATGGGTAATTGCCATATTTGTAATTTCTGCCATCTGTAGAGCCTACATTTTTATGCATAAATAAAAGAAATATCACCAACTAGTTGTATTTTCCATTACAAATTCTTCTGGTCTCCTATATATAGTCCAACCATCTTTAGTTCTCTATCCAAGCGGTCTACTCGTTATACTTCTACTAATAATGGAAGTCTATTAGTTACATTTCCAAAATTCTCATCTTTCCCATTTCTCAAAATTTTAATGTTTCTTTAAAAGACTATGGATTGGCGCCTCATATTTCTGAATAGCTAGCAGAATGTGATATGTTCAGCAGATTTGCTAAATAGTATTATGTTTTCTTATTCGTATATGAATTGGGTTTCCATTTTAGTCGTCTTTGCTCTCTCCCTTTCCTGATATTATTTTAAAAAAAGGAAAAAAAATGAATTGAAGTGCTATGTGGTATTAGTCATGCAAATGATAGAAAACAACATCAAGATGTGAATTGGATCACAATGTTATCCAAAGTACATTGTACCTGACTGATATCTACTTGATCAACTTTACATTGGATCATTTTTATTTTTTTTTGTTATTTATTCAAGTTCAGCTAGGAATAATTCTTTGATGAATTAAAAGATGATCATTGCATGTGCCGAACCTCACTTAAAAACCGTTAAAACTGTGAGTTACTGCTACAGATTCTCCAACTCATGAAATTCTTACATTTCATTGTCCAACCCATGAAATGTTTGCATTTCATCATCCAATAGCCTGTTAAAAACCGCTTTCATTACATTACTTACCATTTCTTAATTAAATTGAAACATAACATATTTTTTGGAAACAATTGATGATCAAGGCCGAGCCTCACATAATGGCTGGTCCAGAGAATGATGGAACCTTTCTAGTATAATAGATATAGATTGCCCATTTTCTATCTAGTGATTAGATGGTTAGGATCACCATTAATTTCAGGTACAATGGAGCATGTAGTTTAGTGATCCAAACTATTGATATGATTGACTCAATCTGGATACCCCATAGAACACACCAATCCTTCAATTACTCTTCAATATGTGTAATCCCAAATCCTTCAATTAGTTGTCAGCAGATAGGCTATTAATTAAAAAAGAAATGTGACAACATTCTACATTCAATGAAGAGAAGGCCAAAGTTCCTTATGCATTTATCATTTTTCTCTTTAATTGTCAATGGCAACATTTTCTGACATGGATTACCTCTGGTTGATATCTTTCTTTCTTTCTTTCTTTCTTCCTTTCTTTCTTCATGAGTGTTTTAATTTTATAGAAAGAAGAGCAAGGTTAAGAAGTTATAAAAATTTAACTGATACGGACTTCGAAATTTCATGCATTTGTATATATGCTAACACAACAACGACCATTTCCTCTAACCTCCTACATGTTCCTGTGACCACATGTAGTTAGTTGCATCATGCATAGGTGCATCATTGCCCAAGGTAGGTAATTGATCACTAGACTGCTTTGCAACTCCAGACAGTTGACTTAAAGAATGTTGCTGCCTTGCCTATTGATATAGTTGCTGAAGTTATTGCTGTCTCTAGAGCTCCTATAGTTGCTTGTGCACGACTTGCTGTTGCCACAATTGAATATCATTTAAACCCATCTGGTGGGTCATTAAAAGCAGCCAATAAATGTTTTATTTTCTCCGCTTTAATTCAATTATATTATGAGCATTATTTCTTTGATTTCTATTTTCTTTATCCTATATATGCATTGACAGATGCAGGTGAAAAGTTTGGAGCTCTATTATGAGCATTATTTCTTTGATTTCTATTTTCCTTCCAGAATTTTCATGGGGCTTGTGTTGTTATTGTCAAGGCTCAAGGGAGAATATATATTCCTTACAACAACAAAACAAGGAAACTTGCAAAAGCTATGCCAAGAAAATATGGTAACATCCATAGATAACTATTCTTTTTGTAAATGGGTCTTTGAGGAATTCCATCCATTTGAAATGGCGAAATGCAATCTCTCTTTTCATAATAGGCCTGTTTCAAATTTCTTAAGATGAAACCCTTTAGGAAGCTCTGATTTTGTTCTAGTTTCTCCTTTTTGTTTTATTAACTTGGTCTTATTTTGATGAAAATGTAAGGCTCCATAAGAACTTTATGGCATTGGGTTTGGATTACAAAACTGAAAATTCTACCCCCATTTTTAAATGCACTAGGATGACTTCACTCCGGAGGAGCTTCATACTTGGAGTGTGTTTTAAGAAACATGGCCAGCAAAACCATTAAACATGGCCAACACTAGGATGACATCACCTGAAAATTGTTCTTATATGTAGATTGGCATACTGAAGGATCTCTCAATCTTAGATATGGGCGCCAATGAACTTGGATTTGGGAAAGCTCATGACTTGAGTTTTCTTGACTCCTTGATTAATTGCAGTAGCTTACAAGAATGCCTTAATAAACAGTGTGTGGCATTTCAACTGTTTTACTTCTGTAATCACTTCCACTTCAAGAACTAATTATTTCAGTTCACTTCATTAGTACATACTATGACAGATGTTAATCATATAGCCTCTATTGTTAAGATCTGCTGTTAAAGAATTACTTTCTTGCTTCCTATTTCTTGGGTTAGATTAGAGGACTACTGGAAAGCCAGTCTCCTCTGCCTTAGAAGTACCTACTTTCATGTCAATTTGCTGATGTGCATGTAATGTTGGCATGATATGACTGTACGACATGCCATCTTTCTCGGGACTGTTGCTAAGGTAAGTTTTAAGAGCGAGAAATGTTGAACAATATTCTCATGAATAGGATTAAGTGTTTTTTTTAGCATTTAGCCAAAGTCTTTGGACCTTAAATATTTTGGTATTGTTATTGTTGGAAAAAAGGATGAGGAGTAGATATGAAAGAGACAGGGGTATGAAAAAGCATGGCTGATCTAACAGTTGTCCTATAAAATCTCCCCTTCATTTTGATTGGTATGCAGGGATTGCATAAACTTCTAAAGCTCATCTCTCTTTCATCTACCTTCTCTAATTCAATGAGAAACATTCTTCTTAATATCTTTGTCGTCATGAATTATTGACCCAAGATATCAGAAATGGTCATTTTGGGTTACCTTGTGGCGATCAATCTTAATTAATTCCTCACTTTGCACTCATATCATTACTAAAATTGCTAAATTTGCATTCTACTAACTCTATTTTTATCCCATCATTTTTGAACCTTTAGATTCTGAAACATCCCTCCATATTTTCAACTTTTAGGCATATATAGGACAAATTAGGATGGCACATTAAAATGCCCATATTTACAAAATGTTCCATTGGACCTAGATTCGTGTTAAGTTGAAATTATTAAAAAATAACCATAAAATGTTTGTCATGGTCTTCATTTTGGAGTTCTATGATTAGCTACTGGGATTGTATAATTTAGGATACCTTATTTAGAGAGGTTTTCTTAGCCCACGTGCATGTACAAGGTTCCCATCCACAAGCCACTACATGTCTCAGTTCAACATAAGGGAACAAGATCCAAGCCGTCAATTAGATGGGTCTGGCCTTTTTGATGATCTGGTTCAACAAATGAGTTGGTTAGGCCACAATGTTATAAATAGGCAGATGGCCGAGCAGAACCTTGCCTAGTTTTTGTAGCCATCAATTTGTCTCATAAACTGTGGCCTATTGGCTGCATAATAAGTAAATCGGCTGGATATTTTGGCCAAGGCATTGTCACAGTGGGAATCTTGTGCCAATATGCCATGATTGCATGTAAATGAGCTGCCTTGTACATGCTTGCAGGCTTAGTGACCTTCTTATTTAGAAGTTCACATTTTCATTGAAGGCAGACATAAAAAGCTTGAGATTGGTTCGTGCTGAAAAATGGATTTAACTATGCATTGTTTCTTTGTTCTTTTCTTTTACCTATTTAACTACGCATTGTTAAATTCCTCCAATGGGGTTAGAGGCCTTATAGTCAATCCTTGGTGTGGCATGTGGGTGTGTTTAGCTTAGATGTAAATATTATCATGTAATTCAAACTGAGTAGAAAATAGGCATCAAACCTGTTTTTCCATAGGGTCACCCAGATGCTTGAAAATGGTATTTTGTTGTTATATGTTGGCCTCAAGTACAATGAGTCAGGAGTAATAGTGGCAACTGGATGCCCCAATGGTTATGTCAGGCCTTATATGGATGAGCTTGGACTGGTTGGTGATGGACCCAATAGCTACCAGGTATTTCACATGTTGATTTTGTCAGAAACTATGGATCAATGTTTGGGTTATAAAGAAGTGTTCTGTAGCAGACATCAGAGTGCATCATGTGACAATTACCACTATGGGCCCACTAGCAAGGACATGCTGCAACAGGACATTGTCGCATCCGAATGCATCATGGCCCTTCCATTTTATTACTCTGTAGAGATTTCATGTTCTTTTTGTGACAGGTTGTCTCAGTGGTCTTGGAAAATTATGGGAGTCCTTAAAAAAATTCAGAGAATCTTGACCAGCAAGGCCCCTAAAAACTATTAGATGTTAATTTGGGGGTAGAAAAGAGACTTCCTTGGCTAGCTTATTTAAATCGCTCCTTCACTACATACTTGTAATCTTGTAATCTTGTCTTGCAGGCTATATTGAACCGACACCTTCAATTCTGCAATCTTTCATAGATCATCGGGTTCAATGGAACCTAATTCTAGAGAGTAGGAAACCGAACAGTTGTATTATCAGCTTCTTTGATGAGGTAAGTCCTAATCCTCTCTTCTTCTTTTTTACTTTTTTTCTTTTTTTTTTTTTAGGGATGAAGAGTTATGAGGGGCCTGGCCATTTGGACAGGCCATGTTTATGTATTTGCTCGAAATTAATGGAGCAGACCCGGATGTGCGTCGGATCTATCCGGATGAGCAAGGGTCCTTGAAAGGTGAGAACCGCTTTTACGACCATGATGAAGCTGGTCATTTCCTATGGACAACATTGGAGGGCCTGACCATTTAGATAGGCCATGTTTATGTATTTGCTTGAAATTAATGGAGCAGACCCAGATGTATGTCGGAGCTATCCGGATGAGCGGGGGTCCCTAGAAGGTGGGAAACGTTGTTATGACCATGATGAAGCTGTCCATTTCCTATGGACAACATTGGAGGAGCTGGCCATTTGGACATGCCATGTTTATATTTATATTTGCAGGTACCACACCCTTAACCTAAACCACACCTTAAACCTATAACCTAAACCTATTCTCAATTCCCTAAAGCTATAACCTATAACCTAAACCTAACCCTAAACCAAAACCTAACCCGATCCCGAACCCGAACCTTATAACCTATACCTAGACCATAACCTAAACCTGAACCCGAACCTATAACCTAACCTAAAGCTATACATATAACCTAAAACTATTCCTAAATCCCAAAACCTATAACCTAAACCTAACCTTTCCCTAAACCTATAACCTAAACTCAATTTCCAAAAGCTAAACCTACACCTAATCCTAATCTCAACTCCCTAACCTAAACCTAAACCTAAACTTGAAAACCCAAACTTAAACCCAATCCCGAACATGAACCCGATTTCCTAAACCTAAACCCAAACCCATTCTCAAATCTAAAAACTTATAACCTTAACCTAAACCTAAAACCTATAACCTAAACCCAAGCTCATTCTCAAATCCCAAAACCTATAACCTAAACCAAAACCAAAACCTATAACCTAAACCCAAACCCATTCTCAAATATAAAAACCTATAACCTAAACCTAAACCTATAACCTAAATCAAAACCTATAACCAAAACCAAAACCAAAACCAAAACCTATAACTTAAACCTGAACCCATTCTCAAATCCCAAAACCTATAACCTAAACCTATAACCTATAACCTAAACCAAAACCTATAACTAAAACCAAAACCAAAACCTATAACCTAAACCCGAACCCATTTTCAAATCCAAAAACCTATAACCTAAACCTAAACCTATAACCTATAACCTAAATCAAAACCTATAACCTAAACCAAAACCAAAACCTATAACTTAAACCCGAACGCATTTTCAAATCTCAAAACCTATAACCTAAACCTAAACTTAAACTTAAAACTTAACCTAAACCTATAACCTATAACCTAAACCAAAACCTATAACCTATAACCAAAACCAAAACCAAAACCTATAACCTAAACCCGAACCCGTTCTCAAATCCGAAAACCTATAATGTAAACCAAAACCAAAACCTATAACCTAAACCCAAACCCATTCTCAAATCCAAAAACCTATAACTTAAACTAAAACCTATAACCTATAACCTAAACCAAAACTTATAACCTAAACCAAAACCAAAACCTATAACCTAAACCCGAACCCATTCTCAAATCCCAAAACCTATAACCTAAACCAAAACCAAAACCAAAACCTATAACCTAAACTCGAACCCATTCTCAAATCGAAAAACCTATAACCTAAACCTAAACCTTAACCTAAACCTATAACCTATAAACTAAGCCAAAACCTATAACCTAAATGCGAACCCATTCTCAAATCCCAAAACCTATAACCTTAACGTAATCCTATAACCTAAAATTAAATCCCTAAAACTTAACCTACAACCTAACATAAACCTATACTTGTAACCTAAAACTATTCCCAAATTCCAAAACCTATAACCTAAACCTAACCTTTCCCTAAACCTATAACCTAAACTCAATTCCCTAAACCTAAACCTATACATAATCTTAATCTCAACTCCCTAACCTAAACCTAAACCTAAACTTGAAAACCCAAACTTAAACCTAATCTCGAACCTGAACCCGATTTCCTAAACCTAAACCATAACTCATTCTCAATTCCCTAAAACTATAACCTATAACCTAAACCTAACCTAAACCTATAACCTTTCCCTAAACTTAAAACCTAAGTGTATTCTCAAATCCTTATATCCAAACCTACACCTAATCCTAATCTCAACTCCTTAACCTAAACCTAAACCTAAACTTGAAAACCCAAACCTAAACCCGATCCCAAACCCGAACCTGATTTCCTAAACCTAAACCTTTACCTATAATCAATTTCCCAAAAGCTATAACCCATCACCTAAACCTAAACCTTAACCTAAACGTAAACCTATAACCTTAACCTAAACCAAGACCTATAACCTAAACCTTAACCTATAACCTATAACCTAAACTTAATTATATCCTATAGCCTAACCTTAACCTAAACCTATAACCTAAACCTAAACCAAAACCTATAATCATATGGCGAGACCATTTCTTTTGTGTCAATTTCATTCCCCTTTGAGTTTTTTTTTTAAAATTCATTAAGAAAAAAAAAGTGGTTATACATGATGCACTTCTTTCACTTTGTCTTTCTTTTCCCTAATGGGCATTCTAATTTATGAATGACATGACTGTTTGTAGGATGATGGAATATACGAAGTTGTTGAAATTTCATGGTGAAGTCGAGCACATTTCTCTAATGAAGCTAAAGACTTGTATTTCAACATTATTATAATTGTAATTGTAATTGATTGAATAAATTGGATTGTAATTGTAATTGATTGAATGAAGGATTGTAATTGATTGAATAAATTGGATTGTAATTGTAATTGATTGAATGAAGGATTGTAATTGATTGTAATTGTAATTGATTGAATGAAGGATTGTAATTGAATGAATGAATGATTGTACAGGTGGTAATTGAATGAATAAATGATTATTTATAATTTTTTAATGTATAAAATAGCTACGGATATTGACCGTAGCCACTAATCTGACAGGTGTAGCCTTTATTAAATTTAGTATATTGCTACGGAATTTTAGCTACAAATAATATCCGTAGCTGTTGGTACCTATAGGTCTATGGCTATGGATATTATCCGTAGCCTTTGCCTATTTTTCTGGTAGTAAGCCTATTGCTACGGTTCTTGATTAACTTTTAGCTACAAATATAATCCGTAGCTATAAGTAGTTTAGGCTACAGAAGCTATAGCTACGGTTTTAATCCGTATCCATTGCTTTTATGGCTACAGATATAAGCCGTAGCTATAGCTCTTTAACCTATGGCTACGGTCGTGCTACGAACGATAACCGTAGCCATAGGCTTTTGGCTACGGTTTTTATCCGTAGCCTTTGCCCCTTTTTTTAGTAGTGCAGGAGATAATCAATATAAATAAGTCTAGAAAAGGAGTTTAGAAAGTATAATGAGAGCAAAGAGAGTATAATCCAAGAGTTAGTAAGTTAACCAACCACATAGTGAAGATTAATACAAGTCAAGTCATCTAGAAAATGCATAGCAATTAAACTAATCGGACCCAGAGGAAGATGGAGGAGGTACGAAAGGATCAATTTGGTGAAGTCCTTTGGTAATGCAACGAAAATATTTGCGCATGTATTTCATGGAAGCTTTGTGACTTTCATCCAAAGTATCCTGAGATACCTTCAACTCAACAACTTTCTCTTCTAAAGATCGAAGCTGATCATCAACTTGGGAAGGCTGATAATAAAGATCAGCCTCATCGTCTGATTCTAGCTCAACAAAAATGTCATCCAAGGACGTGTCTTCAGGCAATGATGCTTCCTCTTCTTCTATTTCATCCTCATCCCGCTGGTCAGGTAGGTAGTCCAGATTCATCTTGTGAATGTTTGTGTTATCAAACGGAAGGGCTACCTCAGGTGCCTCAGTAGGAGGAATGACAACATTACAATGAATGACAAGGCTAGTCATGAAATACGCAAAAGGAATATACCCATGGCCAGGATAGATATGAAATTGAATTATTATGTAGTAAATTAGAGAGGGAAGACATATAGGAATGCCGAACACAACAACATGAAGAACATGGGACATAAAGGGAGTAAGCTCAGACTTATTCCCAAACCCAAGATAGACATTGGAAGTGAAAATACGATGAAGAACTCTATATTTGGGCAACATCTTATTGGCATAGAGGGCATTACCTGAGCTCCATTTGGCATTAAACCGACACAAATTACGGGTAATTTACTGACGTTCAGCTTCATACATCCTTTTAGTAAGGGTAGGTATGAGAATAACTTCATCATTGACATAAATGTCCATCAACACTTATATGAGATGCTTATCAACAGGGAATGTCCCTTCTCTAAAATTAATAGAGAATGTCAGATTATCTAGGAACAATTCACCTATTGATGCATACATTCCTTACACTATAAAGTGGTATTCCGTTTCACCCCATTTAATAATGTTTTCCCAACCAAATTGAGGTAAAGATAGGAAGGAGCTGAATGAAGCAATGTGATCAATGTTCACCATCTTCTATATGATAATTTTCCGATCGCGGAGATCCCTAACATACTCTGAATCTTCTTCGGGAGATCTTAGGGTTCTCACCCTAATTGGAGTCGACCAAGAGGAAGAACCACGAGTATCCTTCCTCTTAGTGAAATGCTCCATTCAGAGATTGCAATAGAGAAAATTACAAATAAATGATGGGTTTGACAAGGATCATATTTTTGCACAAAACCCACTATAGAGAAGGTGTGAAACTCAAAATAAATCATAAAGGAATGATTAACTAGCAACAATAAACCCAAATCTAGAAGAAAAAGTGAAATAAACCACTTACATGGAGGAAATGGAAATGGGTTTGACGAGTGGAGCCACGACTGGTCGAGGAAGAAGAGAGAAATGGGGTGAAAAATGTGTTTTTTCCTCTTTTAATGAGCAAGCTCGAGATCCACGACCGGTCGAGTGTGGTCCTCGACTCGTCGAGGGTCGACTAATCGAGGACACACTCGACTCGTCGAGCATTTGAAAAAAAAAATCTCATATTCTTTTTTTAAAATAATTTACAATTTTTGTTAGAATGCAAAAAATAATAAAAAAATAAACAACATGATTTAATTAATTAGAGATACACATACCAATATCATGTTTTAATTTGGAATATCTATTCCTGTCAAGCAGTTTAGTCATAATGTCAGCAAGCTGATTTTTAGTCTAGATATATTCTAATGAAATACTTTATCATTTACTAATTCTCAAATATAATGATATCTAATGTCTATGTTTCGTGCGAGAATGTTGAATAGGATTCTTTAAAATATTGATTACGTTAGAATTATCACATTACAAAATCTTTGTATCTTGCGTAATTTCTAACCCATGGCCCCCAAATACATAATAGGTGGGCCCTGCATATGGGCCTAATATACATAACAGGTGGGCCCTGCATTTGGGCTACACCTTCCAAATGGGTCCGCTAAATGAACGACATGGATGAACAACACATAACTTATGGTATGGCCCACCGTCTAGATCATGGTGGACCATGTCAAATGGATGGACGGAGTAGATACAACACACATCATGTGGGGTCCACGTCCCAACCAGGGATGGACGACGAGGATATAAATCACATACATCACAGTATGAACCACTGTCCAGCCATCTGGATGGTGGATGCAAAACAGATGGATGACATTGATAAACACATGCATTATGTGGAGTCCACACGTGCGTGGGTCCCACAGCTGCTATGCAGCATGAATAAACACATACATCACTTCTGCCCACCGTCCATGCCTCTGGACGGTGGGGTATAACCCATACATCACTGTGGAGTCCACATTGGTGGACGGGGTGGAGTACAACACATGCATCAATGGGTCGCACGTGGGGCCCACCATAATGTTATATGCTGCCCAACCCGTTGATAAGGTCACACTGACCTAGATTAAAGGAAAAAATAAATTTCGTATTGATCCAAAACTCCTGGACACCTAAAATGGTTTCAATGGCAGCCATTCAATCACACTGTTTCCTGTGATGTGGACCACCTAAGTTTCAGATAGAGTTGATTTTTGGAGGGGGCCCACTTCAAGAAGGGGCCCACCTAATGAACGGGGTGGATGATAAAAACACATCATGGTGGGGCCCACTGCTGGGACCGTGGGTCTTGCTGTCCGTCCACCTGAATGCTGCTAGCACTGCCTGCGCTCCTCTGGCAGCAGCAGCGTCTGCTGCATATATATATTTTTATTTTTTTAAAAAAAATCTAGTTTTTTCATGATTTTTCATGCGTGGGGCCTGCATCAGGTGAATCCACTCCAGCCATTACACTCTGCGGCTCAAGACAGATCAAACGAGCCCCATATTTGATGTGTTTCGGCATGTAGAAAAATTAAAGTAAATTTAAACGATGAAGATCACTGTTTGCTAAGGTATGGCCCACCAGTAAGTCGGATCAACTTCAATTTTCAGCTCAACACCTAAAATGAGTTGGGGAAAAGGATGGACAGCTTGGATTGAATCCATACGTCAATGTGAGGCCTATACAAGTGGCTTACCCAAATAGGCTTGAACCAAGGCTAATATTTGTGTTTTCCATCCAACGTCCAACGTCTAGGGACGCTGGACGGTTGTGCATTTCAAGGGGACTTCCCACATGGGCCACCAAATTAGGGATGGGGTGGATACAACACTTATAAAGTGGGCCCCACCTATGGATGACTTGGATAAAATACATGCCTTATGGTGGGGTCCATCTGGGTGGGCCACACGGCCACATCATCACATACAACAAGAAAAAAATGAAAGAGAGAGAGGGAGAGAGAGAGAGAGACATATGTATGATGGAGGAACCCCGGTACTGTAACGCCCGTGAAAAATCCATACTTGGGCCCGAGTACCAACTCGACCCGAAATCGCGTAGAATTAATTTCTATGGAAATAAAGCGTAAGTTAGCTAGCGCAACGCTAGAGTAGCTGGGAAATAGTCCCTGATCACTTTAAATACGTTCTACAAGACCCAAATCGAGTAGAACAAATGACTCTATAATACTCTATAACCTCGGATCAAACTCTAAGCAGGTTTGGTCTCTGGACTACTTTGAACTTTTGTATTGGATCTAGACCGCACGATGAAAGTTCGATACTTCCTATCTTAGACCGTTAGAACCACCTTATTGGACTTGACGCTCATTTCGAAAATCAAGTCAAACTGATAATCACAGACTATTTCATTGAGCCCGGACTGAAGAGAGTGCGAATAGGGACAAAATTAGAATTTTAAATTCAAATCTGGCACACGACTTGACGCGTCAGTATTAAGCATTCTGACCGTCAGAATTCATCCAGATTACACCCTCGGATCAAAAAAAATTTCTATTTTATATCATGAGACTTTCAGCCCTGATCTACGTGCGGTGACCGTTGAACTGAAACTGGTCCGCCACGTGTGATCTGCGAACCCTGCCAGACTGAAAACTTAATACGTGCTATATCTGGTATGCATGAGCTTAAGTCCGATCGCATTCGACCAGGGGACCACCAGAAAGCATCTTTTGGACCGAAACAGCCCCGAAATGGATATGCACCAAGTAAACTTCGTTCCGGAGCCTGTTTCCGGCATTTTTAAGCTTATAAAAGGGGTTGAAACCCTCATTCCTCTCTCCCATCCGAAAATTGCAAAAACTTAGATTTGGGAGAGAGAAAAGGAGAGAGTTTGAGAGAGAGAGTGGAAGGATTTTTCCCGCCTTCGTGTCGCTGATTCCACGTGCTTCAGCAACTCTTCCCAATCACCTGGCTGGTGATTTCTCGGCCTTTTCAGATATGAAACAACCCTAAAAGTTACTGATTTAGGGATTACTTAGATTCAAAGCGTGTTAGCTAACGTAACTTGTAAAATAGGTTCTCCTACTGCCGTTGACGAAGCGTATACGCTCCGTTTCAATTCACGAGTCTACAAGACATAAGGTGAGGGTTTTAGACGCTTTGATTGACGGTTTACAATGCTTTCAATGTCGTTTAATAGTAGATTATCGACGGCATCACCGTTTGACATGTAAAACATGCTCTCCGTTTCCTGTTTCGTAAATTAACAAAGAATATGAGATTTAGGGCATTTTAGTCATTTGTAGGAAGTACAGATTACGTTCATATTTTGCTGATGTGATTGACATGGTTTGTTGACGCATTAGGAAGTTAGGAATACGTGCATAATTGGTTTGGCGAAGAGATTCGCCTAATTACGCACTTCGGGTCGACATACTATATGTAGACTTAAGTGTGTAGCGTATGTGTTTGTATAAATGCTTGTATTAGTATGTATTGAATTAAATGATGTTATGAGATAGTTTGAGATTGATTTCTCAATTAATATGCTGACCTAAATGATTTCCTACATGTTGACTATATGCATGATTTCATTACATGCATGAAATATGTGTGTTTGATGATTTACTTAAGTTGAATGTTATAACATGTGTTAACATGCTCACATGAGTGTATTTCGATTCCAATAAGCCTATATGAATTGCTGATGTGATTCCATAATTGTTTGGGACTATACTTTATCCAGGCAGTCGGTAACCGATCGAATTCGTGGTTGGCTGGTCTTGGCCACGAACGACGCGTCGATGAATGCGGGTCGTGTTTGAGGTTGGCGGCAGTGGTTAGGCCACGCGAAGTGTTTTACGCACTTCATGTCGTTCGACTTGAGATGCGATCGCGCTAGTCGAGCCCGTCAAGCAACCCGACTGGCCGATGTATGTTCACCTTGTATGAGTCATAACTGCTTGAACCTAGGGTACTGAACTTACCATTGTAAACCCTGTTAACCATGGTACCTTGATCCACGAAGACTCATGAGCCGGGCATGGTGGTATGGGACACCGTGGTCGAGTTGTCGGCCTACGCTGGGACCACAAACCTCCCCGTAGTGACCAGTGAGCACCTAGACTCGTGAACAGATTATGGTGGTATGGGACACTATATTCTAGCTGTCGGCCTACACTGATCAGGCGACGAGTCCTTTATAGTGACCGCGAGCGTATTCTAAGTCCACAGGAGGCGACGACCCTTCCGTTGCAGTAGAGTACAGTAGGCCTGTATTGATAAGGTGATGGGGGAGCGGTGCAACGAGTGCGAGCAACAGCCCTAGCAGCCCTTGCAGTGACCTACGAAATATACATCGTATGAGATTACTAGGAGTGACGACCCTAGACAGGATCTGTGTTGGGATTGATACAAGGGAAGTACCTTAGTTTCCCAATCCTGCTGTTTGAATGGACTAATAACAACTTGGAAACCATATCACCATAGCATTGTATGTGCCTGGAAGATGTGGAGCACTCTACGGAGTGTGGCATGCCGCGGTCGTAAGATGTTGCAGTATGAGGGAGATCGTCGGTGAGGGCATACATCACGTCATGTCATCTTGCATTAACAACAGTATTAGGATTGTCTGATTTACTGCTTTACTATTATCGCATGATTGAATTGTGAACATGCTAATCCTTGCTCTATGATTCCATTGAGTTGATCACTCACTCCCACGTTACGGGATGGTATTTGCAACACCCACCAGACCCTGTTGTAGATGCAGGTGAGGCTGAGATCCAGGAGGCAGAGCCAGACTTCGACGAGGACCAGGATGAGTTCTCGTACATGCAGTATCACGATGGCTTTGCGTAGGCGACCTGGATCGATGGGACTTCAGTGGGATCATTTTGGACATTTACTTTTGTTCATGTTTATGTATATGAGACTCAGAGATGTATTCATACTTTAGAGACAGACGAGATTTACTTTATTTTTCCATACAGTGATATATATATATTGTTTAGTCTTCCGCTTGCTCTTATCACTGGATCTGAATTATGAATTGCAGTTTTGGTATACTTTTACTCATGTGAATGCTTTAAATCAGACAACATTGAATTATAATCATTTTTGTTACATAAGTGACGGTCTGGAACTCGAGAGTTGAGTTTATACACGACCCCGATTTTTAGGGTGTTACAAGTTGGTATCAGAGCATGAATAAAAGTATACTAGGCCTGGGTTATGGTCTCACGACGTACGCTGTCACTTCCTTTGACTTAGGTGGGTGCGAGAAGGGTCTAGAAATATTTCTAGGATCGCAGATTCGCCAATAGGCGAAGTCAATTCGAATCGATCGCACGATCGAGTCTGTAACGCATCTCGGGTCGCGTAAAGCAACCCGAATAGCTCCTAAGCCATAGGAAGTCAGGTCGAGACGTCCTATGAATGATTTTAAACCCATAAAAGTAAATTCTTGGGCCGTGGGATGACCACGACTCCTGTAATCAATCACCAGGGCTTAAAAACCCCGTTTCACCAAAAATCTTCAAAATTCTTCCTCTCACCACTCTAATATTCATTTCTTTCTTATCCAATTCATGTTAGGCATAAAAAATAATGTGAAAATAATAAAAATGAATACTTTCACAAAATTTTACTATGAATAGTAAAATTTCATGAAAAATGGTCATAAGGCCATTCTAACTTCACTTTCTTTAGCTAATAAGAGTCTAGATGGATTTACTAGCTCCTCCTACCTCAAATTCATATGTTGCATCATAGGGTTTGGTATTCAGGATTACGAAATGGTTCTGGAAAGCCCCGAACACATGTTTGGGCTCACATAGGCCAAAATACAATGAACTAGGGGGCAAACCGTACATATCTGGGGTCCTTGGACCATGGGGGACCAGACCCATATGGTCCGGCCAACCGAATAGGAGATCGGTCGGTGATGCATCGCCGACCACTCTTGTCCGTTGGAGGTGTGCCTCTAGATCTGAGGGTGTTTTGGGTTTTTCACACCCACATGTGTGGTTCGTGGGTAGAAAACTCCTAAAACGTGCATCTCCTTCACAAATAGCCCTCCCCATAGCCCTATTTTCATTTTTCAGCAACCATCCCCAAATTTTGTGGTTCCAAATTGCCTCTAGATCCCTCCTTGGCCATAAACGACCATCATCCATCACTTCTTTGGAGTTGGCAGCCCTTCCTCTTGAAGATTTCATCATTTGGAGCTCCAAAAACCTCCAAATCGAGCTGAAATCGTGAGGTGCTCCATTTCACTTTTTCATTTCCATTTCTCCTTGAAAATATATTCTTGGGAAGCTTGAAGCATCCCTCTACGACGCCTACATCTCCTTTTTTCAGATTGGGCAGCCACTTCTCCGCATTTTCTCCGTTTTCCATGGCTTTCGTGGAAGCCATTTTAGGCCTTTTATCACTCTCATCCATCATATCTTTGATGGGTAAAAGGAAAACCGCAACAGACGAGGCTGGGCTAAGCCGCCCTGTTCAATCGAGAAGACCGCGGGGTGGTGCCGCAAGTTCAAGCACCGCCGCAGGTCCAGCTGCAGCCCTAGAGTGCCTTACAAAGGGGGATTTGGATCCCCATGCTCACCTTGGGCGAGTAATTCTATCAGAGATGCCTCATGGCCAATACACTGATCGCAAAGTGTTATTTGAGGCGGACGTGGAAGGGCGACTGTTCGGTGAATTTTTATTATTCGAGCGCATTGAAGCTGCGCATTGGGGTTCGATCTTTGAAACTAGCGCTCGTGCTAATGTGAGCACCGTTCGTGCCTTCTACGCTAGTATCCAGAATCTTACCTTGGAGCCATTGTAGTTTAAAATCCCTTTTGGTAGAGATCGGATGGCTACGATTGATGTGCGACTGATTGCGCGACTTCTAAACGTACCTCTTGGTGATGTTCATCCTAGTGAGAAGAATCTGAGGAGTAGACGTGAATGAGATCGCCGCACCAGGTTTCTGTACGGTAAGTTGGTTCCATGGTAGCCTAATAATAGCCTTAAGGCAACGTATATGTCTGATGATTTGCGCCTGCTGCACCATATCTGCACGTTCAATGTTTATCCTAGGTCGACGAATCACATTGAATGTACATGCCTTATGGTTAATTTCCTGTATCTGGTGGCCCAGGGAGAGAACGTATGCATGACTACTTTCATCTTACGACAAATAATCCTCATGGCCAAGTCAAGAAGATCATCCGAATCGCTTCCTTTTGGCTGACTGATTTGCAAGATTGCGCTTGAGTTTGCCTACAGACTTGGGCCGAAATTGCCAGTTTCGATTCATACCATTGATAAGTCGACTATGGTCAAGATGAAGATTGGGTCGCAGTACTGTGAAAATCAGCTTGAGGAAGATAGCGAGGATGACTTTGATGATGAGGAAGATCAAAGCGAAGAAGAACCTGGAGCAGAGGTTCAGGAAGAGGTTCAGGAAGAAGTTCAGGAAGAGGCAGAAGAGGAGGCTCAGGATACAGATGAGAGCCCTCCTCCTTCTGCACAGGCTACTAGTGACGATCGTATTGCTCGGATGGAGGAGAGTCAGATCGCTTTACAGAGGGAAGTTCGAGAACTTCGCGTCGAAGTCGAGGATGCCAAGGCCGTTATAAAGAAGAAATTAGGCAAGGTGACTCGCACCTTGAAGGCGATCCTGTGTTGCTTGCAGGATAAGGGTGCTCCTCCTCTGTCTCCAAACTCAGACTAGCGATGCGACCTTTGATGTAGTTGTCAGTAGTTAGTCATTTCCTGCTTTATGTGTGTAAGCCTGTTAGGGCTAATGCTTTGCTTATGTTGCTGTTGCAATTTTAACTATCTTAGTTCCCATGTATTTCTCGTCATGATGCTTGTAAGGATATATCCCTTATATTGTGACAATTTTGATTAAATAAAATGCATAGAATGCCTTTGACTCCTTGTGTAAATGATTGCGGTGTAATTGTGCTATTAAGACTGACAAGGTTGTGCCCTATTTTGAATATAGGGAATGCCGCCTAAGGCTACGCGGAGTATGGCTCGGCTTGCACTGACTGAGCATATGGATCAGACTCCTTCGCAGTCTGGCACCCATGTGGACCCTGCTGTGGGCCCGATTCCTGAGGCAGTTCGATCGTCTCAGCCTGCCGCTAGTCCTACAGTTGGACCACCGCCATTTACACCGTCAGTCAGAGAGCCTCATCGTGCATCTACTTCCACACAGCATTCGCCGCAGCCTGATTCACCTCCTGACAAATTTGAGCAGATGTTGGCTATGATGTAGCAGCAGCAGCAGCTTCTGACTACCATCGTGGGGACATTAGCACAGGGGGGGTGTGGCTCCACCTGCACCACCTGCGCATCCAGCTGAGGATGCTTATACATATGCTCAGGATGAGGGCATGGCTCATCCTGTGCCGCCTGCTTACCCTGCGGGGAATCTCGCCGATACACGGGGCCTATTAGAGCGATTTCAGCGCTTAAGGCCTCCCACTTTCAAGGTTTCTCACAGACCCGAGGAGGCTGAGTACTGGCTCGACCGTGTGTCGAAGATTTTACGGATGTTACATTGTACTAAGGCCGAGTAGGTAGAGCTGGCTACATTCCTGTTTGAGCGAGAGGTCAGCCTGTGGTGGGATAGCGTACTGCGGACTGTTGCCGCCGACTTTGTATGGACATGGGCAGCGTTTGAGTTCCGCTTCCATGAGAAGTATTATCCCCAGACTTACAGGCACGACAGGGAGAATGAGTTCCTCCGCCTCAGACAGGCAGCCATGACAGTTACAGAGTATGAGCATCGGTTCACGGAGTTGGGCAGATACGTCCCGACGATTTTGGCTGATGAGCAGATGCGCATACGACGCTTTTTGGAGGGTTTACGACCGGATATTCGGTTGAAGATGTGCTGTGTGACCATTCCTTCATATGCGGAGTTGATTCACATGTCTATACGGGCAGAGTAGGATGTGGATTGACTTGCGCGATCTCGTGGCCCTGTTGCTTCTAGGCCGTGACCAGACATGCAGGACAGGCCCTTCGCGGGCAAGAGGCCTCGTGTTGACCCTCCTACTCGGACCATAGCGCCAGCACCATCGTTTCGACACCCCGAGTTATCGTGCACATACTGTGGGAGGTCAGGCCACTTGGCGCAGAGCTGCTTCTCTCGGATGCGGGACAGCGGGTTCTCACCGCCGCAGAAGATTGACCGTGCTCGTTCACAGGCGATATCAGCACCGCCTTTACGGTTAGCTCCCGCGCACCCTTCTTTCAGACCTCCGGTATCGCAGATCAGACAACCTCCACGGCCCTTGACACAGCGGCCGAACCGGCCACAGCAGGCTCGGGTTCATGCATTGACAGCTGAGGCAGCTGCGATGCCGACTTTTCAGCATTCAGTCTTCGAGGTCACAACCCATATTGGAGGTACTCCTATTCTTGTGATGGTGGACACTGGTTCCATGATTTCTTTGATATCGCGTGCTGTAGTCAGGCGTCTTGGGTTACAGACCATTACCATGGATAGGGTACGAGTCCTTGCAGCCCACAGATTATTTAGATGTCACCCAGATGTGTGAGGGGTGTTTGGTTGATTTGGGAGGCCGGACGATGGCTATTGATCTTGTCATCGACCCCTCTCTTGTTTATCTCGACGTCATTCTTGGCATGGATTAGTTGACTGCAGCGAAGGCCGAGATTGACTGCGAGACTCGTATAGTGACTGTGTACGAGCCAGAGGGTGCATCTTTCACATTTCCAGTGCGGGTAAATCTTCTTTTCCGCATACTTAGTTACGCCACTTTATTGCGCGACGCTGGTGCCCAGGTACTTGAGCATGTGCCAGTCGTTTTTGAGTTCGGGGATCTGTTCAGGAAGATCCCTGGTTTGCCGCCCCGACGTGAGATCGATTTCACTATCGATCTGGTTCCTGGTTCTACACCCATCTCACTGCCGACGTATCGCATGGCACCATGTGAGATGGAGGAGTTGAGGACGCAGATTGATGGTCTGCTAGAGCTTGGCCTTATACGGCCTAGTGTGTCTCCTTGGAGAGCACCGGTCTTCTTCGTGAGGAAGAAGGACGGTTCGATGCGATTGTGTATTGATTATCGCAGGCTGAACCAGGTTACGGTGAAGAACAAGTATCCTTTATCCAGGATCGATGACTTATTTGATCAGTTGAGAGGAGCGCAGTACTTCTCGAAGATTGATCTTCAGTCAGGATATCATCAGTTGCGTGTCAGGGATGAGGACGTGCAGAAGACAGCATTCAGGACCAGTTTTGGCCACTACGAGTTCCTCGTGATGTCGTTCGGTCTCACGAACGCACCAGCCGTGTTCATGGATCTGATGAACCGGGTATTTCGACCTTTCCTCTATCGATTCGTCATTGTATTCATTGACGACATTTTGGTGTACTCCAGGAGTCGAGAGGAGCATGAGGAGCACTTGCGTTTGGTCCTGGATACGCTCAGACGGCATCAGTTGTTCGCACAGTACAAGAAGTGCGACTTCTGGAAGCAGGAGGTGAAGTTTCTGGGACACGTAGTGTCCAAGGATGGCATGACGGTTGACCTGTCTAAGGTAGCTGCGGTGTAGGACTGGGAGCAGCCTGGTTCTGTCACTGAGGTGAGGAGTTTCTTGGGTCTCGCTGGCTACTATCGGCGCTTCATTCAGGACTTTTCGAAGATCGCAAGACCCTTATCTCAGTTGACATGGAAGGACGTGAAGTTCGCCTGGAATGACAAGGCGGAGTCAGCTTTTTAGGAGCTGAAGGACAGACTTACGTCCACCCTTGTGCTAGTATTGCCAGACTAAGGGGTTAAATACACTATATATACTGACGCGTCTAGCGTTGGTTTGAGTTGTGTTCTTATACAGAGGGACAGGGTAATTTCGTATGCCTCGAGACAATTAAGGAAGCATGAGGAGAATTACCCTACACACGACCTGGAGTTGGCAGCCGTTATATTCGCACTGAGACTCTGAAGACATTACCTCTATGGAGAGGAGTTCGAGCTCTTTTGCGACCACAAGAGCCTCAAGTACATATTCACGCAGCGAGACTTGAATATGAGGCAGCGGCGATGGATGGAGACGTTGAAGGACTTCAAGTTTGAAGTCTCTTACCATCCTGGGAAGGCGAACCTTATGGCTGATGCGTTGAGCCGCAAGAAGGTGATAGAGTTTGCGGCTCCGTTGATGGTTGCCGAGTGGGATATGGTTGAGTTTTTGCGAGACTTTGAGCAGAAACTCACCGTAGAGGAGGCGTTTGAGTTCATCGCACATGTACAGGTGCGATCTCAAATCGATGACCGAGTCATCGAGGCACAAAGGGACGATGCACATCTTACTGAGCTTCGAGAGCAGGCCAGTGATGATGCTGACGCCGACTGACGAGTTGGTATGGATGGGGGCTTACGTTATCGTGGCCGCCTATGCGTCCCAGATGTCCCTAACTTGAGACGAGAGATTCTCGAGGCTGCGCATTCTACTAGACTCGCGATGCATCTAGGCAGCACAAAGATGTATCGTGACGTGAAGAGGACGTATTGGTGGGAAGGTATGAAGACCCACATAGCTGAGTTCGTGTCCCGTTGTCTCACTTATCAGCAGGTGAAGGCAGAGTATCGCCGACCACCTGAACTTTTGCAGCCTATGCCGATCGCAGAGTGGAAGTGGGATTTCATTTCCATGAACTTCATTTCTGGGTTGCCGAAGACGAGGAAGGGACATGATTCCATTTGGGTGATCGTCGACCGTCTGACGAAGTCGGCGCACTTCCTACCGATCAGAGTTACGAACTCTACAGACGAGCTGGCCAGATTGTACATCAGAGAGATTGTGCGTCTGCATGGAGTTCCGCTGGAGATCGTGTCGGACAGAGACACGCGGTTCACTTCTATTTTCTGGACTCGCATTTAGGAGGCTATGGGTGTGAAGTTGAAGTTTAGTACTGCCTTCCACCCACAGACAGACAGACAGACAGACAGAGCGGGTGAACCAGATCCTAGAGGACATGTTGCGAGCTTGTGCACTGGACTTCAAGGACAGTTGGGATGATTGTCTTGCATATGCGGAGTTTGCGTACAACAACAGTTTTCAGGCGAGTATCGGTATGACACCTTATGAGGCGCTGTATGGGCGACCTTGTCGCGCACCGCATTACTGGCTAGAGGTCGGTGAGCGTAGCTTGATTGGCCCAGAGTTAGGGCAGGCGACGTCAGAGAAGATTGATATTATTCGACGTCGGCTCCTTACAGCGCAGAGCAGACAGAAGAGCTATGCCGATACGAGACGGAGGCCACTAGAGTTTACAGTTGGGGATCATGTGTTTTTGCGAGTTTTCCCTATGAAGGGAGTCCTTCGGTTCGGGAAGAAGGGGAAGCTGGCACCGCGATTCATTGGTCCATTCCAGATCCTCGATCGTGTGGGAGCGGTGGCTTACCGATTGGCTTTACCCACGCCTCTCGCGAGTGTTCACAACGTATTTCATGTTTCTATGCTGAAGAAGTATGTTGCTGATCCTTCCCATATCATCAGATGGGAGCAGGTGCAGTTAGGAGAGGATGTTACTTATATCCTGCGACCGACACATATCCTAGACAGGAAGGAGCAGGTACTGCGTAGCAAGGTGATTCCCCTTGTGAAGGTATTGTGGACGCATCACTCTGAGGAGGAGGCTACCTGGGAGACAGAAGCCGAGATCAGAAAGAACTACCCGCAGCTTCTCGAGGAGTACGAAAAGGTACAAATTTCGAGGACGAAATTATTTGTTAAGGGGGGTAGATTGTAACGCCCGTGAGAAATGAGAGAGAGAGAGAGGGTTGTAAGGAGAGAGAGTGATGGGTGATGGATGTGAGGTGAGTGATTGATGAGTAAGAGACTTGTTGACTTTTGGGGTTTGTTTGACTTGTGGAGAAAGAAAGCATGAGTTGCTCTTATACTTGACATGAGGTGATTGATTAATTGATTTGAGTGATTGATTGATGGGACATGTTGTAGAGATTCTCTTAGGATTTTAAATGTGCAGTATTTTTTCTCAAATTGAACGCGGGCCCACATCTCTTGGTCAGGGTATCGGATCGGTATGCAAGATGTGGCGTTGGAACTGCGGCGATGGTGCGGTCGCAATGGTATAAGTTTGGGATTAAGTTGACTAAAATCTATAGGATACGACTTAGGGTTCTCTTAGGATTATAAATGTGCAGTATTTTTTCTCAAATTGAACGCGGGCTCACATCTCTTGGTCAGGGTATCGGATCGGTATGCAAGATGTGGCGTTGGAACTGCGGCGATGGTGCGGTCGCAATGGTACAAGTTTGGGATTAAGTTGACTAAAATCTATAGGATACGACTTAGGGTCATTCGTAAACATCGATTATAGGTCACCAGTTGCCAGAATTCTTCGGGAATGATCGCAAGAGTCGACGAAACAGTACGAACTAGGATACGGGTCTTAAAGTAATTGTTTAGGGATTTTCTTAGGTTCAAATAATGTGCAATACAATGAAAATTCTAAGTATAGTGAGATACAATGTGAAATCTTACACATTTTACGAACCATTTTGAAAACTGATCCCGATGCATTCGATCATAATTTGTTACGAATTGAGACTTCATCTGGTCGATGTGTTCACTACACATAAATGGCACGCTATCAGTAAGAAATATTAAGATCATCGTATGTAGAGAAAATAATAATTGATGGAAGACTTACTCCAAGTACGACTCTATTTATTCACAATTATGCAACACATACCACTGCGCCTTTGCTAGATCCCCAAGATCCATATCCTGAAATGTCAGGGATCCTAAAGGATGAACGTTATGTACAAATACAGATATAAGTCCTTGTTCATGCTCCTGCCCTTCATCGGCATTCCGATCTTCTCGGTTGAATCTAGTCTTTATGCCACGAAGATACATGGAGCAAAATGTAAGGTACTCATTATTAATATACACTTCGGCTATGAATCCCTCCGGCCGTGCCTTATTCGTCACAAATCGTTTAAGTGTGTGAAGGTATCTGTACACAAAACCACTATGTTATACGTATGAAAACATGGATATATATAGTTTATGGAATGAATAAAATTTTTAATAGGTTATACCACCTTTCGATCGGATACATCCAATGATATTGTACTGGGCCTGCAAGCTTCGCTCAAAACTAATGTATGTGTTTTATCCACACAGGCCATCCAAGCTCAAAACTGAGGTAGACCACACCATAGGAAATAATGCTGATTAAATGCCCACCAGTAAAACTTCTCCAGGCTACAGGAGTTTTGGAATTTGTGTACTGATACATGCACCATACACACAAATGTCATTTGAAGTTTCCTGGTAAAGTAAAGAGCAGGTTTGCATTTTGACAATAATCATATCTAGAAAAGTGACTCAAATATGTGGAGAAGAAGTATAGATAATTAGCATAACTCATTATCACTTACTTGTAGAGAAGAAGAAATACACCACACAAGACAAATGTGACCGCGACAAGGATCCAACCAATGACCACCAAGCTACAGCAAGTAGGAATCAGGCATTGGATCAGATAACCAATGACAATAAAACATGAATGTTATGAAAAATTGCTGCAAACAAAGAGGAAATATGTGGTCTTGAGCTCGACTCACTGATTTAGGGCCAAGCTTGTTGTTTCCACGATGCCAAACAACCCCTTAGTCTACTAGGAGCTATCATTGATGGTACACGCTCCAATTATTAGAGAGAATGATCCTAGCCATTGATTTTTGCAAATGACTGTGAACCGTTGAATCTATTCCATTGTCCACATGTCGAGTAGATGGAGAGTTTATCAGCTGAAGTCTTTGCATTTGGGCTGGGGTAGGTGACAAATGGTGGATGAGAGTGAATCTCATGTCATGATTCCCACAAGTGGCTTGACCTACATCTCACTCAAAGTCGAGAAAGCGTGGACCACACTCCCAACTTTGACTCATTGATGATTCGTCTGCCCATACAAATCATAGAGAAAAATGAAATCAGACAATTAATATACCTGATCAGAGAAGGGAGGGGGAGAAGAGGTGAAGGGTGGAGACTGCTGGCCGGACCAGATTTGAGTTGCGGTAGGGGCAGATTTTCACCAGAGAGTTTGATTGGGAAGAGGTCTGGGATTTGCGAGAGAGGGAGTGTGAGAGCGGGGGAGAGAGAGAGAGAGGGAGACTGAGATGGAGATTGAGAGAGAGGGTTGAGATCAGGAGAGGGAGAGGGAGATTGAGAGAGGGAGAGGGCAAGCGAGAGAGGGAATAGGAGAGGGAGAGTGAAAATGAGGGTGAGCGAGAGAGGGAATAGGAGAGGGAGAGTGAAAATGAGGGTGAGCGAGAGAGGGAATAGGAGAGGGAGAGTGAAAATGAGGGCGAGCATGAGGGATTTTTGGGAAATGGATTGGCTACTCCCCGTGCCACTGCTTTGTGGGCCACACGATGATGTATGTGTTTCATCCATTCTGTTTATCCATTTTTAAAGATAATTTTAGGCCTTTATCCTAAAAATAAGATGGAAAAAATCTCAGATGGACCACACCACAGGAAAACAATAGTGATTGGATATCCACCATTAAAATACTCCTAAGGCCCACTTTACTATTTGTTTGAAATCAAATCTGTTGATTAGGTCATAAAGGCACAGATGAAGGGAAAAAATAAAGATCAGCTTGATCCAAAACTTTTATGGCCCCCAAAAGGTTTTTAATGGTCGACACTCGTTCAACACTGTTTCTTGTAATGTGGTCCACTTGAGATTTGGATATATCTAATTTTTATCTCATACTATAAAATTATCTGGAAAAATATATGGACGGCATAAATGAAACACATACATCATAAATAAACCTATAATCTAAATGTATTCTCAAATCCCTAAACCTAAACCTATACCTAATCTTAATCTCAACTCCAAAACCTAAACCTAAACTTGAAAACCCAAACCCGAACCCCAACTTGATTTTTTAAACCTAAAATGTAACCTATTCTCAATTCCCTAAACCTTAATTGTAAGGCCCATATCCTAGTCTGTACCGTTCCGTTGGCTTTCGCGGTCCTTCTCGTCATATTCTGGCAATCCTTGACTCGTATCCAATGTTTGTGCTCGATCCTAAGCCGGATCTCGCATATCGAAGTCAGCTCGAACCGTAACCTGTATCATAGAGACGGCGCCATCGCCTCGGTTCTAATGCCTCGACTTACGCACCGATTCGATACCCAGGGTAGAAGATGTCGACCTGCGTTTATTCCAAAGAAACGCCTCGCATTGTGAACTTTGAGAGAATCTCTACAACATGTACCATCAATCAATCAATCAATTCCATCAATCAAGTACACATCACACATTAAGTCAAGTACAAGTATCCCATACCCTACCCCTACTTCTCTCTTACACAAGCAACCAAAAGTCAACTCTCACATCACTTCATCCATCACCAAACCCATCAACCATCACACCTCACCCATCCTTTTTCACTCATCACCTCACACTCTTTCTCATTTCTCAAACCTCCCAAGCAATAAAAATCTCCACACGTCCAAGCAATCCCAAGATTTCCCCAAAACACCAAGTGTGGCCCACCCTCTCATCTCTCATCTACACCATCAAAAGTCCATCAACCACTATCAAAAGAGAAGGCAAGGAGCATATAAGGCTAAGGGATCAAGAAGGAGTGCAAGAGGTGGGTGATCAACCATTGAATTCCATTTGAGGGCCCACATGTTGTGGGACCCACTTGATATTCGTATTGTATTTGGGAGGGCCCAATAGTGGCGGGGTCCCTCCCCTTCTCGTGTCATCCTCTCTTTCTCTCTTTCTCTCCTTTTATCATTCCACTAGAATGAAGTGGGCCCCACCAACTCATATTAAATCTACTCCATCCATTAATGGTGTTGCCCACCACATTTTAGGCGAGATGGTATATAATATATTATATTATATGAATATTATATGCGTGTGTGTGTGTGTATATATATATATATATATATATATATATATATATATATATATATATATATATATGTATATATATACATGCATGGTGGGCCACATCCATGTGGGACCCACCATGATGCCTCAGTTTATCCATGCCGTCCAGCGTCCCTGGATGCTGGACGTTGAGTGAGGCTAACATGGAGTGCGTGCACTGACAGGGGTGTGTACTTTCAAGGCAAAAAAAAGAGAGAGGGGGTACTTGAGCTTTGGGGAGCATTGCTCATGCAGGCCTCACCCTGATGAACAAATCAAATCTATACCGTCCATTTCATTTCTCAGCCCACTTTAGGCGTTGAGCCGAAAGATGAACTCAATCAGATTTTCTGGTGGGCCCAAGCATGAAAAACAACAATTTTCACCTTTACAATCCATTAAAACCTACCCTGATGTCTCTACCTGACAAGAGCATACTGCATATTGGACTCTGTTTAATGGTATCAAGCCAGGGAATGCAATGGGCGGGGCAGATTTCCTTGATGTGGGTCCCACCTGTGAAAAACCCTAGGAAAATGGATTTAAAAAAAAAAACAGAACCAGCAGCGTCCTGCTGACAGAAGACGCAAGCAGCGCCTGCGGTTGTGTGGCCGGGCGGACGGACGGGCCGGGCCGGGCCTCACGGCCCAGTTGTGGGCCCCACTGTGATGCGTTTCGAACATCAACACCGTGCATTTGGCACATCCCCTTTAAATTATGGGATATCCCAAAAATCAGCCATATACGGAACTCAGGTGGGACATACCGTATAAAATCATGTGAGGACATGCCTAAAACATATAAAATCATTTGGTGGGGCCTACCTAAAATTGAGATGTAGCTGAAACTTGGTCTGAACCCTTAGCCAAGCGGGACGCACATAATGGGTGGGCTGGATTTGTGAACCACATCATGGTGGGTCCCTATCCACGTGACCCAATCAACTGGTTGGGTGAAAAATAAACAATACGGTGGGCCCACTGGTCCACGTGACCCTATCAACAAGTGGACCCCCCACCCCCCTGGTCCACGTAACCTTGTGAACAAGTTGGATGTCATATAAACAGCACGGTGGACCTCAGGTTTGAGTGACCTCATGAACAGTTTGGATGACAAAAAACATCACTGTGGGCCCTAGATAGATTGGAGGTAAATAAACATTATGGTGGGCCCCTGTTCCACGTGACCTTATGAACAGATTGGATGTAAATAAACATTATAGTGGGCCTAGGTTGGGTGGAAAATAAACATTACTGTGGGCCCCGGGTCTGAATGACCTTATCAATGAGTTGGATGGAAAATAAACATTATAGTAGGCCCCACATGGGACCCACCATGATGCATGTGCTTCATCCAAACCGTTTAACCATTTTGGAACCCCATTTTATGGCAGGGGTTAAAGACTGAGTCAGATCCATTGTTCAAGTAAACCCCACCTTAGTATATATAAGGCCTAAGTGAGTAGGCCCATCTTGACGTATTTATGGACTGTTGTTGTGGCCCACCTTGATTTGCATGTGGCCCATACGATCAAGCCCATCTTGATATATACGAGACCCATGTACATGAGGCCCATTTAATGTATTGGAGGTCCGTGGGTCGAGGCCCAATGGGATCTACGTGAGGCCCATTATAACATGATTCCACTATGGTTTATATGTTGACTCTTATAGTGGGCTATGCCTTAGGAGCAATGATGGTTTGACGTCCACATTGTAAGGATAATGTTGGTTAAATGTCCACATTGTCACTATCCTTAAGGCTCACTGATAAGCCCATATTTATAGTGAGTAGGCCGTCTAGGCCCATATCCGTTAAGCACAAGCCCATCACCCTATGACATGTTTAGAATAGATCCATGATTCATGATCATACGCATCATATGTATGTCTGATATGGCAAGTGATTGAGCATAGTATATGCCTTTGGGCAGATTATTTGTGGGCTCCCTGATAGGCGGAGTTGCCCTACATAAGCGCGTGGCATGCGCAGGATTGTTACATGTTTGGTAGGGTGATTCATGCACTTACATTTGTGTGATCATGATTATTGTATGCCCTAGACACATTAGGGCCAAAGGCTCCACAGACACATCGTGGGTGGCTGGATTGGATACCAAAAATATTTGATTCTAACATACGGGCACCATAGATGTCCTTGGGTGAAAATTCTTAAACCCAATAGTACCAGAGGATGACTCCAACGTCGAGACCAAGTAGATATATGAGTGCACCTGGGCTGAATATCAGGAGGCCGCGTCTCCTACTATGTCGTGGTTGGTTGAAAAGGGATGTGGCCTTACTCGCCCGAGGGTAGGGGCAATACTAGGCTGAGTTTGACCAGTTCTTGAATGGGTTCGCTATCGATGTGCCGGATAGGTATTGACAGACTATTGACCAAGCGGATAGTGAGGTTTCTTACGCTCACTTGGACTGTGCGGCTGGGAGAGCGACAGTACCATTTGGAGTATACTAAACCCCGGTGATATCCAGAATGAGAATTGTACTGATATATGATGAGGATTGGCATGCTTGAGTTTCATCTCACATCACATGGTCTTGATATGGCCGTTAGCATTCATATCTTGCATCACATAGCCTTAATACGGCTGATTACATTCATGTATTCATCAGCATGTTTCCGTATTACTCTGATCTTGCATTCTGAGCACGCTTTTATTGCGCACATACTTACACTGCGCTCTAAGCTTTCTATAAGCATATGCACGATCGATGCGTGCAGGTGATGCCAGGACGCAGCCATAGTCTTACTGTAATTGGAGCATACAGTCCGCAGTTTGGAGCACATAGTCGAGCTTTTAGAGTTTCTGTTATTTTCATTATCTTGTATTTCCCTTTTGACGCATTGTACTCAAAGTTTTTTTATTATAGTGGATTTTGTGATGGTCTTCTTGTGGTTATTGTTCGCGAGTTATACTTGGTTATACTCATTATGATTCAAATTGATGATTAGAAATCCTCTTTGTAGCATTCTAGGATTGGAACCTGGTAAATGGGTGTCGGGAACCGAGAATGGGGTTCTACCGAGGCTATCGGTGCCGGATTCGGCGATCAAAAATTTTGTGAGCCCGATTTCTGAGTTTGGGGTGTGGCAGAAGTTGGTATCCAAACATAACTTGGGAATAACCGAGAACAACATCATATGTTTGCTATAAGTTTAGGATGATTAGGTTTCGAGTGCGTAACCTTTTAATTGATTTCCTTAACGTGCGATTCTGAAGGTTGATTGGCATCACTGTTCTTTCCTATAGGACATGTCACCCAGGAGAGAGACTCGAGCAAATCCCGCTCCACCACCTGAGGCTCCAGCTTTACCACCTGCGCCTCCCGTTCCACCACTAGAGATCCCTGCTTCCCTGCCTGAGGATGACATTCCTCCACCTGAGGCTGGTGTGGATCCGACCGTACGGTGAGTGCCTCTCAGTTATAGCAGATGCTACAGGCCGTGACGGCTGCACTTCAGGGGCAGGGTAGGCACCCAGTTGTTTCTCCATCCCAAGCAGAGCAGGAGCGCCCGAGTGCCCTTCTTCGTGAGTTTCGACGCTTGATCCTCTACGCTTCCAGGGCGAGCCAGATCCGACTGCAGCTGAGAGGTGGCGCTCCGATGTAGAGAAGATCTTTGATACTATATCCTGTACGACTGAGTAGTGAGTCCAATTGGCTGTATTCCTTCTCCAGGGTGAGACAGAGCATTGGTGGACCTTCGTTACCTGTGTTTCCGAACCTGAGTATATCTGGACATGGGAGGACTTTATCAACCAATTTGAGGAGCAGTACTTTCCTGACCACATTCGACATCAGAGGGTACTAGAGTTTAAGACTCTGATGCAGGGGGACATGAGTACATGTCCCGTTTCATGGCGCTATTGAGGTTTGCGCCATATATGGTTGATGATGAGGGGCGAAAGGCCCGTCGTTTCGAGAACGTCTTATATTACAGTCTTTGAGGCCGTGTTATTGGGCATGAGCTCCCGACCATTTAGGTGGTAGTGCGGAGGGCTTAGATTTATGAGACTGAGTGGGTCAGCTCGCAAAGTGATCGAGATCAGAGGAGAGGACAGAATCGAAAGAAGTAGGACCCCTCCAGTAGCTCCCAGCAGCATCGATGATCACAGAGGTACAGGAGCCATCCACCTGCTAGGGCACTAGCAGCACCTTCAGCACCACCCCGGCAGCCATTCATAGGGACCTATTTTGTATGTGGTGGGACAAGGCACCACTTGTCTGAGTACCCTTGCCCTCATCTACAGCAGTCGAGAGGGCCAAAGTAGCCTCCAGCGCAGAAGCGACTCAGCAGAAGCCTCCAGCGTAGCAGCGAGCGCAGCCACCTCAGCCGCCGAGGCCCCAGTAGCAGCAGAGACAACAGTACAGGCCGCCGCAGAGGCAGCAGCAGCACCAGGGACCTCAGAGAGGACAGGCACCTCCTCAGCTAGCTTAGGCTAGGTTCTACGCGACTCAGCAGGACCCGCAGTCATCTGAAGGAGTTGTTGAGGGTATGTATCCAGTATCTGCATGTATCATTCGAGTTTTATTTAATTTTGGGGCTTCACATTCGTTTATGTCCGAGGGATTCTGCTGTTTGACTGGATTACCGACAGAGTCTGCTAGTGAGGAGTTGACTGTATCGACACCCTTAGGGAAGATTACAGCATTGGGCCGTTACTGTTTATCTTGCCCCATGTTGGTGGGAGAGATTTTCTTACCCACCGACTTGTACGTGTTGCCGATGTCAGACTTCGACGTTATTTTGGGCAAGGATTGGCTTGCCGAGGACTACGCCATCTTGGATTGTTCCATGAGGACAGTCACATTCTGCATACCAGGCTTGCCGCAGTTCCAATTCGTCGCCGAGCCCAGAGGAGAGCCATTGTCATGCTTGATGTCCCGCGCCGTTGAGGAGCCTATTACAACATGTATTGACCGGTTGCCGGTTGTTTACAATTTCTCCGATGTGTTCCAGGAGATTCCAGGGTTGTCGCCTCGTCAGCATATTGAGTTTTAGATCGATCTTGTGCCAAATACCGTGCCTATCTCGAAGGCCCCGTATCGTGTGATACTGATGGAGTTGAGAGAGTTACAGTGTCAGTTAGATGAGTTGCGTGAGTTGGGATTCATCCGTCCTAGCAGTTCTCCGTGGGGAGCACCAGTACTATTCGTTAGGAAGAAGGATGGCTCGTTGAGGCTCTGCGTCGATTATCGCGAGCTCAACCGGGTTACGATTAAGAACAAGTACCCGCTCCCAAGGATAGATGATTTGTTTGACCAGCTGCAGGGTACACAATTCTTTTCGAAGATTGACCTGCACTCTGGTTATCATCAAATTCGTGTCCGAGAGGAGGACATCCCGAAGATGGATTTTAGGACGCGTTATGGTCATTTTGAGTTTTAGATCATGTCCTTTGGACTGACCAATGCACCTGTGATTTTCATGCAGTTGATGATCGAGGTCTTCCGTCCATATCTCGATCAGTTTGTTGTGGTCTACATTGACGATATTCTGATATATTTGAGGACCCGTGAGGACCATATGCAGCATCTAGATATCCTGTTGCAGACACTCCGTGCTCACTAGCTGTACGTGAAGCTGGAGAAGTGTGAGTTTTGGTAGGAGGAGGTGAGATTCCTCGGTCACGTGGTGACGAGGGAGGGTGTTGCAGTGGACCCCTCGAAGGTTGAGGCAGTTCGTTAGTGGAGCCAGCCTACTAATGCGTCCGAGGTCCGTAGTTTCTTTGGTTTAGCGGTATACTATTGACGTTTCATTGAGGATTTCTCCTGTATTGCTGCCCCGTTGACCAGGTTGACTCAAAAGGGTGCAGATTTTGTTTGGACTGACGCATGTGAGCAGGCATTCGTGGAGCTGAAGGACCGTCTTACGTTCGTTCCTATCCTCACTCTTCCCTTTAGGAGTGATGGATTTATTATGTTTACCGATGCCTCACGTATTGGTTTAGGTGTTGTTCTGATGTAGCACGACAGGCCTGTAGCCTTCGCGTCTCGTCAGCTTAAGGTCTATGAGCTAAACTACCCCACACACAATTTGGAGCTGACAGCAGTCATCTTCGCACTGAAGGCGTGGAGACACTATCTTTATGGGGTCAGGTTTGAGCTCTTCTCCGACCACAAGAGCTTGAAGTACCTATTCTCTCAGTCCGAGCTGAACATGAGACAGAGACGCCGGATGGAGTTTCTAAAGGACTATGATTTCGATCTCCAGTACCACCCAGGAAAGGCGAATGTGGTGGCAGATGCCCTCAGCCTTCAGCTGCGAGGCCTGGTGGCACATATGATGATTCAGGAATGGAGGATACTTGAGGATATAGTAGAGTACGACATCGATTTTATTTTGTAATCTTCTATCATTCAACTATCAAGCCTATCGATTCAACCATCTCTTATCGCAAGGGTGATCAAGGCTTAGCAGATAGATGAGTCGTTATAGGATTACCAAGCAGAGGCAGCATCTGAGAGCCAGAAAGATTATCAGATTAGTTCTGATGGTGGACTTCGCTTCAGAGGTTGACTATGTGTCCCAGATATTCCTGAGTTGTATAGATATCTTATGATTGAGGCACATCGATCGCGGTTTTTTATCCACCTTAGCTCGACGAAGACGTATCGTGACATGATGAGATAGTATTTTTGGGTAGGGATGAAGTGCCAGATTACCAGTTTTATGGCCGAATGTGACACATGCTAGCGTGTCAAGGCCGATCATCAGAGACCTCCTAGTCTGTTGCAGTCGTTGAGCGTCCCGATGTGGAAGTGGTAGCACGTATCTACCGATTTTCTCCTAAGTTTACCGAGGACTCAGTGAGGTCATGACGCTATATGGGTTGTCGTGGATCGTCTGACAAAGTCAGCACATTTTCTTACAATCCATGAGACTTGGCATACGGACCGGCTCGCTAGGCTATTTGTAGAGGAGATAGTGAGACTGCACGGTGTTCCAGTCTCGATCGTTTCTAATCGAGACCCAAGGTTTACGTCTCGATTTTGGAGGAGCTTTTAGAGAGCGATGGGCACTGATTTGCAGCTCAGTACCGCCTATCATCTGCAGTAGATGGCCAGATAGAGAGGGTCAACCAGATACTTGAGGATATGCTTCGGGCCTGCGCGATTGATTTCGGGGGTAGCTAGGATGAGCATCTGCGATTGGCTGAGTCGCATACAACAACAGCTATCAGGCGACCAATGGCATGGCTACTTTGAGGCATTGCATGAGAGACCATGCAGATCTCTGAGTTGTTGGACCAAGGTTGGAGAGCAGCGTCTCTTAGGTCCCGAGCTTGTGTAGTAGACATCAGAGGCTATCGACATCATCAGGCAGAGGATGCGCACAGCTCAGAGTCAGCAGAAGAGTTTTGTTGATCGCCGGTGTCGCCCTTTGGAGTTCGCAGTAGGGGACAGAGTGTATCTCAAGGTCTCACCCATGAAGGGCGTAGTGCGATTTGGAACGAAGGGCAAGCTTGCCCAGAGATTCATAGGACCTTTCGAGATCACTGGACATGTTGGCGCCGTGGCCTATCGGCTTGCCTTGCCATCTCAGTTGTCTGGCATCCACAACATTTTTCATATCTCTATGCTGAGGAAGTGTGAGTCAGACATTGTTCCTGTTATTGATTGGCAGCCGCTGGAGGTTCGTGAGGACGCTTCTTACATTGAGCAGCCAGTTCGTATTCATGATCGAAAGGAGCAAGTCCTCTGGACAAAGGTCATTCCCTAAACCAAAACCAAAACCTATAACCTAAACTTGTAACCTTAACCTATATGTAAAACCTAAACCTATAACCTTAACCTAAAACTAAACCTATAATGTAAATGTATTCTCAAATCCCTAAACCTAAACCTACACCTAATCCTAATCTCAACTCCTTAACCTAAACCTAAACTTGAAAACCCAAACCCAAACTTAATTTTTTAAACCTAAAATGTAACCTATTCTCAATTCCCTAAACCTTAACTGTAAGACCCATATCCTAGTCCATACCATTCCGTTGGCTTCTACGGTCCTTCTGGTCATATTCTGGCAATTCTCGACTCGTATCCGATATTTGTGTGCTATCCTAAGCTGGATCTCGCATACCGAAGTCGGCTCGATGCGAAACCTGTATCATAGCGACTGCACCGTCGTCACGGTTCTAACGCCGTGACTCGCGCACCAATCCGATACCCAAGGTAGAAGATGCCGGCCTACATTTATTCCGAAGAAACGCCGCGCGTTGTGAACTTCAAGACAATCTCTACAACATGTCCCATCAATCAATCAATCAATCCCATCAATTAAGTACACATCACACATCAAGTCAAGTACAAGTATGCCATACCCTCCCCCCACCTCTCTCTTACACAAGCAACCCAAAGTCAACTCTCACATCACTTCATCCATCACCAAACCCATCACCCATCACACTTCACCCATCCTTTTTCACCCATCACCTTACTCTCTCTCTCTCATTTCTCAAACCTCCCAAGCAACAAAAATCTCCACACATCCAAGAATTCCTAAGATTTTTCCAAAACACCAAGTGTGACCCACCCTCTCATCTCTCATCTACACCATCAAAAGTCCATCAACCACCATCAAAAGAGAAGGCAAGGAGCATATGAGGCTAAGGGATCAAGGAGGAGTGCAAGAGGTGGGTGATCAACCATTGAATTCCATTTTCAAACCCACATGTTGTGGGACCCACTTAATATTTGTTTTGTATTTGGGAGGGCCCAATAGTGGCGGGGTCCCTCCCCTTCTCGTGTCATCCTCTCTCTCTCTCTCTCTCTCTCTTTCTCTCCCTTTATCATTCCCCTAGAATGAAGTGGGCCCCACCAACTCATATTAAATCTACTCCATCCATCAATGGTGTGGCCCACCACATTTTAGGCGAGATGATATGTAATATATTATATTATATGAATATTATATGCGTGTGTGTGTGTGTGTGTGTGTGTGTGTGTGTATATATATATATATATATATATGTATATATATACATGCATGGTGGGCCACGTCCATGTGGGACCCACCATGATGCCTCGGTTTATCCATGCCGTCCAGCGTCCCTGGACATTGGACGTTGAGTGAGATTAACATGGAGTGCGTGCACTAACAGGGGTGTGTACTTTCAAGCCAAAAAAGAGAGAGGGGGTAATTGAGCTTTGGGGAGCATTGCTCATGCAGGCCCCACCCTAATGAACAAATCAAATCCATACCGTTCATTTCGTTTCTCAGCCCACTTTAGGCGTTGAGCCGAAAGATGAACTCAATCAGATTTTCTAGTGGGCCCTAGCATGGAAAACAACAATTTTCACCTTTACAATCCATTAAAACCTGCCCTGATGTCTCTACCTAACAAGAACATACTGCATATTGGACTCTGTTTGATGGTATCAAGCCAGGGAATGCAATGGGCGGGGCAGATTTCCTTGATGCGGGTCCCACCTGTGAAAAACCCTAGGAAAATGGATTAAAAAAAAAAAACAGAAGCAGCAACATCCTACTGACAGAAGACGCAGGCAGTGCCTGCGGCTGCGTGGGTGGGCGGACGGACGGGCCGGGCCTCACGGCCCAGCTGTGGGCCCCACCGTGATGCGTTTCGAACATCAACACCGTGCATTTAGCACATCCCCTTTAAATTATGGGATATCCCAAAAATCAGCCATATACGGAACTCAGGTGGGATATACTGTATAAAATCATGTGAGGACATGCCTAAAACATATAAAATCATTTGGTGGGGCCTACCTAAAATTGAGATGCAGCTGAAACTTGGTCTGAACCCTTAGCCAAGCGGGACGCACATAATGGGTGCGCTGGATTTGTGAACCACATCATGGTGGGTCCCTGTCCACGTGACCCAATCAACTGGTTATGTGAAAAATAAACAATACGGTGGGCCCACTGGTCCACGTGACCCTATCAACAAGTGGACCCCCCACCCCCCTGGTCCACGTAACCTTGTGAACAGGTTGGATGTCATATAAACAGCACGGTGGACCCCAGGTCTGAGTGACCTCATGAACAGTTTGGATGGCAACAAACATCACTATGGGCCCAAGACAGATTGGATGTAAATAAACATTATGGTGGGTCCCTGGTCCACGTGACCTTATGAACAGATTGGATGTAAATGAACATTATAGTGGGCCCAGGTTGGGTGAAAAATAAACATTACTGTGGGCCCCGGGTTTGAGTGACCTTATCAATGGGTTGGATGGAAAATAAACATTATAGTAGGCCCCCCCATGGGACCCACCATGATGCATGTGCTACATCCAAACTGTTCAACCATTTTGGAAGCCCATTTTATGGCAGGGGTTAAAGACTGAGTCAGATCCATTGTTCAAGTGGACCCCACCTTGGTATGTATATAAGGCCGAAGTGAGTAGGCCCATCTTGACGTATTTGTGGACTATTGTTGTGGCCCACCTTGATTTACATGTGGCCCATACGATCAAGCCCATCCTGATATATACGAGACCCATGTACATGAGGCCCATTTGATGTATTGGAGGCCCGTGGGTCGAGGCCCAATGGGATCTACGTGAGGCCCATTATAACGTGATTCCACCATGGTTTATGTGTTGAATCTTATAGTGGGCTATGTCTTGGGAGCAATGATGGTTTGACGTCCACATTGTAAGGATAATGCTGGTTAAATGTCAGTATTGTCACTCGCCTTAAGGCCAACTGATAAGCCCATATTTGTAGTGAGTAGACCATCTAGGCCCATATCCGTTATGCACAAGCCCATCACCCTATGACATGTTTAGAATAGATCCATGATTCATGATCATATGCATCATATGTATGTCGGATATGACGAGTGATTGAGCATAACATATGCCTTCGAGTGGATTGTTTATTGGCTCCCTGATAGGCGGAGTTTCCTTACATGAGCGCGCAGTGTGCACAGGATTGTTGCATGTTTGGTAGGGTGATTCATGCACTTGTATTTGTGTGATCATGATTATTGTATACCCTAACGACATCAGGGCTAAAGCCTCCACAGACACATCGTGGGTGGCTGGATTGGATACTGAAAATATTTAGTTCTAGCATACGGGCGCCATAGATGTCTTTGGGTGAAAATTTTTAAACCCGATGGTACCAGAGGATGACTCCAACATCGAGACCGAGTGGATATATGAGTGCACGAGGGCCGAATACCAGGAGGCCGCATTTCCCATTGTGTTGCGGTCGGTTGGAAAGGGGTGTGGCCTTACTCTCCCGAGGATAGGGGCAATACTAGGTTGAGTTTTATCAGCTAATGAATGGGTTCACTATCGACGTGCCGAATAGGTATTGGCAGACTATTGGCCAGGCGGATAGTGAGTTTTCTTACGCTTACTTGAACTGTGCAGCTGGGAGAGCAGCAGTGCCATTTGAAGTGTACTAAATCCTGGTGATTATCCAGAATGAGAATTGTACTGATATATGATGAGGATTGGCATGCTTGAGTTGCATCTCGCATCATATAGTCTTGATATGGCCGTTAGCATTCATATCTTGTACCGCATAACCTTAATACGGCTGATTACATTCATATATTCATCAGCATATTTCTACATTACTCTGATCTTGCATTCTGAGCACGCTTTTATTACGCACATACTTACACCGCCCTCTAAGCTTTCTATAAGCTTATGCACGATCAATGCGTGCAGGTGACGCCAGGATGCAACCATAGTCTTGCTGTAGTTGGAGCATACAGTCCGCAGTTTGGAGCACACAATCGAGCTTTTGGAGTTTCTATTAAATTCATTATCTTATATTTCCCTTCTAACGCATTACACTCAAAGTTTTTTTTATTATAGTGGATTTTGTGATGGTGTTCTTGTGGTTATTGTTCATGGGTTATGCTCGGTTATGCTCATTACGATTCAAATTGATGAATAGAAATCCTCCTTGTAGCATCCCAGGATCGGAACCTGGTAAATAGGTACTGGGAGCCGAGAATGGGGTTCTACGGAGGCTGTCGGCGCCGAATTTGGTGATCGAGAATTTTGTGAGCCCGGTTTCCAAGTTTGGGGCGTGACATTAGCTTATAACCTAACCTAAACCTAAACCTATAACCTACATTTATAAACTTAAACCTATTCTCAATTCCCTAAACCTTAACCTATAACTTACACTTATAACCTAAACCTAAACCTATAACCATAAGCTTAACGTAAAAAATAAACCTAAACCTAAAACCTAAATGTATGCTCAAATCCCTAAACCTAAACCTAAACCTAAACCTAAACCTATAACTTAAAACCTAAACCTAAACCTAAAACCTTTTGGGGCGTCGACCATTAAAAAACATTTTGTGGCCATAAAAGTTTTGGATCAAGCTGATTTTTGTTTTGCCCCTTCATCTGGCCCTGTATGAGCTAATCAACATATTGGATGTCAAATAAACAGTACAGTGGGCCTTTGAAGGATTTTAATGATGGATATCCAATCACTAATGTTTTCGTGTGGTGTGGTGCACCTGTGATTTATATACCTCTCATTTTTGGGATCAAGTTATAAAATTATCTTTATATACCTCTCAATTTAGGTGCAGCCCTAACTGTTGGGCCTACCTTGAAGTAAGTATTGTATATCCACACCACATTTATTTATTTTTTATCTTGCTTCGTCCGAGTATGTATGACCTAATCAACAAGTCAGATAAAAATAAATATTATAGTGGGTACTAAGGTGGGCCCATAAAGTTTTTAATGGTGGGTGTTCAATTACCATTGTTTTTTTTAAAAAAAAATTTGTAGTCTCCTTAAGATTTGAATATGATTCATTTTTGGGCTCATATCCTATAGTGAGTTGGAAAAACAAATGGACCATATGGATATACAATATATAAATCAAAGTGGGCCCACACCATTGTTAAGTGTGCCATGGTCCACTTGAGTTTTGGATTTACTAAAAATTTAGGATCAACCCACACCGTTAGGGCTATTCACGAGTCGAGCTAGTTCAACTAACTCGCTCGAGTCGGCTCGAGTCAGCTCGGATTGACTCAGCTTCGAGTCAAGCTGTTTTTATGTAGCTCATGTTGAGTTCGAGCCAAGTTCGACCAAGTGTTATTTCAACTCGACTCGACTCGGCTCATTATTAATTTTATAATATATATATATGGGAAAAGGTTCCAAACGGTCAAGCTCATGGGAACTTCTCATGAGGTCGAGCTGTGTGGGTCCCACCATGATAGGTGTCGAACATCTACCCAATCAGTCAGATGCACCATTCCATGATAGGCCTAGGGCTTATAAATCAAGTCAATCCGTGACTTTTTTGGGCCACACCACATACAAAAGTTGAGAGGGGTTACCCTCCATTAAAATATTCATAATCATTTGTTGGACCCACCGAGATGTGGTTCAAAAATCTAGCCCATCCATTATGTGTGTCTCACTTGGATGAGGAGTCAGACCAAGTTTCATATGCATCAAAATTTTAGGTGGGCCCCACCAAGTGATTTTATATGTTTTAGGCATTTCTTCACATGATTTTAGATGGTATGGCCCACCTAAGTTCCGTATACGGCTGATTTTTGGGATATCCTATAATTTAAAGGAGACCATCAAATGCACGGTGTTGATGGTCGACACTCATCACAGTAGGGCCTACACAGCTCGACCTCGTGGGAAGTTCCTTTGAGCTTGACCGTACAGAACCTTTTCCTATATACACGACCCCACCCCACCCCACCCTACCCTAGCCCCCTTTCCCTTTATTCTCTTTCTCTACCCGCTGCCCGCCTGACGCCCGACCAACACAAATCCCTCTTCTCTCTCTATGTGTCTCTCTCGCACCCTCTCTCTCTCTCTCTCTCTCTCTCTCTCTCTCTCTCTCTCTGTCTCTCTCTTCCTCTTTCTCTCTGATCTCTCCACCCGACCCTTGCCGCATGCCCTACCCACGCATGCCCTCTCTCTGTCTCTGAAGCTCGGTGAGGTATCTCTCTCTCTGTCTCTCTCAATCTCAATCTCAATATAGATTTAGGGATTTGGGGATAAACACAATTTGTGGATTCCTGATTTGATGTGGACCCTCATTTAGGGATTTGAGGATTTTAGGGCACATTACTTCACATTGTTGAGGGTGGTGCATCCAAACAGCCCCAAATCAAGGATTCAAAATCAATTTCGGGTACCACATCTGTCACCACCGAAACCCTGCTGTAACACCCCTTGTTTTCATTTTTATTCTTTTGTTTTGATTTTGTTCCTTTTTTTTTCGGATGGAAGCAAACAACACAAGTCGGGGCTGTCTGCTACTGGAAAATCTGTGGGCCCACCATGATGCATATGTTTTATCCATGTTGTGCATCTAGATCTAGTATTGATTGTTCACGGATGATGGTTAGAATCGGTAGATTGAATGTGAACTATTGAAATGGTTTTCAATAATTTGTTCAATGGAGTGGAAATGACCAAACTGTAATTACATTCCCTTCAAGTCAACCTAAAAAAGCCGTGTAATATCAATTTGGAGTTCAGGCTTTTAGTGTGCACAGTGAGGTAATTACTAATTGGTTGTTTTCACCTTACTAAATAATTATTGCAATTTGATCGAATGCTCAGTAAGCTTCAAAGCACAACCTGAAATCATTTACAACACTTAAAAAGTGTTTGGATGTGCTCCAATCAACATCTCAACTTATATTTGATGGGAACAAATACATGTCCTAGCTCTGCACTTGTGGTGTAACAGAAAATGGTAACTACCTTAGGTAGGATATCGTGTCACCCCAAATCAACATCTGTTATTGTAGATTGGTGTTTACTAAAACATGTGTTTGCCACAGTTGACTAAATTGTGTTAGCCCATCCACCTATGCGTGGTGTACCAATAAACTTGGTTGCATTAAATGGACAGTTTGGTAGGCAGGCTTGCCATGATGTTTCTGTTTATCCACATCATCTATTCTCTATCATACTAGATAATAAGCTTGGTTGCATTAAATGCAAGAGTCATCTTTAGTGTGGTATGCTTGAGTATTGGATACACTTCATTTTTATGCACATACCTTAAAATGATTTGAGAGAAGTGATAAACGGCATTAAGAAATGGTTACATCAAGGTGGGCTCACCTACACAACTATTTGTTTATGGCTAGAGAGGGCAAGGGTAGGACACAATCTACATCCATCATAATGTTTATGTTTCCAACCCTGTCAGCCTCACATAGCTTCCGACCCTAAACAAATGGCAATAAATGAAAGAAATCAGCTAGAAACCCCTATTTGTATCCTTTTTGAAGTGATTTGCCATTTATTTTCCTCTTAGTAACCCCTGTTTGTATCAATGGATCATAAGAGATCCCGTTAACACTTTTTTGAAGGATTTTTTGTCTCTTACACATGCAACCTCTTATCTTTTAAATTAGCCTTAAAGATTGCATTTGTGACTAGGTAAAATTTTTTTTTCCCTAAAAGTCATCGAAATTGGTTTACTTAGCATTGTATTTCTCTTCTCAGTATGAAGATAAAATGTTTATATTGTTCCATTGCCTTCTGTTGCCTAAAATGGTCCTTGTAAATCTTATGGATGGACCTGGATGTGTGTCGGAGCTATTCGGATAGTAGTTATTCTGTGTGACTAATGAGCCGCATTTGCTTGTATTTGGACTCAGAGAAAGGAATAATGGACTGCTTATATGAAAAATGTGATTTTGCAATTAGCTTTATTATAATGCCTCATTTCATATGCTGACAAATTGCCATTGAGTTCGTGTTTTATGTTCGATTAGTAGAGAAGGACAAACTCTTTATACCAGATGACTTACGACTGAAGAAAATTTCCACGTAAGTTATATGAAGTTTATAGTAATCTTGTAGTGTAGAAAATTTTCAAGTATGTGCATTTCTGTTCAAGTTCTTTCTCTAATCACGATATCCTTGAGAGGGTTGATCCGAGGGATGAGTTGATTACAAAAGGACCGATTAAAACTATATTGGGTTATCTTGTTGGTATAATGATTTCAGGACCAGCGAGATAACCCAATATAGTTTTATTCAGCGCTTTTGTAGTCAACCCACCCCTCGGATCTACCCTCTCAAGGCTATCGTGATTAGAGAAAGAAGTCGAATTGAAATGTACATACTTGGAAATTTTTTGCACTCCAAGATTACTGTAAACCTCGTACAATATATATTTAATGATGTATATAATACAATGTATATAATATAAAATAGTACATGAGTGGGAAACAATGTACAATGTATATTCAACAATGAAATATACAAACTAGAGACAAGCAATCATATGCTATGGACAACATTGGAGTGGCCTGGCCATTAGGATAGGCCATGTTTATGTATTACCTCGAATTTGTTGAAGCAGACCCGGATGTGAGTCGAAATCATCCAGATGTTGAGTAGGGGTCCTTAGAAGGTGAGAACCGCTATTATGACCATGATAAAGCTGTCTATTTCCTATGGACAGCATTGGAGTGGCTTGACCATTAGGACAGGCCGTGTTAATGTATTAATTCAAATTTTTTGAAGTAAATTCAGATGTGCGTCGGAGCTATACAGATGTTGAGAGGGGGACCATGAAGGTGAGAACCGTTGTTAAAATCATGATGAAGCTGTCCATTTCTTATGAACAACATTGGAGTGGCCTGACTATTAGGACAGGTCGTGTTTATGTATTAGCTTGAATTTGTTGAAGCAAACCTGAATGTGTGTCAGAGCTATTCAGATGTTAAGCGGGGATCCTTGGAAGGTGAGAACTGCTGTTATGACCATGATGAAGCTGTACATTTTCTATAGACAACATTGGAGTGGCCTGGCCATTTAGACAAACCGGGTTTATATCTGTATTTGTAGGGATCACACCCTTAACCTAAACCACACCCTAAATCTATAGCCTAAACCTAAACCTTAACTTAGAACCTAAACTTTAACCTACAACCTATAACCTATAACCTAAACCTATAACTTATAACCTAAACTCAATTCCTTAAACCTTAACCTATAACCTAACCTAAACCTAAACCTACAACCTAAACCTAAACCTTAACCTATAACCTAAACTTTAACTTATAACCTTAACCTTAACCTAAACCTAAAACCTAAACCTAAACCTATAACCTAAAACCTAAATGTATTCTCAAATCCCTAAACATAAATCTACACATAATCATAATCTCAACTCCCTAACCTAAACCTAAACCTAAACTTGAAAACCCAAACCTAAACCCGATCCGAAACCCGAACCCGATTTTCTAAACCTGAACCTTAACCTATTCTCAATTCCCTAAAGCTATAACTTGAACCTATAACCTAAACCTAAACCTTAACCTAAACCTATAACCTTAACCTAAAGCAAAACCTATGACCTAAACCTTAACCTATAACCTATAACCTATAACCCAAACCTAAACCGAAACCTATAACCTAAAACCTAAACCTAAACCTAAACCTAAACTTAAACCTAAATGTATTATCAAATCCGTCAACCTAAACCTACACCTAATCCTAATCTCAACTCCCTAACCTAAACCTAAACTTAAACTTGAAAACCCAAACCTAAACCCAATCACGAACCCGAACCCGATTTTCTAAACCTTAACCTATTCTCAATTCCCTAAAGCTATAACTTATAACCTAAACCTAAACCTAAACCTTAAACTAAACCTATAACCTAAACCTAAACCTAAACCTACACCTATTACCTTAACCTAAACCAAAACTTATGACCTAAACCTTAACCTATAACGTATAACCTATAACTTAAACCCAAACCTAAACCTATAACCTAAAACCTATAACCTAAAACCTAAACCTAAACCTAAACCTAAACCTAAAACCTAAATGTATTCTCAAATCTCTAAACCTAAACCTACACATAATCCTAAATTCAACTCCCTAACCTAAACCCAAATCTAAACTTAAAAACCCAAACCTAAACCCAAACCCGATTTCCTAAACCTAATTTCCTAAAGCTATAACTTATAACCTTAACCTAAACCTTAATCTAAACCTATAACCTAAACCTTAACCTAAACCTAAACCTAAACCTATAACCTTAACCTAAACCAAAACCTATGACCTTAACCTATAACCTATAACCTAAACTTATAACCTATAACTTAACCTTAACCTAAACCTAAACCTAAATGTAAAACCTAAACGTATTCTCAAATCCATAAACCTAAACCTATACCTGATCCTAATCTCAACTCCCTAACCTAAACCTAAACTTAAACTTGAAAACGCAAACCTAAACCCGATCCCGAACCCAATTTCCTAAACCTGAACCTTAACCTATTCTCAATTCCCTAAAGCTATAACTTGAACCTATAGCCTAAACCTAAACCTTAACCTAAACCTAAACCTATAACCTTAACCTAAACCAAAACCTATAACCTATAACCTAAACCTAAACCTAAACCTATAAACTAAAACTCAAACCTAAACTTAAAACCTAAATATATTCTCAAATCTCTAAACCTAAACCTACACCTACTCCTAATCTCAACTCCCTAACCTAAACTTAAACCTAAACTTGAAAACCCAAACCTAAACCTAATCTTAAACTCGAACCCGATTTTCTAAAATTAAACCTTAACCTATTGTCAATTCCCTAAAGCAATAACTTATAACCTAAACCTAAACCTTAACCTAAACTTATAACCTAAACCAAAACCTATGACCTAAACCTTAACCTATAACCTATAACCTATAACCTAAACTTATAACCTATAACCAATAACCAAACCTTAACCATAACATAAACCTAAAATCTAAAACCTAAACCTAAACCTAAAACCTAAAACCCAAATCCTAAATGTATCCTCAAATCCTTGAACCTAAACCTACACCTAATTATAATCTCAACTCCCTAACCTAAACCTAAACCTCAACTTGAAAACCCAAACTTAAACCCGATCCCAAACCCGAACCTAATTTCTTAAACCTAAACCTTAACCTATTCTCAATTCCCTAAAGTTATAACCTATAACTTATAACCTATAACCTATAACCTATAACTTAAACCTTAACCTAAACCTATAACCTAAACTTAAACCTATAACCTTAACCTAAACCAAAACCTATAACCTAAACCTTAACCTATAACCTATAACCTAAACTTATAACTTATAACCTAACCTTAACCTAAACCTAAAACCTAAACCTAAACCTATAACCTAAACCTATAACCTAAAACCTAAACCTATAACATAAAACCTATACTTAAACCTAAAACCTAAACCAAAACCTAAAACCTAAATGTATTCTCAAATCCATAAACCTAAACCTCCATCTAATCGTAATCTCAACTCCCTAACTTAAACCCAAACCTAAACTTGAAAACCCAAACCTAAACCTTAAACCCGAACCAAAATCCGATTTCCTAAACCTAAACCTTATCTTATTCTCAATTCCCTAAAGTTATAACTTATAACCTAAACCTAAACCTTAACCTTAACCTATAACCTAAACCTAAACCAAAACCTATGACCTTAACCTATAACCAATAACCTATAACCTAAACTTATAACCTATAACCTATAACCTAACCTTAACCTTAACCTAAACCTAAAACGTAAATCTAAACCTATAACCTATAACCTAAACCTAAACCTAAAACCTAAATGTGTTCTCAAATCCCTAAACCTAATCCTAATCTCAACTCCCTAACCTAAACCTAAACCTAAACTTGAAAACCCAAACCTAAACCTGATCCCGAACCCGAACCTGATTTCCTAAACCTGAATCTTAACCTATTCTTAATTCCCTAAAGCTATAACTTGAACCTATAACCTAGACCTAAACCTTAACCTAAACCTAAACCTATAACCTTAACCTAAACCAAAACCTATGACCTAAACCTTAACCTATAACCTAACCTAAAATATAAACCTTACCTAAACCTAAAACCTAAATGTATTCTCAAATCCCTAAACCTAAACCTACACCTAATCCTAATCTCGATTCCCTTACCTAAACTTAAACCTAAACTTGAAAACTTAAACCTAAACCCGATTCCGAACCCAAACCCGATTTCCTAAACCTAAACCTTAACCTATTCTCAATTCCCTAAAGCTATAACTTATAACTTAAACCTAAACCTTAACCTAAACCTAAACCTATAACCTTGACCTAAACCAAAACTTATGACCTAAACTTTAACCTATAACCTATAACCTATAACCTAAACTTATAACCTATAATCTAACATTAACCTTAACCCAAGCTTAAACCTAAACCTAAACCTAAAACCTAAATGTATTTTCAAATCCCTAAACCTAAACCTACACCTAATCCTAATCTCAACTCCTAAACCTAAACCTAAACCTAAACTTGAAAACCCAAACCTAAACCCGATCCTGAACCCGATTTCCTAAACCTAAACCTTAACCTATTCTTAATTCCCTAAAGCTATAATCTAAACCTAAAACCTAAAACCTAAATGTATTCTCAAATCCTTAAACATAGACCTACACCTAATCCTAATCCCAACTCCTTAACCTAAGCATAAACTTGAAAACCCAAACCTAAACCCAATCCCGAACCCGAACCCGATTTCCTAAACCTAAACCTTAACCTATTCTCAATTCCCTAGAGCTATAACCTATAACCTATAACCTATAACCTAAACCTAAACCTAAACGTAAACGTATAACCTTAACCTAAACCTAAAACCTAAACCTAAACCTAAAACCTAAATGTATTCTCAAATCCCTAAACCTAAACCTACACCTAATCCTAATCTCAAATCCTTAACTTAAACCTAAATTTGAAAACCCAAACCTAAACCCGAACTCGAACCCGATTTCCTAAACCTATAACCTACACTTATAACCTAAACCTAAACCTATAACCTAAACCTGTAACCTTAACCTAAACGTAAAACCTAACCCTAACCCTAAAACCTAAATGTATTCTCAAATCCCTAAACCTAAACCTATAACCAACAACATTAACCTAAACCTATTCTCAAATCCCAAAACCTATAACCTAAACCTAAACCTTAACCTATAACTTATAACCTATAACCTAAACTCAATTCCCTAAACCGTAACCTATATCCTAACCTAAACCTAAACATATAACCTACACTTAAAACCTAAACCTAAACTTGTAACCTTAACCTAAACCTAATCTCAACTCCCTAACCTAAACCTAAACTTAAACCCGATCCCGAACCCGAACCCGATTGATGTAATAATGTAACCCAATCACATGACAACAAACAAGAAAATCTTGCTTTGTTGGCAAGTATACTCGAACTCAAGCATCATAATGCATCTATTTTCATCTCCATTATCTCTTATAGCATAAATTATTTGAGATTTGCATTTATCTCATTTTTAGAGTCATGTCCTAATACAATATGATAATATTAAGAGACAAGGTAAATTTGTCACCAACATTATTCCAAGACCCATATAACTTCTCCTTATAGGAAGTTGGGTAGGGCACATGTAGCTTGAATCCTTCAAAGGAAATAAGGATCACCTCTCATATGTTCTCTCTTTTCATTAGTTTGGGTTTAGATGGATGTGAATGTGAATATGATGAAATATATTATATACCAGGTATATATCATGATGAAATATATTGTAACAGATGTATATCAGGAATTTTGTGCTGGAAAATTGAAGAAAAACCAAAAAAAAGACGTTTACCTACGAAATATTTCGTAGGTAAAAGTCCCATCCACGTTTTTTACCTAGGAAACATTTTGTAGGTAAAATTCTCATCCACGTTTTTTACCTATAAAAATTTTCGTAGGTAAAAGTATTGTTAAATATTTTTACCTACGAAAGAATTTGTTGGTAAAACTCTTGCCGCAAACCACTTGAAGGGAATTTAAATCATTATTCCCAATGAATATTTTCGTCGGTAAATATGGCTTTTACCCACAAACTTATATTTCGTAGGTAAAAGTAAACTTTTCAATTTTTTATTTTTTCAAAAGTTCAAAACACCCTTTATCTACAATAAGTTTTATTGGTAAAGATGGCTTTTACATACGAATATAATGTCGTATATAAAAGTAAACTTTTGTTTTTTTTTTTTTTTTTCAAAAATCCAAAGCACCCTTTACTTATGAAAATGTTTGTCAGTAAAGATGGCTTTTACCTACGAAATATAATTTCGTAGGTAAAAGTAACCTTTTTGATTTTTTTATTTTTTCAAAAATTCAACACCCCCTTTACCTACGAGACTTTTCGTAGGTAAAGATGGCTAAAAGTAACCTTTTCAATTTTTTATTTTTTTGAAAATTCAAAACACCTTTTACTTACTAAAACGTTCGTCGGTAAAGATGGCTTTTACCTATGAAATATAATTTCACAAGTAAAAGTAACATTTTTGATTTTTTATTTTTTTCAAAAATTCAACACACCTTTTACCTACGAAAATATTCGTCGGTAAAGATGGCTTTTACCTACGAAATGTAAAGTAACCGTTTCGATTTTTTGTTTTTTCAAAAATTCAAAACACCCTTTACTTATGAAAATGTTTGTCCATAGAGATGGATTTTACTTGCGAAATTACATTTCGTAGGTAAAGTAACCTTTTCGATTTTTTATTTTTTCAAAAATTCAAAACACCCTTCACCTATGAAACGTTTCGTAGGTAAAGATGACTTTTACCTACGAAATTAAATTTCGTTGGAAATGAAAATAATTTTCGTCAGTAAAAGTCATCTTTACATATGAAAAAATTTTTGTCAGTAAATATTTCGTTGGTAAAAACCATATTTCTTGTAGTGGGAATTGTTCAATGTTTATTGTTCTGCTCATATTCTTAATTTAATTGTGCAAGATGACTTATGGGAGATAGCATGTGTGCTTTAAAAAATAAGAGAAAGTGTGAAGTACAGTAATTCGTTACCATCAAGAGAGCAAAAGTTTCAATTTGCAGTGACTCATGTAGAATTGCTAAGGAAAAAGAGTGTATCAATGAATGTTCCAACAAGGTGAAACTCTACTTATCTCATGCTCGATGCTACTTTAGACTTTAAATGAACATTTTTTCAATTGGAGCAATGTGATCGTGACTTCAAGTTAAATCCATCTAATGAAGAATGAAAAATGAAAAAAGTTATTAGTAAGTGTTTAAAGGTTTTCTATGAAGCTACCAATAATTTGTCGGGTTCCAAATATCCAACTGTTTATATATATTTTTCCAATGTTTATGAAATTCATCTCAAATTAACTAAAAGTAATTGTGATTATATTAAATCAATGAAAAATAGAATAAAATCAAAGTTTAATAAATATTGGCAAATTTTTTAAGAAAATCTATCAAGTATTAACTCCTAGTCAAACTAATAGTCCAAAAGTAAACTAATACAAAAAGAAAATAAAATCATGAAACTCTCTCAACTCTGAGAAAATATCATACACATTTTTCCTTACCAAGTTAAAGAGACTAACCATGACAATTCTAACTTGTGTTCGTAGTCCTACATATGGTAGGAGAAGAAATGCCTAACATATACATAAAAATGATAATTAGAAAATTTTGTATTAAAAAATAATAATAATTAAAACTAAATAAATTTAAAATATGCTTACTCTTTTTTAGATGTCGCCGCCAATCCTGTCCACATATTAAAGCCTCCACAACTTCTGAAAGTAAGCAACCATGAGTCTTATCAAGCACTCTATCATTAATATTAGATGTTGATTCTGATGCAATAGTAGACTGAAATACTCAAAATGTCACATGCCATTCTTAAAAGTGCTGGAAACTCAATTTGATAGTAGCAGTACTCTCCACCAACTCCATTTTAAACCTAAAGATCAAGAACTAATGCCAGTTCCAAAACCAAATTGGGCTAGGCATGAGCAGATGCCAATCCATTAACAGGACCTGAATAGGTGGTTAGCAGATCCGATCCGGCTCCCAACCCATTAACAGATCTGGCAGGGTAGGTCTGGATCCACCATACAGGTCCGACAGGACGGGTTTGAATCTTAAGATGTTGATCCGTTAATAATCAGATCAGTTCCGAATCCACCCTGATCCAATCTTGCTCCAACCCGTTAACAGGCACACACTTCATTGATGGATGAATCATTTTACTTCAATTTTTGTAAAATGTCCTGCCTACTTTCTAGTGAAGGGTAACAACATGCCATAGATTTTGAAATGGCTTTTGCTCTCATGTTTCATACTTTTACAAACCATGATTTGATTAAAAAAAAAATTACTGAAAAGATACAATGATTGTTATTTTTGCTTCATTTATAAGCATATATAAGTAGGGGCTAGTTTGAGAGGGTACTCGTAGCATATCATGGCCAGCCTCGGGTATATAGCATCTCATATTGTATAGGCTGTGGAACGGAACGATCAAGAGTGTTTCTTTATAATGCCCCATGACTAGGTTTGTCAATGGGTCAGGTTTGGAGTAGGTCTCAGCCCGGATTTTGAACTGTTTTGGCCAGGTTGTTGGGCTGGCCTTATTCAAAATTCATTTTTTAAAGCCTAAGCCCGGCCCATTGACACCCCTAACCATGAGTCTAATATCTACTTCTTCTTTTTTACTTTTCTTTTCCTTTTCTTTTTTTCCTCCCCTTTTAAGAGGTCCCAAGATTTTATTCACGACATTGTAATAAAGACATTTTTTATTTTTTTTCCTGTTTTGTTCAAAGTTATTTTTTTTTATTATGAGACGTCAGGCTATGCTCTCTCAATTTTGCCACCTACTCAAAGAATCTGTTGGGAGGCAAGTGTCTATGGACCATATAGAACATCTCAAAGAAAACTTCAAAAAGAAATATGGAGGTGGGAAAGCTGATACTGCCAAATTCTCAACAAAGAATTTGGATATGTTAGTCAGCCGGAATACTATATTGATACATTTCATAGCTGTTGTTTTGATACATTTCATAGCTGTTTCTCTTCGTTTGAATCACAAATATGATTTTGAAGTTGCAGTACCCCAATTATAAAAGAGCACATGCAATACATCATTGACCATGCAGAAGAGACTGGAAAGCTTTCAAAAGCGAATGCTCAAAAATTTCATAAGAAAAAAACAATATGATGGAAAATATAGACAAGGTATTTAATTTGATTTTACACATTTTAATTTTCAGCTAATGTAAAAACATAAAGGTTCGCATTAATTTTACACATTTTAATTTTCAGCTAATGTAATATGTTTTTACATTGAGATTTAAGTAATCCATTTTCAGCTAATGTAAATTGTCCATTTTTGAGCCATTGAGACATTTATTTAATTTGATTTTACACATTTTATTAATTTTCAGCTAATGTAAAAACATAAAGGTTCAATGAATGTGGTATGTTGAGAGGCCCAGAAAGCCATAGGTGGCTCACATGATAGATGGTCTAAATAGATTATTGGACCTTTTCTCGCATGTTTAATCTTAACCATCCATTTGTTTTTCCACTGATCCAACGTTTAGGATTTGAAAAGATATTTAATTCATTATTTTTCACATCCGCATCCAAATGCAGCTTTTAAGTCTAAAAGATTTGGACAAAAACCAATTCAATTTCGAATTGAACCTGCCAAACAGACCCACCTTTGCAATTTGGTAACATGCTAGCCAAACATAAAGAAATTCACTAACAATTACAAAGATGTCAAATGGTATTTGAAACTCAAAAAACTAGTAGAATTGTAGAATTTGTGCTTCCAAACCCGAACTATCTCGCAATTACAAGATAAGAAAAAATCATCCATTGATACAAATCACTTCGACATCCAAACATTCACTAACAGAGCCATTTGAGTAAGAGGTCATCTCGATCTTCGTGAGGAGAGCTGACGGGCTGCAGGGGCTGTCGCACCATCATTATTCAGATGAATTGGTGAACGACTAGAAGAGCGATGGTGACTATGGTTTTGGCCTGCAGTGACTGTGGCGGTAGCGCTGGACTTGGATTCCTTGGGCTTGTCCTTTATGGCTTCGATCTGTTCCAACGCTTCCACCACTTCTTTCATTGACGGCCGGCTTCTTGGGTCGGACTCGAGACACTTGAGGGTGAGCTGAGCTGCCTGTAATGAACCTTTGGATGAATACTGGCCCTCAATCTGTGGGTCCATCACCTTTGATAGCTTTCTCTGATTGGATAGATATGGTTTTGCCCAATCTACCAAATTGTGCTGACCACGCGGACGGTTTCTGTCGAGAACTCGTTGGCCTGAGAGAATCTCTAGCAAGACCACCCCAAAACTGTATACATCGCTCTTCACGTAAAGATTGCCTGCTTGATCGGGACAGGCATGACATTTTTCAGATCAAGGAAAAAAATTTAATTATTTAATTAGGATAAATATCATGAGCCGGTGTGAAAGGTTTTTATATTAATCACTCCCGGTAAGGAATTTCGAACACGAGACCTCATACTTCGATGCCAATTTGATGCAGAACAATTAACCACTTGCTCTAAAAGCCCAAACTATTAGAGTATGGCGAATTAATTCCTTTATTTCATAGGTTAGGACCTCGGTTGAACCTCCCTTATGAGCTCATAAGCCCCAAATCATATGTGTCGCCCACTCTAAGTGTATCCTTGCATTCCACAGGTTATTCCACTCGAGCCTGATGTGAAATGCTCCTATATAAATAAGTGGATCCCATGCATTGGGGATCTGGGCCTTTGATTTGCGAATGGAAAATCCTCACAATAATTCCACCAAGATTTAATATCCTAAAAGTCCAACTGTGGCCTTCTCCCCATTGAATGCCTGGTGTTAGTTTATGTTTTTCTGAACCATCTATTTGCGGACCACAACTGGAAGAGTTAGGATTATTTCTCACCAGGATGGTTTTAAGAGCATAGGTCATCCATGGTGGGGTCAGTAGAATGAATGGTCTGGGGATGTGGGCCCCACTTGTAAGAACTTACGGCCCAAAGATATTATATGTAGACTTGGACGGGGTATCAATTTAAACTTCCGAATCCTGCTTTGGGTAAAGACAGACTACTTTGAAGGAAAACAGAACTGGGAGTTACGGTCGTAGTGGTGGCAATGTGTTGGGTCGACCTGTAGACTACTTGTCTCCCAGCACCAATGACCAATCAGGCTTGAGCCTGGATGCTGAGCCCATTTAGCAATCAGGTCAAGCTTGGGTTGACCTTGACCTGACCAAAGCTCACCTAATACCGGCCCTATACATAGGCATATAGTAGATTGGTAGGGAAGATTGGGCATTACCTGTGGCCACATATTCAGGAGCTGCATATCCATACGTGCCCATAACTCTTGTTGTGACATGTGAATTTCCATCCAATGGCCCATTTTTTGCCAGCCCAAAATTGGTAATTTTTGAATTATAATTCTACATAAAAACGAAGACCCTCTTAAGCAATTGAATCATGCAATAAATCTTCCATAGCTCAATTAGGAAAAGAGTTTTTACCGAATCAAGCAATATATTAGATGCTTTAAGATTACGGAATATAACTTGCATCTCAGATGTGTGCAAGAACGCGAGGCCCTTAGCCACACCTATTGCTATCTTGAGCCGTATGCTCCATGACAACACCTGGATAGCTAAACCCCCTGCAAAAATGCAACAAAATGGAAACATGGATTATTATTTTCTGGGACAACATGTATAATGGTTTTGAATCTTTGTAAGGAAAATGCAGCTCGAACTAGCTCAGTCTCTACTGTAGTGAACTCTTGCGGTTGCAAGTCGGAGGTGCCATGTGGAATGTTTTAAAACCCAACGTGACCTGGACCCATTTTTGTGGGTGGTTTGGTTTAACCGTTTGGACCCGCTCTGGCCTGGAAATCTCTTTGATCTAAAATAATAAAAATGGGTTTTTACGAATGTCCCCACCAGCAGTCCCCAAACCTCTTGGATGCTACAATATGGGATGCCCGATCATAAATCAGGATGGTGCATTCAACAGTACCATTGGGAGAAAACAAAGGTGCAAGAATCACGCCGTTCGAGTGGGGCCTATTTGTTACACCAGTCTGTTGTTTATGAGCCATAAATCACATTGTTAAAATAATTAAAACCAAACTGCTACTTCGGAATAATAAGCAATATAAAGTGGAATCTACTGAATAGGAGTTTCAAGATGATGATTGGACCTATTTTGTTTCACCATTCAACCTTGACCATTCATTTTCCACACTATTGGTCAGATGTTTAGGATCATCTCATTGCCGTGATTTTTGTACCATGGCTTGCCTCTAGTTGTATGAATGAATGGATGGTTCAGCTCAATGATAGGTCATTCCATGTGTGATTTAAAAGCTTCGAGGACATTGCTAACCTTCCCATGTAGGTGGGGATGTTAGCAAAACCCAATATAAAAATAAAAATAAAAATAAAAATAAAAAATAGTAAATAACAAGCAATTTGTTTCTAAGCTAGTGGTCAAAGCATTTGATTTTCAAGTAGAAGTCTTTGGTTTGGTCTAGGACTAATGCAACTGCGTCTCTTTTTATTATCTCCTCAACTGACCGAGTTTTATTGTGACCTGACCTGGTTTGGTGGGCGGTTCCACCAGTCCAACAACCCTTTCCAATTTGGGTATTAAACCATTGGTCATGCGTTCTTCCTAGGTGCAAAGATCAGTAGGTAGATTAGCACTTCCATTAATCACTGCAAGGGGAAGTCTTGAATCATGGTGATGGTTTTAAATCTCAATACTGTAGAATGAATTCAAGTGGTCTGGAAACAATATGCATTGATATGCATAGGATGATACGCTCAATGCATCATCCGCTTGCGCATGTCTGTATCAAATCATTAGGCCTGAAAACCCATTACCCATCGAATGATAAGTATTATCTCAGGCGAGATTTTAAGTGATGATCAATACAATAAGAACCACTAAAACTTACGACATTGACAAAGAAGCCAATTAGATGACAACTAGAATGCTAAGAAAGAGAAATATTGCTAATATGACTACTTACTTCTAAAAAGGTGGTTTTCCAAGCTCCCTTTTGGCATGAATTCATAGACTAGGAAGAGCTCTTTGCCCTCCCAACAAGAACCAATTAGCTTCACAATGTTTGGATGAGAAAGCCTCCCCAGGAAATTCACCTCTGACTACATAACAAAAGCATAGAAAGACAAATAAACATAATTATATTAAGCTAAGAAAATAAAGTAGAGGATTTAAAAATGAAGTTAATTTAAAGAAATAACAAATAAATCCATGCTTCCCTAAATAATTTAACTATTCCATCTTAAAAAATTAATTAAAAACACTAATAAAATAGAAAGAGATATAGGATTACTCTCTATGAGTCCGTTTGGCTACAACTTCATTAGAGAACTCCTGTTGAGGACTTAGATATTGTCATCTTCTCAACAGAATGCAACTCAAGACAAATAACTTCATAAACTGTTTGCGTACAAATACTTTAGAATCCAGAAGGATAGATTCTCAGCTTTCTCCAAATTTATTGTGAATTCTAACAATCATTTTGAATGGATGATCCTGACTGATGGTCAACAAAATAAACCGTCCTATATATATATATATATATATATATATATATATATATATATATATATGACAGAAAATGTCCAATCATAGATCTCGATTGTCCATCATATAGGTCCCAATCTTATTCGGTTATTTCTCATGCCTCTGAAGAATCACTTTAATTTTGGTACTTGATCCACGGCCAAGACAACAAAGGTCCAAATCATTTGTTATAGAAAATACCTAATATTGATATGGGGAAATGGTACTATGAGGTCGGCCTCATGGGAGCTTCCCATGAGGTTGAGCTCTGTGGGCCCCACCATGATGTGTGTTGGACATTCACATTGTGCATTTGGTGGGTCCCCTCTTGGTTATGGGATGTGACAAAAAGCAGCCGTATCTAGAACTCAGGTGGGCCATACCATCTAAAATCATGCCTAAAACATTAAAAAGCATTTGGTGGGACCCACCTGAGTTTTGGATGCGGCTAAAACTTGGTCTAACTCCTCATCCGAGTGGGACATACACAATCGATGGGCTGGATTTCTAAACCACATCTTGGTGAGCCCTATAAACAATCATGAAGGTTTTAATGGGCATGTAACCACTCTAAACCTTTGTATGTGGTGTGGCCCACCTAAGTCAAGGATTGATCTGATTTTTACGCCTGTGGCCTACCATGGAGTGGTGCATCTAACTGATGGGGTGGATGTTTGAAACACATCATAGTGGGGCCCACATAGCTCAACCTCATGGGAGGCTCCCATGAGGTCAACCTCATAGTACCATTTCCCTTAATATGGACCTTCCATATCTAATTTTCCATTTGTCTCCAAAATCACTCTGATATGATGATCCTAGCCATATGATCAATGGCCAACAAAATGGACGATCCGCATTGCTCTCGGGGATACTTTGAAATGATGATCCCATCCATTTGATCAATGGCCAACAAAATGGAAGGTACCAATCATTTATGATAAAAAAAAATTTAAAAAAAAAAATGCTAAATCATGGATTGACCATCCAACTTATGGGTTCCACCTCTGCTTGGCTGTTTCTCCCAAGCTCTGATTGACCTAACAGTCTGACCAATGTCCATTAAAATGGATGGTTCAAATCAATAATGAAATTTCTGATCATGGGTCTTCGAGAGTCCAAATAATGCGGTTCCACCTCTAATATCTTGTCCCTCAAAAATTACATCAATTTGATAATTCTAGCCATTCGATCAATGGCCTACAAAATCCAGATTGTTCATCTAGTGGGCCCACCTCTTATTCCCCATTCCCTCAAGAAAAATTTGACATGATGATTCTAGGCATATGATAAATGGCCAAAAATGGATGGTCTAGATCATTTATGACAAAAAGTCCTTTTATCATCGATATGGGTATTCGTTCTATGGGCTCTCCCACCAATTCCCTAACTCTCAAAAATGCTTTGATACGAAAATCACATCCATCTAATCAATGTCCAACAAAATGGATGGCCAGAATTGTTTATAAAAAGGCCTAACCATGGTTTTCACTACCCATGTGGGTGGTTATCATGATTGCATGATGGTGTTATAGAAAACAAACAAAAAATTGGCTCATTTGAAAATTTCACAGAAAAAGAACAAATTGTTTGGAAGTTTCAAGGCATCCAAGGAGTGGTGATGAGGGTCGAATATTGCATATTAGACCTTAGTTTTTGCCTGATTTTACTAATATGATAATGCTTAACGGAATATTTAATCATGTTTTTGTTGTAAGGTGTAATTGCGAGCTTGGACTGGATCAGGATGATAAAAGTATGGAATTAACGCTTTGATGATACTGAGGCAAAGGATGGACTCTAGGAAACTAAAATTAATGTCAGAAATCTATAAAAACCGAGAAACTGAAGCTCAAGTGACCTAAAAGTTGGCCAGAATGAAAGATCACATAGTTTTCATCATCTGTCCGGCTCAAAACTTCATACGTGGCCTGAAGACTATAAATTAACCGTACACGTCAATTTTCAGCCATTAGATCCCTCTGGAAGTGGCCCAACTGATAGATCAGCCCACAAATCGTTAATCTGGGGCCCACTTGATCCTTGGATATGCTTCAATTTTGATCCCAATCGTTTAAAAGATATGAGAAAACAGATGGACGGAATGAATTTCTCAAGAATATCGCAGTGGACCCTACCCAAACAGTGTGTGCATAATACACAAATGCACCAGCCATGCGGTACACTTCCACCATGGTCAAACCGACCCTTGACCGAGTAAATTCAAAGAAGGAAACTTCCTTCTTCAATGTTACGCAGGACCATCCGCGGATGGTGTACATGGCCCACCATCTCGGTCTAGATGATGAATCTAGACCGTCCATTAGATTCCCACGGCCCAGATTACCAATGCCTAGCTGACAGAATTTGAAGAAATACAAAGGATAGGATTCCAGCCGTCCAAACGTCAGACGGACGGTGGAATGAAACCATCCATGGGCCACCAATAATCTAATCCAAAAACGGTCATGCCTGACCGATTTTTGGTGACTAAACTAATGGATGGAGTGTATTTCCTATCCGGCTCTAATTATGGGTCCCACCAATCAAACAGCGTAGAACCGTGAGAGCTCTATTTCGCAACAGAGGTTCTAGTGGGCCCTCATAATGGACCAAACGATCAATCTGATCCATCCATCATACAGAGGGGCACGATCTAGTTGAACCCATGTTGATATTGTGTCCTCATGCACGCATAAGTGTTGGTTTCAACAGTCACAAACGGACAACCCTGCAATGATTTTAGCATTATTACTACTTTTGGCAGCATCAATAACATTCCAAAACCGTCCAGGTCCGGTCAAAATTTCGAGGAGACTTTAATGGACAGCGTAGATCTTGTACCTGATACCAAGAAGTGGGCCCTACCAACCTTAGCACAAGAATGTTACACAAGGAGTGCGTAACAATTCCGCACAGGCTGTGAACACGCTCGCTCCAAGCCATCTACCGACCTCTTCCAGCCGAACTTAGCAGGCTATAAAGAGAGAAGACAGGAGAGAGAAAAGGGGGAATTCGAGCTTCAGATCTGGTGGTGTGGACGTGAGTGGAAAAGAGAAAGAGAGAGGAAGAAAGAAAAGGAAGAAAGAGAGAAAAGGAGCTTGACATGAAGCAATCAAAGAAATGTGTTTGTTTTCCATCATATTTTTCTTTTCAGATTCTTTGTTTCATCCCATGAGTTGTTAATTTCTTAGTTAGGGCTGAGATGAAGCCCCTAATTTGAATGACTCTTGTTATGTGTTGATTTCATCTGAATTGATTGATTTATTTCTTTTTCTTGTGTGCTTAAATGAAAACTCCATACTTCTCCATTCTATGAGCTTAACTAAAGTCTAGATATGGATGTTGTTTGGAATCTTATTATAGGTGCTTGTGTCTGACCATGAACAGGTTCTCCTATAAAGAAAGAGATAGGAATTTACATCTATTCATGCCTGACCATGGATAGAAAGATGTGATCCTTATGCTTTAAGAGATTATACATTCTATGTGCTCGACCCAGGACATAGAGTGTACTTTATTTATTAAATTTATATCAATTTGAATTAAGGTGAATCAACAGGCAAAACAAGGGTTAAGATAATTAGAGGTGGATTCAAAAGTCCTAGTGTTCTCCTTGATTAAGTTTTCCTTCTTGTTCTCAGTTATTTTACATTGATTTTCATTAGTTTACTTAATTAGCTCAATTATTTGTTGGACTAGTTAAAAAGAATCGTAAAATTAGAATTGTGACCAATCCTCGTGGGAACGATCTTATAATACGTATCATGTTTACACATAATTTGTATACTTGCGAATTTAAAATCATTTAAATCAGGTTGGTTTAAATAAAACATCAAGTAGTCAATGACTTTTTCATGTCATAGACTAGGACAACCCTGCTTAAGAAGTTTGAAGTTTCTCAAAAGAAAACAAAAGAAGGAAAATAATCAAACGATTTACAAGAAAGGGGAAGAACTTGCCAAGAAGTTTCTCATTGGAAAATCCATGGCCATGGAAATTGAAAAAAATCAAGAAGCAAGGGAAACAAGACTCTTCAAGAAATTTTGGGCCCACAAGTTTTTTTCCTCTTTTGAAGCAGAGCATCACCCCCCTCTCAATTTATAAGGTCTTGTTTGGATAGTGAAACTGGGTTGCTAGGAAACCCAAGTTATAGAAACTGAGAATTTTGGAAAACTGATGCTTTGCTGGTTTTTTAGGACTAAGATTTTGAGAAAAGAAAGAATCCAAAAATAACAAGAAGGCTGAACTGATTCAGGCACACCAAAAAAACCTGGTAAGTATTAAAATAATCTTGTATAGATATCATATTATTAAAATAATCTTGTATAGATATCATATTTCTTTATGGTAAGTTTAAAATTATCTTGATAACCTATAATCATGATATCTAATACATGATTATGATTTACTAAAATGAGATAGACTCATTTTTAGTGTTTACCAAACAGGTTCTAAGATATGGGCCGGAGACAATCCCGTGTAAAACACTTCTATTTTTTCATTCCCATATATCATCCACTGGATCCTGTTCATGTAGCACACATGTTCTAGAACTAGACCTTTCATTTGGTGGGCCCCACAGCGCATGGTTTGTCCTCCACAATCAACGTGATCTAGAGTTTCTGAGATTAGTGTACTTATGGACATTACAAATGCGTGTTTAGGGGAAAAAATTCAACCAATGGTCCACATGCATTGAGAAAGGGTGGATTGATCGGGTGGTTAGAATTGTATTAGAGAACAGGACCACTTTCGATCAGGGGATCCATTCAAACATTAAGGGAAAAAAAAAGAAGAAAAAATATAATATAATTTCACATATTTAAGAGAAGGAAAATATTTTGAAAAAAGACTCATTATAAAACATCTAACAAAACTCTAGTAAAATGAGAAACCAATTTCTTGAATCTGAGCAGCTGTTACTCTTTCAATAAATAGATTGAAATACAACAATCACTAAATTTTAGAAGAAAAAACACACAAATTCTAAAATTGATTTACCTTCCATCCCTCCAATAAAAGAAAACATGGGGAATGATAAGAAGCTCCACCCGAGGCTTTCAATTGTATACTTGAGTTTTTAGTTCAGATAGTGGGGCCCATGATTGAATAATCCAGAGTCCAGATCATTAGTCAATTGGGCCCCAATACTTTGTAAGATAATCCAAACTTTTCAACTTGTGGCCTACACATGGATAGTTAAGAGAAGAAATACAGCTAGTTCCACATTCAGCTCCAAAAAAAAAAAAAAAAAAAAAAAAAGAACACCCAAGGCTTGTGTCTAGGATCTTCCAATTTAAGAAAATTACAGACCATGACCCACCAACGGTGGGACACGACAAACCGATGGTCTAGCTTACTCGACACTGAACTGAAAACTTGTATATACATTGCGAAGCCTCAAGTCAAGGATCCTCCTGTAATTCCTCATCAAACATTCTCACAAAATCAGAATTCAAAAGACCATAACAAAAATCAAATAAATAAAAGTAGATACAAAAAGCAATTTCTTGAATGTAATTCAATTCAATTACCTTCCATTCTTCTAAACTCTGTTGGCTCTCAGAATTCAACTTCTTCACAGCAATAACAATCCCACATCCAACCCTTGACGGGGCGAGTGTCTTCTCAATGATCCAACCCTTGAAAACTCTCCGATATCCCCCATGCCCGAGAACAGTATCCGATCGGAAGTTCCTCGTTGCACTCTTCAATTCTGCAAAAGTAAAAATCCTCAAATTGGGAGTAGGGATGATCTGCCCTTCCGGAAACACCCCATCAATGCTGCTCGAGTGCCTGTTCCCACTGTCCAAAAACCTCCCTTCACTGCTATTATTCTTAGAAGTGCCTGCAATTACAGAAATAATTGTAAAAAGAGGGTGAATTGAGAGAAACACGTATGAGATGAGATTATGCAAGGAGGAAAGAAATTTGAATCAAAAGCTGGAAAAAGGAAAAACCCAATATGAGATTGTAGCATAAAAAGGCTGAAAAAGGACAACCATGAGGAATGATGATTGGAAAAGAGAGAAAATTCAAGAAAGTAATGCATGCGTTATTATAGGAAATTTGGAGAGAGAGAGAGAGAGAGATTTTGTTCCTAGACACCCATCCTTCTTCATTTGAAAATACCTATTTTCCACTATGGGAAGTTAATCCTACTATTTCAATTCAAAAAAGAGGTGTCAATATCAAGTTCTCTTCTATATTGAAAAAGGAAAGTGCAATTCATGTGATGTTTTTTTCCCCTTTTTTTTCACAATCCTTTCATTTAACCTCTGCGGAAGAATAAGAACAGGGGATTTCATACTAGAAACATGCATCTTTAGTTCACAAGTAGAAAAGAAGTGTATGTATTAGAAAAGATACGATGCAAATATCATTTCCTATTGCAACTAAAAGAAAAACACACACCCAAATGAAAGAAAAAAAAATAAAAATCGAAAACAGCGAATTTTTCGAGACATGAAGGGAAACCCAAGTAAGATTATAGAGAAAAAAAAAAAAAAAAAAACCACAAATTTCCGAGACCCAGAAAAAAGTTATTTCTTTCTTTATTTATTTGATTAATTAATAATGATATTATTTCTTTTAAAAAATAATACCTGGGCTAGATTGCCTTGTGGTGGTCGGAGTCTGAGACGACTTAACAAGCGTTTGCATGCAATTCATGCAATTCCCCATCTCTCTCTCTTCCTCTCTATTTTCTCTAACGAGTTGGAGAGGAGATTGAAAATATGGTCTTTTTTCTATCTAAGGAGTTGAAGAGGAGATTAAAAAAGCGCTCCTCTCTCTCTCTCTCTCTCTCTCTCTCTCTCTTAAAATCCTCTCTGCGTGTGTGTGATGTTTTGACTTGCAGAGAAGATCCTCTGCTTCGTAGAAAGACGAGTTCGTTTTGCGTCTGTTGCGACTGGAAAACAGCGTATGTCGCTACCCACATGCTTTGGTGTTCCGACGATTTGAACCGTCCATTCATTTCTTTAAAATATTAAATAAAAAGTACTATACTATAATGACACTTCATTGATTATCATAGCACTTGATTTTCAGAGTTGAATCCGAACCATTAGAAACATCTTTCGTTGCTCTAAATTCAATTACAGTATTGATGGTCTAAATAATCCGCTCAGTGTATTTTCCTTATAATAGACCTTATAGAGCATGCTTCACAACATGGATGGTTCAGATTAATTGAAGATACAGAATGTAGACCCTGTCTGGGATCGACACACGCTGGTTTTAGAGTCGCGATGGAGGCAAAATAAACTCGAGACAGGTGATTGGACCACGACTTTGGGTCTTCTCGGTGTTTTGACCCAAGTACAGCCACTTTTTACCTGAAGTCAGTCAGTCGTAGCATAGCTTTTCAAAGCATTAATTTTCTACCACGGTTTTTTTCTGGCATGACTTTTGCTTGACATCCGACATCGAGACGAGGACATTACGGTCCGTTTGGATACCACAAAATAAGTTACTTATGTTAATTAATAAAGTTATTTTTTGCGCACAAAATTAATTTGATAAATATTATAGTAAAAGCAACTTACCTGCAAAAAAACTACTTATCTTAATAAGTAATTATTTTTAGCTTTTTGACTTGTGACTTTTTTACTTGTCTCATAATGTGTGTGTTACATGGTGGACCATCCATGTTAAAGGTTGAGCTCAAGAAGTAGATGGTCTGCATGATGGATGACCTCGTATTAATATACACTCACATATAATACTTCACATTGAATGTTAAACCATAATAATAAAAAGCTCACACCCAAAGCACGCTAGTATGATGGATGACCCACTTTAAAGGTGGGGCCTACATGATGGACCATCCACATCAAAGGTGGATTCCACATGATGAGCAGTGGACATTGAAGTCGGGCCCCATACGATGGATGACCCATATTGAAGTGGCCCCTCATGATGGATGGTTAACATCAAATGTTAACCCCTAATGATGAATGACCTGCATTCAAGGTGAGCCTAGCATCATAGGCAACCCATGTTGAAGGTGGAGCCCGCATGATGGACAATCCACATAAAAAATGGGCTCCACCTGACGGGCAATTAATAATGGTGGGCCACATATGATAGATGATCCACATCAAGATGGGCCCCACATGACGGACGGTCCACATCAAGGTGGCCCCTACATGATGGGCGATGGATATTGAAGGTGAGGCCACACATGATAGACAATAACACTGATTGATGATGAGCCCCACTTAATGGATGACCAACATCAAAGGTGAGTCCTACATAATGAATGGTGCACTTTAGAAGTCAAGAAGCTATAATAATGAATGGACCACATTCAAGGTGTGCCTCATATGATGGACAACCCACATCAAAGTTGTGGCCCACACAATTCAAAGATTATCCCCACATGATGAATAACCGATGTATGGGAGACCAAACAAACTCATAACAATAATTACTTATAATGTTGGAAACCAAACATGCTTTTCAACTTTTTAGTTGATAAAAATGTTGGTTACCAAACATACCTGAATCAACATAAACCAATATAAGAGAATATGTTCCCTGTGGTTATGAACCCATTCTAAGTTTATGAGATTGGAAAATCATCCAATGAATGGGTAGATCAAATGGGCCCCACATGATGGACGATCCACATTAAAGGTCCTCCCATAATGATGAGTGACTCACATCCAAGGCAAGAACCTCATGATGGGCAACCAATTTGAAAGTGGGACCCACATAATGGGCAACCCACATCAAAGGTGGGCTACACGTGATGGGCAATTAATAATGGTGGGCCCCACATGATGGACAATCCACATAAAGGTTGGCTTAATGATGAGTGACCCATATCCAAGGCGGGTCCCGCATGATGGGCAGCCTGCATTGGTGGTGGACTGACATGATGGACGGTCCACATCAAAGGTGGGCTCCACATGATGGCCAATAGATATTGAAGATGTGCCCCCAGTGATGGATGACTAACATCGAAGGTGAGCCCTACTTAATGAACTGTGTACACTAAAGGCTTGTTTGGCTGGACCAATCCTACGGTATTAGGAGGGATGGGGTCGCAATATCCTAGGATATGCATGACGAACCCAGTGAACTTGTCCTGGGATATAAGCAATCCCATGGATCTTAAAACAATTCACTAGCATCACCATCATTACCTTAAAATTGATCCCATCCCTTGGTTAGATGGATTGGAAGGTAAAATCCCGGGATATGCTAGGTGTGCCAAACAAACCTAATGAACTTGTCCCAAGATATAGAAATCCCATGGATCTTAAACCAATCCACTAACATCACCATCATTACCTTAAAATCCATCCCATCCCTCCTAATCCCATGAGATTTGCCCGGCCAAACAGGCCCTAAAGTTCGGCCCCTAATGATGGATGGACCACATCAAAGGTGGGACCTGCATGATGGACAAAACACATCAAAGGTGGGCCCTACATGATGGACAAAACACATCAAAGGTGGGCCCTACATGATGGATGGGCCACATCAAAGGTGAACCCTACATGATGGACGACCCACATCAAAAGTGGGACAATACAATGAACAATTTACATTAAAGGTTAGCCCCAGACAATGAACAGTGGGTATCAGGGGAACCAAATAAGCTTTCGAGATAATATTTATGATGTTTGAAACCAAATATGATTTTCTACCTTTTGGATGATAAGCACGTTGTTTGTCAAACATATTTATATGTTGATTAAGTAGAAACTAAGTTACTCTACTTATGGCATAAGCAGCTTATTTAAAGTAACTTGTGAACCAAACACATCCTAAGGGCCCATTTGGATACTGCCAAATAAGTAGCTTTTTTAAGCTTTTGTAAGTTAATAAGTTAGTTTGGTTATTAAACTTAAATAAGTAGCTTTTTAGAAAAAAAAAAAAAAAAAAACTCATTTTTATCAATTTTTTTATTGTTTTCAACTTCCAAAATGTAACTTATTTCTTTTATTTTCATTCGAAGCATAGAACCTTAGGAAATTATTTAAGGAAATATGCTCTCATTGGCCATGAACTCCTATTACATCCATGAGATTGTAAATCATCCAAGAAATGGGTAGATGATCTAGCGGGCCTCACATCTTAAGGGCCCGTTTGGATACTGCCAAATAAGTACCTTTTTTAAACTTTCGTAAGTTAATAAGTTACTTTTTTTAAATAAGTTAGTTTGGTTATTAAACTTAAATAAGTAGCTTTTTAGAAAGAAAAAAAAAAAGAGTCATTTTTATTAATTTTTTATTATTTTTAAACTTCCAAAAGTAACTTATTTCTTTCATTTTCATTGGTAGCATAGTACCTTAGGAAATTATTTAAGGAAATATGCTCTCATTGGCCATGAACTCCTATTAAGTCTATGAGATTGTAAATCATCCAAAAAATGGGTAGATGATCTAGTGGGCCTCACATGATGATGGCTCATATCAAGGTGGCCCCACATGACGGATGATCTATAGGTCCACCCCTAATGATGAATGACCCACATCCAAGGCAAGCCTCGCATGATGGGCAACCCACATTGAAGGGGGGGCCCACATGATGGGCAACCCACATGATGGGGAACTAACAATGGTGGGCCCCATATGATGGATGATCCACATCAAGATGGGCCCCAAATGATGGACAATCCACATGAAAGGTCCGCCTAATGATGAGTGGCCCATATCCAAGGTAGGTCCCATATAACATCCTTTTAAAAAAAAAAATGGTGGGTATTCCAAACCCCCACTATTTCCTATGGTGTGTCCCACTTAAGCTTTGGATCAGCCTCATTTTTGAGTCCATGCCCTAACATGATCAGCCAAACCTGATTGATAGAGTGGATCTACTTGTCGTCTCTATAGGGCCACTATGAAAAAGAAAAACAAAAAGAGAAACTTAAGTGACATGTGTTACACCCCAAACTTAGAAACCAGGCTCATAAAATTTTCGATCACCGAATCAGGCGCCGACAGCATCCGTAGTGCCCCATTCTTGGCTCCCGGTACCTATATATCAGGTTCCGATTCTGGGATCCTACAATGAGAATTTTCAACATGAATTTAATTCGTAATAAGTATAATCATAAGCATAACCCGCGAATAATAACCAAGACACCATCACAAAATCCACTATGATTAAAAGCTTTATAGTATAATGCGCATAAAGTGAAATACAATGATAATAGTAAAGGAAAATCTTGAAGCATGACTGCACGTTCCTGATCCTACTAAGCTACGGTTGGGACCTGGCGTCACATACACGCATCAATTATGTATAAGCTTATAAAAAACTTAGAGGGTGGTGAGAGTGTGTGCACAATATACGCGTGATCAGAATGCAATATCAGAGTAATGCGGAATATACTGGTAAGTCTATAAATGTAATCAGCCGTACCAAGACTATACGATGTAAGGCATGAATGCTATCAGCTGTACCAAGACTATACGATGCAAGGCATGAATGTTATTAACCATATCAAGGCCATGCGATGCAAGGCATGAATGATGTCAGTCACACCACAACCATGCAATATGAGATGCAACTCAAGCATACCAATCCTCATTTAAATCCACGTATCAATGCAGCTCATCACTGGAACATCAAATATCAGTACAGTTCTCACTATAGATAATTACTGAGGTTTAGTACACTCCAAATGACACTGCCCCTTTCCCAAGTACGCAGTCTAAGTCAGCATAAGAAACCTCACTATCCGCCTAACCAATAGCCTATCAATACCTATCTAGCACGTCGATAGCAAACCTATTTACGAGCTGGTCATACTCAGCTTAGCTATTGCCCCTACCCTCGGGTGGGTAAGGCCACACCCCCTTACAACCGACCACGACACAGTAGGAGACGCAACCTCTTGGTATTCGGCCTTCATGCGCTCATGTATACACTCGGTCTCGACATTGGAGTCATTATCTGGTACCATCGGTTTAAGAATTTTCACCCAAGGACATCTATGGCGCCCTGATGCTAGTAACGGTATTTTCAGTGTCCAATCCTACCCTCCACAATATGCCTGTGGAGGCTATGGCTTTGATGTCGCTAAAGCGTATAATACTTACAACACATAATGAAATATGCATGAGTCACACAACCCAGTCATACATTAATCTTACACATGTCGGACAACTCCGCCTATCAAGGAGCCTTATAACAACCTACCTAATGACATATGCAATGGTCAACCACATCTCACATCAAGCATGCGGATGATGCGTATGGGCATGTGTCATGATGCTATACATCACGTGCTCATAATCGGTATCGATAATCAGCCTAACAAAGAGCCTAAGGAAAGGTCACAATGTGAATATTTAACCATCATTGCCCATCAATATGGACATTTAACCAACATTGTTCCCAAGGAGTGACCCACATAGAGCCAACGTATAGTGGGCCCATGGCCTCACACAAGGGCCTAATATACATCACCATGGGCCTCACTCATGGACCTAATACACAACACGATGGGTCTTACACATGGGCCACATATGCATAACATTGGGCCTCACTCATGGGCTTAACATAAATCACGATGGGCCTCACTCACGGGCCACATATGCATAACATTGGGCCTTACTCATGGGCCTCATATTCATCACATCGAGCCTCATCATATGGGTCTCACATACATCAAATGCGCCATAACTCATGGGCCTCATATTCATCACATCAAGCCTCATCATATGGGCCTCACATACATCAAATGGGCCGTAACACATGGGTCTCATATATGTCGAATGGGTCGCAATACATGGTCCTCATATACATCAAATGGGCCACCTCCCATGGACCTCGAATAAATCACAATGGGCCTCTCATTCGGGCCCAATATACATCACATCAAGGTGGGACCCATACATTATATTTTTATTTTATTATATCTACACCATACATCTATTTTTAGAGATCATTTAGAGCATTACCCAAAAATATGAATAACATCAAAAGATCATCTGGACCATACCACAAATAGTAGTGGAGATAATGATTTTCACTGCTTAAAATTCGTAGGGGCCCACCATCACGTTTATTTTCCATCCAATTTGTTCATACGGTCACAAAGACCTGAATTAAGAGGAAAAACAAATTCATATTAATTCAGAACTTCTGTGCTCCTAAAAGGATTTCAATGGTGGACATTCAATCCTTCACTGGTCTTTGCAGTGTGGTCCACCTGAGATTTAAATCTGCTCCATTCCCAGGTGGACATTCAATCCTTCACTGGTCTTTGCAGTGTGGTCCACCTGAGATTTGAATCTGCTCGATTCCCAGGCCCATGGCCTGGGAGTTGGGGTGGATGGTGTAGACGAAACACACATCACACTAGTCCCCACTGTCCAGATGGACGGTGGGATGAAACACATACCATGGTGGGACCCTCCGAGCTTGCTGACGAATACAACAGTTATATAGGTGGTCCCCATCGTCCAAATAGATGGTGGGATAAAATGCATATATCATGGTGGGTCTCAGATGAATGGTTGGGATATAACACATCCATCAAGTTCAGACCCAAGAGCTTGCTAACGTTATATAGCAGCTCCTCACACCAGCCAATTTGTTTTCCCCACCATCTAGGGATTGGACGGTGTGGATATACATATCATCAAGATAGGCCCCACGTGTGGGGTGGGTCCCACCGTCCAAGCAATGGACGATGAGGATGAAATAGATGGACGATATGGTATGAAATACATACCTCATGCAGGACCTACAGAATTTACTGACGTCATGCAGTGGGACCACTGCTAGACATTTTGGATAAAAATACATAAAGGTGAGTCCAGCATCGTCCCACGTGCTAGACGATGCACGCACGGCAGGTGGGTCCCATTCTCCACGTATGGACAACATGGATGAAGCATACATCATGGGGGGTGCTAGCCCACCAAAGATGGATGGTTGAGATATAACGCATATAGCAATGTGGCCCACGACCACGTCCAGACTGCTAAATGGTCTAGATGAAACAGATGGACAATGTTGATAAAACACATGCACCATGGTGTAACCCACTGTCTAGCAATCTGGACAGTGTAGATATAATAAATAAATCATGGTGGGTCCATATCAACATGGCCCACCACTTGGATCAAATTGATACTTGTGTTTTTACTTCATCCAGGCTGTTCAGGAAGGACGGTATGGATAATACATCATGGTGGAGTTTCCACCGTCCGTGGTGTGGATCTAATCCATCCTTCAAGGTGGGCTGCAATAGGAAAAATAGAGAGAGAGAGAGAGAGAGAGAGAGAGAGGGAGGGAGAGATGTGTGAAGGAGAGGGACCCTGCCACTATGGGCCCTCCCTAAACTCAATACAATGCATACATCAAGTGGGTCCCACCACAAGTGGGCCCACAAATAAAAATCAACAGTGGAAATCCTAAGATCACCCACCTATATCACTCCTTTAACTCCTTGGACTCATTAGCTCCTAAGCTAGCTCTTTAAGGGTGGATGATGAAAGTTGGATGGTTGGATGGGAAGATTTGGTGGTAGGAAGATGGGTCCTCTTTTGGCTTCTTTTCTCTCTTTAGGATTTTTTTCTCTCATGGAAGCTTGGGATGGAATGAGATGGAGAGAGAGAGGGTGATGGGATGAAAGGATAGAAGGAATGGATGTTGTAAGAAAATGACATGGAGGGTATGGGCTTGGTTGAGTTTTGGATGAGAGAGGGATGAGTGGAGAGAGAGAGAGAGAGAGAGAGAGAGAGAGAGAGAGAGAGAGAGAGAGTTGACTTTGGGTAAGGATTTTGTAAGAGAGGGATGGGTTGTGTACTTGACTTGAGATTGATTGATTGATGTGATGGGTTGTAGAGATTCTCTTGAGATTCGCAATGCGTGGCATTTTACTTGAAATAAACGCAGGCCCACAACTCCTAGCTTGAGTATCGCATCAGCGCAATAGACGTGGCAATGGTGTAGTCACTAAGGTACAAGTTTCGAGTCAAGTCGATTCAAGCTGATAGGGTGCGACTAGGGTCACGTACAAATGCTATCTACGCATCGTGGGTTGTCGAAATTCAACTAGGAAGACCGCTGGATCCTAAGGAATGGTACAGACTATGATATGAGCCTTACAGCTTTTCCCTCCTAATAAAAATTTTGTCCTCAAAATTTACATAATCATCGTAACTAAAAAAAACTCATAAGGAAGAAGAAACATAACATCATATATAATCGGATACAGTATACAAGATACAACATATAATCAATCATCAAAGAGATGGGGATAGCGCTCTCGAATCTCGGCTTCGCGCTTTCAAAATGTCTCATCAACAGAATGGTGACCTAACTACACCTTCACCAAGGGATTGACCTTGGTCCGGAGGACCTGCTCCTTTTAATCAAGGATACAAATTGGCTACTATCCAACCTTGGTCCAACAACTCGAAGATTTGCACGGTTTGTCATATAATGCCTCAGAAGGAGCCTTACTAATGGTTACCGCATAACTGTTGTTGTATGTGAACTCATCCAATCGAAGATGCTCATCCCAGCTACCCCCGAAGTCAATCACGTAGGCACAAAGCATATCCTCAAGGATTTGGTTGACTCTCTCAGTCTACACATGACACGCGGTGCTGAGCTGTAAAATAAACCCCATCATTCTCTTCAAGCTCCCCTAAAACTAAGACGTGAACCTCGAGTATCTGTCAGAAACGATCGATACTGGAACGCCATGCAGTCTCACAATATCCTCGATGAATAACCTTGCAAGCCGGTCCAAAGACCAAGTCGCACGAATCGCAAGAAAATGTGCTGACTTCTTCAGGAGATCCACAACAACCCAAATGGTGTCATGACCACACTGAGTCCTCGGCAAGCCCATAATGAAATTTTTTGACACATACTCCCACTTCCATGTCGGGTGATCAACGACTGTAATGGACCAGGGGGTCTTTGATGATCAGGCTTGACACACTGGCATGTGTCACACTCGGCCACAAAACTGGCGATCTGGCACTTTATCTCCACCCAAAAATACTATCATCTCATATCACGGTACATCTTCGTCGAGCCAGGGTAAATAGAAAACCGTGATCGATGTGCTTCAATCATAAGATCTCTGCATAACTCTATAATATCTGGCACATATAACCAGCCTCTGAAGCGAAGTCCACCATCAGAACCAATCCGTCAATCTGACTGACTCCTAGATGCTGCCTCTGCTCTATAACTCTGTAATAACTCATCTTTCTGCTGAGCTTCGATCACCCTCGCGATAAGAGATTGTTGAATCGACAGGCTCGATAGTTGAACAATAGAAGACTGTAGACTGATCCTGAAGTCATATGTTGCTATATCCTCGAAAATCTTCCACTCCTGAATCATTATGTATGCCACCAGGCCTCGTGCCTGACAGCTGAGGACATCCGCTACCACGCTTGCCTTGCCTGCGTAGTATGGGAAATCAAAATAATAATCCTTCAGGAATTCCATCCAATGCCTTTGCCTCATCTTCAGCTCGGATTGAGAGAATAGGTACTTCAAGCTCTTGTGGTCGGAGAAGAGCTCGAACCTAACCCCATAGAGATAGTGCCTCCACACCTTCAATGCAAAGACGACTGTTCCCAGTTCTAAATCATGTGTGGGGTAGTTCAGCTTATGGACCTGAGTTGGTGAGACGTATAAGCCACTGGTCACCCATGCTGCATCAGGACATCAGTCAAACTAATATGTGAGGCATCGGTAAATATAACAAATCCATCACTCCAAGAGCGAAGAGTGAAAACAGGAGTGGACGTGAGGCGGTCCTTCAGATCTATAAATACTCGCTCATAGGCATCGCTCTAAACAAACTCTGCGCCCTTCTGAGTTAACCTGGTCAACAGCGCTGCAATACGGGAGAAGCCTTCAATGAAATGCTGGTAGTAGCCCGCCAAACCAAGAAAACTGTGGATCTCGGATGCGTTCGTGGGCTAACCCCACTGATGCACTGCCTCAACCTTCGAGGGGTCCAATGTGACACCCTCTCTCGTCACCACGTGACCAAGGAACTTCACCTCCTCCTGTAAAAACTCACACTTTTCCAGCTTCGTATACAGTGAGTGGGCATGAAGGGTCTACAACGTAATCTCTAAATGTTGCACATGCTCCTCACGAATCCTCAAATATATCAAAATGTCATCGATGAATACCACAACAAAATAATCGAGATAAGGACGAAAGACCTCATTCATCAACTGTATGAATACTACAGGCGCATTGGTCAGTCTGAAGGATATGACCTGAAACTCAAAATGACCATAACGCGTCTTGAAAGCGGTCTTCGAGATATCCTCCTCTCGGACCCGAATCTAATGATAACTGGAACGTATGTCAATCTTCAAAAAGAACTGTGCACCCTGTAGCTGATCAAATAAATCATCTATCCTTGGGAGCGGATACTTGTTCTTAATCGTGACCCAGTTGAGCTCGTGGTAATCCATGCAGAGCCTCAACGAACCATCCTTCTTCTTGACGAAAAGTAACGGCGCTCCCCACAGCGAACTACTCGAACAAATGAAACCTAACTCATGCAACTCGTCCAACTGCTGCTGCAGCTCTCACAACTCCATCAGTAACATACGATACGGGGCCTTCGAGATAGGCGTGGTACTGGGTACAAGGTCAATCTAGAACTCAATATGTCGGCGTGGCAGTTACCCCAGAATATCCTAGAACACATCGAAAAAATCATAAACAACTGACAACTAATCAACGCTCACTGTTACGGGCTCCTCTATTGTACATGACATCAAACAAAATAATGACTCTCCTTTGGGATCGACAACGAACTGGAACTGCGACAAGCCTGGTATACAAAACATGACTATCCTTGTGAAGCAGTTCAACACGGTGTGGTACTCAGCAAGCCTATCCATGCCCAGTATAACATTGAAATCTGACATCGGCGGCACAAATAAGTCGGAGGGAAAGAAAATCTCTCCCACTAACACGGGGCAAGATGAACAAAAGTGGCCTAACACAGTAGTCTTCCCCAAGGGAATCGATATGGTCAACTCCTCACTAGCAGACTCTACCAGCAATCCAGTCGAACGACAGAATCCCTCAGACATAAAAGAATGCAAAGCACCAGAATCAAACAAAACTCAGGCGATGCATGTAGAGACTGGAAGTATACCCTCAATGACTCCTTTGGAGGACTGCGGGTCTTACTGAGTTGCATAGAACCTAGCTTGAGCTAGCTGCCTAGGTGTTTATCCCATCTGAGGGTGCAACTGCTGCTGTTACCACTAGGACGGCCTATACTGCTGTCTTTGCTGCTGTTGGGGCCTCAGCGGATGAGGTGGCTGCGGTCGCTGCTGTTGGGGTCACTGCTGCGGTGGAGGCTGTTGTGGCCCTCTCGGCTACTACTGCTGCTGAGGGCGAGGGCACTCATGCATGCGGAGTCTTGTCGCACCACATCCAAAATAAGTCTCCGTAAAGGGCCTTTGGGGTGGTGTTGGAGGTTCAATTGGTGCTCTAGTGGATGGGTGGCTCTTATACCTCTGTGACCGTCGATGTTGCTGGGAGCTACTCGAGGTGGTCTGCCTCTTCCAATCTCTCCTCTGATCTCGATCACTCTGTGTGTCGGCCCACTCAGTCTCATAAATCTGAGCCCTCAGTACTACTGCCTGAAAAGTCAGGAGCTCATGCCCAATAACACGGCCTCGAAAACCGTAACGTAAGCCATTCTCAAAACAGCGGGCCTTCTGCTCCTCATCATTAACCAAATACGGTGCGAACCTCGATAGCGCCACGAAATGAGCCGCATATTACGCCACAAACATGTCTCCTTGCATCAAGGTCTCAAACTCTAACGTTCGCTGCCAACTAATGTGGTCGAGAAAGTACTGCTAGTCGAATCGGTCTATGAAATTCTCTCATGTCCAGACGAAATCAAGCCATGCAACACCGATAATGGAGTTATACCAGTGCTTGACCTCACCTTGGAGAAGAAATACAGCTAGCTGAACCCACTACTAAGTCGTATAAGCCATCATATCAAAAATCTTCTCTACCTCAAAGAGCCATCTCTCAGTCGTTGTCGGGTCTGGCTCGCCATGGAAACGCAAGGGATCGAGTTATTGGAACTCTCAAAGAAGGACGCTCGTGCAGTCTTGCTTTACCTGGGCTGGTGAAACAGTGAGGTGCCTGCCCTACCCTTAGAGGGCAGCCGTCACAGCGTGCAACATCTGTTGTAACTGGGAGACACCAATCGGTACAGTCGGATCCACACCGGTCTCACGTGGAGGAGCGACATCTTCAAGCTAGGGAGAAGGGATCTCTAGTGGTGGAGTGAGAGTCGGAAGTGGTAGAATGGGAGTCGTTCGGGTCGCTCTCCTGAGTGACATGTCCTATAGGGAAGAACAAAGGTATCTATCAACCTCGAAACTCTCGAAGGCATGTGCGTTAATGGTTTATAAAGAAAATCGCTTAGTTATTCAAACTCGGGACCTAATTTTCCTAAGCTCATAATAGATATGTAATATTGTTCGCATTCATTCCCAAGTTATGCTCTGATACCAACTTTTATCACACTCCAAACTTCGAAACCAGGCTCACAACATTCTTGATCACTGAATCTGACGCCAATAGCCTCCGTAGTGCCCTATTCTCAACTCCCCGCACGCATATACCAGGTTTCGATCCTGGGATCCTAAAAAGAGGATTTTCAACATTAATTTGATTCACAATAAGCATAACCATAAGCATAACCCACGAACAATAACCAAGATACTATTACAAAATTTGCTATGATCAAAAGCTTTAAGGTACAATGCGCATAAAGTGAAATACAATGATAATAGTAATAAAAACTCCTGAAGCTTGACTGTACGCTCCTGCTCCTACTAAGTTACGGCTGTGACCTGATATCACCTGCACGCATCAATCATTCATAAGCTTATGGAAAGCTTAGAGGGTGGTGAGAGTGTGTGCGTAATATAAGCGTGCTTGGAATGCATTATCAGAGTAATGCGGAATACACTGGTAAGTCCATGAATGCAATCAGTCGTACGAAGGCTATACGATGCAAGGCATGAATGCTATCAGCCATATCAATGCCATGCGATGCAAGGCATGAATGATGTCAGCAATACCAAGGCCATGCGATGCGATATGCAACTCAAGCATACCAATCCTCATCTGAATCCACGTATCAATGCAGCTCATCATTGGAGCATCAAATATCAGTACAGTTCTCACTTTGGATAATCACTGGGGTTTAGTACACTCTAAATGACACTTCTCCTTTTCCAAGCACATAGTCCAAGTGAGCGTAAGAACCTCACTATCCGCCTAGCCAATAGTCTGCCAATACCTATCCAGTACATCGATAGCGGACCCATTTACAAGCTGGTCATACTCAGCCTAGCAATTACCCCCTACCCTCAGGCAGGTAAGGGCACATTCCCTTCTTACCCACCACGACATAGTGGGAGACTCGACCTCCTGATATTCGGCCCTCGTGTGCTCATGTATGCACTTGGTCTTGACGTTGGAATCATTTTTTGGTACTATCGGGTTTAGGGATTATCACTCAGGGACATTTATGATGCCCTGATGCTAGTAACAGTATTTTTGGTGTCCAATCCTGCCCTCCACGATATGCCTATGGAGATTATGGTCCTAATGGTGCTAGGGCGTACAACACTCACAACGCACAATGAAATATGTATGAGTCACACAATCCAGTCATACATCAATCCTGCACATGTCGTGTGCTCATGTGGGATAACTCTGCCTATTAGGGATCCTCATAACAACATGCACAATGGCATATGCAATGGTCAACTACATCTCATATCAAGCATGCAATGATGAGTATGACCATGTGTCATGATGCTATATCACGTGCTCATAATCGGTATCGATAATCGGCCTAACAAAGAGCCTAAGGGAAGGTCACAATGTGGACATTTAACCATCATTGCCCATCAATGTGGACATTTAACCAACATTGCTCCCAATGAGTGACCCACATAGAGCCAACGTATAGTGGGCCCATGGCCTCACACAAGGGCCTAATATACATCACCATGGGCCTCACTTATGGGCCTAATACACATCACGATGGGCCTCACTCATGTGCCACATATGCATAACATTGGACCTTACTCATGGGCTTAATACACATCACGATGGGCCTCACTCATGGGCCACATATGCATAACATTGAGCCTCACTCATGGACCTCATATGCATCACATCGGGCCTTATCATATGGGCCTCACATACATCAAATGGGCTGCAATACATGAGTCTCATATACATCAAATGGGCTGCAATACATGAGCCTCATATACATTAAATGGGCCGCAATACATGGGTCTCATTTACATCAAATGGGCCGTAATACATGAACCTCATATAGATCAAATGGGTCGCAATACATGGGCCTCATATACATCAAATGGGATGCAATACATGGGCCTCATATACATCAAATGGGTCAAGTCTGATGGGCCCCGAGTACATCACAATAGGTGTTACGCCCTAAACTCAGAAAACGGGCTCACAAAATTCTCGATCGTCAAATCTGGCACCGACAGCCTTCGTAGTGCCCCATTCTCTATTCCCGGTATTCATATGCCAGATTCCGATCTTGGAATCCTACAAGGAGGATTTTCAGTATAATTTTTTTGTAATGGAGCATAACCACAAGCTTAAGCAAGTCACAAAACCACATCACTACATATCCACTATATCAAAAACTTTAAGTACAATGCGAAAATGAAAATACAAAGTGGTCAAAAGGCTCCAAAATAGTCTGATGCGCGCTCCTGCCTCAACGCTGCTGCGATCCAATGTCACCTGCATGCAAGGATCATGCATAAGCTTACAAAAGCTTAGAAGGTGGTGTAAGTGTGTGCACAAGGCAAGTGCCACGTGTAAAATATCAAAGTAATGTGGAAATATGTGGTAAGTCCATGAATACTATCAGTTGTACTAAAGCTATGTGATGTAAGGCATGAATGTTATCGACCATATCAAGGTCATACGATGCGAGGCCTATACAGTCAAGTGTCATATGTGAGATGCAAAATAAGCATACCAGTCCTCATCAAGTATACATATCAGTACAGTTTCTCTCTAGGATATCACTGGGGTCTAATACACTTCACACTGACTGCCGCCTCCCTAGCTGCACAGCCCAGTAAGTGAAATAGATTACACTATCCTCCTGACTAGTAGTCTGCCAATACCTACCCAGCTCATCGATAGCGGACTCATTTGTAAGCTAGTCAAACTCTGCCCAGCTTATAGCCCACTCACTTGGGCAGATAAGGCCACACCCCCTTCCAACCGACCATGACACAATGAGAGACACGGACTACTGGTATTTGGCACTCGGGCGCTCATGTATCCACTTGGTCTAGACGTTGGAGCATCTCCTGGTACTAAAAAGGATCTGAGACTTTCACCCAAGGACATCTTAAGTGCGCACAGTGCTAGAACCAAGTATTTATGGTATCTGATACAACCATTCATGATGTGTCTGTGGAGCCACGACCCTGATGTCGCTAGGGTGTACAATGGTCATGTCACACATATGCGAGATGAATGAGTTATACTATCCAGTCATGCAGCAATCATGCGCTTACCATGCGCTCATGTTGGTAACTCATATCGGTAAGTTTAACAAATAGTCTGCCCCAATGGTATATGCTATGATCAGTCACTACTCATATCAAGCATACATAGTATGGTCCTCTTAATGGGCCCTAAGGAGAGTTATAATGCAGACATTTAACCAACATTATTCTTACAATGTGGACATCAAACCATCATTGCTCCCAAGGCACGGCCTGCCATAAATATCATCACATAAACCATAGTGGAATCACATATTGCAATGGACTTTATATATATCCCATCGGGCCTCGACGCATGGCCTAGATCCATCAAATGGGCTGCATCACATAAGTCTTATATTCATCAAGTGGGCTGCATCAATGGGCCGCACCGATGGGCCTTACGTACATTGCAATGGGCTATAACGTATGGGCCTTGAATGCATGACAATGGGCCCTCATAAGGTAAGTGAGCCACATCACATGGGCTCTATGTACATCGAATGGGCCACACCAATGGGCCTCATGCATATCAAATGGGCTACACCCAAATATAAGTGGTGATAATGATTTCCACCATTAAAATTCCTAAGGCCCACTATAACATTTATCTTTCATCCAATCTTATCATAAGGTCACATGGGCCTGAATTAAGAGGAAAAAAAATTTCATGTTGATCCATGATTTCTATGATACCAAGGGGATTTCAATGTTAAACGTTCAATACTCACAGTGTTGTGTGGTCCACTTGATAAATAAATCTATCTTATTTTGTTTCAAGCCTTAAAATGAGTTTTCCAAAAGGTTGGACGGTTTAGATGCAACACATGCATCATGGTGGATCCCATAGATGAACAGCATGGATGAAATAGATGGGGTCCACAGAACTTGGCGACCCCACTGCAGCAGCTAAGTAGTTGGAGTGAGGTACACCAGTCGTCCCACCACCAAGGGGAGCGTGGGATACAATACATACATCAGTGGGTCCCACCATAACGTTTATCCTCCATCCAATATGTTAATAAGGTCACACAGACCTGAATGAGAAGGAAAAAAAAATTTATAATGACCCAAAACTTTTGTGAAAACCCAAATGGGTTTTAATGTTAGACGTTCAATCCCACTGTTCCTATGACGTGGGCCACCTGAGCATGTATGTGGCTGATTTTTAGGGGGGCCCATTGCCTAAATGGGGCCCACCCAAATGCACGGTGTTGATGACAACACACATCACGGTGGGGCCCATGGCTGGGACCTGTGATCCCTGCCCATCCGCTGGTGCAGCAGCAGCAGCATGTTTGCCTTTTTTTTTGAAAAACTAAAATTTTGTGGGTTTTTGTAGGTGGGGCCCACATCAGGAGAATCCACTCCAACCATTGCATTTCATGGCTCAAGACCGACCAAACAAACCCAATATTCAGTATGTTTTGGGTTAAGGTGGGTCCTAGTCGATTTTAACGGTAAAAAATTAATATTTTCTATGCTATAGCCCACCAAAAAATCGGATTGGGTTCATTTTTCAACTCAACGTCTAAAATGAGTTGGGGAATGGAATGGACGACGTGGATTAGACCCATACTTCAAGGTGGGGCTTGTATAAGCGGTCCACCCAATTTTTTAATCAAAATGATATATATATATATATATATATATATATATATATATATATATATATATATATATATATTATTATTATTATTTTTTTTCTTGTCAGCACATCACATTGTCTGTTCACACTTCATAAACCACGTCCAGTATCCCTGGACGCTGGACAGTTTGAATACAACACATTGTTTAAGGTGGGCCCCACCTATAGGTGTGCTGCCTAAATGGGCCACCAAATGGTTGGATGGTGTGGATAAGACATACATCAAGGTGGGGTCCATACGGGTGGGCCACACAGCCACATCATCATACACAAAAATAAATGAAAAAGGGAGGGAGAGAGAGAGAGAAAAGGACATGTGTAATAGAGGGCTCCGCCACTATAAGCCCCCTCTTGCATTCAATCATACATCAAGTGGGTCCCTTTACAGGTGGGCCCACTAAATCAAAAATTCAACAGTGGAGATTCCTTCTCCACCAAAATGGAAGGTCTAGATGACCCTATTTATGCAAGAAAGATAAACATCATGATGGGGTCCATGGAGAATGGCCTCATCATGGAATGATCATGAGAATCAAGGTGGGCCATCGGCCACACCTAGGGTCTAAAATAAGATCCATACCATCAATCGGTAGGCCTCACTTGTCCTATCATTAAAAAAAATAAAATCTAGGCCTATAGAAACACCCACCGTTCGATCTTCTTAGTTTAATGGAACGTCGATCTCCTCGTATCTCACTTTAATGGAAGGTGATGAGAGATGAAGGGTTAGGATGATGGATCTTGGAATAGGAAGTGGGCCACACACAACATCTCACTTTTCTCTTTTGAAATGCTTAGATGGTTGGACTCTCATGGGATTTTCTTGAAAGTGAAGGAATGAGAAATAAAGGAGAGAGGGAGAGATAAGGGAGAGGAAGAGTAGCTTAAGTAGGCAATGATGACTTATAAGAAAGGTATGGGTGACTAGTAATAAGTGCTTGTAAGAAGGCTAGGGGTAGGGTGGCTATAGCTAGGTTAGGGTGGTTATAGCTATGGTAGGGTGGCTATAGCTAAGGTCGGGTGGCTATACCTAGGGTAGGGTGGCTATAGCTAGGTAGGGTGGCTATAGCTAGGGTAATATTATCACCCTCATGATTACCTAAGGATTGGTGCGACGTGGGATGGGTGGGTTCTGCAATATACGGTCCACGGTCATTATAATGCAAGGTCCACATCTTATGATCTAAGCGTAGAATTGGTGCACGAGACATGGTGTTGGAACCGCAGCGATGGTGCGGTTGCTAGCATACAAGTCTCGGGTCGAGCTGACTATGGAATATGGGATACGACTCATGGTTACGCGTAAATGCCTGTTACAGATCGTGGGTCGCTAGAATTTGAACGGGAGGATCGCGAGAGTCGATGGAACAATACAGACTAGGATACGGGTCTACAGCTCTCCCCACCTAATAAAAATTTTATCCTCAAAATTTATATTACCATCACAACTAAGCACAACTCATCAAGGAATAGAAAACATAACATCATATATGATTAAAACACAATACAACATACAATCAAACTTCGAAAAGATGGAGATAGTGCTCTTAAATCTCTGCCTTGTGCTCCCAAGATACCTCATCCACACTATGATGGCCCCACTGCACCTTCACTAAGGGAATGACCTTAGTCTGGAGGACCTGCTCCTTTTAATTGGGGAAACGAACTGGCTGCTTAATGTAAGAAGCATCCTCACAAACCTCCAACGGCTGCCAATCAATAACGGAAATAATGTCTGACCCATATTTCCTCAACATAAAGACATGAAAAATATTATGGACGCCATACAGTCACCAATGGCAAACTCTAAGGGACGACGCCGATGATCAACAAAACTCTTCTACCGGTTCTGAGCTATGCGCATCCTCTGCCTAATGATTGTCGATAGCCTCTGATGTCTACTGCATAAGCTCAGGACATAGGAGACGCTGCTCTCCAACCTCGATCCAACAACTTAGAGATCTACACGGTTTGTCATATGATGCCTCAAAAGAAGCCATGTCAATAGTCGCCTGATAGATGTTGTTGTATGCGAACTCAGCCAATCGCAAGTGCTCGTCCCAGCTACCTGAGAAATCAATCACGTAGGCCCGAAACATATCCTCAAGGATCTGGTTGACCTTCTTGGTCTGGCTATCGATCTGAGGATGGTACGCGGTGCTGAGCTACAAATCAGTGCCTATTGCTCTCTGAAAGCTCCCCTAGAACTGAGACGTGAACTTCAAGTCTCGGTCTAAAACGATCGAGACAGGAACACCGTGCAGTCTCATAATCTCATCAACAAATAGCTTGGTGAGCTGGTCCGCATGTCAGGTCTCATGAATCATAAGAAAATGTGCGAACTTCATCAGACGGTCCACGATAACCCAAATGGTGTCATGACCGCGCTATGTCCTCGGTAAACTCATGATAAAATGGTAGATATGTGCTCCCACTTCTACATCGGGACGCTCAATGGTTGTAATAGACCAGGGGGTCTCTGATGATCGGCTTTAACACGCTGACATATGTCACAATCGACCACAAAACTGGCTATTTGGCGCTTCATCCCTACCCAAAAATACTGAGGTCTCATATCGCGATACATCTTCATCGAGCCAAGGTGGATAGAGAACCGCGATCGATGTGCATCGGTCGTAAGATCTCTGCGCAACTCAGGTATATTCGGAACACATAATTGGCCTTTGAAGTGAAATCTACCATTAGAACCAATCTGCCAATTTGTTTGACACTCATAGGCTGCCTCTGCTTAGTAATCCTGGAACGACTCGTCTGTCTGCTGAGCCTCGATCATCCTTGCGACAAGAGAGGGTTGAATCGATAGGCTCGATAGCTAAATGATAGAAAACTGCAGACTATACTCAAAGTCGTACTTGCTATATCATCGAGCATCCTTCACTCTTGAATCATCATGTTGCCAACAGGCCCCATGGTCGATGGCTGAGGGCATCCGCCATCACGTTTGCCTTACTCGGGTGGTACTGAAGATCAAAATCATAGTCCTTCAGGAGCTCCATCCAACGCCTTTGCCTCTTGTTCAGCTCGGACTGAGAGAACAGATACTTCAAGCTCTTATGGTCGGAAAAGAACTCGAACCTCGCCCCATAAAGATAGTGCCTCGACACCTTAAGGGCAAAGATAGTTTCTTCCAGCTCCTGATCATGCGTGGGGTAGTTTAGCTCATAGACCTTAAGCTGGCGAGATGCATAAGCCACCGGCTTCCTGTGCTACATCAGGATAACACCCAAGCCAACTTGTGAGGCATCGATAAATACAACAAATTCATCACTCCCAGAGGGAAGAGTGAAGACAGGAGCGGACATAAGGTGGTCCTTTAACTCTATAAATGCCTACTCACAAGTGTCGCTCCAAACGAACTCGGCACCCTTCCAGGTCAACTTGGTCAATGGGGTTGTAATATGAGAGAATTCCTCAATGAAACGTTGGTAGTAGCCTGCCAAACCAAGAAAAATGTGGATCTCGAATGTGTTCGTGGGTTGGTCCCACTGACGCACGATATCAATCTTCGAGGGGTCAACGCGACACCCTGCCTCGTCACCACATGACCGAGGAACTTCACCTCCTCCTGCTAAAACTCGCACTTTTTCAGCTTCGCATACAGCTGGTGGGCGCGAAGGGTCTACAAAGTAATCTCTAAATGCTACTCATGCTCCTCATGGGTCCTCATATATATTAGAATGTTGTCGATGAACACCACAACAAACTGGTCGAGATACGGATGGAAGACCTCGTTCATCAACTACATGAATACCACAGGCGCATTGGTCAGTCTGAAGGATATGACCTAAAACTCAAAATTAAATAGTGCGTCTTGAAGGCTATCTTCAGGATATCCTCCTCTCGGACCTATTCCTGATGATAACCAGAACGCAAGTCTATCTTCGAAAAGAACTGTACCTCCTGTAGCTGATCAAATCAATCATCGATCCTTGGGAGCGGGTACTTGTTCTTGATTGTGACCTTATTAAGCTCGTGGTAATCTATGTAAAGCCTTAACGAGCCATCCTTCTTCTTCATGAAGAGTACCAGCGCTCCCCATGGTGAATTGTTTGGACGGATAAAGCCTAACTCGCGTAACTCATCCAACTGCTTCTACAGTTCCCGCAACTCCGATGGTGCCATACGATACAGGGCCTTCGAAATAGGCGTGGTACCGAGCATGAGATCAATCTGGAACTCAGTATTTCGACGAGGTGGTAACTCCGGAATCTCCTGGATCACATCAGGAAAACCACAAATGACTCGCAGTTGCTCGATACTCAAAGCAACTGACTCCTCAATGACACACTTCAACAGGCAAGAAAACTGATCTCCTCTGGGCTCGGCAACAAACTGGAACTCTGGCATGCCAGGTATACAAAACGTGAGTGTCCTTACGGAGCAGTCCAATATGACATAGTACTCGGTGAGCCAATCCATGCCCAGGATGACATCAAACTCAGACTTCGACAATACGAACAGATCAATAGGCAAGAAGATATCCCCAATCAGAACGGGGCAAGACAAGAAAAATTAATCTAATACTGCAGTCTTCCCCAAGGGTGTCGATTCTGACAAACCCTCATGGAAAGACTCCAGCTGTAATCTGGTCGATCGACATAAATTATCGACCACAAAGGAATACAATGCACCAGAATCAAACAATACACGTGCAATGTATGCAGAAACAGGGAGAGTACCCTTAACGACTCCTCCTGATGACTAAGGCTCCTTCTGGGAGACATAAAATCTGCCTTGGGCCTACTGGGGAGGTACAGGTCCCCTCTAAGGTCTCTACTGCTGCTGTCATCGTTGTGGCGGCCTAATCTGTTGTGGGAGAGGTATATGAGGTTGGTGTTCTGGTCGTTGCTGCTAGGGGCTGTCACGGAGGTTAATACAGTGCCCTCAGCTACTACTGCTGCGGATGGGGACACTCGTGCTTACGATGTCTTGTCCTACCGCATCCAAAGTAAGTACTTGGGAATAGTCCCGGAGGTGGTGCTGGGGGTGCCACTGGTGCTCGGAATGCTGGGCGGGTCATGTGTCGTTGCTGTGGACGATGCTGCTACTGCTGGGAACTACTAGAGGGTGCCTTCCTCTTCTGATCTCCCCTCTGGTCACGGGCTCTCTGCAAACCAGCCCAATCTGACTCATAGATCTGGGCCCTCTGCACGATCTGCTCAAATGTCTGAAGCATGTGTCTGATTACACGGCTCCTAAGGGCAGGACGTAAATCGTTCTAAAAACAGTAGGCCTTCCACCCCTCATCACCAACAAAATACGTTGTGAATCTCGATAGCATGATGAAATGTGCCTCATACTAGGATACAGTTATACCTCCCTAGACCAGAGTCTCAAACTCTAATGCATGCTACTAGCGCACATGCTCTGGAAAGAGCTTCCGGTTGAATCGGTCCACAAAGTCCTCCCAGGTCCACTCAAAATCGATCGTTACCACTCAGGCGACAGATGCCCACCAATGCTGAGCCTCACCCTAGAGAAGAAATACAACAATGGGACTCGTTGTTAGGTTGAACATCTTATGGTGTCGAATATCTTCTCCACCTTGGAGCACCATATCTCTTCTGCAGTAGGGTCTGGCTCACCCCCGAAACGTGATGGATCGTGCTATCGGAAGTCCTTGAGAAGGGTGCTCGCACAATCCTTCTTCACCTCGGCTGGTGTAACACTGGGACACCTGCTCTGTCCCTGAAGAATAGCGGTCATCGCTTGTAGTATCTACTGCAACTGGGTGACACTCAGAGGTACGGTCGGATCCGCACCGGTCTCGACTAGAGGAATGACATCCTCAGGCTAGAAAGTAGGAATATCCGGTGGTAGAGCGGGAGTCACAGGTGGTAGAGCGGGAGTCTCAGATGGTGGAGTGGGATTTGCTCGGGTCACTCTTCTAAGCAGCATGTCCTACAGGAAGGAACAAGGGCCAATCCGCATTAAGAATTCTCAAAGGCATAAACGTTAAGGGTCTATGTCAGAAGATCGCTAAGTTATTCAGACTTGGAACCTATTCATCCTAAGTTCATTGTAGATATGTGATGTGACCCTTGGGTATTTTCAAGTTATACTCTGATACCAACTTCCATCACGGCCCAAACTCAGAAAACGGGCTCACAAAATTCTCGATCATCGAATCCTGTGCCAACAGCCTCCGTAGTGCCCTATTCTTAGCTCGCAGAATTTATATGCCAGATTCTGATCCTGGGATCCTACAAGGAGAATTTTCAGTATAATTTATTTTGTAATGGAGTATAACCACAAGCATAACCAAGTCACAAAAAATATCACCATATATCCACTATATCAAAAACTTTAAGTATAATATGAAAAGGAAAATACAAGGTAATCAAAAGGCTCCAAAATAGTCTGATGTGCGCTCCTACCTCAGCGCTGCTGTGATTCAATGTCACCTACACGCAACGGTCGTGCATAAGCTTACAAACGCTTAGAGAGTGGTGTAAGTGCCTACGCAAGGCAAGTGTCAAGTGTACAATATCAGAGTAATGCAGAAATATGCGGTAAGTCCATGAATACTATCGGCTATACTAAAGTTATATGATACAAGGCATAAATGCTATCGGCCATACTAAGGCCATGCGATGCGAGGCCTATGTAGCCAAGTGTTATATGCGAGATGCAAAGTAAGCATACCAATCCACATCAAGTACACATATCAGTACAATTTCTTTATAGGATATCACTGGGGTCTAATACACTTCACACTGAATGTTGCCTCCCTAACCGCATAACCCAGTAAGTGGAATAGACCACACTATCCGTCTGACCAGTAGTCTGCCAATACCCACCCGGCTCGTCGATAGCGGACTCATTTGCGGGCTGGTCAAACTCAACCAAGCTTATAGCCCCCTCACTCGGGTGGATAAGGCCACACCCCCTTCCAACCGACCATGATACAGTGAGAGACGTGACCTACTGGTATTCGGCACTCGAGTGCTAGTGTATCCACTCGATCTGGACATTGGAGCATCTCCTGATACCAAAAAGGTTCTTGAACTTTTACCCAAGGACATCTTAAGTGCCCACAGTACTAGAACTAAGTATTTTCGATATCTAATAAGGCCATCCACAATGTGCCTATGGAACAACGGCCCTGATGTCGCTAGGGTGTACAATGGTCATGTCACACATATGCGAGATATATGAGTCATACTATCCAGTCATGCAGCAATCCTGCGCATACCATATGCTCATGTGGGTGACTCATATCAGTGAGTCCCATAAATAGTCTGCCCCAATGGTATATGATATGATCAGTCACTACTCATATCAAGCATACATATGATGCGTATGGGCATGAATCATGGAGTTATACTAAGCATGTTATATGATGATGAACTATCCTTACAACAAAGGTGGGCCTAGATGGCCTACACACAACAAGTATGAGCCTCTCAATGGGCCCAAGGGAGAGTTATAATGCGAACATTTAACCAATATTATTCTTACAATGTGGACGTCAAACCATCATTGCTCCCAAGACACGGTTTGTCATAAATATCATCACATAAACCATAGTGGAATCACACATTGCAATTGTAACACCCTGTAACACCTCATACTTTTCAGTACTCGGGTGTTACCGAATAATCAAACTTAGTATAAATATAAGTCTGACCTAAGTGAACATTTACGTTCATCCTAGTTTAAATCTGACTGTTAGAAATAGTCCGCACTTGTGTATTAGAGCTTCCATCCGTTAATCTTTGAGACGAACCATCCAGTGGTCATATAATATTTAATAAGTATATTTATTTTATTTATTATATTTTACACAAATATAGATCAGGGAAATTTTAGATGTATCTTGATAAATTACTTATCATATAGAAGTGTATGAATATATATATATATATATATATATATATATATATATATATATATATATATATATATATATATATATATATATATATATATATATATATATATATAATGTACGTAAAATATTATGAAATATTAAATTAACTAAACATTGATGCATTTTGATAATTTAATTATCATAAAGAAATATATGAAAATGCAATGATATGTATATATTTAATGTAAATAAAATATTATGAAAGTAATATTACATTACAATAGTTTTACAAGGTATAATTGAATTATAAATATAAATATAGTACTAAATATCTTTATAAATATGTATATAAAAGTTATTAAATATTTTAAGGAAAATTGTATAACAATATTACTGAGTGCAAATACAATTTTAAATTGATTTTCAATTCATTTATATGTATGTTTACTTATAATAGAACGTTATGAATTAACGTGATCAATAGCAGGTATACAGTAGTGCATTAACATTAAAAATTTTATTTATATGTATGAGATTTTAATCATTAACTTATCAAAACCCTCACACATTAGAATTTCATTAAAAACAATGCTTAATCATCCTGATCAAGGCATTTAACCATTAGGTTATCTAGGATTCTCATTTAAACTCGACCAGAGACCCTTAGGAAACCCATAGGACAAGCATGAGGGCGATCCGACCGTCAGGTTGATGGGGATTAGTAACCAGAACACCAAATCTCTCTGTTGGGCCCCACCTAAGCCTTAGCTCCACCTGACCTTCAGTCTAAGTCCATATCGGGGCCTTCCAATATGAATGGCTGACGTGGATTAGTCAAAAACATCACTGTGTACACCATACGGGGTGCGAGTGCACCTGGTGCATCCCTACGCGTCGTGCTCCAGGCGTGTCTGCTCGGTCAGCTGTCACTGACCTGAGAAATCCCAAAAAGGGAGATTCCCCTCTTTCCCTTCTCAGTTCCCGCCTGCGGATAGCTTGAAAAGAAGCCATCCGTGCATAGTCCATGGCCCACCAATCAGTTCCCATTTCAAAGATCCAAGCCGTTCATCGCGTGCGGCCCATGGCAATTACTGAAACCCCAGCGTTTACAACTACCCACGCATGCATGTACACGTGCAACAGCAGGTGCAAACGACTGGGCGGGCGAATGGGATTGTGTTTCCTGTCGTTCCAAAACCGGACTGCTGTGATCGATGCGGGCCACCTTCGAACAGTCCAAACCGTCCATTGGGTAGAGGACTCCCACCTGACTAAACCCAAGTCGTTTGTACGTGCCCGTGAGAAAATAGAGCTCAAACAGAGCCTTGCGACACTTTCAAAAATGGAAAAGGATCCGTTTCCAATTTTTTTTGCCAGACAGGCGATCCGCGTGGAGGAAAACCTCTCAATCCCAACCAGGGGCTGGTTTCAGCTCCTTCCTATGGTATTTGAAGGCAGTTTCTACCAGATCAAATCTGGGATGTTCATTGGCAATCCGACGGTCCTAAGGAAGTTCAGAGCTTGATTTAAGCTCAAAATATGGGGATGAGATGTGTCTCTCTCTCCCACACCCTTACCGCAACTCGAAAACTGACCGTCTTCTTCACCATACGAACCCACCATGAAAACAGCAATGAAGCTCCACTCCCTTACTCCTGCAAACTTTTGGAGGCTTGTCCGCACCACATGGAGCCTTCGTTTTGAAGAAAGACCCACCCGACGTCAATCCGCCATTAACAACAGCCCTTCTTCCTCGTCGAACCCCCACCGAGTTGTCCCGAGCTGGGGTGAAATCAAGTCGAGCCATGGGCTCTGTCAGGCCTCTGAAATAGCAGAAAAGAGAAGAGAAAAATAAAATGGGAGAAAGAATGAAGAATGAGGGAGAAGAAGAGAGTGGTGCGGCTGTTGCACTACGCCAACTCAACCCGGCTCACTACCGAGCCTGTCCCGAATCAGGCCAAGTCTGTTGGGTTAGACTGCACCTAAGGTATGCCCAATAACCTCTGAACCTTTAAGAAACAAAAGGGAAAAAAAAGGGAGAAGAAGGGAGGGTGTTGCTGGACGATTCACACACCTCAGCGGGCCGCATACTCCAGGAATGGGCCACGTTTTGAGCTGAAAGCAGGGCCAGGGTTGGAACCCGAATCAGGCCAAAAGCAAGCCTACTGCTGGACCAGTAAATGGCCTGAAGCAGAGGCAAAGCAGGCCATAACAGCTGAAGCTTTGGCTTTAAAAACATCTGGGAGAAGTAACCTGATGACAGCCATTTCCAGCATGAAAATAGCTGAAAACATAACCTGTAAGCAGCCATGTAATTAGTTCATGGAACGGCTAACCTTTCAGATCGAAAATGGCTGAGAGTGTAGTTTATGAAACAGGCGATTCCCAATTGAAACAAGACAGCAGGGGGTACTGCTTAATATCAGAAAGTTTTCAGCTTGAAAATAATTGGAACCCAGCCCATTAACAACCAACGTTCCTGCTTGGAAATAGCTGGGATTTTTATCTCAAAAATGAGTGAAAAATAGCCCAAAGTCGGCCTCCAAAACAGCATGAGAAAAGGAGTTTTGGCAGGCCGTATGTTGGGTGAAATGTAAGCTGAAATCAGCTCCAGCTCGGCCATGAACTGTGCTAGGCCCTGCCTGAGTTTGGGCCTAGATTTGCATGGGCTTAAGCCCAATTTCATGGGTTGAGTAAATCCCAATAAGCCCACCTAATGGTGGAAACCAAGAAGCACGGAGGTGGGCCTCATTACCCTTGCATGGAAGGAAGGATTGGATCGGGCTTGGAAGCCAAACTCATTGTTGAGTCGACTAAGGTGAGCCATGCCTTCTCTCCCATAGAAAATTGTCTGATTTCTTATCTTCATTGGGGTTACTATAGTCACCGAACTTATAAAATATAATTAGTCATTAGCGAGATAACTATTCTAAACTATAACTGTTAGATATTATAAATAAAACTATAACTATTAGATATTAGACATTAATGTTTAATTATCATTCCCAGATGTTATCATTGATAATAGGTCGCACTATTCATTACCATCATGATAATTATTTTTGCTATGTTGGCTAATATAAATTATATCACTAATACTAATAGATCTCTTGTAATTATTAAGTTATACTGTAATCAATGGTACACTAACTAGAGCTCTAGCCCTAGAATCTAAGTTTAGGGCAAAGCCCAAGGATGAAAATCCTATATTCTACACTAAAACCCTAAGACAAATAATTTTAAACCCTAGGCGATAATTTTAAACCTACGTAACGTATAGAACTTGGATCTGATTGTACAAATTCATGATCTTGGTAGGAGAGCAAACACTTAGCAACATCAGAGGATGATTCGGTTCATTAAGTGATGATTCTTCCCCTTGAGCTTTCCATCTTATCATTAGCCTAAGTTATAGTTCTTATTTTAATTTATAATTGATATCTCTATTTCATTGTCACATGTGTTAATTATTGGAATTAAATTGCTACATTATATGCTTAATGTTTATCCTGCACATTTATTCATTCATGTGAATTAATTGTGTATTGCTTATGGAACTTAAACTAGTACATCAGTGGGAAACCCCCACCTAAAAATGTACACCCATACTTAGGATGTAACCCAACTGGTTGTGATTATAATGGACATTCGGCTTAATAGTTATTAAATGGTGGTTTAAATTGACCATTGATGTGGGCCTACCATCTAAGGTTGTTGTGTCCAATGGTTTTTCAGAATGGTCTTTATCGTATGGTTTTAATATTCGCCCTATGTGGTATATTTTGATACTCGCCCTATATGGTTTCATTTTGATATTTTTTCTATATGGGTTCGATGTTTTATTACGTACAATCATGCGATGGTAAGCCCCATATATTGTAATATGATTGGCTACTAGTCGACGAGTTTCCATTAAACATCATAAGATGACAGCCTCATGGGTCGGGGATGGTGGTAATGGGACACTATGCCCAAGCCGTCGGCCTATATTAGGCCATGTGCTCCCTGTAGTGACCTTTGAGTTTATCTAAATTGGCTGATTGTAACTGGACTAATAACGGTTTGACTAATCATGCATCCATAACATATTGACGATGACAGGTGGCTATTCTCGATGCCGTAGCACGTGCCCTTAGGATCATCGGGGTATTATGTCCCTAGCTCCCAGACCACCGACTATCGACCCCTGTCCGATTGGATGATTTTCCTAGGCCGATGATTTGCATGGGTGACGTGTTCAAGTCCGACTGGATGTACATCCCTAGGTCGATGTGCATTCATACATCCATGCATATAAAAAAGACTGCATCATGTATTATTTTGATTTCCTTGTTGTTTTATAACTATGTTTACCTAATGCGGCGGTGTGTAATCTTGAAAGGAATTCACACTGAGTTAGTACTCATCCATCAAATATACAACCGTACAGGTAGAACAAGTGTCTCAGATGATGTATATGTTCAGACTTGATGAGGAGCTATGCAGGTGCCATGGATGCACGGCCGTATTGCTAAGAGGAGTTGTGTGGTCATGCGACTTACATTTATATACTTTATGTTATTTCTTATGTATGCAAATCTTGTAATCGTGAATATTAAGAAATTGGTTTGTATAAGTTATTATGGGTTGCTTGGATATTTGAATAATAATAAAATTTCTCTTATGTTGATTTGTTCACTTTACGCTCATCTGCTTACTCTGACAAAGGCAGAAAAAAATATACTCGAATTTGACCATCCTTTAAGGTTAACACTTGGGTTTTTGGGAAACGGGTCATGTACTCGGGTCCTGAAAAGTCGAGTTGTTACAATTGGTATCAGAGCATAGTTTGGACAAACTTGGCCTTGAAAAATGTAAGACCCGTATCTTAGTCCGTACCATTCCATAGACTTTCGCGGTCTTACCGGTCGAATTCCGGCAACCTTTGACCCTTAACCGATATTGACGCGCGACCCTGATTCATATGCCGTCAACCTGTATCGACTCAACCCAAGACCAATACCATAGCGACCGCGCCATCGCTGCAGTTCCGATGCCGTAACTTGCGCGCCGAGGTGATACCCTGGTCAAGAGATGTGGGCCAACGTTCGGTGCGAGAAAAACGCTGCACGTTGTAAAACCAAAGAGAATCTCTACGAGATGTCACATCAATCCCATCAATCAATCCATCACATGTCAATTACATGTCAAGTACACATCACCTTTCACCCATTCCCAAGCAACCACAAAAGTCAAGAATCTCTTACAAAGCTCATACCTCTCTTACACCAAAAGCCATCAAAGTCAAAAAGTTCTTACACCTCCCATGCCTTTCTTACACAAAAGGCCATAAAAGTCAAGATTTTCTTACACAACCATCACTCACCACATCCATCCATCACTCTCTCTCTCTCTCTCTCTCTCTCTCTCTCTCTCTTTACAACTCTCTCTCTTTCTCATTTCTCATCTCATTCTCTCAAGCAAAAAAATCCATACGTATGAGAGCTCTCCAAGCATTCCCAAAACTCCAAGGTGGCCCACTTTCTACCCCATGATCTCCCCATCCTAACCATCCATTCTCCATCTCCTCCATTGAAATTCAAGCTAAGGTGCTAAGGAACCCCTAGGAGCAAGAAGATCAGACGGTGGGTGCTCCTCTAGATGTAAAAATCTGATTTTTATAGCCTAGATATTTTTTTTCTTTCATGAGGAAAGTGTAGAACCCACCAATCAATGGTGGAAATCCCACACAATCCCATGGTTGGGGCCTAATGGCCTACCTTATGCATGCATGATCCATGCATGGGGCCTTTCTCTATGGGCCCCATCATGGTAGTTTTATTTCATATCATATTATGTTTGGATCATCTAGACCTTATAACCATGGTGGGGATGGCATCCTCACCATGCATTTTAATTATAGGCCATGCATGTGCAAGATCTATATTGTAAATGTAAATCTAGGTATGATGTGCAGGTGTGATTGATCTTAGGAGGGCTCAATAGTGGCGGAGCCCCTTTCCCTATGGCCGGATTGTCCTTTTATCTCTCTTTTCCCTCATTTTATTTCCTGATGTGTGTGGCCCATTAATGTATTTCCCTTTTTATTTAACTTATTTAATAAATTTTATCTAAGTACATGTTGTTGTTCAGATTTTTTTGGACAGTTTTTGGTTATTTTTGGACCAGATTTTGGGACTGTTTGGAGGATTATTCATACTTATTAAATATATTTTTCTGAAAGGTGGGGATCTCATCTTGATGTCCTCCAAATTTCAGCCCCAACCGACCTTCATTGGGGTCCCAAAGGTGTGGTCCAAGTGAGGTGAACAGTCTGAATTTTCTGTACTGTTCCAGCAACATTCCACCATGGACAGTTGGATTTTTGAAATTTATTAAAATACCTATGGGTGTTCAAAAACTATACAAATTTTCAGGGGGGTGTCCTACTTATGGTAGGACCCACGTACATAATTTTGGGGCCAAAGGACGCCTGTACACACCATGGTGATGGCGGGACCGGCCCATTATAATATGGTGTCCAGATCAGTCCAATTTTCAAGACAGATTGATTTATGTAAATGAATTAAAATATTTAAAGATGTCCAAAAATTTTAAAATTTTTTAGGAGTGTGGTCTACTTATGTTAAAACCCACTTACCAAATTTCAGGGCCAATGGACCCCTGTACACACCGTGGTGAGGGCCGGACTGGCCCACCATGTTGAGACGTCCAGGTCTGTTCGATTTTTTTCTGGATAGTATGTTTTGTTTAAATTAATTAAAATACTTAGAAATATCTAAAAATTATGAAATTTTGTGGGGGTGTGTCCCACCTATGGAAGTACCACTCTGTGAAATTTCAGCCTCAAGTGACTCCGTTTGGGTATCCAAAAGAATGGGCCAAGATGGTTGGACTTCCAGATTTTTTCTGCTGTGCAGTCCAGCAATATGCCTTGATTAAAAAATTATAAGAGCCACCTTTTTGGGTTTCTTCTCATTGTATGCATGATGAGGGACCTTGGCCCTCAATTTTCAGAGTTTTAAAGGCCTTGGACCCACTCCAATGGAGTGCCCAAATTTAGGACAACAACATGTTATAATTATGCTGGCCTTGGGCTGAAATTTTGAAGAGTGGGACCCACCATATTATAAAGATCTTAGAGGAAATGATTTATACCTTTAGTTCCTTAAATGTTGAGTTTAATGAATGCACTTTTGAGGCCCACCACAGTTGAATTTAATTGGGTCCATAAATGTATCCAGTTGTTGAACTATTTACGGCCCATAGAGTGGACCCATTTGATGTGTTCCAAGGCCCATGGGATTAGGCCCATTTGATGTAATTTAAGGCCCATAGAGTGGACCCATTTGATGTGTTCCAAGGTCCATGGGATTAGACCCATTTGATGTATTTTAAAGCCCATGAGATTAGGCCCATTTGATGCGATCTAAGGCCCACGGGTTCTGACCCATTGCAATGCACATAAGGCTCATTGGTGTGGTCCATTTATGTGGCTCACTTGATGAATAAAAGGCCCATATAACATGGCCCATTTGATGTATTTAAGGCCCAATGGAAAGTACCTAAGGTCCATTGCAATGTGTGATCCCAAAACGGATTATGTAATGATGTTCATGACGAGCGTGCCTTGGGAGTAATGTTGGTTTGACGTCCACGTTATGAGTTTAATGTTGGTTAAATTTTCGCATTACGACTCTTCCTGGGGCCCATTTTTAGGCCCGTACTTATTGTGTATAGGTCGTCCAGGCCCATCTGCATGGTAAGGGTAGTTCATTTTATTATAACATGTTTAGTATAGTTCCATGACTCATAATCATACGCACCATATGTATGCTTGATATGAGAGGTGACTGATCATAGCATATGCCTTCGGACAGGTTGTTTATGGGCTCCCGATTAGGCGGTGTTGCCCTACATGAGCGCACGTTACGTGCAAGGATGTGCTGCATGATTGGATAGTGTGATTCATGTATCTCACATCGTGTGATATGGTTACTATACACCCTAGCGATATCGGGGTCGTAGCCTCCACAGGCGTATCGTGGTTGGCAGGTTTGGATACCGAAAATCTTATTCTACATGGGGTGCTATAGATATCCCTGGGTGAAAGTCCCTAAACCCTTATGGTACCAAGAGGTTGTTCCAACATCTAGACCGAGTGGATAGATGAGCGTTGAGTGCCGAATACCAGATGGTTACGCTCTCCACTGTGTCGTGATCGGTTGGAAGGGGGTGCGGCCTTACCCGCCCGAGTGTAGAGGAAATGTTAGGCTGAGTCTGACCAGCTCAAGGAATGGGTCCGCTATCGACAAGTCGAGCCCGATATTGGCAGACGGATAGTGAGGTCTCTTTCACTTACCTTATTGCGCGCGATGTGGCGGCGATCTGGTTTAGAGTGTACTAGACCCCGGTGATATTCCAGAGTTGAGCTGTATTGACATGTGGACTTAGATGAGGATTGTATGCTTGACTTGCATCTTGCATCGCATAGCCTTGGTACGGCTCATGATATTTATGGATCCATCTGCATATTTCGTATTACTCTGATACTGCATGATCATATTACTACCTTGCACACACACTTTCACCACCCTCTAAGCTTTCTATAAGCTTATGCACGACCGTTGCGTGCAGGTGACGTTGGATTGCAGTAGCGCTGAGGCTTGAGCACGTGGCAGATTACTCCGGAGTTTTTGTTCATCATCATTGTATTTCCCTTTATGCTCATTGTACTTATAAAGTTTTTGATCATAGTGAAAATGTAATGGAATTCTTGGTTGTTGTTTGTGGGTTATGCCTTTGGTTATGCTTATTACGAATCAAACTGACGTTAAAAATCCTCCTCGTAGCATTCCAGGATCGAAACCTGGCGAATCGGAGCTAGGAGCCGAGAATGGGGTTCTATGGAGGCTGTCGGTGCCGGATTCAGTGATCGGGAATTTTGTGAGCCCGGTTTTCGAGTTTGGGGCATGACAGAAGTTAGTATCAGAGCATAACTTGGAAATAACCGAGAAAAATATTACAATTTGCTATGAGTGTGAAATGGCTAAGTTCCGAAGTTTGGATAGCTTAGCGATCTCCCGTTACTGACCCTTAGCATGCGTGCCTTCGAGAGTTTTGAAGTTGATAGGCGCCTTCACTCTTTCCTGTAGGACATGACGAGTAGTAGAGTGACCCGTTCGACTCCCGCACCACTACCTGAGGATCCCGCTCCACCACCTGCGGCCCCTGCATTACCACCTGTGATGCCCGTTTCACCACCAGAGATTCCTACTACCCATCCTGAGTATGCTGCTCCTCCACCAGAGACCGGTGCGAAGCCGACCGTATCCGTGAGTGCCTCACAGTTGCAGTAGATGTTACAGGCTATGACTGCTGCACTTCAGGGACAGGGCAGATAGCCGGTTATTTCACCAGTACAGGCAGAGCAGGATTGTGCGAGTGCTCTCCTTCGAGAGTTTTGACGGCTCGATCCCTCGCGTTTCCAGGGTGAGCCAGACCTGACGGTAGCTGAGAGATGGCGCGCCGATGTAGAGAAGGTATTTGAGACGATGGGATATACGACTGAGCGGCGAGTTCGACTGACCGTATTCCTTCTCCATGGTGAGGCTGAGCACTGGTGGGCATCAGTTTCCCGAGCAGCAGGCGCTGACTTTGTATGGACATGGGAGGATTTTATGGATCGATTTGACCGACAGTACTTCCCAGATCACATCCGACGACAGCGAGCATTGGAGTTTGAGGCCCTGGTGCAGGGTGATATGATAGTGGCTCAGTACGTGGCTCGTTTTATTGCATTGTCTAGATTTGCAGCTTATCTGGTAGATGACGAGGAGCGGAGAGCCCGCCGATTTGAGGACGACTTACATTACGGTCTTCGCAGCCGTGTTATTGGGCATGAGCTTCCGACTTTTGAGGAAGTGGTGCGAAAGGCCCAGATATTTGAGAAAGAGTGGGCCAGTTCTCAGTCTGATCGCGGTCAGAGGAGAGACCAGAAGAGGCAGGCTCCTTCTAGTGATTCCCAGCAGCATCGACCACAGCAGCAGAGGCGCACAGGTCGCCCAGCCTTTCGAGCACTAGCAGTACCTCCAGCACCACCTCAGAGGTAGTTCACCGGTACTTGATCTAGGTGCGGTGCGACGGGACACCGTTCATGAGAGTGTCCCAGCACCCAGCAGTAGCAGAGAGGTCCACAGCAGCAGAGGGCTCCACAGCAGCCTCCACCACAGCCGCAGCAGAGACCCCTACAACAGCAGTGACAGCAGCCCCCACCATAGAGGCCACCTCAGCAGCAGCATCAGCACCAGCCTCCGAGGCCCCAGCAGCAGAGGCAGCAGTTTCGACTGCCTCTGCGACCCCAGCAGCAGCAGCAGCATGCTCAGAGGGGACAGACACCTCCCCAGCCGGCTCAGGCTAGATTCTATGCGGCTCAGCAGGATCTGCAGTCATTTGGATGACTCGTTGATGGTATACTTCCAGTTTCTGCATGCATTGCACGTGTGCTATTTGATTCCGGTGCATAGCATTCTTTTGTGGCTGAGAGCTTCTGCCGATCGACTGGCTTACCGTTGGAGTCTTCTTGTGAGAGCTTATTAGTATCGACTCCCTTGGAGAGGACTGCAGTGATGGGCCGATTTTGCTCGTCTTGCCCCGTTCTGGTTGGGGATACCTTTCTGTCTGCCGATCTATTTGCATTACCGATGTCTGAGTTCGACGTCATCCTGGGCATGAATTGGCTCACCGAGTACTATGACATATTAGACTGTGCAGCGAGGACAGTCACGTTCTGTATACCCGGCGTGCCACAGTCTCAGTTCATTGCAGAGGCTAGAGGAGAGCGGTTGTCTTGTTTGATGTCCTACGCCATTGAGGAGCTTGTTGCCGCTTGCATCGACCATTTGCCCATGGTTTGTGATTTTCCTGATGTGTTCCAGGAGATTTCGGGATTACCGTATCGTCGACTCACTAAGTTCCAGATTGATCTCGTGTTCGGTATCGCGCCTATTTCGAAGGCCCCGTATCTTATAGCACCGTTGGAGTTGCGAGAATTGTAGAAGCAGTTGAACAAGTTGCGCTAGTTGGGCTTTATCCGTCTGAGCAGTTTACCGTGGGGAGCACCGGTACTCTTCGTGAAGAAGAAGGATGGTTCGTTGAGGCTCTGCGTTGACTATCGCGAGCTCAACAAAGTCACGATCAAGAACAAATACCCACTCCCTATGATTGATGATTTGTTCGATCAACTGCAGGGTGCACAGTTCTTTTCGAAGATCGACCTGCGTTCTAGTTATTATCAGATTCGAGTCTGAGATGAGAACATTCTGAAGACAGCATTCAGGACACGTTACGGTCATTTTGAGTTTCAGGTCATGTCCTTCGGACTGACCAATGCACCCGCGGTCTTCATGCAGCTGATGAACGAGGTCTTCCACCCTTATCTCGATCAGTTTGTTGTAGTATTCATTGACGACATTCTGATCTATTCGAGGACCCGTGAGGAGCATGAGAAGCATTTGGAGATCACTTTGCAGACCCTACGCGCACACCAACTGTATGCGAAGCTGGAGAAGTGCTAGTTCTGGTAGGAGGAGGTGAAGTTCCTCGGTCACGTGGTGACGAGGGAGGGTATCGCAGTAGACCCCTCGAAGGTCGAGGTAGTGCGTCAGTAGGGCCAGCCCACGACTGCGACAGAGATCCATAGTTTCCTTGGTTTGGTGAGCTATTACCGGCGTTTCATTAAGGGCTTCTCTCGTATTGCAGCCCCGCTGACCAGGTTGACTCGGAAGGGCGCAGAGTTTATTTGTAGTGATGCCTGTGAGCGAGCATTTACGGAGTTGAAGGACCGTCTGACGTCCGCTCCTGTCCTCATTCTTCCCTCTGGGAGTGACGGATTTATTGTATTCACTGATGCCTCGCATATTGGTTTGGGTGCTGTCCTGATGCAGCACGGGAGACCAGTGGCCTTTGCGTCTCGTCAGCTCAAGGTCCATGAGTTGAACTATCCTACTCATGATCTGGAGCTGGCTGTAGTTGTCTTCACACTGAATGTGTGGAGGCACTATCTTTATGGGGTCAGGTTCGAGCTTCTCTGATCACAAGAGCTTGAAGTACCTCTTCTCGCAGTCTGAGTTGAATATGAGACAGAGGCATTAGATGGAGCTCCTAAAAGACTATAATTTTGATCTCCATTACCACCCGGGTAAGGTAAACTTGGTGGCAGATGCCCTCAGCCGTCAGCCACGAGGCTTAGTGGTGCATATGATGATTCAGGAGTGGCGGATGCTTGAGGATATCGCAGCTTATGATTTTGAGTTCGGCCTGCAGTCTTCCATCGTATAGTTATCGAGCTTGTCGATTTAACGATCTCTTGTCGCTATGGTGATTGAGGCTCAGCAGGCTGATGAGTCGTTGTAGAGTTATGTGGTTAAGGCTACATCTGAGAGTCAGGCAGATTGACAGATTGGTACAGAGGGTGGACTTCACTTTGGAGGCCGATTATGTGTCCCGGATATTCTAGAGTTGCGCAGAGATCTTATGACCGAGGTACATCGATCGTGATTTTCTATCCACCCTGGCTCGACGAAGATGTACCACGACAAGAGGCGATAGTATTTTTGGGGGGGGATGAAGCACCAGATCGCCAGTTTTGTGGCCGAGTGTGACACGTGCCAGCGTGTCAAGGCCGATCATCAGAGACCTCCTGGTCTATTGCAGCCGTTGAGCATCCCGATGTGGAAGTGGGAGCACTTGTCGACTGATTTCATTATGAGTTTGCCAAGGACTCAGCGCGGTCATGACGTCGTTTGGGTTGTTGTGGATCGCCTGACGAAGTTGACACATTTTCTTACGATGCATGCGACTTGGCCTTTGACCGGCTTGTGAGATTATTCATTGAGGAGATCGTGAGACTGCATGGCGTTCCGGTCTCGATTGTTTCTGACCTAGATTCGAGGTTCACGTCTCAGTTTTGGAGGAGCTTCCAGAGAGCGATGGGGATTGATTTGCAGCTTAGCACCGCGTACCATCTGAAGATTGATGGCCAGATCGAGAGGGTCAACCAGATCCTTGAGGATATGCTTCGGGCTTGCGCGATTGATTTCGGGGGTAGCTGGGATGAGCATCTGCGATTGGCTGAGTTCGCGTACAATAACAGCTATCAGGCGACCATCGGCATGGCTCCTTTCGAGGCACTATATGACAGACCATGTAGATCACCGAGTTGCTGGACCGAGGTTGGAGAGCTTCGTCTCCTAGGTCCCGAGCTTGTGCAAGAGACGTCAGGGGCTATTGATATCATCAGGCAGAGGATGCGCACAGCTCAGAGCCGACAAAAGAGTTTTGCTGATCGTCGGCGTCGTCCCTTTGAGTTTGAGGTAGGGGACCATGTGTATCTCAAGGTCTCGCCCATGAAGGGCGTAGTTCGGTTCAGAGTGAAGGGCAAGCTTGCCTAGAGATTCATAGGACCTTTTGAGATCACTGGGCGCGTTGGCGCCTTGGCCTATCGGCTTGCCTTGCCATCTCAGTTGTCTGGCGTCCACAACGTTTTCCACGTCTCCATGTTGAGGAAGTGTGGGTTAGACATAGTTCCTATTATTGATTGGCAGCCGCTGGAGGTTTGTGAGGATGCTTCTGCCATTGAGTAGTCAGTCCGTATCCTTGATCGAAAGGAGCGAGTTCTCAGAACCAAGGTCATTCCCTTGGTGAAGGTTCAGTGGGGTCACCAATCTGTAGAGGAGGCTTCTTGAGAGCGTGAGGCCGAGATTCGAGAGCGTTATCCTCATCTCTTTGATGATTGATCATGTATTGTATTTTGTATGCTATCTCTGATTTTATATAGTGATGTTATGTCTCTTCTTCTTCATGAGTTATGCTTAGTTGCGATGATTATACAAATTTCGAGGATAAAATTTTTATAAGGAGGGGAGAGCTGTAAGACCCGTATCTTAGTCCGTACCATTTCATAGACTTTCGCGGTCTTACCGGTCGAATTCCGGCAACCTTCCACCCTTAATCGATATTGACGCGCGACCCTGATTCATATGCTGTCAACCTGTATCGACTCAACACAAGACCAATACCATAGCGACCGCGCCATCGCTGCGGTTCCAATGCCGCGACTTGCGCGCCGAGGCGATACCCTGGTCAAGAGATGTGGGCCAACGTTCGGTGCGAGGAAAACACCGCACGTTGCAAAACTCAAGAGAATCTCTACGAGATGTCACATCAATCCCATCAATCAATCCATCACATATCAATTACATGTCAAGTACACATCACCTTTCACCCATTCCCAAGCAACCACAAAAGTCAAGAATCTCTTACAAAGCTCATACCTCTCTTACACCAAAAGCCATCAAAGTCAAAAAGTTCTTACACCTCCCATGCCTTTCTTACACAGAAGCCACAAAAGTCAAGATTTTCTTACACAACCATCACTCACCACATCCATCCATCACTCTCTCTCTCTTTACAACTCTCTCTCTTTCTCATTTCTCATCTCATTCTCTCAAGCAAAAAAATCCATACGTATGAGAACTCTCCAAGCATTCCCAAAACTCCAAGGTGGCCCACTTTCTACCCCATGATCTCTCCATCCTAACCATCCATTCCCCATCTCCTCCATTGAAATCCAAGCTAAGGTGCTAAGGAACCCCTGGGAGCAAGAAGATCGGACAGTGGGTGCTCCTCTAAATGTAAAAATCTGATTTTTATAGCCTAGATATTTTTTTTCTTTCATGAGGAAAGTGTAGGACCCACCAATCAATGTGGAGATCTCACACAATCCCATGGTTGTGGCTTAATGGCCTACCTTATAGATGCATGATCCATGCATGGGGGCTTTCTCTATGGGCCTCATCATGATAGTTTTATTTCATATTATATTATGTTTGGATCATCTAGACCTTATAACCATGGTGGGGATGGCATCCTCATCGTGCATTTTAATTATATGCCATGCATGTGCAAGATCCATGTTGTAAATGTAAATCTAGGTATGATGTGCGGGTGTGATTGATCTTGGGAGGGATCAATAGTGGCGGAGCCCCTTTCCCTATGGCTGGATTGTCCTTCTATCTCTCTTTTCCCTCATTTTATTTCCTGATGTGTGTGGCCCATTAATGTATTTCCCTTTTTATTTAACTTATTTAATAAATTTTATCTAAGTACATGTTGCTGTCCAGATTTTTCTGGACAGTTTCTGGTTATTTTTGGACCAGATTTTGGGACTGTTTGGGAGACTATTCATACTTATTAAATATACTTTTCTGAAAGGTAGAGATCTCATCTTGATGTCCCCCAAATTTCAGCCCCAACTGACCTTCATTGGGGTCCTAAAGGTGTGGTCCAAGTGAGGTGGACAGTCTGGATTTTCTGTACTATTCTAGCAACATTCCACCATGGACAATTAGATTTTTGAAATTTATTAAAATACCTATGGGTGTTTAAAAATTATAAAAATTTTCATGGGGGTTTCCTACTTATGGTAGGAACCACTTACAAAATTTTGGGGCTAATGGACGCCTGTACACACCATGGTGATGGCGGGACCGGCCCATTATAATATGGTGTCCAAATCAGTCCGATTTTCAAGACAGATTGATTTATGTAAATGAATTAAAATATTTAAAGATGTCTAAAAATTTTGAAATTTTTTAGGAGTGTGGTTCATATGTTAGAACCCACCTACCAAATTTCAGTGCCAATGGACCCTGTACACACCGTGGTGAGGGCCGGACTGGCCCACCACGTTGGGACGTCCAGGTCTGTCTGATTTTTTTTGGACAGTTTGTTTTGTTTAAATTAATTAAAATACTTAGAGATATCTTAAAATTATGAAATTTTGTGGGGGTGTAGCCCACTTATGAAAGTATAACTCTGTGAAATTTCAGCCTCAAGTGACCCCGTTTGGTTATCCAAAAGAATGGGCCAAGATGGTTGGACTCTCAGATTTTTTCTGCCGTGCAATCCAGCAATATGCCTTGATAAAAAAACCATAAGGGCCACCTTTTTGGGTTTCCTCTCATTGTATGCATGATGAGGGACCTTGGCCCTCAATTTTCAGAGTTTTAGAGGCCTTGGACCCACTCCAATGGAGTGCCTAAATTTAGGACAACAACATGTTATAATTATGCTGGCCTTGGGCTGAAAATTTGAAGAGTGGGGCCCACCATATTATAAAGATCTTAGAGGAAATGATTTATACCTTTAGTTCCTTAAATGTTGGGCTTAATGAATGCACTTTTGAGGCCCACCACAGTTGAATTTAATCGGGTCCATGAATGTAGCCAGTTGTTGAACTATTTAAGGCCCATAGAGTGGACCCATTTGATGTGTTCCAAGGCCCATGGGATTAGGCCCATTTGATGTAATTTAAGGCCCATAGAGTGGACCCATTTGATGTGTTCCAAGGTCCATGGGATTGGACCCATTTGATGTATTTTAAAGCCCATGAGATTAGGCCCATTTGATGCGATCTAAGGCCCACGGGTTCTGACCCATTGCAATGCACATAAGGCTCATTGGTGTGGTCCATTTATGTGGCTCACTTGATGAATAAAAGGCCCATACGACATGGCCCATTTGATGTATTTAAGGCCCAATGGGAAGTACCTAAGGTCCATTGCAATGTGTGATCCCAACATGGATTATGTAATGATGTTCATGATGAGCGCGCCTTGGGAGTAATGTTGGTTTGACGTCCACGTTAAGAGTTTAATGTTGGTTAAATTTCTGCATTACGACTCTCCCTGGGGCCCATTGTTAGGCCCGTACTTATTGTGTATAGGCCGTCCAGGCCCATCTGCATGGTAAGGGTAGTTCATTTCATTATAACATGTTTAGTATAGTTCCATGACTCATAATCATACGCACCATATGTATGCTTGATATAAGAGGTGACTAATCATAGCATATGCCTTCGGGCAGGTTGTTTACGGGCTCCCGATTAGGTGGTGTTGCCCTACATGAGCGCACGTTACGTGCAAGGATGTGCTACATGATTGGATAGTGTGATTCATGCATCTCACATCGTGTGATATGGTTACTGTACGCCCTAGCGATATCGGGGTCGTAGCCTCCACAAGCGTATTGTGGTAGGCAGGTTTGGATACCGAAAATCTTGTTCTACATGGGGTGCTATAGATATCCCTGGGTGAAAGTCCCTAAACCCTTATGGTACTAAGAGATTGCTCCAACGTCTAGACCGAGTTGGTAGATGAGCGTTGAGTGCCGAATACCAGATGGTTACGCTCTCCACTGTGTCGTGATCGGTTGGAAGGGGGTGCAGCCTTACCCGCCTGCGTGTAGGGGGCAATATTAGGCTTAGTCTGACTAGCTCGAGGAATGGGTCCGCTATCGACAAGTCGAGCCCGATATTAGTAGACGGATAGTGAGGTCTCTTCCACTTACCTTATTGCGCGCGATGTAGCGGCGATCTGGTTTAGAGTGTACTAGACCCCGGTGATATCCCAGAGTTGAGCTGTATTGACATGTGGACTTAGATGAAGATTGTATGCTTGACTTGCATCTTGCATCGCATAGCCTTGGTACGGCTCATGATATTTATGGATCCATCTGCATATTCCGCATTACTCTGATACTGCATGATCATATTACTACCTTACGCACACACTTTCAGCACCCTCTAAGCTTTCTATAAGCTTATGCACGACCATTGCGTGCAGGTGACGTTGGATTGCAGCAGCGCTGAGGCTTGAGCGCGTGGCAGATTCTCCGGAGTTTTTATTCATCATCATTGTATTTCCCTTTATGCTCATTGTACTTGTAAAGTTTTTTTATCATAGTGGAAATATAATGAAATTCATGGTTGTTATTTGTGGTTTATGCCTTTGGTTATGCTTATTACGAATCAAACTGACGTTAAAAATCCTCCTCGTAGCATCTCAGGATCGGAACCTGATGAATGGGCGCTAGGAGCCAAGAATGGGGTTCTACAGAGGCTGTCGATGCCAGATTCAGCGATCGAAAATTTTGTGAGCCCGATTTTCGAGTTTGGGGCGTAACAGAAAATGATCTTATACAAACTTTAAATGTTTCATGATAGGATGTTTTGAAATTAGAAATTTGAACGTAGGTGAAATTCCCTTAGACTTAAGAGAATCATTGAGAATGTAGAGACTCAAACTTAGGTTCCCTTAGAAGTGATCTAGATGGCAATCCAAACTTATATGAAATTCCATCAAAGTTAAGGACATTTTGAGGATGTAGAAATTCAAAACCTAGGTTCCCTTAGAAATCATTAGAACAACTATGTGAACTTATGAGAAATCCCTTTGTAGCTAGGTGGAGTTGAGAACATAGAAACTTGAGGTTTTACGCTCCCTGTAGAATTGTTGGATAGTCGTAGGACCTAGAAATGAACTTAGGCCCCTTGGACATCTAAGATTAATCACTTGAACTTAGAGACAAAAACTCTGGTTCCCCTATAAACAAAAGAACCTTGTTTGAAACTTAGCAATACAACCTTAGTTCCCTTGTAAACTACCAACTTAGTTGTGGAACTTAGGGATTGAATGTGTATCAAACACTCATTATGATGTACATAAGACTGCATAAGGACATTCCTTATACTTGACCTCTAAATGAACAATTTCTAGAAATCTCTTAGCTAGAAATAACGTACCACAATGATCAATAGATGGAACGAAGTTAAACCTTGTAGGAGTAACTTTACCCATCGCAAAGTATAGTAGACCAAACATTGGCACTCTATGAACTTGAGGAGTCTAATTTGGAATTGATGTTGAACTCCCTAAAACGTCTCTTTAGTAAGAGACAATGAAATAAACTTAGATATTGTAGGAAATCCTTTACTCTCCATATCGTATATTAAATTAAACCCAAGTACGCACATAAGCTAAGAAAAATTGTTAGGAGTGTAACTTGAATTCCCTAATGCATTCCATTAATTAGAAACAGCAATTCTCAGAAACTTCAGTGCTTAGAATTAACTAGAGATAAATTTAATACAAATTTTAGGTAAGTTTTCAACCATAGGCTAAGCATGTCGAGTCTAGATTTGAAATCCTAGGTGAATTCGGCAAATTTCAAACTCAAATTTCTCTGTAGGAATTCTGGTCATGAAACTTTTAAGTAGCACTTAGCTAATCAGAGTGCGTAGCGGAAGCGTAATGGGCAACATAGGCTTGTCCCTTACGAGGATATAAGATTACCTGACTTTCCCCATTAGTCCAAAATAATCAAGGTTGCGAGATGATGGAATCATATTTGAACGAAGCTTACATGGTTTGACTCGAATTCTAAGCCCTAGCAAATCTCAATGACTCCAATGCTCTGATCAATTAAAGGATTGAGATTTAACAGGATTATGAATGGATACCAGAATCCTCTATCCCGCGCAGACAGATGATCAATGTATTTGGCTCAAACCTACTACAACCATCTATTTGTGACAGCTCGAACTCCAGAAACTAGAAAAATCGTATTGGGGACTAACATTAGAGGTAAAAAGAAAATAATGAGAAAGATACAATATTGTTATTAATTTCCACCTAGGAAAATCCTGGTGTTGATAATTGAAGTGTACGTTATTAATTCCCAAGGTTAAAATTCTTCTTTAAGGGGGGTAGATTGTAACGACCTCAGTTTTGGGCGCCTAATGGCATACGTTGTACATATAGGAAAATAATGAATATTATCATCATCCCTAATCATATTAGAAGCACTGAATTTCGGGGACGAAAATCTCTTGAAGGGGGGTACATTGTAACACCTCATACTTTCCAGTACTCCGATGTTATCGAATAACCAAACTTAGTATAAATACAAGTCTGACATAAGTGAACATTCACATTCATCCTAGTTTAAATCTGACCATTGGAAACAGAGCTTCCATCCATTAATCTTCGAGATGAACCATCCAGTGGTCATATAATATTTAATAAGTATATTTATTTTATTTATTATATTTTACACAAATATAGATCAGGGAAATTTTAGATGTATCTTGAGAAATTACTTATCATATAGAAGTGTATGAATATATATATATATATATATATATATATATATATATATATATATATATATATAATGTACGTAAAATATTATGAAAATAAATTAAATTAACTAAAAATAGATGTATTTTGATAATTTAATTATCATAAAGAAATGTATGAAAATGTATTGATATGTATATATTTAATGTAAATAAAATATTATGAAAGTAATATTACATTACAACAGTTTTACAATGTATAATTGAATTATAAATATAAATATAGTATTAAATATCTTTATAAATACGTATACAAAAGTTATCAGATATTTTAAGGAAAATTGTATAACAATATTACTGAGTGCAAACATGATTTTAAATTGATTCTCAATTCATTTATATGTATGTTTACTTATAATAGAATGTTATGAATTAACGTGATCAATAACAGGTATACAGTAGTGCATTAACATTAAAAATTTTATTTATATGTATGAGATTTTAATCATTAAATTACCAAAACCCTCACACATTAAAATTTCATTAAAAATGATGCTTAAACATCCTGATTATGGCATTTAACCACTAGGTTACCTAGGATGCTCATTTAAACTCGACCAGAGACCCTTAGGAAACCCGTAGGACAAGCATGAGGGTGATCCGACCGTTAGGTTGACGGGGATTAGTAACCAGAACACCAAATCCCTCTGTTGGGCCCCACCTAGGCCTTAGCTCCACCTGACCTTTGGTCAAAGTCCATATTGGGGCCTTCCAAGATGAATGGTCGGTGTGGATTAGTCAAAAACATCATTGTGTACACCACACGGGGTGTGAGTGCACCTGGTGCACCCGTACCCGCCGTGCACCAGGTGTGTCTGCTAGGTCAGCTGGCGCTGACCCGAGAAATCCCAAAAAGAGATATTTCCCTCTCTTTCCCTTCTCAGTTCTCGCCTACGGATAGCTTGAAAAGAAGTCGTCAGTGCATAGTCCATGGCCCACCAATCAGGTCTCATTTCAAATATCCAAGTCGTTCATCGCATACGCCCCATGGCAATTACTGATGACCCACGCACATGTGTACATGTGCAACAACAGGTGCAAACGAGTGGGTAGGAGAACGGGATTGTGTTTCCTGTCGTTCCAAAACCGAACCATTGTGATCGAAGCGGGCCACCTTCGACCAATCCAAACCGTCCATTGGGTGGAGGACTCCCACCTGACTAAACCCACAACGTCTGTATGTGCCCGTGCACACGCGCACGTAAGAAAACAGAGCACAAATAGAGCCTTGTGGCACTTCTAAAAATGGAAAAGGATCCGTTTCCACTTTTGTTTGCTAGACAGGCAATCTGCGTGAAGGAAAACCTCTCAATCCCAGCCGTCTATTCCAGCACATCTCGACCCTCCATTGTTGCCACACAGACCCTGGTTTTCAGAGAAAACCTGTAAGTGCTATGGCTGATAGCTCCTTGGTTGTCAAATTTTGTGGTGCCAAAATATCAACCTATATCTTATGTAGCATGAGGAGATATACTGTAACACCCTGAAAATCGGAGGTCGTGTATAAACTCAACTCCCGAGTTCCAGACCGTCACTTATGCAACAAAAATGGTTATGATTCAATGTTGTCTGATTTAAAGCATTCACATGAGTAAAAGTATACCAAAACTGCAATTCATACTTCAGATCCAGTGATAAAAGCAAGCGGAAGACTAAACAATATATATATCACTGTATGGAAAAATAAAGTAAATCTCATTTGTCTCCAAAGTATGACTACATCTCTGAGTCTCATATACATATACATAAGCAAAAAAATTAATGTTCAAATAGTCCCACTGATGTCCCCTCGATCCAGGTCGCCTACGGAAAGCCGTCGTGATACTGCATATACGAGAACACGTCCTGGTCCTCGTCGATCTCTGGCTCCACCTCCTGGATCTCGGCCTCACCTGCATCTACAACAGGGTCTGGTGGGTGTTGCAAACACCATCCCGTAACGTGGGAGTGAGTGATCAACTCAGTGGAATCGTAGAGCAAAGATTAGCATGTTCACAATTCAATCACGCGATAATAGTAAAGCAGTAAATCAGACAATCCTAATACTGTTGTTAATGAAAGATGACATGACGTGATGTATGCCCTCACCGACGATCACCCTCATGCGGCAACATCTTACGACCGCGGCATGCCACACTCCCTAGAGTGCTCCACATCTTCCAGGCACATGCAATGCTATGGTGATATGATTTTCAAGTTGTTATTAGTCCATTCAAACAGCAGGATTGGGAAACTAAGGTACTTCCCTTGTATCAATCCCAACACAGATCCTGTCTAGGGTCGTCACTCCTAGTAATCTCATACGATGTATATTTCGTAGGTCACTGCAAGGGCTACCAGGGCTATTGCTCGCACTCGTTGCACCGCTCCCCCATCACCTTATCAATACAGGCCTACCGTACTCTACTGCAACGGAAGGGTCGTCGCCTCCCGTGGACTCAGAATACGCTCGCGGTCACTACAAAGGGCTCGTCGCCTGATCAGTGTAGGCCGACAGCTAGAATATAGTGTCCCATACCACCATAATCTGCTCACGAGTCTAGGTGCTCACTGGTCACTACGGGGAGGTTTGTGGCCCCAGCGTAGGCCGACAGCTCGACCACGGTGTCCCATACCACCATGCCCGGCTCATGAGTCTTCGTGGATCAAGGTACCATGGTTAACAGGGTTTACAATGGTAAGTTCAGTACCCTAGGTTCAAGCAGTTATGACTCATACAAGGTGAACATACATCGGCCAGTCGGGTTACTTGACGGGCTCGACTAGCGCGATCGCATCTCAAGTCGAACGACATAAAGTGCGTAAAATACTTCGCGTGGCCTAACCACTGCCGCCAACTCTAAACACGATTCACGTTCATCGACGCGTCATTCGTGGCTATGACCAGTCAGCCACGAATTCGCTCGGTTACCGACTGCCTGGACTAAGTCTAGTCCCACACATCTATGGAATCACATTAGCAATATATATAAAGGTATTGGAATTGAAATATAATCATATGAGCATGTTAACACATGTTATAACATTCAACTTAAGCAAATCTTCAAGACATACTTTCCATGCATGTAATGGAATCATGCATAAGGTCAACATGTAGGAAATCATTTAGGTCAGCATATTAACTAAGAAATCAATCTCAAACTACTACATAACATCATTTAATTCAATACATACTAATACAAGCATTTATACAAACACATACACTACACACTTAAGTCTACATATAGTATGTCGACCCAAAGTGCGCAACTAGGCGAATCTCTTCGCCAAACTAATTATGCAAGCATTCCTAACTCCCTAATGCGAAAACAAACCATGACAATCACGTCAGCAAAATATGAATGTAGACCGCACTTCCTACAAATGACTAAAATGCCCTAAATCTCATATTCTTCGTTAATTTACGAAACAGGAAACGGAAAGCATGTTGTACATGTCAAACGGCGGTGCCGTCGATAATCTACTATTAAACGACATTGAAAGCGTTGTAAACCGTCAATCAAAGCGTCTAAAATCCTCACCTAGTCTCTTACGGATGCGGGATTTTGAACAGAGCGTGTACGCTTCGTCTATGGCAGTAGGAGAACCTGATTTACGAAATACGTTAGCTAACACACTACGAATCCAAGTAATCCCTAAATCAGTAACTTTTAGGGTCGTTTCATACCTGAAAAAGTAGAGAAATCACCGTCCAGGTGATTGGGAAGAGTTGCTGAAGTAGCAGCAATCGGTGGCTCGAAAGCGGGAAAAATCCCTTCCAATCTCTCTCTCAAAATCTCTCTCCTTTTCTCTAGGATTTGCAATTTTCGGATGGGAGAGAGAAATGAGGGTTTCAACCCCTTTTATAAGCTTAAAAACGCCGAAAATAGGCTCCGGAACGAAGTTTACTTGGTGCCTATCCATTTCGGGGCTGTTTCGGTCCAAAAGCTGCTTTCTGTTGGTCCCCTGGTCGATTGCGATCGGACTTAAGCTCATGCGTACCAGATGTAGCACGTATTAAGTTTTCAGTCTGGCAGGGTTCGCAGATCGCACGTGGCGGACCAGTTTCAGTTCAGCGGTCACCGCACGTAGATCAGGGCTGAAAGTCTCATGATAATAAATAGAAATTTTTCCTGATCCGAGGGTGTAATCTGGATGAATTCTGACGGTCAGAATGCTTAATACTGACGCGTCAAGTCGTGTGCCAAATTTGAATTTGAAATTCCAAATCTGTCCCTATTCGCGGTCTCTTCAGTCCGGGTTCAACGAAATAGTCTGTGATTATCGGTTTGACTTGATTTTTGAGATGATTGTCAAGTCCAGCTGGGCGGTTCTAACGGTCTAAGATAGGAGGTATCGGACCTTCGACGCGCGGTCTAGATCCAATACAAAAATTCAATGTGGTCCAGAGAACAGACCTGCTTAGAGTTTGATCCGAGGTTATAGAGTATTGTAGAGTTGTCTGTTCTACTCGATTTGAGTCTTGTAGAACGTATTTAAAGTGATCAGGGACTATTTCCCAGCTACTCTAGCGTTGCGCTAGCTAACTTACGCTTAATTTCCATGGAAATTAATTCTACGCGATTTCGAGTCGAGTTGGTACTCGAGCCCAAGTACGGATTTTTCACGGGCGTTACAATCTACCCCCCTTAACAAATAATTTCATCCTCAAAATTTGTACCTGTTCGTACTCCTCGAGAAGCTGTGGGTAGTTCTTTCTGATCTCGGCTTCTGTCTCCCAAGTAGCCTCCTCCTCAGAATGATGCGTCCATAGTACCTTCACAAGGGGAATCACCTTGCTACGCAGTACCTCCTCCTTCCTGTCTAAGATGCGTGTCGGTCGCAGGATATAAGTAACATCCTCTCCTAACTGCACCTGCTCCCATCTGATGATATGGGAAGGATCAGCAACGTACTTCTTCAGCACTGAAACATGAAATACGTTGTGGACGCTCGTGAGGGGCGTGGGTAAAGCCAATCGGTAAGCCACTGCTCCCACACGATCGAGGATCTGGAATGGACCAATGAATCGCGGTGCCAGCTTCCCCTTCTTCCCGAACCGAAGGACTCCCTTCATAGGGGAAACTCGTAAAAACACGTGATCCCCGACTGTAAACTCTAGTGGTCGTCGTCTCGTATCGGCGTAGCTCTTCTGTCTGCTCTACGCTGTAAGAAGCCGACGTCGAATAGTGTCAATCTTCTCTGACGTCGCCTGCACCAACTCTGGGCCAATCAAGCTACGCTCACCGACCTCTAACCCGCAATGCGGTGCGCGACAAGGTCGCTCATACAACGCCTCATAAGGTGCCATACCGATACTCGCCTGGAAGCTATTATTGTACGTAAACTCCGCATATGCAAGACAGTCATCCCAACTGTCCTTGAAGTCCAATGCGCAAGCTCGCAACATGTCCTCCAGGATCTGGTTCACTCGCTCTGTCTGTCCGTCCGTCTGTGGGTGGAAGGCAGTACTGAACTTTAACTTCACACCCATAGCCTCCTGAATGCGAGTCCAGAAAATAGAAGTGAACCGCGTGTCTCTGTCCGACACGATCTCCAACGGAACTCCATGCAGACGCACGATCTCTCTGATGTACAATCTAGCCAGCTCGTCTGCAGAGTTCGTAACTCTGATCGGTAGGAAGTGCGCCGACTTCGTCAATCGGTCGACGATCACCCAAATGGAATCATGTCCCTTCCTCGTCTTCGGCAACCCAGAAATGAAGTCCATGGAAATGAAATCCCACTTCCACTCTGCAATCGGCATAGGCTGCAAAAGTCCAGGTGGTCGGCGATGCTCTGCCTTCACCTGCTGACAAGTGAGATAACGGGACACGAACTCAGCTATGTGGGTCTTCATATCTTCCCACCAATACGTCCTCTTCACGTCACGATACATCTTTGTACTGCCTGGATGCATCGCGAGTCTAGTAGAATGCGCAGCCTCAAGAATCTCTCGTCTCAAGTCAGGGACATCTGGGACGCATAGGCGGCCACGGTAACGTAAGTCCCCATCCATACCAACTCGCCAGTCGGCGTCAGCATCATCACTGGCCTGCACTCGAAGCTCAGTAAGATGCGCATCGTCCCTCTGCGCCTCGATGACTCGGTCATCGATCTGAGATCGCACTTGTACATGTGCGATGAACTCAAATGGCTCCTCTACGGTGAGTTTCTGCTCAAAGTCTCTCAAAAACTCAACCATATCCCACTCGACAACCATCAGCGGAGCCGCAAACTCTATCGCCTTCTTGCGGCTCAACGCATCAGCCACAAGGTTCGCCTTCCCAGGATGGTAAGAGACTTTAAACTTGAAGTCCTTCAACGTCTCCATCCATCGCCGCTGCCTCATATTCAAGTCTCGCTGCGTGAATATGTACTTGAGGCTCTTGTGGTCGCAAAAGAGCTCGAACTCCTCTCCGTAGAGGTAATGTCTCCAGAGTCTCAGTGCGAATATAACGGCTGCCAACTTTAGGTCGTGTGTAGGGTAATTCTCCTCGTGCTTCCTTAATTATCTCGAGGCATACGAAATTACCCTGTCCCTCTGCATAAGGACACAACCCAAACCAACGCTAGACGCGTCAGTGTATATAGTGTATCTAACCCCTTGCTCTGGCAATACTAGCACAGGGGCGGACGTAAGTCTATCCTTCAGCTCCTGAAAAGCTGACTCCGCCTTATCATTCCAGGCGAACTTCACGTCCTTCCGTGTCAACTGAGATAAGGGTCTCGCGATCTTCGAGAAGTCCTGAATGAAGCGCCGATAGTAGCCAGCGAGACCAAAGAAGTTCCTCACCTCAGTGACAGAACCAGGCTGCTCCCAGTCCTGCACCGCAGCTACCTTAGACAGGTCAACTGCCATGCCATCCTTGGACACCACGTGTCCCAGAAACTTCACCTCCTGCTTCCAGAAGTCGCACTTCTTATACTGTGCAAACAACTGATGCGGTCTGAGCGTATCAAGGACCAAACGCAAGTGCTCCTCATGCTCCTCTCGACTCCTAGAGTACACCAAAATGTCGTCAATGAAGACAATGACGAATCGATAGAGAAAAGGCCGAAATACCCGGTTCATCAGATCCATGAACACGGCCGGTGCGTTCGTAAGACCGAACGACATCACGAGGAACTCGTAGTGGCCAAAACTGGTCCTGAATGCTGTCTTCTGCACGTCCTCATCTCTGACGCGCAGCTGATGATAACCTGACTGAAGATCAATCTTCGAGAAGTACTGCGCTCCTCTCAACTGATCAAACAAGTCATCGATCCTGGGCAAAGGGTACTTGTTCTTCACCGTGAGCTGGTTCAGCCTGCGATAATCAATACACAATCGCATTGAACCATCCTTCTTCTTCACGAACAAGACCGGTGCTCCCCAAGGTGACACGCTAGGCCATATAAGGCCAAGCTCTAGCAGACCATCAATCTGCATCCTCAACTCCTCCATCTCACATGGTGCCATGCGATACATCGGCAGTGAGACGGGTGTAGAACCAGGAACCAAATCGATAGTGAAATCGATCTCACGTCGAGGCGGCAAACCAGGGATCTTCCTGAACAGATCCCCGAACTCGGAAACAACTGGCGTATGCTCAAGTACCTGGGCACCAGCGTCGCGCAATAGAGTGGCGTAGCTAAGTATGCGGAAAGGAAGATTTACCCGCACTGAAAACGTGAAAGGCATGCCCTCAAGCTCGTACACCGTCACCATACGAGCCTCGCAGTCAATCTCAGCTCTCGCTGCAGTCAACCAGTCCATGCCAAGAATGACGTCGAGATAAATGAGCGAGGGATCGACGACCAGATCAAGAGTCATCGTCCTGCCTCCCAGATCAACTAAACAACCCTCACACATCTGGGTGACATCCGAATAATCTCCATGAGCTGCAAAGACTCGCACGCTATCCATAGTGATAGTCTGTAACCCAAGACGCCTGACTACGGCACGCGATATCAAAGAAATCATGGAACCAGTGTCCACCATGACAAGAACGGGAGTACCTCCAATATGGGCCGTGACCTCGAAGGCTGAATGCTGGAAAGTCGGCGTCGCAGCTGCCTCAGCTGTCAATGCATGAACCCGAGCCTGTTGTGGCCGGTTCGGCCGCTGTGTCAAGGGCCGTGGAGGCTGTCTAATCTGCGATACCGGAGGTCTGAAAGAAGGATGCGCAGGAGCTGACCGTATAGGCGGTGCTGATATCGCCTGTGGACGTACACGGTCAATCTTCTGCGGCGGCGAGAACCCACTGTCCCGCATCCTCGAAAAGCAGCTCTGCGCCAAGTGGCCTGTCCTCCCACAGTATGTACATGTCAAATCAGGGCGCTGAAACGGTGGTACAGGAGCCGTAGTCCTAGTAGGAGGATCAATGCGAGGCCTCTTGCCCGCGAAGGGCCTGTCTGGCAAGTCTGGTCGTGGCCTAGAAGCAGCCGGGCCACGAGATCGTGCAAGTCGATCCACGTCCTGCTCTGCCCTCATGGACATGTGAATCAACTCCACATAGGAGGGAATGCTAACACAGCACATCTTCGACCGAATATCCGGTCGCAAACCCTCCAAAAGGCGCCGTATGCGCATCTGCTCATCAGCTAGGATCGTCGGGACGTACCTGCCCAACTCCGTGAACCTCTGCTCTAGGTTCTTCTTCGCTTTGATTTTCCTCATCATCAAAGTCATCCTCACTATCCCTTTTAAGTTGATTTTCACGGTATTGTGACCCAATCTTCATCTTGACCATTGTTGACTCATCAATGGTATGAATCGATACCGGCAATTCCGGCCCAAGTCTATAGGTAAACTCAAGCGCAATCTTACAAATAAGTCGGTCAAAGGGAAGCGATTCGAATGTTCTTCTTGACCTGGCTATGAGGACTATCTGCCGTAAGATGAAGGTGGCCATACATACGTTCTCTCCCTGGGCCACCAGATATAAGAAATCGACCATAAGACGTTGCATTCAATGCGGTTCGTCGACCTGGGATAAACATTGAACGTGCAGATATGGTGCAGTAGGCGTAAATCCTCAGGCATATACGTCGCCTTGAGGCTATTATTAGGCTGCCATGGAACCAACTTACCGCACAGAAACCTGGTGCGGCGATCTCGTTCACGTCTAGTCCTCAGATTCTTCTCACTAGGATGCACATCACCTAGAGGCACGTTGAGAAGTCGCGCAATCAACGAACGTCGATCGTAGCCATCCGATCTCTACCAAAAGGGATTTTGAACTACAAAGGCTCCAAGGTAGGATTCTGGATACTTGCGTAGAAGGCACGAACGGTGCTCACATTAGCACGAGCGCGAGCTTCAAAGATCGGACCCTCGTCCATCTATGTCCGCCTCAAATAACACTTTGCGATCAGTGTATTGGCCATGAGGCATCTCCGATAGAATTATTCGCCCAAGGTGTGCATGGGGATCCAAATCCCGCTTTGTATGGCACTCCAGGACTGCAGCTGGACCTGCGACGGCGCTTGAACCTGCGGCACCACCCCGCGGTCTTCTCGATCGAGCAGGGCGACTCGGCCCAGCCTCGTCTGTTGTGATTTTTTTCTTACCCATCAAAGATATGATGGATGAGAGTGATAAAAGGCCTAAAATGGCTTCCACGAAAGCCATGGAAAACGACAAAAATGCAAAGAAGTGGCTGCCCAATCTGAAAAAAGGAAATCTAGACATCGTAGAGGGATGCTTCAAGCTTCCCAAGGCTATAATTTCAAGGAGAAATACAAATAAAAAAGTAGAATGGAGCACCTCACGATTTCAGCTCTATTTGGGGATTTTTGGAGCTCCAAATGGTGAGATCTTCAAGAGGAGGGGCTACCAACTCCCAATAAGTGATGAGTAGTGGTCGGTTTTGGCCAAGGAGGGACCTAGGAGTGATTTGGGACGTCGGAGTTTGGAAATGGCTGCTGAAAAATGAGAATAGGGCTTAGGGGAGGGCTGTTTGTGAAGGAGGGGGGTGTTTTAGAGATTTTCGTGGGATGGGAGGTACATGGGGAGGATGTACACCCCATTTAAGGGCGTGCGCCCAAAAATCAGCACCAATGGACCCCACCGGTCGGCGATGCATCGCCAGACCGGCGATGGCATCGCCGGCCAACCTCCAAGTTGGCCGGTGGGACCACATGGGTCTGGTCCCCCATGATCCAAGGAGTCCAAAAATATATGGCCCATCCCCTAGTTCATTGTATTTTGATCTGTATGAGCCCAAATATATGTTTGGGGCTTTTCAGGACCACATCACAATCCTGAATATCAAACCCTATGATGCAGCATATGAATTTGTGGTAGAATGAGCCAGTACATCTATCTAGATCCTTATTTGCTAAATAAAGTGAAGTTAGAATGGCCTTATGGCCATTTTTCATGAAATTTTACTATTCACTGTAAAATTTTATGAAAGTGTTAATTTGTATTATTTTCACATTAGGTTTGATGCCTAACATGAAATGGATAAGAAAGAAATGAAGATTGGAGTGTTTAGAGGAGAAATTTTGAAGATTTTTGGTGAAACGGGGTTTTTAAGCCCTGGCGATTGATTACAGGAGTCGTGGTCATCCCACGGCCCAAGGATTCACTTTCGTGGTTTAAAACCGCTCATAGGACGTCTCAACCCGACTTCCTACAGCTTAGAAGCGATTCGGGTTGCCTTACGCGACCCGAAATGCGTTACAGACTCGATCTTGCGATCGATTCTAATAGACTTCGCCTATTGGCGAATCTGCGATCCTAGAAGTGTTTTTAGACCCTTCTCGCACCCACCTAAGTCAAAGGAAGCGACAGCGTACGTCGCGAGACCATAACCCAGGCCCAGTATACTCTCATTCATGCTCTGATACCAACTTGTAACACCCTGAAAATCGGGGGTCGTGTATAAACTCAACTCCCGAGTTCCAGACCGTCACTTATGCAACAAAAATGGTTATGATTCAATGTTGTCTGATTTAAAGCATTCACATGAGTAAAAGTATACCAAAACTGCAATTCATACTTCAGATCCAATGATAAAAGCAAGCGAAAGACTAAACAATATATATATCACTGTATGGAAAAACAAAGTAAATTTCATCTGTCTCCAAAGTATGACTACATCTCTGAGTCTCATATACATATACATAAGCAAAAAAATTAATGTTCAAATAGTCCCACTGATGTCCCCTCGATCCAGGTCGCCTACGGGAAGCCGTCGTGATACTGCATATACGAGAACTCGTCCTGGTCCTCGTCGATCTCTGGCTCCACCTCCTGGATCTCGGCCTCACCTGCATCTACAACAGGGTCTAGTGGGTGTTGCAAACACCATCCCGTAACGTGGGAGTGAGTGATCAACTCAGTGGAATCATAGAGCAAAGATTAGCATGTTCACAATTCAATCACGCGATAATAGTAAAGCAGTAAATCAGACAATCCTAATACTGTTGTTAATGCAAGATGACATGACGTGATGTATGCCCTCACCGACGATCACCCTCATGCGGCAACATCTTACGACCGCGGCATGCCACACTCCCTAGAGTGCTCCACATCTTCCAGGCACATGCAATGCTATGGTGATATGATTTCCAAGTTGTTATTAGTCCATTCAAACAGCAGGATTGGGAAACTAAGGTACTTCCCTTGTATCAATCCCAACACAGATCCTGTCTAGGGTCGTCACTCCTAGTAATCTCATACGATGTATATTTCGTAGGTCACTGCAAGGGCTGCCAGGGCTGTTGCTCGCACTCGTTGCACCGCTCCCCCATCACCTTATCAATACAGGCCTACCGTACTCTACTGCAACGGAAGGGTCGTCGCCTCCCGTGGACTCAGAATACGCTCGCGGTCACTACAAAGGGCACGTCGCCTGATCAGTGTAAGCCGACAGCTAGAATATAGTGTCCCATACCACCATAATCTGCTCACGAGTCTAGGTGCTCACTGGTCACTACGGGGAGGTTTGTGGCCCCAGCGTAGGCCGACAGCTCGACCACGGTGTCCCATACCACCATGCCCGGCTCATGAGTCTTCGTGGATCAAGGTACCATGGTTAACAGGGTTTATAATGGTAAGTTTAGTACCCTAGGTTCAAGCAGTTATGACTCATACAAGGTGAACATACATCGGCCAGTCGGGTTACTTGACGGGCTCGACTAGCGCGATCGCATCTCAAGTCGAACGACATGAAGTGCGTAAAACACTTCGCGTGGCCTAACCACTGCCGCCAACTCTAAACACGATTCACGTTCATCGACGCGTCATTCGTGGCTATGACCAGTCAGCCACGAATTCGCTCGGTTACCGACTGCCTGGACTAAGTCTAGTCCCACACATTTATGGAATCACATTAGCAATATATGTAAAGGTATTGGAATTGAAATATAATCATATGAGCATGTTAACACATGTTATAACATTCAACTTAAGCAAATCTTCAAGACATACTTTCCATGCATGTAATGGAATAATGCATAAGGTCAACATGTAGGAAATCATTTAGGTCAGCATATTAACTAAGAAATCAATCTCAAACTACTACATAAGATCATTTAATTCAATACATACTAATACAAGCATTTATACAAACACATACACTACACACTTAAGTTTACATATAGTATGTCGACCCAAAGTGCGCAACTAGGCGAATCTCTTCGCCAAACTAATTATGCAAGCATTCCTAACTCCCTAATGCGACAACAAACCATGTCAATCACGTCAGCAAAATATGAATGTAGACCGCACTTCCTACAAATGACTAAAATGCCCTAAATCTCATATTCTTCGTTAATTTACGAAACAGGAAACGGAAAGCATGTTGTACATGTCAAACGGCGGTGCCGTCGATAATCTAATATTAAACGACATTGAAAGCGTTGTAAACCGTCAATCAAAGCGTCTAAAATCCTCACCTAGTCTCTTACGGATGCGGGATTTTGAACGGAGCGTGTACGCTTCGTCTACGGCAGTAGGAGAACCTGATTTATGAAATACGTTAACTAACACGCTACGAATCCAAGTAATCCCTAAATCAGTAACTTTTAGGGTCGTTTCATACCTGAAAAAGCAGAGAAATCACCGTCCAGTTGATTGGGAAGAGTTGCTGAAGTAGCAGCAATCGGTGGCTCGGAAGCGAGAAAAATCCCTTCCAATCTCTCTCTCAAACTCTCTCTCCTTTTCTCTAGGGTTTGCAATTTTCGGATGGGAGAGAGAAATGAGGGTTTCAACCCCTTTTATAAGCTTAAAAACGCCGAAAATAGGCTCCGGAACGAAGTTTACTTGGTGCCTATCCATTTCGGGGCTGTTTCGGTCCAAAAGCTGCTTTCTGTTGGTCCCCTGGTCGATTGCGATCGGACTTAAGCTCATGCGTACCAGATGTAGCACGTATTAAGTTTTCAGTCTGGCAGGGTTCGCAGATCGCACGTGGCGGACCAGTTTCAGTTCAGCGGTCACCGCACGTAGATCAGGGCTGAAAGTCTCATGATAATAAATAGAAATTTTTCCTGATCCGAGGGTGTAATCTGGATGAATTCTGACGGTCAGAACGCTTAATACTGACGCGTCAAGTCGTGTGCCAGATTTGAATTTGAAATTCCAAATCTGTCCCTATTCGCGGTCTCTTCAGTCCGGGTTCAACGAAATAGTCTGTGATTATCGGTTTGACTTGATTTTCGAGATGATTGTCAAGTCCAGTTGGGCGGTTCTAACGGTCTAAGATAGGAGGTATCGGACCTTCGACGCGCGGTCTAGATCCAATACAAAAATTCAATGTGGTCCAGAGAACAGACCTGCTTAGAGTTTGATCCGAGGTTATAGAGTATTGTAGAGTTGTCTGTTCTACTCAATTTAGGTCTTGTAGAACATATTTAAAGTGATCAGGGACTATTTCCCAGCTACTCTAGCGTTGCGCTAGCTAACTTACGCTTAATTTCCATGAAAATTAATTCTACGCGATTTCGGGTCGAGTTGGTACTCGAGCCTAAGTACGGATTTTTCACGGGCGTTACATATACATGTTCAAGACACTGCATCACAATGTTACAAATTGAGAATAAAGCTCTACTTCAAGACATGCAAGGTTTGTAAGGTCATGTACGATGTTTATTCCTATAAACGCCGATGATAAAAGTCTTTCAAAAGAGTTACAGTAAAAGACAAGTACAGTTCAAGACTCAAAAAAGTGTACAACTCAAGAAGAAGTTTGCAAGTTGTAGAAGATCTCAAGTTCAAGATACATCAAGCTTCGTAATCTACAAAGGTCAACCATCTTCTAAAGAAATGAAGTCACTTACAAGGTATGATTGACCTTATATTGACTTAGGGTAGGTCATTTTGAATACATAATTCGATTTGAATATTATTATATATTTTTGGTCTATTCTAAGACTAGTTATAGGCTCTGTTCAACTAGTCCTAGCACTGCCTCAACTAGTCCAAGAAATTTTAAGATCAGTCCTAAGTTTGTTGTAAATTTTTAAAATTTTTTGTTGTGCTACGACCAGTCCTGGAGTCTATTCGACCAGTCGTATAAACAGTGTCGACTTTCCTACGACCAGTCCTGGTTCTACGACTCAAACTACAACAACTAATCTTTGAGTCCTACGACCAGTCGTAGACACCCTACAACCAGTCGTGGAATAGTTTTATTCGATCACACTAAAAATTTTAAAAATCCATTCTCCTACAACCAGTTGTAGTGTCCACAAGACTAGTTGTGGATGAATTTCTGTAACTATAAATAGACGACGTATTTTAGAGTTTCATAACTCAATTCAAGAAAAATCAAGAGACCACTCTGCATAATTTAATATTCTCGTTTGTTATCTTTATAGATTTGATTTTGTTTCTACATTCTAAACTTAATTGAAAAGAGAAATTGTGATATTCCTTCTTCTTGGAATCAAAATCAAATAGAGTTAAGCCCAACTGGTTTAATTTAAAATCAATTTAGAACTAGAACCATTTTAAAGTGAGTATTGGACATTGAACTTCTATTCGAACTTCTACTCCGATTGGTTCTTCCGGGCTGCTACAAAAGGAGAATTCTAGGTATTTTACATTTGTGTAAATTTTCTTTATTTAGGTTTTGTTTGAGATTAAGCCAGAAAAATCTTAATATGTTGGTTATCTGAGGGAAGCCAGAAAAGTCAGAAGTGAGGGTTTTTGAATTGTGTAAGCCCTTTTCTAAAAGACACAATTGTGAAAGTTTTGGGTGAACCTGTGAAAACTTATTTTGATAGTGAATGCTAATATCCCCTGTGTGAGGATATTAGGAGTGGAGTAGCAAGCTTTGTGGCTGTTGTTTTACAGTTGGTGAACATACAGGTAAACCACTATAACTCTTTGTATTTTGTAGATGTGCGCTTTATTTTTCTATCTTTGATCATTCAGAATTGTGGGATGTATGTATGGATGTGAATGTTGTAAATTTACATTTCAAGCATTGTCGGGAATATTGTAATAATTTAGATTTAAATTCCTACAATTTATTTTAATTCCTTATTATTCTTTTATTCCTCTTCAGTTTGAGTATTTGATACAAAGACCTTTCTAGAAATAAGGTTGTCCTACCATAAACCCTTGGTTTTTGGTATAAGGTTGTCCTTAGAACAACATTTGTATCAATCTCTCAATACTTGTTTATTGAGATTTCTTTTCATTTCAGCATTGTGAATTGATTTTATTTATTTGGCTATCTCATTCTTTAATTCTTTTGTTATTATTTTAAATTTAGCATAATCTTATTCAACCCCCCCCCCCCCCCCCCCCCCCCCCCCCCTCTAGGACTTATAGCCAGACCTTTTCAAAACCAGGGGCCAGTTTCAGCTCCTACCCATGGTATTTGAAAGCAGTTTCTACTAGATCAAATCTGGGATGTTCATTGGCGATCCGACGGTCCTGAGGAAGTTTAGGGCTTGATTTAAACTCAAAATATGAGGCTGAGATGGGTCTCTCTTTCCCACACCCTTACCATAGCTCGAAAACTGACTGTCTTCTTCACCATACGAACCCACCATGAAAACAGCAATTGAGCTCCACTCCCTTACACCTGCAAACTTTTGGAGGCTTGTCCGCACCACATGGGGCCTTCGTTTTGAAGAAAGACCCACCCGACGTCAATCCTCCATTAACAACGGCCCTTCTTGCTCGTCAAACCCGCACCGAGTCGTCCCGAGTTGGGGTGAAATCAGGTCAAGCCATGGGCTCTGTCAGGCCTCTGAAACAGCAGAAAAGAGGAGAAAAATAAAATGGGAGAAAGAAGGAAGAATGAGGGAGAAGAAGAGAGTGGTGCGGCTGTTGCACCATGCCAACTCAACCCTGCTCGCTGTCGAGCCTATCCCGAATCAGGCTGAGCCTGTAGGGTCAGACCGCACCTAAGGTATGCCCAATAACCTCTGAACCTTTAAGAAACAAAAGGAAAAAAGGGAGAAGAAGGGAGGGTGTTGCTGGACGATCCACACACCTCATCAGGCCGCATACTCCAGGAATGAGCCACATTTTGAGCTAAAAGCAGGGCCAAGGTTGGAACCTGAATCAGGCCAAAAGCAAGCCTCCTGTTGGACCAGTAAATGGCCTGAAGGAAAGGCGAAGCAGGCCACAACTAATGACCAAATACAGCTGAAGCTTTGGCTTTAAAAACAGCTGGGAGAAGTAACCTGATGGCAGCCATTTCCAGCATGAAAACAGCTGAAAACATAACCTATAAGCAGCCATGTAATCAGTTCATGGAACGGCTAACCTTTCAGCTCAAAAATGGCTGAGAGTGCAGCTTATAAAACAGGCGATTCTCAACTGAAACAAGATAGCAGGGGATACTGCCTAATATCAGAAAGTTTTCAGCTTGAAAAAAGTTAGAACCCAGCCCATTAACAACCAACGTTCCTGCTTGGAAATAGCTGGGAGTTTTAGCTCAAAAATGAGTGAAAAATAGCCTGAGTCGGCCTCCAAAACAGCCTGAGAAAAGGAGTTTTGGCGGGCCGTATGTTGGGTGAAATGTAAGCTGAAATCGGCTCTAGCTAGGCCATGAACTGTGCTAGGCCCAGCCTCAATTTGGGCCTAGATTTGCATGGGCTTGAGTCCAATTTCATGGGTTGAGTAAATCCCAATAAGCCCACCTAATGGTGGAAACCAAGAAGCATGGAGGTGGGCCTCATTACCCTTGCATGGAAGGAAGGATTGCATCGGGCTTGGAAGCCCAACTCATTGTTGAGTCGACTAAGGTGAGTCATGCCTTCTCTCCCATAGCAAATTGTCTGAATTCTTATCTTCATAGGGGTTACTATAGTCACTGTACTTATAAAATATGATTAGTCATTAGCAAGATAACTATTCTAGTGTTAGTTATCATAAATAAAATTATAATTGTTAGATATTAGAATTAGTGTTTAATTATCATTCCCAGTTTTTATCATTGATAATAGGTCGCACTATTCATTACCATCATGATAATTATTTTTTCTATGTTGGCTAATATAAATTATATTGCTAATACTAATAGATCTCTTGTAATAATTAAGTCATATTGTAATCAATGGAACACCAACTAGAGCTCTATCCCTAAAATCTAAGTTTAGGGCAAAGCTTAAGGATGAAAACCCTAAATTCTACACTAAAACCCTGAGACAAATAATTCAAACCCTATGCGATAATTTTAAACCTAGGTAACGTAAAGAACTTGGATCTGATTGTATAAATTCATGATCTTGGTAGGAGCGCAAACACTTAGCGACACCAGAGGGTGATTCGATTCATCAGGTGATGATTCTTCCCCTTGAGCTTTCTATCTTCTCATTAGCCTAAGTTATAGCTCTTATTTTAATTTATAATTGATATCTCCATTTCATAATCATATGTGTTAATTATTGGAATTGAATTGCTACATAATATGCTTAATGTTTATTCTACACATTTATTCATACTTGTGAATTAATTGTGGATTGCTTATGGAACTTAAATTGGTCCATCAGTGGAAAACCCCCACCTAAAAATGTACACCCATACTTAGGATGTAACCCGACTGGTTGTGATTGTATCGGACCTTCTTCTTAGTGGTTATTAAATGTTGGTTTAAATTGACCATTGATGTGGGCTTACGATCCAGGGTTATTATGTCCAATAGTTTTTAAGAATAATCTTTATCGTATGGTTTTGATATTCGCCCTATGTGGTATATTTTGATACTCTCCCTATATGGTTTCATTTTAATATTTTCCCTATATGGGTTTAATGTTTTATACCATACAACCATGTGATGGTAAGCCCCATATATTGTAATATGATCGGCTACTAGTCGACAAGTTTTCATTAAACATCCTAAGATGGTAGCCTCATGGGCCGGGGATGGTGGTCATGGGATACTATGCCCGAGCCGTCGGCCTACATTGTGCCATGTGTTCTCCGTAGTGACCTTTGAGTTTATCTAAACTGGCTGATTGTAACTGGACTAATAACGGTTTAGTTAATCATACATCCATAGAATTTTGGTGATGACGGGTGGCTATTATGGATGCTGTAGCACATGCCCTTAGGATCATCGGGGTATCATTTCGCAAGCTCCCAGACCACCGACTATCGACCCCTGTCCAACGGGATTATTTTCCTAGGTCAATGATTTGCGTGTGTGACGAGCCCAAGTCCGACTGGATGTGCATCCCCAGGTCAATGTGCATTCATACATCCATGCATATAAAAAATACTGCATCATGTATTGTTTTGATTTCCTTGTTATTTTATAACTATGCTTAGCTAATGTGGCAATGTGTAATCTTGAGGGGAATTCACACTAAGCTAGCCACTCATCCATCAAATATACAACCGTACAGGTAGAATAGGTAGTCCAGATGATGTATATGTTCAGACTTGATGAGGAGTTGTTCAGGTGCCATGGATGCACTGCCGTATTGCTAAGAGGAGCTGCGTGGTCATGCGACTTACATTTATATGCTTTCTGTTATGTCTTATGTATGCAAATCTTGTAATCGTGAATGTTGAGACATTGGTTTATATAAGTCATTATGGGCTGCTTGGATATTTGAATAATAATGAAATTTTTCCTATGTTGATTTGTTCACTCTACGCTCATTTGCTTACTCTGACAAAGGAAAAAAATATATATACTCGAATTTGACCATCCTTTAAGGTTAACACTCGGGTTTTTGGAAAACGGGTCATGTACTCGAGTCCTTAAAAGTTGGGTTTTTACAGCAATGGAGTTTATATACATCCTATTGGGCCTCAACCCATGGCTTAGATACTTCAAATAGGCATCATCACATGGTCCTTAAATTCATCAAGTGGGCCGCATCAATGGGCCTCACGAATGAGCCTTATGTACATTGCAATGGGCTATAACCCATGGGCCTTGAATACATCACAATGGGCCCTCATATGGCAAGTGGGTCACATCACATGGGCTATATGTACATTAAATGGGCCACACCAATGGGCCCCATGCATATCAAATGGGCCACACCCAAATATAAGTGGTGATAATGATTTTCACCATTAAAATTCCCAAGGCCCACCATAACATTTATTTTTCATCCAATCTGATCATAAGGTCACACGGACCTGAATTAAGAGGAAAACAAATTTCATGTTGATCCATAATTTCAATGGTAGACATTCAATGCTCACAGTGTCGTGTGGTCCACTTGATAAATAGATCTGTCTTATTTTGTTTCAAGCCTTAAAAATGAGTTTGCCAAAAGGTTGGACGGTTTGGATGCAACACATGCATCATGGTGGGTCCTATAGATAGACGGCGTGGATGAAATAGGTGGGGTCCATAGAAATTGGTGACCCCACTACAGCGGCTAAGTAGCTGGAGTGAGGAACACTAGTCGTCCCACCCCCAAGGGGAGGCGTGGGATACAATACATACATCAGGGGTCCCACGTGAGACCTACCATAACGTTTATCCTCCATCCAATATGTTAATAAGGTCACACAGACTTGAATGAGAAGGAACAACAAATTTCCTAACGATCCAAAACTTCTGTGAAAACCCAAATGGGTTTCAATGTTAGACGTTCAATCCTACTGTTCCTGCGACGTGGGCCACCTGAGCTTGTATACGGCTGATTTTTAGGGGGGCCCACTGCCTAAATGGGGCCCACCCAAATGCACGGTGTTGATGACAACACACATCACGGTGGGGCCCACGGCTGGGACCCATGGTCCCTACCCGTCCGCTGGTGCAGCAGCAGTTGCTGCATGTTTGCTTTTCAAAAAAAATAATTAAAATTTCGTAGTTTTTTTATGTTTTATATAAACCAACCTGATTTAAATGATTTTAAACTCGCAAGTATACGAATCAGATATAGATATGGTACGTATTATGAGATCATACCCACGAGGACTGGTTGTCACAATTTAAAATTTATGATTCTTCTTAACTAATCCAACAAATAGTTTTCCTAACAATTAAGTAAACTAAAAATCTATGAAAAATAACTGAGAACAAGAAGGAAAATTCGATCAAGGAGAATACTAGGACTTTTGAATCCACCCCTAATTATCCTAACTCTTGTTTTACCTATTGATTCACCCTAATTCAGATTGATATAAATTTAATAAATAAAGCACACTCTATGTCCTTGGTCAGGCACACAGAATGTATAATCCCTTAAAGTATAAGGATCACATCTTTCCATCCATGGTCAGGCATGAAAAGATGTAGATTCCTATTTCTTTCTCTATAGGAAACCTGTTCATGGTCAGAGACAAGCATCTATAATAAGATTCCAAACAACATTCACATCTAGACTTTGGTTAAGCTCATAGAATGGAGAAGTATAGAGTTTTCATGTAAGCACACTAGAGAAAAAATAAATCAATTAAATTCAGGATAAAATCAACAAAGAAAAATAAGCATCATTCAAATTAGGGGCTTCATCTCAGCCCTAGCTAAAAGATTAGAAATCCATGGAATCAATTAGAAAGAAGAAAAAATAAAATTTGATAAAAGCAAACATCATTCTCTCCCTTCTTTCTTCTCTCTCTCTCTCTCTCTCTCTCTCTCTCTCCTCTTTCTTCTCTTTCCTCTCTTTCCTCAAGCTCTAGCTCTGGATTTTTTTTTCTTCTCCTCAGCTCTCCAAGTCCTTTTATAGTTACTGAGTTGGTGGAGTCGGTCAGTGCAGCTGTCTTTACGCACCAGCGTAACTTCTTTACGCAGCCAAGATGCCATGCAAAACAGCACCACCTCCCTAGCTTATTTTTCAAAGAAACGCCATCTCTTGGGACATTTTTGACTACTCTACACCATGGACGGTTCAGATCATGCATCTGATCAAAGATGGTGGGCCACACACTACGCCAAAATCACAAATTTACGACGAACCAAATTCGTCATAAAACTAAATAAACGATGGATTTCGTCCGTCGCTATTTACTGGGTCCTTTTTTGTTTTCGACGGAAAAATCCGTTGCTTAATTTGATGGATATAGTCCGTCGCAAAAAAAATAATCCGTCGCAAAAATTCAAAAACGTCGTCATTAAAATAATTAGCGACGGCTAAGGTCCGTCGCTAATATGACAAGGGTACCCAAATCCGTCAGTAGCGAACTTGTTCAGAAATTAGCGACGGATTTAGTCTGTCGCCAAAATATCTGTCAAATTAAAAAAAAAATCATTAGATTTGTTATTATTATTTTGAATCTTACACCTGAGAGTCATTCAAAAAATAATTCATACGATTGTTTAATAAGAATTCTATTCACAAAATAAATCCTATTCACATGATTGTTTAATTAGAATCCTATTCATCAAACCAAAAAGTTCAATCATACTGAAAATAAAAATTCTTTGCCAAAGCATTATATGATACCTCATATGAAAAATACACGCACATAAATGGAATCCACTAAATATGATACCTCATATTATTACATATACCCGTTGACTTGCAAAAGCTTGCCAACTCCCCAATAAAATCTAACATATACTTGCATACTAGGAGACAGGAGCTTTTGATGGGACACTTCTTTCTTCCAGCTTAATCCACAGCTTTGTCTACCATGGGAACATATTCATCAAACTCTGAGAACCGTGCCCTTCCAAATTAGAGAAGCATGTCAAAAACTACTGCTAGACACATTGTCACAGTATTTCTAGAAGACGGAACATTAATTAATTAAATACAAATAGAAGAAAAGCCTCATTGAGAGTACATGAATCTTTGAAGTGGTTTTTGTATCGATAAAAGACTTAATTGTCCTCCACAACAACCTAAAACCAGTGCCAGCGTTGATGATAAACATTCGCAATGTCTGTACAAAAGCAAGTCCAATGTTATAAGCAAGCACTATCTAGATGCACATTTCAATTAACAACTCGAATTCCTATTTAATTTCTGGTCTGAACCAAATAATGATTACACCCCATCTCATCTATTTCAATCCCGTATAGATCCATTTCTGTCCCAGTTTCAGTCCCCAATCAGTCAGGTGACTCATTTTAGGTCAAACCAAAAACGATAAGACTAGACGGCACCAAGTTGTATCAGACATTATTTAAAACCATGTTAACAGGTGGGTGATGTAAGGGAGTGTAGAGCTATAAAAACTCTATACACAAGAAAAATGAAAAAGGTGCAGAAAATAAGAGGTAGAGCAGAATTACGTCATCAAACTTCCATTTAAGCTTTTTAACAAGCTCAACTCACCCATTATAGATGCAACCAACTCAGTCAGTCTGAGAGCCTTAAAGAACCATGAATTTTGTAAGAAATAAATACAAGCAAAAGGATATAGATGCACCAGATTGTGTGATTGAATACCAAAAGAAAAATTGGAGAAAGTGATGCCAAAGCAAAGCCAAACCTGATATCTTTAGCTATCACGGTGTTTCCATCTTCAGCGCCAAGATGGTGTAGTACCACTTCTTCTAACCGGCCATCACGGTATGTATGCTGAAATAACAAAATGCATGAAATCAAGCCCTGGAAAATTGGCATGCTATAATGAAACAATTACCATAACAGGTATGCTACAAGTGGAAGACACAAGACATGGAACCCATAGCATGCAATTATCCGGGGAAAAGACAATGATCCCTCCTGCCCTCTCAATCCCTTGAAAAGATTCACACAGGTTACATAATTCGTACAAGCCACTTCCTAATTCCAAAAATAAATCTAAATTTCAAAACAAAAGAGGATCTCCCAAATAACGAAGATTAATCAAATACAAAGGAACATGGTAATGTGAACACCTAATTGGAGATAAGATTACAGGGGGCATTTCCATATCCAACAGATAACTATATCCATCCTTTCTACCTTTAGTCATACAATATTACAAAAGCTGTAATGTTGTGAAAAACCAAAAGTGAGAAGGATGGATGTATTCATTAGTCAGAACAGGTGTAGATAGCAGGTCCCAAGATTAATCATGGCAGAACCATAGGGCATGGTAGAGACTAGAGAGTGAAACATTGACTTCAAATGAACTTCAAGGATCAAAATAGATGATTTCCTTTTTTCAAAATATAATATTTTTTTTAAAAATAAAAAATAACTAAAGAAATCTTACAAGCCAAACCTGAATATTTCTCTCTTCTGATTCAAATTCCCAACACAAAACTAAACCAGTAATTAGTGAAAAGGTATTTCAGGTTACCTGAATAGTGGTTTCATTCTTACAATCATCATTGTCAACTACAACCCTGAAAAAATAGAAAAGACATTAGATAAATTAAAAGAAAAAATCCAATACCAAAACAAAAGCTAAAACAAAAGAAAATAGGGAAAACCACAAAACCCAAGTTGGTTTCGGGGGTAAAAACCACACATGCTTAAAAGATAAAATTCCCAAAATTTACAAAAAGAAGCACTGAAAAAATCATAAAAAAGACGAAAGAAAAATAGAAACAGAGAAGATACAAAAGACTCTTTGTAAGTAATCTATACAACACTTCTATTCCTTAATTGAAGACAAAAATAACCAAATTTAGGCCTCCTTCAAAAGCTAAAACATCTATAATTAACAACATTATGCGCAAAAAAAATACCCAAAATAGAAAAAGAAAAGGGGTGTGAGGAATTCTTGGAGCTATTTTCTACAGAAGATGCCAAATGCCCAAGCTCTTCAATTTCTAAATGTGCTTACCCCATATTCCGATATTGGAATTCCTTGTTGAGCATGTAGAAAATGTGCTTCCTCTATGTTGTGGCCCACCTCACAAGCTTCCCTCACCTTTTAAATTATTTGCCCTTCATTTCCAAGAACAGTTTAATTTATCAACTCAGCCCATTAAAAAATATTCCCACCCCCAAATATTTTCATCGAGAATTAAATGGTAGGAGAAATGGAAAGAAAGCTTTCCTGCTAAAACTTCAAGTGATTGTGCAGAAAAAGAAAAAGAGAAGAAAAAAAAAAACACCTTGTAGAGATGTCGGTTCCCTGTAGGAGAAATCAGGCCTTCAACCCTTTCACTAGGAAGCACCAACAAGCATGCATGTATTTTATCCATATGTTCATCTATATGCACACTGTACACATGACAATCTAGTTGCATATGCATACAAGTGACTAACATGTTAAATTTGGTCTGGTGATAATAATTCATGGTCCATCAGGCAGGTTACACTTAATACATAGCTTTTCCTAAATGAACAATTTAAGAAATATCCAATCGATCAAGCTATTCTCTCATTTAACCCAAAATAAATAAATTCAACAAATTTTTCTATTTATTTTTTTTAAAAAAATAAATCCAGATTTAATGAAAAGAATCTGAAAAGCAACATTCCATTCATTAATGCAAGAACAAATAAAAATCATAATAAAATTAAAACATTAAAAACCATTTCAGATTCAATCAAGTGAATGTAAAAAATCACAACTATTGCATTCAAAAAAAAAAAAAGATGTCACTTTTGCAATCCTTCAAAATAGCATAGTTGTACATATGCTATCCACTGTTTCTTAAATGGTACATTTAGCATTCATGTATGTCAATCAAGACCATCCAGATGTTTGGAGGGTAGCACATACCTTGCACATGATTGGAGGGCAGAGTTGCGTTCGCAAAATCATCACATACAACAACTGTATATGAACTTTCACATTCTGCATTTTTTCCCACCAGAGTTGCGTTTGCAAAATATTCAATACATGCAAAAGGTGAGTCACATACCATGAAACCTGTTATAGAAATTGGGCCAATCTACTCATTGCGTAGGCTATAAGTCAAAATTAATGGCAAGCTAATGGACATCTAGCTAATCACATGACTAAATGTAATTGTCCCGCCGACATGGTAGGTGGATTGGCCTAAAGTTCAAACAAAGTAATCATCATTTTGTAATCTCTAAACACGTCCTGAATTGTAGTGAGAGTTCCTTGCATCAAAGCAAACAAATAGATGAAACCAAGGGACAGAGGATACTTCCAACTTGTGAACGAAAATGACCATTGAATGTATCTCATCTACTTTGAACAAAGTTTTTCATGGTTTAAATCACATCATAAGAAATAAGCAGCAGTCTCCAGACATGTATCAAAAAACTCCAAAATGAGACATGTCAACATGTATTAGATGATACATTCCATGTGAGTACTGATTTAGTGCATCACTAGAGATGACAAATGATAATACAAAACTGAATCCTTACTTCATCATATGATGGTGGCATCAGTACAATTTCTACATAGCAGGAAAGCTGAAAAAATCATATGAGAAGAAAATGAAGTCAACATTCATTGAAATAAAATATCTATCCATACAATCAAAGTGAAGGAGTCTTATGCATTAGCGCGCAATGATCAAACATTTGAAAATATGATATATGGATTATTCCACTTCAATCTCCGTCCTCAAAAATTAAAAAGCACTAATGATGCAGGACCATCTGACCATCCAACAGGAGACCTAGAGTGGTCTCACTGCTATCAGATTGCTTATTGCAAGACAATATGACCGTCCAAGACAGCATGGCCTGTAAAAAGATAGCATGTCCTAGGCAACTTGTGCCAACACAACTTTTCTTGCATCTAAACGGCCCCTCAGGAGCAAGATGTTCCAATCATCTAGGGGTGAGATTCCTCTAGATTCCTTTTTTTTTTGTGGTAAAAATCTTAAAGCATCCATCCCTTTCATACATTTCCATTTCTTTTCCTGTGTTCCATACTAAATTGCATCCTGCTTATGGTATTATTGAGATACTAAGCTGTTTAAAGTGTGCATTTGCTACTGCAAGTGTTGGCAACTTGAATATGTGGACACACATGCGTTGGGAAAGGGCTTATTAGATGATGATGATGCACGGATCTTAATTGTTCTAAACCTGAGATAGATCTGGTCTGCAAATTCTAGACAACAATGACTTTTAAAACAATGTACCTCTTAATCTAATAAGCACCATGCCCCTTAACTAATGAAATAATATGAAGTAGACTGACATGTTCCACCAACTGCGTAAGCACATCTGGAAGAGCTGTAGAGCCTGCCCGTTAGATGTACCCAGTATGAGAATGGGATAAAATAAGACGAGGACATCTGCATTTCGCAGAAGTAGAGCCCATGTATTCCACAAAATTGACATGATAAGATGGGCTAAACACCCCAATCCTCAAAATCTGCTCCATAAGAACTCGAGAAAACCAAAAAACTCGGAAGAAAGAAAATGCAAAAACTGTGGAAAAATCAAATGGCATATATGAAACCCTAAAAATCATTGCTCCGGGAAATTTAAACCAAAATGCAGAGTTTTCTTCTATTATGATAAATCGTAGAAAGAAAAAGAGGAGGAAATTGAAATGAGGTACCTAAAAATCTCCCGATCGCAAATTCCTAGCAGCGTAAATGAATGTCAAAAGAGGAACTCCAGCGACTTTTGTTTGAATGAAGACGCTACCTGGAAGATGGATTCGGAAATCCTCTTCTAAAATGAGAAGTGACTTTCAAATCCGACAATTATGAGTTTTCCATCATTTATAAAATAAACTATATTAAAAGCCATACATATAATGGACCATTTACAGATGATTAAGATAGTCTTATATTGGAAAAAAGTATAAATAATAGCCATTTACAACTAGACCCATTATTTAGATGGTCTGGATAACACCATCTCATTACCACTATTATTATGAATGAATCACGACTATTTTACATCAAATACAAAACTCACACATTGTCACTGTACAATAAAAAAATATCCGGTTGAGCTTTGGATGTGGTAGCGTTGAGCTTTGGATCTGGTAGGCTCTATGGGCCCCACCATGATGTATATGTTTTATCCCCGCCGTCCATCCATTTCTCAACATCATTTTAGGGTTGATCCCTAAAAATGAGCTGGATAAAAATCTCAGGTGGACCACACCACATGAAAACAATAGTGATTGGATATCCATCATTAAAATCCTCCTAAGGCCATTGTACTGTTTATTTGACTTCCAATCTGTTTATTAGGTCATACAGGCCTAGATGAAGGGGAAAAACAAAAATCATCTTGATCCAAAACTTTTATGGCCCCAAAATTTTTTTAATGGTGACGATCATTCAACATTGTTTCCTGTAATGTGGTCCATTTCAAATTGAGACGGCATGGATTAAATACATACATCATGGTGGGGCCCACAAAGCACCAACCACCAGCCATTGGCTCTTGTTGGGGGAGTAGTCAATCCATTCCCCTTATTTGTGCACGTGCAATCCATTTTATCTTTGGATATGATTCATTTTTTGGATAATTCTCTAAAATGATCTGGAAAAATGGATGAACGGTGTGGGTTGATCCCAAATTTTTGATAAATCCAAAACTTAAGTGAACCATGCCATAGGAAACACTGTGAAATAATGATTTCCACCGTTAATACCTTCCTTGGGCCCACAGTAATGTTTATTTGTCATCCAACCTATTCATAATATCAAAAAGATATGAATACAGAGAAAACACAAACATCAACTTGATCCAAAACTTCTATGGCCTCCAAGAATTTTTCAATGGTAGAGGTTCAATCACACTATTTCCTGCAGTGTGGTCCACTTGAGTTTTGGATATGCTTGTTGTTTGTTCTTTAAACCTCAAATTATCTGTTAACATGGATGAACAGAGTGGATAAAATAAATAAATAATGGTGGACTCCACAGAGTTTGCTATGTATGCTAAGGGTAATTAGTAACTCACCAAAATGGAGTGGAGAGGGGTTTCCTTAAAACATTCATAATCATATATTGGGCTTACCTAAATGTGATTCACATATCCAACCCATTCATTATGTGTGTCCCACTTGGATGAGGGGTCAGACCAAGTTTCAGCTGCATCCAAAACTCATGTGAGCCCCACCAAGTGCTTTTATATTTTTTAGGATGTCTTCACATGGTTTTAGATGGTATGGCCCACCTGAGTTTTGTATACAGATGATTTTTGAAATATCTCATAACCTAAAGGAGACACATCAAATGCACGGTGTTGATGTTCAACACACATCATGATGGGGCCCACAAAACTTACTAACATTAATATTTGGGTTCTGGCGAGGTCGAGAAGTTGGGTCACAATTTTGATCAGACTTAGTTTATATGTTTGGTCCATTCACTCTATTTTACTGATCAATATCCTCAATTTGATTAGTTACTCGTCTCGATGAGGCTATATTTTTTTTTCATAGATAAATTTCAATTTCCATTTAAAAATAACATTTTTTTTCAAAATGTATATTTTTTACGCTTAATTTTTCTTTGAAAAATTTTAACAAAATATCATTTTTATTATAAAATATTTATAAAAAATTAAAATACAAATTTTGAATTTTTTATTTTCAAAATCTCAAAAATTTTCTAAAATTTTAATTTTTTTCTCAAAAATTCCAAAATGCTGATTTTTTTTCTTCAAAAGCATCATTTTGTTTTCAACTTTTCAATTTACTTTTTTAAAATGATATATATATATATATATTTTTTCAAAATCTCAATGATTTTATAAATAACTTTTTCTTTTATTTTCAAATTTTTAACATTTTCAATTATTTTTAAAATCACAAATTTTTTTTTAACTTATTTATTTTTCGTTTCAAAATGTTTGTTTTTTGTTGAAGTATCAATTCTTTAATATTGTTTAATTTTAAAATTTTCAATTCTTTCTAACTTCTCTATTTTTTTTAAAGCATTTTTTTTTACTTGTCAATTTTTTTTGAATTTCTCAATTTTATTTTATTTTTCAAAATACAAACACTCATTTTCTTTTTCAAAATATTTTCATTTTTCAACATCGTCAAATTTTTCACATTTTTAAAAAACATTTTAATTTTCTTTTTCAGGATATTATTTTTTTCTCGAAATCAAATTCCTTTTTTTCAAAATTATTAACTTTATTCAATTTTTTTTCTCCTACAAAATAGATTTTTTTATAAAATAACGATTTTTATTTTTTCAAAATCTCATTTTTTTCTTAAACATTGTTAATTTTTTTTTTTAACTTCTCAATGTTTCTTTTCATGTCATATTACAAATCATTTAAATATTACTTTTAAATTTTAAGAAATTGATAATTTCCACTCATTTGATATAAAATAATTTTTATTTATTTATTTATTTATTTTTGCATTCAATCAATTGTTAAAAAATAATATTAGATACAAATATGTACAATTAAACCACTGAATTTGTATTAAAAAATAATTCTTAGACTAGAAAAAAAAAACATGATTTTCCATCAAATTCTAAAAAAAAAAAAAAGTTTGCACAGATATTGGGCAAAATTCCTTTTACGACAGACCAAGATCCATCGCAAAAGCAACTGAAAAGCGTCGCCCTTTGGTATTTTGGGCGGGAATTCTCTTATGTTGTTCTGATGGTGGGCCCACTTTGCTTCAGTTTTGATAAATTCATGTCGTCCATTAGATACAGTACGAAATTTCAGCTAGAGAGGGCCAGTTTTAGAATGTCATTGACGCGGCCCAAAGAAGCAATCACGCCTCAACTGTTTTGAATGTCGCAGGGCTGTCCGCTTGTGACTTCTGTAGCAAGCACGTGTGTATGCACGCAAAATATCAGCATGGTTTTGATAGGTTTTTTCCCCTCTACATTATGGACGGTTTGGATTGTTCTAATGGGTCATGATGGAGGCCCACTGCACATTGAATGACGCCCCTGTTTCATGCCAACGAAAACGGAAATTTCTGTTTTAGAGAAAGAAGTCTGTAGGGCCCATGAACGATGTCAACAAGTAAATCCAATACGTCCATTAATTTCTCCTCAGAAAACCATTTTGAGATGGCCGATTTTGGATTAGTTAGAGTGTGGCCCATTGAATTTTAAACCGGCCATCCATCCTTCTTTTTTCAATGATCCACGTGTATAAGTGTGCAAGGGACAGAGGGTACAGATATTGAAAATACATGATGAGTGGGGCCCACAATAAAAAAATGGATGCGTGCATAAGACGTTGTTAGCGTTTTTAAATTTTTCAGAAGAAGGGTCGGTCAGCCCATGCTGACTGACTTTAGGATTTTCAGTGCACGTCCAATGCACTTGTGCACCTAGCTCATTTACTATAGGTGTAGGTCCCACGAATATGTGTATCCAAAATCTGTTCGGTCCATTCATTTTAACAACCCATTTAAGGCATTGAGTCTAAAGTTAAGGCATATCCAGAGACCAGGTGGGCCCCACTTAAGGAATTAAGGGACTAATCTGTCCATTGGGCCACTTCTAGAGGTATCCAATGACTGAAATTTTATGTGTACGGTTAATTTATGGCCCCTATGCCATGTATGAAGTTTCGAGCTGAATGGATGGTTAGAACCATGTGATCTTGCATTATGGACCAATTTCGGGCCCTCTTTATTGAGAATGGCTTGATTTTCTCGGATCTCTGGCATGCAAATTCATCAATCTTGGTCCCCTGGGGTCTTTCCCTTGCTTTGGTGACTTCGGAGCATCAGTTCCATGCTTTTAATTTCCTTTTTCAGTCCAAGCACCTAATTACACCCTTCATCACAAACATGATTAAAATATGACGTTAAGCATCATCATGTACATAAAATAAGGTAATAATTGGGGTCTAATATGCAATATTCGACCCTCATCACAACCCATAACTAGCATTTTGCTAGTCTCGAGCAAAACATGCGAAAAATAATTGCAGAAATAAAAGACAATTCCTATAAACCCGAGCGACTTGTGAACAAGTAGTCGAGATGCGAGAATTCTAAGATTCATTAATGGTAAGTAGAATTTTCTTTCCTGGATTCAAGCCCACAGTAAACTACATAATCAAGTTTAAAATATTAATCCATTAATTAGAAAATTCTAAACATTGAGTTCCATGAGTGTATAGTGCGATATCGGCTTACAATCATTAAGAGATCTAATTGTCAATTTCATGATATCGTTGGTTATTAACAATGGAATTCATGACAACCAAAACTGAAACCAACACTTGCCTTACAGATTAACTTTTCATTCCATCAGCCTTTGATTTTCTTTATGAATAGTAATGCCAAGGAGGGGAATCAAATCCTCACCTACAGGGAGCAAACCTATGGTGAAAACTTGTCGCCTAACTTTTTCTAAATGTCAATCATGGGGGATCGAATCTACACTTATAGAGAGCAACCTATGGTGAAGATTATGTGACTTACCCTTTCAATTCTTCTTACTAAACATGATAATAAAAAAATTTTCAGGCTTGTTCCTTTCATGCTTAGTGATTACCAAGTTAATCATTTAATATCGAATCGAAACCTTCATGTGTAAGCGAGATGTGATATGTGAAATCATGTCTCAACCAATGTTTAAAACTTCTAACTATGGGTTTACAATTCAAACTTAACTATGGAATCTAACATATAACTGAATCTAATAGTCATAAATTACCAACATTCTGTATCTTGTAATTTTAAAATCACAAAAATTTGTACAATTTTTGCTCAAGAGACCAAGAAAATACTGATTATGTAACCTAATCTCCCACCCTCAACATAAAATCTACATTGTCCTCAATATAAAAGAAATAAGTATGTAATGCACATGGGACAACGAAAGTAAAAGAGGAATGATGGAAAGATAGTACCTGGACGGAGAATCAAGAGGCTTTTCTAAAAATATCAACGTAAAAGCGAGTCAGCACTAGAGAGAAATCAACAAAAGTAAAATAATAAAAATAAAATCATAAAAAGAAGATCCTACCTATACCACTTTCGCAGGTGCTCTTGATTACATTTAGCGTATGCAACAAGCCTTTAAACCCCTAAGTTGTCCCTAGTGGACGAGTTGTAGTCTCGTGAGGGTTTGCAGCAATATAACCCACAAACATTGAACTAACTAACTAGGAAAAAGAAATGAAAGGCTGGGTTGCCTCCCAGGAGCGCTAAATTTAACGTCTTCAGCCAAACAAGAATGGACCATGAATTAATCAATCTTGATAACCTGGGTCTGCCAACTAAATTTTCTCAAAACCTTGATTAACCAATCCCAGAATTTATGAGAACAACTTGAATCGTGCTATCTGAAATGGGGTAAATGATACCATCGTCTAATAATTTAAGCACTTCCACTTGAACAACTTCTTTCATGTTAGGGTTAAGCCTCCTTTGCATTACACGCGATGTTTTCGCATTCTCTTCAAGAACATTACGATGCATACACACAGCGGGGCATATTCCCTTTATGTCCGCTATCGTCCACCCAAAAGCTTCCTTATATTCTCTAACCACTTTAAACAACCTGCTCTCCTGTTCCTTCTTAAGGTTAGAAGCTATGATGATAGACAGAGTCTCAGAAGGACCTAAAAATGCATACTCCAGATTTTTAGGTAATTTTTTAAGGTTAAGTTTAGGTGGTTTCTCAATAGATGGGACCGGTTTAGACTCAAAGGGTGAAAGAGGTTCTACTTTCACTTTCCATTTTACAGTCTCTATTATAGGAGTAGAGTCGAGCAATGCATTAACTTCTTAGATGGAACTCTCTATGTCAAAATCCATGCCAAAATGTGCTAAACAAGTCCCAAGTGCGTCTTCGAAAGAGTGAAGGAAAGATTCATGCACTAGACTCTCAATCATGTTTACTTCAAATATATCATTCGAGTCTGCTGGTTGTTGTGCAGCATTGAAAACATTGAGTTTAATCTTCATGTTGCCAAAAGACAACTTCAAAATTCTATTCCTGCAATTTATGATAGCATTGGATGTGGCTAAGAATGGACGTCCCAGAATAATCAGAATTTGAATAGTAGGATTCGGGACAAGCTGAGTATCTAGAACGATGAAATCTACTGAAAAATAAAACTTATCAACTTAGATTAACACGTCCTCAATAACATCACGGGGCACCTTAATAGATCTATCAACTAGTTGTAGTGTTATTTTAGTTGGTTTCAGTTCACCAAGTCCTAGCTGCTCATATACAGAATATGGTAACAAATTAACGCTCGCCCCTAAATCAAGGAATGTCTTCTCAACCTTATGATCTCCTATGACACAAGAAATGGTAGGAGCTCCTAGATTTCTAAATTTAGTAGGGGTGTTGTTTTGAATCATGGAGCTGAGTTACTCTGTAAGGAAGACCTTCTTATGAACATTCATCTTATACTTTTGAGTACATAAATCTTTAAGAAACTTAGCATAAACAAGAACCTGCTTGATAGCATCAAGCAACGGAATGTTAATTTGCACTTTCTTAAACATCTCCAATATATCATTGAAGTTGTTTCCTTTCTTAACTGGTACTAAACGTTGAGGAAAAGGTGCTTTAGACACATAAGATGGCACTGAAAGTGCACCTATTACGTGCCCTGGTTTGTCAATTACGTTGTATGTTGAGTCAGTCGGACGACAGCACCTAACAAGAAGATCAAGTCAAGCGACTGCCTCATCTGGATGTGTGGAAGCTCACCAAAAGGTAAATCATAGCCTCACATCCCATGTCCCAAAACACTAGGTGATTAAACCCTTAAAAAGAACTAGAACATCTTAGAGTTTATGTGTAAGAAAACTTTTTATCCAAAAGAAAATTTTCTAAGTTTTTCTTACACTGTCGATTATATCGATTCTCCTTTCGATATGATCGACCAGCTCTGTCGATATCCTCGGCATATCAATCGATACAATCGAGTGAGGACAAAAAGCGTCCAACAATCAAACAATCTTCTGGACGATTTATCGATATATCGACCTTCTAGTCGATATCATCGATATTCGAAAATCGATCATATCTAAAGTGGATCGATCGTATCGACAGACTGCTTCCGGCGCCCCTATTTTTCTAAAGAAAACTATCAACTGCTTCGATATATTGATGACTGTCCGATTCAATCTGAACTCAAATATCGATCATATCGGGAGTTAGTCGATCATATCGACTGTGGGGCGCATGTTCTCTCCAGCATGAATTTCAGTTTGCTTTTAATGTTGATCGGGGTGTCTGTCGATAAATCGATATTCATATATCGATCATATCGAGACCAAGTCGATTGGATTGAGTCAGGACATAATTCGTCCAGCAAACTTACATGTAAAATCTATACGATTTTCGATCCCATCGAATGGTCGCCGATATGATCGATGTACAAATTCCGATGACATCGACTGGTTCCCCGATCATATCTGTGATCCTGAAATTCTTTAAGACTTCTCTCTTATTTTTCAACTGTCGATAGATCGAACCATCACTCGATGGAATCGGAGTTCGAAATCCGATAACATCGATGTGTGTCTTGATCCCATCGACCAGTCAGCAGAAGGTTTTCAAAAGCGAAATGACAATTGAGTTCTTATCATCGAGAGGTCGGCCGATACAATCGAGAGTGTACGCTCGATCATATCGACGACTGCTCGATGATATCGAACTCTGTCATAAATATGACCGTTTATATCCGTTGGAACCTTTTGCCTATAAATAGAGTTATCTTCATTGCTGGCAGAGAAAGAAGAGAGTGCTTCAGTGTGTTTTAACCTTCCTATCATTTACCTAAGCCCTTTCTCTCGGGAAGTTCATCCTCCAATCCACCCTCATCATTGATATCTTATAGAGTGGATTGGGGAATGAACTTCCTCATTCAAGGATCCTTCAGCTACTGCTTTAATGACATATCATTAAGCTGGGATGCCTTGAATGCATAGATGATGGGAACCTCTCTATCTTCCTTATAGAAAAACTTTTAGAGAGTGGTAGTCCATCATAACCTTGACCCAACCTAAGCCTAGCATATATACATCTTCATGTTGCGGATCAAGGGAGCTGAAGAGTCTTCATCAACAAGTAGAAGGTCTTCATCATTATGCTGAAAGAGACTCATCAACTTATTTGTACGTACTAAGAGTCCAGAGGACACTTGCGATCATTCCTTTTTAGGATTGGATTTTAAGTGTTGCTCACCATTTGAAGTCCTCGAAGGAGGCCTCCGATGGGAGTGTACGTGAGGGGTGCATTGTGTGGACCCTTGCTCTGTGGAGAGCATAAACATCTGGTTAGGAGTATGCCAGTAAAATTTCAGGGTTAGAGGTGAACCGAGTAGAAACCTCAGGGTGCGTTGTGTGGACCCTTGTCCTGTGTGGGCATAAATATCTGGTTAAGAGTACGTCAGTAAAACTCCAGGGTTTGAGGTGAACCGAGTAGAAACCTCTGTAAAGGTTGAACGTAAACCTGATTTAAAACCTTAGGTTTGAGGTGAACCATGAGAAACCTCCTTAGTGAAATCCGGTCACTCAAGGGTTGAGTGTGGAAGCCAGGAGTGGAGTAGACTAGTCGTCGAACCACTATAAAATAACTGTGTTTGAGTTTGATATTATCTCTCATTTATGTGATTGCCTTGCATGTCTTTATATATGATCACATTCTATACACACACAGTCATATCCATCACAATCTCATCTACATTGTTTGTCTTTTAAATAGTTTGTGATTGGACCCTCTATCAGGCTTGGAAGCCAATAGAGTTAATTCTTGAGTAATCCTAATTTATACTCTGTGATAGGATTAGTGTGATAAGGATCTTTAATAATTTATAAAAATTTTAAAAAGTCCTATTCACCCCCCTCTAGGATATACTGACCTATTCCTACTTCAACTAAAGTGGTCTTCACCGCAATTTCAGGCACATGAGTGGTTTCTAGAGGGTCAGAGTGCTTTTGGACTTTGGATGCACTAGTATGTCTCTCCGCTTCATTTTGATCTTTCGATTTAGAATTTGATTCTTCCTTAAGCATCTCTACTTTGTTCTCGATTTGTTTGTCAGACCTAAGAGTAATGATTGATTTGGCTTGCTCATGATATTGTTCTTAGTTTGAATTAGAGTCAATCTCATACTGTCCTTTTGGATTTGTCATAAGTTGGCTAGGGAACTTACCCTTCTCTCTCTCACTCAATATGGTAGCAAGTTGACCCAACTGTACTTCCAGCTTGGTAATGGATTGCGCATTTACATGTAAGCTTTGTTGGTTCACTAGTAAAGTTTGTTGGGTGTCTTTTTGAAATTAAAGTGAACTCTACATAAAAAGATTGAGTGTATCCTATCGTCAAGAGATGGTTTTCTAGATTATGGAGGTACTTGTTAATACTGCGAAAACTGCTGAGGTTGTTGACTGCCAACTTGTGGGTAAGTTTACATAGGAGGATTTCCAGATGGTCCTCCTTATTGTGGTCCTTTTGCCCAAGAAAAATTTGAATGCCTAGCCCACCCTAGGTTATAGGTGTCTGAGTAAGGATCATTCCCAGGTCTCCAAAAGGTGTTCATAACATGCACTTGTTCAAAGAGAAATTTTAAAAATGCTGCACCAGATGGACAAGACTGCGCAGGATGGGTGGGCTGGAACATATGACACATGACTCGATTTGAATTGTTTGTGAAGGTCCATTATTTAACATCAAAGCATCAACTTTCTGTGTCAGGCTATCAATTTTGGCATAAAGATCTGACGTGATTCGTATCTCATATATACCACCTTTCTTTTGTAGTTGGGGACTTCTTTCACCTCTATTTGAATAGTCCCATTGCTGAGAGTTTTCACACAAAGTTTCAAAGAAATTCCAAGCTTCGACGTCACTTTTGGTCATGAATAACCCTCCACTGGTGGCATCAATCATGCGACGATTTTGGGGTATCAAACCGTCATAGAAGTATTGAACCTGTTGCCATTTCTAAAAACCATGGTGTGGACATTTAAGAAGTAAGTCCTTCCATCTTTCCCAACATTCATGAAAGCGCTCCCCCTCTTTTGTGTGAAATTAGTAATTTCCCTACGAAGAGTATTCGTTTGGTAAACCGGGAAGAACTTGTTTAAAAACTTCTTAGACAGTTGATCCCATGTAGTAATAGACCCAACTCCTAGAGAATTCAACCATGCTTTTGCCTTATCCTTCAAAGAAAAAGGAAAGAGGCGCAAACCGATAGAATCATCTGAAAAGTTTTAAAACCTAAAGGTAGAGCAAATTTTTAAGAATTCTTTCATATGATGATATGGATCCTCCTTGTTTAAACCATAGAAAGAGGGCAAAAATTGTATGACCCCAGGTTTAAGCTCAAAGTGTGTGTCGTGGTGGCTGACAACACTATGCATGAAAATGCATTGAATTGGATAGGAGCTGAAGAATCTCTAAGAGATTTTATTTCATTCTCGTCCACCATTTCAAATAGGATGTTTCTAAATCTTCTACAAAAGGTTATTTCTATTTCAAGATCAAAAGGTTCTAGTTCTATGTTCAGAGATCTACATCCTAGCATAGACTATGTTATTATAATGTAAGAAAGAAAAATAAACTAAGATGCAACCTAGGAGAATTAAAACTAGAATTAAAAATTATGAATTCCTAAAAACAAGATAAAACTATGTAAACAAGAATTAGAAGAAAGAACCCAGAAAAGGAGATAATAGATGACTGAAGATTTGCAGCTCCTCCTTTTGATGATAATTTTATTTTGCAGCTTCCTTCCTCAATTTCTGTTAACAAAATAAAAACCAAAATAAATTAAATTTTTTAAAATAATGCTAGAAAATTCCTAAGGCTATGAATTATGATAAGAAAGAATCCTAAATTCAATTTGGACCGAAACAGTCCCCGGCAACGGCGCCAAAAACTTGATGTTTTATTTAAACCAACCTAATTTAAATGATTTTAAACTCGCAAGTATATGAATCAGATATAGATATGGTACGTATTACGAGATCGTTCCCAAGAGGACTGGTTTCACAATTCAAAATTTACGATTCTTCTTAACTAATCCAACGAATAGTTTTTCTAACAATTAAGTAAACTAACAAAAATCTATGAAAAATAACTGAGAACAAGAAGGAAAATTCGATCAAGGAGAATACTAGGACTTTTGAATCCACCCCTAATTATCATAACTCTTGTTTTACCTGTTGATTCACCCTAATTTAGATTGATATAAATTTAATAAATAAAGCACGCTCTATGTCCTTGGTCGGGCACACAGAATGTATAATCCCTTAAAGCATAAGGATCACATCTTTCCATCCATGGTCAGGCATGAAAAGATGTAGATTCATATTTCTTTCTCTATAGGAAACCTGTTCATGGTCAGACACAAGCACCTAGAATAAAATTTCAAACAATATCCACATCTAGACTTTGGTTAAGCTCATAGAATGGAGAAGTACAGAGTTTTTAAACACACTAGAGAAAAAAATAAATCAATTAAATTCAGGATGAAATCAACAAAGAAAAACAAGCATCATTCAAATTAAAGACTTCATCTCAGCCCTAGCTAAAACATTAGAAATCCATGGAATCAATTAGAAAGAAGGAAAAATAAAATTTGATAAAAGCAAACATCATTCTCTCCCTTCTTCTCTCGCTCTCTCTCTCTCTCTCTCTCTCTCTCTCTCTCTCTCTCTCTCCTCTTTCTTCTCTTTCTTCCCTTTCCTCAAGTTCTGGCTCTGGCTTCTTTTCTTTTCTTCTCCTCAGCTCTCCAAGTCCTTTTATAGTTACTGGAGTCGGTGGAGGAGTCGGTCAGTGCAGCTGTCTTTACACACCAGCGTGCGTAACTTCTTTACGTAGCCAAGATGCCATGCAAAATAGCACCACATCCCTTGCTTATTTATCAAAGAAACGCTCTCTTGGGACGTTTTTGACTGCTCTACACCATGGACGGCTCAGCTCATGCATGTGATTAAATATGGTGGGCCACAGGATCCCGAAACTCACGGACGTGTGAAACAGAGGGCCCTGTGAATTCTCTTACACTATTCTGATGGTCGGGCCCACCTTGCTTCTGTTTTGATAAATCCATGTTGTACATTAGATGCAGTACGGAATTTTAGCTGGAGAGGGCCGGTTTTAGAATGTCATTGACGCGGCCCAGAGAAGAAATCACGCCGTAACTGTTTTGAATGTCGCAGGGCTATCCGCTTGTGCCCTCTGTAGCGAGCACGTGTGTATGCATGCAAAATATCAGCATGGTTTTGATGGGTTTTTCCCCCTCTACATTCCGGACGGTTTGGATTGTTCTAATGGGTCATGATGGAGGCCCACTGCACATCGAATGGAGCCCCTATTTCACACCAACGAAAATGAAAATTTTTGTTTTAGAGAAGGAAGTCCGTGGGGCCCATGAACGATGTCAATAAGTAAATCCAATACGTCCATTAATTTCTCCTCAGAAAATCATTTTGAGATGGCCAGTTTTGGATTGGGTTGAGTGTGGCCCATTGAATTTTAAACCGACCGTCCACCCTTCTTTTTTCAATGATCCATGTGTATAAGTGTGCAAGGGGCCAAACTGCCACCTAGGTGAGGGTCAAGCCTCACCTAGAGACACAATGGACGGTACAGATCTTGAAAATACATGATGAGTGGGGCCCACAATAAAAAAATGGATGCGTGCGTAAGATGCTGTAGCATTTTAAAATTTTTGAGAAGAAGGGTCGGTCAGCCCACGCTGACCGACTTTAGGATGTGCATGTCTAATGCACTTGTGCACCTTGCACATTCACTGTACGTGTGGGTCCCATAGATATGTGTATCCAAAATCCGCTTCGTCCATTCATTTTAACACCCCATTTAAGGCGTTGAGTCCAAAGTTGAGGCATATCCAGGGACCAGGTGGGCCCCACTTAAGGATTTAAGGGGCTGATCTGTCCATTGGGCCACTTCCAGTGGTATCTAATGGCTAAAATTTTACATGTACAGTTTATTTATGGCGCCTAAGCCATGTATGAAGTTTCGAGCTGAATGGATGGTTGGAACCATGTGAATTTGCATTCTAGACCAATTTCGGGCCCTCTTTAATGTGAATGGCTTAATTTTCTCTTATCTCTGGCATGTAAATTCATCAATCTTGGTCCCCTGGGGTCTGTCCCTTGCTTTAGTCACTTCGGAACATCAATTCTATGCTTTTAGTATCCTTTTTCAGTCCAAGTTCCTAATTACACCCTTCATCACAAACACGATTAAAATATAACGTTAAGCATTATCATGTACATAAAATCAGGTAATAATTGGGGTCTAATATGTAATATTCGACCCTATCATTTTTCGTAGGTGAGGCCCATATCAGGAGAATCTAGTCCAGCCATTGCATTTCATGCCTCAAGACCGACCAAACAAGCCCAATATTCAGTACGTTTTGGCTCAAGGTGGGTCCTAGTCGATTTTAATGGTAAAAATCAATATTTTTTATGCTATAGCCCGCCAGAAAATTGGATTGGGTTCATATTTCAGTTCAACGTCTAAAATGAGTTGGGGAATGGAATGGACGATGTGGATTAGACCCATACTTCAAGGTGGGGGCTGCATAAGCAGTCTACCCAATTTTTAAATATATATATATATATATATATATATATATATATATATATATATATATATATATATATATATATATATATATATATATATATATATTCTTGTCAGCATATCCCACTATCTATTCACACTTCACAGACCACGTCCAGCGTGCTTGGACGCTAAACGATTTGAATACAACAAATTGTTTAAGGTAGGCCCCACCTATAGGCGTGCTGCCTAGGTGGGCCACCAAATGGTTAGATGGTGTGGATAAGACACACATCAAGGTGGGGTCCATACGGGTGGGGCACACAGCCACATCACCATACACAAAAACAAATGAAAAAGGGAGGGAGAGAAAGAGAAAGGGACACGTGTGATGGAGGGCTCCGCCACTATGAGCCATTCCTTGCATTCAATCATACATCAAGTGGTTCCCTTTATATGTGGGCCCACCAAATTAAAAATTCAACAGTGGAGATTCCTTCTCCACCAAAATGGAAGATCTAGATGACCTTATTTATGCAAGGCCACACCTAGGGTCCAAAGTGAGATCCATACCATCAATCGGTAGGCCTCACTTGACCCATCATTAAAAAAATAAAATCTAGGCCTATAGAAACACCCACCGTTCGATTTTCTTGGTCCGATGGAATGTCGATCTCCTTGTGTCTCACTTTGATAGAAGGTGATGAGAGATGAAGGGTTAGGATGATGGATCTTAGAATAGGAAGTGGGCCACATGCAACATCTCACTTCTCTCTTTTGAAATGCTTGAACGGTTGGACTCTCATGGGATTTGCTTGAAAGTGAAGGAATGAGAAATAAAGGAGAGAGGGAGAGACAAGAGAGAGGGACAGTAGCTTAGGTAGGTAATGATGACTTATAAGAGAGGTATGGGTGGCTAGCAATAAGTGCTAGTAAGAAAGATAGGGGTAGGGTGGCTATAGCTAGGGTAGGGTGAATATATCTATGGTAGGGTGGCTATAGCTAAGGTAGGGTGGTTATAACTAGGGTAGGATGGCTATAGCTAGGGTGATGTCATCACCCTCATTATTACCTAGGGATTGTGCCACATGGGATGGGTGGGTCCCATAATATGCGATCCACAGTCATTATAATACATGGTCCACATCTTATGATCTAAGCGTCGGATTGGCACACGAGACGCGGCATTGGAACGGCGGTGATGGTGCGGTCGCTAAGATAAAAGTCTCGGGTCGAGTCGACTATGGAATACGGGATACGACTCAGGGTTACATGCAAATGTCGGTTACAGATCATGGGTCCTCAAAATTCGAACGGGAGGATCGCAAGAGTCGACAGAACAGTATGGACTAGGATACGGGTCTTACAATAGGCCACAACCCATGGGCCTCAAACACATCACAATGGGCCTCTCATACCGGCCCATTATGCATCAGATCAAGGTGAGACGTACACACTATATTTTTATTTTATTATATCTACACCATACATCTATTTCTAGAGATCATTTATAGCATTACCTAAAAATATGAATCATATCAAAAGAGCATCTGGACCATACCACAAATAGCAGTAGAGATAATGATTTTCACTGCTTAAAATTCACAGGGGCCCACCATCGCGTTTATTTTCCATCCAATCTGTTCATATGGTCAAAAAGACCTGAATTAAGAGGAAAAACAAATTCATAGTTATCCAAAACTTCTGTGCTCCCAAAAGGATTTCAATGGTGGACGTCCAATCCCTCACTGGTCTTTGCAGTGTGGTCCACTAAAGATTTGAATCTGCTCCATTCCCAGGCCCATGGCCTGGGAGTTAGGGTGGATGGTGTAAATGAAACACACATCATAGTGGTCCCCACCATCCAGATGGACAGTGGGATGAAACACATACCATGGTGGAACCCTCATAGCTTGCTAACAAATACAGAAGTTATATAGGTGGGTCCTAGATGAACGGTTGGGATATAACACATCCCTCAAGCTCAGACCCAAGAGCTTGCTAACGTTATACAATAGCTCCTCACACCAGCCAATTCGTTTTCCCCACCGTCTAGAGATTAGACGGTGTGGATATACATATCATCAAGGTAGGCCCCACATGTGGGGTGGGTCCCACCATCCAAGCAATGGGCGGTGAGGATGAAACAGATGGACGACATGGTATAAATACATACCTCATGCCGGACCTACAGAATTTGTTGACGCCATACAATGGGACCCATTGCTGGACATTCTGGATACAAATACATAAAGGTGCGTCCAGCACCGTCCCACATGTTGGATGGTGCACGCACGGCAAGTGGGTCCCATGCTCCACGGACAAACAGCATGGATGAAGCGTACATCATGAGGGTGCTGGCCCACCAGAGATGGGTGGTTGAGATATGACACATAGCATGGTGGCCCACGACCACGTCCAGACCGCTGGACGATCTGGATGAAACAGATAGACAGCGTTGATAAAACACATGCACCATGGTGTAACCCACCGTCCAACAATCTGGACGGTGCGGATATAATAAATAAATCATGGTGGGTCCATATCAACGTGGCCCACCACTTGGATCAAACTGATACTTGTATTTTTACTTCATCCAGGCCATTTAGGAAGGACGATATGGATAATACATTATGGTGGGGTTTCCACCATCCGTGGTATGGATCTAATAAATCCTTCAAGGTGGGCCACAATAGGAAAATAAAGAGAGAGAAAGAGGGAGAGAGATGTGTTAAGGTTGGATGATGAAGGTTGGATGGTTAGATGGGAAGATTTGGTGGTAGGAAGATGGGTCCTCTCTTGGCTTCTTTTCTCTCCTTAGGATTTTTTTCTCTCATGGAAGCTTAGGATGGAATGAGATGGAGAGAGAGGGTGATGGGATGAAAGGATGGAAGGAATGGATGTTGTAAGAAAATGACATAAAGGGTATGGGCTTGGTTGAATTTTAGATGAGAGAGTGATGGGTGGAGAGAGAAAGAGAGAGAGAGAGAGAGTTGACTTTGGGTAAGGCTTGTGTAAGAGAGGGATGGGTTGTTTACTTGACTTGTGATTGATTAATTGATGTGATGGGTTGTAGAGTTTCTCTTGGGATTCACAACAAGTGGCAATTTTTCTCGAAATAAACGCGGGCCTCCAATTCCTAGCCTCGATATCACATCGACGCACGAGACGCAGCATTAGAACTACGGCGACAGTGCAGTCGCTAGGGTACAAGCACTACGCTAAAACTGTGAAAAAAGGACAATTGAAAACCATCTCAAATCTCAATAAATGATGGTTTTGAACCGTTGCATGGGTCATCCTATTTTTCTATGTCATATTAGTTAAAAGACGACCATGGACCGTCATTAAATATAGACCCTAAAAGGACGGTTATGGACCGTCTGTAACGAAGGACGGTCATGGATCATCATTAAAGATGGACAATAAAAGGACTGCTATGGACCATCTCTAATTATAGATCGTTATAAACTATCTAAAACATTGATGGTATATGGCCGTCAAACGTCTTTGAAAAACGACAGTTATGGACCGTCTCAGAATTCTTGCATTTAAAAAAATTCGGTGACAATTTTCTTTGTGTGTTTATTTCATCTAATAAAAAAATATTCAACCAACAAAACATGGTTATAATTTAGAATTAAGAAAAAATGTTAATCTTAAATAGAAGCTTAAGTGGACAAGGAAATAATAAAGAAAAATATTCCAATTCAAGTTACTAAAAACAACAACAAAAATTAAAGCTTTGTAAAAAGAGGCATGTGTTATAGGGATACCTTGTTGATTCTCATGCATATGAGTCCAACAATGATGAGAACAAGAATTGCAGCACAAGAGTCCATAAATACAGCAATGTTATCCTACAAAGAAATAGGATAGTATTAGATGTTAACTGTAGTATTAGATGTTAACGCACTTGATTAAATTGAACCATTAATGTACTTGATCAGATTGCACACAAAGTTTGGATTAGAGTTACAGTTTAGCAAAGGTTTGCACTGCCATATATGAATGATAAGGAAGCTTAGAAGATTTCAAAAACTAATCAAGCCCTTTCTTTTCCTTTCCAACAGAATATGTACAATCTTATGAAAACTAATCAATGAATTAAAAGAAGATTTGAAAAAAAAATAGAAACAACAGTATTCAATTAATGAGATGGCCTTCACGGTTTATAAACTTCTAATATAATGACATTATAAAATCTAGTAACATAAAACAAAAAGCTATTAAATTCATGGGTTCTATGGTCCAAGTGAATTTTCAACCATGAAGCATTTATAAAGTTTTGGAAATTTATTTTCACGATATTGGCAAACTATTTTTATTGGCAAGTGTTTAGCCAAATCAAATTTAAGCATTTCCATTGCCAAAAGTCAAATCCATAGCAACTTTCATAACCCATTATAGACCTCTAAATCACTAGCCACATCTGTCTTCCTCCCAACACTACAAGAAAAGGAGGTTTTAGCCTCGGTTCAAAATCGTGGCCCGCAACCTGACCTGACCTGAATTTCAATAAGAAAAACTGAACCCAACCCCAATTCCTCTATGCTCAACCCTAAAAGGGCTGAACCCTACACAAATCGTGTTGAATTTTCTCAACTCAAACCAATCAGGTTGAAGTTTTCGAACCCTAACTAATCAATGCAAATGGCTGATTCTGTATTGTGCCATTAGATAAGACATGAGAGTCTACCAATAACAAATTGTATGTGTAACAATATATAGGGAGACTAACAACATAAGAAGTGATAGGAAATAATTTTGTATGTGGAACAAAAAGCAACTAACAGCTGAAAGGCTCAACATTCGTATGTATAATTCTGCAAGGAAAAACAACAACAACATGGTTTTACAAGTATTAACAACTAACACTAAGATAGTTGACCGCTTCCAAAATTTTTACCACGAATATAGTTGTCTTCTAATAGTACTAAGATAGTGACATGCTATACCCATTACCAACTAAAATAAATTTTTTTTTTAAAAAAAAAAAAAACATGAGAGTGAAACTCTAAAAAAGAAAAACAAGGAACAAAAACAAAAAAAAAGATAACTATAAATATTTTGATTGATATTTATCTTTAGTGATGGATGTTCTGTTGTGTCACGTGTTTGACAATGTCTACAAATTTTGAGATTGCAAAGAATAATATGGCAATAGCCTTGACAGACTTAGGAATAAAGGTAGGTTTCATTTCAAGGTCCTACATAGCAAGTTACCGGAATATCTTCATATAACAAGCTGTTTGAGCCTAGACGTCAAGAACGGAATATCTTCATATAGCAAGTTACTAGATAAATCTCCCTACAGAAAACAAAACAACACAAATTCCAGATAAATCCTCCGTTACATTCTCAAATGCATCAGTCCCTTGTTTTTAGTGTATGAGAAAAGTGGACATATAGGGAAAACACGACCAATGGTCCATATGCAATACATGTAAATGGCCCAACCATTGAATGGATCAAATTGGTTTTTACCTGATTAACTATCTGATTTTTGAATTTTTCAGGATGCAACTTTCACTCCGAGTGAAATGCATAAGATACTTGAGCATCCATTCCTGTATGAAAGAAGACAGAATTAAAGAAAACATGTCATGAGAGTATTTTGATATAACATCTGATACCCATTTATAAGAACAACTTTCAAAGATATATTTATTCTAGGACTAGAAAACTTATCTTTCTCAAGATAAATAAAATGAAGAAAACATAACAATGAAATTTCTACACATCTGAAGCTACATAAGAAAGATGCTTCGTACTTTAAAGGCTATTACATACCATGATAAGAAAAAATGAAAAAAAGAAGTGATAGAGCCACTACAGAACTGACACTGACAAACAGATCTTAGCATGCCAAAAGCATCTTCAATGGGGCCACCCTTGACCAGTGGTCCTATAAACTCTCACAAGGATAAGTGGTACTATAAATAATTGGGCAAAAGAAAGTTCAAACCCAGGCTAAAGTAGTTCCAGAATCCCCCATGAAATGTGTGGTAACCTTCCTGAGAAGAGGCTACCCTTAAGCGAGTCAGTAATTAAACAAGATACTGATATCAGAAATTAGTTTCCCCATTATTTAATTAGATAAAATCAATCCACGTTTCATATGAAAATATTCTTTGTTCTTTCCAAGTACTTATGTGAACAATGAAACAAGAAAACTTGCAAAAATTGATAAAACAGTTATGATATGTTGTGGGAAGATTAGATATTAAGGTATTCAAACAGTAACAGAGGCCGCAACAGCCACCCTTTTAACCATTACAATACAGACTGTAATAGCCGTTACGGCCCCTGTAACGTCCATTACGGCCATGTAACATTCAACATATGAGGTTTATGTACCAATCAACATGATTCATACCACCTCCACACCCATCTCATAGAGATTTGAAATGTCCTTGCATCAATGTGAACCTTCATTCAATCATTTCTAATAGATCACAAAAAGTAAAAAATAAAAAAAAAAAAGAAAAAGAAAAAGAAAAAGAAAAAGAAAAGCTTGGGAAGTTGATAATAGATCTGTGGCTTAAATTGGTTGGATAAGTGCAATTATTTGGAAGAAGATGAATTAGATTTATCCTGTGAAAGCGCTACAATTAACTGGTTGAAATATTGTGTCGCATGTCCACATTGTATTTTTCATTGCCTTACCAATCAAACAAAAGGCATTGAAACAGATGGAGCAACAAAAACCAAGGATTAAAAAATGGATTCGCATATCATACCATTCACCGAGAGATTTAGGGCATCCACATATAAACCAATCCCAAACCCAAACAGAAAAAAAATCTAAAATATATGAAAAAAATCCAGAATACACTCGCGGTCACTACAAAGGGCTCGTCACCTGATCAGTGTAGGCCTACAGCAAGAATATAGTATCCCATACCACCATAATCTGCTCACGAGTCAAATATGCTCACTGGTCACTACGGGGAGGTTTGAGGCCCCAACGTAGGCCGACAACTCGACGACGGTGTCCCATACCACCATGCCCGGCTCATGAGTCTTTATGGATCAAGGTACCATGGTTAACAGGATTTTCAATGGTAAGTTCAGTACCCTAGGTTCAAGCAGTTATGACTCATACAAGGTGAACAATCATCGGCCAGTCGGGTTACTTGACGGGCCCAACAAGTACAAGCGCATCTCAAGTCGAATGATATGAAGTGCATGAAACACTTCGTGTGGCCTAACCACTGCCGCCAACTCAAAACACGACTCGCGTTCATCGACGCGTCCTTCGTGGCAAACAGAAGCCAACCACGAATTTACTCCGTTACCGACTGCCTGGATTAAGCATAGCCCCAAACATTTGTAAGTCAACATCAGTAATCATATGTGAGTAATGGAATTGAAATACAACAATAGAACCATGTTGAAACATGTTATAACATACCACTTAAACAAATCATCCAACACATGTATTTCATATATATAATGAAATCCATACATATAGCCAACATGGTGAAAATCATATACATTAGCATGTTGATTGAGAATTCAATCTCAAAACCAATACACAACACCATTTACTCAATACGTACTAATACAAACATTTATACAAACACTTAGTCTACACACTTAAGTCTACATAGCGTATGTCGACTCAAAGTGCGCATTAGGGTAAATCTCTTCGCCAAACCAATCATGCACGCATTCCTAATATCCTAACACGTCAAAAAGCCATGGCAAACATTTCAGCAAAATATGAATGTAAACAGTATTTCCTACAAATGACTAAAATGCCCTAAATCTCATATTTTTCATACATTTACAAAATGAAAAACGGATAGCATATTGTACATGTCAAACGGCGTTGTCGTCGATAATCTACTATTAAACGACATTGAAAGCTTTGAAATCGGTCAATCAAAGCGTCTAAAATTCTCACCTTTCGCCGGTAAACGCGTAACGAACTCAGTTTGTTCACTCACGCATCGTCTACAGCATACAGGCGACCTAATATACAAGACATATAAGGTACTTCGTTAACGAATCGAAGGAAACCCCAAAACAGCAAGTAGTTAGGATTTTCTTACCTAAGAGTACGTTGGAAATCACCAGGGAAGTGATTTGAACGCGTCTCTTTAGCACGTGCAAAAACTAGTGCAAGTTGCGGGAAGATTTCTCCCACTCTCTCTCACAATCTCACACTTTCTCTCTCTCTCTAGCTAGGGTTTCTAGCAAATTCGGATGGGTGAGATATGTGAGGATTTAAGGCCCTTATATAGGCTAAAACCTTCCCAAATTAGGCTTGGGAACAAGGTACACTTAAGTTATAACCAAAACGGGGCTGTTCCGATCCAAAAGAGTGTTTCGGGAGGTCCCCTGGTCGAACGCGATCGGACTTAAGCTCATGGTCACTGGATGTTGCTCACACCCAGTTTTCAATCCGGTAGAGTTCGTAGATCGCACGTGGCGGTCCAGTTTCAGTTCAGCGGTCATCGTACCTAAATCAGGTCTACAAGTCTCATGATATGAAAGAGAAATTTTTCCTGATCCGAGGGTGAAATTTGGCTGAATTCTAACGGTCGGAACACTTAATAATAACACGCCAAGTCACGTGCCAGATTTGGATTTAAATTTCCAAATCCAACCCTTTTCTCACTCTCTTCACTCCAGGCTCAATGAAATAGCCTGTGAACGTCGGTTAGGCTTGATTTTTGAAATGATTGTCAAGTCCAGCTAAGCGATCATAACGGTCTAAGATTGTAGGTATCGGACTTTCGACGAGCGGTCTAGATCCAATACAAAGTTTCAGAGAGTTCCTGAGAGCAAACGGGTTTAGAGTTTGACCCAAGGTTTCAGGATATTATAGCGTCATTGGTTCTTCAATTTTTGGGTCTTGTAGAATGTATTTAAAGTGTTCAGGGACAATTTCATAGCTACTCTAGTGTAGCGCTAGATAACTTATGCTTATTTTCTAAAGGAATTAATCCTAAGCGATTTTCGATCGAGTTGGTACTCGAGTCTCAGTACGGATTTTTCCAAGGTGTTATAATCTACCCCCCTTAACAAAAATTTCGTCCTCGAAATTTGTACCTTTTCGTGCTCCTCGAGAAGCTGTGGGTAGTTCTTTCTGATCTCGGCTTCTGTTTCCCAGGTAGCCTCTTCCTCAAAGTAATGCGTCCACAACACCTTCACAAGGGGGATCACCTTGCTACGCAATACCTGCTCCTTCCTGTTTAGTATACGTGTCGGTCGCAGTATATATGTAACATCCTCTCCTAACTGCACCTTCTCCCATCTGATGATATGGGAAGGATCAGAAACGTATTTCTTCAGCATAGAAACATGAAATACGTTGTGAACGCTCGTGAGAGGCGTAGGCAAAGCCAGACGATAAGCTACTGCACCCACACGATCGAGAATCTGAAATGGTCCAATGAATCGTGGTGCCAGCTTCCCCTTCTTGCCGAACCGAAGGACTCCCTTCATAGAAAAAACTCACAAAAATATATGATCCCCAACCGTGAACTCTAGCGGGCGTCGTCTCGTATCGGCATAACTCTTCTGTCTGCTCTACGCTGTAAGAAGCCGGCGTCTAATGATGTCAATCTTCTCCGACATCGCCTGCACTAACTCTGGGCCAATCAATCTACGCTCACCGACCTCTGCCCAGCAATGCGGTGCTCGACAAGGTCGCCCATACAATGCCTCATAAGGTGTCATACCGATACTCGCCTAGAAACTGTTGTTGTACGCGAACTCCGCATATGCAAGACAATCATCCCAACTGTCCTTGAAGTCCAATGCGCAAGCCCGCAACATGTCCTCTAGAATCTGGTTCACCCACTCTGTCTGTCCGTCTATCTGTGGGTGGAAGGCAGTACTAAACTTCAACTTCACACCCATAGCCTCCTGAATGCGAGTCCAGAAAATAGAAGTGAAACGCATGTCTCTGTCCGACACGATCTCCAACGGAACTCCATGCAGACGCACGATCTCTCTGATATACAGTCTAGCCAGCTCGTCTGCAGAGTTCATAACTCTGATCGGTAGGAAGTGCGCCGACTTCGTCAGACGGTCGACGATCACCCAAATAGAATCATGTTCCTTCCTCATCTTCGGGAGCCCTGAGATAAAATCCATGGAAATGAAGTCGCACTTCCACTCAGCTATAGGTATAGGCTGAAGGAGTCCAGGTGGTCGGCGATGCTCTGCCTTCACCTGCTGGCAAGTGAGACAACGGGACACGAACTCTGTGATGTGGGTCTTCATACCTTCCCACCAATATGTCCTCCTCACGTCGTGATACATCTCTGTGCTTTCCGGATGCATCGCAAGTCTGGTACAGTGCGAAGCCTCGAGAATCTCTCGTCTCAAGTCGGGAATGTCTGGGACGCATAGGCGGCCACGATAACGTAAGCCCCCATCCGTGCCAACTCGCCACTCGGTGTTTGCATCATCACTGGCCTACTCTCGAAGCTCAGTCAGACGCGCATCATCCCCCTGCGCCGTGATGACTCTATCATCGATCTGAGATCGTACCTGCACATGTGCGATAAACTCATACGGCTCCTCCACAGTGAGTTTCTGCTCAAAGTCTCACAAAAACTCAACCATGTCCCACTCAGCAACCATCAGCAGAGCCGCAAACTCTATCGCCTTCTTGCGGCTCAACGCGTCAGCCACAACGTTCGCCTTCCCCGGATGGTAGGAGACTTCAAACTTGAAGTCCTTCAAAGTCTTCATCCATCGCCTCTGCCTCATATTCAAGTCTCGCTGCGTGAATATGTACTTGAGGCTGTCCTTCTGCATAAGGACACAACCCATAGAGGTAATGTCTCCAAAGCTTCAATGCGAATATGATGGCTGCCAACTCAAGGTCGTGTGTAGGGTAATTCTCCTCGTGCTTCCTTAATTATCTCGAGGCATACGAAATTACCCTGTCCTTCTACATAAGGACACAACCCAGACCAACGTTAGACGCGTCAGTATATATCGTGTATCTAACCCCTTGTTCTGGCAATACTAACACAGGGACGGACATAAGCCTGTCCTTCAGCTCTTGAAAGGCTGACTCCGCCTTATCATTCCAGGCGAACTTCACGTCCTTCCGTGTTAACTGAGATAGAGGTCTAGCAATCTTCGAGAAATCCTAAATGAAGCGTCAATAGTAGCCAGCAAGACCCAAGAAACTCCTCACCTCAATGACAAAACAAGGCTGCTCCCAGTCCTGAACCGCAGCTACCTTAGACAGGTCAACTATCATCCCATCCTTGGACACCACGTGTCCCAGGAACTTCACTTCCTGCTTCCAGAAGTCGCACTTCTTGTACTGTGCGAACAACTGATGCTGTCTGAGTGTATCCAGGACCAAGCGCAAGTGCTCCTCATGCTCCTCTCGACTCCTGGAGTATACCAAAATATCTTCTGTGAACACAATGACGAATCGATAAAGGAAAGGCTGAAATACCCTGTTCATCAGATCCATGAACACGGCTGGTGCGTTCGTGAGACCAAACAACATCACAAGGAACTCGTAATGGCCAAAGCTGGTCCTGAATGCTGTCTTCTGCACGTCCTCATCCCTGACGCGTAACTGATGATATCTTGACTGAAGATCAATCTTCGAGAAGTACTGCGCCCCTCTCAACTGATTAAACAAGTCATTGATCCTGGGTAAAGGGTATTTGTTCTTCACCGTAATCTGGTTCAGCCTGCGATAATCAATACACAATCGCATAGAACCATCCTTTTTCTTCACGAACAGAACAGGTGCTCCCCAAGGAGACACACTCGGTCGAATGAAGCCAACCTCCAACAGATCATCAATCTGTTTCCTCAACTCCTCCATCTCACATGGTGTCATGCGATACGTCGGCAGTGAGACGGGCATGGAACCAGGAACGAGATCGATGGTAAAATCAATCTCATGCTGAGGTGGTAAACCAGGGATCTTCCTGAACAGATCTCCAAAATCACGGACGACTGGCGTATGCTCAAGTGTCGGGGCATCAGCATCCCGTAGTAAAGAAGCGTAGCTAAGTATGCGGAAGGGGAGATTTACCCGTACTGAAAATGTAAAAGGCGTGCCCTCTGGCTCGTATACCGTCACTACACGGGTCTCACAGTCAATCTCGGCCCTCGCTGCAGTCAGCCAATCCATGCCAAGAATGACGTCGAGATAAACGAGAGAAGGGTCGACGACAAGATCAATAGATATCAGGGTGGCATCAGAAAAATCTCACACTCCACCATCCTAGATCCTGCCTCCTAGATCCATCAAGCAACCCTCACACATCAGGGTGGCATCAGAAAAATTTTCATGAGCTGAAAGGACTCGCACTCCATCCATCCGAATAGTCAGTAACCCAAGGCGCCTGATTATGGAATGCAATATCAATGAAATCATGTATCTAGTATCCACCATCACGAGTATAGGAGTACCTCCAATATGGGCGGTGACCTCAAAGGCCAAGGGCTGAGTAGTCTCTGTCTCGGCTTCCTCTGCTGTCAAGGCGTGTACCCGAGCCTGCTGTGGCTAGTTCGGCCGCGGTACCATGGGTCGTTGAGGCGGCCGGAACTGAGATACTGGGGGTCTGAAAGAAGGATGCGCAGGAGCCGACCATAGAGACGGAGCAGATAATGTCTGGGGGCGTGGACGGTCAATCTTCTGCGGCGGTGAGAACCCGCTATCCCGCATCCGAGTGAAACAACTCCCTACTGTATGACCCGGTCTGCCACAATGAGTACATGAGACATCAGGGTGCCGTAAAGGGGGTACTGGCGCTGAAGCCCTATGAGGAAGGACGATGCGAGGCCTCTTACCCGCAAAGGGCCTTTCCTGCATGTCCAGTCGTGGCCTAGCAACCATAGGGCCACGAGATCGCGTAAGTCGATCTACATCCTGCTCTGCCCGCATAGACATGTAAATCAGCTCTGCGTAGAAGGGAATGCTGACGCAATACATCTTCGACCGAATATCCGGTCGTAAATCCTCAGAAAATTGACGTATGCGCATCTGCTCGTCTGTAAGTATCGTCGGGATGTATCTGCCCAACTTCATAAACCGATGCTCATACTCTATCACAGACATGCCTCTCTGCCTGAGGCGTAGAAACTCATTCTCCCGCTCGTGCCTGTAAGTCTGGGGAACGGAACTCGAACGCTGACCAAGTCCAGATATAATCAGCAGCAACAGTCCGTAAGACGTTATCCCACCACAAGCTGGCCTCTCGCTCGAACATGAACGTAGCCAACTCTACCTACTCGGACTCTGAGCAGTGCAGCATCTGTAGTATCTTTGACACACGGTCGAGCCAATACTCAGCCTCCTCAGGTCTGTGAGAACCCGTAAAAGTAGGAGGCCGCAAGCGCTGGAATCACTCAAGTAGGCCCCATGTATCAACGGCATTCCCCGTAGGGTAAGCAGGCAGTGCAGGATGAGTCATGCCCTCATCATGAGTCGAAGTACCAGCATCCTCAGCTGGATGCACAGGGGGTGCAGGTGGAGTCGCACTCCCACCCTGGGCTAGAGCCCCTGCTATCGTAGTCAAGAGCTACTGGTGCTGCTGATGCATCATGGCCATCAACTACTCAAACCTATCAGGAGGTGGAGCGGGTTGTGGCACATACTGCGTTGAGGAAGATACACGGTACTGCTCTCTGACAGGCAGTGTAAACGGTGGTGGTCCAACTGTAGGGCCAGCAGAGGGCTGAGACTCAGGTGCAGTCTCAGGAATCGGGCCCACGGTAGGGTCCGTATGAACATCACTCTGGAGAGGAACCCGATCCATAGGCTCTCCCAATGTAAGTCGTGTCGTGCTTCACGTAGCCTTAAGAGGCATTCCCTATATTCAAAATAGGGTGCAACCTTGTCAGTTACAACAATAGCACATATACACCACCACACAATCATTCATATAACGAGCCGAAAACATTGCATGCATTTCATTTAATCAAAATTGTCACAATACAAGAGATATATCTTTACATGCATTATGACAAGAAATACATGGGAAACTAAGCCAGTCAAAGCTACTACAGCAACATAAGAAAACTACTAGCCTTATCAGGCTTACACACAGAAAGCAGGAAATAACTAACTACAATGAACAACATCTGAATCTAGGTCACTAGTCCGAGTCTAGGGATGGAGGAGGAGCACCATTATCCTGTAAGCAACACAGGATCGCCTTCAAGGTGCGAGTCACCTTACCAAATTTTCTCTTCATGACGGCCTTGGTATCCTCAACCTCGGCCCGAAGTTCCTGGACTTCCTGTCGCAAGGCAACCTGACTCTCCTCAAGTCGGAAAATGTGAGCATCTCTAGTAGCTTGAGTCGCTGGAGGAGGGGTCTCATCAGTATCCTGAGCCTCCTCTTCTTCTTCTTCCTCGGCTTCTTCCTCTATTTCTGCCCCAGCTTCTTCTTCACTTGCAACCTCTTCGCCATCATAATTGCCCTCGTTATCCTCATCAAGCTGAGCCTCACGCTGCCGAGGCCCGATCTTCACCTTGTTCATGGTAGTCTCATCGATGAAGTGAATCGGTACTGGTAACTCTAGGCCAAGTCTGTAAGCAAACTCAAGCGCGATCTTGCATATGAGCCGGTCAAAAGGAAGTGACTCAGATGTTCTTCTCGACTATGCTACGAGGACGATCTGTCGCAACACAAAGGTGGCCATACACACATTCTCTCCCTGGCCTACTTGATATAAGAAATTGACCATGAGACGCGTACATTCACTGCGGTTGGTCAACCTGGGATATACATTGAACGTGCAAATGTGGTGTAGCAGGCAAAAATCATTCGACATGTGGGACGCTAAGAGGTTCCTGTTAGGCTGCCACGGAACCAAACCACCACATAAGAACCTGGTGCAGCGATCTCACTCACGAACACTCTTCAGATTCTTAGCACTGGGATGTACTTCACCAAGAGGCACATTCAGAATTCGAGCTACCAACCGAACATCGATTGTAGCTTCCCTATCTCTATCAAAGGGAATCCTGAATTGTAATGGCTCCAACGTGCGATCCCGGATACGAGCATAGAAGGCACGAACGGTGCTCACCTTCGCACGAGAGCGGGCTTCAAAGAGTGGACCCCAATTGGCAGCTTCAATTCGCTCAAACAACAGAAATTCACAGCAGAGCCACTCCTCCACATGCGCTTCAAATAAGACCTTGCGATCTGTATAAACGTCATGAGGCAACTCTGCCAACAGTACTCGCCCTACGTGAGCATGGGGATCCAAATCCCGCTTTGTGTGAAACTCACGAGCTGTACTTGGACCTGCGACGGCGCTTGAGCTAGCGGTGCCACCCCTCGGCTTTCTTGATCGTGAAGGGCGACTAGGCCCAGCCTCATCCGCTGTGGTCTTCCTCTTTCCCATGAGAGAGAGGATGGTGGAAAGGGAGAAAAAGGACAAAATAGCCTCCACAAGAGCCATGGAAAAGGAGGGAAATGGGGAGAAACGGTTGTTCAAACGGATTGAAGTAAATCTAGGCACTGTAGAGGGATGAATCAAGCTCCCAAAGGATGGATTCTCAAAGAAAAAAGAGAAAGCTAAATGGGAATGGAGCTCCACACGATTTCAGCCTTGAATGAAGGTTGTGGGAGCTACAACAGATGAGATCGGAGAGAGAGAGAGAGAGCTGTGAACAGCTGAAAATGGGTGGGTAGGCGTCAATTTTAGTAAAAAAGGGGATTGGGAGAGGATTGGCACCGAGATTAAAGGGGAGAACAACAAGAAACGCAAAAAGGAGAGCTTGAAGGGGGCTGTTGTGAAGGAGATAGGGTTTTGGGGGGGTTTGGACGTGCGAACCATACATAGGAGGGGTGCCCTAACCCATTTAAGGCGTCTGCCCAACGCACGACCCGAGTGGGGCCCACCGGTCGGCGATGCCATCGCCGGCCAACTTGAAATCCGGTGATGGGAACCCCCCCAGATTTGTTTCCCCTGTCCTGTAGGCCCCAAATGTACATGGGTCCCACCCTGGTTCATTGCATATTAGCCTAGATAGGCCCAAGACTCCATTTAGGGAGTTTTGGGGCCAATTTATAAATCAAAATGAGCTTATGCATCATGTAGCATATGATTTTAGGGTAGGAGAAGCTAATCCATCCAATTAAACCATTTTTTATAAGAGATTCCATACTTGGAATGGCTAAAAGTCCAATTCTTACCTATATTTACTATTTATAGTAAATTTTTGTTGAAGCATGATTTTCTATCATCAACACATTAGGATTTATGCCTAGTGTGAAAATACTTAGAAAAATTTGAAGAATGGGGTGGTACGAGGAAGGATTCTGAAGGAATTGGATGAAACGGGGTTTTTAAGCCCTGAGATTGAGTGTAAGGGTTGTGGTTGCCCCACAACCCAAGGACACGCATTTCTAAGTTTGGAAATCTTCTGAAAACATCTCAAACCCAACAACTAATGACCTAGAGGAGACTTAGGTCGCTTCACGCGACCATAGATGCGTTACGGACTCGATCGAACGATCGATTTGAGTAAACTTCGCCTATTAGCGAAACTGTGATCCTATAAGTGTTTATAGGTTCCTTTCGCACCCACCTAAGTCAAAGGGGCGACAGCATACGTCACATGTTCATAACTCAGGTCCAGTTTAATCTCATTCATGTCTGATACCAACTTGTAACACCCTGAAAATCGGAGGTCGTTTATAAACCCGACTCCCGAATTCCAGACCATCACTTATGCAACAAATATGATTATGATTCAAGGTTGACTGAGTTAGATCATTCACATGAGTAAGATTATACCAAAACTACAATTCATACTCCAGATTCAGTGATAAAATGCAAGCGGAAGACTGAAGAATATATATATCACTGTATGGAAAACAAAATACTCTCAAACTGTCTCCAAAGTATGAATACTTCTCTGAGTCTCATATACATATAATAAAATAAAAATTAAAATGTCATAAGGTCCAACTATGAAGTCCCACCAATTCAGGCCACCTATGCAAATCCGTCAGCGAACTGCATATACGAGAACTCTTCCTGGTCCTCGTCGTAGTCTAGCTCTACATCCTAAATCGCCGCATCACCTGTATCTAAGATAGGGTCTGGTGGGTGTTGCAAACACCATCCCATAACGTGGGAGTGAGTGATCAACTCAGTGGGATAATAGAGCAAAGATTAACATGTTCTCAAATCAATCACGCGATAATAGTAAAGCAATAAATCAAACATTCATAGATACTGTTATTAATGTATGCATGACATGACATGATGGATGCCCTCACCGACATACTCCCTCAAGCGGCACCATCTGCGTCCGCGGCATGCTTTCTTCCCACAGTGCTCCACATCTTCCATGCACATGCAGTGTGATGTGGATATGATTACCAAGTTGTTATTAGTCCATTCATACAGTAGTATTGGGAAACTAAGGTACTTCCCTTATATCAATCTCACACCTAGAAATCACATATGATGTTATAGTTTGTATGTCGCTGCAAGGGCTGTCAGGGCTGTTGCTCGCACTCGTTGCACCGCTCCCCCATCACCTTATCAATACAGGCCTAATGTACTCTCGTCGCTACGGAAGGGTCATCGCCTCCCGTAGACTCAGAATACACTCGCGGTCACTACAAAGGGCTCATCACCTAATCAGTGTAGGCCGACAGCAAGAATAGAGTATCTCATACCACCATAATATGCTCACGAGTCAAATGTGCTCACTGGTCACTACGGGGAGGTTTGAGGCCCCAACGTAGGCCGATAGCTCGACCATGGTGTCTCATACCACCATGCCCGGCTCATGAGTCTTTATGGATCAAGGTACCATGGTTAACAGGGTTTTCAATGGTAAGTTCAGTACCCTAGGTTCAAGCAGTTATGACTCATACAAGGTGAGCAATCATCGGCCAGTCGGGTTACTTGACGAGCCCGACTAGTACGAGCGCATCTCAAGTCGAATGACATGAAGTGCATAAAACACTTCGTGTGACCTAACCACTCTGCCAACTCAAAACACGACTCGCGTTCATCGACGCGTCCTTCGTGGCAAACGAAAGCCAACCACAAATTTACTCCGTTACCGACTTCCTGGACTAAGCATAGCCCCAAACATTTGTAAGTCAACATCAGTAATCATATGTGAGTAATGGAATTGAAATACAACAATAGAACCTTGTTGAAACATGTTATAACATACCACTTAAACAAATCATCCAACACATGCATTTCATACAAATAATGAAATCCATACATATAGCCAACATGGTGAAAATCATATACAATAGCATGTTGATTGAGAATTCAATCTCAAAACCAATACACAACACCATTTACTCAATACGTATTAATACAAACATTTATACAAACACTTAGTCTACACACTTAAGTCTACATAGCGTATGTCGACTCAAAGTGCGCATTAGGGCAAATCTCTTTGCCAAACCAATCATGCACGCATTCGTAATATCCTAACATGACAAAAAGGCATGGCAAACATTTCAGCAAAATATGGATGTAAACAGTGTTTCCTACAAATGACTAAAATGCCCTAAATCTCATATTTTCCATACATTTACAAAACGAAAAATGGATAGCATGTTGTACATGTCAAATGGAATTGCCGTCGATAATTTACTATTAAACAACATTGAAAGCTTTGAAATCAGTCAATCAAAGCGTCTAAAATCCTCACATTTCACCGGTAAACGCGTAACGAACTCAGTTTGTTTACTCACGCTTCGTCTACGGCGTACAAGTGACCTAATATACAAGACGTATAAGCTACTTCGCTAACGAATCGAAGGAAACCCCAAAACAGCAAGTAGTTAGGGTTTTCTTACCTAAGAGTACGTTGAAAATCACCAGGAAAGTGATTTGCAAGCGTCGCTTTAGCACGTGCAAAAACTAGTGCAAGTGGCAGGAAGATTTCTCCCACTCTCTCTCATAATCTCACACTTTCTCTCTCTCTCTAGCTAGGGTTTCTAGAAAATTCAGATGGGTGAGATATGTGAGGGTTTAAGGCCCTTATATAGGCTAAAACCTTTCTAAATTAGGCTTGGGAACAAGGTACACTTAAGTTATAACCAAAACGGGACTGTTCCGATCCAAAAGAGTATTTCGGGAGGTCTCCTGGTCGAACGCGATTGGACTTAAGCTCATGGTCACTGGATGTTGCTCACACTCAGTTTTTAGTCCGGTAGAGTTCGTAGATCGCACGTGGCGGTCCAGTTTCAGTTCAGCGGTCATTGTACCTAAATCAGGTCTACAAGTCTCATGATATGAAAGAGAAATTTTTTCTGATCCGATGGTGAAATTTGGCTGAATTCTGACGGTCGGAACGCTTAATAATAATGCGCCAAGTCACGTGCCAGATTTGGATTTAAATTTTCAAATCCAATCCTTTTCTCACTCTCTTCACTCCAGGCTCAATGAAATAGCCTCTAAACATCGGTTGGGCTTGATTTTTGAAATAATTGTCAAGTCCAGCTAAGCGGTCATAACGGTCTAAGATTGTAGGTATCGGACTTTCGACGCGTGGTCTAGATCCAATACAAAGTTTCAGAGAGTTCCTGAGAGAAAACGGGTTTAGAGTTTGATTCAAGGTTTCAGGATATTATAGCGTCATTGGTTCTTCAAGTTTTGGGTCTTGTAGAACGTATTTAAAGCGTTCAGGGACAATTTCATAGCTACTCTAGCATAGCGCTAGCTAACTTACGCTTATTTTCTAAAGGAATTAATCCTAAGCGATTTCCGATCGAGTTGATACTTGAGTCTCAGTATGGATTTTTCCAAGGCGTTACAGCTTCACAGGAGAGAGAGAGAGAGAGAGAGAGAGAGAGAGAGAGAGAGAGAGAGGGAGAGGAAGATCGTCGGAGGAGACAAACCGATTTTGATCAAGAGGGAGAGAGGAAAGAGGAAATCGAGAGAGGGAGAGGAAACGGATCGGCTTCTCACCGGAAGTAGTTTGCGTACTATCGGTAGGCTAAGCATATTAAGTAAAATCTGTGGGGCCCACCGTCATTCATACATTTTATCAAATTAGTCCATCCATTTTATCATATAATTTTAGTGCTTTAAACTAAAAATTAATCATATAAAAAGCTCAAGTGGACCACACTACCTGAAACAGTTTGAATTAAAGTCTACCGTTGAAAAGTTCTTTGGGGCCCATAGAAGTTTTAGATCAAGATGATATTTGTGTTTTTCATTCATCCATGTCTTTTTTTATCTTATGAACAATTTGGATGACAAATAAACATTACCGAGGGCCTTAGAAATATTTCAATGGTGGAAATCAATATTTACATTGTCTCCTTTGATATGGTCTACTTGAGATTTTGATATACTTTAATTTTGGGCTCAACCCCTTAAATGATTTGGAGAAATGGATGGACAACATGGATGAACCATATGGGTTCACAATGGGTACAACAGAGTTTACTCAGTACCATAAGAGCACACTGAATAACTCAGTAGGCAATCTGATTTCCTTCTCACCCTGCCACTAGCCAATGGCTAATAGTCAGTGCTCCGTCAGCCCCACCATGATGTATGTGTTTCATCCATGTCGTCCACCCATTCTTACCAATCATTTTATGGTATAAGCCCAAAACCAAGGTTGATCCAAATCTTAAGTGGACCACAAAGTGTTGATTGAACGCCACCATTAAAAACTTCTTGGGGCCCACAAAAGTTTTGGATCAAGCTGAAATATATTATTTCATTTCATCCAATTTTTTATGACCTAATCAATAGGTTAGATGCCAAATAACCATTATAGTGGGGCCTAGGAGGTTTTTAATGGTGGACATTCAATGAAAAAAAAATTCCATGGTGTGGTCCACTTGAGATTTAGATCTATCTCATTTTGGGATTAAGACATAAAATTATCTTTCAAAATGGATGGACGGCATGAATAAAACACATACATCATGGTGGGGTCCACATAGCACGGACCACTAGCCACCTGGATATAGTGGCAACGTAACTGGCCAAACCACATCCAGATTATGGGATGCGAATTAGATACTAACTGGTTGAGTAGCAAGTCGGCTATCACCGAGTTTTGTGGGCCCCACTATGATGCATGTGTTGTATCCACACCATCCATCCATTTTTAGATATTATTTTAGGGTACTAGCCAAAGAAAGAGGCAGAAAAAAAGATGTAGTGGACCCCACCACAGAAAACAGTTGGGAGAGTGATTCCCACCGTTAAAACTATCCTAAGGCCCACCATAATTTTTATTTGAAATCCAACCTATTCAAAAGTTAAAAAAGATATGAAATAAGGTAAAACACAAATATCTTATTGATCTAAAACTTTTGTGGCCTTTAGAAGTTTTTAATGGTGGGAGTCACTGTCCCCACTATTTTTTTGTGCTGGGGTCCACTAGAGCTTTGGATTTAACTCATTCTTTGGATATTGCCCTAAAATGATATCTACAAAGGGATGAAAGGTGTGGATACAAAACATACATTATGGTGGGGCCCACAGAACTTGGTGACATCACTTCAGTAGCGAGTCTAGCTACTCAACCTGTCAGCAGCTAATCCACGCCTCGGATTCTGGATGGAAGTGGATTGCGTAGACTCGGTACCCTAACCGTACTAAGTAAATCCTGTGGGCCCATCGTGATTTATTTATTTTATCCACTCCCTCCATCCATTTTAACATATAATTTTATTGCATGAGCTCAAAAATGAAGCCTATAAAAATTTGAAGTGGACCACATCATAGGAAACAGTATGAATTGAACGCTTACTGTCGAAAAATTCTGCGAGGCCACGGAAGTTTTGGATCAAGTTGATATTTTAGTTTTCCCTTCATCCATATATTTGTGATCTTATGACCAAGTTGGATGACAAATAAACATCACTGTGGGCCATAAGAAGATTTCAACGGTGGAAATCATTATTCCCATTGTTTTCCTGTGGTATGGTCCCCTTGAGTTTTGGATATGCTTCATTTTTGAGCTCAACCACTAAAATGATTTCAAAAAATGGATTGATGATGTGGATAAACCAAATACATTCACTGTATCGTTGCTAACTGGATATGGTGAGGTATAGGATGCAATTTGCATACTTTTGAATTCCACCACCTAAGAAGGGGATTGAATGTCTACCATTGAAACACTTATAGGGTCACGAAAGTTTCGGATCAATATGATTTTTTTTCCTATTTATCCAGGTATTTGGACCACACCACATAAAATAGTGTCATGTCCCATACCCAGAAATCGGATTCACAGGAATCATGATCACCGAATCCGGTGCCGACAGCCTCCGTAGTACCCCATTCTCAGCTCCTAGCATTCATACGCCAGATTCCGATCCTGATATCCTACAAGGAGGATTTTTTGGTACATTTAACTCATAATAAACATAACTACAAGATTACCCAATTCACAAAGGCAACATCATCATCACATATCCACTAATATAATCATTTGAATACAATGCTGAAAGGGAAATACATATATCAAAAATCGAAGCTTCAGAGGTCCGCTACATGCTCCATGCTCCGTGCTACTAAAACCTAACGTCGCCTGCACGCATCTATCGTGCATAAGCTTATAGAAAGCTTAGTGGGTGGTGAAAGTGTGTGAGAAGAATATGCGTGCCCAAAATGTAATATCAGAGTTAACGGAGATACCAATAAGTCCACAAGCCATATAATATCAGAGTAAGCATAAATACTAATAAGTCCATAAGTCATCTAGTATCAGAGTAAGCAATATAAATTAGTTATGCAAATGAGGAGTCCAAGAGGGACAAATATCAGATGGCGAGGGTACAATGCAATATGTAAATCCTGCTAAGTCTGTCTAAGTCATATAAGTGCAGAAACATAGCAACCCAAAATGTCATATGCCACGGATGTAATACAATATGCGGTGCGAATGACCATACAGGAATGTGAAGTTGGGGTGATAGTACGTAGTATCGCAGGCTACGGGGTCCACCATAAGGACTTCTATCCAAACCAGTCTCATACCTAAATTTAGATAGTCAAACTCAATGTGGTAAACTCCTGATCTCAGGTTAGTCGCGCACCCCAACAGAAATCCTGGCCATTACTAAGGTACACATAACAATAGTTGCGCACCACCAGCCCGAGTGGATAGTAAATGAATGAATGAATGAGTATACAACTCCTACTTAATAAGTCCACATATCAGTACAGTTCCTTTCTGGGATCATCACCAGGGTCTATCATACTCTATACCAGCTTACCGCCCCTATCCGAGAGCACAATTGGGTAAGTGGAAGAGACCTCACTATCTGCCTGTCAATATTAGGCCCGACTCGTCGATAGCGGACCTATTCCTCAAACTGGTCAAACTTAACCTAGACACTGCCCCCTCACTTAGGAGGGTAAGGTCACACCGCCTCCCAACCGACCATGACATAATGGGAGACGCGGCCTACTGGTATACAGCCCTCATGCGCTCCTACATATCCACTCGGTCCCGATGTTGGGGCATCTCTTGGCCACGGAGTTTAGAAATTTTCACTCAGGGACATCTATGGCGCCTGTATGCTAGAACCAAACATTTTTAGTGTCCCATCTGGCCTTTCACAATATACTTGTGGAGGTTACGGCCCTGATGTCGCTAGGGCGTACAGTAATCACAATGCAAGAAGCATGAGTCATACAATCCGGTCATGCATCAATCCTGCGCATACCATGCACTCATGTGAGAGAACATCCGCCTATCAAGGAGTCTCATAACAACCTGCCCAATAACATATGCAATAGTCAACTACATCTCATAACAAACATGCAGATGATGCGTATGGTCATGTATCATGATGCTCTACTATCACATACTCTGTCATGCCCCAAGCCCGAAAATCGGATTCATAAGAATCCTGATCGTCGAACCTGGCGCCGACAGCCTCCGTAGTGCCCCATTTTAGACTCCCAGCATCCGTACGCCAGGTTCCTACAAGGAGGATTTTTCAACGTACATTTGTTTCATAGGAAGCATAACCACAAGTATACCCAATTCACAAAGGCAACATCATATCATATATCCACTAATATAATTGTTTGAATACAATGCTGAAAGAGAAATACATATGTCAAATCAAAGCTCCAGAAAATAGCTGTACGCTCCAAGCTCAATGCTGCTACAACCTAACACCACCTACACGCATCTATCGTGCATAAGCTTATAGAAAGCTTAGAGGGTGGTGAAAGTGTGTGCACAAGGTAAGTGTCAAGTATGCAATATAATGCCATATATCATACAATGGAATAAACGAAAATACTGACAAGATATGATATCAGAGTAAGTGAAAATATACTGGTAATTCCATGAGTGTTATCAGCCGTACCAAGGCTATGCGATGCAAAACATAATAAGACAATAACAGATACTAAGGATGTAATGCAATATACAAATCCTGACAGACCACAAATACCATCAACCTTATCTAGGCCATATAAGTGCAAGAACATAGTAACCCAAAATGCTAAGTACTACAATGCAATGTAATATGAGGTGCAAATGAAATGACCATACTGGAATGTGAAGTCAGGATGATAGTACGAAGTATCACAGGCTATGGGGTCCATCACAAGGGACTTCTATCCAAACCAGTCTCATACCTAAATTTAGATAGTCAGACACAATGTGGTAAACTCCTGATCTCAGGTTAGTCGCACACCTAATCAAAATTCTGGCCATGCGAAGGTACACGTAATAAATGGTTACGCGCCACCAGCCCGAGTGGATAGTGAATGAATGAATGAATGGATATGTAATTCCTACTTAATAAGTCCACATATCAGTACGATTGCTCTCTGAGAAAATCATCAGGGTCTAATACACTTCACACAGATTGCCTCCTCCCTAGCTGCACAGTCAAGCAAGCGGAATAGACCTCACTCCGCCTGACCAGTAGTTTGTCAATACCTACCCGGCTCGTCGATAGCAGACCCATTTAAGAGCTGGTCATACTCAGCCTAGCTTATAGCCCCCTCACTTGGGCGGATAGGGCCACACCCCCTCCCAACCGACTATGACACAGTGGGAGATGCGGCCTACTGGTATTCGGCACTCGGGCGCTCATGTTTCACTTGGTCTAGATGTTGGGGCTACTCCTGGCCTCGGAGGTTCTGAGACTTTCACCCAAGGACATCCTAAGTGCCCATAGTGTTGGAACCAAGTATTTTCGGTATCCCATTTAGCCATCCATGATGTGCCTGTGGAGGCCACGACCCTGATGTCGCTAGGGCGTACAATGATTAAATCACACATATGCGAGATGTATGAGTCACACTAACCAGTCATGCAACAATCCTGCGTATATTGTGCGAAATGTGGGGCACTCCATCTCATAAGGAGTCCCATAAATGGTCTGCCCAATGGTGTATGCTATAATCAAACATTTCTCATATCAGGCATACATATGATGCGTATGGGCATGAATCATGGAGTTATACTAAGCATTTTATATGGTGATAAACTATCCTCATAACGAAGATGGGCCTTGATGGCCTACACACAACAAGTATGGGCCTATCAATGGGCCCTAGGGATAGTTATAATGCGGACATTTAACCAACATTATTCTTATAATGTGGACGTCAAACCAACATTGCTCCCAAGGCACGGCCCGCCATAAGCATCATTCATAAACCACAGTAGAATTACACATTACAATGGACCTTAAGGACATCCCATGGGGCCTTGACCCATGGGTCTTAAATACATCAAATGGGCCGCATCACATGGGCCTTATGTTGGCCAAGTGGTCTGCACCAATGGGCCGTACCAATGGGCCTTATGTACATTGCAATGGGCCATATCCCATGGGCCTTAGAATACATCACAATGGGCCTCATCCCACGGGCCCTAATACATCTCAATGGGCCTCAACCCATGGGCCCTAAATATACTACAATGGGCCTCAACCCATGGGCCCAAAATACATTACAATGGGCCTCAACCCATGGGCCCCAAATACATTACATCGGGCCTCATCAAATGGTCCTTACGTTCATATCAAGGTGGGCCTCAACAATGGCCCCAAATAAATCAAAATGGGCTTCATACACATACCAAGGTGGGCCTCAACGGACGACCACAATTAAATCAAGATGGGCCTCAATCCATTGGCCCTAATATATCACAATGGGCCTTAACCCATGGCCTTAGAATACATCAAAATGGGCCTTATATAGGTCGAATGGGCCTGATCCCATGGGCCTTATATGTACACCAAGGTGGGCCTCAATAAATGGTCACAAATAAATCAACATGGGCCCTATACACATACCAAGGTGGGCCCACTTGAACCATAGATCTGACTCATTTTTAGCTCAAGCCATAAAATGAGCTTATAAAATAAATGGACAGTTTGGATGCAACACATGCATCATGGTGTGGGTCCACATAAAGGCCCACCATCATACATATATACATATATAATATATATAATATATACAATATTATATATAATATAATATATATATATATATATATATATATATATATATACACACACACATTCACACACACATAGTGTGGACAGAGAGAATAGAACACATAAATCATGGTGGGTCCCACTGTCCAAACAATGGACAGTGTGGACATGTGTACATCACGATGGGCTCCACCGTCCGCTGGATGGTGGCATTACAACACATACATCACTGTGGACTCCACCGTCCGCCTGGATGATGGGAGTACAACATATACATCATTGTGGGCTCCCACGTGGGGCCCACCATAACATATATTTTCCATCTAATCAGTTGATAAGGTCGTACAGACCTAGATGAGGAGGAAATATAAATTTCAACTTGATCCAAAACTTCTGTGGCCCATGAAAGGGCTTCAATGGTATATGTCCAATCCCACTGTTTCCTACGGTGTGGGCCACCTGAGCTTTAGATGTGCCTCATTTTTGGAGATGGCCCACCTCAGGGGGTGGGCCACCTCATGGATGGGTTAGATGGAAAATAAACATCAAGGTGGGGCCCACGGCTGGAGCTGTGGGTCCCTAGCTTGTCCGTCCGCCAACGCGAGCGCAGGTGTTGCCTGCTCCTCTGACTGGCAGTAGCGTCTGCAACTTGCTTTCTTATTTATTTTTTAAAATGCAGTTTTTTCATGGTTTTTCAGGTGTGGGGCCCGCATATGATGGATCCACCCCGCCCGATGGCCCCTATGGCTCAAGACAAGCCAAACGAGTCCAATATTGCATATTTTTTTTTATGCATCTAGTTGTCAGTGTGGATTTCAATGGCAGACACACTGTTTGTTATGCTATGGCCCGCCTGAAATTCGGATCAGCATCATTTTTAGGCTCAACGCCTAAAATGATCTGAGGAATGGAATGGATGGCGTGGATTGAATACATACATCAAGGTGGGGCCTATATGAGTGGCCCTTCTCCAATGCTTAGAAAGCCAAGCTCATATTTGTGTTTTCTTTCCAGCAACGTCCAGACGCTGGACGTTTTTTCTTTTAGGCTTAACAAACATATTTAAGGTGGCCCTGTTTAGGTGGGCCACCACATGATGGATGGTGTGAGTACAATACATATAAGATGGGCCCCACTTATAAATGGTTTAGGTAAAATACTTCATGGTGGGGTCCATTCAAGTGGACCACACAACCTCATCATCATCACTAAAAAAATATAAAAAGAGAGGGAGAGGGAGAGGGAGAGAGAGAAAGTGAGTGGGACACACGTAATGGAGGGACCCCGACACTATGGGCCCTCCGTTTCGAGCATCCAATTCATACATCAAGTGGGTCCCATTGCATGTGGACCCATCAAATCGAAGATCTACGATGGAGATCCTTTCTCCACCCAAAATGAATGGTCTAGATGACCTCTTTCAAACTAGAATTAAACATCATGATGGGGTCCATGGAGAATAGCCCCATCATGGAATGATATCAATAATCAAGGTGGGCCATCGGCCACATTTTAGGGTCCAAAGTGAGATCCATACTATTGATCGGTAGGCCTCACTTGGCCCATCTTTAAAAAATATAGAAAAAAATTACCCTATTTAAGCACCCAACACTTGATCTTCTTAGTCCGTTGGAAAGTCGGTCTCCTAGAACTTCACTTTGATGGTGGAGATGGGAAATGGATGGCTAGGATGAGAGCTTTTGGAATGGAAAGGTGGGTCACCAAAAATCACTTTTCTCTCATATGGGAGGGCTTGGACGTGCACCACTCTCTCTCTCTCTTGGAAATGTTGCTTGGAAATGTGTTGAGAATGAGAGAGAGAGAGAGAGAGAGAGAGAGAAAGTTGTAAGGAAAGAGTGATGGGTGAGGTGAGTGATGGATGTGGTACTTGACATGTAAGGTGGTGTAAGAGAGAGGGTGAGAAAGAGTTGACTTTGAGGAGAGAAAGCATGGGTTGCTTTGTATTTGACATGAGGTGATTGATTGATTGATGGATGTGACATGTTGTAGAGATTCTCTTGGAATTTACAACGCGCGGTGTTTTCCTCAAACTGAACACAGGTCTGCATCTCCCTGCTAGGGTATCGGATCGGTGAGCGAGTCACGGCGTCAGAATCGCGATGACAATGCAGTCGCAATGGTATAAGTCTCAGATTAAGCTGACTTAAATCTATAGGATATGACTTAGGGTCGCGTGCAAACATTGATTATAGATTACAGATTGTCGGACTTCGACGGGAAGGATCGCGGGAGTCGATAGAATAGTACAGACTAGGATACAGGTCTTACATACTCACAATCAGTATCAATAATTGACATCGACAATCGACCTCGATAATGTGGACATTTAACCAACATTATTCCCAAGGAATGACCCACATAGAGCCTAACATATAGTAGACCCATGGCCTCACACAAGGACCTAATACACAATACAATGGGCCTTACTCAAGGGTCACATACACAACAGGTGGGCCCTGCTCATGGGCCTTAATTACATGACATGTAGGCCCCACACATGGGTCTCATATGCATTAAATGGGCCAAGTATCTGGGCCTCAAATACATCAAATAGGCCATACATCATAGGCCTAATACATATCACAATGGGCCTTGCCCATAGGCCACAAATACATCACAATGGGCCTTAAACAAGGATTGAATACATATCACAATGGGCACCAAATATGGGCCGCATATACATCACATTGGGCCTCAAACACGGGCTGAATATATATCACAATGGGCCTTAAATATGGGCCGCATATACATCACATTGGGCCTCAACAATTGACCTTGATATCTGGCCTTGACAATGAGAATTTACCTAAATGATCGAAATCGGTAATCGACCATAATAGTCAGAATCAATCGATAATTGGAATCGACAATCGGCCATAATAGTCAAAATTAATTAATAATTGGAATCGGTAAATCGGTCACGTCGATTGAAATCAGCAATCGGTCATGATAATCGGCCTCGATCACTAATCAGAATCAACAAGTTGGTCAGGATAATTGGATAAATCGATAATCAGAATCAGCAAATCAGTCACGACAATCGAATTGATCGATAATTAAAATTGGAAAATCGGTCACGATAATCAAAATTAACAATCGGTCATGATAATCAGCCTCAATCGTTAATCAAAATCAGCAATTGGTCACGACAATTGGATCGATTGATAATCAGAATCAGGAAATCCGTCATGACAATCGAATCAATCGATAATCAAAATCGGCAAATCGGTCATGGCAATCGAAATCGGCAATTGGTCACGATAATCGACCTCGATCACTAATCAAAATCAGCAAATCGGTCACGACAATTGGATCGATTGATAATCAGAATCAGTAAATCGGTTACAACAATTGGATCTATCGATAATCAGAATCGGCAAATCGGTCATGGCAATCAGCCATGATAATCGAAATTGGTAAGAATGGGCTTAACAAGGCCTAATGGAAGGTCACAATGTGGACATTAAACCATCATTGCCCATCAATGTGGACATTTAACCGACATTGCTCCCAAGGAGTGGCCCACGTAGAGTCAAACATATAGTGGGCCCATGGCCTTGCACAAGGGCCTAATATACATCATCATGGGCCTCACCAAAGGTCACAAACACATCACAGTGGGCCACATGACATGGGCCGCACTAATGGGTTCACACATTAGGTGGGCTGCATCAATGGGCTTAATACCATGAGCTTCAAATACACAATACAGTGGGCCTCATGGGTGGGTCAAAATTCATCAAGGTGGGCCTCATGGATGGGCCATAAACACATCAAAGGTGGACCTCATGGATGGACCATAAACATATCAGAGGTGGGCCTCATGAATGGGCCATAAACATATCAAAGGTGGGCCTCATGGATGATCCATAAACATATCAAAGGTGGGCCTCATGGATGGGCCATAAACATATCAAAGGTGGGCCTCATATATGCCAAGTGGGCCGCATCAACTGGTCGCACTAATGGGCCTCACTCAAATGGGTCGAAATACATCATGTTGGGCCTCTTCAAATACAACATGTTGGGCCTCTTAAAGGGCCTTATCAAATGAGCTCCAAGTACATCACATCGGGCTTCACCAAATGGGTCCCAAATACATCAGATGGGTTGTATCAAATGGACCAAGTCGAATCAAATGGGCCGTATCAAATGGACCAAGTCGAATCAAATGGGCTGTATCAAATGGGCCTCAACAATGGGCTTTATTTTCATTAAGTGGACCCACCGTAACATTTATTTTCCATCCAATCTATTCACAAGGTCACATGGACCTGACTTAAGAGGAAAAAAAAATTTCATACTAATCCAAAACTTCTATGACCCCAAAATCGGGTTTCAATGGTAGTCGTTCAATCCCCACCGATTTTTATTGTGTGTCCAACTGATAGACGGCGTGGATATACAACATATTCATCAAAGGTGGACCACACGTGTTGTACATGGACAACACATAAAATGGATACAATAAGGTGGGTCCTATTGATCTGAACAGATGGTCGGCTTAGAGAAATACATGCATCACAGTGGACCCTTGAGATGGACGGCATGGAATGAAGCACATGCATCAAGGTGGGGTCCACGTTCCCTTATTAGATGGATGGAGTGGATTACACATACATCACGATGTGCTGCACCTACCACCATCCAAATACGGACGGTGTGGGTATAAGATACTTACATCAAGGTGGGCCTACACCTCAAAATGGGCCCACCAGATGAACAGGGTGAACATAAAATACATAAATCATGGTCAGTCCTCGCAGCATCTTCCAGATGGACGGTGTGCATATTCAGCACATACATCATGGAGGGGCCCACACAGATGAACTGATGGCATGGACGAGATCCACACATCAGTGGGTCCCACCGTCCAGATAGACCATGTGGATTTCACACACCCACAGAAACTGCTGACGTCTCATACAGCCACTATATAGCTGGTGTATGACGTACACTAGCCAACCCTCTTCTACAGAGGTGGGTCCCACGTGGGGCCCACCATAATGTTTACTCCCCATCCAATCCATTGATAAGGTCACACGGACCTGGATGCAGGGGAAAAATAAATTTCAAGTTGATCTAAAGCTTCTGTGAACCCAAACAGGGTTTCAATGGCAAGTAATCAATCCCACTATTTCCTATGATGTGGGCCACCTGGGTTCCAGATCGGGCTGATTTTCGGAGGGGGCCCACTCTCTAAAGGGGGTAACCAATGCACAGTTTAGATGTTTAACACACATCACGGTGGGGCCTACAGCTAGGACCCGTGTCCCCCTGCCCGTCCGTCCGTCAACTACAGCAGGCGCTGCCTGCGCACCTCTGACAGCAGCAGCGTCTGCTGCATATATTATATTTTTTTTTTGAAATCGCATATTTTCACAATTTTTCATGCGTGGGACGCGCCTCGGAAGAATCCACCCCGCCCTCTAGTTCTCATAGCTCAGGACAAGCCAAACAAGCCGTTTGGTGTATAGGAACGACAGGGCGGTATTTCAACGGTAAACATGTCGTTTGCTAAGATATGGCCCGCCTGAAAGCCGGATTGGCCCCATTTTTTGGTTCAACGCCTAAAATGGTCTGGGGAAAGGAATGGATGGCGTGGATTAGATGTACACATCAAGGTGGGGCCTGCATAAATAGCCCACCCCAAAAACATAATTATATATACATTTTTTTTACACCCCATTGTCGGTTCACTTTTCACGTCTCAGCCACATCCAACGTCCCTAGATGCTAGACGGTTTGCATTCAACACATGTACAAGATGGGTCCCACGTGTGGGGACCATGGCTGGTGGGTCCCACGTGGACGTGGCCCACTTGATTTGGACCATCTTGATATTTGTGTTTTCCCATCTCCCTAAGGTAGGGCCCAAATGGTTTGGACGATTGGATAAGACATACATCAAGTGGGGTACATCCAGGTGGGCCACACCGCTACATCGTCACACATAACAAAAGTGAAAGAGAGAGAGAGAAGAATAGAGGCAGCCACCTAAGGATCTTCTCTTCCTTCTTCCGTCAATGCAATCTAGAGCTCCAAGGGGTGCGATTCAACTGTTGAGATGGGCTTTGGATGGTGGGGATGGGAGATAGGAAGGTGGGCCACACAAAGCTCTCTCTCATGAAGGTTGAGAAGTGAGTTGCTTGGGAGAAATGAGAGAGATAAGAGAGATGAAAGATGTGATGTAAAGAGAGAGAGAGAGAGAGAGAGAGAGAGGGATGGGTGAGAGAGTGATGGGTGATGGGGAGAGTTGACTTTAAGGGAGGGGTGGTTGTACTTGAGGATGGGTGAGTGATGGGGTGTGATTTGTACTTGATTGATATGATTGATGTGATAGATTCTCTTGGGATTAGCAATACGTAGCGTTTTCCATGAACTAAATGCGGGCTACGTCTCCTGGCTCAGGTATCGGATTAGTGCGCAAGATGCAGCATCGGAACCGCGGCGACAACGCGATCGCAATGGTACAAGTCTTGGGTTGAACTGACTCTGATATACTGAACATGACTCAGGATCGCTCGCAAACACCGATAACAGATCGCGGGTCACCAGAATTCAACCGAGAGGACCGTGGAGGCCTATGGAATGATATGGGCTAGAATACAGGTCTTACAAATAGTGTTGATTGAATATCCAACATTAAAAACTTCTTGTGATTGAGCCAAAGTATGAGGCAGATTCAAAGTTCGAGTGGACCCCATCACAAAAAACAGTGGGGATTAAATTCCTACCGTTAAAACCTTCTTTGGGCCTTAAAAGTTTTCAATCAAGCTAATATTTATGTTTTCCCTTATACTATGTATGTATTAACTTATAAATAGGTTGGATCTCAAATAAACATCGCGGTGGGCCCTAAGAAGGTTTCAATGGTGGGTGTCACTATCCCACTCTTTTCTATGGTGGGGTCCACTTGAACTTTGGATCTGCCCCATCAGTCAGATGCACCATTCCATGATAGGCCACAAGCTTAACAATAAAGTCAATCCATGACTTGGGTGGGCCACACCACATACTATATTTGAGAGGGTTACCCTCCCATTAAAACATTCATAATCATTTATTGGGCCTACCTAAATGTGTTCATAGATCCAGCCCATTCATTATGTGTGTCCCACTTGGATGAGGAGTCAGACCAAGTTTCATACACATTCAAAACTCATGTGGGCCCCACCAAATGCTTTTATATGTTTTAGGGATATTTCTTCACATAGTTTTAGATGTTATGGCCCACCTGAGTTTCGTATACGACTGATTTTTTAAATATCCCATAACTTAAAGGGGACACATCAAATGCATGGTGTTGATGTTCTACACACATCATGGTGGAGCCCACACAGATTAACCTCATGGAAAGTTCCCATGAGGTGACTTTATAGTACCATTTCACTATTTAGGTAACTCCTTCATGGGTATTACTTTAACCGTGTAGGGCCCACCATGATCTATTTTATGTATATCGACACCGTCCATATATTTTTCCATCATATGATGTAATTTCAAATCAAAAGAACTCAATAATCTTAGGTGGGCCATACCAATCAAAACAGTGATGAATAACCATTAAAAACCTTTTGAAGGACACAAAAGTTTTGGATCAATTTGATCTTTGTAGTTTACCTTCATCCAGATCCTCTTTACATTATCAACAAGTTGGATTGCAAATTAACATTACTAAAACCTTATGATAGGCTCTTTATAATTTTTAATGGAGAGGTACTATATTACCACTCTTTCCAATGGTGTGGTCCACTTAAGATTTAAATCTACACAATTTTTTATATCCCGCCCAAAAATGGGTTGAAGAAACATATGGGCGGCAAGGATATACAACATATCATCAAAATCTCACTTTTGTTATCTAACTTTTCAATTTTTTCTTTTCAAAATACAAAATCTCATTTTCTTTTTTAAAAATATTTTTTTCATAATTGTCAATTTTTTCACAATTTTGTTAATCTTTTTAATTTTCTTTTTCAAAATATTTTTTTTTTTTCAAAATTATCAACATTATTCAAAGTTCTTAATTTCTTTTCCAAAATCTAGATTTTTATAAAATCACAATTTTTTTTTCAAAATCTAAATTATTCGCAAACATTGTTAATTATTTTTCTAAGCTTTTCAACTTTTTTTTTTTCAAATTCATAATTTTTTTGAACTACTCAATTTTCTTTTTCAAAATGTCAATTATATATCAAAATCTCTAACTTTTATCTCATTTTTTTTCGAACTTCATTTCCTAAAATTTTGATTTTTAATAAAATGAGAAGGATATAGAGTGAGAAACTAATGGACAGCCTAGATACGTAATATATACATGGAGGCCTCCACAGTAACCCCACATTAAAGCATGCTCATGATAGTGGAAGGGTAAGACGGTCTTTAACAGTCTCATATGACCACTATAAGACAGTTAAGGACTGCCTGTAATGCAGACGGTCTTTAACAGTCTCAAATGATTACTATAAGATAACTAAGGACTGTCTCTAATGCAGACAGTCTTTGACAGTTTCAGATGACCACAAAAAGATAACTAATAACCATCTCTAATGCAGATAGTCTTTGACTGTCTTGGATGACTGCCTATAAGACAGCTAAGGACTGTCTCTAATGCAGACGGTCTTTGACATGACCACTTTGACTGTCTCTAAAATGGACGGTCTTTGACCGTCTCAAATGATTTCCTATAAGACAGGTAAGGACTGTCTTTTATTCTAGACGATCGATAACCGTATTTTCTCCACAATTACCGATGGATTTTAACCGTCTTAAATGATTTGTAGACGTTCAACATTTATAAGACGATTTTGGTTCATATTATACACGGTTAAGAGCCGTCTAAAATTTTATAGATAGTTTATAGTCGTCTTTAAATCAAGGAATTTTAGAGACGGTTCACGACCGTCTCAAACTTTATTTTATTTTTCCCTTTTTCACGTAGTGAAGTTTCGAGTCGAGCCGATTCGGCTTGACAGGGTGTGACTCAGGGTTATGTGCAAATGCTATCTACGTGTAGCAGGTTGCCAAATTTCGACCGGGAGGACCGCAAGATCCTAAGGAATAGTACGGACTATGACGCGGGCCTTATAACGTGCGTCAGCACGTTACCTCCCTCTCACCTAGCAACCAACATCCGACTTTCCCTCCTTGTTCCTTCTTTGGTTCCAGCCTCACTGTCTACATCTCAACCCATCATTCCAATCCAAACCGTCCATTAAAACTAGGCTATTATTAAACATTAGTTACTGAAATCCTTTACCCAGAGACCTTTGGTGCAGCCCACCATAGACCTTCGATCAGACTCTTTTTAACCTTCGGCCCTACCTCGACCTGCAAACCTAATGGATGCCCCTAATTCTTCTCAAATCATATATGTAGACTCCACCTATCACGCAGACCCAAAGTTTCCTAGTCATAATAGATTCTTTTCGCTTCATGCAGCAGCAAAGCCGCACATGACTTTCCTTCCTCATATCTGTGTGTAATCCCCTCCACTCAATCTCAATCATCCATTCTTGCAACAACCTCTTCGTTCGATAACCATCATTCAAATCCTTTCAGTTTCTCATCACGCGGCCCGCCTGAGTTCTAAATCTGCTTCATTTTTAGTTTTCGACCTGCCATGATGTAATGAAACAGATGGACGACTTGAATTTATCACAAACATAATGTTGGACCCCCACTTAGCTCCCACAAGCAATCTACATTCGTTCAAGCCCGACTCCTCTCCACGATTTTCACCTATAATAACTCCACGCATGCCTCATGGATCAATCTGAACCGTTGATTTCCAGATTCCTTGCATCATCCGATGATGTAAGGAATTCCATATCCTATGGTTATGCGTTCGGCAATCGCAACTTCATATTCCGAACCCACTGGCAAAACCTCTATATAACTTCGATCTGTCACCCCTCCAAGTTTCCTCACATCCATTTACATCTGCTAGAAGAAATGATATCTCTAGAAAGCTGCTGATCGGCAATTCACCATTGGAGAGGTTATTCTTCCCCATCAAGACCAACACCTGCTATGTCGAAGGAAGTGGTATCGCGTGTCATCCCACGTACTAGGTAATTCCCAAGTATCTACTAATCATGAGTAATGAACTAAAGTGCAAATCTGGAGCTGAAATGATTGCTCCATGTGTAGGATCAAATGTTGAGCATATCGTGTGGGTGGGTGTTGAACACAAAGTTGACTCAGTCCTCAGATTTCCTTTTGCTTCCATTTAAGCCCAACATTCGGTTATCGATCATCTACATTCATAAGGTCATCAGGCAATCAAGGTGTTGTAAATCATTTTCATAGCTTTTGACTCAAACGAGTTTCATTCGTACCTGATTTGGGCTAACCCACCTAGTTCAACTGTCCATCTGATCACCCATCCCTAAATCAGGTAGGTGATCTTCCCGGTTAAAACCTTACGATTACAATGTAACTTTCCATTAACATATGGATTTACATTCTTGTCTTAGTGTATCATCATGTAGAATGAATTCCTTTAATTGTATTTACATGTTATAAATCAGATTAGTTTAACTCTTATTATATGTGTAGATTGAATTTAATTTATTATAATTACATGTTGTGGACTGAATTTATCATTATTTTTACATGTTATAGATTGAAATTATTTTTTCATTATTACATTTTGTGAATTGAATTTAGTTATTTACTGATACATATTGGACAGTGAAATTATTTGATGATTATTATGTATTTAAGTTATGGGTGCTATGCCTTAAAAGGATCATTGTATTTTTATGGTGCTCTACCCAGGGTCATTCCCAAAAGGATTGGGACGGTACGGGTGTTCTGCCCAAGGTCATTCCCGAAAGGATCTGCACGGATGCTCTGTTGTCATGCCCCAAATTCGGAAATCGGATTCACAGGAATCTCGATCGCCGAACCCGGTCCCGACAGCCTCCGTAGTACCCCATTCTTGGCTCATAGTGTCCGTACGCAAGGTTCCGATCCTGGAATTCTACAAGGAGGATTTTTTTTAACATTAATTTGTCTCATAAGAAGCATAACCACAAGTATACCCAAATCATAAAGGTAATATCATCATCACATATCCACTAATATAATCATTTGAATACAATGTTGAGAAGGAAATACATATATCAAAATCAAAGCTCCAGAAGATAGCTGCATGCTCCAAGCTCAATGTTGCTACAACCTAACACCACCTACAAGCATCTATCTTGCATAAGCTTATGGAAAGCTTAGAGGATGGTGAAAGTGTGTGCACAAGATAAGTGCCAAGTATGCAATATCAAAGTAATCGGAGTAAGTGAAAATACTGAAAAGATCATGAATCATACAATATCAGAATAAGAGGAAATATACTGGTAAATCCATAAGTCATATAATATCAGAATACGCAATATAGATCGGCTATACAAATGAGGAGTCATAGAGAGCCAAATATCATACGCCGAGCGTACAATATAATATGTAAATCTTGCTAAGTCTGTCTAGGCCATATAAGTATAAAAAATATAACGACCCAAAATGTCATATGAATGCGGACGTAATATGCGATGTGAATAAAATGACCAAGCTGGAATGTGAGGTCGGGATGATATTACGTAGTATTGCAGGCTACGGGGTCCATCACAAGGGACTTCTATCCAAACCAGTCTCATACCTAAATTTTGATAGTCAGACTCAATGTGGTAAACTCCTGATCTCAGGTTAGTCGCGCGCCCAACTAAAATCCTAGCCATGCAAAGGTACATGTAACAAATAGTTACGCGCCACCAGCCCGAGTAGATAGTGAATGAATGAATATGCAATCTTACTTAATAAGTCCACATATCAATACGGTTGCTCTTTGGAGAAATCACCAGGGTCTATTACACTTCAACTCAGATTACCGCCCCATCGCATGCAACAAGGTGAGTGAAAGAGACCTCACTATCTGCCTGCCAATATCGGGCCCAACTCGTCAATAGCAGACCCATTCCTCGAGCTAGTCAGACTCAGTCTTACATTGCCCCCTCCTCTCGGGCAGGTAAGGCCATACCCCCTTCCAACCGACCACGATACAGTGGGAGATGCTGCCTAATGGTCCTCATGCGTTCATGCATCCACTCGATCTAGATGTTGGAGCAACCTCTGGAATTAAGAGAATTTAGAAATTTTTCACCCAGGGCCATCTATGGCAGCCCGATGCTAGAACAAATTTTTGGTGTCCATCTGGCCATCCATGATATACCTGTGGAGGCTACGACCCTGATGTCGCTAGGGCTACAATGATCATAACTCAAAATGCAAGATGCATGAGTCATACAATCCAGTCATGCATCAATCTTGTGCATACCGTGCGCTCATGTGAGATAACCTCCGCCTATCATGGAGTCTCATAACAATCTACCCAATGACATATGCAAGGGTCAACCACACATTATAACAAACATGCAGATGATGCGTATGGACATGTATCATGATGCTATATTGTCACATACTCATAATCGGTATCAATAATCAGTATTGATAACCAGTACTGATAATTGGCCTCGATAAGCAGAATCAGTAATCAGCCTAACAAAGGGCTGAAAGGAAGGTCACAATGAGGATATTTAACCATCATTGCCTATCAATGTGGACATTTAACCAACATTGCTCCCAAGGGGTGGCCCTCGTAGGGCCAAACTTATAGTGGGCCTAATCCATAGGCCTCATATATATATATATATCAAAGGTGGGCCTCAACAACGGACCTCATATACATCGCATTAGGCCGCATTGCATGGGCCCGAAAACTGATGGATGGCAAGGATAAAGCATAGATATCATGGTGGGCCTCATGGACAACCCAAGACCCTAAACGGATGAACAATATGTATATAACACGTACTTCATGGTTAGTGTTGATCTGCACCATTACAGATGCATGGCTAACACACATCATGGCCCCACGTGCTAGATGTAGCTCACGTGCAAGGTGGGCGAGGGAGATACAACACTTACATTATGGTGGGACCCATGCATGTGCGTTCAATGGCAGGGATGAAACACGTACACCCTTATGCGTCCCATGGATGGTACAGATGTGATTAAAGTGGGCCCCAAACAGTACCATTCAGGGATGAACGGACTAGATGTACAATACATACATGGGGTGGGTCCCACGAATATGGACGGTTTAGGTATAGCACATACCTTGTGATCAGGGCCCACAGCAGCTATGGACGGCATAGATGGTATGTCAAAATAGATGGACGGCTTGCATAACTACACATCAGATGTGGGTCCCACCGTCTAGACCATCCATCAAAATGGACAGACGGCGCGGACTTGAAACCCAAATGTCACGGTGGTCCCACGTCCTATGGCTGGGATATGATAAAACACATATCACATGGTGGGTACCCACCATCCACACCACTAAACAGTGGTGTGAACAAAACTCATACATCATTGGGGGTCCCACCGTCCACACCACTGGACGGTGGTGTGAATAAAACACATACATCATTGGTGGGTCCCACGTGGGGCCCACTGTAATGTTTATTCGTCATCCAACTGTTGATAAGGTCACACGGACCTGGATGAAAAGGAAAATCAAATTTCATATCTGATCCAAAACTTCTATGGCACCCAAAAGGGTTTCAAGGGCAGACGTTCAATGCCACTATTTTCTATGACGTGGGCCACCTGAGTCCCACCTACAGCTGATTTTTGGGGTGGGCCACTAATTAGAGGGTACCCAACAAATGCACGGTATTGATCATCAACACCCCTCATGGTGGGGCCCACGGATGGGACCATGGGTACCTGCCTGTCATCCCGTCAAATGCAGCAGGGCGCTGCGCGGCGTCCTCAGGTCGTTGTAGCAACAGCGCCTGCTGCTGTTATTTTTATATATTTTTTTTGAAATGGATTTTCGTGAGGTTTTTCGCAGGTGAGGCCCGCATCAGGTGGATCCGACCCAGCCAATGATTCCTATGGCTCAAGACAAGCCAAAGAAGCCCAATATTTGATATATTTTGGGGTACAACAACATCAGAGTGCATTTTAATGGTGAAAACCACTATTTCCTATGCTATGGCTTGCCAAAAACTAGATTAACTTCATTTTTTGGCTCAACGGCTAAAATGACATATTTTTTAAGGTGGGCCCCACCCACAGATGTGCTACCAGGGTGGGCCACCAAATGATTAAATGCTGCATAAGACACACATCAAGGTGGGGTCCTTTAGATGAACGATTGCACATCTCGTAACTCATCAAGTGGGTCACAAAATAAGGAAGGAGAGAAAGAAAGAGAAAGAGAGAGAGATCGATTGATGAAGGGACCCCACCACTATGGGCCCTCCCTTGCATGATTTACAACATACATCGAGTGAATCCTAATACATGTGGGCCCACCAAATCAAAGATCAACGGTGGAGATTCCTTCCCTACTAAAATGCAAGGTCTAGATGACCTCTATCCATGCAAAGAAAATAAACATCATGATGGGGTTCATGGAGAATGGCCCCATCATGGAATGATCATGAGAATCAAGGTGGGTCATTGGCCACACCTAGGGTCCAAAGTGAGATTCATACCATCGATCGGTAGGCCTCACTTGGCCCATCATAAAAAAATAAAAAAAATGAAAACTAGCCTATAGAAGCACTCACCGTTCGATCTTCTTGCTCCCTTGGCTTCCTTTGCTCCTTAGCTCCGATTCCAACCGAAGATGATGAAGAATGAAGGGTTGAAATGGGTGATGAGAGGGTTAGGAAGTGGGCCACACACAAAATTCTCTCATGGAGATTTGGTAGAGCTTGGACGTGTGGTATTTTGGTGTTTTGGGTTGCTTGGGAAAGAAGGGAGAAATAAGAGAGAGAGGAGATGGGATGGAGTGATGGATGGGAGAGAGGGATGGGTGTGTAAGAGTTTGTTGACTTTAGGGGTAGGTTATGTTAAAAAGGGTATGGGCTTATGTAAGAAATTTTAACTTTTGGGGTTGCTTGGGGAAGGGTGTGAGGTAATGGTGTACTTGACATGATGAGATTGATTGATTGATGAATGTGACATTGGGTAGAGATTCTCTTGGGTTTTGCAACACGTAGTATTTTTCTCGAACTAAATGCGGGCCCACATCTCCTAGCTTATGTATCGCCTTAACGCGTGATACGTGGCATCGGAACCGCAGCGATAGCGCGGTCACAATGGTACAAGTCTCATATTAAGCCGACTCAGATATATGAGATACGACTTAAGGTAGCATGCAAATGTCGATTATAAGTCGCGGGTTGCCGAAATTCATCAGGAAGGATCGCGGGAGTTGACGGAACAGTACGGACTAGGATACAGGCCTTACATCTGCCATGGGTGATTCCCTAAAAGATATACATACACGGGTGCTCTGCTCTAAGTATTTATCCTAAAAGTATATTCATCGATGCTCTACCGAGGGTCATTTCCTAAAAGGATCAACACCGGTGCTCCGTCGATGGTCATTCCTTGAAAGGATCAACACACGCAAGTGCCTTACCTTGTACTGAACCAAAAAGGATCTTAAATGACTATCTTATCTTATTTGTTATTACGAATACCAAATCATTATTATTGCCATGTAAAATGCCAATTCAATATTTGCCATTAATCATATTTATGCTATTGAGTTATATTGAAATTATCATAGAATTTTCAATTTTGGGAAGGATGTGACCTTACGAGCCGTCATGATCACACCCATATAAATTATTTTGTAGGCTTTATATATGAAGAACCAGTTGAACAAGATTGAAGACTTTTGCTCTTATTTATTTGAAGATTAATTAAAATTAAATGTACTTTATTTTAATGTAATTAAGACTTGATGATAATTTAGCGGAACATTTGTTAATATAAATGATATTAGTTTATCGCCTCTTAGTTGCTCTGTTTGCATTGAAAATGCATAAAAAATATGTAGGTTGCGATGTATAATTTGTTTACATACAACTCACAACCTTGGAATTCGGGTTCGGGTCTAGTTAACTTGAGTTTTGAATTTTAGGGGGACACCCCGCATTAGAGGTGGGCCCTCATGATGGATGGTTGGCATTAGAGGTAGGCCCACATGATGTAAAGCCCGTAACCTAGTCCTACTATTCCTTAGACTTCCGCGATCCTCCTGGTCAAATTCTGGTGATCCGTGACGCGTAGATATCTTTTGTGCATAACCCTGAGTCGCTCCCTATTAACCTGAGTCGACTCAACCCGAGACTTATACCCTAGCAACAGCGCTGTCACCGCAGTTCCAACGCCATGACTTATGCACCGATGCGATACCCAGGCCAGGAGTTGTAGGCTCGCGTATATTTTGAAGAAATGCCGCGCGTTGCAAATCCCAAGAGAATATCTACCACCTTTCACATCAATCAATCAAATACAAGCAAGTACTCAACCCATACCTTACCCATCCCTCTCTCAACCAAAAGTCAACAACACTCATCCCTTTCCATCTCATCCCTCAACACCACTCCACCCATCACTGACCCAGCCATTTTTATCCCATCACCTCTCTCTCTCTCTCATTCTCTACCCATTTTTCCCAAGCACTAAGGAGAGTCCAAGCTTTCTAAGGAGAGAAAAGAGAGAATCCAAAGTGTGGCCCACTCCCTACCACCCAATCTCCCATCCTAGCCATCCATACTTCATCATCCTCCATCAAAATCAAAGCCAAGGAACTAAGGAAGCCAAGGGATCAAGGAGTGTAATCGATGGGTATTTTAGGATATCCACCATTGATTTTCATTTGAGGGCTCACATGTAATGGGACGCACTTGACGTATAGTTTGTAATGCATGGAAGGGAGGACCCATAGTATCGGGGTCCCTCCCATCACACGTCTCTCTCTCTCTCTCTCTCTCTCTCTCTCTCTCTCTCTCTCTCTCTCTCTCCCAGTTTGAATGGCCACCCTGACGTACATATTTTATCTGTGCCGTCCACCAAGTGGGGCCACCTTACTACCTGGTTTGGGGCTTGCATGACTAGTTGTTCACACAGGCCCGAATGAAGGGGAAAACACAAAATAGCAACTTGATTCAGATCTGGTGGCCCACCCACGTGGCGCACCTTGATGCATGTATTATATCAGTACTGTCCATCTGGACGGTGCCATGTGGGGCCCTACCTTTATGTATGTATTTTATGCCCACACTGTACATCTATGGACGGTGCTGTGGGGCCAGTCATGATGTACGTGTTTCATCCACAGTCCACATGGACATGTGGACTCCTCCGTGATGTATGAGTCTTATCCTCACCATCCAGACCTTGGATGGTGGGACCCACCACGATGGATGTGTTTTATCCACACCGTCCAATCTAAGGATGGTGGGAGCTGATTGGCTGGAGTACCTCACACCATCTATATTGTTATTGTATATGATGTCAGCAAGATCTGTGGGTCCCACATGATATATGTATTTCATACCATGTCGTCCCTCTGTTTCATCAACACCATCCATTTAACGGTGGACCTGACACATGAAGTATGCATTATATCCCAAACCGTCCATCATCTGGACGGTGGGCCAGCAATCCTCACACCAGCTATATGGCTACTGTATTTACATCAGCAAGCTTGTGGGCCTGATCATGAGGCACATGTTTTATCCCAACCGCCCATCTATTTGGACGTCCGCAATTCTGAGGGTCCAATCATGAGATATGTGTTATATCTAAACCGTCCATCAGTATGGACGTCAACGAGCTCGGTGGGTCTGATCATAAGGTGTGTTACATCCGCACCGTTCATCCACGCCATAGATCAACCTATCAGATGGACCACACTGCAAAAATCAATGGAGGATTGAACATCCACCATTGAAACCGTTTGGGGTCAAGGAAGTTCTGGATTAATATGAAATTTATTTTTCCCCTTAATTCAGGCCTTTATGACCTTATGAATAGATTGGATGGAAAATAAACATTATGGTGGCCCTGTGAATTGTTAACAGTGGAAATAATTATCTCCACTGCTATTTGTGGTATGGTCCAGATGATCTTCCGATTTGATTCATTTTTTTGGTAACGCTCTAAAATGATCTCTAAAATAGACGAATGATGTAGATAGTCTCGCTAGGTCAATGAGCCTATCTTAATGTATATGAGGCCCCTGTGTAGGGCCCATTGTGATCTATATGTGGCCCATATTTGAGGCCCATTGTGATGTATATGCGACGCATATATGAGGCCCAGTATGATGTATATGCAGCCCATGTATGAGGCCCATTGTGATGCAGCCCATATTTGAGGCCCATTGTGATGTATATGTGGCCCGTGTATGAGGCCCATTGTGATGTATATGCGGCTCGTGTATGAGGTGCAAGTGATGTATATGTGGCCCTTGTGTAAGGTCCGATGTGGTGTATTCGAGGCCCTTATATGAGGGCCAATTGTGATGAGTGATTCCACCAAGATATATGTGTTATATCCACACCGTTCATCCAATGCTCTAAGGTCGTGGGCCCCATTGCATTGAGAGGCTGTTCACTCCCCAAGTGCAGGGTTGTGATGTAGTAATAAACTTGATAAGACCGAGGTCGAATCCCAAGGGACTGAAACTTGTACGTAATCTAAAATTAAGTAGAATTTGAACTAGAATAAGGTGCAATCTAAATCAACTAGAATTTAATGAATAATTGTGAGATTATTATCTAAAACTTAAGAAAAATCAGAAATAGGAAACTAGGGATTCAGAAGATCCACTTGTAGAGATCAGAGAGATCTTATGCCTGCTTCAAGGATCATGGAGTTAACTGAACTGTCATTGATCTAGTTTTCAAGAGATGAAAGGTATATGAATTAGAATGGATTCCATCACCAAACCATGCCCAAGAGACTATGGCAAACAACAGAATTAAACTAATTACCAACCAATCATATGTATGAAGGTTAGGAAGGGTACCGTCATCCGACCATGCCCAGGAGACTATGGTGAACAACAGGGCTTCCTGACGTCATAAATATAAAAGAGAAAAGAAAATATTCAAAGTCATTGCAGACCCACTGTAATTTCAGTCACAACAGACCATTAAAGACTAAAAATATTTTCAATATTAATAAACTAAAACCAACGTCAATTCATGAATTAAAATTAAATTGAAAACATAAAATAAAATCTCCCATCTTACTACAAGCTTCACCTCTTAGCCTTAGCTAAGGGGTTTAGCCACTCATAGACATGAGTAGGCAAAAATCCAAAATAAACTAAAGAAAAGGAAGAAGAAAAGAAAGAAAAAGAAAAGAAAAAGAAAAAAAATCTCTCTCCTCCTCTCCCACGTTCAGCCACCTTTCTTCACGTTCTCGTTTTTTTCTTCTTTCTCCCCCCTTCACGTCCCATTCTCTCTCTCTTTTATAGTCTTAGGAGAGTCGGTCGGGTAGCAGAACCGACCTTTGTTTTCGCAGAAAGACTTCACGCGCACGCTGATTTTCGCAACAAGAAACGCAAGAAAAAATGCGTCTGGATTGAATTTCGAAATTGTATATAGCCGAAAAAACCTATTTTAGCTGCGTAGTTGGGGTAAAGACCCCCTGACTGAGCATGTAATCACATAATGGCCCACTGTGTCCGATTTTTACAGACGCAGGGGCTACGGAAACAGGGGCCGCTGACGTGTTTGGTGGGCCCACTTCACTTGTCTTTCGAGAAATCTAAGCCGTCCATTAAAATCGTGTCGAAAAACCAGCCAGGAAGGGCGAGTTTATTTCATTTTCGGTGTGGCCCACGAAAATCTTGATTCCGTTGTCCATCTTCCTTTTAACGGTTTGAAAATCCATCTTTGCAGTCTTTTGAAATTCTGCTACCTAGGCATGCATTATTGCTACCCCATAGGACAACTGAACGGTTCTGATCATCAATTAATATGGTGAGTGGGACCCACAGCTGAGAAATGGACGGCTCTTTTCCGGATGCTGTTCAAAAACAGAAACTTCTGTTTTGTTGTTGGAGACGTCGGTCAAACCGACTTGGAAAAATGCATGTGGTTTGGTGTGGCACGGCTACACATGTGCTCAATGCACACACCACACAAACGGGGCCCCATTATGACGTTCTTCAGAAATCCAATCCGTCCATCTTGTTTCTCATATTATTTTGACCGTTGATAAGAATTTTGAGGCAGTTCCAGATATCAGGTGGGCCCCACTTAATGAATTAAGGAGCTGATCAGTCCGTTGGCCCACTTTCAGAAATCTTCAATAGCTGAAATTTGACGTGTACGGTTCATTTATGGCCTCCATCAAGTGTGTGAAGTTTCAAGTCAATCAGAGGGCGGGAACCCTGTGATCTTGCATTTTAGACCAATTTTCAGGCCATTTGAGCTTGTGATTCCGTCGATTTTGGCCCCTTGGAGTCCCGTAACTTGCCTTGGTACATCTTGAGCACTAAAATCATATTTTTAACACCCATTTTTAGTTCAAGCTCATAAAGACACCCTGCATCACAAACACGATTAAATCGGGCTATTAAACGGTATCATGCTCGTAAATCCAGGCAATAAATGGGGTCTGATATGTAATATTTGACCCTCAACAGAGGCCCACCCTGATTTATGGGCTATATGTCCACCATGGGGCTGCCTTATAAGGCCCATCATAATGTATGTGTTACATGCACTATGTCCATCCATTTCCCCCGTTTGTATAAGGGTCGTGGGCCCCATAGAGAGTTAGATTCAAATCCCAAGTGGACCACATACTAGGAGACAATAGTGGTTAAATGTCCACTATTGAAGTCCTCCCTAGGGCCCGTTGTTAAGCCCATTACCTTTGGAGCAATGATGGTTTGATGTCCACATTGCAAGAGCAATGATGGTTAAATGTCCACATTGTAATTCTCCCTAGGGCCCATTCCTAGGCCCATTCTCACCTCTCCTTAGTGGGTTAATCCAAACTGTTGGGCCCCCATGATCGGTAGGCCCATTCTTGTTATGAGTAGACCGTCTAGGCCCATCCTTGATATGAGGAGAGTACATCATCATCATATAACATGCTTAGTATAGTTTCATGATCCATGCCCATCTGCATCATATGTATGCTTGATATAAGTAGTGATTGATCATAGCATATGCCATTGGGCAGATTATTATGGGACTCTCTGATAGGAGTTGTCCAAATGAGCGCGCAGTACGTGCAGAATTGTTGTATGACTGGATAGTATATTCATGCATCTTGCATTTATGTGACATGATTTCTATACGCCCTAACGACATCAAGGTCATAGTCTCTATAAGCACATCGTGGATGGCAGAATTAAATACCAAAAATACTGTTACTAGTATCGGGGCGCCATAGATGTCCTTGAGTGAAAATTTCTAAACCCAATAGTACTAGAGGATGACTCTAACGTCGAGACTGAATGGATACATGAGCGCACAAGAGCCGTATACCAGTAGGCCACGTCTCCCACTGTGTCGTGGTCGGTTGGAAGGGACTGTGACCTTATCCGCTCGAGGGTAGGGGCAATGCTAGGCTAAGTCTGACCAACTCGTAAATGGGTACGCTATCGTCGAACCGGGCTGATATTGATAGGCAGATAGTGAGGTCTCTTCCACTTGCACGATTGCACGTGCAGTGGGTAGTGATATGATGTATAGTGTACTAGACCCCAGTAATATATATCCAAGAAATAAATTGTATTGATATGAAGATTCGGTATGCTTGAGTTACACCTCACATATGACATTATCCCTGTAGGCCTTGCATCACATGGCCTTGGTATGGCCGATAGTATTCATGTCTTGCATCACATAGCCTTAGTATGGCTAATGGCATTCATGGACTTACCAGCATTTTCACATTACTTTGATATTGCATACTTGCATTTCTGCCATGCGCACACACTTTCACCACCCTCTAAGCTTTCTATAAGCTTATGCATGACTGTTATGTGTAGGTGACGCTAGGTCGTAGCTGAGTAGGAGTAGAGCATGCTGCAAAGCTTCTGGAGTTTTATCATTATTATCATTGTATTTCCCTTTATACGCATTGTACTCAAGTTTTGATCATAATGGATTTTGTGGTGATGTTCATGTTATTGTTCGTGGGTTATGCTTATTATGAAACAAATTTATGTTGAAAATCCTCCTTGTAGGATCTCAGGATTGGAACCCGATATATGGGTGCCAAGAGTTAAGAATGGGGTACTATGGAAGTTGTCAGCGCCGGATTCGGCAATTGAAAATTTTGTGAGCCCGATTTCTGAGTTTGGGGCATGACACATGATGGATGGTCCACATCAAAGGTGAGCTCCACATGATGGGTAGTGAATATTGAAGATGGGCCCCACATAATGACAATAACATTGATTGTGGGCCCCACATGATGGATGAGTAATATCAAAGGTGGGCCTTACTTAATGAACTGTGCACATTAAAGGTCAACCCTAATGATGAATGACCCAAACCAAGGTGGGCCCTGCAAGATAGACAATTCACATCAAAGGTGGGGCCAATATAATAAACAATCCACATCAAAGGTTGGCACCACATGACGGACGATGGATGTGAGAATGATAAGTATGTTGTTTACCAAGCATATATATCAATTAATTAAGTATAAACCAAGATAAGCTACTCATGGCATAAGTAGCTTATCTAAAGTAACTTATGATCCAAACACCCCCTAAGTTCCTATTTGGATACCACCAAATAAGTTAGTTCTACTTACAACAATAAATAAGTAACTTATTTCAGATAAGTGAGTTTGGTTTATTATCAATTCTAAGTAGTTTTTTTATTTATTTAAAGTTACTTAATCACCTTAATTTATTAGAAATCAAGATAAGCTACTCAAGGCATAAGTAGCTTATCTTAAGTAAATTAAGATCCAAAGGCCCCTTAAATGCCTATCATGCGTCCTTTCATACCAATGAGTGACCGATGCTCCGCAGGACCCATGTGAAGGGCAGGCATTTGGGAGCGGATTAGCGATTACCCAGGTAACACCTCAGTGGGTATTACCCTAACTTTGTGGGGCCCACCTTGATGTATTTGTTGTATATCGGCACATTCCATCTATTTTTCTATCTCATTTTAGGATGCCATCGCAAGGCTTAAGAAGATCCAAATCTTAAGTGGACCTAATGATGGTTGGCTATTAAAAACTTTTTGTGGGACACAAAAAATTGAATGGAGCTGGTCCTTGTATTTTTCCCCTCATTCAAATCTTCTTGACATTATCAACAGGTTGGATTGCAAATAAACATTTCGAAAACCTTACAATGTGCTCTTTGGAATTTTTAATGGTGAGGAACCAATCACCACTGTTTCCCATAGTGTAGTCAACCTGAGATTTGGATCTACATAATTTTTGGGATGGCTGGGGAAATGGACGAACAACACGGATATACAAAAACCCATCAAGGTGGGCTTGATGGTAAGGGTAACACCCACTATGGAGTTACCTAATAACACTTATTCTGCTCCCTAGGCATCCTCCCTCATTATGACTATGGGGCCTACCAAAAAACCCATCCAAATGATTCATAAGTTGAAGATGATTAGGATTTGAGAACCGCATTTTTCCTTCAATCAAGATGTTGACGGTCTCCATCATTCATTCAACAAATCCATTGAAGTTTCGTTGGTGATTGCCAATTCAGAAGGCAAGCCAACTTAAGATAGAATTCCTGAGCGAAAACTGAAAACCTAGTTATTCTCATCTCCTCTCATCACAATGACCCCAAAAATCCCACCTTCCACCCACCTCCAATGTTTCAATTACTTTATCAATACAACAGACGTTATTCACTATTCAAACAACCCCAAGTGCAAGGTTACAAGGTAGTATATACTCGGTAAGACCGAGGTCAATCATTAGGGATTGGGAAGAACACTACTTAAACTAGAAAACAAATAGAAATATAAGATTTTCCCATTAGGGCAATTTGGAATTGCATAGAAAAAAAAACCAGATAACTGAGGATCCATAAATCTTCAATTAATCAACCCTTAATATAATTCATCAATTCAACTTGATCACCCAACTAAAATTGATTAGGATTTGTTCTAATCAGAAGATAATTCTATTAAATTAATAGATAATTCTCCAAATAAGATATCTCATGAAGGTCTAAGTAGTTGATCGCAAAGAATTCTAAGCATCTACGTACCCAGAGTTAACAATAGATCAAGAGATTTTACAGATCAAAACCTTTACCAAACTAATAATTCAACCAAAACAATCACAATTCAACCATAAAAACTAATAGCATTGAATTAAAGACGTTCACATTAAGAATATTTTAAAAGGTTCACCCCTTAACCTTAGCTAAGAGATTAACCAAGCATAGCTAACATCTTAAACAAAAACAAAGACAAAAACTAGAATCGAAAGTTAAGGAAGAATGAAGGCACCGAAGAAGCTTCTCTCTCTCTCTCTCTCTCTCTCTCTCCCCCCCCCCCCCCCCTTAAACCCTACGATGTTTTTAATTCACATCTTATAAACCTTCTTAAATAGGAAAAATCCCACCAACTTAAGAAATTCACAAACTTTTGCACTTGTGCACCGTCGATTGAACCCTTCGATCGATCTATGCTCCATCCCTAATGGAATTGAAAATAGCAAAAAACAATCCAATGAGAAAATTTTTAAAAAAAATCTAGTGTTTTATTGATCGATCAAACCCATACTTTCGATCAATCAAAAATGTCTGAAATTTTTCAGTGATTTTCATTTAATTTCCTGGGAATCCTTGATCAAGCAATCAACATCAATCAATGGCCTCTCTATTGAATTGAACATTGATCGAAAATTTTGATTCCTTCACTTGTCTTCAATACACTTGATCTTCAATTTCCTCTAGTGAAAAGCTTAATTTTCTAGATCTTCATGACTTGATTCTTCAATTCTTCACACTCTTAGGCTTGATCTCCTTTTGGGCTTTAGAACTCCAAAAATGGCTCGGATTTTGTCTTAGACTTCAAATCCTTCTACAAATCAAAAATACGTCTAATTAGACCAATTTAGCATTTGAATGCAAGGAAAAGTAATGCCAAACTGAGGATAAATATGCAATATTTAGCTCTCAACACACACCCCAACCAGCATTTTGCTAGTCCTAAATAAAACATATGAAAGTATTTTAAAATCTAAGATTTTTTTATTTTTTATTTTTAAATATCATTTTAGAAGAACTAATTCCGTATACTATGTATCCTTAAATGACCCAAACATCCGAGTTCTAAGGTACAAGGCTTTTAGAGTAATTTTCAGTATATCTTCCAGTACACGTAGTAGTGGATCAAACTGATGAGTTCAAAACACTAACCGACTAATGGAAAATTTCAAATATTGAAAACCATAGTGCTTTGTGAATTATAATTTTGCACTAATAGGGGATCAATTCACTACTATAATGATAACACCAATAACTACCCAAAGCGAGCAAATCAACTAAAGCACTGAATTAAAACCTAGTTAACTTTCTAGTAATTCCAAGTATCTCATTTTTTTTCCCACATCGATAACTTTCATACTATTTTTCTTTTCATTCTTTTTCTTTACTTATATTTTAATCTTGTCCAAATATCAATAATTCTTCCTTTTCATGGACTATTTTCTCTCTTTTTTTAATATACCTTTTTTTTCTTTTTCCTTTCTTCAGACAATAGGTAGCTATTTTCGATGTACTTTTCTTTTTTTCTTTTTCATGAACAAGATGGTCAAGGTTTATCATGCTTGGTTCCTAACACTCTAAGCAATCATCAAGTTAACGCTTCAACATTAAACTTATCCCTAGCAATATAAATCAGATTCACAATTTACTTCAAGCATCAATGTTTACAAAATTCTATCAAGAAATTGCTGAAAAGAACTCAATTTTTTATTTCTACACATACACTGGTTTCTAAACTTTAGAATCCACATAACCAAGTGCATTGTCATTTTAATCATTCAAACTACTTCAAATTCACATGAATACACGATATCATTTCTAAAAAATTTATATTTTTCAAAATTTTAACGCAAAACAATAAAAAATCACAAATAGAAAATTTTCCACAAGAAACCCCACCCCTCCAAACTAAATGATACATTGTGCTCAATGTAAAAAGTATCATACAATAAAATCAACATGAGAGCAACTGAAATATAATCAAGTAGATGGTAGAGAGTACCTAAAAGATGAATAGTCATGCATTGAACTTCTTTAAGTTGGCAAAAATAGCAAAAACAAACAAAACAACTAATCCTACTAATAAACCTAATATATGAAAGCATGAAAAATTGATCTCCATCAGACTACAAGATCAATCCTAATAAACAGGATCTTCCAAAAGCATAAATTCTTCCTCTAGCACAAATCTCTCCACAAATTACTTCAATCTTTGTCCATTAACTTGAAAAGTATTATCATTTGACGAATTCTCAATTTCTATAACTTTATATGAATAAACAGTCTTTACAATGAAAGGGCCGGTCCATTTAGATCTCAATTTGCTTGAAAATAGATGAAGTCGAGAATTATACAAAAGAACTTTCTAATTTTGCACAAACGATTTTCTAAAAATGTTCTTATTATGGAGCACTTTCATCCGTTCTTTGTAAATTCTCAAATTTTCATATACTTCATTCTGAATCTCTTCTAACTCAACAAGCTGGAGTTTATACAACGAACTAGCCTTGTCAACGTTGAAATTGAACTTCCTTATAGCCTAGTGTGCTTTATGTTCCAACTTCACAGGCAAGTGTCAAGCTTTCCCATAGATAATCTATATGGAGACATTCTAATAGGAATATTATATGCGGTCCGGCAAGCCCTCAGCGCATCTGTTAGTCTAAGAGATCAATCCTTACGTTCTAGATTTATTGTCTTTTCCAAGATTTGTTTAATTTTTCCTATTTGAACTTTCATTTTGCCCACTTGTTATAGGTGACAAGGAGTACTCACTTTATGTGTAATTCTATATTTTCTGATTAATGATTCAGAGGGTCTGTTACAAAAGAGAGAGCCTCCATCACTTATAATGGCTTTGGGCATTCCAAATCTAGATAACATGTTCTCTTTCAAAACTCGTAGAACAATCTTGTGATCATTGGTTTTACATGGAATCGCCTCCACCCATTTTGAAACATAGTAAACAGCTAACAGGATGTAAAGATATCCAAAAGATTGGAGAAATTATCACATAAAATCGATTCGCCAATAATCAAAGACTTCAACAATTAAGATTAGGTTCAAAGTCATCATATTACTGCGAGAAATCCACCTAATTTTTTACAACGCTTACTTTGCAAAATATATGGGTGTCTTTAAACATGGTCAATCAATAGAAGCAACACTGTAAAATTTTAGCCATGATTTTCTTGGCCAAAAAAATAAATACCACATGTATGTGAATGAAAAAAAAAAAACAGAGAGATGACACTAGATTGTTCACGGTCAAGAACACATCTACTTATGATTTGGTCTGGGCAATATTTGAATAAAAATGGATCATCCTAGAAAAAGTTACATACTTCAGTAAAGAATCCCCTCTTATTTTGTGAGGTCCAATAAGTAGGAATTTTACCTGTCAAAAGATAATTGGCTATTTCAGCATACCAAGGTAGTTGAGAGACTAAATGTACGTGTTCATCAATGAATGTGTCTTTAATAGGCATCATCTCCATGCAATCGATTAGCACAAGGTGAGACAAGTGGTAAACAATATGTTCTTTACTCTTTTCTTATCTCTGATCTCCAAATCAAACCCTTAAAGTAGAAGATTACATCTTCGTAAGTGGGGTTTAGCATCTTTTTTAGCAAGAAGATACTTGAGAGCCGCATAATCAGTGAAAATTATGATATTGGATCCAATCAAGTAGGACCTAAACTTGTCCAGTGTAAAAACTACATACAGGAGTTTTCTTTTCATAGTAAAGTAGTTAATTTGGGCATTGTTTAGAGTTCTATTTGCATAGTAAATCACACAGAGCTTATTATCTTTCTTTTATCCCAAAATTGCCCCAAAAACATAGCTGCTAGCATTGCATATTATCTCAAAAGGTACACACCAATTGGGAGGTTGCATGATTGGTGCAGTTGTCAACATGCCCTTAAGATTCATGAAAGCTTCTTGGTATTCATTGGTTCATTATTGACATTCGTGACTATGGTCAATACACATTCTTATTGACACTAGTTCATTATTGACATTCGTGAGTATGGTAATTTCAGATTTCTTAGGAACTACTTGAGTAACTCACCCGTTGGCTATTAGACATAGGGTAGATGATACCCACATCCAGTAGTTAACCATGTCTTTCATATTTGGATTCAATCGACTTGTGGTTGTCTAGAAAATTTTTCATTTTCCTCGAGGTGAATCCTGTGAGTACAAATCAATGGGTCGATTCCCTTAATATCCACAATTGTCCATCCTATGACACTCTTGTATCGAAATCAATTTATTATCTTACTCTTTATCAAGGTGGGAAGAAATTACCACCAGAAAAGTCTCGTTAACATAAATAAGGCTATTTCAGCTCAGATGACAACGGTTTTAGGTCAAGATTCGGTGCTTCTATACTAGATGGCAAATGTTTAGAATCGGTGAAGAGGAGACTCTCAAAACAAAGCTTCCACTAGTTAGTCTCAAGCACCAACATAGAATTGAGCAAAACATTCAAAACATCTAAAATTATGTTATCACTAGAATCAATGAAGTGAGCCAAGCACACTTCTAAGGGATCAAAGAAATTAGTTAGAAGGAGTTCGTCTTCCACAAGTGTATCAATCATGTTTATCTTGTGGTCCTCAGCATCATCCTCTTTTGTTTGGATATTTGGTACATGACTTATTCATTAATAAATTTCAAATCTCTAATTCTTTATTATTTTATTTTATTTTTAGCTTTAAATCCATTCTTTTAAGCATATATTCATTTTCAAGTTTAAAATATCCTCACGTATATAAAACATATATAATTATATCGAATTAACACTTAATTGTAAAGAAAGCTAATATAATTGATAGATTAAATATGCAATATTTAAGTCTCAATAATTCCTTTTTCAATTTAAGAATTCAATCCCATTCAACTTTTTTTCTTTATTTTTTTCTTTTTATTTATTTATTTTATTGTTAGCTTGTCAATGCACTCACCGTGAGTTCACACTTCACTGTTAGCCACTCCCACAAGGGAATCAATACCAAGACCCCAGTGTTGAAACGAGGTATCTTTCACTCAATCTACCACTTGAGCTATGGATTTGGGTGTTTACATATTTAACTTCAAAAAGTCATATCTTCAATTAACTTATTGGGCCCCACCATGATGTATTTGTTTTATCAACCATATACATTCATCTTGCAAGCTCATTTTAGGATGCCAGACAAAATGAGGCAAATCCAAAGCTCTAGCAGACAACAAGACAACAAGCAGTGGGCATAATGATTCCTACCATTAAAATATTGCTAAGGCCCATGGTGATGTTTATTTGACATCTAAGTTGTTCGTGAATTCACGTAATCCTGGATGAAGGAACAACACAAAAATTAGCTTAAGTTAAAACTTTTGAGGGCCACGGTAAGTTTTCAACAGTAGGAATTCAATCTCCACTGTTTCATGCCGTGTGGTTTAGTTGAGCTTTGCATTTACCCCATTTTTAGGAAGATGCCCGTAGAATGAGATGGATGGCCTGGATAAAACAATTATATCATTGTGGGGCCCACAAAGCTTTGACTAGTACCCACCAAAGCTGGTGCTAAGGGGTTCACCATGGAATCTGTGATTTGACCCCAGGCTAAAGACAGACAGTCCTGGAAAGGGCTCTATGGGACCCACCTTGATGTATGTGCTTTATCCACACCGTCCATCCATCCATTTTGACATATCATTTTAAGGCATGATCCTAAAAAGAAGAAAGACGAAAGGCTCAAGTGGACCACACTATAGGAAACAGTGGAGATTGAACACCTACCATTAAAAACCCTTGGGGCCATAGAAGTTTTGAATCAAACCAATATTTATATTTCCGTTCGTCAACGTCGTTGTGACCTTATGAGCAGGTTGGGTGGCAAGTAAACATCACGCTGGGCCCAGTAAGGTTTCAACGGTGGTCATCATTGTCACCAGCTTCATGTGGTGTGGTCCACTCAAGCCTTCGATAAGCCTCCTTTTGGGCTCATGCATCAAGGTGAGCCCCACATAATCCCTGCTAGTACGGTCAGTCTCTAGCTAGGTCATGATGGGGGTAGTATCCAATCCACGCCTGTACAGATGGACTACCCCTTAGGGGTCCACGACAAACAGAAAATGAATGGCCGGATTTAGAAGGGCGTATATGAGGAAAGTAGGGAGGAGAGAGAGAGAGTTTATTAGAACAGGAGAATGTGTAATTGGAGATGTTAATGGCGGGTTAATTTCTATTTAATTGTGTGAAGGTTGGATGGGTTTTAAGATATCATTTACAATGGAGATGGTGACATGAGATGTTGATCTATTCACCTGGGAGGCCGTCATCGTGGGGCCCATCATATTCTTTTCGAAACATCTGATCCGTCCATCACTTTCTACATATGAATTTATGATTTGGGCCAAAATAAAAAATAAAAAAATTCCCTATCTGAAGCTCAGTTGGGTCACACGGTAGGTAACAGTGTATATTCAACTAGGGCCTTTCAAACCATTATTTTCTTGTTGTTGGACCACCTTTGCATTGAATGTGCCTGGGTCTTGGTACACAAACTAAAATAAGATGAATAAAATGATGGATGGTTTGGATTTTCGACAAACATCATGAAAGTGGTCACATCAAAATTAACAGTGGTTGCATGAAAAGTTGAAAATGTCACCTGTCACTAATGTGTCAGATGTGGATATGAAATGGTCATACCTCACCTGTTTCTTTCCGAGAAAATTCCAAGCAATCCATCATTTTCCTCGTATGAATTTATGAATTGGGATATAAAATTATTCAAATCTGAAGCTAAGGTGGGCTACACGGCAGATAACAGTGCTTGTTGAATCTATGCCCTTCAAGCTTTCATGTTGCCACATACATTTAATTAGATCAAGGCAAAAATTCGATAGTTATGTTCAGGCCACTGGGAATGACCTTCTGAACCATTGGAAATGTCTTTTCAACGGTTTGAATGGCTTAAAAGCATTAAAATAGACCATTAATAGTTTTAAGGATAGTAAGTCATGACCCACTTTTTTGTATCACGAGAACCACACATGCACTAGATCTGCATGAATTTTTGATCCCACCCCCTAAAATGAGGTGGCAAATTTGATGAGTGGCTCAAATTCATAACGAGTATGATGGAAGTCGGCCCCACATCATTTTGTAAATTTCTTGAAGTACGTAAAAAAGGCAAGTTCGGTTAAAGGTCATATCGTCAATACGATAATACCTTGGACAAAACAGCGGAGACTCACGGGGAGCCGTTCGAAGGTTAACGGTGCATATAAAAGGTTGTTTCGGATAAATAATTTGAAAGCAGCACTTTTTGGGTCCATAGACGAAAAGATAGCCGGCTTTTGGGAAAACTCTCATATTAATTGTTCTCAGTATTTGAAGAGTCTGGATTCACTTAAAGACTTGTTTTTATTCTATCTTCTTTTCCTGTTCTTCTTCTTCTGTTTTTTTTTTTTTTTTTAAATCATTTCAAAGGAGTCATGAACCTATAGATTTTATAAAACTCTTGCTGTCAACCCATGACCAATATGAGCCCAAAGCTTTCTTTGTAACTCTCGCTAACTTACGAGAGTTAATATTAGCCCAAAGCTTCTTTCATAACTCTTGAGAGTTATTCGTAGTGGCTCCATTTCATGCCTCATTTAATAGGGAATCTCAAAATGGATCTGTTTCATTATGTTACAATCAACTTTGTGAAAATCCCATTACATTAGGGTCAGTTTGGACGGTGGAATGAGAGATTAGGTGGGATGGGATTCATCTGATCCTGTGCCAAATCCATTCCATGTTTGGAGTGAATGGAAGAGCTTTGAATTACATTAAATGGAATTGTATTGATTCTCGTGCCAATTTTACTCAATGTTTGGGAAATTGTGTAGGTCCCAACATGATGTGTGGGCTATATCCACACCGTCCACCCATTTATTGAGATTATTTTAGAGCATGGGCCAAAAAATCAGGTAAATCTAAAGCTCAAGTGGACTCCACCATAGAAAGTAATCGGGATTGAATACTTACCGTTGAAAACTTCTTTGGGGCTACATAAGTTTTGGATCTACCTCATTTTTAGGCTCATGCCATAAAATGAGGTTACAAAATAAATGAACGGTTTACATATAACACATGTGTGTTATTCTCAATAATTTCAAATGATGGTGAGTATATCCATTTAATATACCACCGTACTATCAACAAAGCATGGCATTAATTTAATCCCATGGCAACAGGGGACAATCCCGCCATGTGTATCAGTGATGTTTTTTAAATCCTATCCCACGGAATCCCGTCTAATCCGACCGCCCAAACTGACCCTTACATTCTTGGAAGGTTGTAGCATTGGTCCTAATAAACTCCAATTTATCACTTCCTCTCCATCAATAATGCATAGTCCTTAGCTCATTCCAAAAAAGGCATTTCATCTATTATACTCAATTTTATTACAATTTTTTTAACCTTATGAATCAAGGATTGTCTTAAAAGAAGAAGAAGATAATATCTTCATTCTATTTCTACCATGCAACTGCAACACCATCAGGTGACTCAACAGTCATTTCAATCAAGTTTCAGAAATCTAGAATTGAATCCATGTTTCAATAGTTCTATGAAAGTAATCATGGACTAATCATTGCCTTTCCTTTTCCCCTAGAATATATATACATCCATGCTTGTTCTAATCCATGATCCAAACATGGATTAGAACAAAGATTTTAGTCATTACTCATATACATTTCAAGATCTCCTAGTCCTCATCCCTGGGATGGCATCAGGTTGAAGATTTTCGGCCTAGCCCAACCCAACCTAAAGTTCTGGTTGGGTCTGTAAACAAAGAGAAGCTAAAAGCTTTCGTGTATTTGAGACAACCCAAAGGGGTTGAATATAGAGAGATTAAAGAATCTATACAAGGAAAATAATAAAATCAGAATTCTCTACTTATGGAAACAAACTATACAAGGTATGCTAGCTATACAAGGTATATGTAAGACTGTCTAACATCCCCCCTCAAACTAATGCGGGTCATTAACAAGCAATAGTTTGCCAACTAAAAATGAGTGACATGCAAAAGTGAGGGACTTAGTGAGAATGTCTGCAATTTGATCATGGGATGCAACATGTGGAAGAGAAATAAGCCCAGACTGAAATTTCTCACAGATAAAGTGACTACCAACTTCAATATGCTTCGTCCATTCATGAAAGACCGGGTTAGAGGCAATCTGAATGACACTCAGATTATCAACATGGAGTGGAGTAGGATTCTGCAGAGGAACGTCCAAGTAGAAAAGAAGTCCACGTAACTAAACAAGCTCACTACACGCAGCGGACAACGCCCGATACTCGGCTTTTGTGCTTTATTTGGAAACAATGGCCCGCTTCTTACACTTCCAAGAGATAAGAGAAGTGCCGAAAAAAACACAGCAGCCAATGGTAGATCTTCGTGTGAGAGCGCAACTGGCCCAATCAGCATCCGAATAAACATGAAGGTCCAGAGTTGCCATGGAGGAGAAGAACAGTAATTGATCTAGAGTTCCACGTACGCACCGTAGGATGCACAAAATCGCAGTCATATGAAGAGTCCGAGGAGCAGAAACAAACTGACTGAAGACTTATACAGCGTAGACAATATCAGGGTGAGTCATAGTTAAGTAAACCAGACTCCCAACCAAACGGCGGTATAAGTCGGGCTGTGTAAGTAGATGACCATCGTCACGGCCATATTGAACGTTAAGTTCTAAGGGAGTCTGAACTGTCTTCTGATCCGTCAATGATGCCAAGGCGAGAAGATCTTTGATATATTTATGCTGGTTGACCGGGATCCCACGTTCAGAACGTGAATTTTTAAGCCTAAGAAAGTATGTGAGATTGCCGAAGTCTTTCATCTTGAAGGAAGATTGCAGAACTTCCTTTAAAGCTGAGATGCCAATAGCATCGTTACCAGTCAGAAGTAGGTCATCAACATAGACGAGAACAATGACAATTCCGCGAGCAGTGGTGCGCAAAAATAAAGATGGGTCATGACTACTTTGAGTAAAGTCAGCACCGGTAACAACATCGTGAAAGCATTGGAACCATGTCGAGGTGCCTGTTTAAAGCCATACAGGACGTTCTTTAGGCGACATACCTTATTGTCAAGGACTAAAAACCCAGGAGGAGGTTTCAGATAGACTATTTCTTGGAGGTCTTAATGAAGAAAAGTATTTTTCACATTCATCTGAGCAAGTGGCCAAGAGCGGACAAAAGATATTACCAGAAGAGTACGAACAGTTTTCATCTTGACCACGGGAGCGAATGCCTCATCATAATCAATTTTATATTCATGTTTGTATCCCTGAGCGACAAGTCGAGCCTTGTATCAATCCAATGATCTATCAGACTTGAGCTTGATAGAATAAATCCATTTGCTACCAATTAGCTGTTGGTCAACGGGTCGAGTGACAATGTCCCACGTATGATTATCATCCAATGCCGCAAGTTCTTCTATCATAGCCTTCTTCCAACAATCATGAGTGGCTACCTGAGAGAATGAAGTAGGAATAGAAACAGTATCCAGAGTAGCATTCATGGTAAATATAGAGCATATCAAGCAACCAGGCGCTCGATGTATGTCATCGGAACGACGTATCGAGGTAGGTTCATGATCTGCAACAGGTACGATAGGTTCAGGTTAAGTAATAGGTGGTGGATATGTACGTGATCGACGCGAGTAAACCTGCAACGGACGAGGGAGAGTACTCTAAACAAAAGGAATATCAAAAAAGATGGTTAGATTGGAAGATTTTGGAGCGTACGGAGGAGGAAGAGATGAATGAAAGGCAATATGTTTAAGAAAAATAACATGCCGTGAAACCTAAACACGATGAGCAACCGGATCATAACATCGAAAACCTTTTTGAGTTTCTCCAAATCCTAAATACATACATTTGATCAATTTAGGAGATAGTTTGTTACGCTCACGGGAAGCCAAGTGAACATAACAGACACAACCAAAAACACAAAATGTGGAATATGCAGGAGAGTAGCCGTGGAGAATAAAATATAAAGATTTACTGTTCAAAACATTGGTTGGCATTCGGTTAATCAAATAGACTGAATGTAACATTGCTTCCGCCCAGAAAGAACGAGGAACACTCATAGCTGTCATCAGGGTATTGGCAGTTTCAACAATATGACGATTTCTTCGTTCAGCCACCCTGTTCTTTTGTAGAGTATCAGAACAGGTGGTCTAATGAATAATCCCATGACTCTGAAGAAATGTACGAAAATCAGTTCAGAGATATTCCCCCCCCCCCCCCTCTGAGTCAGAGCGGAGAGTTTGAACTGGAACTCGAAATTGATTCTCCACCATAGAGTGAAATATCTTAAATTTTTCAAAAACGTATGATTTCGAGTGCAGAAAGTAAATCCATGTGTAACGTGTGAAATCATCAATGAATATAACATAGTAACGTAACTTAGAGAGTGACATAATTGGTGAAGGACCCCAGACATCTGTATGCACAAGTTCAAACATACAAGATGATTTTGTAATACTCAGAGAAAAAAGAATACATTTTCTTTTTGAAAGACAACAAGATAAACACGAATAATCCAAATCCTTTTTATTAAGAGAAACGATCCCTAACATGCCAGAAGAAAATAACTGAATTAACCGATCAGAATGTGTATGACCCAGGCGAAAGTATCACAGTTTCCACAATTTATTTGCCGAAAAAATATTTGATGAAGATGAAGAAAAGAAACAACGAGCCGAAGTGACAGATGGATCAAAGTCCAGCACGTGTAAACGACCATGCCGCCTACACATCCCAAGTACCTTCCCCGTCACCAGATCTTACACAAAACAACAATTAGGAAGAAATATGACTAAGTAGTTATTGGATGTGAGTTGTCCAACTGAAATAAATTGGAGAAAAGGTTAGGGACATGAAACACATCACGAAGGGTGAACTGGTGATGAGCAGAAGGAGAGAAACTCAATGATCCAACAGACTAAATAGGTAGTCTACTGTCATCCGCAATAGAAATAGTCTGATTGTCGGTGTATGGACGAATATCACGAAGATGAGATACGACACCAGTCATATGATTGGAAGCACTCGAATCGAAGAACCATGGACAAGATGGGGATATACCTGACATACCGGCCGCAGAAAGGGCCCGAACAATTTGCTGGAGCATTACAGGAGTCAAGGGCGATGAAAGACCTTCAGTAGAAGATGTAGAATCACTAACAGATAGATCGGAAGAAACAGTGGCAATAGTAACAGAAAGAGCACGACCACGGCCACGACCACGACCACCATGTCTACGGCCGAAAGAAGATGCATAGGCACGTGTACGGCAGTCCTAAATACCATGACCAGTCCGTTGACAATAAGCGCACCGTTTTTTACATTGAGCGACAACATGACCCACCTTGTTACACCCACGACAAGTCAAAGGAGTAGAACCATGTATTAGTATAGTGGTGGAGACAACAAGCACTATATCAGATGATCTCGAAGTTGAGGAAGGAAGAGAGAGAACTTTCAGTCGTTGTTCCTCAGCCAATAAATCATTAATAACCGAATTTAATGAAGGAGTAGGGCTACGGTTCAAGAGAGTAGCCTAACAATACTCTAATTCCAGACGCAGCTTCATAAGAAATTGACGAACTTGCGCACTCTCGCGCATGGTTTAAAAAATCTTAAAGTCATGAGGAAATGTTGGATCCATCATAGCCATCTCAGTCCAAATTGTACAATTTTAGAGTAAAATAATTGAATATTGTCGTCACCTTGAGTAAGGTTAACGAGATCCTGGTCTAGACGGTATAACCGGGCCGCATTACTCTGTTGATAAATTGTCTGAAGATGCTCCCACATTGCCTTAGTCGTACGACGAGGTGTGAGGCCAACAACAATGGATTGATCGACCAAATCGAAAATTCAAGTAATAATCCGTCCATTGCTCATTTCCCAATAAACCAATTTTTCGACATCTGTGGAACTGGGGATAGTAATAGATCCATCAATTAATCCCCATAAACTACGACCCTTGAGAAAGTTTTGAAAATGAATGGCCCATAGCGAATAGTTGGTACCATCAAAACTACAACGTGGGGCCTCTGTACATGATGAGTTCTTGTCCATTAATCGGAAGTAATGTAAAGCACGCAAAGAGTTGCAACAGAAGAAGGTATTAGATGTACCGTACAGCAGGAGATACCCAAGGGGTTACAGTATCTGGATCCGGCAGAATAGCAACAGCAACAGGGGTTACTTGATCTGAAATTCGAGATCTGGAAAAGCTAGATCTGGGTCTGGAGGAATAAAAAAAACAACAAGGGCTCCGGATCTGGAAAACCTAGATCTGGATCTGGTGGAATAGCAACAACAACAGCGGATCAGGATCTATAAGATCTAGATCAGCAACAGGGGCTCTAGAGCTAGATTTGGAATGGGAAAAACAAGATCAGGAACAGCAACAGGGGTTGCTGGATGGGAGTAACGGCAACAGGGGTTGCTGGAACTCATCGAGCAATAAGGGTGTTGGACGACACAGGGGCGTTGGACGCAGGGTCCGGACGAACAGAGGGGTGGTTGGACGACGCTGTATGGTGGTCGGACAACGTAGTGATAGTCGGACAACGCAGCAGGGGTGGCCGAACAACGCAGCAAGGGTGTCCAGATGACGCAGGGGCAGTCGGACAAGCAGGGATGGTGGCCGGATGCAGCAGGAATGGTCGGATCTGACAGCTAGTGCCAAATTTGGATCAGTGAATCTCTGATACCATATAAACAGAGAGGATTTGAAAGCTTTCGTGTATTTGAAACAACCCAAAGGGGTTGAATATATAAAGATTACAACATCTATACAAGAAAAATAATAAAATCAAAATATTCTACCTATGGAAACAAACTATACAAGGTGTGCTAGTTATACAAGGTAAATGTAAGACTATCTAAGAGGGTGGTCAATCAGGTTCATGTTGACCCATCCTAAGTTGGACAAAACCCAATTCGTTTTAAATTGAACCTGCCAAACGACCCACATTGGCAATTTGCTAACATGCTAGCTAAACAGACAAAATGCAATTCACTGACAAATGCAAAGATGTCAAATGGTATTTGAAACACGCCACTTGTAGAATCAAAACAAAACTTGTAGAATTGTAGAATTCGTGCTTACAAACCCGAACCATCTCGTCATTACAAGATAAGAAAAAATCATCCATTGAAACAAATCACCTCAACATCCAAACATTCACATCGTAAAAAAATAAAAAGGGGTGGAATTGTTCAATAATCAGATACAATTGAACATTCACATGTGCATGCACTTGCAACAGAGCCATTTGAGTTGGAGGTCATCTCAATCTTCTTGGGGAGAGCTGAGGGACCGCATGGGCTCTAGCACCATCATTATTCCAATGAATTGGTGAACGGCAAGGCGAATGGTTTTGGAGAATGATGGTGACCATGGTTACCACCTGCAACGCGTGTGGCAGCAGCGCTGGCCTTAGACTCCTTGGGCTTGTCATTTATGGCTTGGATCTGCTCCAACGCCTCCACCACTTCTTTCATTGACGGCCGGGTCCTTGGGTCAGATTCAAGACACTTGAGAGTGAGCTGAGCTGCCTGTAATGCACCTTTGGGTGAATACTGGCCCTCGATCCGTGGGTCCATGACCTTTGATAGCTTTCTCCGATTGGATAGATATGGTTTTGCCCACTCTACCAATTTGTGCTGACCGCTCGGACGGTTTGTGTCAAGAGCTCGTTGGCCTGAGAGAATTTCTAGCAAGACCACCCCAAAACCATATACATCGCTCTTCACATAAAGATGGCCTGCTTGATCGGGACAGGCATGATATTTTTTAGGTCAAGGATTTTTTTTTTAAAAAAATCATTTAGCGAGGGTAAATATCATGATATATCATGGTTTATCAATTTAATTTCTTGCCTAATATCAAGAAACTTCATGATATATGGTGCAACCAAACATGTCCTAAATTAGAGTAAATAATTGAGAATTTTTTTTTCCATGTTTTTCTGTATTCAGGGGAAACATGTAATCTTTGGGCTCTAGATATGAATAGCGCATGTGGGGCCCATGCATTGGTGATCTGGACCTTTGATTTGCAAATGGCCCATCACCATAACAATTCCCCCAAGTTGTAATATACTAGAAGTCCAATCTGTGGTCTTCTTCCCATTGAATGCCTAGTGATGGTCTATGTTTTTCCAAACCATCTATTTGCAGACCACAGATTGGAAGAGTTGGGATTATTTCTCACCAGGATGGTTTTAAGAAGCATAGTCCATCCATGGTGGGGTCCATCGAATAAATGGTCCGGGTCAACACGTGTGGGCCCTACTTGTAAGAACTCAGGGACCAAAGATATTATATGTAAACTTGGGTTGGGTATCAATTTAAACTTCCAAATCCTGCACTAGGTAACGAAAGACTACTTGGAAGAAAAACAGAACTGGGGGCTGGGGGCCATGGATGTAGCACTGGCAATGGGTTGGGTCGACCTGCAGAATAAGCAAAGGGATCAAGTTTATTGAATTTTGGATTAGGCTCAGGTCAGAAAGTTGGGCTTAGATTAACGTTGGCCCCGCCTTGAGCCCAACACGATCCACCCATATGTGCGTGCCCGCGCATGTGGTGCATGTGCATGAGTGGTGGGTGTCCATGTGCATGTATAGTGCCTGTATGTGCGTGCATGTGTAATACACACATGTGAACATTGACGTGCACGCGCGGGGCTTGGGCTTAGGAGTCTGTTCATGGGCAAGCCCAGTCACCTTGTCTCATGGCACCAATGACCAGTCAGGCTCAAGCCTGGATACCGGGCCCATTTAGCAATCAGGTCAGGCTTTGGGTTGACCTTGACCCAACCAAAGCTCACCCAATACCAGCCCCACACAGGCATAAAGAAGATTGGTAGGGAAGATTGGGCATTACCTGTGGCCACATATTCAGGAGCCGCATATCCATATGTGCCCATAACTCGTGTTGTGACATGCGAATTTCCACCCAATGGCCCATTTTTTGCCAGCCCAAAATCAGAAATTTTCGCATTATAATTCTGCATAAAAATGAAGACCCTATTAAACAATTGAACCATACAATAAATTTCCCATTGCTCAATTAGGGAAAAGGTTTTTACCGAATCAAGCAATATATTAGATGCTTTAAGATCACGGAATATAATTTGCTTCTCAGATGCGTGCAAGAACGCGAGGCCCTTAGCCGCACCTATTACTATCTTGAGCCGTATGCTCCATGGCAATGGCTGGATAGCTGAACTCCCTGCAAAAAATGCATCAACATGGAGACACGGATTTTTATTTTTTGGGACAACATGTATAATGTTTTTAAATCTATGTAAGGAAAATGCAGCTTTAACTAGCCCAGTCCCTACTGTGGTGAACTCTCACAGTTGCAAGTCAGAGGTGCCATGTGGAATGTTTTAAAACCCGACCTGGCCTGGTCCCATTTTTGTGGGTGGTTTGGTTCAACTGTTCGGACCTGCTATGGCCTGGAAATATCATTAATCTAAAATAATAGAAATGGGTTTCTACTAACATCTCCACCAGCAGTCCCCAAACCTTTTGGATGCTACGTGGGATGCACATGGACACCCCAAACCAAAGTCTTTGGTTTGGCCTGGGACTAATGCAATCGCATCTCTTTTTATTCTCCACTCAACTGAACAAGTTTTATTGTGACCTTGCCTGGTTTGGTGGCCAGTTCAGCTGGTCCAACAGCCCTATCCAACTTGGGTATTAAACCACTGGTCATGTGTTCTTCCTAGGTGCAGTAGCTTAGCACTACCATTAATCACTGCAAGGGGCCATTTGGATGCACTGAAATGAAACTGGGGTCTTGAATCATGGTTGAGGGTTTTAAATCCCAACATCGTAGAATCTATTGTACTGCTCTAGAAACAATATGCATCGATTTGCATAGGATGATATGCTCAATACATCATCTGCTTGCACATGTCTGAATCGAATCATTAGGCCTGAAAGCCCATTACCCATTGGATGAGAAGTATTATCTCGGGCAGATTTTAAGCTATGATCAATACAATAAGAACCACTAAAACTTATGACATTGGTGAAGAAGCCAAGTAGAAGATAACTAGAATGCTAAGAAAGGGAAATATTGCCAATACGACTACTTACTTCTAAAAAGGTGGTTTTCCAAGCTCCCTTTTGGCATGAATTCATAGACTAGGAGGAGCTCTTTGTCCTCCAAACAATAACCAATTAGCTTCACGAGGTTTGGATGAGAAAGCCTCCCCAAGAAATTCACCTCTGACTACATAGCAAAAGCATAGAAAGACAAATAAACAAAACTATATTAAGCTAAGAAAATAAAAAAGCAGATTTAAAATAAAGTTAATATAAAGAAATAACAAATAAATCCACGCTTCCCTAAATAGTTTAACTATTCGAGAAACATACAGGAATTTATTATTTTTTAAAACAATAAATCCAACAATAAAGAGAATAATAATGCAAAATTACTATTTGGGTGTGCGTAAAAATAACAAATTATATAGCTTATTTGCAATTATCTTATATGCTATATCTTTAACCAAAGAACAATAAAGCAAGTAGCTTGAAATTTTTTTAAAAAAAAACTATATATAAATCATATCCAGAAATCACATCTTAAAAAATTAATTAAAAACAATAATAAAATAGAAAGAGATGGGATTACTCTCTATTTCCCATAATGGTAAAATAAGAAAATAGAAAGAATTCGTTTGGCTACAACTTCGTTAGAGAATTTCTGTTAAGGACTTAGATGTTGTCGTCTTCTCAATACAATGCAACTCAAGACAAATAATTTCCTAATTGTTTGCATGCAAATACTCTAGAATCCAGACGAATAGATTCTCAGCTTTCTTCACTACCTATTTCGGCCACAAAGGGGAGACTTTGTCTATTGCTCATGACTTCTAACAATCATTTTTAAAAAATGATCCTGACTAATAGTCAACAAAAATAGACAGTCCAATCCAATCATAGATGTTGACTGGCCATCATGTTGGTCCCAATCTTATTTGGTTATTTCTCATGCCCTTGGAAGATCACTTTAATTTGGGCACTTGATCTACAACCAACAAAACGAAGGTCCAAATCATTCGTTGTAGCAAATACCTAATATTGATACGGACCATCCATATCTAATATTCCATGTCTCCACAATAACTCCGATATGATGATCCTAGCCATATGATCAACGGCCAACAAAATGGACAGTCCCCCTTGCTCTCAAGCATATCTTGAAATGATGATTCCACCCATTTGATCAATGGCCAATAAAATGGAAGGTACAAATCATTTACAACCAAAAACACCGGCTCATGGATTGACCATCCACCTTATGGGTCCCACCCCTGCTTAGCTGTTTCTCCCCAGTTCTGATTGTCCTATATATTCTGACCAATGTTCATTAAAATGGATGGTTTAGATCAACAATGAAAAATTTCTGATCAAGGATCTGGACTGTCCAAATAATGTGGGACCCACCTCTAATATCTTGTCCCTCACGATCACTTTGATTTGATGATTGTACCCATTCAATCAATCGACTACAAAATCCACATTGTTTATCTAGTGGGCCCCATCTCTTATTCCCCATTCCCCTCATGAATAACTTTGACATGATGACCCTAGGCATATGATAAATGGCCAAAAAAATGGATGGTCTAGATCATTTATGACAAGAAGTCGATTAATCATGGATATGGGAGTTCGTTATGTGGGCCGTACCTCCAATTCTCCATTCCTCTTAAAAATACTTTGATATGAAAACCATATCCATCTAATTAATGTCCAACAAAATGGATGGTCTAGATCGTTAATAAAACAAGGCCTAACCATAGTTCTTACTACCCATGTGGGTGGTTATTATGATTGCATGATAGTGTTACAGAGCTAACAGGAAACTGGCTTACCACAGAAAAAGGAATAAATTGTTTGGAAGTTTCAAGGCCTCTACGGAGTAGGTGATGACCTTTTCATTTCGTAGACTAGGACATGCCTGCTTAGAAGTTTCTCAGAACTTGCCAAGAGGCTTCTCATACAAAAATCCACAGACAAGCAGAGCAAACATGACTCTTCAAAAAAATTTGGGCCCACTAGCTGTGTGTGTGTGTGTGTGTGTGTGTGTGTGGTTGCTAGGAAACCCAAGTTTCGGAAACTGAGAATTTTGGAAAACCGATGCTTAGCTGGTTTTTCAGGATTCCCATTTCAAGAAAGGAGAGAACCTAAAAATGGCAATATGGCTGAACTGATTCAGGCACACCTACAAAACCTGGTTCTCAGGGAACCAGGTTTTGAATCCAAACAAAGTCTTAAGGCCTGTTTGGCAGACGTCTAAAAATGAGTTCACCCCATTTTAGTTAACCGTAACTATGTATTAGATATCATATTTCTTTCTAGTAAGTATTAAAATAATCTTGATAACCAACAATCATGATCTCTATTACATAATTAGAGATTATCTAAAATGAGATAGACTCATTTTTAGTGTCTACCAAATGGGTCCTGAGATACAGGGGACAATCCCGTGTAAAACACTTCGATTTATCCTTCCAATGTATCATGCATCGGATGTTGTTCATGTAACACACATGTTTTAGAACTGGACCTTTGATTTGGTGGGCCCCACAGCACATGGTTTGTCCTCCAACATCAAAGTGATCTAAGGTTTTTTTTATATCAGTGTACTTATGGAGATTACAAATGCATGGTTAGGAAAAAAGTCAACCAATTTGATCCACATGCATTGGTAAAGGGTGATTTGATTGGGTGGTTAGAATTGTCTAAGAGACCAGGACCACCTTCCATCAGGGGATCAATCCAAACAGTTCCAAATTTTCAAACAAAAAGAAAATGGAAAAAGAAAATATTTTAAAGACTAATCCAATTTCTCATATTTAAGAGATAAAAAAAAAAAAGAAAAAAAAAAAAAAAGGATTCACTATAAACATCTAACAAAACTATAGTAAAATGAGAAACCAATTTCTTGAATCTAAGCAGCTGTTACTCTTCACTAAATATATTCAAATACAATAATCATTAAAATTTAGAAGAAAAAACACACAAATTCTAAAATTGGTTTACCTTTCATCCGTAGCTCCAATAAAAGCAAGCATGGGAAATGATAAGAAGCTCCACCAAAAGCTTTCAATTGTATACTCAGGTTTATAGCTCCCATAGTGGGGCCCATGGTTCAATAATCCAGAGTCGAGATCATTAGTCAATTGGGCCCCACTATTCAGTAAGATAATCCTAACCTTTCAATTTGTGGCCTACAGATGGATAGTCAAGAGGAGGAATACAGCTATTTCCACATAAACTGAGAAAACAAACCCAAGGTTTCTGAAAAGAGAGATTTTTTTTTCTAGCTTACTGTACACTGAACTGAAAACCTGTGTATACATTTCAAAGCCTCAAGTCAAGGATCCTCCTGTAATTCCTCATCAAACATTCTCACAAAATCAGAATTCAAAAGACCATTAAAAAAAATAATAATAATAATAATAAAATCAAATCAAATCAAATAAATAAATAAAAAGTATATGCAAAAAGCAATTTCTTGAATGTAATTCAATTCAACTACCTGCCATTCTTCCAAACCCTGCATGCCCTCAGGATTCAACTTCTTCACAGCGACAACCATCCCACTCCCAACCTTTGATGGGGGAAGTGTCTTCTCATCAATCCAACCCTTGAAAACTCTCCCAAATCCCCCTTCCCCAAGAACAGTATCTGATCGAAAGTTCTTCGTTGCACTCTTCAATTCGGCGTAAGTAAAAATCCTCAAATTGGGAGTAGGGAGGATCTGCCCATCCGGAAATTCCTCATCCATGCTTCTCAGGTGCGTGTCCCTGCTGCCCGAAAACCCCTCTTCATTGCTATTATTCTTAGAAGCACCTGCAATTACAGAAAAAAAAAAAAAGTAAAAAGTAAAAAGTAAAAAAGAGAGGGTAAATTGAGATAAACCCATGTAAGATTATGCAAGAAGGAAAGAAATTTGAATCAAAAGCTGGAAAAAGGGAAAACCGAATATGAGACTGTAGTATAAAAAGTCTGAAAATAGAAACCCATAATGAATTATGAATGGAAAAGAGAGAAAATTCAAGAAAGTGCTGAAATGCAAAAGACAATGAAATGAAAATAAACCAAGTGTTATTATAGGAAATTTGAAAAAATAAAAATAAAGAGATTATTTTTATTAGACACCCATCCATTTTCATTTGAAAACAACTATTTTCCATTTTTGGAAGTTAAAATGTTAAATAGCGCAACTTTTCCAACTATTTATATTCCAAAAATGGTAAATGGTGGTAGGCAAACCAAAACTGATGGGTGTCAATATCAACTTCCCTTCTCTACTGAAAAAGGAAAGTGCAGTTCATATGATGAATTTTCTTTTTTCTTTTTTCTCAGTGCTTTCATCTCACCTCTTGAGGTAGAATAAGAACAGAGTATTTCATACTAGAAACATACATCTGTAGTACACAAGTAGAAAGAAGTGTATGTATTAGAAACGATGGGCATTAAATATCATTTCCTATTGCAAACACCCAAATGAAAAAATTCGAAAAAAGCGATTTTTTCAAGACAGGAAGGGAAACCCAAGTCAGATTATGGAAAAAAGATGCAAATTTCCTAGACCCAGAAAAAAGTAATTTATTTCTTTATTTATTTGATTAATTAATAATTATATTATTTCTTTTATTAAAAAAAATACCTGGGCTAGATTGCCTAGTGGTGCCTGGTGTCTGAGACGATTTAACAGGCGCTTCCATGCAATTCCCCATCTCTCTCTCTCTCTCTCTCTCTCAAAACCAAGGTTTGAGAAGCTCTCTCTCAAAAAAATCTGACCCTTTAAAAGTTTTCTCCCTCTCTCTTATGTTTTGACTTGAAGGGAGGATTCTCTGCTTCGTAGAAAGAAGATCGTTTTACGTCTGTCGCGATGTGGAATTCGGCGTATGTCGCCGCCTACAGGCCGCACATGGTTTGATGGTGCGACGATTTGAACCGCCCAATTCTTTCTTTACAATCTTAAATTAAAACTACTATGCTATAATTACAATTCATTGACAATCATAGACATAGAGCCATTGGATAAGGTTTTCATTGCATTAAATTCACTTACAGTATTGACGATCTAAATAATTCATTTTTTTTTCCTGATGATAGAATTAATAGATCATGGTTCACAACATGGACAGTTCAGATTACTTTAAGACACAGAATTTTGACCCCATCTGGGAGAGACACACCCTGGAAGATGAGTTGCGATGGAGGCAAAACGAACTGGAGAGACAGGTTTGGACGACGCCTTTGGCTTTGCTTCGCCGTTGTTTAGTCAACAGGCTCGTATGTTAGTTTCACCCTTCTTCCACTGATCAAGCAATCCCAACCATCAATTTATGGTAGTGAGATGCATGGTTAAAAGAACAATAGCGAGCGATTTACATCCTAAAGGAAAAATAGAAACGATATCATTCATGTTTTCGGTCGCGATCTGGATCTTCTAGGTTGCTGTACAAATGCGCCATGTGTGTGGTGGAAGACTCGCCGCCATGTTTTTATACGGTGATAACAGTCCGGCTCATATAAAATTAGAGCTGTACATGAACCAAGTTCTCTGTTAGTTAACCCGACTCTGCCTAAAAAAGCACGGTTGGAAATTGAGCTTGAGCCGAGGCGAGCTGATCTTTGAAACTTGAAAAATTTTCGAGATGAGTTTAAGATTGTTTGAGTCACAGCCAACTAAAATCGAACTTCAACTCGAATCCAGTCGAATCAAATCAGCTTGGTGACATGATTATTTTGATATCAATACGCTCACCAAGTGTTTGATGAGATGATTCCACGAAGCGTCGTTTTCTGTGCAGACGTTCCTGTGGAATCGGCTAGTGGTGAGAAAGGAGTGGATACGAAATAAATTACTAACAAAAATTTTATATTATAAAATGGTCCTCAAATCATGATTTTGATGTTACCTGCCTACCTAGTGTTCGATGAAATACTCAAATATTGCAATTATTGCTTTGCATTATGTGAAAAATTGAAGATGGGTTTTATGTGTTTGAGAAAATGTCCCATAGGCTCAAACTCGGCTCGAACAGGCTTGAGCTGTTGATTGAACTGAGCCGAGCTGGCTAGTCAAGCTCAAGGACTAAGCCGAGCCAAATTCAAGTTACGATTAGCTGTTGGCCGAGCTAAGTCGAGTTGTACTAAGCTTAACTTAGTTCAACTCGTGTACAACTTTATATAAAATCTAATTTTCAACATTTGCCAAACGCTTTTCTAAGTCGTATGCGTTATCAATAAATCTTGTTGCCACACATATGCTAGCTCGATCCATTAGACTCGACTCGATCTAAAATCTGACTCAACTTGGATTCACACACACACACACACACACACACATATATATATATATATATACCCTAGTTTTTAAGTATCTCCAAACCTACCCGCCGCACTCGACCAATCCGAACCCAAAATCTCTCCCTCCCTAATCCTCATCCTCTTCCTCTCTCCCTCCTTCATCCTCCTCTTCTTCCAAATTCAGTAGCCACCCACCACCATCACCACCCTCCTCCTCCTCTCTCTCTCTCCTCTCCACTCCTTCCCTCCCTCCCTTAATCCGACTCGGTACCAACTCGACTCGACTCGGTGCTTTTGACCGGTTCGAACTCGGTCCGGATCAGTCCATGGCATAACAGACTCGAATTAGGTCAGGCATGCTGGACTCGGTACCGAGTTAGGTCAAGTTCGAGTTAGGCATATTTCAAAACCGGATCGGATTGAGTCAGCCCTAACTTGGTCTGACTCAACTCGATGCCCAGCTCTAATGCCAACATGGCATATGCGTGCAAGATCCAATCCATCCAACATGTTCGTGCAACCTTATGCGTGTTTCACAAACTGTGGCCCACTTGATTGCTAGATTATATTGATTCTTAGGCCAAGCATGTAATTTAGTGGTCCTGTCATGACCAATGTATTATATCTAGGACCCATAATAACACGTGTGGTGTGTACAGGGGCTTTATTGCACATAGGTGTAGGCCCAAAGGACCTTTTGGCTTAACGTTCCTAAAGTTTTTTTTTGTCCTTGATGAGTGTGCATGAGATCTGAACCAATCATCAGGTGGATATTATCTTGGATGGACCATGCTCAGTCACACCCATCCCACACTCCTCTGAAGCGGATTGGGTGGTCCTCTGTGCAGCCCACTGTGATGTATGTGTTTTACCCCATCGGTGCATTTTTCACTACTCATCTCAAGGCATGAGCTAAAAATGAGGTAGATCTGAAGCAGGAGTGGACCACACCACTGGAAATGGTGGGATTAAGCGCTTATGGTTAAAAACTTCCTAAAGGCTACTAAATTTTTTATCAGGTAGAAATTTACGCTCTTTGCTTCATCTAAGTCGTATTACCTTATCAATAAGTTGGACAACAAATAAATATTATAGTGGACCCCTAAAAAGGTTTCAACAGCCAAGTTTTGATGATGGGTGTCATTATCCCTACTACTTCCTGTGGTGAGGTCCACTTTAGTCTCTCTTTTTTCCCACATGTCCTACAATGAACAAAATGAATGTGCGGTGTGGATACAAAACACACACATCCAGTATGAGCCCCATAGCACGACCTAATCTACCTCTTGGTCCTAACCTTTTCTATCGAAAGTGACACATGTTGAGATATGGAGTTTGGAAAACTATTTAAATAAAATAAATTTAAATTAAAAATAAGAGAAAACTTATCGGTTTATAGAAGTAGAGGCGTGACGTGAGTCACTCGCCTTGAAATTGAATTTACTCTCCTTAGACAGCATCCCAAGCGCAATAGGTTTCCAGAGCAATCAACCTCCAGGATACAATGACTATGACCCGTTCCCAGCGGTGCACTCACTGACACGAGCTCGAACGACTTGTAGTTTTAACCCGAACTAGAAAATACTTAAACACATTTTTTAAGAGAAAACCTGATTTTCTAATACATCTTAAAACCAAAAAATAAAGAAGTCTATTTATAGACTTTGAGAAGACACCCTTAAGGGTGTTAAGACACTCTTTCAACAAGGGTTGTGACTATTGGGTTTAAACCCAATTGGTACGACCCTTAGGCTTAAAAAGACACAACTTTTCAAAATAAAATATGAAAGGATGCAAACTTTTGGACTAATGTGAAAAGACACATTCGTATAGCACATGCGCACCTATGGCCACGGCCATGGCCTGTCCCAACGGATATTTTGAAATACTAAATTATTTTACAATAATTTAAAATACAACAATCCTCCATATGTTTCAAAATTTTTTATATTTCGGGTTAAGATAGAAGAGTTGTACAATGGTGCCGATGTCACCATAAACTTGAACCGACATTGGAGTAAGCATGACAAGTCTAAAGGAATTAGGTGACACCATAGTCTTGAACCTTATTCCTTTTGATGTAGATCACAAGTACATGTCACTCACACAAATTTTCCTTTACAAGTGATTATGCGATTTTGTACATTTCAGTCATGCACCATTACCTGAATTTCATAAGTGCTCTAGAGAATTCGCTTATATTCTCATATGAAGCAGGATTCACCTCTACACCCATATAGGTGAATTTTATCAAATGTACGTAGTAATTGGATACACAACTAAATATATGGCTATGGATTCATTAAGAGTTTAAAAATGCATCCTTCTTCATTGTTGTTCACACTGTACATCATATAAGGGGCTCATTTATATCAGTGCAATTGTCTATCTCGTGTCTTGTTATTTATCCATTGAACCTATATAATAAGATCTCTACTCGTATAGGTTGAGTTGCCAACACTGGTAGCTCATATGTTAGGCTAAGGCTCATTCCCTACGATATATCATTGACTAATATTTTAGATAGTTATTTGGTCAAAGGATTTAAAAGTTTTGACTCATAAACCTTTTACCTCCACCCTTCATTGCTTCATCAGGCTTTCACCTATGACGAAAAATTCAATGTTGTTACCTCCCATATGAGTTTGGCCATATCTTTATCCCAATAAGGCTAATCTTCCTTTCAAACCAGCTAGGGATCATTATATTGATAAGTTATTGCCTCACCAACTAGTTGTTCACACCCCAAGTGCAGGGTTGTGATGTAGTAATAAACTCGATAAGACCGAGGTCGAATCCAAAGGGACTGATACCTGTACGTTATTCGAAACTAAGTAGTACTAGAACTACACTAAGATGTAATCTAAATCAAATAGAATTTAAGGAATAATTGTGAAATAATTATCTAAAACTTAGGAGAAATCAGATGTAAGAAATTAGGGATTCAGAGGATCCACTTGTAGAGATCAGGGAGATCTTATGCCTACATAAAATACTCAACTGGACTTAGAGTCCATCTTCATCCAGTTGAAAGGTGTAATCATGAAAATCAACTGAACTGCCTTTGGTATAGTTTTCAAGAGATGAAAGGTATATGAATTAGAATGGATTCCATCACCAAACCTCTTCTTAGTTACGTGCATGCATATAGAATTTTAGTTATTTACAAATTTGTCACTCTTCCTTTTAGAAATGTCTTTCGTTCACTTCTCCCTACTGTACTGTCCAAAAGAAGTGAAATTTGACAGATATCCACCGTTTTTCATGCTCTTTCCATCAGTTTAGTTTGGGTCCTGATCTCCCAAGGGATGTCCAAGATGCTTTCTTAATGGTTATTATCTGATCTTGTCCATCGGGTCGCTTACACACTGATCCAAGGGCTGAATTTTAACGTGTACGGTTAATTTATGGTCCTCAGGCCATATATAGAGTTTCGAGCTGAACAGATGGTGGGAACCCTGTGATCTTGCATTCTTAACATCTTTCGGGCCACTTGAACTTCAGTTTCTCGATTTTCTTGAATCCCTGGCGTGCAAATCCGTCGATCTTGGTCTCTTAGGGTTCATCTCATGCTTTGATGAATTCGAAGCGTCAAATTCATGCATTTAGTACCCTTTTTCAGTTCAAGCTCCTAAAGTCACCTTACAACACAAACACAAGTAAAATAGGTTGTTAAACAGAATCATGTTCGTAAATGCGGGTAATAACTAGGGTTTAATATGCAATATTTGACCCTCAACACAACCCCCAACCAGTATTTTGCTAGTCCCGAGCAAAATATGTGAAAAATAAGTTGAAAACTACAGGGCAATTTCTATGAAACCGAGTGATATTTTGAAAAGCGATTCAGATACAAGAAATCTAAGATTCATGAATGTTGGGCATTATTTTTTCCTGAACTCAAGCACACAATAATTTCATAGTCAACTTACAGTAGTAATCCATCAATTAGATAAAAAATTTTAAACATTAGGATCCATGAGTGTATAGTCTAATCTCGGCTTATCATCAATAAAATTCACTTCTCTATTTCAGGATATCATTGGTAACCAACAAGAGAATTCATTCTAACCAAGACTTAAACTAAAACTTGCCTCTTAGATCATTTTTTCATTCTTAAAGCTTTTAATTTTTTTTCATTAAAAGTAACACCAAGAAGGGGAATCAAATCCTCACCTATAGGGAGCAAACCTATGATGAAGATTGTACACCCAACCTTTTTCACATATCATCCATGGGAAATTAAATCTAGACTTATAGGGAGTAAACCTATGGTGAAGATTATTCGCCCAACCCTTTTCAAAGGTAACTGTTTTTTTTCTTTTTCTTCAATTGATCATGACGGGCAAATTTTTCAAGCTGGTTCCTTACATGCTTAGTGATTACCAAGTTAATCCTTCAATATCAAACTGAAACCTTAATGTGAAAGCAAGATGTGACATGTGAAATCATGACTCAATCAATGTTTAAAACTTCTAATCATGGATTAACAATTCAAACTTAACTGTGAAATCTAATAGACACTGAATCCAAGAGTCATAAATTATCAACATCATGTATCTTGAAATTCTAAGTGCTCTACATGGCCGTCAAAATTACTTCAAATTCACAAGAAATTCCAAAAAATTTTAAAAATTTTCACAATTTTTACTCAAGACTAAGAAAACGCTGATTAGGTAACCTAATCTCTCACCCCAACCTCAAATCTACATTATCCTCAATGTAAAAGATATGAGCACGCAATGCACATGAGACAACAAAAGTAAATGTGAAGTGATGGGAAGATAGTACCTAGATGATGAATCGAGAGAGAGACTTCTCAAGAGATCGCAGCATGGAAGCCGGTCAGCACGAGAGAGGAAGCAAAAAAAAAATAACAAAAATAAAATCCTACCTATACCACTTTCGCAAGTGCCTCGATTGCATTTAACGTATGCAACAAGCACTACCAAAAAATTGACGTCAGGCTACGGACCAAAACCGTAGCCATAGGTCTATGGCTACGGTTTTGGTCCGTAGCTTGACCGTTGTCGTAGGTGCCATAACAATAGGTCTTGAACATATGGCTACGGATTTAATCTGTAGCTATAGGGTGTAATAGCTACAGATATAATCCGTAGCAATTATATTGTAGCGAAAACTTCAAATAGCTACGGATATTATTTGTAGCTAAAAGTCGGTAGAAATATGCCTAAATTGAAAAGGCTACACTATCAGATTAATGGCTATGGATATTATTTGTAGCTAAAAGTCCGTAGCAATATGCCTAAATTGAAAAGGCTACACCTGTCAGATTAATGGCTACGGTCAATATCCGTAGCTATTTTGTACATTAAAAAATTATATATAATTATTTGTTCATTCAATTACCACTTGTACAATCATTCATTCATTCAATTACAATCAAATTACAATCCTTCATTCAATCAATTACAATTACAATTACAATCAATTACAATCCAATTCATTCAATCAATTACAATTACAATTACAATAACGCTAAAAATACAAATCTTTGGCTTCATTAGAGAAATGTGCTCGACTTCACTCTGAAATTTTAACAACTTCGTATATTCTATCATTCTACAAATAGTCATGCCATACATAAATTAGAATGCCCATTAGGAAAAAGAAAGACAAAGAGAAAGAAGTACATCATGTATAACTACTTTTTTTTTTCTTAATGAATTAAAAAAAAAAAATCAAAGAGGAATGAAATTGACACAAAAGAAATAGTCTCACCATATGATTATAGGTTTTGGTTTAGGTTTAGGTTATAGGTTTAGGTTAAGGTTAGGTTATAGGTTATAATTAAGTATAGGTTATAGGTTATAGGTTAAGGTTTAGGTTATAGGTTTTGGTTTAGGTTAAGGTTATAGGTTTAGGTTTAGGTTATAGGTTATAGCTTTTGGGAACTTGATTATAGGTTAAGGTTTAGGTTTAGAAAATCGGGTTCGGGTTCGGGATCGGGTTTAGGTTTGGGTTTTCAAGTTTAGGTTAAGGTTAAGGAGTTGAAATTAGGATTAGGTGTAGGTTTGGGTTTAAGGATTTGAGAATACATTTAGGTTTTAAGTTTAGGTTTAGGTTAAAGGTTTAGGGAAAGGTTATAGGTTATAGGTTATAGCTTTAGGGAATTGAGAATGGGTTATGGTTTAGGTTTAGGAAATCGGGTTCAGGTTCGGGATTAGGTTTAAGTTTGGGTTTTCAAGTTTAGGTTTAGGTTTAGGTTAGGGAGTTAAGATTAGGATTAAGTGTAGGTTTAGCTTTAGGGAATTGAGTTTACGTTATAGGTTTAGGGAAAGGTTAGGTTTAGGTTATAGGTTTTGGGATTTGGGAATAGTTTTAGGTTATAAGTATAGGTTTAGGTTAAGTTATAGGTTATAGGTTTTGGGATTTGAGAATGGGTTCGGGTTTAGGTTATAGGTTTTGGTTTAGGTTATAGGTTATATGTTTAGGTTAAGGTTTAGGTTATAGGTTTTGGGATTTGAGAATGGGTTCGGGTTTAGGTTTTAGGTTTTAGGTTTTGGTTTAGGTTAAGGTTTAGGTTTAGGTTATAGATTTTTGGATTTGAGAATGGGTTCGGGTTTAGGCTATAGGTTTTGGTTTTGGTTTAGGTTATAGGTTTTGGGATTTGAGAATGGGTTCAGGTTTAGGTTATAGGTTTTGGTTTTGGTTTTGGTTTAGATTAAGGTTTAGGTTTAGGTTATAGGTTTTTAGATTTGAGAATGGGTTCGGTTTAGGCTATAGGTTTTGGTTTTGGTTTAGGTTATAGGTTTTGGGATTTGAGAATGGGTTCAGGTTTAGGTTATAAGTTTCGGTTTTAGTTTAGGTTATAGGTTTTGGTTTAGGTTTAGGTTTCGATTTAGGTTATAGGTTTTGGGATTTGAGAATGGGTTCGAGTTTAGGTTATAGGTTTTGGTTTTGGTTTAGGTTATAGGTTTTGGTTTTGGCTAAGGTTTAGGGATATGTTATAGGTTTTGGTTTAGGCTAAGGTTTAGGGATATGTTATAGGTTTTGGAATTTGAGAATGGGTTCGGGTTTAGGTTATAGGTTTTAGTTTGGATTTTGGTTTAGGTTATAGGTTTTTGGATTTGAGAATGGGTTATGGTTTAGTTTTAGAAAATCGGATTCAGGTTCAGGATTAGGTTAGGGAGTTGAGATAAGGTTATAGGTTTTGGGATTTGAGATGGGTTCGGGATTGGTTTAGGTTTAGGTTATAGGTTATATGTTTAGGTTATAGGTTTTTGGATTTGAGAATGGGTTCGGGTTTAGGTGATAGGTTTTGGTTTTGGTTTTGGTTTTAGTTATAGGTTTTGGTTTAGGTTAAGGTTTAGGTTTAGGTTATAGGTGTTTGGATTTGAGAATGGGTTCGGGTTTAGGCTATAGGTTTTGGTTTTGGTTTTGGTTATAGGTTTTGGGATTTGAGAATGGGTTCAGGTCTAGGTTATAGGTCTTGGTTTTGGTTTAGGTCATAGGTTATAGGTTTAGGTTAAGGTTTAGGTTTCGGTTTAGGTTATAGGTTTTAGGATTTGAGAATGGGTTCGGGTTTAGGTTATAGGTTTTGGTTTTGGTTTTAGTCTAGGCTAAGGTTTAGGGATAGGTTATAGGTTTTGGAATTTGAGAATGGGTTCGGATTTAGGTTATAGGTTTTGGTTTTGGTTTAGGTTATAGGTTTTGGGATTTGAGAATGGGTTCGGATTTAGGTTATAGGTTTTGGTTTGGGTTTTGGTTTAGGTTGTATTTTTTTTAGATTTGAGAATGGGTTATGGTTTAGGTTTAGGAAATCGGGTTCAAGTTCGGGATTGGGTTTAAGTTTGGGTTTTCAAGTTTAGGTTTAGGTTTAGGTTAGAGAGTTGAGATTAGGATTAGGTGTAGGTTTAGCTTTAGGGAATTGAGTTTAGGTTATAGGTTTAGGGAAAGGTTAGGTTTAGGTTATAGGTTTTGGGATTTGGGAATAATTTTAGGTTACAAGTATAGGTTTAGGTTATGTTTTAGGTTATAGGTTTTGGAATTTGAGAATGGGTTCGGGTTTAGGTTATAGGTTTTGGTTTTAGTTTAGGTTATAGGTTTAGGTTATAGGTTTAGGTTATAGGTTTTTGGATTTGAGAATGGGTTCAGGTTTATGTTATAGGTTTTGGTTTTGGTTTTAGTTTTAGTTTAGGTTAGGGAGTTTTAGGTTATAGGTTTTTTAATTTGAGAATGGGTTCGGGTTTAGGCTATAGGTTTTGGTTTTGGTTTAGGTTATAGGTTTTGGTTTAGGTTATAGGTTTTGGGATTTGAGAATGGGTTCAGGTTTAGGTTATAGGCTTTGGTTTTGGTTTTGGTTTACGTTATAGGTTTTGGTTTCGATTAAGGTTTAGGTTTAGGTTATAGGTTTTTGGTTTTGAGAATGGGTTCGGGTTTAGGCTATAGGTTTTGGTTTTAGTTTAGCTTATAGGTTTTGGTTTAAGTTATAGGTTTTGGGATTTGAGAATGGGTTCGGGTTTAGGTTATAGGTTTTGGTTTTGGTTAAAGGTTTGGGTTTAAGTTATAGGTTTTTGGATTTGAGAATGGGTTCGGGTTTAGGCTATAGGTTTTGGTTTTGGTTTAGGTTGTAGGTTTTGGGATTTGAGAATGGGTTCGGGTTTAGGTTATAGGTTTTGGTTTTGGTTTAGGTTATAGGTTATAGGTTATAGGTTTAGGTTAAGGTTAAGGTTTAAGTTTAGGTTATAGGTTTTTGGATTTGAGAATGGGTTCGAGTTTAGGCTATAGGTTTTGGTTTTGGTTTAGCTTATAGGTTTTAGTTTAAGTTATAGGTTTTCGGATTTGAGAATGGGTTCGGGTTTAGATTATAGGTTTTGGTTTTGGTTTTGATTTTGGTTTAAGTTATAGGTTTTTGGATTTGAGAATGGATTCGGGTTTAGGCTATAGGTTTTGGTTTTGGTTTAGGTTATACGTTTTAGGATTTGAGAATGGGTTCGGGTTTAGGTTATAGGTTTTGGTTTTGGTTTAGGTTATAGGTTTTAGTTTAGGTTATAGGTTATAGGTTTAGGTTAAGGTTTAGCTTTCGGTTTAGGTTATAGGTTTTGAGATTTGAGAATGGGTTCCGGTTTAGGTTATAGGTTTTGGTTTTGGTTTAGGTTATAGGTTTTGGTTTAGGCTAAGGTTTAGGGATAGGTTATAGGTTTTGGGATTTGAGAGTGGGTTCGGGTTTAGGTTATAGGTTTTGGGATTTGAGAATGGGTTCGGGTTTAGGTTATAGGTTTTGGTTTTAGTTTTGGTTTAAGTTATAGGTTTTTGGATTTGAGAATGGGTTATGGTTTAGGTTTAGGAAATCGGGTTTAAGTTCAGGATTGGGTTTAAGTTTGGGTTTTCAAGTTTAGGTTTGGGTTTAGGTTAGGGAGTTGAGATTTGGACTAAGTGTAGGTTTACCTTTAGGGAATTGAGTTTAAGTTATAGGTTTAGGTAAAGGTTAGGTTTAGGTTATAGGTTTTGGGCTTTGGGAATAGTTTTAAGTTATAAGTATAGGTTTAGGTTGGGTTATAGTTTAAGGTTTAGGTTTAGGTTATAGGTTTTGAGATTTAAGAATAGGTTTAGGTTATAAGTTTAGGTTTAGGTTGGGTTATAGGTTAAGGTTTAGGTTTAGGTTATAGGTTTTGGGATTTGAGAATAGGTTTAGGTTATAAGTTTAGGTTTAGGTTTAGGTTATAGGTTTAAGTTAAGGTTTAGGTTAAGGTTATAGGGTTTAGGTTAGGGTTTAGGTTATAGGTTTAGGTTATAGGTTATGGGTTTAGATTTAAGTTATAGGCTTAGGTTATAGGTTATGAGTTTAGATTTAAGTTATAGGCTTAGGTTTATGTTTAGGTTTTAGGTTTAGGTATAGGCTTAAGTTATAGGTTATAGGTTATATGTTTAGGTTAAGGTTTAGGGATTCGGGTTCGGGTTCGGGTTCGGGTTCGGGTTCGGGTTTGGGTTTGGGTTTAGGTTATAGGTTATAGGTTTAGGTTAAGGTTTAGGTTTAGGTTATGGGTTTTGGGATTTGAGAATAGATTTAGGTTATAACTATAGGTTTAGGTTGGGTTATAGGTTAAGGTTTAGGTTTAGGTTATGGGTTTTAGGATTTGAGAATAGGTTTAGGTTATAAGTACAGGTTTAGGTTGGGTTATGGGTTAAGGTTTAGGTTTAGGTTTAGGTTTAGGTTATAGGTTTAGGGTGTGGTTTAGGTTAAGGGTATGGTACCTGCAAATATAGATATAAACACAGCCTGTCCAAATGGCCAGGCCCCTCCAATGTTGTCTATAGAAAATGGAGAGTTTCATCATGGTCATAACAACGGTTCCCACCTTCCAGGGACCCCCGCTTATCCGAATAACTCCGATACACATCCGGGTCTGCTCCATTAATTTTGAGAAAATACATAAACACGGCCTGTCCAAATGGTCAGGCCCCGCCAATGCTGTCCATAGGAAATGGACAGCTTCATCATGGTCATAACAGCGGTTCCCACCTTCCAGAGACCTCCGCTCATCCAGATAGCTCCGACGCACATCCGGCTCTCTTTTAATTTTTTAACTTTCTATTACAATAATTACTTGAAATCATGGCGTTTTCTCAAGATAGAAGCCCAATCCATCCCACCTTGTGCACCTGTTAAGACAAGCAATTTAAACAACATCCTACAACACATTTAAATGCCTAATCAGTCTCACTCCAGTCTTATATATTGAATGCCTAATGTACAGTCTCTTGAATTGGTGCAAACCATACCTGAATTGAGTTTAATGAATCTACATCTCTTCTTCTCTTGAGTAGCATTAGCCATCAAAGAAGAGTTAATTTGAGCTGCTTTCCCTTAAATCTTCATAGGCATTCTTCCATAATGAGCAATTCTCATCTTCCGCATAAGTAAAAGCTCTGATGAAATTCTAAAGATAAGATGGCAATATATTCATTGCCAAAAAAAAACGAAGTTCAAATACAAAACAAAGGAAAATGGAAAGCCTAAGATTCATCTTGAGCACACCATCGTTAGCTTACAGAATTCCCTTCGGTAGTCAGCTTGGAGAAAATTTAAAGGAAACTCATTGTTTTAAAGTGTGAAAAAGGCTTTGGATATTTGTTTCTTTAGAAATTGAAGTGCATTGTGAGATTCTAGATCTTAGGAGAGTTGTTGTCATGCCAGTATCTTGAGGATATGCAAGATCAAGTGCCAAGTGACTGGTGTATTATGGATAGATGGGGGAAGAAATGGACCAAAAGCTTTTCACAGAAAGATGCACAAAAGGTTAAAATGGATATCACTAATGAAAAAAATCTTAACCATTTGATCGGTGGCCTATAAACTAAAACTAGATAAACAAGTCAAAGCAAATGCACTTAATTTGAATAATGTGACAAAATGAGGCAAGTTTCAAAATAAAAAGAGATGGTTTGAAATACCTCAGATATTTCATGGCCAACGTTTCAGACATGAATAACCTTAGAAGGCTCTGTCATCTTAACAAATCTCTGCAGTAAGCAAAATGGTAGAGAATCCAGGAATTTCACTATTTACTATTTACATACAGGTAAAATATAGTTGAATTCAATGTAAAGAAAAACAATCACTACCAATTCATGTCATTTACTTCAACATATAAAGTTAGGGGGAAAAAACCAGTAATCTTTATAGATGAGGGCCATGTAAGCCCAACTTTCATTGATCCAGACCGTACATATGGTGGTAACTAGACACTCTAGATCCAGACCGCTACTAGAAACTAGACACTCTACCCACAGAAGATTCTAGCCAATCCATGTCCATGGAGAGACCTTTTAAATTAATGAACAATCAAAAGTTTCAATTAAGGGAATCGAAAATTAGGTGGCATGGCATGCAACAAGGTTATTACATGCCATCTCACAAAGACTACACAAAAGGGTGGGCTAAATCAGATGATCCTAGCCCTTTGAGTGTGGGTTTATTTTCTCACCACCATTTGTTTTTACATATTATAGATAATCAGCATCATCAAAACCAACAACATATAAGTTTACATGTTATCAAATGTACAGTAAGATCTAATCACTTTAAGACCTAACTAAACATCGAATCTAAGTTCTCGAGTTTTTGAACATGTTAAAGTTTCTCTGATGGCAACTCACTATTAGGATTTTATAATGAAGATGGTGTTAGTAGCTTCCATTGGCCTTCCATTTATACTGAACAGTCCCATAAAGTGGCACACATGAAGAAGATGAGATTTGTACACCATGCATCTAGTGGCCCTGTTATGGATGGTATGATGGACCATACAAAAACCATATTGCACCAGACAATACAAACTACTGATTGCTAAATTACATTAACCAGATAAAGCAATCCAAGAGATACTAAATCAATGAAAAAAGAAATCCAAACACACTTGGTTTATAGAACAACACATTTCCCCTTCCTTCATGAGTCAAGATCAACATTGGCACCATCTTCCTCAGCTTCATCTTCCGGGTCATTTCTAAGATCTAAAAAAGTCAATGAATAACCATTAAAATGCTTCATCTTCTAGGTTCATTTCCAAGATCTTAGATAAGTTCATTTCCTGCAACATCCTTTTGATTCAAAAAATCATTAATTAGAAATGGAACCAATTCTCTACAAAGAACAAAGGTTAACATAGATACTCTTGAACCATGTAAGCAACACTTCAAATACATAAATACTCCAGCTCCAGCTTCTTGGCATTCATGATGCATTACATTCGCCAATAAAGGCTGTCTACACTTGCTAACAAATCAAATATTTAAAAATGATTGCTTCTGGATGAATAATTGCCTGTGGAATCATGAAAGAGTTGAAAATATTCAAACATATAAGAGAACTATTCTTCTGTTTTTGAGGTAGCATATGGAGTTACTAGCAAATCATGGATGACAGTTGGTAGGGCTTTCAGCTACCCACCCAATCATAATCATAAACATTTAAAGAATAAATATCGAAATATATAAGAAAAAGAATGAGATAATGATGTAAATGTAAGTTAACTTAGTGAAACATATTTTTCCAAACATGTCATCTTGGCCTTTGGATGAGATAATGATTTAAATGTAAGTTCCTAAGCACACTTCCTTCTTAGGAACTTGCAAGCTCCACAAGGAGATCCAAACCCTCTCATCTTGGCCTTTGGATGTTTGGTTTTGATATCTTTTCCAGACCAGTGCAAGCACTATCACCATGTTTATAAACACTGGAGAGATAGAAAGTAGGCCACCTTATATAGATATTTTAAGTACACCTGGTCTGCTAAGTGGCCTTTTTTTTTTCCTGGGTCAACCTTGTCAACTTGCCAAAAACCAATCAACGTGTGGATTTTTTTAGCTCCCATTTTACCAAGTGGTGACACAACAGAGTTGGCAGAAATGAATCCATGGAGGTTGGCTCAAAACAACAATTAGCCATCAAAATGCCCCTTTTGAGGATGCATTGAAACAAGCCCTGAACGAGCAAATATGCATGTCCATGTGTTGATAGACAAGTTTCCATCAATGTTTCATGCATTCCAATCACTGAAAAGCTACAAACTAGTGTTGATAGATAGGTTTCCATGGATGTTTCATGCATTCCTATAACTGAAAAACTACAAACTACGACTATCCCACATCTACAATCAAAGATTCACCACCATTTTATAAATGGTCATGGACTATCACATTAGTCTAGACCCATTTTCATTTACTTCCTCCATGGGTCTTGCTTTTTGATAAGTTAGCCCTTTTTTTGAAATTTCTAGTACATTTTCCAGGGAATGTTTGCACTTATGTCAAAATTGTATAAAAGCTCTACAAAGATATCTAAATATATTTGGGCTTTGGGGTCTAGTCAGTTTGTCACCTAAATCATAGGTGACTACCAAACTGGCAATTGCAGGTGGTATCCAAACAGGGCTCAAAACCCTCATTTCAGATTGATGCAGGGGTTTCATCTTTAAACACCACTTTTGACATTGTGTCAAAACAACATAAAAAATTCACAAACCGATTAACCTTTCTTTGAACTGCTAGCATGCTTTGCAAGGCAGTTACATCTTTATGCATGTATCTCATCTTACCTACAACTCCAATTGCAATGCCCCCAAATATCGAGTGAAAACAGAGGGCAACAATCAACAAAATGCTATCACCGTGTTACCAGTACTACTAGAGCACGGCCCATTTCCTGCATAACATGCTCAACCAAAATCCTAAGATGTACAGAGTAAAAGTCAGTGGTCCATTTCAAATAAACGCATCAAATCTCATTCATTTTATGATATATAAATAGATTATGTACAATTCCAACTCCCAATTACAATTGATCTAGATAGATGGCTATAGAAGGGTCTGTTTGTGTTGACAAAATCCAAAAGGATTCTGATTTCCAATCACCAGCAGTTTCTAATATGGGATCCATGTTTCTGTTGTCTGGTGGGAATGTGCCAAATAATACAAATGCATTCCATTTCCCAGAATGAACTGAAACCCCGGCTTAATCTAACATGGCTCCCATGTCAGATAATGTGTGATTGAAATTCATCTGGATTTTGTTTACAGATAGTGGTATACAGTTAGTGGTTTGCATCTTTCCAAAGATGTATACACGTCACTATTCCCATGTTGTCCAAACAATAGAAACCACATCAATTCATGAGTAATGAGTGAAACTAGAACCCCATGCATTATCTTATGCAATATTAGATGCTAATCTTCTTTCTTTTGAAAAACAAATAAGAATTTAGAATTTTAAAAAATAATAATAATCTAGAAGCTAAAACTGTCAGCAACGTGTTGTTAGTTGCAGGACACAAAAACTAGCCCCATGTACTGTTCTTAAATAATGGCTCCAACGTCAACTAACAAAATTCATTAATGATTTTATGCATGAACCATCTACTAGTAGGGGTGTACACGAACCGAGCTAGCTTGGTCAACTTGCTCGACTCAGCTTGAAAAAGCTCGATTCGGCTTGGTTCGAAACTGAGTTCGATCAGAGTCAAGCTAGTTTTTAGCTGCAATTAGTCATTAAACACCACTAAATCATACAACACAAAAGGACATGAAAAGGGTTTTAAGTAATAAACATATGTCGAAATATTTGTAGAGAGAAATTAAAAACCAAAAAACATAAACATGTCAAGCATTTATGATGCAAAATCCTCAAATATCATCATCTTTGTTTCACAAGAGAGATTGAAACAACAAATCCCCAAATTCCTAAATCCCCAAATCATTTCAATCGGAATTGAGATTGAGAGAGATTGAGAGAGAGAGAGAGATACCTCACAGTCAATGGCTGCATGCAAAATGGGTTTTTGAAAACAATGAGGGGAATGCGGCCTTGAGACAGGGAGAGAGGGTGAGGCAGATCGAGAGAGGGCAAGGGAAAGAGAGAGATTGAGTGCGAGAGAGAGAGAGAGAGAGAGAGAGAGAGAGAGAGAGAGAGAGAGAGAGACAGATGGAGAGACCGGTTCGTCGAGCGAGCGGGAGAAAATGGCAGACGGGCGTTTTGGGTTTTGAAGGGATTTTCGGGTTTTGGAAGGGTGCGTGACAGATGGCTCCCTGGACGTTTTATGTTTTTAGGACTGTGGGGCCCACTGTGATGTATTTCATATATCCACTCCATCTATTAATTTTAAATTATTATTATAAGTGTTGATAAAAAAATTGAGTTAGATTGAATCTATAAGGAGACCACACAATATATTAACCGTATAAATTTAATTTATATCATTTCTTATGGTGTGGTCCACTTAGACTTTTAAACTATATAATTTTTGGGCTCATGCACTAAAATTATATATCAGAATTTTTGGACGGCTTAGATCAAACACATATATTCCAATGGACCTCATGGATCCCCTTAAGCACCATTTATATTTAATATATTTTAGGTGGGGAGGTAGCTTTAGCGACAGAGCACTTAGGCTATAGTTATGGATTAAATTCCTATCTATATTACTACGGATTAAATTGTAACGCACTGAAAATCAGGGGTCGAGTAGAAGCTCAGCTCCCGAGTTTCAACGCATCACTTATGCAACATAGATAATGATGATTGAATGTTGTTCATATTAGTGCAGTAAACATGAGTAGGATTAGACCAAAACAGCATATCATACTCCAGAGATAGTTAAATTTCATAAGCGGAAGACTATGATAGATATATAAAATATGTAAACTGTTGTAAGTCTCCAGAGTATGAACATGTTACCAGGTTAAATATATACATGTATATTCTAAAAATGAACAAAATGAAGATACAAGGGTGTTCCCAACAGTGCAAAATAATAAGTGTAATGGCGTTTAATCAACATCCCTTTGACCCCGTCGATCAGAACATGGTCTACCTAGACCTGCCTGATAGCTGCATATAGGAGAAACCCTCCTCATAATAAAAGTTCAGCTCTGCTTCGCAAGCATCGTCATCATCTGCAACTAAAACAGGGACTGATTGGTGATTCAAACATCATCCCGTAACGTGGGAATGAGTGATCAACTCAGTGGAATAATAGAGTAAATGTTAACATGTTATCAATTCAATCAAGTAGTAATGATAAAGTAATACAACACTCAGGTCCTAAGTACTCTTATTAATGCACGAATGACATGGATGTAATGATGCATGCCCTCACCTACTCTCCCTCAGCGACTTCATCTTACGATCACGACATGCAACACTCCCTCAGTGCTTGACCTGCTATGCCAAATGTACACGTAATGCGGTGCATGCTCATGATTAGCCATGTTCTTATTTATGTTTATTCATACAGCAGGATTTAGAAGCTAAGGTACCTCCCTTATATCAATTTCCAAATAATGATCCAGTCTAGGATCGTCAGTCCTAGTAATTATTATACGATGTTGCAGTTCTAAGTCACTACAAAAGGGCTCGTCACCAGATCAGTGTTGCTCCTGCGGGAAACACATTACATGCACAGGACGCGACAACTGATCAATGTAGGCCTAGTTATACTCTAATATTACGAAAAGACTCGTCGCCTCAACGCAGACTTAGAATATGCTCGAGGTCACTACCAATGGCTCGTCGCCAAGTCGTTGGCCGAAAGGTCGAATACAATATCCCATACCACCGTATTTGGCTCACGAGTTTGGGTTACTCACTGGTCACTACGGGGAGGCTCATCGCCCGAGCGTAAGCCGATAGCTGGACCACGGTGTCTCATACCACCATGTCCGGCTCATGAGACTTAGTGGATCGAGGTACCAAGGTTAGAGGGGCTTTTCACTGGTAAGTTTGGTACCTTAGGTCCAAGCAGTGGCGTCCATACATGGTGAACATACATTGGGCCAATCGATTTAGTAGACGAGTTCGACTGGTACGAGCGCACGCTAAATAAATCGACAAGGTACTATTGTCGACGATCCTCATACGACTCAGATTCACCGAACTCATCAATTGTAGCGAGATGACCTTGACCGCTAATTCGAGAATCATTATCGATTGCCTGGACTACATCATAGCCCCAATCACATCCAAACACAGTAGGCATTCATATGTGATAGTTAAGCAACATGTGACATCTACTTTCAGGAATAAATTGCATTGAGCATTCTAACAAACTCATACTATATATGTTATCATACGTAGGCATCCCATACATAAAGCACATAGTAGTAAGATAGGATACATTAAGGAAACTATAACTACAAGTAAGGGAGTTGAGAATCATATCTCAATGCCCTCAATACATACATAAAGACAAGCATTTCCTCATTCAAGCATTTTATCAAACACATAGGCTACACATTTCAACATACATGTATTAGACTAGCTATAAAATACATCCCGGCAAGTCCCTTTTTTAAAGGAGTTGCCACATACACAACAAGTATATTCATAGTTAATAATCATGGCATGCACATATCCAAATTCCATATTCATTCAGACATTTTTACAAGCACTTAGGCTACGCACAATACATGCTTGTAATAAATTAGTTAAACCACATAGTATGGCAAATCCTTCCACATAGGAGATGTCATACGTACAACAATCATGTATTCTCACACATCAATCGTAACAAGCACAAATCATAATTTTATATTCATTCAAACATTTCAACAAACACATGAAATGCATTATATTCAACATAGTCACATATATATGTAATAAACGAAAATCCTTGCATCTAAGCACATGTGATAGCAATCAAGTTGGTCATAAATCATTATCTGACATTGAAAGCTTTGAAAACCATAACCTAAAACATCAGTAGCGGCACCTTACACTGGTAGACTCATAACGAATTCAATTTAAACCATAAGTCTTTATCTACGGCACGATGGAAACCTGTAGCATGAAATAGGTTAGCTATTTAACCTTACACTACTCAAATCCCTAAAACCAACTAGGGTTAAGATTCCTTACCTAAAAATGAAGTTGGAATCGCTGAAATAACGATACAGAAGCAGTGATGCGACCCGAGGAGCGATAAGGAAGGATGCCAGGAGAAAACCCCAACTCTCTCTCTCTCACTTTCTCTCTCTTTCTTCTCTTCTCTCTCCTAGAGTTTTAGTAAAATCGTATGGAATAGAAATGGGGTGAGTTTAGGCCTTTATATAGGCCCAGGACTGATAGAAATGGCCCTAGGGCTAAGGTATACATAGTTTATAGCCAAAACCCATATGTTTCGACTCAATGGAGCATTTCTGGAGGCCCCTTTGCTAAATGCGGTCGAACTTAAGATCCCTGACCATGGATTTAGGTCAAGCTGAGTTTTTAGTCCGATCAGGTTTACAGATCAGACACGGCGGACCAATTTCAGTTCAAAAATCACCGGAATTCGATCAGGGCCACAAGTGCATTGACATGTGTGGGATATTTCCCCTGATCCGAGGGTGTAATTGGGTCAGATTCTGATGGTCTGAATACTTATAATCGGCCCACAAGTGACACGACTCAGATTACTTAAATTTCTATTTAATTTCTAAAAACACTCACGTTTCTCACACACTTCGCTTCGGACTCAAGAAAATCGTCACAGGATACCATCTGGACTTGATTTCTGAGGTGGTCTTCAAGTCCAACAAGATGGTCATATTCGTCTAAGTTCGTCGCTATCGGACATTCGACGTGCAGGTCTGATACGAAGTTTCACGATGCTCCCAAGAGCAACTGGGTTTAGAGATTGAACCTAAGTTTCTAGGTAACGTAGAATTAGAAGTATTACTCATTTTAGGTCTCATAGTTCACATTTAAAGTAGTTCAAGCTAATTTTACTGAGTATTCAGTTTAGTACTTAACCAAATTCTATCCTAATTATGGCAGAATACGGTCTTAGGGCCATTCTATGCCCCATTTTTGGAATGTTTAGTTATTATATTATTTTAATTATTTTTTTAGTAGTTTATCATTAAGTTTACCCTGTCTCCACTAAATTTTATGAGATTTTATGTTATATAAAAATTTTAAAAATTTCAGAAGTAACAGCTGTCCAACAAGTGATTTTTGGATAGTTGTCACAATGACCTACTTTAAACTATATTAAATATTTTATTATATTTTTTTTTATATATTTTAATATAAAACTAAACTCATTTAGCTTCAATTTGGTTTTTTGAATCACCTAAATTGGAGTTATAACAAGGGAGATATGATTTTTTAAAATTGGACAAAATGCACAGAAAAAATGTAGAAACGGGCAGCCCAATCCGCTGTACGGACAAGGCCTTGCCAAACCGACGAGCCCCTCGCCAGTCACTGGACATATGGGTGAGGGCTCACCCTAGGGGTAAGGTCCTCCCCACCCCTGGGGTTGCTGGAAACATGTGGGACCCACCTCAGGTCCCCCCGAATTGAGTCGTTTGGGCCCAAGAGTCCGTCGAGGCATTTATCGGGTCTCATTTGCAAACTAGAATGAGTTACGTGATGTACAATATATGATTTTTAGGTAGGAGAAGCTAATATATCCAAATAACCTATCTAAATCATAAGATTCTATAAAATCAATAGTCAAAATCCTATTTTATTCATATATGTACCATTTATAGTAAGTTTTAGTTTAAGTATAGTTTTTCACCATTTAAACTTTAGAATTTGTGTCTAATATGAAAGTACTTGGAGAAATTTGAAGAATAAGATGGTGAAAGGTGAATTTTTGAAGGAAATGGGTTGAAAAGTGATTTTTAGACTTTGGGATTGAGCTCTGAAAGTGTTATGGTTGACCCATTGCCTAAGGACGTATAATTCCAAGTTGGCAAAAATTCGGGGTGTTACATAAATCCATAGCTAAAAGCTTCCACCCTTTATAGCCTTTGCTCGATTTTTTGGTAGTGAAGCCTTTAAACCCCTAGGTTACCCCTAGTGGATGAGTTGTAGTCTCGTGAGGGTTTGCAGCAATGTTACCCACAAACATTAAACTAACTAGGAAAATGAAATAGAATGAAAAGTTGGGTTGCCTCCCAAGAGCGCTAAGTTTACCATCCATCTTAAAACAGCATAAAACAAACTACCCTAGTCTTATGAAAGCAGAAAAAAATACTCGATCATGCCGCAAGGTTCCTCTTTTGGCCAATATCTTGATAAGTTTCTCAGTAAGTTCCTCAACAGGATCATCCAAAAGCCCTTTTTGCAATAAGCTTAGGCGCCCTGGAGCATGATTTTCCAGAGAGACTTATATACCTCATAAAATTTTTACCGTTGATTCACCTGAGGTATCCAAAGTATATATGATTCACCTGTGTCAGAAAAAGTTTCAAAGTTAGTATCCCATGGTGAATCGGAGACTACAGGTAGATCAAATAGAGAAAAATTTTCAGGAAGTGGTGTAGTCTCAACACATTCCGAAGTAGCTCACTTCGGTTCAATTTTCAACTCCTTTTTCCCTAATGGTAAACATTTAGGATCTGTGGAAGAAGGGATTTCAAAGTAAGGGTTCTCTCAGTCCGTGATGACTACCAAGATGTTGTCTTGCAAGGCATTCACTATATCTCTTATCATGAGATCATTTGAATCTGCAAAGTGTGTCAAGCAATCATCTAAAGAGTTGAGAAATTCAGTTGAGCATGACTTATGTTCTGCATTAGAGCTCGTGATGATCTGCCCAAGGAATCCATAGTCTTTAAAGGTAAACGGAGGTGTGATCTCTTGCTCCAGCCCTGCACAGACAGATTGAAGGTCAGTATATGAAGCATTGATATGCGGACTCTGTTCATTGATACTATTCAGAAGAGGCATTGAATCGTCAACATTCAATAGTTTAGATGGTGGCCTCGACTGGGTAGTTTCAAATTCCAGGGTCATATCGAGTAACTCGTCCATCTCCCGAATCATATCATCATTCAATTCAGGGGAGCGGTCCAAACATATCTCACAAGAGTTAGAAGGGTCGGTTGTAAGGAGCTCATCCATTACATTTAAATCAGGCATGTCAAATGAGTGAAGTAGATCCTTCTAACCGATCACTTCATCTGTATCTTGATCACTGACCTGGATTATACTAGAGATTGATTCCAGGGGAATTTGGGCTTAACATTCATGATCATCATCCTAATACGCATTATCGTCTAATTCCGTGCAGTGCACACTTGGGATGGGATTTCCTTCTTCACATTCTATACCTAACTTCGGTTGAGGTTCAAATAAACTAACCTCTACCTCATCATTGGGATCTTGTGTGTCATGTAAGGAAAGTGTGTCATCATCACTGTATTTGAAAGACAGTCATGTCTCTTCCCCATTCTTTTGAATAGTCATCGAGATCGACTCATCGGAAAATTAAACCACATGCTCATTAACGTAATTCAACTCTTCATTCAAAATTTTAGAGTTTTTCAAAAGCAAGTGAGGATCACTTTCCTCGCATTGTATTTCTGGATTGGGTTGTGGCTGAGACGAACTAGCCTCCATTAGCCTATCAAGGCGTGATTCAAGCACTTCTACTAATTTTCTCATACCAGTAATATAGTCCGTGTAACTCGGAGATAACTCCTCTTGGATCGTTTCTCATGGAAATTCACAAGTGGCTGATCCACGGGAGTTATTACCGTGATGTTTTACTGACTCAACTTCGAAATATTTCTGTTTTCACTGAACAAAATCATACGAGTCATCTGTCGGGAGTTGATACGCGTCATCATTCCAATAGTCACATACTATTTTCTTAACTCGTGGAATGTAATTATTCTCCCGCAGATAATCACCGAAAGACTTCTTAATCGGTGGAGCATCATATTCTGCTTGGTTCTCGAAGGTATTTTCAGAAAAATTTTGAGGCATAGGCTGTTTTTCATAAGCTATCTCAATATACGAACGTGCCCACTCATTCAGATACATGGTGAAACCTTAACTCTGAATCTAATCTTAAAGAAAATAAATAAAAATTTTCGACAGCAGTACAAAAAGTAAGAGGAGAAGTTAAAAGTATGTTACCACATTAGAGGTTCCTATGTTAAGATCCTGTAAAAGAAATTAAAAGAAATTAGTTTCTAAAAGATAAAATCTAATATAAAGAATAGAAGAAATAAAGAAATTACGACGAAGTTACCAATTAAGAAGATCTAACAAAATTCTAAAAAGAAGGAAAGTAAGTTAGTTTTTAAAAATCAATTAAAACGAAAATCCTAAAACTAAAGTTAGTAAAAATCTTAATCTTGATCTAATCCCAAAACTAATTAATTTCAAAAAATCATAACCGTCAGTCCCTGGCAACGGCACCAAAAACTTGTTCACACCCCAAGTGCAAGGTTGTGATGTAGTAATAAACTCTATAAGACCGAGGTCGAATCTCAAGGGACTGATACCTGTACGTTATCTCAAACTAAGTAGAACTAGAACTACACTAAGATGTAATTTAAATCAAATAGAATTTAAGGAATAATTATGAAATAATTATCTAAAACTTAGGAGAAATCAGAGGTAAGAAACTAGGAATTCAGAGGATCCACTTGTAAAGATCAGGGAGATCTTATGCCTGCATAAAATATTCAACTGGACTTAGAGTCCATCTTCATCCAGTTAAAAGGTGTAATCATGAAAATCAACTGAACTGTCTTTGGTATAGTTTTCAAGAGATGAAAGGTATATGAATTAGAATGGATTCCATCACCAAACCTCCTCTTGGTTACGTGCATGCATATAGAGTTTTGGTTATTTACAAATTTGTCACTCTCCCTTTTAAAAACGTCTTTCGTTCGTTTCTCCCTACTGTACCATCCAAAAGAAGTAAAATTTGACAGATATCCACCGTTTTTCATGCTCTTTCCATCGGTTCAGTTTGAGTCCTGATCTCCCAAGGATGTCCAAGATACTTTCTTAATGGTTATTATCTGATCTTGTCCATCCGGTCACTTACACACTGATCTAAGGGCTGAATTTTGACGTGAACGATTAATTTATGGTCCTTAGGCCATATATGGAGTTTCGAGCTGAACAGATGGTGGGAACCATGTGATCTTGCATTCTGGACATCTTTCGGGCCACTTGAACTTCAGTTTCTCGATTTTCTTAGATCCCTGGCATGCAAATCCGTCGATCTTGGTCTCTTGGCGTTCGTTTCATGCTTTGATGAATTCAGAGCATCAAATTCATGCATTTAGCACCCTTTTCAGTTCAAGCTCCTAAAGTCACCTTGCAACACAAATACGAGTAAAATAGGTTGTTAAACAGAATCATGTTCGTAAATGCAGGTAATAACTGGGGTCTAATATGCAATATCCCTCAACACTAGCTACCCAGAAATGAGTCTCTGCTTAGGCAGATTCCTCATTTTACTCCTTAGTCAAGTCTTTATCAGTCAGTTGCAACCTATATAACTATTCATATCTCAAGCCAAAGCATACCAAACTCATTTCTAACCTCACATAGTCAATAACTACAACCTCATTAAGCAACAAATACTGAGCGTCACTTTTATTATAATAGTTGGGGTATCAGCGGCTTTGAATACAACCTACTTTTTTAGCCTTGAATGTACTCTTACCATTCAACCAAATTCACTAGCCCATCATTTAACCAACTGGTGGTAAAGTCAATCAAACTTATTGTATCTGCAGTACGAAGAGGCTAGAGTAATCTGTCATGCATAGACATATGATAACTAAAATAGATTATAACCATCATGTAATCATATTACAACATTATTACGTTATTACATGCTCTCTAACACATGAAAGGTTGGCCAATTTATCAATTAGTGATTAGAAAATAATACAATCAATGGATATTAGGCAACTGAATATGGAGGATGTAAGACCCGTATCCTAGTCCGTACTATTCCGTCGACTTCCGCGATCCTTCCCGTCGAAGTTCGGCAATCCATGACCTATAATCGACGTTTGCGTGTGACCCTAAGTCGTATCCTGTAGATTTAATTTGGCTTAATCCGAGACTTATACCATTACGACTGCGCCATCGCCACGTTTCCAAGACCGCGTCTTGCATACCAATCCCATACCCTGGCAGGGAGATGTGACCCAGCGTTTATTTCGAAGCAAACGCTATGCGTTTATAATTTTTAAAAAATCTCTACAACATATCCCATTAATCAGTCAATTAATCAATCACCTCATGTCAAGTACAAGAGAAACCCATGCTTTCTTTCTCCACAAGTCAAGCAACCCACCCCAAAAGTCAACAAGTCACTCACCTCACATCCATCACCCATCACTCTCCCTCTCTTACAACCCTCTCTCTCTCTCTCTCTCTCTCTCTCTCTCTCTCTCTCTCTCTTTCTCTTCACATTTTCCAAGCACCCAAAGGAGTGCACGTCCAAGCCTTTCCCAAGAGAGAAGAGTGATTTGTGTGGCCCACTTCTCACCCCAAAATCCTTCATCCTAGCCATTCAATTCTCATCACCTTCCATCAAAGTGAAGCACAAGGAGACCAGTGTTTCATCAAACTAAGAAGATCGAACGGTGAGTGCTTTATAGGATACATTTTTATATTTTAATAAAGGGCCAAGTGAGGCCTACCGATTAATGGTATGGATCTCATTTTGGACCCTAGGTGTGGCCATTAGCCCACCTTAATTCTCATGATCATTATATGATGGGGCCATTCTCCATAGACCCTATCATGATGTTTATTTTCCTTGCATGGATAAGGTCATCTCGACCTTCTATTTTGGTGGAGAAAGGATCTCCACCGTTGATTTTTGATTTGATGGGCCCACATGTATTGGGACCTACTAAATGTATGATTGAATGTAAGGGAGGGCCCATAATGTCGGGGTCCCTCCATCACACGTGTCCCTCTCTCTTCCTCTCCCTCTCCCTCCCTTTTTCATTTGTTTTGTGTACGATGATGTGGCTGTGTGGCCCACTTGGATGGACCCCACCTTGATGTGTGGCTCACCCAAGCCATCCAACCATTTGGTGGCCCACCCTGGTAGGATGTATGTTGGTGGGGCCCACCTTAAATTTGTGTTACCTAAACCGTCCAGCATCGGAGGACGCTGGACGTGGCTATTTGTGAAGTGTGAAGTGATGGTGTGGTGCCTTGACATGCAGAATAAATAAATAAATAAATAAATATTAGTTTGATTTAAAACTTGGGGTGGGCCACTTGTGCAGGCCCCACCTTGATGCATTGATCTAATCCACACCATCTATTCTATTCCCTAGATCATTTTAGGCATTGAGCTAAAAAATGAAGGCAATCTAACTTTCTGGCAGGCCATAGCTTAGAAAACAGTATTTTTTACCGTTGAAATCCACCCTGATGTTCTATACCCTGAAACATACCGTATATTGGGCTTGTTTAGTCGGTCTTGAGCCATAAAATGTAATGGTTAGAGTGGATTCACCTGATGCAGGCCCCATGTAGAAAAACTGTAAGAAAACACGAATTCAAAAAATAAAAAATAAAAAAATAAACAAGCAGAGCCTACTGCTGCTGACGTAGCAGCAGAATGTTACTGCATTTTGGTGGACGGACAGTAGGGACCCACGGTCCCAGTCATGGGCCCCACCATGATGGGTGTAGAACATCTACGTCGTGCATTTTGTAAGCCCCTTCTTGCGGTGGGCCCCCTCCAAAAATTATCCGCATATGGGACTCAGGTGGCCCACATCATAGGAAATAGTGGGATTGAACATCTGCCATTGCAACCCTTTTAGGTGTCCCAGAAGTTTCGGATCATCATGAAATTTATTTTACCTCTTCATCAGGGTCTGTGTAACCTTATCAACAGTTTGGATGAAAAATAAATCGTTATGGTGGGCCCCACATGGGACCCAAGGATGTATGTGTTTTATTCACAGCGTCCACGGACGGTGGAACCCACCACGGTGTATGTGTTTTATACATGTCGTCCACCCATTCTGTAGGAACGGTGGGTCCCACTACTGTTGACATCAGCAAGGTCTGTGGAACCCACATATGATGTATGTATACCACATCGTCCATATCACTAGACGGTGGGACCCACCATGATGCATGTGTTGCATCCAAACTGTCCAATCATATTGTCAGATAATTTTAAGGCTTGAGTTCAAAAATGAGATAGATCCAATATCAAGTGGACCATACAGCAAAAACCAGTGGGGATTGAGTGTCTGCCATTGAAACTTTTGTTGTCACTGAAGTTTTGAATCATTAGAAAAAAAAATTTCCTCTTAATTCAGGGTTATGTGATCTTATGATCATATTTGGATAGAAAATGAATGTTATGGTGGGCCTTGAGAATTTAATGGTGGAATTCATTACCACCACCGTTATTTGAAGTGCGATCCAGTTGATCTTTTGATATGATTCATTTATATATATATATATATATATATATATATATATATATATATATATATATTATACATATAAATGTACTTGTAGCCGTCCGTTGAGACCCATTTGATATATACATGAGGCCCATATGATTAGGCCCATTGCAATGTACATAAGGCCCATTGGTGCGACCCATTGATGTGGCCCACTTGAAGAACATAATACCCATGTGATATGGCCCATTTGATGTATTCAAGGCCCAATGGGATGTACCAAGGTCCATTGCAATGTGTGATTCCACCATGGGTTATGTAATGATATTTATGGCGGGTCGTGCCTAGGAAGCAATGATGGTTTGACGTCCACATTGTAAGAATAATGTTGGTTAAATATCCGCATTATGACTCTCCCTCAGGCCCATTGATAGGCCCATACTGGTTACGTGTAGGCCGTCTAGGCCCATCTTCGTTGTGAGGATAGTTCATCACTTTATAACATACTTAGTATAATTTCATGATTTATGCCTTCATGCCCATATGCATCATATGCATGCTTGATATGAGGAATGTTTAATCATAATATAAGCCGTTGGGTTGAGGCATTTATGGGACTCCTTATAAGATGGAATACCTTACATGATCGCATGGTATGCGCGAGATTGCTACATGATTGTACGGTGTGACTCATGTATCTCGCATATGTGTGACTTGATCATTGTACGTCCTAGTGACATCAAGGTCGTGATTCTACAGGCACATCGTGGATGGCCATATCGGACACCGAAAATACTTGGTTCTAGTACTGTGGGCACTTAGGATGTCTTTGGATGAAAGTCTTAGAACCTTTTTGGTACCAGGAGGTGCTCCAACATCTAGACCAAGTGGATATACGAGCGCCCGAGTGCCGAATACTAGAAGGCCTTGTCTCCCACTGTGTCGTGGTCGGTTGGAAAGGGGTGTGACCTTATTCGCCCGGGTGAATGTTAGGATCCGAGAATGGGGTACTATGGAGGCTATCGGCACCGGATTCGGCAATCGAGATTTCTGTGAATTCAATTTTTGGGTTTGGGGCATGACAGAAGTTGGTATCGGAGCATAACTTGGGAATACTTGAAGAAAACATCACATATCTGTTGATAGCTACCATGCACTTTGTGATTGTTGAGAACTTAGAATGATTAGATCCCCAAGTTTAGATTACGTAGAGATTTTCTGATATAGCTCCTTATCGTTGGGATTGTGAGCCTGCATAGTTTCGATCATTTCTGATCTAGGATCCGAGGTTCAGTAGGATCATCATAATGCTGGCGATGCATCTTGGGAAGGCGAGGTTGATATTAGAGAGCATTCTATCTTCATCCTTTTATAGAATGATTTTGCCTTGACACATATACTTGATGATGTTTCTTCTTCCCTAGTCTGTTCTGTAAATTTCAAGGATGAAATTTTTATTAGGAGGGGAGAGCTGTAAGACCCGTATCCTAGACCGTATCGTTCAGTAGACTTTCGTTGTCTTCCCGGTCGAATCCCAGCAACCTCGACCCTTAACCGGCATTTGGGCACGACCCTGATTCACACGTCGTTAACCCGAGTCAACTCAACCCAAGACTTGTACCCTAGCGACCGCGTCGTCGCCGTGGTTCCGATGCCGCGTCTCGCGCGCCAAGGCGATACCCAGGTCAGGAGATGTGGGCTCGCGTTCAGTTTGAGAAAATGTCGCGCATTTGCAAATCTAAGACAATCTTTCAAATTAATCACATCACATTACATCAATCAAGTACCACATCACATCTCATGTCAAAGTACAACCCCATCCCCAAGCAATCCCAAAGTCAAACTCTCTCTTACATAAAGTACACCCACCACATCACTCACCCATCTCTCTCTTACAACCTCTCTCTCTCACTCCCTCTCCCTCATTTTCTCCAAGCAACCATCCATGGCTTTCATGGGAGAGAAATTAGTGTGGCCCACCTTCCTACCTTCCATTTTCACCGTCCAAGTCCGATCTCAACCGTTGAAGTCCATTCATTCGAGCTCTAGATCGCATTGGCGGATGAAGGAAAAAGAGATCTTGAGGTGGGTGCTTCTCTTTCTCTCTTTCCCTCCCTCTTTCATTTTTCCTTGGTGATGATGAGTGGCCCACCTATAACATATGTATTGCATACATGCCGTTCACCTAGTGGGCCCACCTAGTAGTCTGTTTAGGTGGGCCTAATTGGAAGAAATACACAAAAATTTATTTTTATCCTAGGTTGGTGGGTCTTATACGTGTGGACCCACCCCAATGTTAAGTACACAGTGCCAATGTGGGACCCACCTTAAGGAAATATGATTCACACTGTCCGTCCAGCGTCCCTAGACGCTAGATTGGATTTTGTGAAGGGTGAACAGGCCATTGGATGCACTGCAACGTCCGTAAGATGCTGTGTAGAATCAAAAATATCAGCTTGATTCTAAACTTTTGAGTGGGCCACTTATGTAGGCTCCACCTTGATGTATAAATCTAATCCAAGTTGTCCATCTTTCTCCTCAGATCATTTTAGGCGTTGAGCTAGAATTTGAGATCAATCCGATAATAAAACGGGCCATACTACAGAAAACTGTGTTTTTTTCCACCATTCAAGGCTATCATGACCCACCTTGCTGTTTTTACATGCCAAACATGCGGCATATTGGACTTATTTGGTGTGTTTTGAGCCCTAGAGTCCATTGAACGGATTGGATTCTCAAGAAACGGGCCCCACCTGTAAAAAATCACAGTAAATTTATATTTTCAAAAGAAAAAAAAAATGCAGCAGCCACAGGCGCTGCTGCTGTCAGAAGGCAGCAGGCGCTGCCTGTGTACTGGCGGGCGGACGGACGGGTGGACCCACGGGCCCAACCGTGGGCCCCACCATGATGTATGTTGATTATCCACACCGTTCGTTAGGTGGTCCATTTCCTGAAGTGGGCCTCCTCTAAAGATCAGCTCCATCCGGTACTCAGGCGGTCACATGGTAGGAAACAGTGGGGTTGAGTGCCTACCATTGAAACGCTTTTAGTGTCCAGGAGTTCTGGATCATTTTGAAATTTGTTTTCCCTCTTCACCAGCTCTGTGGGACCCATTTTTGTTACGTCAGCAGGGTATGTGGGGCCCAATTGATGTATGTACTACACACACCGTCCATCCTGTTTGGCCAGATCACGGGGCACCCAATTGAGCTTGACCGTCCGAGTATTGGACGTCCAGCAGTAGCTGCTGCTGGACCGTTTAAGGGGAGAAACAAATAACAGCTTTATCCAAAGTAGCAGGCCACACGTGTGGCTCATCTTGAAGATCTATCAGATCCACACCGTCCAAGCAAGGATGCTGGGTCCCACGCTGCACGCAGTAGCTGCTGGACACAACAAGTTCTGTGCGTCCAATCACAGGGTATGTGGTATATCTGAGCCGCCTGTCTCTGGACCACGGGCCACCGTGATGGGTCTTCTATCATCACCGTCCACCTGGATGTATTGCACATCCTAGCCGTCCAACACTCATGGATGCGGGATTTATGAGAAATATAAATAATATTATATATATACGTGTATGACATGTATTATATTATAATTTAATGTTTTATATTTTAATGATGGGCCACTCACACATGGGACCCACCTCTATGGATGAGGATTGGCTGTGTACATTTACAAAAGCTATACAGCTATTGTATATATTGATGTCAGCAACCATGTGGGTCCCGCATAATGTATGTATCTTATGTCTACGCCATCCATCCGTGGATCCCACCATGATGTAGGTGTTCCATCTCAGCCGTCCATCATCAGGATGCTGATGTGGAACCCAGCAGCATGCAGCTGCTGGATTGACGCCAGGAGCTCTCTGGATCTGATCATGAGGTCTATGTTATAGTCAGACCGTTCATCTGGTGGGATCCACTGATGTATGTCATATTTACACCATCCGTGAACTGGGGCCTGCACTCAATGTATGTATTGTATATGTACACCGTCTAGTGGTCTGGATGGTGTGTACATGTTCTGAATCCATGTCGTCTGTCCATTTAGATGGACGGTCCAGGCAGTGGGAACCCACCATGAAGTATGTGTTGTATTTCCACGCTGTCCAGCACGTGGATTCCACCCTAATGAACATGTACTGCCTAGAGGTGGTGTTCGCTGTGATGTATTTGTTCCATCCACACCGTCCAGACAGTCTGGACTGTGCTGGACTATCTGAACCACGCTGACATGTCCCACCACAATGTATGTGATTATCCACACCATCAGTCCATTGTGTGCGGACCCTACACAGGTGATGCATCTGCACTGTCTTGACCATGAATGGTGGGTCCCAACCTTGATGTATGTATTCTATTCTCACCATCCATCTGGATTGGACGGTGATGTGCAGGGCTTACCGTGATGTATCTGTCCAGATGGTGGGATGCACCTGATGTATGTGTTGTATCACGATCATCCAAACTACTGGACCCCACCTCCTGTATGTATAGTATATTCACACCGTCCATCTGTTTTCTGATACGTGGGGCCACCTTGATGTATTATTTATTCACACCATCCATAGGGTTGGGATGGTAGCGGACTCCTTCATGATGTATGTACTCTATACCCTCGTCGTTCATCCCTTGGATGTGAGGTCCACCTTGAGACGTGTTGTATGTTCACACCATCCATCCACGTGGCCCCTCCGCATGATGTGAGTGTTTTATCAATGTCGTCCACCCCATGGACCCCACATGTTATGAATTTAAGGCCCATATGATGGAGCCTGCCTACTTGAATCCTAGGCCTGTGGGTGAGGCCCATTGTGATATGTATTAGGCCCATGGCGCGTGGCCCATTTTATGTATTTAAGGCCCAGAGATGTAGCCCTTTTGATGCATATGAGACCCATGTGTAGGGCCCACATTTTATGTATTTGAGGCCCATGAACAGGGCCCATCTTCGAGCACATGAGGCCCATTGGTGCGGCCAATTAATGCAGCCCAGTTGATGTATATTGAAGCCCATGGGTTGTAGCCCATTATGATGTATTCGAGGGCCATGGGTCGTGGCCCATGGGGATGTATATTAGGCCGGCATATTCGGCCCGTTGTGATGTATATTAGACCCTTGTATGAGGTCATTGGCCCACTGTATACTCGGCCTTATGTGGGCCACTCCTTGGGAGCAATGTTGGTTAAATGTCCACATTGATAGGCAATGATGGTTAATTGTCCTCATTGTGACCTTCCCTTAAACTTTGTTAAACTCATTCTTATCGATTACCGATTCTGATTTATCGTGGCCAATTGTCGATTATCGATCAAGGCCGATTATCGATTCTGATTTGTCATGGCCGATTGCCGATTATCGATCGAGGCTGATTACCGATTCTGATTTGTCGTGGCCGATTGCCGATTATCGATCGTGGCCGATTATCGATTCTGATGGCCGATTACCAATTATCGATCGAGGCTGATTATCGATCAAGGCCGATTATCGATTCTGATTTATCATGGCCGATTGCCTATTATCGATCGACGCTGATTGTCGATTCTGATTTGTCGTGGCCGATTGCCTATTATCGATCGAGGCCGATTATCGATTATGATTGTCGAGGCCCAATGTGATGAACATGCGACCCATATTTGAGGCCCGACGTGATGTGTATTCAGCCCATGTATAAGGCCCAATGTGATGTATATTAAGGCCTAGGTGATGAGGCTCATTGTGATTCATTCAAGGGTCAGGCAAAGGAGCCCATTGTGATGTATGTTAGGCCCATGAGAAGGGCCCACCTGTTGTGTACATGTAACCCTTGAGTAAGGCCCATTGTGTTGTATATTAGGCCCTTGTATGAGGTCGTGAGCCCATTATATGTTTGGATCTGTGAGGGTCACACCTTGGGGCAATGTTGGTTAGATGTCCACATTGTCGAGGTCGATTGTTGATGCCGGTTATTGATACCGATTATAAGTACATGACTGCATAGCATCATGATTCATGCCCACACGCATCATCTGCATGTCTGTTATGAGATATGATTGACCACTGTATATGTCATAGTGCTGGTTGTTATGAGATTCCCTGATAGGCGGAGATTGTCTCACATGAGCGCACGGTTTGCGCAGGATTGATGCATGACTAGATTGTATGACTCATGCATCTTGCATTGTATATTGTGATTACTGTATGCCCTAGAGACATCAAGGTCGTAGCCTCCACAGGTATATCGTGGATGGCCAGATGGGACACCGGAAATCTGTTCTACATGGGGTGTTATAGATATCTCTGGGTGAAAGTCCCTAAACCCTCTTGGTTCCAGAGGTTGCTCCAACGTCTAGACCGAGTGGATGTATGAGCACATGAGGGTCGTATACCATTAGGCCGCGTCTCCCACTATGTCGTGGTCGGTTGGAAGGGGGTGCGGCCTTACCTGCCCGAGAGGAGGGGGCAATGCTAGGCTGAGTCTGACCAGCTCGAGGAATGGGTCCGCTATAGACAAGCAAGGCCCGATATTGGCAGGCGGATAGTGAGGTCTCTTCCACTCACCTTGTTGCGCGTGATGGGGCGGCAATGTGGTTTGGAGTGTAATAGATCCCGGTGATTTTTCAAAGAGGAACCGTATTGATATATGGACTTATTAGATAGGAGTTGCATGCTCATTCATTCATTCACTATCCACTCGAGCTGGTAGTGTGCAACTAATTATTGTGTACCTTCGTTATGGTAAGAATTTTGGTTGGGCGCGCGACTAACCTGAGATCAGGAGCTTACCACGTTGAGTCTAACTATCTAAATTTAGGTATGGGACTGATTTGGATAGAAGTCCCTTGTGGTGGACCCCGTAACTTGTGATACTACGTACTATCATCCCGACTTCACACTCCAGCATGGGTATTTCATTCGCATCGCATATTGCATTACATCCACAGGCATATGGCATTTTGGGTTGCTATATTTCTGCACTTATATGGCTTAGATAGACTTAGCAGGATTTGTATATTGCATTACATCCTCGGCATCTGATATTTGACTCTTTATGACTCCTTAGTGCATAGTTATTTTACATTACGTATTCTGATATTGATTGGCTTATGAACTTGTCCATACTTACGCTTATTCCGATAATGTACGATTTATGAATTACCAGTAATTTTGGTATTGTATGATGATGGTATTGTATTGAATACTTGACATTTATTTTGTGCACACACTTACACCACCCTCTAAGCTTTATATAAGCTTATGCACGATAGATGCATGCATGTGATGTTATGTTGCAGCCGTGTTAAGCTTGGAGTGTGCAGCGATCTTCTGGAGCTTGATTTTTATTTATGTATTTTTCTTTCAGCATTGTACTTAAATGGTTATATTAGTGGATATGTGATGATGATGTTACTTTTGTGATTTGGGTAATCTTGTGGTTAAGCTTATTACGATTTAAATGTAAATAAAAAATAAAAAATCCTCCTTGTAGGATCCCAGGATCGGAATCTGGTGTGTGAACGCTAGGAGCCGAGAATGGGGTACTATGAAGGCTGTTGGCACTGGATTCGGCAATCGGGATTCCTGTGAATCCGATTTTCGGATTTGGGGCGTGACAATACTACATATGCGATCGCATACTGGCCAACGGTCAAATTTCTGACCATTTTTTGACCTTTTTTTTTAATCCGGATTTTTACTCTATATATATACATTCTAAGCATTCCTACTTACAAAAAAAAAAAACTAAAACTCTCTCTCTATTCTCTATTTCTCTTACTACATGCTCTCTTACTAAGTACTATACATTTTATAATCTACATTCTACTACATTCCATCCACTCCTCTCCATCTATATTCCATTTCCATATTTCTTTTCTTTTCTCTCAACTTTCAAGAATCAAGATTCAAAACTCAAGAGGGTACAAGTACAACAAGAATCAAGAATCAAGAATCTAAGGACAAAGATACATGATACATCATTCTTCATTCATAATACCATTACCATCTATATTCAAAAATCAAGATTCAAGAATCAAGATCAAGAGTCAAGACAAGAGTCAAGAGACTCCTCACTCCTCTAGTCCTCTCCAATCTCCATCCACTAAGTTTTCTAAATTCTAACTTCTAACTTCTAAGTTTCTAACTTCTTTCTATCATTTTTTTATATATATTTTTTGTTTGTTAATTGATTTGTTACTTTGTTAATTGTTAGTTGTTACAACTTACAACTTACAAGTTTGAAGTTACAACTTACAACTTACAACTTACAACTTATAAGTGACAAGTTACAACTTACATTACAAGACTACAAGTTACATCCTACAATTACAACTTACAAGTACAAGTTACAACTTACAACAAGATTTCAAGATTACAAGTACAAGACTACAAGTTACAACAAGATTTGAAGTTGGGATTGGGAACCTCTTTTAGATTTGTTAGTTGTTAGTTGTTAGTTGTTAGTTGTTACATTTGTAATTTTACTTTTATTTGTGTGTAAATCTCTCTCTCTCTCTCTCTCTCTCTCTCTCTCTCTCTCTCTCTCTCTTTCTACAAGTGTAACTGTGTAAGTGTGTAATTTAACTCTCTCTCTTTTTCTCATTTTGTTTTCCCTCTTCTTCTCCCTTTCTACAAGTGTAAGTGTGTAACTCAACTCTCTCTCTCCCTCTTCTTCTCCCTTTCTAGTTTCTACAAGTGTAAGTGTGTGTGTGTGTGAGTGTGTAACTCTCTCTCTCTCTCTCTCTCTCTCTCTCTCTCTCTCTCTCCTTCTCTTTCTACAAGTGTAAGTGTGTAAGTGTAACTCAACTCTCTCTTTTTCTCATTTTCTTTTCTCTCTTCTTCTCCTTTTCTACAAGTGTAAGTGTATAACTCAACTCTCTCTCTCTCTCCCTTTTCTTCTCCCTTTCTAGTTTCTACAAGTGTGTGTGTGTGTGTGTGTGTGTAAGTGTAAGTGTGTAATTCTCTCTCTCTCTCTCTCTCTCTCTCTCTCTCTCTCTCTCTCTCTCTCTCTCTCTCTCGTGTGTGTGTGTCTCTCTCTCTCTCTCAAGTCCCATCTCTTTAGGCTCTTTACATTTTAGTCTTACTTACTAAGTTACTCTCTTAGATCTACTTCTTTCTTACTTCTTAGTTCTTCTTAATACTTCTTAGTCTCTTTCTAGTTTCTAGTTAGTAGCTAGCTAGTTATTTTTTAGTGCTAATAATACACACACACCACTATTCACCATCATAATGTCTTCTTTCCAATCTTCCTCTTTGAAGCCCAAGTCAAATGACCCGAGTTGGAAGTATGGGCACCACCATAATGCTACCGAAAAGACTCACATAGTATGTGAGTTAAGTGGGTTTGTGAGTTCTTGTGGCATTGCAAGGCACAAGCAACACCTTGCACATTTACCGGGGTCGAATGCAAAAGCATGCAACAAAATTACTCCAAAAATTTCAAGGGAGATCATGGAGTATATGAAAAAATAATTAAAAAAAAAATGCGATAGTACCCTACGTCAGGAGGAATATATGGAACAAGATGTATATAAATATATAAATGTACTTAATGTAAATGAAGCTAGTCCTACTCTCCCTACTTCAACAGGCCGGTCTAGACCACAAGTACAATCATCAAAAAGAACTCGAGGGCATGGACCCATAGATAGATGGTATAGACCACACCCCGAGGATGTAGTCGACCAAAGGGGTAGAGGGAAAGGGCCGGCTCAAACAACTTTAAAGAACCGGTATAAACAAAAAGATAGGAAAATCATAATTTAATATATTGCTAAGTAGTTTTACCAAACCGGTGTTGCTTTCAGCGCCGTTAAATCGAAAAGCTTCAAGGTAATGATTGAGGCTATAGGTCAATTTGGACCTGGGCTTAAACCTCCTTCATATCATGAAATGAGGGAGACATGCCTAAAAACTGAAGTTGAATATACACAATCCTTCATAGCAAAATATAGGGAATCATGAAAATTATATGGTTGCTCACTAATGGCCGATGGATGGACCGATAGATTCAATCAGTCTCTCATTAACTTTTTGGTAAATTGTCCAACTAAGACAATGTTCTTGAAGTCAGTAGATGCGTCGAGTCATTCACACACAGGAGAATATTTGTTTAACTTACTAGATAGTATAGTTGAAGAAATAGATGAGGACTATGTTGTACAAGTAATTACATATAACACAGCCTCGTATGTAATGGTCGGTCGTCTCCTTATGGAGAAGAGGCGACGTTTATTTTGGACCCCCTGTGCGGCCCATTGTATTGATCTTATGTTAGAAGATATAGGTAGATTATTTATAAACGTGATTGCAAGGGCTAGAAGAATCACGGTCTTTATGTACAAATACGCCCTTCTTTTCAGTCGAATGAGAAAACACATTAAAGGTAACTTGTTACGTCCAACAGTCACCCGTTTCGCTATAGCCTTTTTAACACTACAAAGGCTACATGCAAAGAAATCAGAACTTAGAAGCTTTGTAGTGTCAGCCGATTTTACAAGTGAGCCTTGGTCAAAGAAGGCTGATGGAAAACGGGTTCAACAAACAATTCTTTCTCAAAGTTTTTGGACTCAGGTGGTAAAGGCGCTAAAATCATCTGAGCTCTTAGTCTCTGTGTTACGATTGGTGGACAGGAATGAGAAGCCCGCAATGGGCTACATATATGATGCAATGGAGATGGTGAAAAATAAGATCATGGACCATTTTAACTATAGAGACCATGATTATAGGCCAATTTTAAATATTATAGATAGAAAATAGGGCGGCCAAATGTCATCCTCATTGTATTCGGCTACTTACATCCTTAACCCAGCCTATTTATTCGCTTTTGCTGATCCAGCAAAAACACTAACTATGCATATGGTTGGATTTATTGATGTCTTAAAAAGAATGATTCCAGATAAAGGAGAACAGGACAAGATCTCAACTTTGCTGGACTTCTACACAAAAAGTGAAGGGATATTCTCAAGGGATATCGTAATAAGACATCGGACAATGACATTACCCAGTAAGTACTTTACTTCTATGAATGAATGTTACTATGTTAGTGTATACTGACTCAATTGTGTATTGAACTCTTATAAAAAGTTATTCTACAAAGTATCTCTACTCTCTAAGAGATCTAACCTATGGACTATGATCCTATACAACTGTTTTTCTCAGCTGACTGGTGAGCTGTCTATGCAGTGGACCCGAACAGGAAGGATCTAGCCCTAAAGAAGCTGGCTATGAAGATTCTTGGACTCACATGTTCTGCCAGTGGTGGCGAGCACAATTGAAGCACGTTCGAGTCGGTAAGTAAAAGTTTATTTAGACTTTAGACTATTTAGTAATTGTTTTATTTTTTTGTAAACTTTAATTTTTTAGTGGCTTAAGCTAAATTAATTACCTAAATAGCTAACGTCAAATGCGCTTTCTTTCTTGTAGATTCATACTAAGAAAATGAATCGCCTGAGCAAAAAACAGCTAAACGACTTGGTTTTCGTTCAATACAATCAAAAATTGTGAGAACGATTCCAAAGTAGGAAAGAAAAGTCCGGCTTCTTTGACCCTATCTTCTTAGATGAGTTGGATACAGATAATGAGTGGCTCGTAGAGACAGAAGACCCGGTATTTGCTGGAGAGGATCTGACATGGGCACAAGTTGAAGATGCAGCATATGAATCGATACCTAGTGAAGGTACCAGTAGTACCACTCGAAGGCGAAGGACGGAGGGAGAGCCGGGGGGCAAGTAGTAGCTGTCAACCCGTTGATGAGATTGAGGAGATTGAAGAAGGAGAAAGTGATAATGATGATCAAATTAAAGACCATCCACCATTGGATGTTGATAAAGTATTAGTACGTACAGATGACGAAAAAATGGAAGAAGAAAAAGTGTATGTGGAAGAAGGAGATGGCTCGAATGATGATGATGATGATGATGGTGGTGGTGGTGGTGGACCTGGTGGTGATGTACCACAATAGATATTAGATCAATGTATATCATGATTATTGATTAGATAAATAAATAAATAATAAATACATAACTTCTTAATTTTGTTTAATGGTTGTCTCATAAGTCTAAGTGTGTTGATGTTGTCGATTGTTTGTTGATAACTTGATATTGAATCATTGATAAATGATAACTTGATATATTATGTAATTTATTTGACAATTTGTATCATTTATCATGTACATGTAGTGTTGAATGTTGAATATGGATATTTGATATTTCATAAATTATAATTCATATTTCATATTTGTTATTGTTAAATAAATAAATTTAACTACTAAGTACTAACTACTAACTAAAATGTTAATTGTTAATTTGTTAATGTTAAGATAAGAATAGATCATTTAAGAAGTTAACTATATTATAATTTGTAAATTACTAAATTAGTAAATTGTAAATGTATGATGTATCTCATGTTCATGTATGGTTTTATTTTTTTTACTTTACTTAAATGTATTTCATGTCCCAATGACATATAATAATTTATTTTGATTTTTTAAATTTTTTTTCTGATTTTTTTTAATTTTTTAAAAAAATGCGGAAAAAAATAAAAAAAATATGCGACCACATATGCGATTGAGTGATCACATATGTGCACACGCATATGCAATCGCACAGGATCGCATATGCGATTTGACAACATTACATTCATTACTAGTCCATTTGAGAAACTTAAGTCACTCTTTGCTTCATGGTAAGTGAAACTCCAAAGATACAAATATTCATATAATGTGAGTTATCAAGTACTTAATATTTAGAAAAGTAGCATACATGCAAGATCTAAACCTTTTATCTATTGAGGCCGCAAAAGGTAATATTCTAAAAAATACACTAGCCCAATCATCCCACATGAACTAATATAACATCTTATGGATCTATAACTTTCTAGGTATATAACCCCTACAATTTCAAATCTTTATAAATGGAATGTTTACATATGTACAATTTTTAAGTGTTTATATATCAAGTGTCATACATTGTCTAATGTTTCATGTTATAATAGAAAGACTATATTTTGTACATATGACACATGGGTACAAGACTCAAACATATCAATCATCAATTTACATAGGATGGATCAAAGGCCACAAGATACATGCAATGATACCCCATATATATATATATATATATAGCTACACTATTCCTTCTTTTCTCCGAGTTTCTCTCTATTGGGCTTGTTTCTCTCATCGAATCGAACATTGAACTCTTCAAATGAATAATTAATGAGGCGACAGGTTGATTGTTGAGTTTAGTTGGTTGATAAAAGGTGAGTGCCTATGTCAGCCCCACCTCACGACGAGTCATGCCCAAGCCGCTTCTCTTATTGATATAGAAGGTGAATGAATAAAGACCTTTATCAAATACTTATTTATTCCTTGTGTGCACTCATTATCATAAAGGACATTTATACCAATGGTTGGTTCACATTATAACTTAATTTTTAGGTCACTATAAATATAAAAAAAGACCCACTAATAAACTACTCATATTATAAACATGTGTGTAGTGAAACCTTAATCTAACTATAACCGTACATTCTACTGCATTTATAAATATCAACATCAATATAGTTATTCATTCTATACACATCAATCACACAAAAATCAACTCATTAACATGCACTTGTTTAAAATGACATGTTATATTTGTTCTAGCACCAACAATATATAGGCACAATATTTTCACGATTTAGACCATGTACTCTTGTGCCACCTACCATTAGTCGTCATTAAATATCTTTCCAAAATCTTCCATCATAAAATAGACAGTAAACCATCCAATTGCAATTCATAAGTTGGACATATAAGATTGTCCAATGAGAGAATATTTTGGTGACACACATTATACATGGTCTAGCACATTAATTGAATAGTCTTGATCATCAAAATTGGACCCAGATTAGATTATCCAAAGACATATAGCATGTATAATTATAGATTGCATGTGTATAAACCACGATGATTTGTTAAGGTATTAAAAGGTTGCCTAGGAGAGCAAACTCACAAGAGAATAAACCTACGAGTAATTAAGATAAATGATTCTAACCGTCCACTTCATTCCTATCGAACATGTGATTAGATTATCGATTCATTATTACTTTTTTTACGCCCCTTTGGATTTGAGTCATCTCCACCTTATTTATTTATTTAATGAGTTTTTCCAAGAAATCTCATTATTTGGACATTCAAGTCCTTCCATATTTGACGATTTTGTTCCCATGTGAGGTCTATCAGATCAGTATACTAGATCAAGGGTCATTGGAATATCGCTTGCTCTCATGCAACATGTCAAGTTCAGATAGAACGGTTATAACTACCAGATGCTCCTTGTTAGAATCCTTCTTAAGGGTTGCACCAATTTGAAAATGATGGGAATGCACATAATTAACAACTATATTTTTCAATACAAAGAATTCTATTTCTGGCACGTATGTGACAAATTTAGATCCTTCATCCGGTTGACTGTATAAGAAATATTACTCATCCGCATGTGAGCAACTAGCAGGCTTATACGATAGTGGCCACACCATCGACCTATTAGGCCCATTTTGTAAGATATTTTAAAAGATTGCATTCTCGAGTTTCTTTTACATTTTTCTTTTCAAAGTTTTCTTTTTAACCATGCATAGTGTTCTACAAAGAAGAATTCCTAATATGCTGGGAATCCCAACACAAAATCTCATTTTGAAATACATTTTGGGTTGATCTTCATTGTACACGGATGTTGAGATTAGTGTATATCCTACTCAGTATGATGCAACAGTTTAATTTATTTTTATGCGAAAATTACGTTTGGCTCAAGTTATGAGAAAATAAATTGTAAATTTTGAGATCTAAAAAGAAAAGCTCCTTAATGTCATATCATGATTTTAAAAAAATCTACTAAACGCAGACTTTCTTACGAGTGAACAGGGTCTGACATTATTCAAGAGGTAGGCACTATAGATTTATTGAATTTTACATGTACGATAGAATGACATATGTTTGATCCATAAGGACCATATATAGGTCATAGCTCACCCTTTTCAGAAACAATGGTGATTGACTATTAAAAACTTCTTTAAGCCATAAGTTTTGGATCACGCTGATATTTTTTTTCGCTTGGGCCAGGTCTATGTGACCTTATCAATAGATTGGATGAAAAATAAACATTAGGCCGGGCCTTATGAAGGTTTTAATGGTGAGCATTCAATCACCACTATTTCTTATGGTGTGGTCCAATTGAGAATATGATCTGCTTTTCTTTTTTTTTTTGTACCATTCTTTAAAATAGGTTGGAAAAATAGATTGTGGATATACAATACATACATTAAGGTGGACCCCACAGTCAGGGCTGCACCATATTGGGTGAGGACGGGGCTGCACCCAATCCTCTCCCCTTTGCCAAAAACACCCAGGAGCAATGTGGTAATGTGTTGGCGCCATGGGGCCTACCGTGATGTATTAGTTTGCCATCCAACATCTCACACTAATTATCAGCTTGATCCAGAACTTTTGTAGGCCCTAACAAGTTTTTAAGAGTGGGCACTTAATGACCACTATTTCATGTGATGTGGTCCACCTGAGAGATGGATCTAACTCATTTTTGGGATCATGCCATAAAATAATTGGGCAAACTAGATGGACGGCATGGGTAAAGCACATATATCATGGTGGGGCTCATAGGCACCGATCACTAGCAGCATAAGAGGCAAAAGATGACTCTCAAGTAATTAAGCCACATCGATGGGCATTTTTGCCATTTTATAAAAGAACACTTGACAAAAATGAGAGAAAATTAACTAAAGGTTTCCATTTAACAATTATTTTGATTAATGGACTCATTTAGTTAAAAGATTATTTAAAAGGTGCTGAGATGTAATATAGCATTAATGAGGTACTACTTTGTTAAATTTCTTACAATAAAATAAAATAAATACTTGACTAATTGAAAAATATCGGTCACATTTTTCACTTCATTTTCTTCACGTTTCGACCATAGGCGGCTGACTTCCCATATCCAGTTAGACTTCCTTTTTTAAGTCTCCGGCGACAGCAAGAGAATATATTATCAAGATACTTTAACACTATCCCGCACCTGCAAAATTGCGATTATATATGTGTGTGTGTGTGTGTGTGTGGGTGGGTGGATGGGTGGGGGGGAAGGTACTATGCCCTCGAGCTCACGATAAGCTCTCATGAGGTCGAGCTGTGTGGGCCCCACCGTGATGCGTGTCGACCATCAACACCGTGCATTTGATGGGTACCCTTTAAATTATGGGATGTCCCAAAAATCAGCCGTATACGGAACTCAGGTGGGCCACACCATTTAAAGTCATGTGAAACACTGTTAAAACATATAAAAGCACTTGGAGGAGCCCACCTGAGTTTTGAATATTGCTGAAACTTGGTCTGAACCCTCATACAAGTGGGACACACATAATGGATGGGCTAGATTTGTAAAAAACATCTTTTGTGAGCCCCAAAAATGATTATGAATGTTTTAATGGTGCACGGCCCCTCTCCACTTCTGTAAGTGGTGTGGCCCACACAAGTCACGGATTGACTTGATGTTTGAGATCTACGCCCACGATGGAATGGCGCATCTGACTGATGGGGTAGATGTTCGAAAGGCATCACAGTGGGGCCCACACAGCTCGACTGCATGGGACAGAGCCGTGAGCTCAAGCGCATTGTACCTTTTCCCTATATATATATATATATATATGAGGTCGACCACATGGGACTTCCCATGAGATCGAGCTGTGTGGGCCCCACCGTAATGTGTGTTCAACATCTACCCCATCAGCTAGATGCAGCATTTCATGGTGGGCGTGGGTTTAAAAATTAATCAAGTCAGTCCATGACTTGGGCCACACTACATACAATAGTTGAGAGGAGTTACCCTCCCATTAAAACATTCATAATCATTTATTGAGCCCACTAATGTGGTTCACAAATCCAGCCCAACAATTGCATGTGTCCCACTTGAATGAGGGGTTGGACCAAGTTTCAGCCACATCCAAAACTCAAGTAGGCCCCACCTAGTGCTTTTATATGTTTTAGACATGTCTTCATATGGTTTTAGATGGCATAGCACTCTATGTTCCGTATAATGCTGATTTTTAGAATATCTTATAAGTTAAAGGAGACCCATCAAATGCACAGTATTGATGCTCATCACGGTGGGGCCACACAGCTCAACCTCGTGAGAAGTTCCCATGACATAAGCCTCATGGTACCATTAATATATATATATATATATATATATATATATATATATATATATATATATATATATATATATATATATATATAGGATATTGACATCCACTTTCTTAAAAATAAATTATTTAAAAAAAAAAAAAAAACAAAAACAAAAACAAAAACAAAAATAGTAACTTACACTTGCTTGTGCTGCTTTTTTTGGGAAAACGGAAGTGTGTGCTGGCTTGAGGCTGTCCTACACGCGCGTACTAGGTGGGTTGGGGTGCTCCACACCATACATGTGGCATGTATTCAAGTGATCCTATCAATGGACGGTTTGGATTTTGGATGGCTGTCCTTGGATGCTTGTTTAAAATCAATGGATGGGGTTTTTCAACTTGGAGAAGGACGTTTTGATTACTGATCTATCTAGATGTTGGTTTGGATGGCTGGATCTGACGGAGTAGATAGATGGACGGCTGGATATTACTGATTGTTTGAGACGTTGGCTTTCTCTCTTGCCACTTTCTGATAAAATAAATAAATACAGGGATTGTCAACCGATAAGTTCCCTTAAATATCAATTTTAAGATAAAAGACATCCTTATACGCGAATGTAAAGCATTATTTTACTAAATAATGCTTCCTACCTTATATGTGAATGTAAAAAGACATTTTTACCTTCATCCATTCTCATCTACACCCAGGTAAAAAACGTTGTTGATGGCTAATGGATTAGCCATATGGGATGGGATCCATTTTCAAAATCTACTTAGACCACCGGGTGTGTAACCCATTTTTAGCTGTAAGGCTCAAAACTCAGCCTTATTTGTAATTCAGGTGAACCATACTATTGAAAACAGTGTATAGAGACCCCCGCCTTTAGGCTGTTTCCTTGAGTTGAGTGTATCCCACTTGAATCGGGAATTGTCTTGACTTTAGGGGCCTAAATTGTTTTGTGGCACCTATTGTTTGAGTGGATTTCAAATGATTAATACAGTATACCCTAAAAATATATATAATAATAAATAAAAATTTTAAAAAAAATCACCCATGCATGTTCCTCTCTTAATTATTTCATTTCATGTGGCCATGTGAATCACAAGCTAGCTTAATTTTTTATACTTGACATCCGTTACAAGCGGGCTTGATTTTTTGGACTTGGCATATGAATCACATGCAATCTGCTCTTGAGCGACTTGACATCCATCACAATCGAGCTTGACTTTTTGGATTTGGCATATGAATCACAAGCAATTTGCTTCTGGGCGTGTCCCTCTTTGGCGAAAATAGTGGCAGTGAAGTCCCTCGTAATTGACTTTTGTGCTTGCACTTTAGATCTATAAATTTTTTTTTAATAAGTGACAGGCAATGGTGACAGGTGGAGTGCAAAAGCACGAAACAAGAAAGTAGAAATGAAACAAAACTTTGTATGTGAACTTGAGAATGCCATCTTTGGCCTCAAATCAGCACCTGCAAGTGAACTGACAGATGCTATTGGGCCTTATCGTTGCAACATATGTAGGGATGCCTCCATTGATGGCGTACAAACAAAATACGAGTCCAAAGGCAGGGTGAGAAAGAATTAAGAGAATGGAGATATTGACTCCCTCAGGTATTTATTTAATCACTGTCTAACCCTATTGCAAAATCATTTTAAGGCATGAACCCAGCTCTAAACCTCAAGTAGAGGACACCACAAGGAAACGATGGAGATTGAAAACCCACCGTTTAAAATATCGTAAGGCCATGAGGTTTTGAATGGAGCTTATATTTATGTTTGAGTGACTTTATGAACAAGTTGGATTGAAAACAAAATATCCCGATGGGCCTTAGAAAGGTTTCAATGGCGGATGTTCAAATCCCCACCATTTTTTTTGTGGTGTAGTTCAATTGAGCCTTGAATCTGCATCATTATTAGGCTTATGCCCTAAAATGAGCTGGAAAAATGGATGGGTGGGTGGATGGTGTAAATAAAACATATATACCATGGTGGGTCTTGGGCTTGGCCCCAAATATGCCACAGGATATCACATGGCTACATACAATTCCTTCCTGGAAATCTTGTTATAAGACGCTCATCCAGAGAGGGATGCACTCGATCATGATTTTTAGTGGGCCCATTGAGCCCTTGAAATATATTCTAACCATTAGATATGTAAACTTACATTGGGGTTGGGGCTATGGGAAGAAAAGAAGTAGACTTGTGATTAAGATGGGCCACACTGAAGGAAAGAGACTTCCACTGTAAATTCTCTATGAGCTCACTGTGATAATTACGTGAAATTCAGTCAAATCATTATTTCTGCTCACACTGAGGAAAGCGGTTTGGAGGGTGGGCAACGGCCAGTGTATTATTTCTATTCGTATGGTGCACCTAAATTACTGGTAGAGCTGGTTATTGAAACCTATACATAAGATTAGTTTATGTGACTGGTGATCGGATCGGATTTCAAAAACACATTAGGTTGGTACCCACGGAGCGTTCACTAATTCCGTAAATTAGACTTTTCTCCCACTGTCCGTACTGTTATTTGAATATTTTGGTAAATGCAAAAGGTCAAAGCATGCTCGAATTTTTTGTAAATACAAAAGGACAAAGCATGCTCTTTAAATATCATGAACTTAAGAAATTTACGGATTAAATCCTTATAAATAAATAAACAAATCCAAAATAGCAATTAACTGCCCTTTTTAGGTAAAAAGGGTGGATGATGCTGCCTATACACCTATGTCTCACGTAAGGTGTGAAGAGGGCTGGTGGATAAAAACCAGAATAATGGACGGTTTGGACTTTAGAGACGCTGGTCCCGGTGGTTTATGTGGAGGGACGGCTGGATGGGTTAGATGAGTTTGAAGGGCCGACGATTGTGTTGGACATAAGCCCGTGGTGGCCACTGGTGGTCAATTACTAATGGGTGGGTCTAATCATTTTAAAAACAAAAAAAAATTCTTCTCATTCAATAGGATATAAATTCAAATATCGTACATTGAATATTACGATTATTATCATTATGATTATTTAATCCCCATATCTTAGGAAGAAAATAAATAATAATAATACTAAAAGAATATATAAACGATCGATATATAATTAAAATAAAATATAGAATATAATAAAAAGAGTCATTGACCTTTCGTGATAAAATAATAAATCGGAGATGTGCTATTCAGTTATTTTGACACCATTAAAAGTCTGTGCGGAAAAGTCAGCCCTCAAGATCTAACGGTCTACACGATATGAGACCTTCACAAAGCCGAAGATAAACGATACATATTCTGTAACGTCCCGAATTTTTACCAACCTGGAGTTAGGCGTCCTAAGGCAATGGGTCAATTATAACACCTTGGTAACCTCTTAGAACTCAATTCCAAAGCCTGAGAAATCATTTAGAACCAAATTCTTTAGAAATTTAACGTGAATTAACTAGCGCTACACTAAATTTCCTGCCAAATTAACACCAACTACTTTAAATACAATCTGTAAGACCCAAAACCTCTAGAATTGTTAACGCTACGTACCCTGAAATATAGGATCTAACTCTAAACTCAGTTGCTCCCGGGAATACTTTATAACTTTGTATTGGTTCTAAACCGCGCATCGAGAGTCTTATAGCTATGAACTTAGACCATTACGACCGCCTAGTTGGACTTGTCAATCACCTAGAAGATTAAGCTCAAACGATATCCTGAGACCATTTTATTGAGCCCGGAGTAAAGAGGGTAGGAAAATAAAGATTTTTAAAAAATTAATTATATTTTTATGAAATCTGAAACGTTTCACTTACTCGTTATTTTTAAGCATTCTGACCGTTAGAATTCGACCCAAATTTACCCTCGGATCAGGATAGGTGGCCCTTACATGTCATAGTACTTGTAGCTCTGATCGAGTTCCCGTAACCGTTGAACTGAAACTAGTCCGCCACGGTCGATCTGAAAATTCGACCAGACTAAAAACTTAGCTTGACCTAAATCCAGTATTAGAGAGCTCAAGTCCGACCGCATTTAGTAACAGGACCTCTAAAAGTGCTCCGTTGGATCGAAATAGACCCGATTTGGTTATAACCTAAGTATACCTTGGCCTTAAGTCTATTTTTGTCAAGTTTAGGCTTATAAATAGGGCTTAAAATCCTCATTCCAAATCTCATACGAATTTCCAAACCCTAGCTTTCCAAGAGAGAGAAAAGGGAGAGAAAGTGAAGGAGAAGTTGGTGCTGCTTCCTAGGATTCTTCCCAGTCTCTCTACGTGCCTCATCCACCCTTCTGTATCGTTATTCCGGCGATTCTGATTTCGTTTTAGGTGAGAAAATTCTAACCCTAACCTATTTTAAGGTTTCTATAGGTACAAGTAGCTAAGTAGCTGACTTACCTTTTATTATAGGTCGTCGTATCGACGTTGACGAAGACTTAGAATCTCTATTGAATTCGTTACACTTCTACGGCGTAAGGTGCAGATTTTAGACGCTTAGGTTACCATTTTTCAAAGCTTTCAATGTCGTTTAATAGTAGATTATTGACAAGAATACTATTTCACATGTAGAACATGCCGACCGATTTCTATTTCTAATACATATGAAGAATATGAGATTTATGGTATTTTAGGTATTTGTAGGAAATACCGTATACGTATAAATTTTGCTGATATGATTGCCATGAGTATTTTTCGTGCATATATGCTACTTATGAATGTATGATCTATTTGGAGAAAGGATTCGCCCTAATACATGTTTCGGCCAACGTACGCTTTGTATGTTATTAAGTGTAGTCTAAGTGTTTGTTAAAATGCCTAAATCAATATGATTTATGCCTGTCATACGTATTGAATGTAAGAACATGATTGTTGTGTATTAGACATCTCCTTGATATAAGGATCTGTCATATTATATGTTGAAATCAACACACGTCAAGTACGTTAGAGTTGTGTAGTCTAAGTGTTTGTATAAATGCTTACGTGAGTAAGTACTTAGTAAATGGTGTTGTAAACTAGTGTTGAGATAGGATTCTCAACTACGTTGATGATGTGTATGATTTCCTCCATGTACGTTGTTGAATTGAATTCCTTATATATGAAATGCTTGTGTATGCTTAACTGCGTATGTTGTACCCTATAATATGTTGATAACATACTTGGATTACTTGATATTTCAATTCTGTCTCTCTCATATGCTTACTGATTCAGATTGTAAGTGTTTGGGGCTATGCTATAGTCCAGGCAGTCGGTAACAGACTTGAACTCGTGGTTAAATTCTATTCGCCACGTAAGACATGTTTGACGAACCCGAGCCGTTCGTTGCTTGTCGACAGTGGTTAGGCCACACGAGGTGCTTATGCACTTCATGTCGATCAACTCAACGGGCGCTCGTACTAGTCGAACTCGTCCAGTAACCCGATTAGCCCGATGTATGTTAACCATGTATGGACGCTACTACTTGAATCTAAAGTACCAAACTTACCAGTGAAAATCTCGTTAACCATGGTACCTTTATCCGCTAAGACTCATGAGCCGGGCATGGTGGTATGGGACACCGTGGTCGAGCTGTCGGCCTACGCTGGGGCCACGAGCCTCCCCGTAGTGACCAGTGAGCAACCCAGACTCGTGAGCCGATTATGGTAGTATGGAACACTATATTCGAGCTGTCGGCCTACGCTGATAAGGTGATGGGGGAGCAGTGCAACGAGTGCGTGCAACAACCCTGGCAGCCCTTTGTAGTGACCTCGAGCGTACTCTGATTCTATGTGGAGGCGACGACCATTCCGTAACAACAAGAGTACAAACTAGGCCTGTATTGATAAGGTGATGGGGGAGCGGTGCAACGAGTGCGTGCAACAGCCCTGACAGCCCTTGCAGCGACTTAGAACCATATCATCGTATGAGAATACTAGGAGTGACGACCCTAGACTAGATCATTGTTGGGAATTAATATAAGGGAGGTACCTTAGCTTCCCAATCCTACTGTATGAAAGGACTAATAACAACTCAATAATCATATTCATATCGCACTGCATGTGCCTGGAAGATGTGGAGCATTGAGGGAAGAAAGCATGTCGCGGACGTAAGATGGCGTCGCATGAGAGAGTATGTTAGCGAGGGCATACATCATGTCATTTCATTCTTGCATTAATTACAGTATTTAGGAATATTTGATTTGCTTACTTTATCATTATCGCTTGATTGATTTGATAACATGTTAACCTTTGCTCTATGATTCCACTGAGTTGGTCACTCACTCCTACGTTACGGGACGGTGTTGTACACACTAACTAGTCCCTGTTTTAGTTTCAGATGATGGCGCTGCTTGTGAAGCGGAGCCGGACTTTTATGATGATGAGGAGGATTTCTCCTATAAGCGGTTATCAGGCGGGTTTATGTAGACTGCGTTCTGATCGACGGGATTACAGGAAGGCTGATTAGATGCCATGACACTTGCCATTTTATATTTTTGGAGCACTCATGTATATTCTTTTGTTCATTTTTTTGGAGTATACATGTAGATATTTAACTTGGTAACATGTTCACACTCTGGAGACTTACAACAGTTTATATATGTTATATATCTAACACAGTCTTTCGCTTACATAATTTAACTATCTCTGGAGTATGATATGTTATTTTGGTATAATCCCACTCATGTTTAATCCACTCATACAGCCGACATTCATCCATCATTGAAAATGTTGTATAAGTGATGTTCGGGAACTCGGGAGTGGAGTTTATGCTCGACCCCCGATTTTCAGGGCATTACATATTCAGCAGTCCACTTAACCACTATGAAGCAAATGGGTCTAATCACCCGTCTAATTCTACAATATAGACGATCTCGGATTACGATATATGGCTTAGATCATTCTAAGGACAAGCTATTTCGATAAACATTAATCTCTCAACTTTCTCTTTTTAGTCATGTTGTTGCTTAATTTTGTAATTCATGAGAAATCATCTTCCCATTTATAGGGAATGATGGGGGGTTTAAATAAGACCATAAATTAGCCAACCTTATCCTTATCTCCCCATCTAAATCTTTATTTAAAGTTGAATTTGAAATCCAACTTCAAACAAAAGAAAGAAAAATGATTAATAAAAGGGAAACTAAACCTCATGTGACCCACCCACTAGTGGGGCACCCCATTGGCCTATGTCCAACATCTTTCACTAAATCACATTGTGAGATAGGCATTAAAAAATTTTGTACATCTAACTCGCCTAATAACAATTAAAACAAAACATCATGATCAAAAAAATCAGTTGCGTGGGACCAGCTGGATCACTGTAATCTTCTCGCAGGTGTTTAAGTACTAAGTGACCACCTAACTAATACTCAATAACCCAAGCTTTATAATGCATGTCCTATTCCGCATAATCACACCGAATGGAGTTAACTCCCAATCTGCAATACTCGGCTAACATACGCACTTATCCAACTTATCGAGTTATTGTGAAAACTCAATTTCCACAAACTTCGACTTAAATTAATTTAAAATAATACTTATATATATAATTTAAAGAAAGAATATCGTTTGCAAAAGTCTATAAAAAAATTTGATATTGTCGATGAATAAGTCTTCAAGTATATATTTATAGTTCTAGAAACTTGGTGCAGCTATACCGAGATCTTCCCCACGCAGATGTGTAATTTGGAATCGATCAAGCTGTTTTCCTAGCATATAACTGTGTCTGAAATTATAAATATGTATTTGAAAACTTATCCACTGGCAGCATCAAGTTTTTTATAGACTTTTGTAAATGATATTCTTTCTTAAAATTTTATATATATATATATATATATATATATATATATATATATATATATATATATATATATATATATATATATATATATATAGTTTTAAATTGATTTAAGTTGAAGTTTGTGAAAATCGAGTTTTCGAAATAACTCGTTAAGTTGAATAAGTGTGTATGTTGGCCGAGTACTCCATAATGAAAGTTAACTCTATCCAGTGTGGTCATGCGGACTAGGACATAAATTGTAAAGCTTGAGTTATTGAGTACTGGTTAGGTAGTCACTTAGTAGTTAAACACTTTTGAGAAGATTAAGGTGATCCAGCTAGTCCCCAGCCTCTGATTCTTTTGATCGCGATGTTTGTTTTTTATTATTATTAGGTGAGTTAGATGAAAATAAAAATAAAATTTGATTGTTAACCCACAATGTAATTGAGTGGGAGATGTTAGACATAGGCCAGTAGGGCTCACCTGTGGGCAATCAATATTAGGTGGGTCCCATGAGGTTTGACCTCCCTTTTATTAATCAAATTCAACTTTAAACGAAGATTTAGATAATGAGATAAGGATAAGACACGATAATTTGTGGTCTCATCGAGACTCTTTATCTTGTCTCCTCATCCATCCCTATAAATGGAAAGAGGCTCTCTCGCTAATTACAAAATTTAGCAATAAGAGTATAAAGAGAAAATTGAGAGATTGATGTTTGTCCATCTAACTTGTCCTTAGGACGATATAAGCCATAAATCGTAATTCAAGGCCATTTATACTGTACAATTAGAGGGGTGATTAGACCCATCTGATCCAGTAATGGTTAGGTGGATCGCTAGATCTGGACCATTCATCTTCAGCTTTATAGAGGTCACCATATTGTGTAAACAGTCAGATCTTGAGGGCTCACTTTTCCGCACAGACTTTCAAATTGGACGGAGGGTTGGCCACGACTCAATGAAGTGCTGGTTCTAAATGATTGTATAAGTATTTCTACACTTTCCTAATCATTAGGCAGAGCGGCACCATCTTATTTTATCTAGGATACAATCACGACTCACGAGGTGAAAATACAATGTTGCACGTAGCCATGGTTTCCAACCTGTTGAAGTCAGCAAACCAATATGAGCCTCGTCCGCAGATAATATGAATGTATTATGGATGATATTAACCTTAACTTAAGATTATCAAACGAGAATTGTAGTTTGGATCTCACTGTCTTCCTGCTATGATGGACCTTTTGAAAAAACTTTAAATAGGTTGCCTTTCCAAAATTTTCAATATTGCCGCTGGCTTATCAAAATCCTAACAACCGCCTCAAGTCGAGAGAAATGATTAGATATCTTTTTAGGTGGACCGGATAAGCTACTTACAGGCTGCATAGCGGGACCCGCTACTGAAGTGACGTCACCAACTTATGTGGGTCCCATCATGATGTACGTTTTATATCCACCCCGTCCATCCATTTGGAAAGATTATTTTAAGGCAAAGAGCTAAAGAATGAGTTAAATCCAAAGCTCCAGAGTGGACTCCACCACAGAGAAAACAGTGGGGAGAGTGACACCCACCATTAAAGACTTCTAAAGGCCACAAAAGTTTTCAATCAATTTAATAATTGTGTTTTTCCTTTTTTCATATCTGTGTTAACTTGTGAATAAGTTGAATTTCAAATAAACATCACCGTAAGCCTTAGGAAGATATCAACGGTAGGCAACACTGTTCCTACTGTTTTCTGTGATAGGTCCTACAGCTTTGGATCTACCTCATTCTGTTCATGCGCTAAAAGTATATCTCCACATGTAACCCCGGTGTGGATATAATACATATATTATAGTGAGCCCACGGAACTTGGTGACGTCACTTCAATAGCCTTCTCGCTGCTCTTGGTGTTCATGGGGTGTGTGCGCAGACATAAGTGTATATTAACAAGCTGATCAAAATAATAAAAAAATAATAATTTAAAATATATATTAAAATAAAAAAAAAAACCTGTCAGTAGGTAATCCGCGTCCACGTCTCTTTCGGATGCTCATTAGCTGAGCTGACCCCTGCTGAAGGAGTCTTACTACTGAAGTCACGTCACCATGTTCGGTAAGCCCACCGTGATATATGCGTTGCTGTCCATCCATTTGGAAAGATTTTTTAACGCATGAGCCAAGGAACGAGATAAAATCAATGTTCAAGTAGGCCTACCACAGAAAATAGTGGGAGACAGTGACGCCTACTTTTGAAACCTTCATAAGGCTCGCCATAATGTTTATTTGAGATCCTGTTTATAAGTTAACGGATATGAAATAAGGGGAAAACAAAAATGAGCTTAATCAAAAACTTCTACAGCCTAAAGAAGTTTTTAATGGTAGGGGCTTAATCCCCATTGTTTCTTATGGTGGGTTCACTTGAGCTTTTAATCTGTCTCATTATTTGACTGGCCATGCCCTAAAATAATATCTTTAAATGGATGGACACCACGGATACAACACATACATCATGGTGGGGCCTACAAAAAATGGTGATGTCACTTCAGTAGCAAGACTGACTACTGTGGAATTCAGTATCTGATCCCTAAAATTAGGCTGATCAATTCATTAGTTTGGCCACACCTGTACACCTACTCATTCTATAAATTATCATAAATCTTGATAATGTTTCCATCCAATTAAATTGATTGGCCTTACTATCATACACAAATGTTTTCCAACTTTTGCATGACACATTGGTTGGAAGAAATGGCTGTAGACGAGAAAGACAAGAACTTACCAAAAATACTTTTGTATCTCATTATTTCTTTAAGAGGGTGTTTAGGAACATCGAAAGCCTTGAAAATAAATTTGGGTTATGTGGAAAATTCATACTTCCTACATTAAAGAAAAAGTAGCTTTGGAAACTAGTTTTCACTTTCCAGCTTCCCTTAAAAAACTTTGGATGGCCATTTTGTCTGAAAAAGGTTTCAAATCAATTTCCAACTATATAATAAAATGATTTTTCCATATCTAGAATAATATTAGTCCAACCCAAGAAATAATGCAATGTGACTGTTCTAAGTGCCCTGATATATATGGAATTCATATAAAATTGGAACACAAAACAAATAATGAAAAAAAGATCCGAATCCATGGTTTTCCGTATCTTGGAGATTTAATATTACATCTATATATCCATGCTTTAGCTTTCTTTCATTATGTAAACTTTGAAAAAGAAATTAAAAACTACAACTAGTTAGGAAACTATAAATAAAAAATTAAGAATTGACCAACTTTTATATAAAATAAACTTGGTCTTCCGTCATGAATAACACCAACCCTATCTTATTTTATAAAGTATACTAATGAGTGCATGTTTGCACCAAGGTTGGTGAATCTAAACTTGTTTTTTCAAATATTTTATTCTTGAAATATTTGAATTATGAAAACTAAGGTGTTCGGTTTACCTAAAACGTCCATTATCAAATGATTGGCATTGAACAATGCCCTTCTCAAAATCCTTTCATTTTCTTTTCAAGATATAATAAATTCAATCTCGCAAGTTACATAGAAGGTCGTAGGCAGCTATGTGACATCTAACCTTTTTAATAGGTTGGTCACACTGTTGGAGAAAAATATGTTAAGTCCGGAGACTTGGATTTCAAGTAGGTCGGCTCTGCCGGTACTGCTCGAAGAGTCCGAGACAACGGTCAGAGCCGAGAGAATAAGTGATAGGCTAAGAGGCATAAGCACAAGACGACTAAAGTTATTTTGTCGAAAAGATAACCTCTTCTGCATAAGCTTACAGAAGGCCGAGAATGTTATAAGCCACCCGACCAATAGAATAAAACGGACCTAATGAGTTGGTTCTGTCGGCCACGGAGTAAGGAAGGACGACAGATAATCGTCGAGACTATTCCACCCGTGAGAAGGCAGAAAACTTATGCTCCTAAGCCGGCCGAGACTCTCCTAGAGTCGGTAACGACCGAGCCGATATAGGAGAAGGCGGTATGAATGCAAATACTGCTAGAGAAATTCAGGAATATGGGTGTCCGATCCCGAGATCCTTGGGATCGGGCCCAATCAGTGAAAAGGATTAAATCTTCAGATAATCAGAAGAAGAATCCTCGTATGATGAGGATTCTTAAGATCTATAAATATCCAAGCTCTTTAAGAGGAAGGTACGCAATACAAAATCTAAAAAATCCTTTCTCATTGATCGGAAGACTGACTTAAGCATCGGAGGTTCCCCGGCTCTAGTCAGGGTCCCCTTTGTACTATGGATTGTGCAGGTGGGAGAAGATCCGACTCAGGGAGCCGTCCCGTAAAAATACACCAACAGTTTGGCGTTGTCTGTGGGAAATGAGCAAAAAGCCATTTTTCTACAATCTGTTGAATGACGAGAACTAGGAGGACGGATCAAGATGAAACGGGGGAGGCCGCTGCCAGCACAGCTCAGGGAGCTCCCCCAACGATACCTGCAGTGGCACTACCTGCGACATCTGCTCCGACTACCAGCCACCCGAACCGAGGGAACGCACAGTTGGATCGAGAAATCTAAGAGATGCGTTCCGAGATGGCTGTAATGAAACACATGTTGGAGCGACTGTGTAATCAGCAGATGCAACAACGTCACGAGTCAGCGCAGGTTCTCCCGCCAGTATCTGTAGCACAGCCTGCTGCTCCACAGTCGCCTCGAAGACCGAGTCAGCATCAAGGACCGAGTCAGCCAAAGCCGGTTCGCTCTACAACGGCCGCTTTACCTCCCTCTAATTTATGGCATACAATAGATCAGAGGAGGCGAAGTCGTCTTCCTGTAGAAGAAACGACGGAGAGTACGGAACCTTGGAAAGCCGACATACAGGACTTCAAAAATGAAGTCCGAAAAAAGATGGAGAGAGAGATGGCAGACATAAAGCACGGTCGGAACACAAATCCGATCAAATCTGAGACAAAAGCTTCTCCATTTGTGGACGAAGTAATGCAGGCACGGTTGCCGAAGAGGTTCCGCTTACCTCAGATAACTTCCTTTTTCGAAAAAATCGATCTGACAGAGCATATCGAATGCTTCAGAACCTACATGGAGCTGCATGATGCCTCGGACGCCGTTATGTGTTGAGCCTTCTCTCTCACGCTAACTGACGTAACCCGGCTTTGGTTTAAACAATTGAAACCGAAGTCGATTAAGTCATTTGCTGAACTCAGTGACGCTTTCCTCAACAACTTCATTGGCGGAAAGAAAAAGCTAAAGCCACCTGCATATCTGAACAACATAATTCAGAAGGAAGGAGAGCTGTTGAAAGATTATATCAAGCGTTTTAATTTTGAATCTCTGCAGGTTCGGAAACACTCAAAGGAAACAGCGTTAAATGCACTCATGCAAGGGGTACGAGATAAGCCCTTTTAGGCGTCTTTAGACAAAAATCTGCCCGAAAATCTGGGAGAGTTTATAATTCGTTCAAACAAATACACCGACGCTGAAGAAACCCGACTCCTGCGCGAGAAGGTCCAGAACGCAAAACCCTCGGCTAAAGAGTCAGCCAAGAAAGAAGCCGACTCAGCCGTAGGAAAAAAGCGAAAAGATGATCGGACACGAGACGATGGCAGGTTGAGCAAACGACCCGATAGAAGATTTTCTACATACACCCCTCTGAACAAGTCTCAAGAGCAGGTGTTGATAGAAATAAAAAATGAGGGTTTCGTCAACTGGCCGAGGAGACTCCGAGGGAACCCGATTCGACGGAACAAGAACAAATACTGTCATTATCATCGTGACCACGGCCATAATATAAGTGATTGTTATCACTTAAAAGATGAAATCGAGCGGCTCATTAAAGAAGGCCAACTCAGAGAACATTTGGAAGGACTTGGTGCTCCAGCAGGACCGAGTGAAGATCATCCCACGGAAGAAATCTGGACGATTATCGGAGGGCATCAGTGTGGTGGTTCTAACAATGCATGAAAGAATAACACCAGAAGCATCAACCGTCCGAAATCTGAGATTCTACTGCTGTCCCGACCTTCCAAGGAGCAGAAGAGAGAACGATATTGCATCTCATTCACTGAGGATGACGCTCGAGGCATCCATCATCCCCATGATGATGCACTTATCGTTACTCTCACCATCGTCAACAGGAAAGTGTTTCGAATACTGGTGGACACTGGGTCGTCAGTGGATGTGTTGTTCACCCAAGCGTTCGACAAAATGGGAGTTGGACGGTCGGCCTTACGTCCAGTCCGAACCCCGCTTATAGGATTCTCGGGTAGACAAGTACTTCCTGAAGGAGTTGCTTCATTACCACTCACTGCCGGAACTGCACCTCATTAGGAAACTGTGATGATCGACTTCCTGGTCGTCGACCAACCTTCGGTGTATAACGCTATACTCGGTCGGCCATCTTTAAGCCTCCTTCAAGTCGTAGTATCTACTTATCACCTTTCCATGAAATTTCCGAACGAGTCGGGAGTAGGAATTATGAAAGGAGATCAACAAGACGCCCGGTGATGCTATGCGACCGCAGTTAAAGCGCCGATGGAAATTTCGATGATCGAATCACTGGACCCCCGTATTGGATCTCACGAACGGGGGCAACCGATGAAGAACTCATCTCGAAATTCTTGACCGAGACCGACGAGTCGAGAATAGTGCAAATCGGCTCGTCTTTGATCTTACCTCTTAAAGAAGAACTGATCGCCCTACTTAGGCGGTATGTTGATGTGTTCGCATGGAGCCACGAAGATATGCCCGGGATCGATCCCTCGGTCATAACGCACCGACTCAACATCGATCCGACTTACAAGTCAATCCGACAGAAGAGATGTCCTCTCGGCCCAGAAAGGTACGCTGTCATTGAAGAGGAAGTCGGCAAGCTCCTTAAGGCCAAATTCGTTGAAGAGATTTACTATCCAGAGTGGATAGCTAATGTCATGCTCGTGAGAAAAGCCAATGGGAAGTGGCGTCTCTGTATAGATTATACATATTTGAACAAATCCTGCCCCAAGAATAGCTTCCCTCTTCCCCACATTGATCAGTTGGTGGACAGTACTGCAGGCCATGAATTGCTTAGTTTTATGGATGCCTATTCAGGCTACAATCAAATTATAATGCATGAGACTGATAAATCAAAAACTACCTTTGTCACCGACAAAGGCCTTTACTGTTACCGAGTGATGCCGTTTGGTTTGAAGAATGCCGGAGCGACGTATCAAAGGTTAGTGAACAAAATGTTCGCTCGGCAGATCGGCCGAACTATGGAAGTATACATAGATGATATGCTCGTCAAAAGCGTATACGCAGCAGACCATGTGGCGGACCTATAAGAAATGTTTCTGACTTTATGAAAGTACAGAATGAAGTTGAATCCTAGCAAATGTGCCTTTGGTGTAAGCTCAAAAAAATTCCTCAATTTCCTCGTTAGTCAGCGAGGGATCGAAGCAAATCCCGAGAAAATCAAAACTTTACTCGACATGGAATCTCTGAAAATAATTAAAGACATTCAAAGGCTGACAGGGAGAGTAGCCGTGCTTAACCGCTTCCTCTCCCGAGCCACAGATAAATGTCTCCCGTTCTTCAAGCAATTGAAGGGACGACAGACGATGGAATGGACAGAAGAGTGTGAAAAAGCATTTCAAGAATTGAAGTCTTATCTTGGTTCTCCACCGCTGTTGTCCGAACCCGAGTCAGGAGAATCTTTGTTGCAATATCTGGTTGTATCCGAAGCAGCGATTAGATCGGCCCTCTTACGAGAAAGCGAAGGAAAATAATTACCTATGTATTACGTCAGCAAAGCCTTACTACCGGAAGAGACAAGGTATCCTCAGCTCGAAAAAGTAGCCTTATCCCTGGTGGTATCCTCGCGACGACTCAGGCCATATTTTTAAGCTCACACCATCATCGTTGTGACCGACTTACCTTTACGCCAGATTCTTCAAAAACCAGAGGCTTCCGGCCGACTTACAAAGTGGGTTGTCGAATTGAGCAAGTTCGACATACAGTACAAGCCGATGGAGCCATTAAAAGACAAGCTGTTGCCGATTTTCTTGTTGAAGTAACCTCCAAACATAACAAAATGTGTCACGCCCCAAACCCGAAAATTAGATTCATAGGAATCCCGATCGCCGAATCCAGTGTCGACAGCCTCCGTAGTACCCCATTCTCGGCTCCTAGCATTCATATACTAGATTCCGATCCTGGGATCCTACAAGGAGAATTTTTTTTATTTTTTTTTCTATGTACATTTAACTAGTAATAAGCATAACCACAAGATTACCCAATTCACAAAGACAACATCATCATCACATATCCACTAATAATCATTTGAGTACAACACTGAAAGGGAAATGCATAAATAGAAAATCAAGCTCCAGAAGACCACTGCCGCTCCAAGCTTAACACTGCTGCAACCTAACATCACCTGCACGAATCTATCGTGTATAAGCTTATAGAAAGCTTAGAGGGTGGTGTAAGTGTGTGCACAAAGTAAGTGTCAAGTATTCAATACAATGTCATAATCATACAATACCGAAAAATTGGTAATCCATAAACCACACAATGTCGGAATAAGCAGAAACACTGATAAGATCATGAATTATCAGAGTAAGCAGAAATACTGACAAGAGCAGGAATTATCAGAGTAAACAGAAATACTGACAAGATCATAAATCATACGATAAAAGAGTAAGCGGAAGTATGAACAAGTTCATAAGTCAATCAATATCAGAATACGCAATATAAAATAGCTATGCGATAAGGAGTCATAAAGAGCCAAATATCAGATGCCGAGGATGCAATGCAATATGCAATGCGAATGAAATAACCATGCTGGAGTGTGAAGTCGGGATCATAGTACGTAGTATCGAAGGCCATGGGGTCCACCACAAGGGAATTCTATCCAAACCAGTCCCATACCTAAATTTGTATACTCAGACTCAACGTAGTAAACTCCTGATCTCAGGTTAGTCGCGCACCCAACCTAAATCCTTGCCATAACGAAGGTACACAATAATTAGTTGCGCACCACCATCCCGAGTGGATAGTGAATGAATGCATGAATGGGCATGCACTCCTACTCAATAAGTCCACATATCAGTACGGTTACTCTCTGAAAAATCACCGGGGTCTATTACACTCCAACCCAGATTGTCGCTCCATCGCGCGCAACAAGGTGAGTTGAAGAGACCTCACTATCTGCCTGCCAATATCGGGCCCGACTCGTTGATAGCGGACCCATTCCTCGAGCTGGTCAGACTCAGCCTAGCATTACCCCCTCCTCTCAAGCAGGTAAGGCCGCACCCCCTTCCAACCGACCACGACACAGTGGAGAGCGCAGCCATCTGATAATCGGCACTCAACGATCATCTACCCACTCGGTCTAGACGTTGGAGCAACCTCTAGAACCAAGAGGGTTTAGGGACTTTCATCCAGGGATATCTATAGCACCCCATGTAGAAAAAAATTTCAGTGTCCCATCTGGCCATCCACAAAATACCTGTGGAGGCTATGACCCTGATGTCGCTAGGGCGTATAGTAATTACAACACACAATGCAAGATGCATGAGTCATACAATCCAGTCATACATCAATCCTGCGCATATCGTGCACTCATGCGAGATAACCTCTGTCTATCAGGGAGTCTCATATCATCCTACCCAATGACATATGCAATGGTCAATCACATCTCATAATAAACATGCAGATGATGCATATGGGCATGTATCATGATGCTATGCTGTCACATACTCATAGTCAGTATCAACAATCGGCCTCGACAATGTGGACATTTAACCAACATTGCCCCAAGGAATAACCTACATAGATCCAAACATATAATGGGCCCGCGATCTCACACAACGGCCTAATATACAACACAATGGGCCTTACTCAAGGGTTACATGTACACAATAGGCGGGCCCTGCTCATGGGCCTAACATACATCACAATGGGCTCTTTCGCCTAGCCCTCAAATACATCACAATGGGCCTCATCAACTAGGCCTCAATATACATCACATTGAGCCTTAGACACGGGCTGAATACACATCACGTCGGGCCTCAAATATGGGTCGCATGTACATCATATTGGGCCCCTACAATCGAAATCAGCAATCAGCCACGACAAATCAAGATCGGTAACCGACCTCGATCGATAATCGGTAATCAGCCATCATAATCGGTAATCGGTCATGTTAAACGGCCTCGACCGCTAATCAGAAATTGGTCAGGATAATCGGCCTTGATCGCTAATCGGTAATCGGTCTCGATCGCTAATCGGCAATCGGTCATGATAAACAGCCTCGATCGCTAATCGGCAATCAGTCAGGATAATCGGCCTCGATCGCTAATCGGTAATCGTTCATGATAAACGGCCCCAATCACTAATCGGCAATCGGACAGGATAATCGGCCTCGATCGATAATCGACAATCGGACAGGATAATCGGCGTCGATCTCGAGGTGGGGTCCAAGATAGACGGCCGATGATGGATCAAGCAATGTTTATGGGGACCAATCGTTTGGGGTAACCCACTAGAGAATGACGAGAATCAAGCATAAGGGAAGGCCACAATGTGGATGTTTAACCATCATTGCCCATCAATGTGTACATCTAACCAACATCGATCCCAAGGAGTGGCCTACATAGGGCCAAACATATAGTGGGCCCATGGCCTTACATAGGGGCCCAATATACAACACCATGGTCACAAATACACATCACAGGTGGGCCTTGCAGAATGGGCCACAAATACATCGCAATAGGCCACATCATTTGGGCCAGAATAAATCACAATGGGCCTTAAATATACATCAAGTGGACTGCATTAATGGGTCATAAATACAATACACATCATGGTGGACCCCACGTCCCATGGACGGAATAGATATACATCGAGGTATGTCCCACGTCCAGCAACAGATGGACGGTTGGATATAGAGTACACGCATCAATGTGGGCTCCACACAACACCGTTGAGATATGGATGGTGCGGATGCAGAATACATACATCAATGTGGGCTCCACCCACTGCCAAAACAGATGGACGGAGCGGAGAACATATTCTTTAAAGTGGTCCCACACCCACGTGGCTAGACGGCGAGAGGGTAACACACATACATCATAGGTAGGCCTTGCACGTCCAGCAGATGACCCTTTCACGCCCAACAGGCGGCCACACAGATGGAAGGTGTAGGTACAACACACACGTCAAGGTGGCCCACATCCCACCATATGGACGGACTGGATATAACACAGACCTCACGTGGGTTTCATAGATCTAACTGACGTCAAATAGATATAGTTGGTGTGAGGTATCCCAGCCCATCCGTCCAGTAGGTGGGTCCCATATGAGGCCCACCACGTACATATACGTAGTATAATATAATATTATATTATATTGTATATTATTTATTTTATTTGAAAGAAAACTTGCAGCGTCCAGACCTTGAACGTTGGACAAATGGCATGCATAAAACACATGCATCCTGAGGGGTCCCACCGTCCTGGGCAAATGGACGTTGCGGATATAAAATAGTTATATCAAGGTGGGTCCCACATACATGGCAGGTGAGGTTAGGATACATACATCAGGGCCCCTAATAGATCAGTTGACGTCCTTCAAGGTGGACGGTCTCGATATAACACGTACATCACAGTGGAGTACCCCTGCACCTTCTCAAGGTGTCCAGTACCGTCCAAACCATTGGACGGTGTGGATCAAATTACATAAATCATGGTGATCCCACGCAGCTTGCTGATGTAAACAGCAACTACCAGCAGCGTGCGTGAAGTACACTAGCCAATCAAATCAAGGTGGGCAATGAGGGTGGGGTCCATGTGCTGGATACTGCACACGTACGGATAGGGTGGACCCAGCAGGTGGGTGGCATGGATGCAGCAGATGAGAGGGGTGCGGGAAAGGTACTCACATCATGTGGGGCCCACGTGTGGACGGCTGTGTATACAACACATAAAAGTGGGTCCCACGTGTCACGTGCAGCTGTCCAGCATGCCCAGCACGTGCAGCACCGTCTCAGCTAGACAGTGCAGTCATACACATCGTGGTGGGGTCCATAAGGACGGTTGGATGATGCTCATCATCATGGTGGTCCACGAAACTGCGTCAAGATGGACGGTGTACATGTGCAACACATAAATTAAGGAGGGCCCCACCCAGTAGAGCGTCCAAATGGACGGCTGGATGGAATAGATACATTATGGTGGCCCAATGCAAAAATACAATGCATACATCCAGTGTGGGCCCCACGTCCATGCAATGGACGGTGTGCATGACGCACATACATCACGTGGGCCCCAAGGCTGCATTCAGAGAAAGAGGTGGGTCCCACCATCCCAGACAGTGGACGGTGGTGATTAAAGCATGTATCATGGTGGGCTATCCACATGGGGCCACCAGCTATACGAATATAGTATATTTTATATATATATAGAGAGAGAGAGAGAGAGAATCGTCCAGATGCATCAAGGGTCCCACGTCCAGTATGGATAAAACACTATATCATGTGTGGGTTCCACATTACGTGGGCCACACACCGATGAATGACATTAACATCTTAGTGGATTCCACCGTCCAGAGAGCTGGACGGTGTGGTTATAAGGTATACATCATGTGGTGCCCACGTGGGTGAACGGTCGGATATACCACACACATCACAGTCAGGGCCCGCTCGACCTACTGACATCCTACAGCAGCCATATGGCTAGTGTGGGGCCCACGTCTAGACAGACGGACAGTTAGGATATACCATATACATCACCGTCAGGGCCCCACCAGCAGATGGACGGTGTGCCCAGAACAGACCCATCACGTTGGGTCCTGAGCCTGCTGACGTACACGACAGCTCCCAGCAACAAGATTTCCACCGTCCAGATGGACCGTGGGATGCAACACATATAATCATGGTGGTCCACCAGAGAAAATGGACGGACGGTGGTGGATGGAGTGGATATATAACATATATATCAAGGTAGGCTCCAGACGTGTGGGGCTCCATGTCCATAGATGGACAGCAGTGATGAAACACGTACATCAGGTGGGCCCACACGTGTTGCCCACCAGAGATCTGGATCTGCCTCATTCAGTGAATGAACAGTTTAGATACAACGCATACCTCATGTCCAGCCCACCGTCCAGAGGTCTGGACGGTGTGGATTTACAACACATCAAGTGGGTTCCATGGAACTTGCTGACGTTCGCTGGTGTGAGATACACCAGCCGTCCACTTCTCTCAGCAGGTGGATCCCACATGGGGCCACCAGATATATATATATATATATATATTTGTATACTTTATTAATAATATTATTATTATTTAAACCAACAAGGCCAGCGTCCAGGGAATCCAGCATCCAGATCCTGGACGTTGGACGACGTGGATACATCATCACGGTGGGTCCCACACACGTAGCCCACCAAAAATATGGGTCTGCCTCACGTCCAGAGGGACGGTGAGGTACCACAGATGGATGGCATGGAATATATATCGCGATGGGTCCTACACATGTGGCCCACCAAAGTTCTGGATGAAGTTAATACTTGTGTTTTTCCCATCATCCAGACTGTCCATCTGGACGGTCAGTTTAGCGGCACGGTGAACCCTGACATCTGGATGAATGACATGGATAGGATACGCATCATGGTGGGTCCCACATAGGTGGGCCATCCCAGTCCTCAATAAAAAGGAAAGAGAGAGAGAGAGAAAGAAGCACTCACCTCAAGATCTCTTTGTCCATCATCCATCAACGCGTTCTATAGCTCCAAAGAACGTGATCTAACGGTTGAGATGAGGCTTTAATGGTGGAGATGGGAGGTATGAAGGTGGGCCACACATGGCTTCTCTCATGGAGCTTAGACGTGGGTTGCTTGGGAGATGAGTTTGAGAAATGAGAGAGAGAGGGTTGTAAGAGAGGGAGGGATGGGTGAGTGATAGATGTGTACTTGTGTAAGAAGAGTGTTGACTTTTAGGGAGGGTAGTTGTATTTGGGGATGGGATGGAGTGATGGGTTGTACTTTGATTGATTGATGTGATGTGTCGTAGAGATTCTCTCTGGATTGTAACACACGGTATTTTCTTCAAACTGAATATGGGCCAACATCTCCTAGCCCAGGTATCGCCTCGGTATGTGAGACGCGGCATCGGAACCGTAGCGACGATGCGATCGTTAGGGTACAAGTCTCGAGTTAAGCCGACTCTGGAATATGGGATATGACTCGGGATCGTGCGCAAATGTCGATAGTAGATCGCGGGTCGCCGGAATCAACCGGGAGGACCGCGGAGGCATATGGAACGATACTGGTTAAGATACTAGTCTTACACAATGTCTGACTCCGAAGAGGTAACTGAGGTAGAAGCTTCTTCTTCTTCTCTCAGCCCATCTCCTGACACAATTCCTTAGAAGTTATTCATCGACGGCTCATCCAACTTTAAGGCAAGCGGGGCTGGGGTAGTATTGAAAAATCCTGATCAAACCTGTATGCAATATGCCTTACAACTTGAATTTCAAGCGTCGAACAATACAGCAGAATACGAGACCTTATTATGAGGCCTTCGACTTGCCACAAGTTTAGGTGCAACTTATCTCATTATTTTCAGCGACTCGCAGCTAGTCGTTAACCAAGTTTCTGGTGTCTATCAAACTCAGAAAGAATAACTAAAGGCATACATGAAAAAGGCCAAAGAGTTAATTAGCAGATTCCAGAAATATGAAGTGATTCGGATACCCAGAACCGACAATGCCAAAGCTGACTTGTTAACAAAGCTCGCCTCAGCCGACGAAGACGACATACCTTGGTCGGTTCCAATCGAATACGTATCCAAACTAAGTATAAATCAGCCGACAGACTCGGCTATACTCCCTATCGACTCGGAACCTTCTTAGTTCGACCCCATCGTCCGTTATCTCAACGAAGGAGAGCTACCGAAAGATCACACCGAGGCACGATGGCCAAAGGTTCGAGCATCGCGTTACACCATCTTGAATGGGGTACTGTACAAGAAAGGGTTTTACGCTCCCTTGCTCAGATGTGTGGATTCCCATGAAGCCGAATATGTCTTACGAGAGATAGACGAAGGAATATGTGGGAACCACTCAGGAGGACGTTCGCTCGTCAATAAAGTGTTACGGCAGGGGTATTACTGGCCGACTATACAATATGATTCTAAGAGGTTCGTCCAAAGGTGCGACAAGTGTCAGCGATTTGTGATTATCCCGAAACAACCCCCCGAGGACCTGACTCCGATGTCTGGACCGTGGCCCTTTACACAGTGGGGGATCGACATCATCGGACCCTTCCCTTTGGGAAAGGGTCAGACCAAGTTTGCCGTGGTTGCAGTAGATTATTTCATGAAGTGGGCCGAAGCCGAGCCATTAGCAACAATTACCGAGTAAAAAATTACAGACTTTGTTTGGAAAAATATCGTCTGTCGGTTCGGGATACCTCGAACTATCATCACCGATAACGGGAGGCAGTTCGATAACAAGAAATTCCAAGAGAAGTGCAGCAATCTCAGGATCCGAAACGTGTACGCCTCGCCTCATCATCCTTAGATGAATGGACAGGTCGAGGCTGTTAACAAAATTATAAAGAGGCATCTCCGAACGAAGCTCGATGAAGCAAAGGGAGCATGGGCCGAGGAACTTTCGAATATATTGTGGGCCTATCGAACTACAGCTCGGACTGCCACGGGAGAAACTCCCTTCTCCCTCTGTTATGGCTCAAAGGTAGTTGCCCCGGTTGAGATCGGTATTAGCTCGGCCCGAGTCAATACGTTCAGTGAACAAGAAAATGATGAACTCCTATCACTCGGGCTCGACTTGCTGGAAGAGAGAAGAAAAAGAGCTCGAATACGAATGATGGCTCGACGAGACAAGTGTCTCAGTTTTACAACAGCCGAGTCAAAGTCAGACGATTCCGAACCGGGGATATGGTCCTCCGAAAGACGTCCTAAATACAAAAGAAGTTGGGGCGGGCACATTGGGACCTAATTGGGAAAGTCCCTATGTCGTCTCAAGCACCATCCACTCAGGAACGTATTAGCTGGAAGACCTAAAGGGGCAGTTGTTGCCTCACCCTTGGAATGTAGAACATCTCAAGGTCTATTACCCGTAAGGCAGAATAAAAGGTGCTAAAGAATAATGGAAGAAAGATGTAATTGAAGCTGATTTAATAAAATCAAAAGTTTCATTTTTTTCAAGTGTTTGGCGTTCGATTACAGCCTAAGGTAACACTATAAGAAAAAAGGATGACACAATTTTCGACAGAATAAATGACCCCCCTCAGTCGGGGACCACCCCCTAGACTGAGCCAGAAGGACCAGCCTCATTAACAGCAGCGTCCACGACAGGAGCATCTTCGTCGGTAGCATCAACGCCGACAGCCTCAACCCCTGGACTACCGACTTCGAATGCGGAGAGGTTAAGGTCGGGGAAGGCGGCCCTCATCTCCAAGACGCAGGCCCTATAACCACCTTGATAAAGGCGGTCCCTTTCTTCTTTGAACTCTGAGGATTCAAGGAAGGCTCCCACAACTCGTTCTTGTGCCTCCTCGGCTCAGCGCGCCTCTTCCTGAGCCTCCTGGATAAGGGCTGCAGCGTCGGCCCTCGCCCGAGCGAGAGTGCTCTCGCATGCGCTGTGAACTTGAAGAAGATGCAGATGTCTTTCCTCAGCCTCCTTTAGGAGTGAGGTCAGATGGGCATTGTCAACTTTGGCCCCTTCAAGAACCATCCGTGCATCCTCGGCCGCTTTCCTGGTGTCTTCGGCTGCCTTCCTGGCAATTGATAAGTCGCCAGTCATAATGCCGATGCGACCCTCGGCGATCTCTCGACGACCCTCTGCCTCAGCCGCAATCCTCTTCACTGTCTCTGTCTCGGTCGTGAGTTTTTGAGCAGCGGTCAGCTCTGAGCAGGCCTTAACAATGCAGAGGGCCAACTGCGAACGGGAGATGATAAGTTATGACCAAGAACTTAGCCAAGAGTAACAGAGAATTAAAAAGAAAGGATTTTATCTCAAAGAGTATCCTCGCCGTATGCCCGAGAGTCTGCACAGTCGGGGCATTGTAGAAGCTAGAGAAGTCCTTCTCTCTCCCATGAGCGATGGCCCAAGGGATCATCCCCGAGATGACCTTAGCAAAGGGAGACAACTCCTATTGAGTCATCTCCCCTCTTGAGGATTCCCCGCTTGGTGCCTCTCTTGGCCTCGAGACCTCTTCTACCACAGGGCCTGGCTCAGGAGCTGACTGAGAGACCGAAAGGCTCAGCTCCACTTCTTCTACCCTCTCATCAGGGTCAGAGAGCACGACCACTTGCGGGGCGGCGGAGACAGGAGCAGACGGGGCAGCTGGCTCCTTGGCCTTTGCAGCGGTCTTCTGTTGCTTCGAAGGCCGAGACCCCGACAAAAGAGCCGACCTCGGGGGAGCTTTGACCTTGGAAATTGGCATTAGGGATGGACGAGACCTGGCCATGCTATCAGAAGCCGACCTAAGGTATGGACGAGCCTCAGGAAGATCTGAAAAGAAGGATGAAGGTGAGTCAAGATCTGAAAAAAAGAATGAAGACGGATTAGACAGGAAACTGAGAGAATGAAATAGAGCGGGATGAATTACCTGAGACAAACGAGTCTAAACCCGCGAGATGAAGATGCTCGGGCTGTAGCAGCAGTTTTCAAGATCGGTCTCCTGCACTCAGCTTCTTCAGTTCTCTGATCCAAGCTTCCCTCTTTTCTTCAAAATATCTGCAAGGCATCATAAGGTCAGGATTAGCATGAGACAATGAGGAAGAATAAAAATTATCAGGCCGAGTCACCGAGTCACCTGGTTTACGGAACGAGCGAGAGATTCGAGGTTCATATGACCACGCATCAGCCGACTCTCATTGTCCGCACGCCCAAAACCACCTCTCCTTCCAGTATTTGTTAGAAGTGGGTGGGTCGGTTATCAGAGACCCACCTTTGCCTCTCCATGTACTCAGGAAGTATAGGCCAGAAAAATTTGAGGTTGGTCTAACTTGATAGAGGTAGAGGAACTCGTCGACTGTTAGCGACGGTTACTCTAATTCGGCCCATAGCACGGCGCACCCAAACAAATTCCTCCACCCATTTGGAACAATCTGACCGGGAGCGAGTTTGACTCAGGACAGAAAATCACGATCAATGGGCTAAAGTGGTAAGCACAGGCCACATTGCATCGTGACCTAAAAAATAGCGACCATTCCCACAGGGGGATGGTCGGGCAAATCGTCTAAACGAAGAAGACGAAGACGACTGAGTCAGGAACATGGAATCTAGTGCGGATTCGATTTAGGTCGAACTCAGTTAAAATCGAGGTGACCAGACCGCTCGAATCGTCTTCGGCTCCCTCTCCCTTGGAAGAGGATTCAGAAGCTTCTACAGCTGGATTTACAGGATCTGGAACATCCACCCCTTCAGCTATAATTATTTCATCTTCTCCCTCTTCCTTCAACTGATCCATCCCAAGATTAGGTCTCCCTGGACAGGTTACCAGAGACACTCCACCACTGGAAGGACCGGCTTGGACGGGACCCTCAGCCGATGAGTCATCAGACCCCCTTACAAGCCGGAATGCGGCATCTGCGCCAACAGCGAACTCCGTCAATAAATAGGGTGGTTCCACAACATTCCAGAGAGTTGGGACACACCCTCATCTCCGGACATTCCCTCCCAGGAACTCTGAGAGCCACGCGCAGCCATTTACGTCTATAGGAATGGGAGGAAAGAACTCATCGGAGAAGATAGCAGCGGATGCAATATGAATTGACGGAGGAGGAAACGACAGCGGAGGAAAGGAAAAAGAAGAGAAAAGAAAGCTTGAAAGAGGATACAGAGGGGGGAGGAAGGAAGGCAAAAATAAAATTCATACGTTCCTCCCGCCTGGCCGTTTTATAGCCATGCCACGTGGTAGAGATAATAAATGAAAAAGTGAAACAGCGTTCGTCTCGACTCCCCCACTCGACACGTGGCGCACGCCGACTGACCGTAGTAACGTCATCGCCACGCGTCCAACTCCCATAAGCGGACGAAACGACCTGACGGCTGGCAGCAAGTGTGGCCTCGGGAGACGCACCGTCACACGTTAGGGACGACACAAAGGGCATTAAATGCCTCATCATGACCTCGGACTCTAATACGAACTGACCTAAAAACTCATTACCCCTTAATGCCGTGAATGACACAAGGAGTAAGGGGGGCTTAATGTTGGAAAAAAATATATTAAGTCCGGAGACTCGGATTCCAAGTAGGTCGGCTCCGCCGCCACTGCCCGAAGAGTCCGAGACAACGGTTAGAGCCGAGAGAATAAGGGATATGATAAGAGGCATAAGCACAAAACGACTAAAATTATTCTGTCAGAAAGATAACCTTGTCTGCATAAGCCTACAGAAGGCCGAGAATGTTATAAGCCACCCGACCAATAGAATAAAATTGACCTAATGAGTTGGTTCTGTCGACCACGGAGTAAGGAAGGACGACAGATAATCGTCGAGACTATTCCACCAGTGAGAAGGAAGAAAACTTATGCTCCTAAGCCGGTCGAGACTCTCCTAGAATCGGTAACGACCGAGCCGAGATAGGAGAAGGCGGTATGAATGCAAATATCGCTCTAAAAATTCAGGAATACGGGTGTCCGATCCCGAGATCCTCAGGATCGGGTGCAATCAGTGAAGAGGATTAAATCTCTGGATAATCAGGAGAAGAATCCTCATATGATGAGGATTCTTAAGATATATAAATATCCAAGTTCTTTACAGAGGAAGGTACACAATACAAAACCTAAAAAATCCTTTGCCATTGATCGGAAGACTGACTTAAGCATCGGAGGTTCCCTGGCTCTAGCCAGGGTCCCCTTTGTACTATGGATTGTGCAGGTGAGAGAAGATCCGACTCAGGGAGCCGTCCCGTAAAAATACACCAACACACACCATGAAAATTGTCTAGTGCAAAAATCAGCTCTCTCTCTCTCTCTCCATAGGAATACTCACCAGCCCACTTGTTCCCACCAGTTTTTTAAAACTCATCACACATGATGTTGGCCCAAAATCTGAATTGTCCATGTGATGCAACACCCCATGAAACACAAAAGGCCCAATTTTCACTCGGATTCAAAAGTTTGGTGGGCCATGGAAAAAGGAAACGGCTTCTTCCTTTGATTTGTCTCTGTTTTTCCATGGCTCAACAAAGTTTTGGATGAGAATAAAAGACGGGCCCTGGGGTTTCATGGGGTGCTGCATCACATGGACTATTCAAATTTTGGACCTATATCACGTGTGATGAGAACTAGTGCGCAAGTGAGCATTCCTCTATCTCCCCTCTTTATATATATATATATATATATATATATATATATATATATATATATATATATATATATAGAGAGAGAGAGAGAGAGAGAGAAGGTTCTATGCGGTCGAGCTAATAGGAATTTCCCATGAGGTCGAACTATGTGGGCCCCACCGTGATGCGTGTTCAATTTTAGGCTCATGGAAAAACGGACGGATAGGGTGGATTTTTTAAAAAATCCCACTGTAGGCCCTACCTAAGTTTTCCGCGCATGACCTTCATGCTAACAGCTTTTGTAGGAAATACACCAAGTCGTATTTTAATAAGCTATTTCATCGGTTGTATTTCTCCGCTCATCCTATAAAATCTCACCGCTGGTTTGAAATTTTCAACATCCGACCGCTAATGTGTTGCCAGCACTCGACCTCATGGAAATGTACTATGCAGTCGAGCACATAGTACATTTTCTCTCTTTATATATATATGTGTGTGTGTGTGTGTGTGTATGTGTGTGTGTGTGTGTGTGTGTGTGTGTGTATATATATATATATATAGAGAGAGAGAGAGAGAGAAATGGTATCCTGTGAACCATACTGCAAGGAATTTATGTGCGAGCCTTCATGTAAGCAGTAAGATAAGGAGTGCGGTTGGGATTCAACTGCATTGAGAGAGGGATAGTCTTAAAAAATAAAAAAAATAATAAATAAATAAAAAGACTCTCTTAGACTCACGGAGACACTCTTAGAATTGCAAGTGGGTTTCACGCAAAAGCCTTTCGGTGCAAGGATTCTGTGTGGGGCCTACGATGATGTTTGTGATAAATCCAACCCCTTAATCCATTTTTTTTGAAATCATTTTAGGACATGTGACCAAAAATGAGGAGGATCCAAAAATTAAATGGGCCACATGAGAGGAAATAATGGGGATTTAGTGACCACCGTTGAAACATTCATATGGCTACAAAAGTTTGTATCGGTTTATGTTCCTAATGTTTTCATTTCATCTCAGTGAAAATGACATTATAAACAGTTTGGATGGACTATAAACATCAAGGTGGAGCCTACGAAGGTTTCAACAGTAAGCATTTTTTTGTCCACTATTTCATCTCATATGGCACACTTGAATTTTGAATCCTCCTCATTTTTGATATAATGTCATAAAATGATATCTAAAAATAAATGGATGGGTTGGATTTCACACAAAGATCATAGTGGGCCCCACATAAAATCCTTCTGCAGATCTTCGTGGGAAAGACTTTAGCAGGAAATCCGCGTCATTGGGTTTGGGAAACGGACTGGCTACTCCCCCGCCACCGACCAATGGGGGGTGGCCGGTGCTATGTGGGCCCCACCATGATGTATGTGTTTCATCCGTGTCGCCCATCCATTTTTCCATCTAATTTAAGGGGTTGAGCCCAAATTGAAGCATATCCAAAGATCAAGTGGATCATGCCAATGAAAAAAGTGAGGATAATGATTCCCACCCTTGAAACCTTGTTAGGCCCCATAGTGATGTTTATTTGTCATCCAACCTGTTCATAAGATCATACAGACATGGATGAACGGAAAACAAAAATATAAGCTTGATCCAAAACTTATGTGGCCCCCAAGAAATTTTCAACAGTAAAAGTTCAATTCAATTGTTTCATGTTGTGTGGTCCATTTGAACATTGTATAAACTTCGATTTGGGGATCAAGCTATAAAATTATCTGGGAAAATGGATGGACGGAGAAGATAAAATACATAAATCATGGTGGACCTCACACAGTTTACTCAGTAAGCTAAGCAATCCCCTTCCGTCCAGGAGGGAAGTGGATTTGGTTGGTGTACCTAGGGGTGTACACGAACCGGGCTAGCTTGGTTAGCTCGTTCGGCTCGACTCGACTCAAAAAAGCTTGATTTGACTCGGTTCTAAGCTAAGTTTGAGTCGAGTTGAGTTGATTTTTTGAGCTCGAAAATGAGTTCGAGCAGGCCCCAGCTTGACTAGACTCGAATCAAACTCAGATTGAACCAATTCAGTGACTCGGTTACTTTATCATTGATGTTGCTCACCAACTGTTTGATAAAATGACTTAACAGAATGTGGTTGGTAGCAAGCTATCAGTTATCGAGGGAATGAGGCTTCACTGGAGGTCTGCTTTTGGTCTCCAACTTAGATTCCTTCACTGTCAGATAGACCTATGCTGCGTTTTGTTTCTTGTCGTGATGTGAAGTCAGATGTTGCGATTCCCATCTCTATGTTCTATACAGAGGGAGCTTGCACCTGGTCTGTGTGGGCTGTTTTGTGAATAAAATAGAAGACGTTTGATCTAGTTGGAGGTATGTAAGATGCTTCTTTCCTCCTCCTTATGTATTTAGATTGGATTAGATATGCCTATGTTCTATGCTGGGAAGTTGGGATATTTTGGAGGTTTTCTTCTACTGTCTTCTGCTATGAATGGTCAGTTGACAGCTTTGGATAGTGGAGGTAGTTGTTCCTGTGTATTTAGACAGGGGAGGTTTGCTGTTGGGATTTTGAAGTTGTAGTCAGGTGCTTGTGGAAATGCCTCATTGGTGAACTCGGCTCGATCTTGGCTCGAACTCGACCCGAGCTGTTGACCGAAATGAGCCGAGCTGGCCAGTTAGGCTCGAGGACCAAGCCGAGCTGAGGTCAGCCAGTGACTGAACCGAGTCGAGCTGAGGCTAGCTCGACTCGGTTTGACTCGATGTACACCCCTAGGTGTACCACACACCAACTATATAGCTGGTGTAGATACGTATCACGCTTAGACAAGTGTCGACGCTCCTTGAGCTCAACGGTTCAAAGGAGATCAAAGTTGCATGCCCCACAATGATTTATTTATTATATCCACAGTTCATTCATTTTTCAAGATCAATTTAGACCATTAAACAAAAAATGAATCATGTCCAAAGCTCAAATGGACCACACCAAAAATAGCAGCGAGGACAATGATTCTCACTGTTAAAAAATTCATAGGGCCTACCATAACGTTTATTTTCCGTCCAATCTATTAATAAGATCACAAATGCATAGATGAAGAGGAAAAACAAATTTCATATTGATTAGAAACTTCTATGACCCCCAAAAGGGTTTCAATGGTAGACGTTCAATCCCCAATTGCTTTTTGCAGTGTGGTCCACTTGATCTTTATATCTGTCTTATCTTTGGATATAACACATACCTCATGATGGGACCCATAGAACTCATTGATGTTAATACACCATCTGGTATGTGGTACACCAGCCAATCCACTTCCGTCTCGGAGTGGTATGTGGATTACCTCACGAGAGGTTAAGTAGCTGAAGTGACGTCACCAAGTTTTGTGGGCGTCACCATGATATATGTATTATATCCACACCGTCCATCCATTTTGAGAGATCATATTATGGCATCACCCAAAGAATGAGGCAGATCAAAAGCTCTAGTGGACCCCCACCACAAAAAAAAAGTGAGGAGAGTGATGCCCACGGTTAAAATCATCCTAAGGCCCACTGTACTGTTTATTTGACATCTAATCTGTTGATTAAGTCATACCGACCCATATGAAGGGAAAAAACAAAGATCAGCTTGATCTAAAACTTTTTTGACTCCCAAAAAAATTTTAATGGTTGACATCCATTTAACACTGTTTCTTGTAACGTGGTCCACTTGAGATTGGGATATACCCCATTTTTTGTCTCATACCATAAAATGATCTAAAAAAAACAAATAGCCGGCATGGATGAAACACATACATCATGGTGGGGCCCATATAGCACCAACCACTCGCAGTTGATCGATGGCCGGGGAGTAGCTAGTCTGTTTCCCAAACCCAGGGGACACGGATTTCCTATTAAACCCTTGTCCATGAAGATTCGGCGGAAGGATTCTATGTGGGGCCCACTGTGATCTTTGTGTGAAATCCAACCTGTCCATTCATTTTTAGATATCATTTTAGGACATTATACCAAAATTGAGGAGGATCCAAAATTCAAGTGGGCCATATGAGATGTAACAGTGGGGAAAGGAATGCTTACCATTGAAACCTTCGTAGGCTCCACCTTGGTGTTTATATTCCATCCAAACCGTTTATAAGGTCATTTTCACCGAGATGAAATGAAAACACCAGGAACATAAACCGATACAAAACTTTTGTAGTCATATGAATGTTTCAACGGCGATCACTAAATCCCCACTGTTTCCTCTCATGTGGCCCATCTAATTTTTGGATCCTCCTCACTTTTGGTCGCACGTCCTAAAATGATTTCAAAAAACGGATGGACGGGTTGGATTTATCACAAACATCATAGTGGGCCCCACACAGAATCCTTGCACAAGATTTTTCAACAAAAGGCTTTTGCATGAAATCCACTTGTAATTTGAAGAGTGTCTCCATGAGTGCAGGACAGAGTCTTCTTTCTTCTTTTTTTTGAAGACTCTCCCTCTCTCAATGCAATGCAACTGAATCTCAGTCGCTCTCCTCATCCTACGGCAGGCTCGCACATAAATTCATTGCCGTATGGTTCACATGAAACCATTATTCTATATATGTATGTGTGTGTGTGTGTGTGTGTGTGTGTAAAAGGTCATCCACATGAGGGGAAAATACATGACAATGGAGCCCACCCAAGCCATCGACCCCTAGGGAGTGTGTATATCATATGTATCTGACCCATTTTTGAACTGGACTGTAAACTGCTCTGTAATCCCCTGTATGTGAAATCCACTCAGCATCATATTTGTAATACCCCGAATTTTTTCCAACCTATAATTAGACGTCCTTGGACATAGAACTGCCCTAGGACCTTATTCCGTCGTAATTAGGGCATAATTTAGTTAATGACTAAACTGAATAATCAGTAGAATTAGCTTGAACCACTTTAAATATGATCTGCAAGATCCAAAACTTGTAAAATCGTTAACGCTACATTATCCTAAAAGATAGGATCAATCTCTAAACCCAGTTGCTCTTGGGAGCATCATGAAACTCCGTATCGGACCTGGACCGTACGTCGAAAGTCTAATAGTGACGAACTTAGACAATTATGACCGCCTAGTTGGACTTGACAATCACCTCGAAAATCAAGTCCAGATGATGTCCTGAGACTATTTTCTTGAGTCCGGAGTGAAGAGTGTGAGAAAGTGAATATTTTTATGAAATTAAATATGAATTTAAGTAATCTAAATCGTGTCGCTTGTGTGCCAATTTTAAGCGTTCTGACCATTGGTTTCTGACCCAAATACACCCTCGGGTCAGGGAAGATGGCCCACACATGTCAAAATACGTGTAGCCCTGATCGAGTTTTGGTGACCGTTGAACTGAAACTGGTCCGCGACGATCGATCTGAAAATCCGATCGGACTAAAAACTTAGCATAACCTAGATCCAAGGTTAAGAAGCTTAAGTCCGACCGCACGCCAAAAAGGGGCCTCCAGAATGTTCCGTTAGATCGAAACAAGCCCCCTTTGGCTATAACATAAGTATACCTTAGCCCTGGGGCCATTCCCATCAGTTCTGGGCTTATATAAGGGCCTTAAATCCTCACTCTCTCATCCCATAAGAAATTAGGAAACCCTAGGAGAGAGAAGAGAGAAAAGAAAAGGAAAGAGAGAAAGTGAGAGAGAGAGTGGAAGAGAGTTCCTGGGATTTGATCCCATCACTCCACGGGCTAAATCACCGCTTCTGTATCGTTATTTCAGCAATTCCAACTTCGTTCTTAGGTAAGAAATTCTAACCCTAACCTGTTTTAGGGTTTTTAACTAGTGTAATAGATGAATCAAATAACCTATTTCATGTTATAGGTTGCCAATCCGCCGTTGACCAAGACTACGTATCTAAAATGAATCTGATATGCGTTTACCAGCGTAAGGTGCGGACTATATGCGTTTAGGTTATGGTTTTTAAGGCTTTCAATGTCAGTTAATGATTTATTACTAATATGGGTGCCATTACACATGCCAAATGAGATATCTATTTCGCTTTACGTATACGTATACATTATGTTGCATTTAGGGTATTCCATGTATTTGTAGTAATAGTCATATATGTATAGAATTTGAAACTATGTTTGTCATGATTTATTTCCGTATATATATGTCAGGTATATGTGTAACAAGTCCTTGGTGAAAGGATTTGCCCTAATATGTATTCTAACCAACGTATGTTATGTAGGTTGGAATATGTAAACTAAGTGTTTGTAAAAATGTCTGAATGACTAAGTAAGTAGTAAATTGTAATGAATTCAAGTGTTGAGATAGGATTCTCAATTACTTTAACAATGTATATGATTTTCTCCATGTACGATGTCTTGTAGTGTTTATATGTCTATAGGATACTTATGTATGAATTCATGTTTCAGTTGAATTTGCTAAACTACTTAAATGATTATAGGAGTTAAACTGTTTATTCGCTACTGCTTTTATTATCTCATGTGATTATCTGTTATAAATGAATGTGTTTGGAGCTATTATATAGTCCAGGCAATCGGTAACAGGCCATGAACTGGTGGCTGAGGTTGTTTTCGCCACACAGGATGTGCCGATGAATCCGAGTTGTACTACGGTTGTCGACAGTGGTTAGGCCACACGGAGTACTTACGCACTTCATGCCGATCAACTCAACGTGCGCTCGTGCTAGTCGAGCTGGTCAAATAACCCGATTGACCCGATGCATGTTCACCATGTTTGGATGCTACTGTTTGAATCTAAGGTACTATACTTACCAGTGCAATTCCGTCAACCTTGGTACCTCAATTCGCTAAGACTCATGAGCCAGACATGGTGGTATGGGACACCGTGGTCGAGCTGTCGGCCTACGCTGGGGCGATGAGCCTCCCCGTAGTGACCAGTGAGTAACCTAGACTCATGAACTGATTATGGTGGTATGGGACACTATATTCGAGCTGTCGGCCTACTCTGATTGGTGACGAGCCCTTTGTAGTGACTTCGAGCATACTCTGAGTCTGCATTAAGGCGACGAGTCTTTCCGTTGCATTAGAGGATAACTAGGCCTACACTGATCAGTTATTGCTTCCTGTGTGTGTGATGTGTTTTCCGCAGGAGCAACACTGATTTGGTAACGAGCCCTTTTGTAGCGACCTAGAACCACAACATCATATGAGAATTATTAGGACTGACGACCCTAGAATGGATCATTGCTTGGAGAAATGATATAAGGAAGGTACCTTAGCTTCCTAATCTTGTTGAATGAATAAACCTAAGTAAGAACTTGGCTAATCATGTTGCATGCACCGCATTACGTTTTCGTTTGGCGTAGCAGGTCAAGCATTGAGGGAGTGTTGCATGCCGCGATCGTAAGATGAAGTCGCCGAGGGAGCGTAGGCGAGGGCATGCATCATTACGTCTATGTCATTCGTGCATTAATAAGAGTACTTAGGACCTAAGTGTTCTACTGCTTTATCATTACTGCTTGACTGAATTGATAACATGTTAACCTTTGCTTTATAGTTTCACTAAGTTGATCACTCACTCCCACGTTACGGGACGGTGTTTTAAACACTCATCAGTCCTTGTTTTAGTTTCAGATGATGACGATGCTTGCGAAGCGGAGCCAGACTTTTATGATGATGAGGTGGGTTTCTCCTATATGTAGCTATCAGGCGGGTCTATGTAGACCATGTTCTGATCGACGGGGTTACAGGGATGTTGATTAGACACCATTACACTTGTTATTTTGCACTGTTGGAAACTCCATGTATATTCTTTTTCTTCATTTTTGGAGTATACTTATATATATTTAACCTGGTAATATATTCACACTCTGGAGACTTACAACAATTTATATATTTTATATATTTATCAGTCTTCCGCTTACGAAATTTAACTATTTCTGGAGTATGATATGCTGTTTTGGTATAATCTAACTCATGTTTAATGCACTAATATGGACAGCATTCAATCATCATTATTTATGTTGTATAAGTGATGCGTTGGAACTCGGGAATGGAGTTTATGTTAGACCCCCGATTTTCAGGGCGTTACAATATTGTTAGGGCATATTTGGCTAAGAGTTCATAAATCAGCCCTATCCATGATTCAGGTAAGCCACAATTGAAAAGTGTGAAAGGGAATGTCTACCTTTCAAACTGTTTCCTTTTGTGTGGCCCACTAAACAAGACTAATTTTTGAGTCATGTGCCTAAATTTTATTGTGGCATATAATGTTTACAGTGGATTGCATATAATCATCACAGTGGCCACTGTAAAATCAAGGGTGGATGCCTCTCATCCAACTATTTCCTCTGGTGTGGCCCACTTGAATCACATTTTAGCCTTAATTTTATTTATTTATTATTTTATATTTTTATATTTTTGTCCAGTAACTAACTTGGGACGATTCATATAATGATTGAAGTGGATTTCTCATAAACATCTTAATGGCCATGTAAAAATCTAGGGTAGGAGTCCCCTCCCAACAATTTCCCAGCATATGCTTCAACCTATATCCCTCATGGCTTAAATGCAGTGACCCACCTGACAATTGGGGTGGATTTCATCTAAACATATTGGCAGGGGACATTTCATCCGGCCACATCTTAAGACGCTAGTTAAGGTTTCTGCGTAGAAGTCTGTCTATGTATGCATAGTGAAATAAGGTCCCCTGTCTGACTTTAATTTCCACCCAAAGGATAACTTCTAACTTATTAAATACAGGGAATATCCAAACTTTTAAATAGATTGAATCCACCCTGAAGAACACTTTTCCAAAAATCAGCCCCGTCCACTCATCAAGTGGACCACACTTATATTATTCTATTTGTCAATGGGTATACATTGTTTTCTATTGTGTTGCTTACTTGATCAGTAACAGGCCTGATTTTTTTACCACTTGACCTTTATGCTGGGGCCAACTTATTAGGGGAATTGGGTATCACAAGCACTTAATAGGTTGGAAATTATCCACTGGGAGGACCATAAGCTATTGTCCAATCTGTTGGACTTGTCTGTTCGCGTGCACAAAAGTGTACACACGCACATGCATACATACATGATAGGTTAGAGCCTTTTCTTCCTTTTTTTTCTACACATGCACACACACCCCCCACACACTCACGCCACACGCACACACACCCCACACACGCACACCGGGGGATTTCACCACCATGGGTACTTGAACCCTTGACCCGGTGTTGAAACTCCAGATTAGAGCTTATGTACAGCAACCGATCGATTATTGGACTTAAGTCCTTCTCATTAACTGAACCATGACTTACTTGTGGCTAAACCTTTGACAGCTAAGAAAACTAAACTAAAAAGACTCTATTACAAGTGTTTCAAAAGCAGTCAATGACTTGTAGAATACATTGAATTAGATTTAATAATGTATTCCAGCCAAGCTATATTCACTTACCCAAACACACAATAAAAATATCCTATCTTTGTGATGCTAATGATGCTAAATAATCACGTGCAGGAGACTCCACCAGTTGTGGTAGAATTAAGCTATTGTGGGCATCTGATGGTACGTGCATTATATCTGATCCATCCAATAGGTTCGATCAGCCATATGATTATAACTTGGCAAAAAATCAAGGTCCATATAATCATCATGTGGGCCGCAATATAGAAAGCAATGGATGAACGTCCAAAATATTCCAAATTCATGCACGACCTGTCTGATGATTGGATTGACCTGATTTTTGCAATGGATAATCTTAGTGGTGGGACCAAACCGTTAGATTGATTGGATATCAAACATATACTATGTGGACCCACAAAGCCGGACTATGCTGTTAATTAGTGAGATAATTTTGAAAGAAGAATGCTTAGGACTTGAATCCATGACCAACTGTAAGGGTCCGTTTGGTAAACGGAATGAAAAAAGTCAGAAATTTAAGTACTGGATTTATCAAGTACTAATTTTATGTACTGATAAGTGCTGTAATGCCTGTTGGTAAATTGCTCTGAACACTGAAATTTAGTAGCCAATTCAAAATTTTATATGTTTAGTAAAAAATTTGAAATTTAATAATTTTACTAAATTACCCAAGTCTTAACATGATCTTTAAAAAGTGGATGAAACGGGTGGATTTCTCTCAAACATTCCAGTGGCCCCACCTAACTTCCAGTGCAAGGACCAAACCAGCTAAAGCAATGGGTATAATGATTTCCACCGTGGAAGCCTTCCTAGAGCCCATCATGATGTTTATTTGTCATCCAACCTACTAAAGAGGTTAAACATAACTGAGTGAAAGTAAAAAAATATATATCATATTGGTTCAAAACTTTTGCAGCATATAAGAAGTTTTCAACGGTAGACATTCAATCCCATTTACTTTCTACGATGTGGTCCACTTAAGTTTTGTATTTGCCTCATTTTTGAACCCATGTCATAAAATGGATAGACCATACAGATAAGAGACATTATGGTGTTGCCCGCAAAACTTGGTGACATCAATATTGTGGTGGTGCGTAGCACACCACACAAGTTTTAGGCAACGGATTGCCTAGCATAGAATAGAGCAATAGAGCACAGCACAATGCCTTGTTGACGTGGCAAAGTTTTGAATACCCCACTATGATATATGTGTTAGATTCACATTATTCATCTAATTTTTTTTAGATTATTTTAAATCACAATCTGAAAAATGAGACAGATTCAAAGTTAAAGTGAAGCGCATCAAAAAATTAATGAAGATTGAATGTCTACCATTGAAAACTTATCAAGGCCAAGCTCATATTTGTTCTTCGGTTCTTCCAAGCTTATGTGACCTTATAAAAAGATTTGATGGTAAATAAGCATCATTAGATAGCAAATAAACATCATGGTGGGCTTTAGAAAGGTTTCAAGAGAGGGTGTTATAGCTTCCACAGCTTTCTGTGGTATAGTCCACTTGAATTTTAGATCGGTCTCATTTTCCGTAATGTCTTACAATAATCTTAAAAATTAGATATACCGTGTGAATATAACAAATGCATCATAGTTGGCTCACAGGACTAGTGAAGTCCACTCTAGATGGCCAGGAACAGAAGAGAATGGGCAAAGTTATCAATTTCAGGGAAAAAAATAAAAATATTAACGCAGAGCTATTATTGTATTCCGGGCATATAGCTTACAGATTTTGGCCTGTAAACCACTTCAGAATTAATTTGGTGTTTAATTTATATTAATGACTTATTTTAAGGGTATTAAATAAATATACCCAAAATAACAAATTAAGTGACTGAAATCTGAATTTTAAATTTAAGGGTCATATTAAGTGGTAAAGAAACAATACTTAAGACCACTCCTTAGGATACCAGACTAAATCAACCAACACCTTTTGTGGGCCATCTAATCAGTAATTAAGACAGTAATGACTTGAATGGCCCTTGAGCATGGAGTTGCCATGTGTCCTTGTCATTTACATAGACTTTGGCATATGTGTACGATAATCCCAACCCATTCCAATGGGGGTTGACGATTGACACCGACCCAAATTACCCCTTTGGAAAGGAGGGGGATTAGGTGCGAACCTGCCATCACCCAACACGGTGTGGCCCACTTTGATCTGTGTATTATATGTCCATGCCGTTCATCCATCTTGTCCCCTCATTTTAGGGCATGAGCTCAGAAAAAAGGGAATCCATATCTCAGGTAGACACACTGCGTGAAACAATAATTATTGGCATTAAAAGCGTCTTACTACAAAAGAATGATGATTGATCATTAAAAACTTTTTAAGGTTACAAAAGTTTTGGATCAAGCTTATATATTTTTTTCCTTCATTTGGGTCTACATAACATTATCAACAGATTGGATGGAAAATAAAAGGTGGATAATAAGGTGGACCTTATGAGATTTTTAATCATAGGTGTTAAATTACTGGTTCTTATGGTGTGGTCCATTTTGTTTGCATAATTCAATCAATTACAAGTATATATGATCAAAGGCATGTAATGATTGTGCATGTGCAATTATGAGGTGCGGGCATATTAAAGTTATGTTTGACTTAATGTTTGATTGGACGCTAATGACTCTTGCACTAAAATGGTTGAGTAAAATTAAATTCAGAAATTCAATTGTTGAGCCAACCAGCAGTTGTAATCAACGGTTAATCAAATGAATTTTTTTTGCCTTCACACCTTCAAAACTTTTCTTTCATCAATAATTATTATTAATATTTCTTAAATGAATGAAGATTGACAAATAGATTAAAAATAAAAAGGCTAGAACAATAATAATTTCATTAATATTTTAATAAAGTTCATTACAAACGGTAGAGTATCAAAATAAATTAGAAAAACAAGTAAATAAGAGATAAATACATAATCCGTTTATCAAGGGCAGCTCAACATTTTTGGGGGCCTTAGACAAGTCGTACAAATGAGGCTTTTTAGTTTAAAAAATTTTTTAAAATAATAATAAATTTAAAATTAAACCATAAATTTACTTCTTGCCTTTTTAGATGCAAAATTATTAATTAAACTTCTATATTCAAGTTTACCCAATAAATCAATTTTGATAAATAAATTTTTTAAATCATTCATAAGGTGAATCCTAAATGGGTGAAAGGAAAACATAAATATCAGCTTATCCAAAATTTCTGCTGCCTGTAGAAAAGTTTTTAATGGTGAGCACTCAATATCCCCTTTTTTTTTTTCTATGTTGTGGTCCACTTGATGTTTGGTTCTGCTTCATGTTTTTTCTAATATTCAAAAATGGGATGAAGAAACGGATCAACGGAATAGATATAACACATAATAATGTGGACCCCACAGAGCTCCGGACTGCAGGAATCCCTAAAGTGGTCTGTACGCAATCCGCGTCTATTGTGAGAATAAAGAATTGAGAATTGTATAGTACACAAGCAGTGTTATAGTTAATAAATAGACACTCCTAAATTGTTAATATAGCATATTTTGACTCCATCCAAACCGTCCAAATTAGGTGATCCATTTTAGATAGGCTAAATTATAAAAAAAATTCCATTGATTTAACTATTCTATCTTCCAATTAGTGGGAAATTGTATGTTGAATTCAAATAACTTGTTTAGTGTACAAGAATCAACCAGTTAGAAGATCCAGCCATTGTGTGTTTTTGTTTTTGTTTTTCATAAACCATCTAAACTGGGACCCACTATTATATCTGTTTAATTTAATTTAAAAATATTCAAAGATTGCAATTTCTTAGTGCATGTGTATAAATTATCAAAAACTATCAGAGTATTAAAAGCCTGTTGTATAACATAGGCCTTAGGCGATTCCCTCACCTGCCTATCCCTTTGAGCCACCGCTGCTGTATATAAAAACAAAGTTGACCAAGGTGGATGGTTAGCAAGACGTGGCCAGGAAGATGATCATCTAAGTAAGAATTCAATTAATTAGAATCCAACAAATTAGGATTATAGATATTTAATTTAATCCTATACGGTATTATATCAATGATGATGGATAATAACAATTTATGTTAAGACTAAGTTATGTTAAGATAAATAGATTACTTTTTACACGAGCCTCAAACTATTTATTATATGTTTCTTTTATAGGTTGTTAAGATAGCAAAATCCTTGGTAGATTTCCTTAATGATCTTAAATCTTCTATATTTATGACATACAATACTAATAGGAAAGTCTCTGTATATCTATAGCCATGGGTTATCAATTCTTTACATTTACATGGATGGCCTCCATATTTGAACCTTCAAGACCTTGTATATGAATTCGGGATCAATTAAGGGATTTTCTAACGTTGATCTTGAGTCTTGAATGGATTATGGTCATACATCTAGATAACCCAATTAAATCACCTCTTGCAAGATTAGTTGATCAGGGAAATGATGGGACAAGATCCACCGGTAGGCCCAATTCGCTTGGTGTCCATCCTCTCATGATTTAAGTTGGGGATTGCAATTGGTTCGCTTGTATGTTGGACCGTCTTCAGATATTCAAAATTTTTATAATCATTGTAAAATCCCCGGGAAGATTTTCCATTTTAAAAAGGTTACGAGAGATTGCCTCACTAAGTGAATCGTAGCGAAATCCGAGATTATTTCCTCCGTGAAGTTTTATAAACTTGCCGAGCATATTGTCTCATATTAATTAACTTATTAATCGTTACCACGTGCCATGCCACGTTTCCTTCTAACATTGGATTTGGTCAATGCAGTGTCTGATGCACAAATGGTCAGCATTGCCCTGCAAGTGAGAAAAGTTGGTTTACTGTCCATCTACCATTGGATTTGATCAATGCAGGGTCTGGATCTAATCAACATCTGCCACGTGTATGCTAAAGTTATATAGGCGCGGTAGCTCCTGTGGCCATGGACCAGTAGATCTCTGCCCGTCAAGTAACGCAGCAACATGATCCACACAAAAGCAAGCAAGGAGTATATCTGATACTCTGGCACAGTGTGGTGGTTAATACGCAGGTGCTTTGAGATTTGTATAAGTGGCACACATTAACTCGAATTAAACCGCTCAAATTGAGGGACCCATCGCAACTACGTCACATACCAAAAATCAGATTGGTTAAACAATCCTAACTTCTGATCAAAAGACACTTGTTTTCTGAATTCAGGTCATTGGGTATTTTTGTTTCGTCCGTCCGTTAAACATCCACCAATTAGACTCTTAGACAACCAAATTAGTATCCTTTTTGGCTTTTATTCCGCCTATACTTTGATTCATTATTTAAACGGCTTGATTTGACAATTGTATGCCAGGTGTAAATTTCTTAGCACCTGCGTATCAACCATCATCATACAACGACGCCAGAGTACCTGAGTTTCAATATTTTAATATTTGACTCGGCGCGAGTCTTGACAAGAATGGGGGAGCGTGAGCGGATTAGGTAAGTCCCCGGCCTCACCCTACACGGTGCGGCCCTGACCATGAGGCGCATTCTGATTTATGTATTGTATATCCACACCGTTCATCCGGTTTTTCAGATAATTTTAAGACTGATCCAACAATTGAAGTAGATTTAAATCCCAGGTAGAACACACCATAGGAAAGAGTAGTAATTGACCATTAAAAAAAATTTATAGGCTACAAAAGTATTGGATCATACTGATATTTTTATTTTATTTTCCCTTTCACTCATATTTTTGTGACTTTATCAGCAGTTTGGATGGTAAATAAAAATTACAGAAATATTAGGGTCGGCTCCCCACCTACGATGTTTTCAACGGTGGGTTTCCCATCAGCACATTTTCCCATGGCATGGTCCATGAATCTGCTTCGAATTTTTGGCTGATTTATATATATATATATATATATATATATATATATATATATATATATCTATATATATATATATGAACTTTCCCTGAGGTCGAGATGTGTGGGCAGTGTGAGCTCACGTGATGCGTGTTGAACATATGCCCTATCAGTTAAGATGCACCATAACATGCGTGGGCTACATCAGGTACGAAAGTTGAGGTGGGTTATCTTTCCATTAAAATATTTATAATCATTTTTTGAGATAACCAGTACGTGGTTCACAAATTCAGCCCAACCATTATGCGGACAAGGGGTCAGACAAGTTTCAAAAGCATCCAAATTTAATGTGAGACGGCACCAAACGCTTTTATATGTTTTAAACATATTTACACATAATTTTAAATGGTATTGCATACCAGACTTTATAATGACAATTTTTGGGACATTCCATAATTTAAAGGGACCATTAAATTTACGTTGATGATGTTCGACACAAATCACAGTGGGGCCACATAGCTCAACCTCTTGGGAACTTCCTCACAAGGTCTCATCGTGTTGGGTCACACCTATAATATATATATATATATATATATATATATATATATATATATATATAAAAAGTATAATGCGCTCAAGCTCACGGCTTTGTCCCATACAGTTGAGTTGTGTGGGCTCCACCGTGATGCCTTTTGAACATCTATCCCATCAGTCAGATGCGTCATTCCATCTTGGGCCTAGGTCTCAAAAATCAAGTCAATTCATGACTTGTGTGGGCCACACCACTTACAAAAGTGGAGAGGAGCCGTGCACAATTAAAACATTCATAATTATTTTTGAGGCCCACAAAAGATGCTTTTTACAAATCTAGCCCATCCATTATGTGTGTCCCATTTGTGTGAGGGTTCAGACCAAGTTTCAGCAGTATTCAAAACTCAGGTGGGCCCTACCAAGTGCTTTTATATGTTTTAATGATGTTTCACATGATTTTAGATGGTGTGGCCCACCTAAGTACCGTATACTGCTGATTTTTGGAATATCCCATAATTTAAAAGGTACCCATCAAATGCACAATATTGATGGTCGACACGCATCACGGTGGGACCCACATAGCTCTACCTCACAGGAGCTTATCGCGAGCTCGAGCGCATATTACCTTTTTCCATATATATATATATATATATATATATATATATATATATATATATATATAAAGGTTGCCCAGAGAGGGTGGCGGCGGCTAAAATGTGGATCCTGCCCAAAGTTCTACTTTATTTTCTCTTTGGGATTGGTCGATTTTCAGCTATCATGGAAAATGTCCTACTTTTGAGCTATTTTTCAAAGTCCAGCGCATTAATTCGAACATCATTGCACGAAGACCTGTGACTGTGAGGATAGGATCCACATGAACGTGAAACTGGGATTTGCGAATTCGGATTCATATTCGGATTCCGTAGGGCCCCTCTGGGGACTCACGTCGGTATTGATGGGTGCTGGAGAAGTTCTATCGACCTACCATGAAGCATGTGTTTTATCCAGCTCTTTCGTCTATTTTTCCCACCTCATATTAAGACATGAGATTGAAAATAATGCAGATTAAAATCTTAGAGAGACCACGTCATAGGAAATAGTGGTGATTGAACACTAACCTTTAAAAGCTTCTTGAAGACTTCGGGAGTTTTGGATCTAACTCATATTTCTATTTTTCTTTTATTTAGGTCTGTGTGGATTTATTCAGCTAGTTGGATGGCAAATAGTAATTACAATTGATCCTAAGAAGTTTTTGTTGTGGGCATTCTATCAAGATTATTTCTGTGGTGCGGTCCACCTGAGATTAGACTTTCCTCATTTTTGGGCTATCAAGATTATTTCTGTGGTGCGGTCCACCTAAGATTAGATTCCCCTCATTTTTGGGCTGATGTCTTAAAATAGTGATGGCCGGAGTAGATATAACACACGCAGAACTCGGAACATGATGGGTAACTACAAATTCGCGCGGAGACCACCAGGCATTTATATTGTTCATTTTATTTTATCATTTCATTTTAGGGAACAATAATTAAAATAAATAAATAAATAATAAGAGAGAGTAGATCTAAATCTCAGGTGGACCACGCCTTAGGAATTTGTGGAAGTTGAATGTCCACACTTGAAAACTTTTATAGGGCCACAAAAGTTTTACATCAAGCTGATATATAAGTTTCTAGCTCATTTCAGGGAACGAGGCAAAAAGTGAGACGGATCCAAAGTTTAAGTGAGACGCACAGAAGAAAATAGTGGGATAGAAAAGCGACTGTTGAAGTATCTTGTAGTCATTGTGGGCGGCTATAAGGTCTGCATCTGCCTCATTTTTTGCCCATGCCTTTGAATGAGCTGGGGAAATGGATGGACCGGGTGGATTTCCCACTAACGTCAGGCTGGACCCATGTACGGTCAGGGTGAGGGTTGGCACCCCATTAATCCAACCTAACGAGCGAAGATTGCCAAGTGCGGTGGAGTAATATGGGCTACTTTGATATATGTATAATATATATCTATGCCATCCATCCATTTTGCTGGCTCATTTTAATGCATGGTAATAATAATTTAAAAAAAAAAAGAGGTAGATCCAAATCTCAGGTAGACTACAATACATGAATAGTGGTCATTAAACGTGATCCACCAGTAAAAACTTCCTACGGCTCACGGTAATCTTTTTTTGCCAACCAAACTGTTTGTAAGTCCACAGACGAAGGGAAAAAAAAAAAAAAAAAACAAATATCAGCTTCATCTAAAATTTTTGCTATAATAAGTTTTAAATTATCAATCTCCATTGATTGTTTCCTGAAGCATGGTCCATCTGAGATTTAGTTCTGGTTAATTTTTGATGTTATGCCTTAAAATGATCTGGAAACACATAGGGTACCGCACGGATATACTACACATAAATCAACGTGGGCCCGCAATCCGGGCTGCAGTGTGTTGGATGAGGCCTGGCAACACCTAATCCGTTTCTGGAATTCTGGTGCCATGTCATCATGAAGCCTTTTAAGTATGACCTGGCCCACCCTCCACATCTGCATGTGCTAACGTGGCATGTGAGTGAATGTGGTTCATTCCATCTGTTAGGTGGTGACACCCACTGAATATTGTGTCCCTGGCTAAACATAGTCAGGTTCATTTATCAAGTGGACCGCAATCACAGTTTGCACAACCAATTCTAAGCTTTACATGGCCAACACCGGGGGCGGGGGGGGGGGGAGCGCTTGGGTGGTTCTCTGGATCCATCGAGGTGCATGATACCCCTGACAGTGGGGCCCACCTCGACATATGTGACTACATTCATGCTGTCCATCTGTGTTGAAAACTCGTCATTTTATAGCATGATTCAAAAAATGAAGCAGATCCAAATCTTATACAGAACATTGCACATGAAACAATAGTAATTGACCATTACAAACTTTTTGTGGGTTACAAAGCTTTGAATCAAGATGATATTTTTGTAGTCTCTTCACATAGGTCTTTGTGACCTTATCAACAGGTCGGATGGCAAATAAACATTCCAGTGGACTCCATGAAGTTTTTAATAGTGAGGATTCAATTATGACTGTTTCCTTTGATGTGGTCCATCTAAAATTTGGAAATGCTTCATTTTTGGAATTATTCCCTAAAAAGAGCTTTAAAAATGGTTGGACAGTGTGGATTTAAGTCACATACATCACTATGATCCCCACATATAGGGGTACTACCCACCTCGGTAAATTAGGAGTCTCACCTAGAGTTGCGCATCGAGTCAAGTCAAACTGAGTTAAGGTTAACCCGACTCGACCCGGTTTTGAAATAGACTTGACCCAAATTTGACCCAACTTAGTACCGAGTCCAAAATCCCTGACCTGATCTTAGTTCAGGTCTGGCCTGAACTAAATAAGACCGAGTCAAGTTGAATTGACTTTTTTTCATGTTGACCTTTTATTTTTCTTCTTTGTTCCCCGATTTAGTAGTATACTTGAGTTGAGTTGTTCAAAATATTCATCGTCAAAAATAATTTGTAACAGAAAAAAATGAACAAAGTAAATAAACATTGTTAAAAATTAAAAGTGTATTCCAAATATCATATGAAGTTGCATATACAAAACATTCATTCATTCAATATACTTCATATAATGAATGCCTTTATATCATGTAATTCGAGTAACTTTATCCATAATAGTAAATGTAACATCCTCGATTTTCACTATTTTGGATTCCCAAAAATTTTTAAATTTTTTTATAAATTAACTTATAATATCACTTAAATGACCATTAGCACTTAATGTTAGTCTATACAAGGGTGGTACCAATAAAGAACCACACAAGTTCGATTAATCAACCGTAGGAAACCACCGAATCCGCCCGATCACTTGAACATCGAGTGTAACCCCATGATTTACTCACATAAGACCCAAATCCAATCGACCCGTTACTGACTAATCAAGACGAGCACAACAAAATTAAAAATCTAACCGAAGCTAAATCAGATAAGACCCGGATCTTAACTAATAGACCAAATCAACCCTTGTAACGTGTCGTTCAACCAGCATAGTGTCCTGGGGCGTCCACGTAGGATTTGTCACAAGACTATTCGTTTAAGCCACTCAAGGTGGGGTACTACAAGTTAATTAACTTAGGATTAACCCATTAGAATAAACCAGACAGATCATGATAGGGCCTAATGCAGGCCACCAAGCCAGATGACAGTTTACACTTAGCATCAGCCCGTACAGGCTATACCGCGGCGCGAAAAGGTCAGAAAATTATAAAAAATTTAGGAAAACATATATCTCACTGGGCTTGTGATCCATCGTGGACCACGGACTCATTGGGCGCAGAGAAGTTAATTATTCGTGCCGTTCCTACAGCACATGTCAAGCCACCCAAAGCCAAAGTTGAAATCTGGCACGGGATAATGAAACTAAGACTTCAGACTTTTTAGCTGTTGAATTTCTTTGAAAGTTATGGTGAAGGTCTAATATAGTGTCCTACACCCGTCCACAATCTGGGACCCGATCGTGGCACGACGACCGTTGATCGCAAATAGGACCCGTATGACCAAACCTCATATCCGATTATTCCTAAATTTTGTATGGCCCTTCATCGGGCCATGGATCACCTACCCTATAAGTTTCATAGCCAGGGGACCACCAGAACTACCCCAACAATAGGAATGGTCCCCATAGGGCCATATGAAGATCGAAACCGTAGGATCAACCCCACATTCGTTAATCCGTTTATCCCTAAATTTTACATGATCCCTCATCGGGCCATGAGAGACTTACACACCCAATTTGGTGGCCAAAGGAGTGTTAGAGCCACCCCAACACCAATAGATAGTCCTAGTGGGCTATTTTGAGAATTTGAGGGAACTTGGGGCCAAAGGGCCCAACTCTAGAAAAATAAACCCTAGCTCTTATCTCATTTCTCCCCAAATCTCCAACAACCAAACTCTCTCCTTCATTCTTCCTCCATCCTCCAATAACAAATTCTCCCTCATAACTCTCCAAATCTCCAACAATCAAAATCTCTCCTTCATTCTTCCTCCATCCTCTAACAACAAATTCTCCCTCATAACTCTCCAAATCTCCAACAACCACCAAGGAGTAGAGAGAACAAAAGAGCAAAGAGGACATGAAAGAGAGAGTGTAAAAGAGATCCAAGGTGGACCCTAGATCGTGGTGGGGCCGAGGAGATCAAGTATTCTAACTCTCTATTCCTTTCTCCAAAGGAGATCCTACACCACCACCACAATAATCATTCCGTGAAATATCTAGGTAAGATCCTTCACCCTTTTTCTTGAAACTCATGCATTGAGAACGGTTTGGCTTGGATTTCTCACATGCAAGCGCTTGTTATAGGGATTCCGGCCGGCCAACCCCTAAAATCCTCATTTCTAAGTCGTCTATCAAGCCTCCAACGATCCGAAGGTGCGAACTATTATCCTTAGGTGGCCTAGCACCAATTATAGTAGGGATTTAATGATTTTATTTGTTGAGTTATTGTGTTGAAGAAATTAGAGAAAACCTAGGAAGGGTGTGTTGTTGGAATTTCATGGTTTTACATGAATTGTTTATATTTGATGTTGATCTTATCTCTCACATGATTTAGCATAGAAATGACTACATGCTCATGGTTGCTTGATTGATTTTACTCATATGCGTTACTTCATAGTGTTTATAAATTTTGACTCTTGTGTGTTTGATTCCTTGAGGTGTTAGAAGAGCTCAACTTTCTTACTAACCCACACACTCACACGCACCTTATTCATAATAATGAAGTATGCTTGCTAGGAATATTAGATCGTAGGTTACGATGTATGTGAACATGACATTTTTGTGCTAGTTGATAATCTTGATGGTTGACATGTTATGAATCAACATTGAACCTTCAGGTTGGTCGGGAACACAAGGAGAGACGCTAGTCCCATTGGTAAGATTATGCTAGGGCTAGACCCGTGGGTTTGGAATGGTATGCTCGGGTGGCTGTAGTTCGATTACATGGGTCCTGTGCGCCCAATGTCACTGGTCTCATGCTCGCCTGACTTATGAGGTCTAGCCTACTGTCTGACCAACCCTGTTTGTTAACCCTGGTTGCTCACGTATGTATGGAACCTGAACCACCCTACAACCATTGTAACACATCAATAACCCACTTATAAACTAATTCACAACCTCGTGAGCCGGGCATGGTGGAATGGGACACTGTGTCTGAGCTGTCAGCCTACACTAAGGTGCCGCGCCTCCCCGTAGTGATCGCGAGCAATCCCTTTTCTCTCGGCACTCCTCATATGCTTGAAGTCGGGGATGAGGAACCCGACGAGATCACGAACCGTGAGGATCGGTCTCACGCATTGGGGGGTCTTGACCTCGTAACCCATTTAGGGCATTGATACATGTAGTGTATCGGTTCTCAAACCTGCTAGATGAATGGACTTAATTAATAACTCGGCTAACACGCTCACATTGCATCGCATTAGTTAGGGTGACGACTCGAAAGTCGAAGTCGCTTTGACGGAGTGCTGACATATACAATCGTTAGATGGAGTCGCTCGAGGGAGTGTTGTGGCGAGGGCATGCATCATATCATCCCGCATACATGCATTTTAAATAAGAGCTGCTAAGTGTTGGTGATTATCTTCCTTTCATTAAATTTATGCTATAATTGCTGCCTGTTAAAACTTAAGACTAATAGCACCCACTAAGTTAATCACTCACTCCCACTCTAGGACGGTGTTTTAAAATACCAACCAGACCCGATCTTAAATGCAGGTAGTGTAGGGTAGGAGGAGCCTAGAGAGATGAGCTTTGAGGAGGAGGACGAGTTGTCTTACTTCCAGCTGATGGGCGATTCGCCGCCAGCTTGAGAGGTGGGATTGGATCGCCGAGCGGAGGGCTCAGCCTTATTCTCTTTGGTCATATATTGTTGTGATTTGTTGGGGTCGCCATGTACGATCCCTTCTATTCTTTTGGACATGTATATAGATATATGTTTGCTCTTTTCATTTCAGTAGACTATTACGTTTATGCTTCTTGTTCCAGGAAACTTCAGACTGCGCAACTAAATTAGATTTAAATGCATATTAATGAAATAAGTTATAAGTGACACTCGGGAACTCGGAAGTCGAGCGTATGCGCGACCCCCGATTTTCAGGGCGTTACAGTAACCCCCTCTTCCACCTTCATCACTAGAATCATCCTTTCATTCTCTTTATACATCTAGGACTCAGGGTTGAGTTCGATCTAAAGGTGTCTAAAAGAATATCGTTTACCTCTTCTAAATGTGATGGTGGAGATGTCTTTCCATCATTTTCATTCATAGATTGATGAGTTTTAAACATCTTTTTAAGATATGATTTCTACGGGATTCTAAACCACCTATAGAATGCAACAAGACTTTTAAAAAACTTTAATGATTTATTACTTAGCTTAATTATGTCACATACTCGTGTCTGCTTCGGCATCATATTGTCTTAGAGGGGGTTGATGTTGTATGGTCCTGAATGACAATTTTATACTTTGTTTTAAATCTTTTTTATAATCTCATCTTCTTGTTCTCTTAACAGTATGTCTTCTTTTTCTTTACTAATTGTGGGAGTTCTTCATCTGCTTGACCCTTCTTCATTTATAATAAGCTTACTTATATATCTCCTATAGATGGTTGTATTAGTTGTAGGAGAAGAGATGGAACCATTTGTTTTTGAGTCGAGAATGGCTTGAAACAAATTCTGGACTTCTGGATGAGTTTGCTACATGGGACAATGTCTCTTCCCTGACAAGCCAAATGTAATTTTAACGGATTTATTTTATTTACAAATTAATTTCTACACACCTTTATCTTTCCATCCTAGGAGTAGACTTGGGCTCCAAAATCTCAAATATATGCGGATGGATCATCTTCCGATGAAATATCTATAAGCGTGAATTTGAAAGAATGAATATTTGTTAGACTAAAGCAACATAAATAATTAAGGAGTGAAGATAAATAAACGCAATTAGTTAATTATATGAGATTTAAGCAACATTAAGTCATTTAAAAGCATAAACGAAAAGATAAGAAATATTTTTTAAAAAAAAATTATTAAAATACATAAGATGATAAGCATAAAAAATATCAATCCACACATCAAAGGTTACGTATGATGATTGGATAAGTTAGGAGTCATATAGGAAGATGATCGACAAGAAATGGACAACACAACTCCATCACAATCTTCATGCAAGAAGTTCTACACAAATCATAAGTACATATATGCCCAATCATTTGTTGCGGATAATGAAGTTAATGTCGAACTAAAGAATGTGATAAAGAAATTAGAGTCTGACTTAGATATGCAAATAAAGGCGTTGAATGAATTAGATATATTTGAAAATCGTCAGGATAGCTTTGGAGATGCTCTTGCACAGCATGCAATATTTAGGTTTCAATCGGCTAAATGATGGATGAATTTCGGAGATAGGATGAAGACTCTCCAAAATATTATAAAATTTTTTTTAAGGCAAACAATATCTTCTTCTATCTACGAAAGGAATTGGAGTTGTTTTGCACTTATTCCTGTAAAAAATAGGAATAGGTTGCTGACTAAGATATTGAATAGACTTGTCTTCATACACTACAATATAAGTCTAAGAATGCGGCGATATCATAGGAGTATTACAAGTGCTGGTGATACAGATTACTGTCCAATAAACTTGAACAATATTTATGATGAGGACGACCTACTTCTACCTTAGTTAGAAGCAATGGAAAAAATATATTAAAGAGGATAGCGAAGAATTGAAAGTTGATGTCCCAATAATACGCACAACACTGAAAGAGAATCATGTAGTTATGTTGGACCCAGAAATAGGGGCAACTTTCATGCAAAGTCCAGCTGAAGTTCAACAAAAGAGTACCAACAATAGTACCAGGGAGACCTAGTAGGGTGATCATGCTGGCAGTGGTGATGATGCCCTTGATGCTGGTCCTACTTTTGGTGTTGCTCAGCACACCATACAACCATTTACAGTTCGCGAGGTTGGTGAACATCGACAAGGTACATAAGGTCGGACTTATGAGTTTACTAAGTCACAATACAACCAACATGAGGATGTTAGATCTAATGGTGCACCGAGACATCCGAAACATCAGCAGGCCCATGGTCTCGAGCATTATGATGGATATTCTTATGACCAATGAGATTATAATTATACTGAGCTTGTTCCATCACATTCACATTGGAGTAATCCTCATGATTATATCTATATGATTGTAGATACCCAGATCCAAATCCAAGTTACTCATCACGGACACATTTTCAATCTCAAGATTCTCAACAACGTAAATACGGGCAACAGTACCGCTATTCAACGGACACTGGTGGATATCCTTACTGGAGGTCAGAGTCGTTGCCTAGTTAGGATCAATCATCCTCTAGTTTTTTTGACATGATCTTTCCTTCTGCCATTAGATATTATGGATATGCAACACGTATTCCACAGTCGCAGTTGGATGATAACGATGACAATGACGAGGAGGAGGATGTCAAGCAATCACAACAAAATATATTTTTATTTTGGTACATGATGACTCATGAATTTTATTATGGTAACTGTAAGTATATATTTTTATTAAGGTAAGTATTGTTATATACCCATTAATCCATTACCCACACATTCATCAAGAAAGCACACACTTGACACTACCGAACTTGTACTTAAAATAACTCCCCTGATAACCAAAAATAACTCCCCTGATAACCAATCAACTAATTCTTAATCAAGTTGTAGAGTATATCAAACATTACTATTTTTTCTTAACTTGAGAATGACAGGACAAGGATCATAGGATAGGAGGAGAAATCTCTGACATATTGAAAACTTTAAAATAGAATTAATATTGTAATTTATGTAAGTTTGAAAACCTCACTCCTCAAATATATTAATAACTTAATATCGAAAATTATGAAAAATAATTGCAAACACTTACAGATGTGAGATATTTTGATATTACATTCATTTTAATGTATCTATCTTTGATATTAGATAGTTAGAAAATTAAATATATGAGTTTTGCAGTCAATTCTAGGTTATCGGGTTCATAGATTCATTAAATAACTTGATACAACTTCTCACCAAAGAGTGGACCGTTACACAACCATAAACATGTTTAAATTTATAAATTAATGCATATTTAGAATATTCCGAATTTAATAGATATTTTTTCAGATTTTTCTTACAATTTTTTATTTTATTTTTAAAAAACAAAAACCGTTATAGGCACCGTATCAGCAGTTACAGCCCCGTATTGGCCGATACGAGTTGTATTCGTATCGGTAACGGTAGGGATCAATACGCCCATTGTTACCAGTACACCTTGCACATAGCCGATCATTTATTATTCGAAAAAACTTATCACATTTCTCGTCATTCTTTGTCGAGTAACAAGAAACGTGAAAGGGTAGTGTTTGTTCCAAAATATTACAAATTAGATGGACGATACAGATCATGACACATGACATATGTGATATCTTTAAGGTAAGTGTCGAGCAGACTATACTTATCTCCAAATGAGGATGGAAGATCATTATCGCCATGTTAACGATAGAATATGTTCGATAAAGGAGCACCTCAGTTAAAAAAAGGTATTACCGATTTTTTCCAACTAGTTACACGAGAATATACCACATTGAACAATTAGTTATTCTCCATCTTCTTGAGAAAGTTATATAAAAAGAAGGTTGATTCAAGAAGTAGGATACACACCCAACACCCAAACACATACACAATCTCTTGATCTCCTGAATGGAGATGTTTTTGATAGAATCTGGAATCAGTCCAGTGTAATGTTGTTTATCTTAATCTAGGATTGAACCATTTGCCACTCATCAGTCATGGACCCTTAATCCTTAAGGGCGTGTTTGGCCAGACCAATCCCATGGGATTAGGAGGGATGGAATGGTTTTTAAGGTAATGATGGTGGTGTCAGTGTTTGTCTGTTGATCCCATGGGTTTGCAATAGCCCATGGGATATACAGCAGAGTGTTTGAACTGTCACAAATGGATGGGTTTGCATCTCCACTCACTGTTTTATATTCGCCTTAAAATAGGTTCATGGCTAAATGTAGGCTGGTGAAAATGATGGAAGGAGTGGATATCTCATTGATATCTCGATGGGCTCCACATAGCAGTGAAAACTTGAATCCCGGGGTTGGCGAAATTCAGGCAATGTTTACGAGGGAGCGGTGGATGAAATACATCCCGCCATCCCAAACAGCAGACGGGATGGGATGGCGTGCAATAACCCTCCTAATCTCATCTAATCTCATCCCTCTTGACTGTCTAAACACACCCTAAGAGTAAAGTAATTAGTCATTTTAGTCGTAGCCAGTAGCAGTAATTTCCTTCCATATGTACCCGTGTGACAGATCTAAATAAAGAATTTAGTCTTATAATCTGTCCACCTATTCTCATACACTGGGCCAACCATAGTTGTAATTAATCTCCGAAATAGCCACAGCCTTGCTCATCAGTACTCTGCTTCAGAAAGTACCTTATTACTCTTAGATAGGTTGGTGATCCCTTTTCTTGACAAGAGTTCAAATTGCATCTCCCTTCATACCATCTCACAATCTTTTTCTGTCTGACCACAATGGTTGTTGCACCTTTCAAAAGTTTTTTATTATCAAGGTAAAAAGAGCTTATAGGAAGAGCTCTAATGTTCACAAGTCACATGATTAACAAGCATGTAGTTGGTTGAATAACTACAATTTGATAGGATTTTTTTTCTCGTGCTCGACTAGTCGTGAGCCTCACTCGACCGGTCGAGGGCTAGTGCACGACCAGTCGTGGAGTCGAGCCCTAACTCGACTCAAAATCTAGCGACTTTGGGCTATTTTTCTCTGAGGTGCTCGACCAGTCGAAGGTAGTTCTCAGCCGATCGTGGGTGGCACTATACCGGTGGTAGCCTCATCTCGACCGGTCGTGGTTACGCAGATTCGTTCCACAATTTTGTGGATTGCAAAAATCTGAGTCCTTTCGCAATTGGGATGTGGAAAGAAGTTTCCTAAAACTATAAATAGGGGTTCCTAGGGTTTTTCTAGAGACATAAAAAACACAAGATGGCCATCGAAAGTGAGAGAGAGAGAGAGAGGAAGCTTGTGAAAGGAAGGTTATATTCGTAGAGGTGATCTACCATATTTCAGTGCTTCTATGTTCTCGTAATAGGTGAAATCTCCTGAGATCTCTCCATTTTTCTTTTATTCTCTTATTATTTATCCACTCTTGCATAAGTGAAAAAGGTTGTAACGTTCTACTTGATAGTAGATTATTGATATGGATGAGGTCCTGTGGTTTTACCTCTTTGAGGGTTTTCCATATAAAAGTCTCTTTTGTAGTGTGTGGTCGATGCTTTGATTTATTTCATTACTTTATTATTCTATAATTTCGGTTTGTTTCAGGGGGCTAGATCCTAAGGTTTTGTGCATGACCCCCAATAAAGTGGTATCAGAGCTAGGTTCATTGAATGGGTAGGATCGGTTTTGAATTATGGAGGGTGGCTCATCAAGGATGATCAGCCTCAATGCTTCTAACTAGACCATATGGAAGGCTAAGATAGAGGACTTGCTTTATTGCAAGGACTTATATTCTTCAATTTTAGGCATATTAGCAAAATCCAAGGATATGTTTGATGATGATTGGAAGAAGATGGACTGAAAGGCGGTAGGGTTTATTAGAAAATGGTTGGATGATTCTGTGTTCCACCATGTGTCTACGGAGACCTCAGTCATTAACCTATGGTTGAAATTATAAGGGTTGTATGAGAGGAAGACAGCTGGTAATAAGATTTTTCTGATAAGGCGACTTGTGAATCTTACATTTAAGGATGGTGGTTCTGTGGCCGAGTACATGAATGAGGTCAGCAATATAATGAAAGATGGTTATTGATGATGAATTACAAGCTTTGCTTTTTCTTAATTCGTTACCTGACAGTCGGGAGACATTGGTGGTGTCTCTAAGTAACTCCGTGCCAGACGGAAAGATATCCATGGAACAGGTGACTAGCTGTCTCTTCAATGAGGAGACAAGGAGGAAGTCTTAGGGGTCTATTCAGTAAGAGGCCCTTGTGACACAGGAACGGGGAGAGAAAAGAACAGGAAGGGTTGGATGGCCCAAGATAAATTAAGAAGCAAGTCAAGTAACAGAAAAGATGTTGAATGCTGAAATTGTGGCAAGAATGACCATTATAAGCATGAATGTCATAAGGCTAAAAACGACAAGAAAGGAAAAGGAAAGGAGAAGGAAGATGAATCAGATTCCACTGTG